>JAQPPZ010016826.1:1408154-2816309 GCA_028583015.1 Wollemia nobilis
TCTGTTCAACTTTTCTTCAACCTTTAAAGCAAATTGGTAAGCATCTTCGATGGTGCTTACCCGAACCAAGCTCAACTCCTCCTGCACACTCGGTCTCAACCCATTAATGTAATGGGCCACTTTTTCCTTGCTTGCTTCCAAATGTCCGGTTCTGATGGAGATCTTGTAAAATTCCTTCGTGTATTCTTGAACTATTCTGTTCATTTGCCTCAAACTCTGCATTTTACGCAACGAGTCCAGCTTCATAATCTACGGGGATAAACTACCTTTTTAATTTCTCCACCATTCTCGTCCCATCTCGGTTATCCGCTCCTTTCCTCTTCTCGTTTCTCTCCACTGTACCCCCTTCCACCAAATGCTAGCATGACCCTTCAGTCGGGTCTTAGAAAATATGACCCGGTTAGGGTCTTCAACCTCTTCGTATTCAAAATATTCTTCTAAATCATTCACCCAGTCTATCAACTCCTCTGGGTTCAAGTTCCCGGAATACGTAGGAACTTCTAACTTCGGCCTCTTCCCGATCTGGGATATGGCCTTGTACAATCTAGCCTGGGCCGGATCTACATCTTCTTCCTCTTCTTCAAATTGATTCTCCTCTTCCACTTCATCCTCACTGTCTGCATCCCTTCTCGGCTCACGTCCTTGATGTAGCTCTTCTTGCAGGGCCTGGACTTGTCGCTGCAATGCCCAAAAATCTTTCGCTGCCATGCCTCTTCCACCCATCGGGTTTCTTCTCGGAGGCATCTTCACCCAAACTCAAACCCTCCCACACGTCCTGGTACAACTGCCTCTCTCCTTCGGTGGTCTGTTGTACGCTCAGGAACTCCTGCTCTGATACCACTGACGGGGCACCGGGAAAAAAAATTAACACCCTTCTCACAAACCCTGCTTTTTCATTAAAATTAAAAATTTACAAGCAAACATTCAACAGCCCACAGGCTTACAATCACCGGCCCTCGGCTCGGTTCTTCGACTCTGTAACTCCCCCTGTTCTACCGTCCACCGTCCTCCCTATTACAAAATTTCAGGTTTTTAACTAGGTCCCGGTCCTCTAGCCATTAATGCCCCGCCTAAAACAAAGTTTAAACTTCAATTTTCCCCCTCTTTGAGTTTTCAAATATTTTTATCATAAATGGGCAACTGCCCGATCTGCACTATTGCTTGCAATAATGGCTTCCCATACCCTGCACTGGCCGCTTTGCTCGTACCATACTCGCACTCATCTGTTTTTTTTGAAAAAAAATCCTTCCAAATAGGTGGTTCTCCCCCTTTAATGCACGTGGTTGTCAAATTTAACTCCCGATACGTGGCCTTTGTCTTTAATTTCTTACACGTAGCCAATCGTGCGTAATTCTTCTATGACTTCTCCATGTCGGCACACGTGTCCTCCTCAACTGCCATGATACACGTGGCAGTCCACGTGTCGAAATTGGCCTTGCCCGGCCATCCGCTTTCCCCTTTCGGGCCTTACCTTGCTCTTTATTTTCCTCAACTTCCGTGGTTGTCCAATGTTGCGCCACGTGTCGGCATTTGGTTGGCCGCGATATCGTGACAGGTCGCGAAATCATGACCTGTCGCGATATCACGACCGGAAGCGCCTCCTCTACGTCGAGCCCTTTGGGGTCGCGAAACCGCGACAAGTCACAATTTTGTGACCCCCTCTTCTCCTTCCGCCTTTGTTTTGAAGACCGTCATGATATCGCGACGTCTGAAGCCTCCCCACACTACATTGCAAAACCGTCACGATATCGCGACAACTTACACTCCTCTTCGCTGCCTTGCAAAACGGTCACGATATCGCGACCTCGCGATATCACAACGAAACCCACCAAACAATACACTGCAACTTTTGGGGTCGCGATTTCGTGACCCCTCTCCCTTTTGCCTTAAAACTTCCTCCAACCAGGAATTGCCCCATAGAACCTTCCTCAACACTGAAATTAATCGATCAAAATGCAAATAACTTAAAAAAGAAACTTGTAAGATGCAAGGTTGCTTTACTGTCTCCGGATGCTCCTGCATCAGACACCCGGGGTAACAAGAGAAGTGACCTTCACTTCTAAGCTTTTCGGTTTGCTTCCTTTGCAAAATCTCCGAACACTCATCAACCTTTACAACTTGCTCAAATCCTGTTTCCTGGCAAAATTTTCTGCCCTCTACCAGACAAATTCTGGCATTACTGCACATTTTCTCATCTTCGGTCTGCAATGGATTCAACTTGTGCCGCACTCCATCTTTCACCAAGGAGTACGTATTTGCATGTCCATCATGCTCTGCACTCTGATCAAATTGCCATGGACTGCCCAACAGCAAATGGCAAGCATCCATGGGGAATACATCACACAGGACTTCATCCTGGTATCTCCCGATCTGGAACGTGACTAAACACTATTCCCGGACCCACGTAATCCGATACGGGTGTGGGTGCCTCCTCTCCAACTGCAACTTAGTAACCATCTCCTCAGAAACTAAGTTGTCTGTACTTCCATTGTCGATGATCACATTGCAAACTTTGCCTACACTCTTGCACCGGGTACGGAACAGGCTTCTCCTTTGTTCAGATTTGTCTTCTTCCACCAGCATGGTCCTCCTCACAATCATTGCTTCTCCCTTTTTAGCTTCTTCAGAATGTTCTGAATCAGCATCTTCAACTGCCACAACTGCTCTGGCGGGACCCACCGGTTTCTTGTTCATCTTTTCCCGGTGTTGTGGACACTCGAATGCACGATGCCCTTCTTCACCACAGTGGAAACATGTTCCACGGAATACTCCCCTTTCATTCCCGCATCCAGATCTACCCCTTCCTCTCGGGTAGTTATCATTCTGAACTTGCGGTTTTGGGTCTTCATCTTCTTCTTTCTGACCTCGGCTACTGCTCTCCTCTTCTTTCTTCTCTTCCTTTCCTTCTTTCTTTCCATCGTTCTTTCCTCTCGGTCCTTTCACCTTTTTCTTGTTGTCAAACCTTCTGTTCAACTTTTCTTCAACCTTTAAAGCAAATTGGTAAGCATCTTCGATGGTGCTTACCCGAACCAAGCTCAACTCCTCCTGCACACTCGGTCTCAACCCATTAATGTAACGGGCCACTTTTTCCTTGCTTGCTTCCAAATGTCCGGTTCTCGATGGAGATCTTGTAAAATTCCTCCGTGTATTCTTGAACCGTTTTGTTCATCTGCCTCAAACTCTGCATTTTACGTAACAAGTCCAGTTCATAATCTACAGGGATAAACTACCTTTTTAATTTCTCCACCATTCTGTCCCATCTAGTTATCTGCTCCTTTCCTCTTCGGTTTCTCTCCAACTGTACCCCCTTCCACCAAATGCTAGCATGACCCTTCAGTCGGGTCTTAGCAAATCTGACCCGGTTAGGGTCTTCAACCTCTTCGTATTCAAAATATTCTTCTAAATCATTCACCCAGTCTATCAACTCCTCTGGGTTCAAGTTCCTGGAATACGTAGGAACTTCTAACTTCGACCTCTTCCCGATATGGGATATGGCCTTGTACAATCTGGCCTGGGCCAGATCTACATCTTCTTCCTCTTCTTCAAATTGATTCTCCTCTTCCACTTCACCCTCACTGTCTGCATCCCTTCTCGGCTCACGTCCTCGGTGTAGCTCTTCTTGCAGGGTCTGGACTTGCCGCTGCAATGCCCGAAAATCTTTCGTTGCCATGCCTCTTCCACCCATTGGGTTTCTTCTCGGAGGCATCTTCACCCAAACTCAAACCCTCCCACACGTCCTGGTACAACTACCTCTCTCCTTCGACGGTCTGTTGTACACTCAGGAACTCCTGCTCTGATACCACTGACGGGGCACCGGGAAAAAAAATTAACACCCTTCTCACAAACCCTACTTTTTCATTAAAACTAAAAATTTACAAGCAAACATTCAACAGCCCGCAGGCTTACAATCACCGGCCCTCGGCTCGGTTCTCCGACTCTGTAACTCCCCCTGTTCTTCCGTCCACCGTCCTCCCTATTACAAAATTTTAGGTTTTTAACGAGGTCTCGGTCCTCTAGCCATTAATGCCCCACCTAAAACAAAGTTTAAACTTCAATTTTCCCCCTCTCCAAGTTTTCAAATATTTTTATCATAAATGGGCAACTGCCCGATCTGCACTGCTGCTTGCAATAATGGCTTCCCATACCCTGCACTGGCCACTTCGCTCAGATCGTACTCTGCACTGCTATTTTGTCAAAAAAAAAAATCCTTCCAAATGGTGGTTCTCCCCCTTTAATGCACGCGGCTGTCAAATTTAACTCCCGATACGTGGCCTTCGTCTTTAATTTCTTACACGTAGCCAATCGTGCATAATTCTTCTATGACTTCTCCATGTCGGCACACGTGTCCTCCTCAACTGCCATGATACACGTGGCAGTCCATGTGTCGAAATTGGCCTTGCCCGGCCGTCCACTTTCCCCTTTCGGGCCTTACCTTGCTCTTTATTTTCCTCAACTTTCGTGGCTATCCAATGTTGCGCCACATGTCGGCCTTTGGTTGGCCGCGATATCGTGACAGGTCACGAAATCGCGACCTATCATGAAATCGTGACCTGTCGTGATATCGCGATCGAAAGCGTCTCCTCTACGTCGAGCCCTTTGGGGTCGCGAAACCGCGACAAGTCACGATTTCGTGACACCCTCTTCTCCTTCCGCCTCTGTTTTGAAGACCGTCGTGATATCGCGACAACTTACACTCCTCTCCGCTGCCTTGCAAAACGATCGCGACGTCGCGATATCGCGACGGAACCCGCCAAACAATACACTGCAACTTTTGGGGTCACGATTTCGCGACCCCTCTCCCTTTTGCCTTAAAACTTCCTCCAACCAGAAATTGCCCCACAGAACCTTCCTCAACACTGAAATTAATCGATCAAAATGCAAATAACTTAAAAAAGAAACTTGTAAGATGCAAGGTTGCTTTACTGTCTCCGGATGCTCTTGCATCAAGAAGTCTCATCCCAACTTGTAAATGATCTTTGTTTTAATATAAGTTTTCCTAGTGATGTGATCCGAGTTCAATCCCCATGGTAATTGTGTATAAGAAGTATTACTCCAATATATTTATGCTATGGGAGTGAGGAAACATTTCACCACTTGATGTTTGAATGCCCATTCATGTGTTAGATCTAGGAGAGATGGTTTTTATCTTATAAAATATGAGTTAATGGTGATTTGAATTAGATTAATATTTAGAAAATATGGAATTAGATTAAATTACTGTTGTAAACATATGCTCTCTTTGGCTAAGGCTGGGAGAAGTCTCATCCCAACTTGTAAATGATCTTTGTTTTAATATAAGTTTTCCTAGTGATGTAATCCGAGTTCAATCTCCATGGTAATTGTGTATAAGAAGTATTACTCCAGTATATATATGTTTACCAAATTATAAAAAAAACAAATATTATAAACAATTTTTTTAACAAATAAATTAATATTTTAACTATTTTTTATTTTTTAAACAAGTATTTTTAAATATATATTAAAATAAATAATTTAATTTAATGATGGAATTAGGAACACTATCACCCAAAATTACCCAATTATACTTAAATGGATGAAGATATTTCTATTATTAATAAAAAAAAAATACGTTATCATTATCTTACTTTAATAATACGATTAAATGTTAGTTTAAATTTATAGTTTCTTACTCTACATAAAATAAAAGGTTATTTTAAGCTAATAGTTTTCCATTCTATCTTAACATTATGTAAAAAGTACATCCAATGGTTTGTTGCTTTTTTTAAGGATAATTTAATTTTTTATTTTTTTTAAAGAAAATTAGTTATAGTTATAATTGTTTTTAAATTAATTTTAGGTATATTTTTTATAACTTTTATTTCATCTTGTTATTATTTAGTTTGATGTGAAATGAATCGCAAGTGTTTTTTTTGTACAATTCATCGATCTGGCATCCATTCAGAGGATTCAGATTGGACTATATCTCACTAAATGGGTTGACTTTCCCAAAGATTAAACTTAAATGAGTTGACTTTCCCAAAATTTAAACTTATATCTCTTATTGATAAGTGCCTAAAGACATTTAAGCTTACCAATCCACTAACAAAACAATTTTATATTAATAATATATAAATTATTTATTAATAATATATATTAATTGATAAGTTAAGGTCACAAGTCGGCCTAAAAAAGGAGACAACTTAATATTAACATAAGTTTAATTTTTTTTTTTAAGTATATTTTCTAGAGATATAAAAAACACTTTTTCTTAATTTAATCTTCAATAATTTAAATAATAATAAAATAATATATCATTAAATATTTAAAAAAACATATTTTTACTACGTTTAAATTTTAAAAAATAATACTTTAAAAAATATTAATAAGTTTTTTATTTTTTGCCGAGAAGAACGAAGATGTATAATTGTTCTATATTTTATTACTATAACTCACACATAATAAGGTTTTCATTTCTTCAGAAAGCAATGCTTGATTCCGTCTGAATACATAGACGGTGTCATTTACGCAATACCAATCATACAAATGATCCCTATGAGACTTCGTGTTATTAGCAGAATTAGTTTTAAAAAGTCGTAGGTTAAATTTTTTTTATTTTAAATATTTTTATTTTATAGGTTAAAAAAAAATTATTTTAAATATTTTTATCGTGGTTTTAAAGTTAGGTTTTAGGTCAAAGTTAAGTGGATTAGTAAGTTTTTTATATTTATTAAAAGATTTACATTCAAATTTTAATTTTAAGGTATTTTTGTCCACAAAGATAGTAGTCTGACTTGAATCTATTAAGTGTGTACCAGCAGCACTAAGGCAGTATAGTGGTTTGATCTGAATTTGAATCTGTTGAGTGCATGAATTTGAATCTGTTGAGTGCATGCCAACCAGACCGACCAAGGCAGGGTTAGCAAAGGTAGTAGAGTACGTAACAGGACCAAAACACTATAATAATTTGACCTGAATCTGCTGAGTGCATGCCAACCATCCAAACCAAGACAGTACCAATCCTATGTTAAACAACAACCAAAGGAAATAAAAATTTATAAGAAACAGCATCAATACCAAACAGGCCGACCAAGACAATACCAATCTTAAGTTAAAGAACAACCAAATGAAATAAAAGTTTATAGGAAGGAGCATCAAGATTTGTATTTAATAAAACACATCTCAGAAAAATTATAGTCATTCATAAATATAGCCAACACATGTACCTAACGTCACATAAAAATTTAGTGTTGGCACATGGTCTTGCTTTTTTATTTGATGTATACAGGAAGGTCTACCACCCTTCCGTTAGGATTCGTTGTATATGACACGAACAATAGAATAGACCAGGAATACACATCTGTGTTGTGCGGTATTTTTACACTTCACAGCGAATCTGTCAAAACTTGGATAAGGATTCGTTGGACTACTTTTACTAATCCCACCTTTTCACATTTTCAATCGTGTTTTCTCTGCGGAGAAATGAAATCGCTCTCAATAATTTTGTGGAAAGCGAATAAAAATATCGCGACCCACTACGAGGGAGTCGAACATATTCTCCAATTTCCCCTGAATACATTTACTTTGAGGATTCCATCGGCTGTATGCTCTATATATTTGAGCCCCACCTGGTATTAATCTCCATTCAATGTTAATCATACGCATGGGAGACTTGATAATTTCATGAGGGAGTCTAGCATGTAGAGGCAGAGCGTGTTACTCAGCCAAGAATGACTTGCCCACGTCGTATTATGAAATCTGATGGTAAGATGAACTGCATTACAAAATTATTTTTCGGTTTTGTGGGCAAGTCAGTCTTGGCGCTGCATTCCGTTCTGCTTCTCCTGCAAGACCCTACATGATCTTTTACTTCTTTTGTCTTCGCAAATTTTATTGTCATTATGACATTTCTTCCTTCAACTGTCCGTGATCTTTTCCAAGCTTACGTTCATGCACATTCTGGCAGCATTACTAAACAACAATAATCCTCTTTTGTGTTTTTTACTTAAAATATAGCTGCGATTCTTTTAGTATAACTGCTCTAAGTAAACCTGATTCACATTAGCTGTTGATTACTTATCCAGTTATGTTTCTTTACAGATGCTCATAACTTTCTTTTAAAAGTTTTCTAACTTATTTTCATCGACGTATTGCATGAAGAGAAAAGCTTTCGAAATATCAGAACACTCGAAATTAAAAATGTCTCCCTATTCATCTGTTACATGTGCCTTGGTTGAATTTCCTGCTTTCATTTCTGCAAGGGGAAGAGCATGGCTCTTTGCATATATGCAGCGCAATATCACGCCTAACACTAATCTAAAAGCTCGGAAGTTGCATCTGATATATCTGCTACGCTTTTGCGATGTTCAGATTTGTAGGTAAGATTGAGTTGTTCAGTAATATCTATAAAGAATGATTGTTTAGATTATTTGGATGCCACGTAATTGTGCTGAAAAGAATATCCGTAACTTAATTCGTTCAAAACATTTCGTTTATAATCATATACTTCTAACATGTCAACTTTAGAAAATTTTGGTGATTTCTTAAGATTAATATCTCATATACTAATTTGGACAACGAAACCTAGAAAAATTAGGTGATTCCTTAAGATTAATATCTGATATACTACTTATTTGGACAACTAACAGTTGTTTCTAACTGCTTATCCATATGCTTGGGATATAACACCCTTCAACAGGTGCATCCCAAATTTAAAGTGCATCCTTGCCACACGCTGTGTATCCCTCACACTTGTGTAACCATACAGCCTTGTATAAAATTAGAAGTACCTTTCAATTACATGAATAAATCTTCATTCAATTGTGAATATCTTGTATAAAATTAGAAGTACCTTTCAATTACATGAATAAATCTTCATCCAATTGTGAATATCTATAACGGGTCTAAGGAAAGAAGCAGCACAAGCCTTTGAGAATTATACATTCTAAAGCAAATATTTAAAAAGGGTGTATGAAGCCCTTATGATACCGAGCATTTCAGCGCTTTAGAAGTTTAGACATGTGTTTTTGAACAAACAAATCTTCCTGGCGAAAAATGCAATCGAAAATAAAGTTGAGAGTTGAAAGAAGTCAACGTGTTAAATTGCCAATCACAACAGTAAAAATGAGTACATCTATCACAACATGCATATCAAGGAATATCATTTTCTTATGGCAAACGATAAACCTCGCCTCGAAAACTCCGACTCAATTCTACAAATCCTCTAAACGACTCCGTCGGTTCGACAGATGGAGAAAGTTCTTATAGGAAAATTATTATAAATATTAAAAATATATTTTATTTTTTATAAACAAATGTCACTAAAAAGTGGTATTAGTTATCTAATATTGAAACATTTTCTACCAGAATTACAATTTGAATATATACTGTATTACAACAGAACTTGAGGTATCCTCCTTCGTAATCAGAGAAGTTAACTGGTTAAGGTTATGCCATATAATATGGTATATATATTTATAAATAAAAGTAAATGGCTGTTTTGATTAATTTATTTTTAATTTTTTTATTCAATATGAAAAATATATTATTAAATATATATAGTAAATATAGTACAGATAATTCTATCAGCTAAACCTCAACAAGGATCACATAAATCAAGGTGTATATGCAACAAAATAAGGACTATATATGAAAAAATATTTGAAATCTAATTTTTCAAGTCTATAACTATTTCAAAGGTCTTAACAGTTGACATTTGATCAAGGCATGCCATTGAAAAAAATCTTTATAAGTCTCATTGTTCATAGTGTCTTGAAGCTACTCTAAGAAGCTATGATTGCCATGAATTGAACTCTTGAAGTTGAAGCTACTCTAAGAAGCTATGATTGCCATGAATTGAACTCGTGCATCAAACGTAGGACTCTAAATCTATCACCTTTTTGGATCCTCTCATTTGTATCCTTAAGTTTTGTGTCAAGGTAGGCATCTATAATAATGTGTTAGAGACAGCTCATGTAATTTAAATAACTAAAGTAAATCATTAACATGGCTATAACATTTATGATACCAAATATTTCATAGTATAATTTTCTTAAAGGACTCGTCGATTTTATAAACTCTCTAGAAGCTAATAAGAAAATCTCCCCCATTTCAATTATATGCCACATAAGCCTTGAAAATTAGAATCCACCCTATTTTTTCTTATCAAACCTCGAGTTCCAAAATATGTCTCATCTTCATAGGCCTACCCTAGTTAGCAAATTTGGAATAATTTATACAAAACCTAGCAAATGTAACTATATATGGGTGTTTATATTGGATAATCCTGCAATTTGATAATTTATATGACATCATTACCCCATATTATTAGACCTAAGAAAATTTCTTACACAAGAAAAACTCATCCATATTCATAATTCATTTCTTATTCATCTTGGAAACTATTAAAATAGATAAAATGGCTTTTTACAAAGTTTTGATAGTTGGGCTACAGATTCTTTTTCCATCTAGTCATCCCTAATTTTTTTTTTTGCTACAAAAAAAAAAAAAGGTTATTATGACACATATTTAACTAGTGATTGTGTACTAGTAATGATAAATTTATAGCTCAAAATTGGGATTAAGAAGCTATAATGACTTCAAATCAACATCCATGAAGTCCCAAATTTTAATCATTCCATCCATGTTTTTATTAAACATAATCTTGATCTTTATTAAGGGATTGAAGAAAAGAGGTTTAAGATTTATTAAAATAAATTATTCCACCAAATTGAAGTAGTAGCAAAGCTATGACCTTGTCAAAGGGGGGGTATTTAATGACACTGGATATCAATGGTAATTTCTCAAATACTATTGATCTATATAGGTCTATTAGTAAAGGTTTATTTTTAGCTCTCTTTCTATATGTTATAACGACAAACATCTTGGACGATCTCCTTGATAAAGCTTCTTAGGTTAAGATTGTGATGGAAATATCTTTGCTTCAAGGTAAAGAGTTGGTTAACTCTCACATTGTTGATGGTTCAACACTTTTTCTTTAAACCAATATCTAGGAGATTGATAATACCTCATTTATATTAGATAATGTTTGATATTCCACTAGTGGTAAGCTAGATCTACCAAAGATATTTATTGTTATGATTAAAGAGGAAGGCAAGCCTACTTTTGTAAGTGTGAAGGTAGGTTTTCCATGGGGCGATAATTAGATATTTAGGAACGAGTTTTGTTTTCATTATTAGGAATCCCTAAATGTAGAGTTGTCCACTCTGTGAGTGGTTGTTATTTACCATCAATATAGACTAGAGAACAATGCATTTTAACTTGCTGAGTCAAACATGAGATACATTATGTAGGAATTGTTTTATTAAGCTAGCAAAATAGGCATGATGTAACCTATTAAAAAATTGTATAACTATGTATTGCATGCAAGAAATTTATTATTGTTTTATTGAAATGATTCTAAAGATTTTATCATAAGATGATTGTTCTACCTCATTGGTACAATTGAATTATTTTTTTTAAGGATCCAATTCATTTTATGGTAATAAAACTTTATAATTGTGTTCTTTCTTGTTAATTACATTTGAAATGATATATTTATAATTGACATGTTGAGTTTGAAGGCAAGATTCTATGGTCACCCTTTTTGTTAACTTGTAACTTAGTTTAACATATAATAGGGGTAGCCAATTTTTATTCCCATAATCAGGGCTCAATGAGTAAGCTATTGTAGTTAAAACATCCAATTAACCTGTTGTGTCTTTTTGAGCACTTGTGTGACAAATTGAACATTACGGTTAAAATTTGAAAATACCTGATTTAACTTATTATCTCTCTCTAAATAGAGTGCACCGACCAAGATGCCAATGACTGTTTAAATTTTGAACATAATTAGAGAGCATAAATATTTTAAAATGTGTCTCCAATAGGAATTTTGTGATAGTTGTGTAACTTATGTATTTATTTGTTAATATGGGTAGTTATTTGCTAGTCTTGATTAATTCGGAATGGCTACACCTAACACAACAAGAGTCCATATTTACCATTATGCAGATGAGAAAGTTAAATTCTAAACATTAATTAAATTAAACTACTTCTTAGGGGATATATAACTTATTTGATAATGGTATTTTCAAAATATTGTATTTGGTGAAATGAGAAATTGAAACCTGTATTAAAATGGGACCCTACCTACCATGTAAATCTAAATTTAATAAAGAGAAATAGAAGATGATATATTTCTTGTCATTAAAGCTTGTAATAATAAGATAAAATGGCTTACATATGTAGGCATTTGATTACCTACAATATTTTATTAAATCACTATTTAGAATCAAACATGTATGTATAATAGTCTATGAATATTAATATATTGATGAACTTGAATTGAGAAAGACTGTTGAATATGTTGAAAATATATTTAAACCAATACCACAATCTTTTTTCCTTTATGTCCTATAATATAGTGATGAGCAAAAGAAAATGTTAAACTTCAATTTTGTAGTAGATGTCATATTGTCGTAGCAATATTGGTTTACTTTGATTTGGTGCTATATTTATTAAATATAGGTTAGTATTTAAGTTATGTTATTCTTTTAAAAGAAATAAAAATAAATGATGAACGATATAAAGTGCTATATGATTTGAAATGACCACTTATATTAGTATTTCTTTAGATTTTATATAATTAATATAGTGAATGGTTCTATTTAAAGTAACTTTTAATTATATAGTTATCTTTTACTTGACTCATGACTTATATACATAGCGATATAAATATAGTGAGTTGGATTTTTGTGAGAATAGTATTAAGGGAAAACTAGCATGGCATCATCATAGGGGGTTGAGATAGAGAGAGCTCTGGTTGGTAGTTGCGTGCATGTCAATATGCATGTTGTCATAGGGTTTCTGGTATTTTCCATTTATTCTCTGGGAGCTTGTTCTGACCTCCATGGTGCACTTGCTTCATGGGTATTATTATGTCGGCTTCTCCTCCCTCAGCTTCATTTGAAGCTGACGATGAGAGGAATGGCTTCGAAGGTGAACACACAACCCAAGAAATTTATTTTCAAGATGTACCATGAGGTAATTTTGAACCTAATTTTATGATTCCTTTTAATCATGCAAGTTCTTGGTTTGAAAATAATACTCTTATAGGGTATTTTTTGGGTCAGATTCCCCCTGAGCATGTCCTTAGAAATTGGATTGAACAGTATTTGTGTCCATATGGGATTCAAGTCGACCATGTCCAAAATATCTCTAAGGTTTTTTTCATTTCCAATTTGGTAGTCCTAACCAAGCCCAAAAGGTCCTCAATAAGGGTCCTAGTTACATTAATAGTTCACTACTCATTTTTTAGCAATGGAGTTAAGATTTCACAGTTTCTAATTTTATTTCTCTGGTCATGACTATTTGGATAGAACTCCCAGACCTCCCCACTACATGCTGACCCTTTTTGAAAAACTTTGTGTCCACCCTTGGTGAATTTTTTTGTGATGAACCCTCTCAGTTCATGTTGGTTTGCCCTAGTAGGAGAATGTGTATCAAGGTTTACCTAGCTAAAACCCTGAAGGAGTATATCGATATTCAGGTTGGTTCTACCAGTATTCATCATCAGGTGGTGTATATCAACCTCCCTAATGCATATTACCACTTCCAACCTCCTACAACATTAATGATTTCCCTTTGATGGCTAAAAAATTCAAGGCCAAGGTGGCTACCCCAATAGTTGGTGTTGTATTATCTCCCACTACCTCGCACCCTCCATCAAAATATGGTGAATGTACTGAGGTTTCATGTAATAAAATGCAAGGTGGCAAGCTCGCTCAGGTGGGTTACACAGTGGCCATGTATTCTTAGGCCCTAGTGCCTAAGCCTCCCATGCAACCATTGATTATGGAGTTAGCCCCTGTTCACTCTCCTCCATTGGTCATCGAGTCTGTAGACCATGATGAAGGGACTCAGTCCACTCTACCCTTTGGTTCTCTATATGAGGTAGGGGTTGAAGGAAGTTTCTCTTAGATCTTAGGATGGTGGTCCTATAGCCCCCTACAAGGTGAGCATCTTTATCATTTAGAAATGTGGTGGTAAACTTATCTCTCCTCCACCACTATGGACACCTTCAAGAATAACCCCTATCACCTGTTGTCGAATAATGCGACTGAGGTTAATGGGGGTATGCAACTTGTATCTTTTTAATGTTGTTTCTCTTCAGGAATGTGTGTGGGTTGATAGATCCTATTCGTTGTTACATGGTTTAGGATGAACTCACTACCTGTTCCAGTCTCTATGGTCATCCAAATTTTGTATATTTACAAGAAGTCAAAATGACAAGTTTCAATTTACAATCTGCTTGTTCTATGTTATGGCCTGGTAGTCAGATGTATGCTACCAACCATAATCACAGTAGTATAGGTGCTATCATTTTACTTAATAATAGGTGGGTGATCAATTTTTTCACATGGGGTTCTGATCCCTCTCACCACACATTTTGGATTCTGATCAAATTTGGCATTCTTTCCTTAGATATTATTAATATTTATGCCCATAATGAGATCCAAGATAGATGTGCATTGTGGAGATGGTGTACTTTGTCTTTACCTACCACGGTCTGGCTGATGTGTGGTGATTTCAATATGGTTGAGAAGCCTTATGATAAAATGGGCTAGCTCCCCAATAGGTGGGCCTTAGGAGAGTGACACGCTCGGTATTTTATGAAAAATAAATTTGGGGTCTTTGATCCCAATGGTTTTTTATATGTGGGTCAATTTCTCGAGCATTTATGGTTCACATGGTCTAATTTTTAGTCAGGCCCTGCAAGAGTTTTCAAAAGGCTGGACAAGGCTATGTTTTCAGACTAGTGTGAGTTTTATTTTTCTTGTTCTCTACCTTCAGTCCCTTTTGTTGAAACCATTCCTGGTATGGTCTCTTCTGATCATTCTCCTCCATAATGTTCTTTGTTCATATTTCCTCCACCCATCAATGGCCTAATCATGCTTAGTTTTTTCTTAAAACTTCTTTCTTGTAACATGAAACCACTATTTGTCACATCCAAAGGATATGGAACATTGTACCGAGACCCAATAGAGATTTAGGATGGATTGAGTGGTGGAATGATACCTTTTTTCATACCACTACTCTACTAAAAATCCTTGGGAAGAAGATGGCACAACTGCATCATCGCTCTAATACTGCTTTGTGTAATGAGCTTGCGCAAGCCTCCTTCCATAATGAGGCCTCTACTTTGTGTAATGAGCTTGTGCAAGCCTCCTTCCATAAATACCATGTGGCTCAGCTCCAGTATGAGCTCAAAGTGACTAAAGTGTACGAGGCCAAAGGTGATCATATTAAAGCCAAGTTGCATTGGCTCAAAGTGGATGATCGCATTTCTAAAGAGTTTTTCCATAGGCTCTGGCCTTCGTATCACTCTACTCAATTCAAATATTTATTGGTTAATGGGGTTTGCACCAAATCTTTTCCTAAGATATCATCTGAATTTACATGGCATTATTCTCATATTTTTGCTACTCAATCATACACCCTTGAATGAGAATTAGCCCTTCAATATTACAAAGAGGTTATCCCAACTTACCTCTCCCCAACGTAGTAGAATGAATGTGAACGGCCCCTATCAGAGCGGGATATTATGGATGCCCTGTTTCCAATGGTAGACATGAAGGCCCCAGGGCTTGATGACTTCCCCTACAAATTTTACAAAACTACTTGGGAGTTTGTTGGTCCTGACTTGCATAAAGTATATTTAGAAGCCCTATAGTCTGGCTCCTTAGTTGCTATTATCAATAAGAAAAATATCAAGTTTATCCTAAAGTATGAAGATCCAAAAATCATTACAAATTGGAGGACAATAAATTTTCTTAATGTCAGCTATAAGATCATTGCCAAAACACTTTATTTACGTATTAGGCCCTTGTTTCCCTCTATTGTGAGGCCTGAGCAAATTATATTTATCCAAAATCAGTATATTTTGTACAACATTCTTGCTATTTGGAAAGGGATGAAATGAGCTCGTAGGTCCAGTCAATAGACCCTCTTCCTCAAGCTTGACTTTGAAAAGTATTATGATTGAATTGAGTGGGTTTTCATTCTTTCCATGCTAGAAGCTATTGTATTTTGTCCTCAATTTATTTCCTCTATTAAAATTCTTTTTCAGGATGCATCAACTATACTTTCTCTTAACAAGTTTCAAATTGATGCTATTGGCTTACATAGGTCAGTAAGGCAGGGCTATCCTTTGGCCCCCTCGCTATTCATTTTAGCAATAGAAGCCTTTGGTTATCTTTTGATTTATCATGCTTCTCTTGGGATGCTTCGGGGTATTTTTATTCCTGGGAATGTTGGTCAACTCGTTAATGGCCACTTTATTAATGACTCCTTTCTTACTGTAAATGAAGATGAGTAATCCCTTTCTGAAGCTCTATATTTTCTTGATATTTTTTGCAAAGCCTTCGGGTCTAATATTCAATGGAGGAAAACCTCCTATTATAGGTAATCCCTACAACCTCTTCCCCACTAGCTTCAACATGTTTAGTGGAGTTGGATTTAGCCTGGAGAATTTTTCAAATTTAAGGGCATTCCATTTGCCTTTCAAGGTTCTCCATCCCAATTATGGTCTTATGTCATCAAAAAAGTGGAAATCAAGCTAGAATATTGGAATGCTAAGAAGTTGTCTCTTGCTTTAAATTTGCTCGAAAGTGTTGGTTTACATGCATGTTTATTACTCGTCTTGTTGGGTCCCTTCCTAGGCTTATTACAAATAACTTGAAAAATTACTATGGGATTTTCTATGATCTAGTGGATTTGAGTGAAAGGGCTTTCATAGAGTGGCTTGGGATATTTGTTGTCTCCCATGATAAGTAAGGGGTATGGATTTGTTGTACTGTAAGCATCAAGGGTTAACCCTCTGTGCTAAATGGATTTTTTGAGCTCTCAAAGGACCTAAAGCATGGAAAGTTCTCATCAGATATTACATTTCGGTTGGGCTTCCCCTTGATATTCGAGCATGAGTAGGAATGGATTTACCCTCTCTAGTGTTGGCCCCAGTTTTCATTAAAATACCTAGCTCCTTTGTCATCAAAAGTATATGGAAGGCTTGGCAATAATTAAACCCTTGAATTTTTTGGAAGGATGTCCATTCACATAAAGGAATTTCCATTAATATTCTCAATATGTGATGATCCCATTTATTCAATATTTAGGGTAAGCCATTGCGCCAAGTTCCCTGGGTCCATGTCCAGAATTGTTTTAAGCAGGGTATTTCCACCATTACAAATTTTTACTCCAGGGAAAATAGAGACTGGATTCCTTGGAATGACTATAAAAGGATGTTACTCTTGTCCAACGCTGACAAGGCTACGTATGATATCATTTTGGACCATACACCTTTCTCCTTATGATAGAAATTAGGTTTTAGATCCCAAAAACCCTAGTGGAAATATTGGGCCTGGTATAAGAGTACTTCCTTGCTCAGTTATAGAGCCAGGTAGGGTTATGACTAGCTTACACCAACTACCCCCATGGTACCCAAACTCAATGTCAAATGGGACCTTCTCTCATCACCATCTAGGTGTAAAACCATATTTCATTCAGCTTGGGAATCTTATCTAGAGCCAAAAAAAACTTTTTTCACCTGGAGCTTACTATGGCAAGGTTTACCCCTTAGTCATAGAATTTCTTATATGGGGGTGCCTAAACCCCGATGCTTATTTTTTCAAGAACCAGAGTGGTGTATGAATTTTTTCTGGTCATGTATATGGGTGAGTCTTGCTTGGAGTTGGGTGGGTTCTTTCTTTGACCCATTTATGTTCCTACAACTTTCTTGGCATCATGTCCTTCTAGGTGATTCCATTCAGTTTTCTCTCCCACTAAGGAAAGTGTGGTAAATATTTAAATTCAACCTTCTATTTCACATTTAGAAATCTAGAAACAATATTATTTTCAAGTAGGTTGATCCATCTCAGGATTTTTCATTTGCTAACAAGCTCAAAGATTTTCATGATGTGTGATTTCAAATTTGTGACTAGGCTAAAAATATGGCTATGGAGTTGGACCATTTGTAGGCTTTGTTAAAATACTGGTGCGACATCCCTTGTGATGTCAATAGAGAGGCCCCTAATTGTTTGCCTCCTCATCCAACCATATTTTATTCATGATGATGCCCTGATTATGCACGACATCAGCCTCCTTAGAGTAGATCTTGGGACTATGGAGGCCCGCTACAACAACCAGATATGTACACCTCCTATAATTCTGCACTTGTGATCACTCCATAATCTATGCTTGTGCCTAATGATGGTTAGGGGGCTTCAAGCAACAATGGATATATTTTTGGATGGTCCTGTCCTTCTTCTCCAATTACCCATACTTTAGGATGGGGTGAGGAGCGCTTTTATGGATGGGGGTAACCACAAATTCAAATGGATAAGCCGTATCTACAACGGGCCCCCTTATTTAAAAATATTTGTGGCTGTAGAATGCTTCTAGTTTGTTGTTGATGGTCGTGGTGCCTGTGTGGTGCAATTTTTTTTCTTTATCCGCTATTAGGATAAGTTAGTGGTATTCGGGGTGTTATTTTTTCTCCACCCACAATTTTTTTGGCTATAAAGGATTTTTATTTTTATAATTAAAATGGCCTTTCATAAAAAAAAAACTAAAATGGACTAATGATGCTATATTAAAAACAAGAAATCTAAATAATAACACTAGCAAACTATTAAACTATTAGTAACCTATACTTAAGCAATAATATTCAAGGTTTAGGGAAAAACTTAGAGGTTAAACCTTGAGTCCAAATTAAACTCATGAGAAATGATGAGTAGAATCAATCATCATGGAAGATGATTAAAACATATAATTAAATGCACCCAATGATGTTGAGACACAGGTAAACATTCAACATGACTCAAGAGCAACCATTTTCTTGATGGAATAGGTCAGGCCATGTGGCCTTGTCAAAATTAGTAATGAGAGGTAGTATGGGATGTCACCTCTAGGTTATTGCCTAGGAGTATGGTGATAGGTCATTATACCTAGTTGACTAATAATGGGTTAGTATGATTATGTAACTAGACTAGTGATAATGTTTGGTATGAGATAAATTAGTATGAGTTAAATGGGATAATTTAGACCAATATTAGCATTAGGATAATGATATGGCTCTAGCTAACTCTAGCAAGAGGATAATCAACTAGAAACTAGGTATATGTACGCTAAACCCCTTACATATGTAATATAAATAGGTTGACCAGTTAAGTCATGGTTTAGTATGGTAAGAGATGAGAAGAGTATGCATCCACCCTCTAGGTGTTATGAGCCCTAGAAGACAACCCCAGTAGTGGTTATACCCTCATGCCAAAATGAGAGGAAATTAAATGAGACAAGTTGATTCTATAAAATGACATATTTCACAAGATTTGGCCAATCTCATCCACTTGAGAGATTATCTATAGTAGTCTTGATTCCTAAAAGTGGTATGATATACCTTGTACTGATTAAAATTTATGTTAATAAACTATTAGGTGAACCATAATTATTGTGAACATGAAAGCACTTTTTAGGTTAAACAATAAACTTAGACCAAAAAATAAAATTTACCCGTGATGATTTCTTGGCATATTTATGTGCTACAACTAGGTGAGTAGACTTGGGTTGTTACAATAGTGTACTTAACCTAATTTTAGTAGGTATTTAGACTTAATCATCCACGCGATCAATGAATCAGCTTGATCTTGAAATGGACAACAAAAATGTTGGTTGGTTTATTCATGAGTCCCAAAAATGGTATATTGTGAGACACCTTTGGAATCATTTTCCATGTTAAAAATACCATTGTGTAGCTATTTGTTGTAATTATGTAATTTATAGATGTTATACAACTTAGGAAGTTATGTCAACAAACTATAATATTAGTTTATTTATAGTGATTTGTTTTTCAAAAATTAATTATGGTTAAGGTTATTCATAGTGGCGAATATTCACAAATTGGTTAAATATTAGGATTTTCAAAATTGGAAATTGACGAATATGAGGACCCTCAACGTCGGTCCATTCACCTAAAATTTTTGGGACCAATTGTTTCTTAGTGTCAATTGACAACAATATATATCCAAACATAGACATATTTGTACTCATTGGAAATCTCTTTTCAAGCTTGATCTAATGGTGGTGTTTTTATGAATTTATAAGATGATTTAAAAGGTCAAAAATTACCTCAAATATGTTCTTAATTTTTAGGGCTTCAAATGCCCTAAATTTTTGTATGAAGATGATTGATTTGATTTTCTTAGGATTCACCTTGATTCACCTTAATTTCTATTAGGATTCGCCATTTTTTTACAAAGACATTTCGAGTCCAACCCCTTATGCATAACCTTGGTTATGGTAGAATTTAACAAGACAATGGGATAAACAATAAATTTGACTATGAACATGACTATGGAAGAAAATAGCTCCTTAAAAAATTATACATAGTAGTGGAATTTGTTGAGATTAATTTTCAACTAATTTGGTTGACTTAAATTAGTTAGATGTAAATTAGAATTATTAAAATCAACTTCTAAATAATTTTTTAAATGAAAATTAGATTTGTTAAGATTGGTTTCTAACTAATTTGGCTAGACCCATATTATTTACAATCTTTAGATAGAATTGGTTGGATTTATTTTCATCAAATTTCAATGGATGTTGTAAATAGCAGGTTTACAATTGATAACTTTGTAACCATACATTAACATTATGAAAGATTAATGTATCATTTGATAACTTAAGTGTTAGCAAAATTATTGAGATAAATGTCACCTAAAAGTTGTTCTAACTAGACAAAGAATATATATATAAATATCATATAACTTCATTCTTATTTTCTAAAGTCTTAATCAATCTAATTTCATGCTTTGATTAAAATCAAATCATTTTATATTTATCATAAATTTTAATCTTCTAAAATTAAAAGTTTTATAACAAACATTATAAGCAACATTTATTTTAATGAATGAATTAATATTCTAAATACAATTTTATATTTTAAACACAACTATTTTTAAATATATATTAACTTAAATAATTTAGTGATGGATTTAAGAACACTATCATCCAAAAATTACCTAATATACATAAAAACATTTCTGAATAAAAAAACAATTCATTGTTATTATCTTACTTTAATAATACAAGTAAATGCTAGTTTAAGTTAATAGTTTCCTCCCCTATCTGAAATAAAATGTTAGTTTAAGCTAATAGTTTTCCATTCTATCTTAACATTTTGTAAAGTACATCCAATGGTTGGGGTACTTAATATTAACAATATATATTGATTGATAAGTTTAGTTAAAATATTAACAATATATAAGTTTACTTTTTTCTAAGTTCAAGCACGTTAAGTGGTATAAGTGGAACCCCGTTTCTAAGGAACTAAAAAAAATAATTTATATTGATTTTTAGAGATAAAATAAAGTCGTCTTCTTTTTAATTTAAAATCTAATAATATAAAATGTCTTTTCTTTTTAATTTGAATTTTAATAATAATTCAATAACATATATTTATAAAAAAAAACAAAAACAAAATTTCATATTTATATTTTATTTAAATTTTAATAAATTAAAATTATTATAGATTTTAGATTCGTATGAGACTTCCAGGTATTAGCATCGGTTATGTGACTAATAAATTTTAGTATTTATTAAAAAATTTAAATTTAAATTTTTGAAACCTTTTGCGGAGCTGTCTTGATCTGAGAGACCGCAAACAGGGGTTCTACACCGTCAAAGTCACTCCGCCAGGAGTCGCACCCGACTCTGCCCGCACCAACATTATCAATTGGATTTTGGATACCCAATTCAGCTTTTTGGTAGGGTGAAGATTTGAACATGAGACCTCCCTTGCAAGATTGCCCTCTCCTCTTCAACTCATCTACAACACTTGGTAATTTAAATTTATTTGTAAGAATAGTAGTCTCGCCAAATGTAACTGCTGAGTGCACCTCAACCCAAGTAAAATCAATTCCTTATGTACTGAATGTGCCCTAAGCCAACTAAAATCGATTCCTAATTCTGCAGAATAGACCCCAACCCAACTAAAATCGATTCGCTAGCTGACACATGTGCCTAACGTCACATTAAAATTATTGTTGGTGATAGACATAGAGATATCCCATTCGCTAATATAGGCACAGGTTCTTTGCTTTTTTATTTGATATATACGGGAATGTCTATCACCCTTGCATTAGGAATCGTTGTATATGACACGACCATAGAATAGACCAGGAATACACATCTATGTTGTGTGGTATTTTTACACTTCATAGCGAATCTGTCAAAAGTTGAATAAGGATTCGTTGGATCACCTTTTACGAATCCCACCTTTTCAATCGTGTTTTCTCTGTGGAGAAAAGAAATCGCTACCTTCCAGCGAGGTCGACTCAATAATTTTATGGAATGTGAATAAAAGTAACACAACCCACTACGGGGGAGTTGAACATATTCTCCAATTTCCCTTGAATTCATTTACTTTGACGATTCCATCGGCTGTAATGCTCTATATATTTGAATCAATCCTGGTATTAATCTTCATTCTATGTTAATCGTATGAATGGGAGACTTGATAATTCCGTGAGGGAGTCTAGCATGTAGAGGCAGAGCGTATTACTGAGCCCCAGAATGACTTGCCCACGTCGCATTTTGACATGTGATGGTAAGATAAACAGCGTTACAAAATAATATTTCGGTAAGATTGAGTTGTTCAGTAATATTTTTAAAGAATGATTGTTTAGCTTATTTGGATGCCACGTATTTATGCTGCAAAGAATATCCGTAGCTTAATTCGTTCAAAACATTTCGTTTATAATCATATAGTCGTAACATGTCAACCTAGAAAATTTAGGTGATTTCTTAAGATTAATATATGATATTAATGTACATATTTGGACAACGAACAGTTGTTTCTAACTGCTTATCCATGTGCTTGGGATATAACACCCTTCAACAGGTGCATCCCAGATTTAAAGTGCATCCTTGCCACACGCTGTGTAACCCTCACACTTGTGTACCTATACCACCATGTATAAAATTAGAAGTACATTTCAATTACATGAATAAATCTTCATCCAAGTGTGAATATCTATAACGGGCGTAAGGAAAGAAGTAACACAAGACATTAAATGAAAAAATTTGAAAAATAAGGGTTATATATGAAAAAAATATTTGAAATCTAATTTTCCAAGCTTATAACTGCTTCAAGGGCCTTAATATTTGACATTCGATCAAGGCATATCATTGAATAAAATCATTATAGGTCTCATTGTCTTGAAGCTACTCTAAGAAGCTATGATCGCCATGAATTGAGCTCTTGAAAGTGCATGTAGGACTCTAAATCTATCACCTTCTTGGATCCTCTCATTTGTATCCTTGAAGCTTTGTGTCATGGTAGGCACCTATAATAATGTGTTAGAGTACACCTGATGTAATTCAAAGGTCAAGGACTAAAGTAAATCATTAAAATGGCTATAACATTTATGATACTAAATATGTCATCTTAATTTTCCTAAGAGACTCATCGATTTTTATAAACCCTCTAGAAGCTAATAAGAAAATCTCTTCCATTTCAATCATATGCCGCATAGCCCTTGACAATTAGGATCAACCCTATTCTAGTTTTTTTATTTTTTTTATGAAACCTATGTTTCGTTTTCTTAGGTCTATCATAATTAGCAAATTTGGGATAAATTATACCAATATATGGGTGCTTATATTGGATAATCCTCCAATTTGGTAATTTATGTGGCATCATTACCCCATATTATTAGACCTAAGAATATTTTTTACACCAGGAAAACTCATCCATATTCACTTTTCATTTCTTATTCATCTTGGAAACTATTAAAATAGATAATAAAATGGTCCTATAAAAGGTTTTGATAGTTGGGCTACATATTCTTTTTCCATCTAATCACCCTTGATTTTTTTGTTTGCTACCAAAAAAAAGAAAATAAGTTTATCATGGCACATATTTAACTAGGGATTGTGTACTAGTAATGATAGAGTTATAGCCTCATATTGAGATTAAGAATCTATAATGACTTCCAATCAACATTCATGATGTCCCAAAGTTTAATATTTCCATGCATGTTGTTATAAAATATAATCTTAACCATTTTTAAGGGATTGAATTCAAGAGGCTTGTAATTAATTAAAAATAAATTATTCCACAAAATTGAAGTAGTAGTTGTCAAAGGAGTGGTATTTAATAACAATAGTTATCAATGGTAAACTCTCAAATCTTGTTGATCTATAGAGGTCTACCAGTAAAGGTTTCATTTTAGCTCTCTTTCTATAGGTTAAAACAACAAATATCTTGGGCAATCTCCTTGATAAAGCTTCTTAGGTTAAGATTGTGATGGGAATATCTTTGCTTGAAGTTGAAGAGATGGTTAACTCTCATATTATTGATGGTTCAACACTTTTTATTTAAACCAATATTGAGGAGATTGATAATGCCTCATTTATATTAGATAATATTTGATATTCCACTAGAGGTAAGCTAGCTCTATCGAAGTTATTTATTATTATGATTAAATAAGAAGACAAACCTACTTTTGTAAGTGTGAAGGAAGGTTTTCAATGGGGAGATAATTAAATACTTACAAACTTGTTTTGTTTCACTATTAGAAATCCCCAAATATGGAGTTGATTCCTCTCTAAGTTTTAAAAAGTAGTTAACTTGATAAAAAAGTATGTTTCATCAATGGGAAAGATACAAACTAATGAAAATTATTTATAGAAAATTGATTTTATTCTTCTTCTTGTTGGCTACCTTGAAAATCATATTATGAAAAATATACTTGTCTAATTTGTTGTTTTGTTTTTTTAAAAATGGTTAGATGATAGTCAATAAAAGTACTTATATCCTTAGTCATTTTTGTAATGACCCTCCTCGTACAACCTCTTATAGCAAATGAATTGATGATTTATACTTGCATTTTTTTGTCTAGAATTGGTACTATTGATGATTGTTGTGTATGTAGGATCAGGTGTATTTCTTCGATGGACAAAAGAAGATCATCGGGAAAGGTAAGTGGGAAGTGTTCATTCAGCTTGTGAGTACATGGAAACTCACAAAATTGCACATCGTGTAGGAGCATCATGAATGATTTGCATTGTTGTGTATTTTGTTTGGAGTGTGTACTTGTTGTCTAAAAAAAGAAATAATGCATATGTATATCCTTGATGGCAAAGAAAGTGTTGAAGGCATGGGATCCATTCTTAATTATGTGTTTAGTAACTTGTAGATTATTTACTTGTTCATTATTGAATTTATGAAGCGAAATAGAAATTAAATAAATATATATTATATATTTAGATTTGAAAAGAATAAGTATAGTAATTAAAAAATATAATGATATAAATAAATAAAATGAAAGGCAAAAATATGTTTTACTACCTTATTGCATAGCAAGCACAGTGGGTTATGGTAAATATAGTGAATAATATTGAATCAGAATGGTCATGATGTTTCTTTTAACCTCTCTCGAGTTCTCCTCAATGGGTGAGGAGGAAGTGGGTTGGGAGAGAGAATGAAGTGATATCTATATTCGCATGAAAAATAAAATAAATCATTATCATCTACATGGTTTTGGGATTTTTTGGAGAGTGAATGAGAGCATTGGAAATACAAAAATGAGCAACAGATTCCAATTTGGAATACTTTTATTTTCCTATATTTTTGAAAATGCTTTGAACAAGTTATTATAATTTTGGTGCTGAAGAAGTCTTGTACAATGCCTCTTGAATGGAATGGATTTAGAAAAATATTATTGTGTGTGTTGTTGATATAATAGATTGGAATCTGAAATGGGATACTATGTATACTTTGTATAATTGTGTAGTGCAATTTCAAATTATATACCTATTATTTCATATAGAAAACAAGATGTGCAATTGTTAATATTGTTGTCATTATCTGGAAAACTTGAAGTATCGATAAAAAACATGCATGAGATCAATTTTAAGAATTGGAAATATCTGGTTACTATTGTGTGAATAATGGTACATTAAATTCTTATTATCTTAGTTACAAATAATTTGCTTTCTATTTATAAATAAGGAGCCAAAATATGATCCCTTAAACTTACAATCGCATGTGTATTTCTTAAAGGTCAATAGTGGAGAATGTATTAAACTCCTTCTTTGAAAAGTAGCAAATATAAATGAAAAACTATTAACTCTGGGAGAAAAGGTAGAAGAAAAATTTCTTGTCCAAGTAACATTAAGAGCACTTCTAGAAAGTTATAAACATCTAGTTACTTCTTTACAAGTTCTAAGCAAAGAGACTACATTTGATGACTTAGTCAATATTATTTAGGAATATGAAGTAGAGAACTTAGTCAAAGATGAAACGACTAATAATACCTTGGTATCTAGGAAAAATATATCAAGTAATATTGCTACAAAATCGAGGTATAAATCTAAATGAAATTCAATAATTCTTTCATATATGTAAGAGAAAGGGTCATAGCACAAAATTTTTGTAGATATAATCAATTAAATAAGATGAATATAAATAAAATAAGTCAAATGAATAAATCAATATAGCAAAAGTAATATCAATATCAGTATTGATATAATTTTCAATCATAACCACAATTTCATTCTCAATATCAACAACATCAATATCTTCCCCGGTACCAATATGGATATCAAAAACAACCTAAGTTTTAATTTAAAGAAGAAAATAAAAAGGAAACCTAGTTCAATAAATTCATGAAATACAATAATTAGAAGAAAAATTTGAAGAAAATAAATTCACAACACTATAGTAAAACTCTTTATCAATTAAGATGTCAAATTTTCAAATAATAGTATATTGCAAATGCTATAGGACATCAGGATATAAGAGGAGAAAATTCAAAAATATGACAAAACAAGATCAAGACTAGGACTAAAAAGAATAGAATAAAGAAACAAAAGAAGATTAGGAAAGGAAAAATAGGAAAGCAAAATGAGATACAAATCAAAAGCAATTTCCAAAACAATAACCTCATGAATTACATACTAAAAATATCAAAGATTGAAGAGAAAGATGAAGATCAATATTGAAGACTAAAGTCTTCAATAACCAAATAATGTAATATAGAGGGTGTTGAGGAATATTATATTATTTGTACATGTTAGTGTACCTCCATGGTACCTTCATGGTACAATTGTAAATATGTAATAGATTAGAGTTGAGTATTTAGTTTATGTGTGTGATTTATATTTCCCCTTTCATGTAAGTGTTAATGTGTAGTAAATGCACAAGTGTCATGTAAGTTAGAGTGCAAGTGTAAATTGAGAGAATGTGCACAAGTGCCATGTATGTAAGATACAAATATATCATATGAGGATGTACACAAGTTATATTAGGAGTGCATGTAGAAGTGTAAGAGTCTTTTACAAGTGTGCAAGTATCTTATATTAGGTGTACATTTAAGAAGAAAGTGAAGAGTCTATTATGCAAGTGGTAAGATGATATGCCAAAGGTCATTAGACTTGTCATGGAGAACAACAGTCAAGTACTTGAAGAGTCACATTACTATAGCTATATTATGGAGACAATTCTCCATAAGTGGATGAAGTCATATCCAATGAGTATCTGAATATACAATTGTAACAGGAAGTGAATAAAGCTTGTATACAAATTTGAGAAATTAATATTTTAAGTTTTCTTCATGCATAGTTCATGAATTATTTAGGCCATTTACATTCATATTTGATTATATAAGTGAATTTTATTTTAAATATTATATTGTCCTTGATATACATATTAATTTGGTAATATATTTTCTACTCTTCATTATTGATATTTTGACCTTTAATATTGTGGCTATTTTATATTGTAATCTATGATATTTTGTGGTAGTAAGGCTTAAAAATCCAAAAAAAAGCCAAGGAATTTAGCATTGGGTCTTATTTGTAAAATTTATTTTCTTTCAAGCATAAAGGGGCATCTTTTGACATTCATTAGGTATTGCATCATAAGTGCATATAACTTGACCTTATCTTCATGCATTTATCTTTTTTCCTTGCTTGAAAGTCAAGAACATTTATTTTCTACTTTAGTAGATAGTTCTACAAGAAATAAAAGTGCATATAGGATATAGGTTCTATTTTATTGTATTATGTGTATTCTTTGCATCACATTTCAAATATTCATTTCAAATTCTATAGTTTGGTAAATTTCTTTTTATAAAAACTTAGGTATTTGCTCAATTGAACACATAAAAACATATTATTTATAGTAAACCCATAAAATACTCTTGGTGAACCCTTTATCCCCACCAAATAAGTGAAATAATGATAGAATTTAGGTAAGAATCACCATTTGAGTGTGGATCCCAAGACTTGGAGATCAACATACCAGAATCTAGGTCAATAGAACGATTTATGTTAGTGTTGTTACTACAAAACAATATAGAGAGGGATCAATAATAAAACTCGCCTTACAAACCCCTTTTGATCTTAAGGCCTAAGTATGTATCTTCTTCTCAAGGACCCCCATTGGTTCTATAATATCAAGATAAAGGTAAAAAGTCCTTTTATATTGAATACAAACTTGAGGATACTCCAACAAATATTTCCTTACTCAAATTATCAAAGGCTTCACCTACTCGTAGATAAATCCTTCTTAAAATTTTGAGTGAGCAAAGTGTACCCAAAAATGTTAGCCCTACTAATCTTACCTATGTAGTAGGATCCCTTAGCATAAACCATGTAATAATATTTTTTATAACTATGACATTCCACTCCCTTCTATGATTTGGGTACTCTATTTGGATATCAAATGTAACATCAATGAGTATTTTATCAAAAGAGTCATCATTGGAAATGGATCTATATTAAACATGTGTAGCCTCCAATTTGTTAATGGGATTAAATAAAAAAATCAAGATTTAGAAAAATATGATATTATTATCAAAGCATATGACAATGAAGAATACTAGGCTTCCATAACTATAATCCTCCACTTGAAAGTGGGACCTCACATACTCAACACTCTATTCTATGTTTTGCCTTATGATTTAAAGTACAATATTCTTTAAATATGACATTGGATCCATGCTATGCAGGTTTTCCCTTCAACCTATAATTAATTTAAAATTTGAATATCAATGCAAGTTATACAAAATTATGCTAGACCGAAAGATCTTTGAATATTATCAAACCATGAATGTAAAAAATATAAAATCTCAACTTTATCTCTCCCTGAATGCTTCCCATCCTTTTATTAATGATGCACTAAGACTTTCACCCTAGGATCAATTCACTTAGTCAAAGTCTATAGAAATAAATGTTGACAAGGAAGTTAGAAGAAGTAACCAACCTACAATACAATATAAGAATCAAGATGAAATCGAAGATTATATCTTCCTTTATTACCATCAATAAGCTATCATAATAAATCTACAAAATTGAAAACACTATTTATAATCAATCATGTTACATGGATTGATTTTTTATTGACAAGTCAAGAAAACTACAATGTTGCAATGATGACCCTACTTATTATATATTAGAACTTGCATTTCATTCACACTAGGTCGCTAACACTAGCAAATATTTTTTCTTAATTTATTACCATTGCTTTATTGACATTCATGATTGTTTTCACACATAAATGCATGATTTTTTTGTTCATACTTTACTGATAACTACATAATTCCTTCAAATTTCCATATTTTTTTGTATTCACTCATATAGGGAAAAACACATCATTTAAAATATTGTCTTGTTAGAAACATCTATCATCAATCATATCACCCACACATGATCAAATGATGTGGTATAATTATCTATTTATTTTTGGGTGCATGAATAGTTAACAGAGTGAGAACCATTCTTTCCATGGACTATTAAACTCATCAATAATAGATAATTCTATCAAATATCCTTCACTAGTATTTGAGTGGATGTTTTTCCCAATCGACTGAAGAATTTGGAGGGCATAAATGATGTAGTCATTTTTTATCATTTTTATTCATATTTGTGATGAACCATCAGGATGCAAATATGATTCAAGGTAGGGTACTTCTTTCTTATTAATGCACTTGCACTAGGAATCTAAGCTAGTGATCCCTCATAACATTCTCTTTGCTATCTCTTTTCCTTAAAATTATGAATCTACTTGGAAATAATGCATGGTAACTTTCCTCTTTCCTCAAGAGTAATTTCTTGCAATCCATATACCTCTTTTGTACAATATCTAGGACTAAAATAAGTTTTCGTTTCACTCAATTTTGTATAAAGGAGGTTTAAAGAGATGCTTGAAACACCCAAAGCAAACTCATCTTTTGCTAAAAGCAACAACCATATTTCCAGAGGATGTCTACACTTATTAGTCATAGGAATTGATGTCATAATATATTTATCCCTTTTGTCACTTAACCAACTGCTACATCCTTATCTTGAGATATCTTATCAGTGTTTGTTAGGTAATGGAGTCTGCTTGTTCCATTTCCTCACAAGGTCTGATAGGCCCCCAAACAATCAACCTTAATTTAATCCATACCATCTAATTTTGTAGTTCACTAGGCAATGGACCATGGAAATTAATTTTCTTATGGGATACCAAATCACTTGGAATTATAATTAATGACCAATTTGACCAACTCAACTTTTTGTGTCACATGAAAAAATATTATGACACTAATTAAAATTAATGGAAAATACCTCCCAAAATTTTCTCTTCCTTTATTACCGTAAATAAGCTATCATAATAAATCTACAACATTGACAACACTATTTATATTCCTTCTATTCTCCCTAAAATCATTTGAAAAAAAAAAAGACAAAATCATCTTAAATGACCTTGAAGATTGGGGATAAAATTCAAAATAAGTAGATAAAGTAAACAAAAAGTTATTAAAGTTCTACAAACATAACTTTCTAGACAAAATTAATTGGACATGAAATATTCAAACACTTAAATTAAAGTCCTGTTAGAATTTTCCAAAATAGACATGCAAAGCATTACATAAAATATGAAGAAAGAGTAGAACTAATTGATTATTCCATGGATCAACTTTGTATAAATAATAAATTTGATCATTGAGAGCCGTTGGATTACAACAACTCATCAAATCTGATGTAGACTATAACTGAGAGTTCACCTGACTCATGAAGAAGTGGAAACTCAAGTAAGTCTATCCTAGTAGAACTTAATAGAATAATTACTTATTCTAACATCCCCCTTAAGTGATACTAGGGGTGTATTGTGCAAATGAGTCCCAAAAATAGATCCTGATGAAGTACTCAAGTACAATGGTTTATTTTCTAAAGAGATGGTAAAAACCCCATGGCAAAAACCATCTATCAAAAAATAAAAAAGGAAGAGGCATGTCTTTGGTTTACGAAGATTGTCCTCTTAATACAAACAAATGTGAGTCCTAGCAACATGGCTTGATGAGGTACTCATTTACAATATATATGAGATATGGTAAAAAACCCACATGGGAAAAACTATATGCTATGAAATAAAGAGGCATGTCTTCGGATGGTGAAGATTGTCCTTAATAACAAAAAAATGAGTCCCAAAAATATGGCCTAATGAGGTACTCATGTATAATATATAAGGGAGAGATGATAAAAAAAACCACATGGGAAAAAACCATCCTCCAAAGAATACAATAATAAAAGGAGAGGTGAAAAGACCTTTGTTTCAATGTAGCTGTAATACTCCAAGTTTCTCTCGCAACTATATGTAACACGAAGAAGGAAATGACTTGGTGAAGATATCTACAACTTGATTTTTAGTTGGAATATAGTCCAAGTATATGTCCCTGTTCTAAATATATTGTCGAATGAAGTGCATGTGTATCTCAATGTGCTTGGTATTTTGATACTCAAATGGATTATGTGCAATATGAATTGTGCTCTGATTGTCACACCAAAGAGTAATAGGTTTGTCATGGAAAAAACAAAATTCTCTTCGAATCTGACAATGCGAAAGAGCTTCCTGACTTGCTAAAACCGCTTCCCTATATTCAACCTCTATAGATGATAAGTCCATTGCTTGTTGTCATAACCAAGCAATTGGTGAAGAACCAAGACAAAAGAAATAGCCAGAAGTTGAACATATGTCTTCTACTAAACCTGCCCAATATGAATCCATGTAGCCAATGATATCCATATATTTTCCCTCATATAAGAGCCCAAAGTGAGTAGTTCCTTGCAAGTAGCGGAGGATTCTTTTTGTTGCTTGCTAGTGACTAAAATGAGGTTGATGTGAGAATTTGTATATTAAGCCAACAACATATGAGATATCTGGAAAAGTATGTGTAAGTTATAACAAAATCCCTATAAGATGATGGTATAGAGTTACATAGAGGGGATGTACATGAAGTACTTATATTGACTCCAAACTAAAAATGTGTAGGAGAAGGTTTGCAATCTGTCATTTTAAACCTTTGAAGAAGATATAGAGTGTATTTTTGTTGACATAATGAAATTCCCGCATCTGTTTGGTTTATTTGGATCCCAAGGAAGTAATGAGCTAGACCCAGATCAACCATATCAAATTTTCTAGAGAGGGGGTCTTTTATAGTTTGAATGTGAGTGAAGTCACTGCTAGTGAGTAGTATATCATCAACATAGAGAATAAGTATGGTGATTTTTCCTTCATATCTCCAAATGTAGACTGTGTAATCAGACTCACAATGAGAAAAACCTAAAGTCCATTTTTTCATACCAAGCTCTAGGAGCTTGTTTGAGGCCATATAGAGACTTCTTTAGCCTACAAACAAGAGAGGAGTCTTGAGTGAAACTAGCAAGTTGTTCCACGAATATCTCTTCCTTTAAGTCCCCATGTAAGAAAGCAATTTTTACATCCATTTGAAAGACAAGCCACTTTTGGGACGCAACTAGAGCAAGAACCAGTCTAATAGAATTCATTTTTGCAACTGGTGCAAAGGTTTTAGCATAATCAATTTCTTCAATTTGAGAGAAACCTTTGTCTACTATGCGAGATTTGTGTTTTTCAATTTCTCCATTAGGCCCATATTTTGTTTTGTAAATCCATTTACAACGAACTAATTTCATTACTTTAGATAGGGGAAATAAATCCCAAGTTTCATTTTTGATTAAGAAAGTGAGTTCATTTTCCATGGAATCATCCCATTCTTTAATACTAGTTGCTTCTTTGAAGGATTGAGGATCAGAGGAAAAATACTGATAGACAAGACCAGTGCCTATGGAGTTGGTTAATCTATATGATGGAATATTTTGGATGTAAGGAGTAGCTTCTTTAACAATGGTGCGGGCCCATTTTGGCATAGTGGAAGAAGTAGGAGTGGAAAGACTTTGATTTGGAGTTATAGGTTCTTCATATTGATCATCAATCTCTAAATTAATATCTATAGTTGGTTCTTCATTATATTGAGGTTCTACTATAGGATAAGGCTCAATAGAGGAAGAGGATGGTTGAGGATATTTTTTAGGGAATGTTTCATCAAATTGGACATTCCTATGAAAAATACCTCATGAGTTGTGGGATCAAGGATCCTGTATGCTTTCATTTCCTCACAATAACCAAAAAATATGAGCTTTTTACTTTTCTTATCTAGAGCCTTCCTTTTCTTCTTTGGGATGTGTGCCCAAGTAGTACACCCAAAAATATTGAAGAAGGAGAAATTCAGTTTTCACCCAATTCATGCTTCTTTAGGATTTAAATGGTCAAGAGCTTTATAAGGTGTGCAGTTTTGAATATAGTTTGCGCATTTAATAGCTTTCGCCCAAAAAAAATTTGGAAGATCCCTTTAATGGAGCATACAGTTTGCCATTTCCTTCAAAGTTTTATTTTTACTCTCTGCAATGCCATTTTTTTGTGGATTATGGGAGACAAAATGTTGATGAATGATGCCATGATTTGATAGAAATATTGAGAACTTATTACTACATTATTCCCCCCATTATATGTGCAAATTTTCTTGATGTTGCAAGAGGCCTGATTTTCAACTAAGGCTTTGAAGATTTTTAAGTGGTACAAAACATCACTTTTGTATTTTAGGAAGTAGACCCAAGTTCTTCTAGAAAATTCATCAATGAAGGTTACAGCATATTTTGCTCCTTTGAAATAAGACTCTGGGAAAAACATCAAGTCACTATGGATTAACTCTAGAGGGGATGAGGCTTTTAGAGAACCACTTGGGTGGAAAGGATCTTGATGTTGCTTTTTAATAACACATCTAGGACATACTCCATCAATATGAGAGACTTGAGGTAAACCTATTACCATTTCATGGGTGTTATATTCCTTTAGGTAGTTATAACTGAGATGACCAAACCTTTCATGCCAAAGTTTACTTTCAAGATCTCCATGAGCCACAAACCAGGAGGCCTCTTTTGGATTTTTGAATCCTTTGAAGTGAAATAGGTGAGTGTTGTGATCAATATATCCTTTGGCTATAAGATATTTGGGTTCTTGAAAGTCTCTTATCTCAACTCCTGTTGAAGAGAAGAGAACAATTTTCCCCTTTGTAGAAGTACAAATCTCATAGATGGAGAGGATATTTGTTGCAATGTTTGGAACATAGAGAACATTATTGATAGAGCCAGCATCAATGGATATTTCACCCTTTAGTTTTAATGGGATAAAGGAAGATTCACCAACTTCTATGCTACATGTTGAACTTGAGGAGATAGAAGAGAATGACTCATCTGAAGTAGTCATGTGATGAGTTACTCCAAAATCTAGGACCCAGTAATTAGATGAAGTATTTATGGTATTCCATTGAAAATTTAGGGTTTTTCCTATCTACTTTTTATTATCTATATTTTGATCCTTCATAGCTGCCTCTAGTTATTGTAATCATTTCAAGCATTTTTTTGCAGTGAGTACAAGTTATGGGACTTCTTTCTTTATTTTTGAATTTTTCTTTAGTGGATGTTGATGCTACCAAGGCTTTAGAGTAATAGGAAGAGATCTCATACTTTGCAAGTTTTATTTCTTCTCTAGTTAGTCTCTCACAAAATTCTTCTAAGGAGATCATTTTGAAACTTGCACCAAGAGCATCTTTTGTTGATAGAAAGGTGGTTGCGAATATTTTAAATACACCATTTAATTTAGAAATAATTCAATAATTTCATTCTTTGTATTTTTTATCCTTGCCACAACCTTTAAATTGAGTAAAGAATTCTTTAAATTTGGTGATAAATTCAACAATATTGCTAAAGTCTTCAGGAGATAATGTTGTAAATTTTTCCTCTAATTGCATTAACCTTATTTGATCTACTTTTACAAAAATGTTCTTTAGTTTCTCCCAAATTTCATAAGGAGTTTTACAATCCGTAATGTGAAACCATAAGATTTAATTTACATTAGTGCTTATAATACCCATTGTTTCATACATTTTCCCTTTATGAACAAATATTTCATATTATTTTCGAATTCAGATTGTTTCTCTTCTAGCAGGTGTATGAGCCCTTTTTGAGAAATGAGATTTAATATTTTAGGTTTCCAAGTATAATAGTTATGAGGGGTGAGTGGATCAATTGTATTCATTTTGCTAAAGAAAATTGAAGTAAACCAACAATCCCCCCTTAAATTCAATTTTAATGTTCTTTTAAAGAATGGAACAAAACCCTTAAGAGATACCAATATCCTTAATTACCCGCCCTAACGAGAGTGAAACTATAAGTAAGTGATGATATTTGCTAAATCTATTATGGTAATGAAAAATAAATTAATGGATCTTATAATTTTTAATGTAACAATGGCCTTTTGGAAATACCAATCTCTTCAAAATACCCACCCTAACGAGAGTGAAACTATAAGTAAATGAGGAGGCATGATAAATTAATAAGGCCAATGAAAAAATTATTAAGCTAGACCTATATATATTTTCTTCTAAATAACTCGCCCTTATGAGAGGGAAACTATAAGTAAAGAGGAGAATTGATACTTGGAACGTCCAGAACTTAATATCGTATTCTTAATAACCCGCCCTTACGAGAGGGAAACTGTAAGTTATTGAGAATTCCAACACTAGGAACATAGGTGATAAATTTTAAATAATTTAGGTAAAAAATATTCCTATAAATAAAAAAAAAATTGAAGTTTATGAGAGCTTGTATTGATATAGACTTCTTATATTTAGGTCTTGCTTTAAGATATAGAGAACTTTCTTAAATGCAAAAAATGTGAAATAAGAAGGAGAAAGTAACAAGCAAGAAGAGGCAAAAAAATTTATGAAGATATATTTTATACACCAATAGATGCCACTTAAATTTTATAAGATGTTATATAAAAAATTATTTGTTTTGATATTTATGAGGGTTTGTATAAAATATTGAGTACCTTCTTTAAACATATATTGGTTTAATGAGATAAAAATAATATACACCTTTTAGATATAAAAGCCACTATAAAAGGAAATAGAAGAGAGCTTAAAGAATATAGACACCAAAAAAAAGGAAAAACCCCCCTCAAAAGACAAAACAAAAAGAAGGTGCAATATTGTGCACCCTTTACCCCCCCTCAAAAAAAGTCCTTTGTATTATTAGGTTACAAATGACTCCTTCACTTTTTAAGAGGATAGCCTTTTAAAAAATCAAAAGGCTTTAGTGAAGAAATGAGTCAGAATGAATAACAAAAAATAGAAAGGTAAGGAGATATTTTGTAAGGTTTTACCTTCAAAAATGAAGGAACAAAAGAAAAAACCAATACAAATTAACCAATACAAGGTGCCTACATTCAGGATTTAAATAGAAGATGTGAATTGAATGTCTGCCCCAAAGGAAGAAGACTGTCGTTCACTTCTTTTGAAAGAACGCACCTGGTGCCAAAGGAAGAAGGTTGTCGTTTGCAGACCCTACACATCTCAGAAAAATAGAAGAGCCAACACCTCGAAGTCCTATATTCACACTCCGATGAAGTATTTTGTTCTTTGAAAAATTTTGCATATCCTAACACCTCGTTTTGAAATCCGTTAAGGTTCACAGAGAAGACAGAATACTTAGAGCCTTGGCTATGAAATTCGTTTGAAACTTTCAGATAAAACATAAAATAGGAGAGGCGTAAAATTAATATTGCAATAATTTGATCAAAATTTAATCAAAATAAAATATATAAAAAAATTGTAGATGCCTCTATCTAGCACCACGACACTTCGCTTGAGGAGAAAACCGAAAATAGCTTTCTGCATAGAGAACTTGTTAGAGAAAAAAACAATCTTATGAACATAAAAGAAATGGAATGGAATGCCAAAGGAAGAGAGGCAGAACAAAATTTATAGGAGCTAAGTGAGAGCCATTAGAATCTGCCAACCGAGAAGAGAAGAGATCGACAATATTGAAGATACTTCGGCTTAATTGGGCTCCTACGTATTTCATTGATGCATTAAAGTGATGCCAAAAAAGGAGCATATGAGATGAAACGTTAGAAAATGATTATCATGCAACTGAAGTTGACGAAGCTTTAGAGCAAATAAAATTTTAAAAAAGGGTTATCTTAACAATAGTTGAATTAAATATTAGTTGTGCCAAATGAGAATGCAACAAAGAGCATCTTTAGATCTCTAGTGAAGGAGATATCGAAATCGATTGAGAGGAATTATGAAGAGTGTCGTTGGCACCCAAGATTGGGTGCCTGGTTCACGATTTGAAATCCTCAATCATGCTTCTCCGAGAGCAACGAAAAAGGTAGCACAACAAGATTTGTTTTTGTAAAAAATAATACACTAAATATAGGAAATAAAATTCCTATCGATCAAGCTTTTAGGATAATAATTTTTTAATAATAATCATAAAAAAAATTATTTGCTTGAAAAAAGGTGTTCATTTTTTAAGGAAAAAAAATTAATATATATGAACTAGTCAAAGAGCCCCTTTTTTTTTTAATAACATATATGAAAAACAAAATATGGGCAATTTTTCTGAATAAAAATCATTTACACTAAAATGCAATGAGTCTTCCTTTTCCCTTTTAACGTGAGAAGGAGACAAATATTATTCATAATAACCCACATACATATATCTAAAAAATATAGAGAAAAAACTATATATAAAATCTTATTGAAGACTTCAATCCAAAAAAAAGGATAACCCAACAAAAGATACAATGAACCAGCTCCTAGAACCTTCAAGAGAGAATGCTAGCAAAATCTATCCAGCTCTGGTACCATGTTAGAATTTCCCAAAATAGACATGCAAAGAATTACATAAAATATGAATAAAGAGTAGGACTGATTGATTATTCCATGGATCAACTTTGTATAAATAATAAAGTTGATCATTAAGAGTCATTGGATTACAACAACTCATCAAATCTGATGTAGACTATAAATGAGAGTTCACCTGACTCGTGAAGGAGTGGAAACTCAATTAAGTCTATCCTAGTAGAACTTAAGAGAATAATTACTTATTCTAACAAGTCCTATAGACATAAGCTATCTAGGAAAAAATAATTAAAGTCCCATGAACATAAACTATCTCGATAAAAGCAATTGGACATAAATTATACATACATTAAAATCAATATCTCATGGGGGTGGACTATCCAATGACTTGTGTATATCTATCTAACTAAGTCCTCCAATAAATGTTAATTAAGTCCTCAAGGCAATTTTAACTAAGTTATCTAGGTAATACTAACTAATTCCTCTAGGTAAATCTAGCCAAGTCCTCCAAGCAACACAAACTGAGTCCTACGGGTTTGAATAACTTAGACAATCTAAAATCAGTAAGATCAAAAGCATATACTAAAATAACCTAAGCACTTATCCATTAATTAGACTTAGAGGTGAAGTATGACCCTTAAAATCCTATAGATGTCTAGGCAAAACATATCAACTAAAACTATGTTAAGCATATCATTTAACATAATGTTGGTTCAAGAATATATCTAATGAAAATGTTATGCACCCACAAATCTTGACCAATATTGAATGATCAAGGAGCTACAAAATTTGCAACAGAAAGCAAAAGGAGATACAAATAAAAATCAAGTGCTAAAACAACAACTCATGAATTATATGCTAAAAAGATCGAATATTGAAGAGAAAGATGAAGATCAAGATTGAAGATTAAAGCTTTTAATAACCAAATAATGTAATATAGAGGAATATTATATTGTTTGCTATATGCTACTATACCTCCATGGTACAATTTTAAAGATGTAATAGATTAGGATTGAGTCTTTAGTTTAGATGTGTGATTTATATTTCCCCTTTCATGTAAGTGTCAATGTGTAGGAAATGCAAAAGTTTCATGTAAGCTAGAGTGCAAGTGTAAATTGAAATAATATGAACAAGTTCCATGTATGTAAGTATACAAATATATAATGTGATGATGTGCACAAGTTAGATTAGGATTGCATGTAGAAGTGTAAAAGGCTTGTACAAGTGTGCAAGTATCTTAGATTAGGTGTGCATGCAAGAAGAAAGTAGAGAGTCTAGTATGCATGTGGTAATATTATATGTCAAAGGTCATGGGACTTGTCATATGGAGAACAATAGTCAAGTACTTGAATATTCACATTACTATGGCTATATTATGGAGGTAATGCTCCATAAGTGGATGAAGTCACACCCAATGAGTATTTTAATAAACAATTGTAACAGGAAGTGAATAAAGCTTGTATACAAATTTAAGAAATTAATATTGTAAGCTCTCTTCATGCATAGTTCATGAATTATTGAGGCCATTTATATTCATATTTGATTATATAAGTGAATGTTATTTTCAATATTATATTGGCCTTGATATACATATTAATTGGCTCATATATTATTCTACTCTTCATTATTGATATTTTGACCTTTAATATTGTGGCTATTTTATATTGGTACCTATGATATTTTGTGGTAGTAAGGCTTAAAAAACCAACAAAAAGCCAAGAAATTTAGCATTAGGTCTTATTTGTAAAATTTAATTTCTTTCAAGCATAAAGGGACATCTTTTGACATTCATTAGGTATTGCATCTTAAGTGCATATAACTTGCATAGAGGCTAGACCTTATCTTCATGCATTTATCTTTTTCCTTTGCTTGAAAGTGAAGAATATTTATTTTCTACTTTAGTAGATAACTCTACAAGAAATAAAAGTGCATATAGGATATAGATTCTATTTGATTGTATTATGTGTATTCCTTGCATTGCATTTAAAATATTCATTTCAAATTCTATAGTATTTAAATTTATTTTTATAAAAATATAGGTATTTGGTCAATTGAACACATCAAAACATATGATTTATAGTAAACCCATAAAACACTCTTGGTGAACCCTTGATCCCCACCTAATAACAAAAATAATGATAGGATTTGGGCAACAATAATAATTTGAGTGTCGATCCCCAGACTTGGAAATCAACATCCCAGAAGGCAGGTCTATAGAACGATCCATGTTAGTGTTGTTACTACAAAATAATATAGAGAGAGGGATCAATCATCAAAATTGCCTTACAAATACCTTTTGGAATTAAGGCCTAAGTATGTATATGCTTCTCAAGGACACCCATTGGTTCTATAATCTCAAGATAAAGATAAAAAGTCCTTTGATATTCAATAATAATGTGAGGATACTCCAACAAATATTTCCATACTCAAATTATTAAAGTCCTCACCTACTCATAAATGAAAATATTTCCAAACCTTGCACACAAAAAAAACTTATATATTTTTCAGAAATGCTTTCTTCAAATAGATATATTCTACTCAGAATTTGTTTAACCTCTGGAACATATAGAGAATGATATGCACTTGAAAAAATCTCAATATGTTCTACTCAATCATTAATTATATCGCTTTCAAATGTCTCATATTCATTGCTCTTTTAAATATAGATCTAGTCTAGCATATGACACCTATCTTCTTAATGCACACACTTGATTTCATAAATCTGATTTCTAATTTTTAGACATTCACTTTCAATATCACTCAAAACAAATGCTCAAAAGCTTCACACAATCATTCAGACAATGAATCACAACTTGCTCACAACCCTAACACAGGTGTTTTCACTTTCTTTCAACAAGTATGCCCAATGTAGACATCAAAACCTAACTCAAATATTTCCAACAATGCTTATCAAACAATCATTTTCTCTCCATCTTATGTTTCAAAACATTCACTTCAAAAAAAAACTTTAAACAATGAATGATGTGCCCATACCCCTTGATTTGCTTTTATGGGGATATGTCTTCAAAACCTGTCTCACAACCAACCAATTTTGCTTGTGCCACTTCAAAGGTTAAATAGCAAGATTATATTTCAAGAATATCCACATGAATTTTCCCTCAATAAGGTTCTCAATTAATTCTAAAAATAATTTTTTAGGACTCTTCTTTCGTTCTAAAAAATAATGCATTAAATCTCAATAAAACCCACTCAGAATTTCATTTTCATGAATCAATAATTACAAAAAATAGCATACCTTTTATGCCTTTTATCTCCCTCTATCATAAAATAATTTCCAATATACTTTAATATCCAAGAACAAAGAATTACAATTCTAAATAAACTATTTACAAAATTATCACTCCAACCTTTGCATTTAAGATAAATAGCAGCAATACCCTTTAAAATATTTTGCAAAAATCTATTTATCCTTATACCTCCTATATGCCAAAATATACACCAAATCACATCCACAAAACACCAAATATAGCAAACATTTAATCAAATTGGAGCATACCTTATAAAAACTTTATTTCTTGCTATCGTGGATGGGAATCAACCCTCTGACCTCAAGCTTATAAGTACAACACTTCAAACCCAAGCGGTTGAGACCTAACCCTTGGCCTCCACCTTTTCTTTCTTATTGCCTTTGACAAAAATAAAACAAACACTTCAAATCGGTGCTAGGGGGATTCGAACCGCAAACCTTTCCTCTACCAATACCTTACGCAAGACCTGCCTACCACTTGGGCTACTAGGCCTCGCTAAAACACAATGTCTGCCTCTTTGTCCTTATTTTTTTCCACTTGCTCGATGAATGATATTTCTAACTCTTTTCTCTGCACTCATTGATCATTTAATTCTTGCACATTAACTTTGGGTTACTCGAAAAATAATCTAGCTCCTCCCTTTTATATGCATTCAAAGCATTTCTATGACGTAGGAAAAAACCCTTATTTGCCTTCATTTAAATTTGAATTTTGGTGCCCTTTGCCAATTTCAAATTTAATTTTATATTTAAAATAATATTTAACTTTTTTTAAAATATTATATTATTTAAATTTAGTATTTAAACAATAATTTTGCATGGATTCCTTTGTCAACTTTTTGTTTTCCTTTTAATAATCTCTTTTGGCTTAATTATTATAATATTAAAATATTAAAATATTTTCTATTTTCTTTTAAAAACTTGGGCGTAAACTTTTGTCTTCAACCTTTTAACAACCTCTTTGACTTATAATATAAAATATTATAACCATTTATTTTACCAATTTTCTTGTATCTAAATGAACTCTACCTTGCACCAATTACTTGACATCAATGACAACATAATTACTTAAAATTTCCAACAATATCCCCCTTTTTCATTCATGGCAACTCTTTTCTAAAAATTCCTTTTTTCCTTTTCAAATTTGATCTTCCTTAGAAACTGCTCCCCTGACTGAATGCTCTCCTCCTTACTAAAATCTCTCCCCCTTTGATATCAATGGCAAAAGGACTGCTTTGGGGATAAATATAAGACTCTTATTTCAGACCCCTCCCCACCTCCTCTTCTTGAGGTGATTAATTTTGGGGTGGGAGTATATTTATATCAGCATGCAATGCTCTTTTTCTTTGTCAACCTTCTTTCTCAACATACCCTTTTGATCCTTTTGAGTGTTCCTTTGCTTTATTATCTTTGGAGGCTCTGGAAACTTTGTTCTATACCACTTGGCCTTATGCCCTAGATTATTGCACTTGTATCACTTAATTTTGTAGTTCTTAGAAGGTGCAAATATCTTGAAGTTCCTCATGGTGAAGCCATACTCATTTTTGTCATGAACCCTATAGTGGATTTGCTTTATGACCAAATTGATTACAAGAGTAGAAATACCCTTGAAATAGATGTCCATGTTTAAATTTCCTCTTAGTAAAACCTTACTCCTTATTTCCATGAGTCCTGCAATGCATAACCTTGTGACCAAACCTGTTACATGAAAAACAACGTCCTTTAAAAAATTCTTACCTTGAACCTACTAGTCTCTTAGTCCTTTCTTCTTTGTGATGATATATGTTCCTTGTTTGTGCATTATTTACTTTCTTAGTGAAGCTTAAATTCTTCAAATTATTCTCATAAGTATCAATTTCTCCTTCACTCTCTTCTTCTGAAACTTATTCCTTTGAACTTGAACATGACACTTCTTCTTGTTTCTCTTGTTCTTCTTCAAAACCAAGTCATGTTTTGATAGATGAATATATTTGTGCATTGATAATCTTATCCAAAGTCTTTGAACTTTTTCCAAACCTATGTAGCTTGTCCTTAGATACTTTCACTTCCATACTTAGTGAAACTACCTCATTTTTTAATCTTTCACATTCTAAGACTTCTACCTCTAACTTTTCTTTAAATCTCATTGTCTTAGCTATTGATTTTGTTAGGGCTTGTATAAGATTTTCTTTTTCTTCATCACATTCTTAAACTTGAGTCTTGAGTTTTAAATTCTACTTTCTAAACTTTTTCAATTCTTTAAGAGTAGCAATAAGTTCTACTTCTAGATCTATTGTGCCTTCCTCTTCATTTTCTGAATCTTTTTCTACTTCTTGGTCTTCAAGAGCATCTTCATACTTTTTAAATTTACCTTCAACAAGAGCATTTTCTTCTTCTCCTATAGCCAAAAATAGAATTTATTCTTCTTCACTATATGAGGGTCTTTCATAACTATCACTTGAAGCCTTGCTTCCCTTATCAACATAGAAACTCTTTTTGTGCCTTTGAAAGAACTTATTTTCATGTTTGTTTTGACCATACCTATTTTTCTTTTCATACTTGGATTTTCCACCTTCATTTTTTCTTATGATATTGTTTCTCTTCACTTCTATTGCTTCCATATTTTGGATAATTAGATGCATAGTGACCAAAATTTCCACAATTAAAATATTTCACTATTTTCATACCTTTGTGCTTTCTTGAGTCCTTCTTGTTTCTTTACCATAGTTAGCTTCTTCATCACTGCTTGACTCACCATTTGATTCTTATTTCTTATCCTGTCTTCTTTGATGCTTTGAAGGATGTCCCTTTCTTAGATTTGGGGTCCTTTACTATTATCATCTCATAAGTTGTGATAATTCTATTTAACTCATCCATAGTAAATTGCTCAATATTTTTCATCTCTTCTATAGCTGAAAAATTTCCATCATACCTTGTGGGAAGTGGTCTTAAAAATTTCTGAGCAACATTGGATTATTCAATTTCAAATCCAAGTCCAGCATGGTATCAAAAATCTCATCCACACAAAGTAAGTATGTATCAATGTCTTTCTCATATTCCATCTTCAAATATTCAAACCTTTTCTTGTGGTTTTGTAGTTTTGTCATCTTGACCTTTTTATTCCCCTCATAGGTTTGCTTCAATTTTTCCCAAATCTCTTTTTATAATTTGCAATGCATAACTTTCAAAAATTTTGCTTCATGTAATCCACTTAATATTACATTCATAGCCTTGGAATTATTCACATGCAAGAGCTTATCATCTTTATCTACAGGAGGATTAGTTGTAGTTGTGAACCCATCCTCAATTGTTTGCCATATCTCATATCCTTGTGCCATCAAGTAATTCCTCATTCTTATGATCCAGAAAGCATAATTATTATCATCGAATAATGGTGCCTTATTTTATGAATATCCATTCTGAGATGCCATATGTGTTCCTGTAAACTCTTCCTTCAATATGTTATAATATTCTAAAGTAACCCGCTTTGATACCAATTTAAGAACACAAGCATATACTGAGGGGAAGGTGAACAATATAAGACCAAATTTTACTTTTCTTTCCTAAATAATATTATCCAATATTATCAATGGCAATATCAATAGCAGTAATAAAATCAATGCACAAATCATCACACACAAGAGAGACACAAATTTAACATGGTTCACCCAATGTGGGCTACTCCACGAAAAAAATATTTCTTCTAAATTTTCTCAACAAATATCTTGGGAATCAATTCCCTATTACAATGTTTATGGATCTCTTTCCAAAGGAGACACCAATCCCCTATGCTTTAATTTGTGGATCTCTCTCCATAGGAGAACTCTTTATCCTTTTCTATGGTTTGTGGAACTTGATCTAGGAGAACTCTATATCCTCAACTGGTTTTTGGATCTCTATCTACAAAAGAACTCTATCTCCCTAGCTAGTTCACAGATCACACTCCATAGGATAGCTCTTTCCTCTTGCTCTAGTTTGTGTATCTCTCTCCATAGGATAACTCTTTACCCTTGCTCTGGTTCATGGATCTCTCTCCACAATATAACTTTATCTCCTATGATCTGGTTGGTGGATCTCTCTCTACAATAGAACTCTATCCCCTTTGCTCTAGCTTATGATCTTCTAGAATACTTATGCCCCCATTGCTCTAGCTTATAGATTTCTCTCCATAGGAGATCTTTGTCCCCACCACACTGGTTGAAGTATATCTATCCACTAGATATTTTTGTCTTATATTCTCTGTCACCTCTAAAGCCTACTCTCAACTCTATCTTGAATCTTCACCAAAATCTATCCCAACTCTAGCACAATTATGCTCTAACTCTTCTCACAAATCTACATCAAAATTTATCCCAAGTCTAGCACAAATTTTCTCTAACTCTACTCAAAATTCTGCACAAAAATCTATCTCAAGTCTACCATAAATATGCTCTAACTCTACTCACAAATTTGCACTAAACTCTATCTCAAATTTTCCCAAGACTTAATACAAAGCTTGACAAATCTTCTATAAAATATGCTCTCAATTCTATTACAAGTATTCACAAGACTTCCTCAAATCTACCTTCAAGTCTTCTCAAAATACTTGCTCAAATATACCTTCAAGTCTTTACAAAATAATTTCTCAAATCTACCTTCAAGTCTTCTCAAAAGACTTGCTCAATATACTTACAAAACTATACCAAATATTTCCAAACCTTGCACACAAACAAAGCTTATATCTTTTTTAGAAATGCTTTCTTCAAATAGATATATTCTACTCAAAATATTTTTAACCTTTGGAACATATAGAGAATGATATGCACTTGCAAATACCTCAATATTGTCTACTCAATCATTAAGTTTGTCGCTTTCATATGTCTCACATTTATTGCTCTTTTAAGGATAGATATAGTCTAGCATATGACACCTATCTTCTTGATGCACACACTTGCTTTCACAAATCTGATTTCTAATGTTTGCACATTCACTTTCAACATCACTCAAAACCAATGCTCAAAATATTCCAATAATCATTCAAATAATGAAGCATAACTTGATCACAACCCTAACATAGGTGTTTCAACTTTCCTTCAACAAGGATGTGCAATGTAGACTTCAAAACCTAACTCAAATATTTCCAACAATGCTTATCAAACAATCCTTTTCTCTCCACCTTATTTTTCAAATCATTCACTTCAAAAAAATACTTTAAACAATGAATGATGTGCCCATACCTCTTTGCTTGCTCTTATGGAGATATGTCTTCAAAACCTGTCTCACAACCAACCAATTTTCCTTGTGCCACTTCAAATGTTAAATAGCAAGATTATATTTCAAGAATATCAACATTAATTTTCCATCAATAAGGTGCTCAATGAATTCTAAAAATAATATTCTACGACTCTTTGTTTATTCTAAAAAATAATGTAAAAAAGCTCAAAAAAACCCACTTAGAATTTCATTTTCATGAAGCAATAATTACAAATAATAACATCACCTTTTACACATTTTATCTCCCTCTATCATAAAATAATTTCCAATCTAATTTAATGTCCAAGAACAAAGAATTACAATTATAAATAAACCATTTACAAACTTATCACTCCAATCTTTGCATTCAATATAAATAGCAACAATACCTTTTAAAATATTATGCAAAAAATTATTTATCCTTATACCTCCTATATGCCAAACTATACACCAAATCAAATGCGCCAAACACCAAATATAGCAAAAATTTAATCAAATTGGAGCATACCTTATAAAAACTTTATTCCTGGTTGTCATAGACGGGAATCGATCCTCTAACCTCAAGCTTCTAAGTATAGAGCTCGATCGCTTGTGCTAGCCAAGCAGTTGAGACCTAACCCTTGGCCTACACCTTTTATTTCTTACTGCCTCTAATGAAAATGAAATAAAACACTTCAAACCGGTGCTAGGGGGATTCGAACCACAAACATTTCTTCTACCAACACCTTACGCAGGACCTGCCTACCACTTGGACTACTAGCCCTCACTAAAACATGACGTTCGTCTCCTTGTCCTTATTTTTTATTGCTTGCTCGATGAATGACGTTTCTAACTCTTTTCTATGCACTCCTTGATCGATTAATTCTTATGCATTAACTTTGGTTTACTTAGAAAATACTTTAGCTCCTCCCTTTTATATGCATTCAAAGCATTTCTATGACATTGGTGAAAACCTTTATTTACCTTACTTTTAAATTTGAATATTGGCGCCCTTTGCTAATTTCAAATTTAATTTTACATTTAATATAATATTTATCTTTGTGTTAAATATTATATTATTTAACTTTAGTATTTAAACAATACTTTTGCATGGATTTCTTCATCAAATTTTTGTTTTCCTTTTAATAAGCCCTTTTGGATTAATTATTATAATATTAAAATATTATAATATTTTCTCTTTTCTTTTAAAAACATGGTCGTAAAATTTTATCTTCAACATTTTAACAACCTCTTTGGCTTATAATATAAAATATTATAATCATTTCTTTTACCAATTTTCTTGTATCAAAATGAACTCTACCTTGAACCAAATACTTGACATCAATGACAACATAATTACTTGAATTTTCCAACATAACTCTTTGTATTTATAGACTTCTTATAATCTTACAGATGTCAAAATATCATTGTATCATAAACAAATTGTAGTTATGTCAAAGGAAGTTCTAGTTGATGGGACCACTTGAAAGTATGGCTGCTCTAACCGCATAACTGTGACTTGCTGACCTGGCCAAAATATGTGTCATGTTGAATCATGTTTATACTACTACTTGCATTTGATTCATTATATTTTACTGATTAGTTTTAGTTGAGCTACCTTGCAACCTGCATGATGGCCCTGGGCATAACCATATTATGATAGACACTCTTATCCAACATGTGTCACTGGGCATAACCATATTATGATAGACACTCTTATCCAGCATGTGTCATGAGATGGTGACAATCTCCATGTGGGTAGGTCAGTGATGGATTTTGATCGAGTTGGCTATGTAACATGTGTATTGCAATCTCATTGTGCTGAGTATTTATGATCGTGATGAGCTCCTGTGGGATACAAAAATTTTAGTATCATGAATATTTTCTTCACCTTCCACTTGCCATATTATGGTCACTTGGATGGAGAGTTTGAACTAAGTTGAATATCAAACGGTTAATAATCCTTTGATAGCTTATGTACTTGGTTGAAGTCTAAACTTTCAACATTAGGCTAGATATTTGATACTGTGTCCGGTTTTGAATAGGTACAAATCTTCCATATGCCTCTATACTTAGTTGTTTTTTTTGCAAACTTACATCTTTCAGTAGTGCACCTAGAGTTTGGTACCATGTTGGGCTTCAATAAAGTACAAATATTTCATCATTTTTAAACTTAGTAATTATCTTCAACTATGTGTCTTTCATTAGTAGGCCAAATATTTGGTACACTATCGGGCTTCAGTCAAGTGTAAATGTTCTGACACTTCTTAGACTTAACTAATTTTCATCTCTTGTTTTGTGAGTATGTCAGGCCTTTAGGATTTTGACCGGGTGCAATTCCTTTGGCTACCCCTATACTTAGTTATTTTTTACCCATTTCACACCTATGGCAGTGGGGTGGAGATTTGGTTTCACACCAGCTTTTGATTGGGTACAAATATTCCAACGCTTTTTAGAATTGGTCATTTTTATTGATTTTACAATGTCTTCCTCCACAGTGCCTGGTCCTTCTATCATTTTTTTGTTGTATTATCCCCTTTTGATACCTTCATTGAGGTGAACATGGTTGGTGATCTAAAAATATCCACATTCTTGGTGACTCATCGAGACTTTTCATCTCATGGAAAGGGAAATATGATTGACTCTTTATCTACCACAAACACACTAGTTTTACCAAAAATAGGGCTAATACATAAGGCAAACAACTAAAACCTTTGTAGATAGGATCTGCTTAACCAAATAAAAAACTAGGGAAGAAAGAGAGAATAAAATTGCAAAGATAAATTGTATAGCGAATTTTATCATAAACGCTACAAGTAGTAGGTGATAGCCGTATGGAGGTGATGAAACAAAAATTGTGCATGGGGATACTTGGAGGATGAAATATTTCCAAGAGACCCAGGCTAGCATTTGTAGGATGAAATATAAAGATAAAACTAAATGTGAAAGTATGTAAAAGAGTAGAAAAAAGGGAAGCAAAAAGTAAAATAGGGGATACCTAGAATATGGAACGCATCCACAAAAATGGAACTCCATGTGAAAATTTGATCATATTTGATAGCTATTTTAGAACCAAATTGGGCATCTTAGGAAATCACCATTCTTATGCTTGTTGTGATTCCTATATTTTTCTTTTTTCTTAACCTAGCCTAGCAAGGAGTCCTTCATTATGTTGTCTTCCAGCCTCAGGCTCCTTAAGCCCTACTTCATTCTATCATCTCTTAATACTTTAGGATGCCTATCTAGATGTGGTTTAAAATACGGGCTATACCCTGAGTTGAATTGTGTGAATTATTACTTCAATATTATCAATAATCTAGAACATCACCAATCAATTTTGGAGTACTGCAAGCATTTATGTACATTTTATATTCTACCTCGATGATCTGATGGCAAGTATTATTGCTTCTTACTTATTTATTGTGCTAAGTACAAATTTTTGAGCTACCTTTCAAAATTCTTTTAGGTCATTCCATTGAGCTTTAGATTCATTATTTCTAAAATATGTTATGGTACAAATATACAAGAAAAAAGTAATATGGTACAAGGAGGTGTTATTTCTCATGCTTTACTAATAACCCCATAGTGTTGTGTGTTCTTGTAACCCTTATTCCTATGGAGGCTCCCTCTATGCAGTTGTTCTTGATGACTCCCCGTGGTGTGAAACAACTTTAGATGAGGTAACTATTTGGAGTTGTTGGCACATCTTTTTCCAAACATCCGAAGGGTGGTCTAGGATTTCTCTTAGCTTTGATATAACTCCCTTCATCCTACCAATTTGGTAATAAGGAGGGTCATTATACTTCTTAGCCAGGTATTCAACCTTTTCCAAAAGATGAGAAAGCTTATAAAAATGTAAAAAAAACTTCTCTGCATCCAATTGTTCAGATAGTGAGTCGATCTCACTTTGGTATTACATTTGTATTTCAAATAATTGGATAAGTGCTTCATGCTTATGCCAAACTGATTTGTTATCCTAGAAACTTGGTGCACTTAGGGTCTTAAGATCTCGTACAATAGCGCTCATTTTATCAACCTCTTTTCTGATGATAGCAAACATCTCTCTTGCCACATCAATGAGCTCATTTACTTGGTATATCTAGTGTGCTAGTAATATCAAGTATTCTACATCCTAGTTGGATTGTGCTTTCAAGGAAGGAAAGCTATCAAGATATCTCAATATTTTCCTAAAATTTTGTGCTTTTTGAAGTTTGGATGTTAGAGCCTCTTTTTTCCTCTCTATCTCATTTTTGGCTGGTCTAGTAGCAACACTAATTTGCTTGAGCTTCATATAGAAAGGAGTAAATTTGGTAGAATAGCTCCTTTTATTTTTACCCAATAAAAATCCTAGACTTATTTGAGCCAGTATTTGGAGATAGCTGAGCCTACTAACTTGTCTCTTTATTGTTGTGACTCATTCACAGTGATGGATAAGGTTTCCTCCTATTCTACCAACTTATTTCTCACCTCAGATCATATTGAATTCTCCTTATCTTTCTCTTCTTGAGCAATAATATTAAATATTTAGGGAAAAAATTAGAAGTTAAACCTTGAGTCCAAATTAAGCTTATGAGAAATGATGAGTAGAATCAATCATTATGGAAGATGATTAAAACATATAACTAAATGAACCCAATGATGTTGATATGTGGGCAAGCATTCAATATGACTCGGGAGCAACCATTTTTCTGATATAATAGGTTGGATCAAGTGACCTTGTCAAATTTAGTAATGAGGGGCGGTATGGGATGTCACCTCTAGGTTGTTTATTGGGAGTATGGTGATAGGTCATTTTACCTAATTGACTAGAAGTGTGCTAGTATGATTATGTTACTAGACCAACCATGATATTTGGTATGGGATAAATTATAGTGAGTCAAATGGGACAATTCAGGCCAAGACCAATATCAAGGTAATGACATGGCTTTGGCTAACTCCAAGAAGAGGATAATCAGCTAGATACTAGGTATATGTATGCTAACCCCATTACATATGTAATCTGAATAGTTCGGTCGGTTAATTCATGGTTCATTATGCTAAGGTATGGGGAGAGTATGCATCCACTCTCTAAGCGTTTGGACACTAGAGGAAAATCCTAGTTGTAGTTTGACCCTCATACAAAAACAAGAGGAAGTTAAATGAGACAAGTCAATTCCACAAAATGGCATATTTTATTGAATTTGGCCAATCTCATCCACTTGGTAGACTATCTACAATAGTCTTGATTTCCAAAAGTGGTATGATATACCTTATAGTGATTAAACTTTATGTTAATGAATTAGTGGGTGAACCATAATTGTTATGGACATGAAAGCACTTCTTAGGTTAAACAATAAACTTAGACCAAAAAAAAAATTACCCTTGATAATTTCTTGGTATATTTATGTGGTACAACCAGATGAGTAGACATGGGTTGTTATATGTGGTATTCAGCCAATTCTTCACTGCATCTTTATCATATTTTCTATTAAATTTAGAAATCACAATTTTCTTTAGATTCTTGCCCAAATTTGCACTCACTTTGGACCTATGAGTAGTAGTTCCTACAAGATCATTAGATGCTCCCCCTATCCCACCTACAGATCCTCTATCTTTGGTTAAGTCCTCTATTACTTTTCATTTTTGGACTATCAACTCTTTTTTTTAGGCCATGTGAGTTTTCTATTGGGTCATTTCCTCTTTTTTTTTATCCATAAGAGGCTACCAATAGGATATATACTACAATATCTAGTTCCATACTTGATGGACAAGTTACATATTTTTTGTTAAATGGTAAAATCTATGTTAAGGATGTACGTATTTTGATAGATAATGGATCTATTGATAGTTTTATTTCCACTAGTTTAGCGAGGGACATACCTGAAAGACCTGGGTTTGTGGCTAATGATTGGAAGTTAGAGTACGGGTCAAGGTAGACCTAACAAGTTAACCAATATTTATTTGATCATCACATAATTTGGTTTATATTGGCTAAAATTCCATAAGGCTCTTTTGAATTTTGAGGATATATTATTGGAGTTTACGGATGAATCTAATCAGAGGATTAGTATCCATTGAAATTGTGATTCAATTAAACCACATCGTTTGACCACAATGCAAGTGATAAAAGCCCTTAAGAAAATGGGGATGACCTTTGTGGTCAAAATGAACAAGAAAGAGGAAACTAACGACGGTTCTATTCTATTCTAAAAATATCCTATTTTGAGAGAATTTATGAATGTATTTTTTGCAAATCCTCCAAGGTTACCCCCTCAAGGGAAGTTTGAACTTTCTATAGAATTGTTTTCTAAAGTTGCACCCATTTTTAGAGCACCATATAGAATAACCCCTATAGAGTTATAAGAACTCAATATGCAACTTCAATATTTGTTAAGAAAATAAATAATTAAGACCAGTGTGTCACCATGGGGAGATCCTATTTCGTTTGTTAAAAAAAATATGGAACCTTGAAAATGTGTATTGACTACCTAAATTTAAATAATATTATCGTCAATAATGGATATATATTTCCAAGTATGTATGGTCGGTTTGATCCATTAAAATGAGTTATCATCTTATCAAAATTTGATCTTAGATCAGGTTACCATCAATTGAGGATTCGAGAAGAAGACACTCACAAAAAAACTTTTTGAGAAAGGTTTGAACATTATGCGTTTATATTCCTACCTCTTGGGATGACTAATGCCTTAGTTGCTTTTATAAATATCATGAATAGCATTTTTAGAGAGTAGTTAGATCATTTTATGCTCATGTTCCTCGATGACATATCGATTTATTCTCAGAATAAGTAGGAACATGATCAACATATGAGAACTATGCTTTTGATTCTTAGGAAGAATCAACTATTTGGGAAGCTATAAAAGTATGAATTCTACACTCCATAAGTATAGTATTTGGGACACATAGTATCTGGTGAAGGAATTACTATAGATCCCAAAAATATTAAACAATTGTTGACTGGCCTACACCCAGAAATGTAACTAAGGTGTAAATTTTATGGGTTTATTAGCCTATTATAGGTGATTTTTCAGAGGTTTCTTGAGAATTTCTCAATCAATTAATAACCTGCAAAGAGAGGGTGAGGCTTTTAAATGGACAAGATAGTGTCAAGAAGCCTTCTAAATTTTAAAAGATAGGTTGACAATCGTATCGATTCTACAATTACCTGATCCTAACAAGAAATTTAAAGTTTGCACTAATGCATTTATTGAGGGATTAGGAGGGTTTCTTACCCAATATGACATGATCATTGCCTTTGAATCAAGGAAACTTAAGATACATGGGGTGAACTATGCCACTCATGACTTGGAGTTGGTAGTGGTTGTGCATACCTTTAATATTTGGAGGCACTATTTGTTTGGGAAACTTTTTGAACTTAAGATAGACTACCAAAGTTTAAGATACATATTTACTCATCCCTTGTTGAATGCTAGACAATGACATTGGATGGAGTTTCTAGCTTAATATTATTTTGATATTGAGTACATTAAGGGTAAGGAGGATAATATTATTGATGCTTTGAGTAGAAGAGGGCACATTACTGCAATGATAAAATATTATTATGATTTGATAGATAAAATTAAAGAAATGTAATAGAAATATGATTTATGTTAAGAATGTAAAGTTCAAACTAAGAAAGAACTTGAAAAAGATGCATGTTTTGTATATTGAGATAACTTGTACTATAAGAACAGATTGGTTGTTCCAAAATTGGGGTGGATTGAGAGAAATAATCCTTAAGGAGGCACATAATACTCCTTATTTTATGCATATTGGAAGAGTGAATATGCACGCGATTTTGAGGAAGGCCTACTACTAGTATGGAATGAAAAAATATATCAATAATTTTTTGGCTAGGTTCTTGGAGTGTCAAAAAGTGAAATTGGAACATCAGCACCCGATAGGTCATTTGTACCCATACAAAATCCCTATGTAGAAATGGTAGGTGGTTTCAATGGACTTTATTGTTGGTTTTCCTAAAACAATATTTAGGCATTATGCAATCCTGGTCATGGTGGATATATTAACCAAGGTTGCATATTTTACGCCTAGAAATATATAGGATGATGCACCTGCTATAACGAGTAAATTTTCTACAGAGTGTGTGACTACATGGATTTCCTAAATTCATAATCTCTTATAGAGACTCTCACTTTATCTTAGAATTTTGGTAGGCTTTGCATGAAGTATTGGATATCAAAATGAATATCAATTCAGCCTATCACCTTAAGACATATAGATAGATCAAGAGGATGAATCAGAATTCATAAGATATGTTAGAATGCACTATATGGATCAACATACTAAATGGAAAGATTATTTGTACCTAGTTGAATTTGCAAATAATAATAGCTATCATGCATCGCTAAGTATGGCACCATTTAAATCCCTATAGGGAAGAATATGTAGGACTCCCTTGTCATGGGATAATTCAAAAGATCAAGTAGAGATTAGACCAGAAATAATTAAAGAGATGGAAGATCAATTGAAAATAATTTAGCAAAATATGAAAGAGGTTGAAAATCACCAAAAGAGCTATGCAAACCTCAAAATAACATTGAGGGAAAATTCTATGGGAGACATGGTGTTCTTAAGGGTGAAATCTACTAAAATTTCTATAAAATATTCCAAACTTGACTCTAGATATGTGGGTCCATTTGAAATTATAGGTAAAATAATCTCTTTTGCATACAAATTGCTCTGTCGCAAAGCTTATCCAAAATCCATAATGTATTCCATGTGTACCTCCTTAGGAAGTACATTTTTAATGCCACTCATATTCGAGATGTTTCCAATTTGCAGATGATAGACCCAATGAAAATTAAAGTTCAACCTATTTGTATATTTGGTTTTAGGACCAAGAACATGAGAAAGAGGGGCATAGAGCAATTTTGGGTCCAATGGGACCCCTATTTAGATAGAAATGCCACATGGGAGAATGTGGTTGATATGCAAAACTAGTTTTCTTTTCTATTTGAGTAGACCTAAATATTTTAAAAACTATTTATGTTGGTTTATAATTTACTTGTATATATATGGGGATGTGAAACTAAACTACTAAGTATAGTATCTTTTGTGTATGTTTTGGTTTATGCATGGATTTATGGTTGAATGTAAAATAAAACATCATGTGAATGTATTGTGAAAACTGTAAGAGTAATATTCCATTACTTGGGATAATTACCATTTACTCCACTAGGTTATTACCTTTACTATTTACTTTTATCCTTTAGATATTTATTATTATTATCCTAGGTTAGTTCCTAAATATCCTAGGGTAGTCAATCATAAACCTAACTCTCTACCTAGCCTAACACATTTGTTAGCTTGGTTAGTGGGGAATTAGTTAGGTTTACTATTCATTGTATTATATAAACATTAGTCTTAAACCTAATGTTTAGTTAGATTAATTTGATAATTATTTCTTCAGACTTACCTGACATCATTGGCATCAGAGTCGTAACGGGAGGCGAGACGAAGGGATTTTTCCCTGGTCCCGCCTACCCAAGTTAAGATTTTTTTCCTAGCCTGAAGTCCCAAGTCACCGAGCGACCGCGGGAGAAGGCGCATAGGCCCACGTCATCAAGCGACCATGGTAGAAGGCCCGTAGGCCCACATCATCGAGCGACCATGGGACAAGACCCGTAGGCCCAGATAGATTTGATAGCATTCTGATGTTCGACCTGTAATGCCTAATAGGCTAACAAAATGCTGACCCTCGATCAAAGAGGGATCTCTGATGACGAAAGGATGGCCGACCATTGGAGCTAGCCCTCTGACGATGAGTGGGCACTGGACTCAAATCCGAAGGCCGACGACGAGTAGGTACTGGACTCATATCTAGTGATCGGTGACATAGATCCGGTGACTAGGAATTACAATGGAAAGCGTGCCCTCCAACCCACCACTGGTGATTGGACCGACCACCACCGATGATCAAAAAGTGAGGGCAGGTGCACCCTCCTTATCCGATGATCAGACCGACTCACCGTCAATGACCTCACTCGACCTCGGGCACAGATCTTGATGCACTGACATGGCACATCCACCTAGACCACCAACTGGATCAATAACCAATGACCACCCGGATGAATCCACATGCACCAGCAGGAAACAGAATAACACACGTGCACTCGAGCATATATCCCAAGGCACTGACTTAGCCTAATCATCTGGCGATACATGGCAAGAAGATGTGACCTCGAGAACAGATCCTAAGGTGATGACGTTGTGGATAGTGACCTAGACTAGACATGACACATGGCAGATAGCCACCATTCTCAAATTGCACTGTGACACGTGGATCGGACACATGGACCTAACTGAGCTAACGTGGCAGACAGCCACTAGATGATGGACCAGACTCAAACTAGACATGTGATGGCCACATGGCAGATAGCTACGTGTGCCACCTGACATGTGGATCCTTGTGACTGTGCCACGTGGGCGATATCAAAAGGGGTCCGACTATATCGTGATTGCCCAAGGGCAATCAAAGCACTTCTCGTGCTTTGTTGCTTTTATGCAGCATTAACATTGTCGCATGGGCAATGTGGGACTAAATGTCCCAAGCCTTTTTTAAAAGGCTTACGAGCACGTGCAAGCGCGCTCGCTACAGTTCCATGGGAGGGGGAGCCTTCAACATGAAGGCTACTCCCAATAGTCTCCGTCAGGCCAGCTAGCTCGACTGGCGGAAGGGCCAGCTCTAAGTCGTTGCCCGATGGGAGGTCGAAATTTTGACTCCCGTCGAGGCCAAACACCTTAATTTTTTGACAAAGGGGCCCTAAATAAAATCCAAGGTAATTCAATTTTAAAAAAAAAAACTTATTTTTTATTTTTCAAGTTTATTTTTTTTAATTAATTAAGCTTTAATTTATTAAATAGTAATTCAATATTATTTTTTTCTTTAAAGTTATTTTTTTATCAAAATGCCTTTAAAACTAAAATAATTTTTACTATTTATAGATTTTACTTATATTAATTAGAGAAGTCACATAAACTTAAAATTTAAAAATAAAAAAAAATGTTATATTTTTTGCAATTTATAACTTTAAAGGAGCTTTTGTTTTTCTCCAAGGGAGAATATAAGACATAGAAGAGCACCTGCTTTTATTGCAAATAAGAAAACCCTAAAATCTTCTCACGCACACATGAAAGGGGACCAAATCAAACACATTTGATTATTTATTGCAAATTAGACAACAAGGATACTGAATCTTTTTTTGTTAAATTCAAAAGACAAAATGTGCATTTGTTTTCTTCAAGGGGGGATATAAGACATAAAATTGCACATTATTTTTTTTGCAAAATTGAGAAGAAATTGTAACCTTGGGTCCACAAAAACTAAGTCATGTGTCGACTAGTTATGGAAGCCCTCCAAACGTAGGTCGTGTGTCGACTTGCCTTGGAAGGAGTGCTCAAATTGTTCATTTTGCAAAATTCAAGGAGGAAGACAAAATTGTACATCTTTTCCAAAATTGGAAAACAAAGTAGGAGACATAACAATATCATTTTTTGCACAACACAAAACACACATTTTGTTGCAAAAATTTAAAAAGGTGCATTATCGATTTTACTCGACACCTTAATTGGAAAACTAGGTGATAATAATTTTGAGGCCATTTCTTGTTTGATTTTTGCATCATTATTTTTGCAACTATAATTCATATAATCAAGAACATCCAAACCTCAAAATTTCACAAATTTGTGTACATCCATGCATAGATTTAAAGCCAATTTCACTTGATATTCTCTCCTAAATCAAAAAAACCCCTAATTCACTCTTATTTGTTTGGCTTAATTTCCTCCAACTTCTCATCCTTCTTGAAGGGTGTTAAGGCAGGTGCCATTAAATATTTGTTTGAGTGGATTATATTTTGGTACTCTTTTAGGGTAATCAAAAAGAAAGAACAAGTTTTTGAAAATAAGGAACCTTAAAAGTTGCAATCCTTTGCACTAAGGGGGAATAATTCCTTTCTTCCTTCAAACATAGATTTTGATAAAATGGAAATAAAACTTGTAAAGGCAATCAGAAAATTCCAAGTCATCAACATTAAACCTTTTCTTTTAGACTTCATAATAGCAATCATGCTTGAAGTACTTGCAATAAGGAAGGCCAAATTAGTGAATTGTTTCGATCAAATTTCCTAGAAACCATAGTTTTGCAAAACTTGTTAAAATGAAAACCAAGACACCATTCAGTGTTGATTTCAAAACAAGCAAAACTAAAATGGCAAAGGCACAACACAGAAGCCATATTTCTAGTGAAGTGTCTCATTCAGATTCTGATTCTGGTTCAAAGAGAGCATAATGAGTGCTCATTGCTAAAAAAGTATTGTAGAGGGAAAACACATGTGTCCCTTGGGCAAAAGCACCATTTTATCTCACTCCTCTTTTTGTCTTCATAAATAGCATAAGTATTTTGTTTGAAGACCTTGCAATAAGGGGTGCTTGTACCTCTTTTAGGCTTCATAAATAGCAAATTCTAGGTGTTTGAAGTACTTGTAACAAGAGGAGCATCTTTTTTGTGATGTAAAATTGTCTAGGAGGCAATATTTGTAAAAACCTTCACAACATTCTTGCATTGTACACTTTTTGCCATTGAGGGGGAATATCAATTTCTTTTCTTCACCATTTTTGTAAATAGGGAAGAAGGCTTATAAGGGTGCATTTTTAGCTTCGATCGACACCTTAGTCACACTTCCTTCAAAAATTGAATACACTATGTTTTGCAACAAGAAGGGGGAACTTATAAGGGTGCATTTTCAGCAGTGACCGACACCTTAGCTACCTTATCTTTTGCAAAATCATATTGTAAAATCAATGAACCTTGTATGAAGTGATCTATTCTACTACACCTAGTGATTGCAGCAGTTGGTTACCCATGCAATTTGGTTGGATGATGTGATTACCATAAGGACATTCGTGACATGAATAAAAAGTGAGGAATGACCCACTTTTTGCATAGGAGTAGCTAGAGCATTGTGATAGAGCAAAGAACCAGCATATCAAACATCTTCTTCATTGTATTGGGGTAGTTATATACTTTACCCAAATATTTTTGTATAGAGGGATATGTATGTATTACCCAAATAATGTAATAAGGGGGGATGTTAGAGTAATATTCCATTACTTGGGATAATTACCATTTACTCCACTAGGTTATTACCGTTACTATTTACTTTTATCCTTTAGATATTTATTATTCTTATCCTAGGTTAGTTCCTAAATATCCTAGGGTAGTCAATCCTAAACCTAACTCTCTACCTAGCCTAACGCGTTTGTTAGCTTGGTTAGTGGGGAATTAGTTAGGTTTACTATTCATTATATTATATAAACATTAGTGTTAAACCTAATTTTTAGTTAGATTAATTTGATAATTATTTCTTCAGACTTACCTTGCATCAAAAACAAGTTTGAATTACTACTCGGTTTGTGAATGAATATGATTACCTGGTGTATGATTTGTGAATGGATTTTTATTGATAGTTATATAAATAAAAATGTAAATGCATATGCTTAACTTATTCTTTAACCATGCACTAAACATAGGGACTATGTTTATTTCTAATGGGGTAGGATGTAATGGCCCTCCTTACACAACCTCTAATAGCAAATGAATTGATGATTTACACTTATATTTTTTCCTCTAGAATGTGGTACTTCTAAAGGTTGTTGTGTATGAAGGATCATGTGTATTTTTTGATAGGAGAATCTCATCGAGAAAGGTAAGTGGGAAGTGATGAATCTTCTTGTGAGTACATGGAAACTCACAAAATTGTACATCATGTAGGAACATCATGAATAATTTGTATTATTGTGTGGTTTGTTTGGAGTGTGTGCTCATTATCTAACAAAAAGAGAATAATGCATATATATATCTTTGATATATTCTATGGTCACCCTTTTTGTTAACCTGTAACTTATTTTAGCAGACTAAGAGGGTGAATCATGTTTTAGAAGATATGTTGAGAATGTACTACGTGGATCAACATACTAAAGGGAAATTTTATTTGTACCTAGTCAAATTTACATATAATAATAGCTATCATGCATTTCTAGGTATGACACAATTTAAATACTTGTAGGGAAGAAGATGCAAGGATCCCTTATCATGGGATAATCCAAAATATTAAGTAGTGATCAAACCATGAACAATTAAAGAGATGAAATATCAATTGCAATAAATTTAAAAGAAGTTGAAAGAAGTCACAGGTCACCAAGAGAGCTATGCAGACCTCAAAATAACATCAAGGACATACTCTATGGGAGACATGGTATTCTTAAGGATGAAACCTACTAAGAGTTCTATAAAATGTTCCAAACTTGACCCTAGATATGTGGGTCCATTTGAAATTATAGGTAAAATAAGCCTCGTTGCATACAAACTTGCTCTACCGCTAATCTTATCCAAAATCGATAATGTCATCCATGTGTCCCTCTGTAGGAAGTACATTTTTGACCCCACTCATATGTGGGATATTTCCAATTTACAAATATCATACCCAATGAAAATTGAAGTTTAGCTTGTTCATATACTTGGTTTTAGGACCAAGAACCTAAGAAAGAGGAACATAGAGCAATTTCAGGTCCAATGGGACCTCTATTTAGACATAAATGGCACATGGAAGAAAGTGGTTGATATGCAAAAATAAGTTCCTTTTTTGTTTGAGTAGACTTGAACATTTTAAAAACTATTTATGTTGATTTAATGTACGTGTATATATGGTAATGTGAAACTGGAATAATGAGTAGAGTAGCTTTTGTGTATATTTTGGTTTAGCATGGATATATGGTTGAATGTAAAATGAAATATCATGTGAATGGATTCTGAAAATAAGTTTGAATCACTGCTAGGTTTGTGAATGGATTTTTATTGATAGTTATATAAATGAAAATGTAAATGTATATGTTTAACTTATTTTTTAACCATGCATTAAACACAATGACTATGTTTGTTTCTAGCGGGGGAGGATGTAACGACCTTCCTTGCATGACCTCTGATAGCAAATGAATTGATAATTATACTAGAATGTGGTACTACTGAAGGTTGTTGTGTATGTAGGACTAGGTGTATTTTTTTGATGGATAGAAGAACGTCACCAGGAAAGGTAAGTGGGAAATTATGATTCAGCTTGTGAGTACATGGAAACTCACAAAAATGTACATCATGTAGGAGCATCATGAAATATTTGCATTATTATGTATTTTTTTTAGAGTGTGTGCTTGTTATCTGATAAAAATAGAATAATGCATATGTATATATTTGATGGAAATGAAAGTGTTGAAGGCATGGGACTCATTATTAATTATGTGCTTAGTAACTTGTAGATTATTTACTTGTTTGTTATTGAATTTATGAAGTGAAATAGAAATTATATATATATATATATATATATATATATATACATAGATCTAAATATAATCATTCTAATAATTTAAAAAATATAGTGATATAAATAAATAAAATTAAAGGTAAAAATATGTTTTACTACCTTATTGCATAGTGATCATAGTGGGTTATGGTAAAGGTAGTGAATAATAATGACTTAGAATGGTCATGATGTTTCTTTTAACCTCTCTCGGGTTCTCCTCAATAGGCAATGAGGAAGTGGGTTGGGAGAGAGAGGGAGAGAAGTGATATCTATATTTGCATGAAAAATAAAATATATCATTATCATTTGCATGGCTTTAGCGTTTTCTAGAGAGTGAAAGAGAGCATTTGAAGTATAGAATAGAGCAACAGATTCCAGGTTGGAATACTTTTATTTTCCTATCTTTTCTAAAATGTTTTAAAAAAGTTAGAATACTTTTGGTGCTGAAAAAGTCTTGTATGATACCTGCTAAATGGAATGGACTTAGACAAATGTTGTTCTATGTATTGTTAATTTTATAGCTTAGAATCTAAAATAGAATACTATATATACTTTTTATAATTATGTAGTGCAATTGCAAGTGATGTTCCTACTATTTCATATAGAAAAAAACATATGCAATTATTAATATTGCTATCGTTGTTTGGAAAATGCGAAGGATAAAGAAAATGCATGCATGAGATCTATTTTAAGGATTGGAAATATCTGGTTACTATTGTGTGAATAATGGCACATGAAACACATGTTATCTTAGTCGCAAATAAATATCTTTGGATTCATAAATAAGGAGCCAAAATCTGATCCCTTTTGCTATCAAAATATAAATCAGTGGAACTCGTGGTTGTTAATGTAAGACTAAACCCGCATGTTGTGATAATGAGTGCAAGCAATATCTGGATAGGGATGTGTAGGCATATTTTTGGATGATTTAGTTAGCTAAATATACTATATCCTCATGCCTAGCGAATATTCTACTGAGTTGATTTAGTGCAGTTGTCTACTATGTGAGTGCTTGTTATTTATTGTCAAGATGGATTAGGGAACAATGAACTTTAACTTGTTGAGTTAGAAATGAGATAAATTATGTAGGAATTGTTTTATCAAGCTATAAAAACAAGCATGATGTAACCTATTCAAAAATGGTATCAATATGTATTTCATGCAAGAATTGTATTACTATTTTTTGAATTGATTCTAAATATTTTATCATAAGATGATTGTTCCACCTCAATGGTAGAATTGAATGGTTTTTTTGTAAAGGATTCAATATGTTTGATGATCATAAAACTTTATAATTGTGTTCTTTATTTTTAAATGTATTTGAAATGATATATTTATAATTGGCATGTTGAGTTTACCGAAGGCAAGATTCTATGGTCACCCTTTTCATCAACATGTAACTCAGTTTAACAGATAATAGGGGTAGCTAATTTCTATTCCCATAATCGAGGCTCAGCGAGCAAGCTATTATAGTTAAAACATCCAATTAAATCATTGTGTCTTTCTGAGAACTTGTGTGATAAAATAAATATTAGGGTCAAACTTTAAAAATACCTTAACTTATTATGTCTCTCTGAATAGCATGCATCAACCAAGGTACCAATAACTGTTCAAATCTTGAACCTGACTAGAGAGCATAAATCTTTTAAAATGTGTTGTCAATAATATGTTTGGAATAATTTTGTAACTTATTTATTTATTTGTTAGGATGGATAGTTAGTTTCCAGTCTTGATTAATGATATTGGCCACACCTAAGACAACAAGAGTCGATGTTTTCTATTATACCCATGATAATATTCAAGTCTGAACATTAATTAAATTAAACTACTTCTTAGGGGATATATAACTTATTTGATAATGGAATTTTTGGAATATTGTATTTGAGGTTTTATGAGACAAACCTAATATGGGAAATCAAAACTTGTGTTAAAATGAGACCCTACTTGCCATCTAAATTTGAATTTAATAATTAGAAATAGAACACAATATGTTTCTTGTCAGTAAAGCTTGTAATAATAAGAAAAAATGGCTTACGTATTTAGGTAGTTGATTACATATAATATTTTATTAAATCACTATTTAGAATTGAACATGTATGTATAACAGTCTAGGAATGTTAATATATTGGTGAACTTGAACTGATAAAGACTATTGAATATGTTGAAAATATATTTAAACCAATACCGCAATCTCTTTTCCTTTATGTCCGATGGGATAGCGATAAGCAAAAGAAAAAGTTAAACTTCAATTTTGTAGTAGATTTCATATTGTGGTAGAATTATTGGTTTACTTTGATTTGGTACTATATTTATTAAGTATAGGTTAGTATTTAAGTTATGTTATTTTTTTAAATAAAAATAAACGATGAATGATTTGAAGTGCTATATGCTTTGAAATGAGAAATTATATGAGCATTGCTTTAAATATTTATATAATGAGTATAGTGAATGGTTTTATTCAAAGTAACTTTTAATTATATACTTATATTTTAGTGGAATCATGACTTATATACATGGGGATATAAATATAGTGGGTTGGACTTTCGTGAGAATAGTATTAAGGTAAAACTAGCAAGGACAAATGATGTCATATTGAAAATAAGAAAGCCTAAGAATAACACTAGCAAACTATTAAATTGTTAGTAACCTATACTTGACCAATAATATTCAAGATCTAGGGGAAACATTAGAGGTTAAAACTTGAGTCCAAATTAAACTCATGAGAAATTATGAGTAGAATCAATCATTAGGGAAGATGATTAAAATGTATAATTAAATGCACCCAATGACATTGAGATGCGGGTAAGCATTCAACATGACTCAAGAGAACCATTTTTCTAATGGAATAGATCGGATCAAGTGACCTTGTCAAAATTAGTAATGAGGGGTAATAAGGGATTTCACCTCTAGATTTTTGCTCAAGATTACGGTGATAGGTCATTGTACCTAATTGAATAGAAGTGGGATCGTATTATTATGTAACTAGACCAGCCATAATGTTTGGTATGGGATAAATTATCATGATTCAAATGGGATAATTTAGACCATGACCAGTTTTAGGGTAATGACATAGCTCTGGATAATTTCGGGAAGAGGAAAATTAGCTAGACACTAGATATATGTATGCTAACCCCCTTGCATATGTAATCCCATTCGTGGTTCGATCCTCATGCCAAAATAAGAGGAAGTTAAATGAGACAAGTTGATTCCAACAATAGCACCTTTCACGAGATTTGGTCAATCTCATCCACTTGGGAGATTGTCTGCAATAGTATTTCTAAAAGTGGTATGATATACATTGTACTAATTAAAATTTATGTTAATGAATCATTGGATGAACCATAATTGCTATGAACATGAAAGCAATTCTTAGGTTAATCAATAAACTTAGACCAAAAAAAAATACTCCTAATAGTTGCTTAGCATATTTATGTGGTACAACCAGGTGAGTAGACTTGGGTTGTTACATGTGGTATTCAACCTATTCTCTACTGAATCTCCATCATCTTTTCCATTTAACTTAGAAATCATAATTTGCTTTAGATTCTTGGCCAACTTTGCACTCACTCTGGCCCTACCAATACTAGTTCTTGTGGGCTCATTAGATGCTCCCTCTGTCCTAAATCTAGATCCTCTACCTCTAGTTAAGTCCTATATTACTTTTTTGTGTTGGACTACCAAATCTTGTTGTTGGGCCATGTGAGTTTTCTATTGGGCCCTTTCCTCTTTTTACTGATCCATAAGAGGCTACTCATAGGATATCTATTGTGACAGGTAGTTCCATACTTGATGGATAAGTTACTCCTTTCTTGTTAAATGGTAAAATCTATGTTAAGGATGTATGTATTTTGATATATAGTGGATCTATTGATAGTTTTATTTCCACTAGTTTAGCGAGGGACATACCTAAAATACCTAGGTTTTTGGCTAATGGTTGGAATATAGAGTGTGGGTTAGGGTAGACCTACCAATTTAAGCAATTGTTATTTGATCCTTGCATCATTTGGTGTAGTTTGGCTAAAATCCCATAAGGCTCTTTCAAATTTTGAGGATAGATGGTTGGAGTTTACGAATGAATATAAATAGAGTATTAGGATCCATTAAAATTGTGGTTCATTTAAACCCTGTATTTTTACAACAATGCAAGTGAAGAAAGCCATTAGGAAAAGGGTGATGACTTTGTGGGCAAAATAAACAAGAAAAATGAAACTAATGCTAATTCTGACCTCTTCCAAAAACATCATATATTGGGAGAACTTACAAATGTGTTTTTGGCAGACCCTCCAAGGTTACCTCCTCATGGTAAGTTTGAACTTTCTATAGAATTGTTGCCTAGAGATGCACCAATTATTATAGCACCATATAGAATGACCCCTGTAGAGTTACAAGAACTCAAGATGCAACTTTAGGATTTGTTAATAAAATGGCTAATTAATCCCAATGTGTCACCATGGGGAGATCCTATTTCGTTTGTTAAAAAGAAATACAAAACCATGATAATGTGTATTAACTACCAAAATTTAAATAAGACTATCGTCAAGAATGAATATTCCTTGCCAAGGATATATTATTGGTTTGATCAGCTGAAAGGAGCTATCATCTTCTCAAAAAATGACCTTAGATGAAGTTAATATTATTTGAAGATTCGAGAAGAAGACACTCACAAAGCAACATTTGGAATAAGGTTGAGATATTATTGTTTATAGTCCTACCTATTAGGCTGACTAACACTTCAAAAACATTCATAAATCTCATGAATAACATTTTTAAAGAGTAGTTAGACTATTTTGTCCTCGTGTTCCTTGATGACATATCGATCTATTCCCAAAATAAGGAGGAACATGATCAACATATGAGAATTGTGCTGGAGATTCTTAGGAAGAATTGGCTATTTGGTTAGCTATCAAAGTGTGAATTATACAATCCATAAGTACATTATTTAGAACACATAGTATCTATTGAAGGAATTATTATAAATCCCAAAAATATTGAGCAATTGTTGACTGGCCTGCACCTATAAATGTAACTGAGGTACAAAGTTTTATTGGTTTAGTAGGATATTATAGGTGATTTTTTAGAGGTTTATCAAGAATTTCTCAATAGATTACTAACTTGTGAAGAAAGGGTAAGTCTTTTAAATAGAAAAAAGAGTGTGAAGAAGCCTTGTAAATTCTAAAAGAGAGGTTGACAACTACACCGATTCTACAATTACATGATCCTAACAAGAAATTTATAGTTTACACTAATGCATATATTGAATTATTAGGAGGGGTTCTTACCCAAGATGATGCAGTCATTGCCTTCAAATCAAGGAAAATTAAGAGGCATGGAGTGAACTATGCTAGACATGACTTGGAGTTGGTAGCAGTTGTGCATATCCTTAAGATTTCAAGGCACTATTTGCTTAGGAAACCATTTGAACTTAAGATAGATTACCAAATTTTAATATACATATTTACTCAACCCTTTTTGAATACTAGACAACGACATTGGATCAATTTTCTAGCCAATTTTGGTATTAAGTCTATTAAGAGTAAGAACAATAAGATTGTTGATGCTCTTAGTAGAAGAGGGAGCATTATTGCAATGATAAAATATCATTATGATTTTATAGATCAGATTAAAGAAATGTAATAGAAAGATGAGTTATGTTAAGAATGTAAAGTTCAAACTAAGCAAGAACCTAGAAATGATACAGGTTTTGTATATTAAGATGACTTGTACTATAAGAATAGATAGCTTGCTCCAAATTGGCGTAGATTGAGATAAAAAATATTTAATGAGGCACATGATACTCATTATTCTATGCATCCTCATGGTGTGAAGATGTGTGATAATTTTAGAAAGACCTATTACTATCCCGAAATGAAAAATATATCAATAATTATGTGGATAGGTTCTTGGAGTATAAGAAATTGAAAGTGGAGTATTTACACTCGGTAGGTCATTTGTACCCACACAACATCCCTATGTAGAAATGGTAGGTGGTTTCAATGGACTTTATAGTTGGTTTACCTAAAACAAGATTTAGGCTGATGCAATCCTTATCATGGTAAATAAGTTAACCAAGATTGCATATTTTATACCTAGAAATATATAGGATGATGCACCTACTATAGCCAGTAATTTTTTTAGATAGGTAGTGCGACTACATGGATTTCCTAAATTCATAATCTCTAATAAAGATTCTTGTTTTACCTCAGAATTTTGGTAGTCTTAGCATTAAGTGTTGGGTACAAAATTGAATATTAGTTCAGCCTATAATACTAAGACATATGGATAGACTGAGAGGGTGAACCAATTTTTAGAAGATATGTTGAGAATGTACTATATGGATTGGTATAATAAAAGGAAATATTATTTATACCTAGTCAATTTTACATACAATAATAGCTATCATGCATCACTAGGTATGACACCATTTAAAGCCTTGTAGGGAAGAAGATGCAGGACTCCCTTATCATGGGATAATAAAAAAGATCGAGTAGTGATCAGACCAAAAATAATTAAAGAGATGGAAGATCAATTGAAAAGAATTTAGTGAAATATGAAAGAGTCCACATATCATCAAAATAGCTATTTGGACCTCAAAATAATATCGAGGGAATAATCTATGGGATACATGGTGTTCTTAAGGGTGAAACCTACTTAAATTTCTATAAAATATTCCAAACTTGACCCTAGATATGTGGGTCCATTTGAAACTACAGGTAAAATAAGCCATGTTACATAAAAACTTGCTCAACCACTAATCTTATCCAAAATCCATAATATCTTCTAGGTATCCCTCCTTAGGATGTACATTTCTGACCCCACTCATATTTGGGATGTTTCCAATTTGCAAATATTAGACCCAATCAAAATTAAATTTTAGCCTATTCATATACTTGGTTTTAGGACCAAAAACATAAGAAAGAGGAACATAGAGCAATGTTGGGTCCAATGGGACCTCTATTTAGATAGAAATGTCACATGGGATAACATGGCTGATATGCAAAAATAGTTTTCTTATCTATTTGAGTAGACCTGAACATTTTAAAAACTATTTATGTTGATTTATAATGTACTTGTATATATATGATGATGCAAAACTAGACTACTAAGTAGAGTAGGCTTTGTGTATGTTTTGGTTTATGCATGGATATATGGTTGAATGTAAAATAAAACATCATGTGAATGGATTGTGAAAACAAGTTTGAATCACTACTAGGTTTGTGAATGAATATGATTACATGACATATGATTTGTGAATTGATTTTTACTGATTGTTATATAAATGAAAATTTAAATACATATCTTTAACTTATTCTTTAACCATGCACTAAACACACGGACTATATTTATTTCTAGTGGGGGAGGATGTAACGAACATTTTCGCATGACCTCTCATAGAAAATGAATTGATGATTTATACTTACCTTTTTTCCTCTAAAATGTGGTATTGTTGAAGGTTGTGTATGTAGGACCAGGTGTATTTTTTCAATGGATAGAAGGTCACAAGGAAAGGTAAGTGGAAAGTTATGATTCAGCTCATGAGGACATGGAAACTCATAAAATTGCACATCATGTAGGAGCATCATGAATGATTTGTATTATTGTATATTTTCTTTGGAGTGTGTGCTTGTTATCTGACAAAAAGAGAATAATGCATACATATATCTTTGATGGCAAAGAAAGTTTTGAAGACATGGGAGCCATTCTTAATTATGTGCCTTGTAACTTGTAGATTATTTACGTGTTCGTTATTAAATTTATGAAGTGAAATAGAAATTAAATATATATTATATTTACATTTGAATATAATCAGTATAATAATTTAAAAATATAGTGATATAAATAAATAAAATGAAATTCAAATATATGTTTTACTACCTTATTTTATAGTGAGCATGGTGGTTTATGGTAAAGTTAGTGAATAATAATGACTCATAATGGTCATGATGTTTCTTTTAACCTCTCCTAGGTTCTCCTCAATGGGTAAGGAGGGAGTGGGTTGGGAGAGAGAGAGAGAGAGAGAGAAGTGATAAAATGATAAAATTTCATTATGATTTGATAGATCATATTAAATAAATGTAATAGAAATATGAGTTATATTAAGAATTTAAAGTTCAAACTAAGCAAGAACCTAGAAATGATATAGGTTTTGTATATTGACATGACATGTTGTAATATAAGAACAGATTGGTTATTCCAAATTGGCATAGATTGAGAAAAATAATCCTTAAGGAGGCACACAATACTCCTTATTCCATACATCCTTGTGGGGTGAGGATGTTCAAGAGTTTGAGAAAGACCTATTACTAGCTTGGAATAAAAAACATATCAATAATTATGTGGTTAGGTTCTTGGAGTGTTAGAAAGTGAAAGTGGAGTATTTACACTCAATAGGTCATTTTTACCCACACAACATCCCTATTTAGAAATGGTAGGTGGTTTCAATGGACTTTATATTTGGCTTACCTAAAACAATATTTAGGCATGATGCAATCCTAATCGTGATCAATAACTTAACCAAGGTTGCACATTTTATACCTGTAAATATACTAGATGATGCACCTACTATAACGAGTAAGTTTTCCAGAGAGATAGTGCGACTATATGGATTTCCTAAAGTCATAATCTCTTATAAATATTCTTGCTTTGCCTAAGAAGTTTAGTAGGCTTAGCATTAAGTTTTGGGTACAAAATTGAATATTAGTTCAACCTATCATCCTATGAAAAATGGATAGACTAAGAGGATGAATCAAGTATTAGAAGATATGCTGATAATGTACTATATGGATCAGCATATTAAATGGGAATATTATTTGTAGCTAGTTAAATTTACATACAATAATAGCTATCATGCATCACTAGGTATGACACCATTTAAAGCCTTGTAGGGAAGAAGATGCAGGACTCCCTCATCATGAGATAATCCAACAGATCAAGTAGTGATTGGACCAAAAACAATTAAAGAGATGGAATATCAATTGAAAAGAATTTAGGAAAAGCTAAAAGAGGCTGCAGATCGCTAAAATAGCTATGTGGACCTCAAAATAACATTGAGATAATACTCTATGGGAGACATGGTGTTCTTAAGGGTGAAACCAACTAAAATTTCTATAAAATGTTCCAAACTTGGCCCTAGATATGTGGGTCCATTTGAAATTATAGGTAAAATAAGCTTTGTTGCATACAAAATTGCTCAACCACTAAGCTTATCCAAAATCCTTAATATATTCCATGTATTCCTCCTTAGGAAGTACATTTCTGACCCCACTCATATTTGGGATGTTTACAATTTGCAGATATCAGAGCCAATGAAAATTGAAGTTCAACTTATTCATATACTTGGTTTTAGGACCAAAAACCTAAGAAATAGGAACATAGAGCAGTGTCGGGTCCAATAGGACCTCTATTTAGATAGAAATGCCACATGGAAGAATGTGGCTAATATGCAAAAATAGTTTTCTTTTTTGTTTGAGTAGACCTGAACATTTTAAAAACTATTTATGTTTATTTATAAAGTACGTATATATATGGTGATGCAAAACTGGAATACTGAGTAGAGTAGGCTTTTTGTATGTTTTGGTTTATGCATGGATATATGGTTGAATATAAAATTAAACATCATGTGAATGGATTGTGAAAATAATTTTGAATCACTGCTAGGTTTGTGAATGAATATACATGATGTATGATTTGTGAATTGATTTTTATTGATAGTTATATAAATAAAATATGTAAATGCATATGTTTAACTTATTCTTTAATCATTCACTAAACACGAGGACTATGTTTGTTTCTAGTGGGGGAGGATGTAATGACCCTTTATCGCATGACCTTTGATAGCAAGTGAATTGATAATTTATACTTGCCTTTTTTCCTCTAGAATGTGGTATTGTTGAAGGTTGTGTATGTAGGACTAGGTGTATTTTTTCAATGGATATCAGAAGGTCACAAGGAAAGGTAAGTGGAAAGTGATGATGCAGCTCATGAGTACATGGAAACTCACAAAATTGCACATCATGTAGGAGCATCATGAATAATTTGCATTATTATGTGTTTTCTTTGGAGTGTGTGCTTGTTATATGACAAAAAGAGAATAATGCATACATATATCTTTGATGGTAAAAAAATTTTGAAGGCATGGGTGCCATTCTTAATTATGTGCTTAGTAACTTGTAGATTATTTACTCGTTCCTTATTAAATTTAAGAAGTGAAATAGAAATTATATATATATATATGTGTGTGTGTGTGTGTGTGTGTGTGTGTGTGTGTGTGTGTGTGTGTGTGTATACATACATTTGAATATAATCTAGTATAATAATTAAAAAATATAGTGATATAAATAAATAAAATGTAAGGCAAAAATACGTTTTACTACCTTATTGTATAGCTAGCAGGTTATGGTAAAGGTGGTCAATAATAATGACTCATAATGGTCATGATGTTTCTTTTAACCTCTCACGGGTTTTCCTCAATGAGCGAGGAGAAAGTGGGTTGGGAGAGAGAGAGAAATGATATCTATATTTGCATGAAAAATAAAATAGATCATTATCATATGCATGGTTTTAGGGTTTTCTAGAGAGTGAAATAGAGAATTTGAAGTATAGAACCCAAAAAAAAAATCTAGGTTGGAATACTTTTATTTTCCTATATTTTTTAAAATGCTTTAAACAAGTTAGAATACTTTTGGTGCTAAAAAAGTCTTGTATGATGCCTGCTGAATGGAATGGACTCTAAAAAATGTATGTCTTTTCTTTTTAATTGTATTTGAAATGATATATTTATAATATGCAGGTTGATTTTACCGAAGTCAGGATTATATGATCACCCTTTTCATCAAAATTTAACTTATTTTAACAGACAATAGGGGTATCCAATTTCTATTCCCATAATCGAGGCTCAGCAAGCAAGCTATTACAGTTAAAACATCCAATTAACATGTTGTATCTTTTTGAGCACTTGTATGACAAACTAAAGATTAGGGTTAAAATTTGAGAATACCTTACTTAACTTATTATCTCTCTCTAATTAGCGTGCACCAAACAAGGTGCCAATGACTATTTAAATTTTGAACCTAACTGGAGAGCATAAAAATGTATCACCAATAATGTGTTTGGAATAATTGTGTAGCTTATGTATTTATTTGTCAGGATGGGTAGTTAGTTGCTAGTCTTGATTAATGGAGAACACCTATGACAACAACAGCTCATCTTTTCTATTGTTCTGATGAGAATGTTCAAGTATGAACATTAATTAAATTAAACTAATTCTTAGGGGATATATAACCTATTTGATAATGGCATTTTTGGAATATTATATTTGAGATTTTATGAGACAAGCCTAATATGGGAAATCAAAACTTGTGTTAAAATGGGACCCTACTTGCCATGTCAATCTGACTTTAATAATGAGAAATGGAAGATAAAATGTTTCTTATCATTAAAGCTTGTAATAACAAGAAAAAAAAGTTTTACGTATGTAGGTAGTTGATTACCTACAATATTTTATTAAATCACTATTTAGACTTGAACATGTATGTATAACAATCTAGGAATGTTAATATACTAGTGAACTTGAACCGAGAAAGACTATTGAAAATGTTGAAAATACATTTAAACCAATACCACAATCTCTTTTCCTTTATGTCTGATGGGATAGTGATAAGCAAAGGAAAATTTAAACTTCAATTTTGTAGTAGATGTCATATTGTGGTAGCAATATTGGTTTACTTTGATTTGGTACTATATTTATTAATTATATGTTAGTATTTAAGTTATGTTATTCTTTTTTTAAATAAAAATAAATGATGAACGATTTGAAGTGTTATATGCTTTGAAATGAACCCTTATATTAGCATTGTTTTAGATATTTATGTAATGAAGATAATAAAAGGTTTTATTTAAAGTAAATTTTAATTATATACTTATCTTTTAGCTGAATCATAACTTATATACATAGGGATATAAATATAGTGGGTCATGAGAATAATATTAAGTAAAACTGACATAGACTAATGATGCCATATTAAAAAGAAGAAAGCCTAATAATAACACTAGAAAACGATTAAAATGTTAGTAACCTATACTTGATCAATAATATTCAAGGTTTAGGGAAAAAATTAGAGGTTATAACTTGAGTCAAAATTAAACTCATGAAAAATGATGAGTAGAATCAATCATCAACGAAGATGATTAAAATGTATAATTAAATGCGCCCAATGACATTGAAATACGGGTAAGCATTCAACATGACTCAAGAGCAACCATTTTTTTGATGGAATAGATCAAATCAAGTGAACTTTTTAGAATTAGGAATGAGGGATAGTATGGAATGTCACCTCTAGTTTGTTTCCCAAGAGTACGGTGATAGGTCAGTGTACCTAATTGACTAGAAGTGGGCTAGTATGATTATGTAACTAGACCAACCACGACGTTTTGTATGGGATAAATGATCTTGAATCAAATGGGACAATTTAGACCAATACTAGTGTTAGGGTAATGATATGGCTCTAGCTGACTCTAGAAAGAGTACAATCAACTATACACTAGGTATATGTATGCTAACCCCTTGCATATGTAATTTGAATAGGTCAGTATGTTAATTCATGGTTTAGTATGCTAATGGATGAGGAGAGTATGTGTCCACACTCTAGGTTATATGGTCCCTAGATGAAAACCCTAGTCATGGTTTGAACCTCATGCCAAAATAAGAGAAAGTTAAATGACACAAGTCGATTCCACAAAATGGCACCTTTCATGGTAATTGGTCAATCTCATCCACTTGGGATATTTTCTGCAATAGTATTGATTACCAAAAATGTATGATATACCTTGTACTAATTAAACTTTATGTTAATGAATAATTGGGTGAGCCATAATTGTTGTGAAAATGAAAGCACTTCTTAAGTTAAACAATAAACTTAGACCAAAAGAAATATTACCCCTAATAATTGCTTGGCATATTTATGTGGTACAACCAGTTGAGTAGACTTGGGTTCTTACATGTGGTATTCAGCCAATTATCTATTGCATCTCCATCATCTTTTCCATTCAACTTAGAAATCATAATTTGCTTTAGATTCTTGGCCAACTCTACACTCACTTTGGCCCTACCAGTAATAGTTCTTGTAGGCTCATTAGATGCTCCCTTTGTCCTGCCTACAGATCCTCTACCTCTAGTTATGTCCTCTATAAATTTTCATTGTTGGACTATCAACTCTTGTTGTTGGACCATGTGATATTTCTATTGGGTCATTTCCTCTTTTTACTAATCCATAAGAGGTTAACCATGGGATATCTTCTATGACAGGTAGATCCATACTTTATGGATAAGTTACTCATTTCCTATTAAATGGTAAAATCTATGTTAAGGATGTATATATTTTAATAGATAGTGTATCTATTGATAGTTTTATTTCCACTAGTTTAGCAAGGGATATACCTGAAAGACCTACATTTTTGGGTAATGGTTGGAAGGTAGAGTGTGGGTTAGCTTAGACCTGCCATGTTAACCAATGTTTATTAAATATTTGTATCATTTGGTGTTGTTTGGCTAAAATCCCATAAGGCTCTTTTCAATTTTGAGGATAGATGGTTGGATTTTACAAAATAAATCTAATTAGAGAATTAGGATCCATTAAAATTATGGTTCATTTAAAACACACCTTTTGACCACAATGCAAGTGAAGGAATCCATTAGGAAAATGGGGATGACTTTATGGTCACAATGAACAAGAAATAAGAAATTGAAGATGGTTCTAACCTCTTCCAAAAATATCCTATTTTGGGAGAATTTACGAATGTGTTTTTTGAAGACCCTCCAAGGTTATCCCCTTAACAGAAGTTTAAAATTTCTATAGAATTCTTTCCTGGAGTTGCACCAATTATTATAACACCGTATAGAATTACTCCTATAGAGTTACAATAACAAAAGACGCAACTTTAGGATTTTTCAATAAAATGGCTAATTAAGCCTAGAGTGTCACCATCCTATTTCATTTTTTGAAAAGAAAGATGAATCCTTGATAATGTGCATTGACTACCAAAATTTAAATAAGACTACCTTCAATAATGAAAATTCCTTACCAAGGATAGATGGTTGGTTTGATTAGCTGAAAGGAGTTATCATCTTCTCAAAATTTGACCTTAGATGAGGTTACCATCAGTTGAAGATTCAAGAAGAAGACACTCACAAAACAACTTTTGGAATAAGGTTTAGACATTATTGTTTACAGTCCTACCTATTAGGCTGACTAACACATCAACATCATTCATAAATCTCATGAATAACATTTTTAGAGAGCAGTTAGACCATTTTTTACTCGTGTTCCTTGATGACATATTGATCTATTCTCGAAATAAGTAGGAACATGATCAACATATGATAACTGTACTTGAGATTATTAGGAATAATTAGCTATTTGGGAAGCTATCAAAGTGTGAATTCTATACTCCATAAGTATAGTATCTAGGACACATAGTATCTACTGAAGGAATTACTATAGATCCCAAAAATATTGAGCAATTGTTGACTGGTCTACACCCACAAATGTAACTGAGGTGCAAATTTTTATGGGTTTAGCAGGCTATTACAGGTAATTTTTTAGAGGTTTCTTGAGAATTTCTCAACCGATTAATAACCTACATAGAAATGATAAGGCTTTTAAATAGACAAAATAGTGTGAAGAAGCCTTGTAAATTCTAAAATAGAGGTTGACAACCACACTGATTCTATAGTTACCTGATCCTAACAAGAAATTTATAGTTTGTACTAATTTATTGAGGGATTAGGATGGGTTCCTACCTAATATTATGCATTCATTACCTTAAAATCAAGGAAACTTAAGAGGCATGGGGTGAACTATGCCACGCATGACTTGGAGTTGGTAATGGTTGTGCATACCCTTAAGATTTAGAGGCACTATTGATGCAGGAGCATCCGAGGGCAGCAGAGCAATCTAGCATCAACCAAAAAAAAATTTAAGTATTTTGCAAAGAAAAATATGTGTCGCAATATCACGACACAAAAAGTGTCGTGATATCACGACCAAAACAGGAGATAGAGAAGCGCAGACAAAATGTCACGAAATTGCGACCAAAGTAGGGAAGCAAAGGCGCGAAGGATCGAAGGTCATGAAATTGTGACCAAAGCAGGGAAGCAAAGGCATGGAGGACCGAAGGTCACAAAATCATGACCAAAGCAGGGAAGCAAAGGCACGAAGGACCGAAGGTCATGAAATCACGACCAAAGCAGGGAGCAAAGGCACGGAAGACAAAAGGTCATGAAATCATGACCAGAGCAGGGAGCAAAGGCACGGAGAATGAAAGATCACGAAATCGTGACATGTCGTGATTTCATGACCGAAACGAAAGAACGAAGGTGCAACAGAAAAATAGTGCGATATCGTGATAGGTCGTGATATCGTGGCCAAAGCAAAAGCGATAAGTCTTGAAGGAGGGAATGTCATGATATCGCGACATGTCACGATATCATGATCAAAGCAGGAGAGAGAAAGCATAGAAAGGAATTGTCACGATATCGTGACATGTCACGATATCGTGACCAAAAGAAAAACATGCACTCTAGGCTTTCATAAATGCATCCCTTCATGCACAACAAGCTAGCGGTAGTGAAGCAGCAGTCTAAGAGGAAGATTCCAACAAGCATGTCGGCCACTCGCACAGGATATCTAGAGACGTATTTATAGCAACTAGCAACGAAGCAGCAGTTTGAGAAGAAGATCCCGATGGTTATGGCAACCAGTCATGCACCTCACCCAGAGTCCTATTAATGGAACTTTCCATAATTGTTCCAGGTGGCAATTGCAGATCGTGGGAATTTTGAAAACACAAAGGGTCGGGACCTCAATAAAAACCCAAGAATTGTAATGAGAAGGGCTTGGCAAAACGGTAGATTACTGTATATTCTTTGTAAATTCTTCCAAAACTAGTGAATAAGAAATTTGGCTCTTGTTATTCTTGTTTTCTATCTTGTGCTAGAACCGTTCTCCGTCAGTGGTATAATTTGGCTCTTGTTATTCTTGTTTCCTGTCTTGTTCTAAAATCGTTCTACATTAATGGTATCAGAGCCAGAAGTTCCTGAGTGTGTAACAGATCGCCAGACATGAGGTAGTTACACCAGGATCTATGGAAGGGCTTGTGATTGAGTGAGAATAATCCCTCCAAGAAGAAACCCTATTGGTGGGAGAGGCATGGCGGTAGCGAAATATGTTCGAGCTTTGTAGCGACAAATGCAAGCCCTGTAAGAAGAGATGCGTAGAAGATTGGAGCCAAGAAGAGATGAAGGTAGTGAAGAGGAAGATGATGAAGAAGAAGGCCAGCCTGAGGAAGAAGAAGAAGCAGTAGATCTTGCTCAAGCTAGACTATACAAAGCCATATCCTAGATTGGGAAGATGCTAAAGATGGAGGTTTCCACATATTTTGGGAACCTTGATCTAGAGGAATTGATCAACTGGATCAACGATCTGGAAGAGTACTTTGAGTATGAGGAGGTTGAGGATCCTGATAGGGTCAGATTTGCTAAGACCAAACTAAAAGGTCATGCCAGCATTTGGTGGAAGGGAGTGCAGCTGGAGTGAAATAAAAGAGGAAAAGAGAGAATAACAAAATGGGAATGAATGGCAGAAAATCTGAAGAGGCAGTTCATCCCTGGTGATTAGACCTGCTAAAGAAAATGCAAGGGTTGATGCAATCAAGCAAGTCTGTAAAAGAATACACAGAAGAGTTTCATAAAATTATGATTAGAACAGGCCACTCAGAGGCCAACAAGGAGAAGGTAGCCCGTTACATTAATGGGTTACGAGCAAGTATTCAGGAAGAATTAAGTCTGGTCCGAATGACCACCATAGAGGACGCTTACCAATTTTCCCTAAAGGTGGAAGAAAAGCTCAATAGGAGGTTTGAGAACAAGCAAAGAGGAAGAGGTCGTGGTAGAAGAACCGATGGAAGGACCAGTGGAAGAAGAAATGAAGATTATCAGAAGAATGGAGAAGGTAGTAGTAATCAAGAACAAAGGAGAGAAAATACCGACCGCCCCCATAATCAAAATAATGGTTACCGAGGGGGAAGGGGTAGATCTGGATGTGGCCAGGGAAGAGGAAGATTTTTTGGAACTTGTTTCCAGTGTGGAGAAGAGGGACATCACCAATACGAGTGCCCGTAGCAACGAGAAAGGAATAATAGGAGGCCGAAATGAAATGCCAAAGCCATGGTCGCTGATGAAGATGCTGGATCTGAGCATTTTGAAGAAGCAGAGAGAGGAGAAGTAATGATCGTGAGGAGAGTCCTGCTAAATGAAGAGGAGGCCGTAGATCAGAGGAAAAGCTTATTCCGCATAAGGTGTAAATGCGTGGGTAAGATTTGCAATATTATTATTGACAACGGTAGCACGGATAACCTAGTTTCAAAGGGAATGGTTACAAAGCTACAACTGGAGAGGAAGAGACACCCACATCCATATCGGATCGCGTGGTTACAGAAAGACCATAAGGTGTTGGTCAGTGAACAATGCCTGGTAAAATTTAGTATTGGGAATTACCATGATGAAGTCCTGTGCGATATCCTGCCCATGGATGCGTGCCCTTTGCTATTGGGAAGGTCATGGTAGTTTGATAGGTGAGCGATTCATGATGGTCGTGCCAACACCTATTCTGTGACAAAGAATGGAATGCGTCATAATCTGAAACCCTTGAAGGAGGTGGAAGAAAAGGTATGTGGCAGTGCCAAAATTTTCTTAGTTGACGAAAGAAAATTTTTAGATGATTTGAAGCATGAACATATGTGTTATGCATTAATTCCTAGAGTTGGGGAGAAAGAATGCAAAGACACCCCAGCAGAAGTCCTAGATCTATTGGAGGAATTTCCAGATATTATATCTGATAATGTGCTTGAGGGTTTGCCCCCAGTAAGGAAGATCAATCACCATATCGATTTGGTGCTAGGATCAAGCTTGCCTAATAAAGTTGGACATAGAATGATGCCTATAGAAACTAAGGAGCTAAACAGGCAGGTCCAAGAGTTGTTGGAGAAGGGACTGATTCGGGAAATCTTGAGTCCATGCGCAGTACCTGTAGTGCTAGCACCAAAGAAATATGGAGAGTGGAGAATGTGTACAGACTCTCGAGCCATCAACAAGATCACAATAAAATACGGATTTCCATTGCCAAAGATGGATGACATAATGGACTGTTTGAGTGGAGCCAAGTACTTCACCAAAATTGACCTCAAGAGTGGTTACCATCAGATCTATTTTAGGGAAGGAGATGAGTGGAAGATAGCCTTCAAGACCAGAGAGGTCTTGTATGAGTGGTTGGTCATGCCATTTGGGCTATCCAATGCACCAAGTACCTTCATGCGGCTGATGAATGAGGTACTAAAAGAGTTTTTAGGAAAATTTGTCATTGTCTATTTAGATGATATATTAATATTTAGCAGAACCCTAGAGGAGCACCTGATGCATATCAGAAGGGTTTTTGAGAAGCTGCGGGAGGAGCAGTTATTAATTAATCTAAAAAAGTGTAATTTTGTAAAGAAGGAGTTAGTATACCTGGGATTTGTAATCTCAGTAGAAGGTCTAAAAATGGACCTAGAAAATGTGAGAGCTATCATTGAATGGCCTACTCCGAGAAGCATAATAGAGGTAAGATCATTTCATGTTCTAGCCAGCTTCTACAAAAAATTCATTAGAAATTTTAGCAGCATTTGTGCACCCCTCACAGAAACAATGAGAGGGGATAAGAAAGAGTTTAAGTGGACCTTAGGAGTAGATAGGAGCTTTGATCTGTTGAAGAAGAAGGTCACAGAACAACCTATTTTGGCACTCCCAGACTTTAACAAGGTATTTTAGGTAGATTGTGATGCCAGTGGTAGTGCAATAGGAGTTGTACTGAGTCAGGAAGGCAGGCCTGTTGCTTACTTTAGTGAGAAACTCAATGATGCTCGAAAAAAGTATTCAGTTTATTATCAGGAGTTTTATGCAATAGTTCAGGCTCTAAAGAAGTGGAGGCATTATTTGTTGCCAAAAGAGTTTGTTCTATTTACTGATCATCAAGCCTTACAGTACATTAATAGCCAAACAAAATTGAATCAGAGGCACTTGAAGTGGGTTGAGTTTCTCCAAAGCTATACCTTTGTGTTGAAGCACAGAAGCATAAAATCAAATAGATTTGCAGATGCCTTAAGTAGAAGGCAGAATTTGCTGATTGAAATGACAGTGGAAGTGGTAGGATTCAAAGAACTGAAGGGTCTATACCTTGAAGATCCTGATTTTGTAGAAGCCTGGATGGCTTGCTTGGCACCTATTACTATGGACAGGACAAAATGGTTGGATTTTCTAATCCAAGATGGAATTTTGTTCAAGGGAAGTAAATTATGCATTCCAAGGAGTTCCATGCGGGAAGAACTTAGTCAAGGAGAAGCACAGCGGGGGACTGGCTGGACATTTTGGTCGAGATAAGACCATTGCCCTAGTGAGTGAGAACTACTACTGGCCACAACTGCAGCAAGATGTGAAAAATTTTGTGCAAAGTTGCAGAATATGCCATATGGCAAACTGCGTGAGGCAGAACACATGATTATATCAATCGTTACCTATACCTGAGAGGCTATGGGAGGACATCAGCATGGATTTCATTCTTGGGTTGTCGAGAACCCAGAGGGGAAATGACTCCGTATTTGTGGTGGTTGATAGATTCTCCAAGATGGCACATTTTATTCCCTGCCAGAAAACAAGTGACGTGGTTCACATTGCAGGGTTATTTTTCAAGGAAGTGGTATGACTTCATGGTCTACCAAAAAGCATAGTTTCTGACAGAGATACAAAGTTTGTTGGGTATTTCTGGAGAACATTGTGGAAGAAGTTGAAGACATATCTGAAGTTCAGTTTGCATACCACCCATAGACTGATGGATAGACAGAGGTGGTAAATAGAAGTCTGGGTAATTTATTAAGATGCTTGATAGCAGATAAACCCAAGGGATGGGATTTGGTTTTGCCGTAGGTGGAATTTGCATACAATAATTCTGTCAACAAGAGTATAAACAAATCTCCATTCCAAGTCATATATGAAAATAGCCCAAGAAATGTTTCTGAGCTAAGGAAATTAGATAAAAGAGAAAAGTGCAATGCCGAGGCTGAGAAATTTGTGAAACAGATGAAAATCCTGCATAAAGAAGTAAATAAATAAATTACAAAAATGAATAATCAGTATAAGACAAGAGCAGACCAAAAGCGACGGTTCAAAGAGTTCGAAGTGGGAGATGAAGTCATGGTCCATCTCAGAAAAGAAATATTTCCTGCCAAAACTTATAACAAATTGAAGATGAAAAATTTTGGGCCATGCAGAATACTGGAAAAATGGGAGTCAGGCAATGCATATGAAGTGGAATTGCCAAGTGGGCTTGACATTTCACCTGTTTTTAACATATCATATTTAGTGGAATACCATGAGGGGAACAGTACAAAGGCACCAAGTACAGAATTGTGGAGCATTCCAGAGTTTAACCCAACCACAGACGAGATCGAGGAAATATTAGATACTCGTGAAGGCAGAAGCACAAGGAACAAACAATATTCTGAATATTTGATCAAGTGGAAGGGCAGACCTGTAGAAGATGCAACTTGGCTATCAAAAATAGAGGTTGACCGCCTAGGTCTTCCTCTCAAAGATCAGAAGTGAGGATCACTTCTCAATCCACCCCAGGTGTCTGATGCAGGAGCATCCGAGGGTAGTAGAGCAATATAGCATCAACCAAATTTTTTTTTAAGTATTTTGCAAAGAAAAATATGTGTCACGATATCACGACACAAAAAGTGTCAAAATATCGTGACCAAAATAGGAGATAGAGAAGCGACGGACAGAATGTCGCTAAATCGCAACATGTCACCATTTCGTGACATGTCATGAAATCACAAACAAAGCAAGGAAGCAAAGGTGCGGAGGACCGAAGGTAACAAAATCATGACCAAAGCAAGGAAGCAAAGGCACAGAGGATCAAAGGTCGCAAAATCATGACATGTCATGATTTCACGACATGTCACGAAATCGAGACCAAAGCAGGGAAGCAAAGGCACGGAGGATCGAAGGTCACAAAATCGTGACCAAAGCAGGGAGCAAAGGTGCGGAAGACAAAAGGTCACGAAATCGTGACATGTCGCAAAATCGTGACCAGAGCAGGAAGCAAAGGCGTGGAGAACGAAATTTCATGAAATCGTGACATGTCATGATTTCACGACCGAAATGGAAGAACAAAGGCACGATAGAAAAACAACGCGATATCATGACAGGTCGCGATATCACGGCTAAAGCGAAAGCAATAAGGCTTGAAGAAGGGAATGTCACGATATCGCGACATGTCATGATATTGCGACCGGAGCAGGAGAGAAAGCATAGAAAGGAATTGTCATGATATCGTGACATGTCACGATATCACGACCAAAAGAAAAACATGCACTCCAAGCACTCATAAACGCATCCCTTCGTGCACGACAAGCTAGCGATAGTGAAGCAACAGTCTAAGAGGAAGATTCCAACAAGCATGTCGGCCACTCGCGTAGGATATCTAGAGATGCATTTATAGCAACTAGCAACTAAGCAGCAGTTCGAGAAGAAGATCCCGATGGTTATGGCAACCAGTTGCACACCTCACCCAAAGTCCCATCAATGCAACTTTCCATAATTGTTCCAGGTGGCAATTGCAGATCGTGGGAAGTTTGAAAACATAGAGGGTCGGGACCTCAATAAAAACCCAAGAATAATGATAAGGGCTTGGCAAAACGATAGATTGCTGTATATTCTTTGTAAATTCTTCTGTGACTAGTGAATAAGAAATGTGGCTCTTGTTATTCTTGTTTCCTGTCTTGTGCTAGAACTGTTCTTCGTCAGTGGTATAATTTGGTTGTTGTTATTCTTGTTTCCTGTCTTGTGCTAGAACCGTTCTCCGTCAACTATTTTCTTAGGAAACCATTTGAACTTAAGATAGATTACCAAAGTTTAAGATACAAATTTACTCAACCCTTTTTGAATGCTAGACTATGATGTTGGATGGATTTTCTAGCTAAATATGATTTCAGTATTGAGTATGTTAAGGGTAAGGACAATAATATTGTTGACGCTCTTAGTAGAAGATGGTGCATTACTTCAATGATAAAATGTCATTATGATTTTATAGATCAGATTAAATAAATGTAATAGAAACATTATTTATGTTAAGAATGTAAATTTTAAACTAATAAAGAACCTCGAAACGATACAAATTTTGTATATTGAGATGACTTGTACTATAAGAACATATTGTTTTTTCCAAATTGACATATATTGAGAGAAACAATTATTAAGGAGGCACATGATACTCCTTATTCTATGCATATTCATGGGGTGAAGATGTGCGAGAGTTTGAGAAAGACATATTAATAGCCCGAAATAAAAAACATATCAATAATTATGTTTCTAGGTGCTTGGAATTTCAGAAAGTGAAAGTGGAGTATTTACACTCAGTAGGTCATTTGTACCCACACAACATCCCTATGTAGAAATGGGAGGTGGTTTCAATGGAATTTATAGTTGGTTTACCTAAAACAATATTTAGGCATTATGCAATCCTAATCGTGGTGAATAAGTTAACCAAGGTTGCATATTTTATACCTAGAAATATACAGGCTGATGCTACTGCTATAACGAGTAAGTTTTCCAGACAGATAGTGTGACTACATGGATTTCCTAAAGTTATAATCTCTAATAAATATTCTCTCTTTATCTCAAAATTATGGTAGGCTTAGCATTAAGTGTTGGGTACAAAATCGAATATTAGTTCAACCTATCTTCCTAAGACATGGACAAACTGAGAGGGTGAATCAAGTTTTAGAAGATATGTTGAGAATGTACTATATGGATAAGCATACTAAATGGAAATATTATTTGTACCTAGTCAAATATACATACAATAATAGCTATCATGCATCACTAGGTATGACACCATTTAAAGCCTTGTATGGAAGAGGATGTAGGACTCCCTTATCATGGCAAAATCCAAAATATCGAGTAGTGATCAGACCAAAAAAAATTAAAGAGGTGGAAGATAAATTGAAAAGAATTTAGCAAAATTTGAAAGAGGTTGCAGATTGCCAAAAGAGCTATGTGGACCTCAAAATAACATCGAGGGAATACTCAATAGGATACAGGGTGTTCTTAAGGGTGAAACTTACTAAAATTTGTATAAAATATTTGAAACTTGACCCTAGATATGTGGGTCCATTTGAAATTATAGGTAAAATAAGCCCTATTGCATACAAACTTTCTCAACCACTAAGCTTATTAAAAATCCATAATATCTTCCATGTGTCCCTCCTTAGGAAGTACATTTTTGACCTCACTCATATTTGGGATGTTTTCAATTTGCAAATTTCAGACCCAATGAAAATTGAAGTTCAGCCTATTCATATACTTTATTTTAGGACCAAAAACCCGATAAAGATGAACATAAAGCAATTTTGGGTCCAATGGGACCTAGAAATGTCACATGGAATAATGTTGCTGATATGAAAAAACAATTTCCTTTTCTATTTGAGTAGACCTGAACATTTTAAAAACTATTTATGTTGATTTATAATGTACTTGTATATATGGTGATGCAAAATTGGACAACTGAGTAGAGTAGGCTTTGTGTATGTTTTATTATATGCATTGATATATGGTTGAATGTAAAATAAAATATCATTGAATGGATTGTGAAAACAAGTTTGAATCACTTCTAGGTTTGTGAATGAATATGATTACATGATGTATGATTTGTGAATGGATTTTTATTGATAGTTATATAAATGAAAATGTAAATGTATATGTTTAACTTATTATTTAACCATACACTAAACATAGGGACTATGTTTATTTCTAGTGGGGGAGGATGTAACAACCCTTCTCGCATTACCTCTAATAGCAAATGAATTGATGACTTATACTTACCTTTTTTCCTCTAGAATATGGTATTGTTGAAGGTTGTGTATGTAGGACCAGGTGTATTTTTTCAATGGATAGAAGAAGGTCACAAGGAAAGGTAAATGAAGAGTGATGATTCAACTCTTGAGTTAATGGAAACTCAAAAAATTACACATCATGTAGGAGCATCATGAATGATTTGCATTATTGTATTTTTTCTATGGAGTGTGTGCTTGTTATCTAAAAAAAATGAAATAATGCATACATATATCTTCTATGGCAAAGAAAGTGTTGAAGGCATGGGAGCCATTCTTATTTATGTGCTTAGAAACTTGTTGATTATTTACTTGTTCATTATTGAATTTATGAAGTGAAATAGAAATTAAATATAAATATATATTATATTTACATCTGAATATAATCAATATAATAATTTAAAAATATAGTGATATAAACAAATAAAATGAAAGGCAAAAGTACGTTTTACTACCTTATTGTATAGCGAGCATAGTGGTTTATGGCAAATGTAGTGAATAATAATGAATCATAATGGTCATGATGTTTCTTTTAACCTCTCTCGGGTTCTCATCAATGGATGAGGAGGAAGCGGGTTGGGAGAGAGAGAGAGAAGTGATATCTATATTTGCATGAAAAAGAAAATAGATGATTATCGTATGCGTGGTTTAGGGGTTTTCTAGAGAGCAAAAGAGAGCATTTGAAGTATAGAACCCAAAAACATATTCCAAGTTGGAATACTTTTATTTTCCTATCTTTTGTAAAATTATTTAAATAAGTTAGAATACTTTTGGTGCTAAATAAGTCTTGTATGATGCCTGTTGAATGGAATGGACTCAGAAAAATGTTGCTATGTGTATTATTGATTTTATAGCTTGGAATCTGAAATGGGATACTATGTATACTTTGTATAATTGTGTAGTGCAATTGCAAATGGTTTGATTATTATTTCATATAGAAAATAAGATGTTCAATTGTTAATATTACTGTCGTTGTTTATAAAATGCAAAGGATAGAGAAAAAACATGCATGATATCTATTTTAAGGATTGGAAATATCTGGTTACTATTATGTGAATAATGGTACATGAAATGCATGATAGCTTAGTTGCAAATAAATAGCTTTGCATTCATAAATAAGGAACCAAAATCTGATCCCTTTTTCTATCAAAATATAAACCGATGGAACTCGTGGTTGTCAATGTAAAACTAAAGCCACCATAGGTGCAATTGATATCTAGATAGGGATGTGTAGGAGTATCTGTGGAGGATTTAGTCAGCTAAAGACACTATATCCTCATACCTATTGAATCTTCTACTGAGTTGATTTAGTGTAGTTGTCTACTATGTGAGTGGTTGTTATTTACCATCAAGATGGACTGGGGAACAATGCACTTCAACTTGCTGAGTTAAAAATGAGATAAATTGTGTAGGAATTATTTTATTGAGCTAGCAAAGTAGACATGATGTAACCTATTCAAAAATTGTATCAATATGTATTGCATGCAATAATTTTATCACTATTTTCTTCAAATGATTCTAAATATTTTATCACAAGATGATTGTTCTACCTTAGTGGTAGAATTGAATGGTTTTTTGTAAAGGATTCAATTCATTTGATGATAATAAAACTTTATAATTGTGTCCTTTCTTGTTAAATATATTTGAAATGCTATATTTATAATTGGCATGTTGAGTTCACCGAAGGCAGGATTCTATGGTCACCATTTTTATCAACCTGTAACTTAGTTTAACAGACAATAGGGGTAGCCAATTTCTATTCCCATAACCGAATCTCAACAAGAAAGCTATTACAGTTAAAACATTCAATTAGCCCATTGTGTCTTTCTGATCACTTGTGTGACAAGCTAAATATTAGGGCTAAAATTTGAGAATACCTTACTTAACTTATTATCTCTCTCTGAATAGCGTGCATCGACCAAGGTGCCAATGACTTTAAATTTTTAACCTGATTTGAGAGCATAAATATTTTAAAATGTGATGTCAATAAGATGTTTGTGTAACTTATGTATTTATTTTTTAGGATGGGTAGTTAGTTGCTAGTCTTGATTAATGCAGATTGACCACACCTAAGACAATAAGAGCCCATATTTTATATTATGCCCATGAGAATGTTCAAGTCTTAACATTAATTTAATTAAACTACTTCTTAGGGGATATATAAGTTATTTTATAATGGTATTTTTGGAATATTGTATTTGAGATTTTATGAGACAAGCCTAATATGGGAAATTGAAACTTGTGTTAAAATGGGACCCTACCTGCCATGTAAATCTGACTTTAATAAAGAGAAATAGAAGACAATATATTTCTTGTCATTAAAGCTTGTAATAATAAGCAAAAATGGCTTACGTATGTAGGTATTTTATTACCTACATTATTTTATTAAATCACTATTTAGACTTGAACATGTATGTATAACAATCTAGGAATGTTAATATACCTGTGAACTTGAACTAAGAAAGACTGTTGAATATGTTGAAAATACATTTAAGCCAATACCACAATTCCTTTTTCCTTTATGTCTGGTGGGATAGTGACAAGAAAAAGAAAAATTTAAACTTCAGTTTTGTAGTAGATGTCATATTGTGGTAGCAATATTGGTTTACTTTGATTTGGTACTATATTTATTAAGTATAGGTTAGTATTTAAGTTATGTTATTCTTTTTAAAAAATAAAAATAAATGATGAACGATCTGAAGTGCTATATGATTTGAAATGAGCACTTATATTATCATTGCTTTAGATATTTATATAATTAAGATAGTGAATGGTTTTATTTAAAGTAACTTTTAATTATATACTTATCTTTTAGCTGACTCGTGACTTATATACATAGAGATATAAATATAGTGGGTTAGTCTTTCATGAGAATAAATATTAAGGGAAAACTAACATGGACTAATGATGCCATATTAAAAACAAGAAAGCCTAAGAATAACACTAGCAAACTCTTAAACTGTTAGTAACCTATGCTTGACCAATAATATTCAAGGCTTAGGGAAAAATTAGAGGTTAAACCTTGAGTCCAAATTAAACTCATGAGAAATGATGAGTAGAATCAATCATCATGGAAGATGATTAAAACATATAATTAAATGCACCCAATGATGTTGAGATGTGATTAGGAATTCAACATGACTCAAGAGCAACCATTTTTTTGATGGAATAGGTTAGATCAAGAGACCTTGTTAGAATTAGTAATGAGGGGCAGTATGGGATGTCACCTCTAGGTTGTTGCCCAAGATTACGATGATAGACCATTGTATCTAATTGAATACAAGTGGGCTATTATTATTATGTAAATAGACCAGGCATGACATATGATATGGGATAAATTATCATGAGTCATATGGGATAATTTAGACCAAGACCAGTGTCAGGGTAATGACATGGATCTAGATGACTCTAGGAAGAGGACAATCAGATAGACATTAGGTATATGTATGCTAACCCCCTCGCATATGTAATATAAATAGGTCATTCAGTTAAGTTGTGGTTTAGTATGCTAATGGATAAGGAGAGTATGCGTACACCCTCTAGGTTATATGGGCCATAGAGGACAACCCCAATTATGGTTTGACCCTCATACTAGAAAAAGAGGAAGTTACATGAGAAAATTTTATTCCACAAAATGACACCTTTCATGGGATTTGGTCAATATCATATACTTGGGAGATTTTCTGTAGTAGTCTTGATTCCCAAAAGTGGTATGATATACCTTGAACTAATTAAACTTAATTTTAATGAATCATTGCGTGAACCATAATTGTTGTGAACATGAAAGCACTTCTAAGGTTAAACAATAAACTTAGACAAAAAAATTACCCTTGATAATTGCTTGGCTTATTTATGTGGTACAACCAGGTGAGTAGACTTGGGTTCTTACATGTGGTATTCAGCCAATTATCTATTGCATATCCATCATATTTTCCATTCAACTTAGAAATCATAATTTGCTTTAGATTCCTAGCCAACTCTACACTCACTTTGGCCCTACCAGTAATAGTTCTTGTAGGCTCATTAGATGCTACCTTTGTCCTACCTACAGATCCTCTACCTCTGGTTAAGTCCTCTATTACTTTTTATTGTTATACTATCAGCTCTTGTTGGTGGGCCATGTGAGTTTTCTATTTGGCCATTTCATCTTTTAATGATCCATAAGAGGCTACCCACATGACCTGTACTGTGATAGGTAGTTCCATACCTGATTGAAAAATTACTCCTTTCTTGTTAAATGGTAAAATCTATGTTAAGGATGTATGTATTTTGATAGATAGTGGATCTATTGATAGTTTTATTTCCACTAGTTTAGCGAGGGACATACCTGAAAGATCTAGGTTTCCAACTAATGGTTGGAATGTAGAGTGTGGGTTAGGGTACACATATCAATTTAACCATTATTTATTTTATCCTCACATCATTTGGTGTAGATTGGCTAAAATTCCATAAGGCTCTTTTAAATTTTTAGGTAGATGGTTGGAGTTTACAGATGAATCTAATCAGAGGATTAGGATCCAATAAAATTGTGGTTCATTTAAAGCACACCTTTTGACCATAATGCAAGTGAATAAATACATTAGGAATACGGGGATGAAATTTGTGGTCAAAATGAACAAGAAAATAGAAACTGACATTGGTTTTGACCTCTTCCAAAAACATCATATTTTGGGTGAATTTACGGATGTGTTTTTGGTAGACCCTCAAAGGTTACCCCCTCAAGGGAATTTTGAAGTTTATATATAATTATTTCCTGGAGCTGCACCAATTATTATAGCATCATATGGAATGACACCTATAGATTTACAAGAACTCAAGATGCAACTTTAGGATTTGATAAGAAAAAGGCTAATTAAGCCCAATGTGTCACCATGAGGAGCTCCCATTTCATTTGTTGAAAAGAAAGACGAAAACTTGATAATGTGCATTGACTACTAAAAGTTAAATAAGACTACCTTCAAGAATATAAATTCCTTGCCAAGAATAGTTGGTTGGTTTGATCAATTCAAAGGAGCTATTATCTTCTAAAAAATTGACCTTAGATGAGGTTACCATCAGTTGAATATTCGAGAAGAAGACACTCACAAAACAAATTTTGGAATAAGGTTTATACATTATTGTTTACAGTCCTACCTATTAGGATGACTAACACCTCAACAACGTTCATAAATGTCATGAATAACATTTTTAGAAAGTAATTAGACCATTTTGTGCTCGTGTTCCTTGATGACATATTGATATATTCTTGAAATAAGGAGGAACATGATCAACATATGAAAACTATGCTTGAGATTATTAGGAAGAATAAGATATTTTGGAAGCTATCAAAGTATGAATTATACACTCCATAAGTACAATATTTAGGACACATAGTATCTACTAAAGGAATTACTATAGATGCCAAAAATATTGAGAAATTGTTGACTGGCCTGTACCCAAAAATATAATTGAGGTGCAAAGTTTTATGGGTTTAGCAGGCTATTATAGATAATTTTTTAGAGGTTTCTCGAGAATTTCTCAATCGATTACTAACCTGCAAAGAAAGGCTAAGGATTTTAAATGGATAAAAAGTGTGAAGAGCCTTATAAATTCTAAAAGAGAGGTTGACAACCGCAACAATTCTACAATTACCTAATACTAATAAGAAATTTATAGTTTACAAGAAATATAATAGAAATATGGTTAAGTTAAGAATTTAAGATTAAACTAAGAAAGAACCTAGAAATGATACAGGTTTTGTATATTGAGATGACTTTTTATACTATAAGAACAAATTGGTTTTTCCAAATTGGTGTAAATTGAGAGAAACAATCCTTAAGGAAGCACATGATACTCATTATTCTATGTATATTGGTGGGGTGAATATGTGTGAGAGTTTTAGAAATACCTATTACTAGTGTGAAATGAAAAATATATCAATAATTATGTTGTTAGGTGCTTGGAGTGTCAAAAAGTGAAAGTAGAGTATGTACACTCGGTAGGTCATTTGTACCCACACAACATTACTATGTATATACGGTACATGGTTTCAATGGACTTTATAGTTGGTTTACCTAAAACAAGATTTAGGAATGATGCAATCCTAATTGTGTTGAATAAGTTTACAACTCCAATATAGCTAGTCGGCTATATTTCCAATTAATCATTGATTGGTTGATTTATTATTATTTATAGAGGTAGGTTACTCTATAGTTGAAAATCAATTATTATATAATATTCATATACGTATTCACAAGGACTTAGTCCTCCTTAAGTGGAAAAGGAATTAGCCCTCCTCAAGTGGCAATAACTATTTTGATTCATCTCATTCGATCTATGTTTAAGGTGTATTTACGAAGTTTCATTTAAGTGGTATCAAACACTTTTCTGGATTCACACTAATTCATCATGAAAAATCATATAGGAGTTTTTTTTTTAGATGAGGTAGTCTCATTCTGTTCTACCCAGTTCACAGTCCATCCAAATTTAGGTTGATAGAATTATCCAGTGCTAGAAAACTATCAATTTGTATGAAGGTGATTTTGCAAGAAGAGAATTATTAGGATGTGATTTTCTAAAGTTTTGGTTAATCACAACAACCAATAATTGGGTAGCTTGTACAAACCCTAAATGCTTCTCTCCATCATCAATTAGCCATATGGCTAACTTTCTATAATAGTTTTATCCTTCAACAGTGGATTCTGAGAGTTTTATCTGATGGCAGTTTACCCTCTACTAGTTTTGTTTCCTCTAGTATTTTGCCATTATGTCTAGAATCCATTACATCATCAGAATTTTTTTACGCAAAGTAAATTTACCTCGATGTGTTAAACAATACTTTTTTGTATTTCATCAATAGTATTATCTTCACCAAATATCAATTTTGAGGCTATCATCCGTAGGTTTAATTAAATCCTTCCATGAAGGGAGCATCCCAAAATTGTAGTAAATAAATATTTCATGGAGGTGAATATTCAAAATTTGTAGCATACGGATAAGTCCTAAAGTCCCAAATTTTATTAATACCCTAAAACATCGACCACTTTATTTTAGACAAATGGTTCCCTTTCATCCATCCGATCGTGTTTGATTGAGTTTCCATTTCTGCTCGAAACGCCAAGGTCTTTCACGTCGTTCCTGTTCGATTCACCAATGTCTACCTAGTTCCCCATCTATTCATTTCCCCTGTTCCAATTCATCACTTCATCAATCGCATTGCTTCTTCCTCATCTGATTCAAATTCAACCACATTGCCTTGTTGATCACATCACATTGCTTCTCCCTCATCTGATTTAAAGTAGTCTTTTAGCCTCGTAGTTCGCATCACTTTTCCCAACCCATTTTTAACATCCATCCATTGGAAGGATTTTAACATTGTGGTTAAATTCAAACACATACAACTGTTGGAAGGGTTTCAACATTGTGGTTAAATTCAAACATAGCCATTGACAAGATTCAACCATTGGAAAAAAAAGTGGCACATAAGTAAAATAAAATTGGTGGCAATATAGCTTTTGGAAGTATAGTGGATATGCAAGTCAAATTAGTGACCATATAGTCATTGAAAGCTTATAGTTGTTGAAGACAATTACACATTCAATCATTCATTATACCTATATAACCATCGAAAGCAAATTATAAAACTCCAAGCCTTGGAAAAGTAAACGTGGGAATATTCAAACTATCCATGGGATCAAAATACAATTGAAAATAACCAAATTTTGATCAAAAATTTTGCAAAAAAATAAAAATTCCAAAGTGTATAACGGATCAAAACACTTCAAACAATTGGAATGGAGGAGAAAATGGGATATTGTAATGAATTTAACAACCAATCGAAGTGTAACAAATTCACCAAGAAGACAGTCACAAAATAAAGGTACACAACATAATTCTCCTTTTAGAATTAATAGTTTTAATCCTCACCACTGGTCCATGGCTTCTCCAAATCAAGACAATTTCAACATTCCCCCTACTCCAAACCACAATGGAAATTCATCTAACCAAGAATAATATTTCATTACTCAAGTAAACCTTCCTCCAAAATGAGACCTTGTCAAAAAAATTCCACTTAGTGTGGATTCTAGTGTCCATGAATGTCTTAAGAAACAAGAAGACAATATTGGTCAGGTGTATTCAGTACTAATCGATATTAAAGATATGGTACAAAAGGCCCTAGATAATCGAGCTACTCAAGCCATTGATAACCCTCCACCAGAGAACACTCATCAGACATATGTATCCCCAAATTCTTCTTCCAATTTCAATCCCTCCATAGGGGATGTCTCTCGATTCTTAGCTTGGCCTAATGATGTTCAAGTGCCCCATATCGACATGCCCACTTTTGAAGGTTACGATCCTAGAGGTTGGATAGCCAAGATGGATGGTGTTTTCCATTTATATCATATTCCTGAAATGGGTCGAGTTGCTTATGCAGCTTATAAACTAGGTACCCAAGCTTATCAATGGTTGTTATGGTAGCTCCATCAACATAACCGATCTCTTATGTGGCATAAATTTAAGGAAATTTTCCTTAAAATATTTGATAAGGGTTCATCTTCATCATATGTGGTCCACCTCATGGATCTCAAGCAAACCGGTTCAATAGAAGATTATGTATCAGAGTTCACAAGTCTTCTTACTTACACACATGAATTAAACCCAACAATAGTGGTGTCTGATTTCCATCATGGTCTCAAGGATAAAATCCGAAAAGAAGTCGACATTCATGATCCACGTACTTTAGATGAGGCTACTAGAATAGCTCAAGCAATTGAAACTAAACTTCAAGATGGAGTATCTTATAAATGTGATTCTAATTTTCATCGACCTTTTCACAATAATGAACAATCATCAAGATTTTTCTACTTTAAATGTCATTCTTATCATCCCAAATATCAAGCATGTGCAGTACATCAAACCTTTCAAGTAGAATTTGAAAATAAGGAATAAGAAGAAGAAGAAGATATAACTCAACAAGAGTCACCCACAAATACAGAACAACTACCAATAGATACTAATGAAGCTACACTAGAGGATGACACTATTGCTCTCTTAGTCCATGCACTTATGGGGTTAACAACTTATCATACAATTAAGGTACAAGGATTTATTAGGCACAAGCATATTAATGTGTTGGTTGATTCAGGCAGTACACATAACTTTATTGATATCAAAACTGCTAAAGCATTGAACTTGTACATTAACATGACCAATCAAGATAAGTTCCAAGTTTTAATTACAAATGGAGGTAACACTCAATGTGTAGGTAGAACATCTCTAGTTTCAATTCAAATGGGTAATTACACTTGGCGAGAAACTCTCTTCATTATGAACCTAGGAAGTGTAGATGTTATTTTGGGTGTCAAATGGTTATCACAACTAGAAGAGGTTACTTTTCATTTTTGAAGATTATATATCAAATGGAAAGAGAACGGGAAGACTATTTGTCTTCAAGGAATTCAATCTCCACCATCCAAGGTGGTGAGTTCCCATTGCATGGAGAAGTTATTAAATAAGGGTGCTCATGGGTTTGTAGCTCAAATAAATTCCATGGAAGCTCAATCCTTGGACACTCGAGAAATTATCTCAAAGGATCTACAACCTATTATGGATAATTATGAAGAAGTCTTCAATGAACCAAAAGGTCTACCTCCTAAACATTCACATGACCATGCTATACACCTTGTTCCTAGTAGTCTTCCTCCTAATGTTCATCCTTATCGCTATCCTCAACCTCAAAAGATATAAATAGAGAAGATAGTACAAGAAATGTTAGAACATGGCATAATTCATCCTAGCATTAGTCCTTACTCATCACCCATGGTAATGGTACATCGTAAGGATGACTCTTGGCGCATGTGCCCAGATTTTTGACCTCTCAAAAAAATCACCATAAAGGATAAATTCCCTATTCCTATCATTGACAACTTATTAGATGAATTACATGGTGCTAGTTATTTCACTAAATTGGATCTTCATTTCGGCTTTCACCAAATCAGAGTTAGGGAAGAGGACATACCTAAAACCGATTTTCGAATGCATGAAGGCCATTATGAATTCTTAGTCATGCCTTTCGGTCTTACTAATGCTCCATCAACATTTCAAAGCCTTATGAACCATGTTTTTAGGCCATATCTTCATAAGTTCATTCTAGTTTTCTTTGATGATATTCTAATTTACAACAAATCTTGGAAAGATCATCTAACCCATGTTGACAAGGTTCTTCATTTACTACATAAGGAAAAAATATTTTGTTAAAAGATCCAAATGTGCCTTTGGGGTCCAAGAAGTCGAATACTTAGGTCATATCGTATCTCATGAAGGAGTCAAAGTAGACCCTCAAAAAATCAAAGCTATTCAAGATTGGCCTCTACCTAAATCCCTCAAAAAACTTAGGGGATTCCTAGGTCTTACAGGTTATTACCAAAAATTCATACGCAATTATGGCAAAATCGCAGCTCCTCTCACAACACTTACCAAAAAGGATGCTTTTAAATGGAATGAAACAGCTTCTCAGGCATTCAAAGCACTCAAAGAAGCTATGTGCTCCACTCCAGTATTGGCTACTCCAGATTTTAGTAAACCCTTCATCATAGAGTGTGACACTTTGGGTACAAGAATTGGTGCAATTTTAATGCAATATGGTCACCCCTTGGCTTTTGAAAGCAAGCAACTATCAGGAAAAAATTTGGGGTGATCCACATATGAGAAATAAATGTTGGCTATTTTACATGCCATCGAGAAATGGAGGCATTATTTACTCAGTAGTCACTTCATCATAAAAACTGACCATAGTAGTCTTAAGCACTTTCTAGAACAATGTTTCTCTTATCCTGAACAAAACAAGTGGATGACCAAACTATTGGGTTATGATTTCGTCATTGAGTATAAGAAGGGCAAATAAAATGTGGTAGTTGATGCATTATCACGTAAATATGAAGATGAAGTCTCCATTAATGTCATTTTGGGTCCTTGTTCTCAATGGGTTTCTCAAATTCAAAAGAATAGTTGGTTGATACTAAAGCTGCTCAAATTATTCAAGATATGAATAAATGATCATCAAAACATCCTTATTTTTCATATATGGATGGGGTGCTACGCAAGAAATATCATATTTACATTCCATAGGGTTCCACTATTAAATCCATGATCCTTGAAGAATCACATTCATCTCCTTCAGCAGGGCACTCAGGATTCTTGAAAACATATCAAAGGGTGAAACAATCCTTTTATTGGAAAGGATTAAAATCATATGTCAAGATATTTATGGTCGAATGTGAAGTATGCCAATGCAATAAAGGTGAAATAGTCAAATCTCCAGGAATTTTGCAACCCTTACCAATTTTGGACCACCAGTGGGAACACATATCTATGGATTTCATTGAAGGTCTACCCAAGTTAGATGGTAAAATAGTAATTTTTATCATTGTGGATCATCTCTCCAAGTATGCTCACTTTAGTGCTCTACAACACCCATATTCAACAAGCAAGGTGGCTAAGGTATTTATTGACTCCATTTTCAAGTTACATGGCATACCCAAAACTATTGTAAGTGATTGTGATCCCATATTTACTAGCCATTTTTGGAGAGAATTATTCCATCTTAGTGGTACCAAATTAAATATGTCCTCTACATACCATCCCCAAACTGATGGTCAAACTGAAATTGTTAACAAATGTCTAGGTACCTATCTACATTGCTTTTCTCAAGATAAGCAATATCAATGGAGTCAATGGCTTTCATTAGTAGAATGGTGGTATAACACTTCTTTCCATTCTTCCCTCAAGATATCTCCATTTGAAGCATTGTATGGGTTAAAACCACTAACAATCTCAGATTATGTTCTAGGATCTTCCAAAGTAGCTCAAATCGATGATTGGTTCCAACATCATCAATCAATGCTCAACATTCTTAAAGACAACTTGATCCAGGCTCAAAATCGTATGAAGCAACAACAAGACTTACATCATTTAGAATAACAATTCAATATAGGAGATATGGTTTTCTTGTAGCTGCAACCTTATAAGCAGTTATCCTTAAATATCAAGACCATTCATAAGTTGGCTCCTCAATTCTACGAGCCCTACAAGGTGGTTCGTCGCATAGGTGAAGTAGCATATCAATTGGAGCTTCCACCTTCCTCCTATATACATCCAATTTTTCATGTTTCCTATCTCAAAAAAGTGATTGGCCAAAAAGTGCACTTCCAAAAAGAGCTCCCAATACTAGATGAAGAAGGATGTATAACTCTTCAACCAGAAGCAATATTGCAAACCAGATCACGTCATCTTCGATCTCGCTAGATTAAAGAATTTCTAATCAAATGGTAGGACCTACCAGTAGAAGATGCTACATGGGAACCATATAGTATTTTTGAGTCATTTCCAACTTTGAGGACAAAGCTTTCTAAGGAGGGGAGCCATGTTACAACTCCAATATAGCTAGTCAGCTATATTTCCAATTAATCATTGATTGGTTGATTTATTATTATTTATAGAGGTAGGTTACTTTATATTTGATCATCAATTATTATATAATATTCATCTGCGTATTTGCAAGGACTTAGCCCTCCTTAAGTGGAAAAGGACTTAGCCCTCCTCAAGTGGCAAGAACTATTTTGATTTATCTCATTTGGTATGTGTTTAAGGTGTATTCACGAAGTTTTATTTTAAATAAGTTAACCAAGGTTGCACATTTTAAACCTGGAAATATATAATATGAGGCACCTGCTATAGAGAGGATGTTTGCCAAAGAGATAGTGTGACTACATGAATTTTAGAAAGTCATAATATTCCCAATAAGTGTTGGGTATAAAATTAAATATTAGTTTAGCCTATCATCCTAAGATAGATGGACAGACTGAGAGGGTGAATCAAGTTTTAGAATATATGTTGAGAATGTACTATATGGATCAACATACTAAATGGGAAGATTCTTTGTACCTAGTCAAATTTATATACAATAATAGTTATCATGCATCGCTAAGTATGGCACCATTTAGAGCCTTGTAGGGAAGAATATGAAAGACTCCCTTATCATGGGATAATCCAAAATATCGAGTAGTGATCAAACCAAAAACAATTAAAGAGATGGAATATCAATTGAAATAAATTTAGCAAAAGCTGAAAGAAGTCGTACATCACCAAAATATCTATGTGGACCTCAAAATAACATCGAGGGAATACTTTGTGGGATACAGGGTGTTCTTAAGGGTGAAACCTACTAAAATTTCTATAAAATGTTCCAAACTTGATCCTAGATATGTGGGTCCATTTGAAATTACAAGTAAAATAATCCTTGTTGCATACAAACCTGCTCCATAGCAAAGCTTATCCAAAATCCATAATATCTTCCATGTGTCCCTCCTTAGGAAGTACATTTCTAACCCCACTCATATTTGAGATGTTTCCAATTTACAGATATCAAACCCAATGAAAATTGAAGTTTAGCATGTTCATATACTTGGTTTTAGGACCATGAATCTAATAAAGATGAACATAGAGCAATTTTGGGTCCAATGGGACCTCTATTTAGTTATAAATGCCACATGGGAGAATGTGGATGATATGTAAAAGAGACCTGAACATTTTAAAAACTATTTATGTTGATTTCTAAATTACTTCTATATATATGGTGATGCAAAATTGGACTACTTAGTAGAGTAGCTTTTGTGTATGTTTTGGTTTATGCATTGATATATGGTTGAATGTAAAATGAAACATCATGTGAATGGATTGTGAAAACAAGTTTGAATTACTGATAGGTTTGTGAATGAATATGATTACATGATGTATGATTTGTGAATGGATTTTTATTAATAGTTATATTAATAAAAATATAAATACGTATGTTTAACTTATTCTTTAACCATGCACTAAACACAGGGACTGTTTGTTTCTAGTGGGGGAGGATGTAACGACCCTCCTTGCATGACCTCTGATATCAAATGAATTGATGATTTATACTTACCTTTTTTCCTCTAGAATGTGGTATTTTTGAAGGTTGTGTATGTAGAATCAGGTGTATTTTTCAAAGGATAGAAGCAGGTCACCAAGAAATGTAAGTGGAAAGTGATGATTCAGCTCATGGGTACATGGAAACTTGTAAAATTGCACATCATGTAGGAGCATCATGAATGATTTGCTTTATTTTATGTTTTCTTTGGAGTGTGTGCTTATTATATGACAAAAAGAGAATAATGCATGCATATATCTTTGATGGCAAAGAATGTGTTGAAGGTATGGGAACCATTCTTAATTGTGTGCATAGTAATTTGTAGATTATTTACTTGTTCGTTATTGAATTTATAAAGTGAAATAGAAATTATATATATATATATATATATATATATATATATATATATATATATATATATATATATATATATATATATATATATATATGTATATGTATGTATGTATGTATGTATGTATAATATTTACATCTAAATATAATCAATATAGTGATATAAATAAATAAAATGAAAGGCAAAAATACATTTTACTACCTTATTGCATAGTGAGCATAGAAGGTTATGGCAAAGGTATTTAATAATAATAACTCATAATGGTCATGATGCTTTTTTTAACCTCTCCCAGGTTCTCCTCAATGGGTGGGGAGGAAGTGGGTTGGGAGAGAGAGAGAAGTGATATCTATATTTGCATGAAAAAGAAAGTATATCATTATCATTTGCATGGTTTTGGGGTTTTCTAGAGAGTGAAAGAGAGCATTTGAAGTATAGAAACTAGCAACAGATTCTAGGTTGGAATACTTTTATTTTCCTATCTTTTGTAAAATGCTTTAAACAAGTTAAAATACTTTTGGTTCTAAAAAAGTCTTGTATGATGCCTACTGTATGGAATGGACTCAAAAAAATGTTGCTATGTGTATTATTAATTTTATAGCTTGAATATGAAATGGGATACTATGTATATTTTGTATAATTGTATAGTGCAATTGAAAATTATTTGCTTATTATTTCATATAGAAAACAATATGTGCAATTATTAATATTACTATCATTTTTTGAAAAATGTGAAGGATAGAGAAAATGCATGCATGAGATATATTATAAGGACTAGAAATATCTAGTATGAAATGCATGTTATCTTAGTTGTAAATAAATAGCTTTACATTCATAAATAAGGGGACAAAATCTAATCCTTTTTGCTATCAAATATAAATCGACAGAACTCATGGTTTTCAATGTAAGACTAAACCCGCATGTTGTGATAACGAGCGCAGATGATATCCGAATAGGCATGTGTAGGCATCTTTGTGGAGGATTTAGTCAACTAAAGATACTATATCCTCATACCTATTGAATCTTCTGCTGAGTTGATTTATTGCAGTTATCTATTGTATGACTGGTTGTTATTTACCATCAAGATGAACTAGATAATAATGCACTTTAACTTGTTAAGTTAGAAATGAGATAAATTGTGTAGGAATTGTTTTATTGAGCTAGCAAAATAGGTATGATGTAACGTATTCAAAAATTGTAACAATATGTATTTGCATGCAAGAATTATATTACTATTTTGATGAAATAATTCTAAAGATTTTATCATAAGATGATTGTTCTACATCAGTGGTAGAATTGAATGGTTTTTTGTAAAGGGTTTAATTCATTTGATGATAACAAAAATTTATAATTATGTCCTTTCTTGTTAAATGTATTTGAAATGATATATTTATAATTGACATGTTGAGTTTACCGAAGGCATGATTCTATGGTCACCATTTTCATCAACTTATAACTTAGTTTAATAGACAATAAAGGTAGCCAAATTCTATTCCTACAATCGAGGCTCAATGAGCAAGCTATTACAGTTAAAATATCCAATTAACCCATTGTGTCTTTCTGAGCACTTGTGTGACAAACCAAAGATTAGTGTTAAAATTTAATAATACCTTACTTAACTTATTATCTCTCTCTGATTAACGTGTATTAACTAAGGTTCCAATGACTATTTAAATTTTGAACCTGATTGGAGAGCATAAATCTTTTAAAATGTGTCACCAATAAGACATTTGGAACAATTGTGTAACTTATGTATTTATTTGTCAGGATGGGTAGTTAGTTGCTAGTCTTGATTAATTCATAATGGCCACACCTAAGACAACAAGAGCCCATATTTTCTATTATTCCCATGATAATGTTCAAGTCTAAACATTAATTAAACTAAACTACTTCTTAGGGGATATATAAGTTATTTGATAATGGTATTTTTGGAATATTGTATTAAAGTTTTATGAGACAAGCCTAATATGGGAAATAAAAACCTTTTTTAAAATGGGGCCCTACCTACAATGTAAATATGACTTTAATAATGAGAAATAGAGGACAATATATTTCTTTAAAGCTTGTAATAATAAGAAAAAATGGCTTACATATGTAGGCATTTGATTACCTACATTATTTTATTAAATCACTATTTAGAATCAAACATGTATGTATAATAGTTTAGGAATATTAATATACTGGTGAACTTGAATTGAGAAAGACTATTGAATATATTGAAAATACATTTAACCCAATATCATAATCCCTTTTCCTTTATGTCTTATGGGATATCGACAAGCAAAAGAAAAAGTTAAACTTTAATTTTTTAGTAGATATCTTATTGTGGTAGCAATATTGGTTTACTTTGATTTGGTAGTATATTTATTAAGTATAGGTTAGTATTTAAGTAGTTGAATTTAAACTCTCAAATCTTGTTGATCTATAGAGGTTTATTAGTAAAGGTTTCCTTTTAGCCCTCTTTCTATATCTTATAGCAACAAATATCTTGGGTGATATCCTTGATAAAGCTTCTTAGGTTAATATTTTTATGGGAATATCTTTGCTTTAAGGTGAAGAGGTGGTTAACTCTCACATTGTTGATTGTTCAACACTTTTTCTTTAAACCAATATTGAGGAGATTGATAATGCCTCATTTGTATTAGACAATGTTGATATGATTAAATAGGGAGACAAGCCTACTTTTGTAAGTGTGAAGGTAGTTTTTCCATGAGGATATAATTAGATAATTACGAACTTGTTTTGTCTTCACTATTAGAAATCCCCAAATGTGGAATTGATTCCTCTCTAAGTTTTAAAAACTAGTTAACTAGATAAAAAGTATGTTTCATCAATGGGAAAGGTACAAATTAATGAGAATTATTTATAGAAAATTAATTTTATTCTTCTTATTATTAGCTACCTAGAAAATCATATTATGAACAATTTACTTGTCTAGTTTGTTGTTTTCTTTTTTGTACAAATGGTTAGATGATAGCCAATAAAAGCACTTAGATCCTTAGTTATAGAGCACTTAACCTAATTTTAATAGGCATTTGAACTTAATCATCCACAAGATCAATAAATTAGCTTGATCTCAAAATGGACAACCAAAATGTTGGTAGGTTTATTCATGAGTCCCAAAAATGCTATATTTTGAGACATCTTTAAAATCATTTTCCATGTTAAAAATACCATTATGTAACTATTTTTTGTAGCGATGATGTAATTTATATATGTTATACAACTTAAGAAGTTATATCAATAAACTATAATATTAGTTTATTTATAGATATGTTTGATTTGAAAAATTAGTTATGGTAGAATTCAACAATACAATGGGATAAACTACAAAATTGACTACAGACATGACTATGGAACAAACTAGCTCCCCCCAAAATTGGACATAGTAGTAGAATTTGTTGAGATTACTTTTCAAATAATTTGGTTAACTTAAATTATTTAGATGTAAATTAGAATTATTAAGATCAACTTCCAACTAATTTGATTTGATCAAAATTGTTTAAATGAAAATTAGATTTGTTGAGATTGTTTTCCAACTAATTTGACTATACCCATGTTAGTTAGAATCTTTAGATAGAATTGGTTGGATTTATTTTCATAAAATTTCAATGGATGTTGTAAATAGCACAACATGAGTACGTCTAACACAACATGTATATCAAGGAATACCATTTTCTTATGACAAACAATAAACATGTATTTCACCTCAAAAGCTCCAAGTCAATTCTAAAAATCCTCCAAACCACTCTGTCGGTTCGACATATGGAGGCAGTCTATAGTTGTGTCCCACTTTTCAATGGGAAAATTATTATAAAAAAATATTTAATCTTTTATAAAAAAAATGTCACTAAAAAGTGGCATTAGTTATATAATATTGAATCAGGTCCTACCAGTACTATAATTCGAATATATACTAGTATTATAACATAACTTTATCCTCGATTTGAGTATATTTGAATATATACATGCATATTTTGGTAAGATTTGAGTCAAGGTATCCTCCTTCATAATCAACGAACTTGACTAGTTGAGGTTATGCCATATGATATGGTGTATATATTTATAATTAAAAATAATGGATGTTTTAATTATTTATTTTTAAATTATTTTATTGAATATGAAAAAATATATTATTAATATTTATAGTCAATATAGTATAGATAATTCATCAACTAAACCTCAACAAGGATCACATACATCAAGGTGTATATGCAACAGAATAAGAGTTATATATGAAAAAATATTTGAAATCTAATTTTCCAAGCCTATAACTACTTCAAGGGCCTTAATAGTTGACATTCAATCAAGGCATGCCATTGAAAAAAATCATTATGGGTCTCATTGTTCATAGTATCTTGAAGCTACTCTAATAAGCTATGATTACCATGAATTGATCTCTTGAAGGTGCACATAGGACTCTAAATCTATCACCTTATTGAATCCTTTCATTTGTATCCTTGAAGCTTTGTGTCAAGGTAGGAACCTATAATAGTGTGTTAGAGTACAACTGATGTAATTCAAAGGTCAATGACTAAAGTAAATCATTAAAATAGCTATAAAATTTATGATACCAAATATGTCATAGTATAGTTTTCCTAAGGGAATCATCAATTTTATAAACTCTCTAGAAGCTAATAAGAAAATCTCTCCCATTTCAATCATATGCCACATAACCCTTGATAATTAGAATCCACCCTATTCTAGTTTTTTTTTATCAAACCTCCAGTTCCAAAATATATTTTTCATTTTCTTAGGCCTATTGTAACCCAATTCTACCCATTGGGTTGTGCCACAAAATAGACTAACATTATAGGAGGGGTATATTTTTTTTCCTTTCCAATCATATTTGTTTTTAATCTGTTGTCATGTTCACAACAAATTTTTTTCACTCAAAGTATTAATATCAAAACCTTGTGACGGCTTTAGTTTTCTGTGCAACGGGGGAAGGATCTAGGTGGCATGGTGGCCTCATGTTTTGGGGTTAGGGGCAAAGGTAGCTTCCAAGGATCGATTTCACAATTTCGCGACATGTCGTAGTTTAAGGAAAAGCAAAATACAACAAGAAAGAAAAAGTGTCGCAATATCGCGACATGTTGAGCAAGAAAGAAAAAGTGTCGCGATATTGTGACATGTTGAGCAAGAAGGAAAAAGTGTCATGATTTTGCGACATGTTGAGCAAGAAAGAAAAAGTGTCATGATTTCGTGACATGTAGAGCAAGAAAGGAAAAGTGTCGCAATATCGCGACATGTTGAGCAAGAAAGAAAAAGTGTCGTGATATCGCAACATGTTGAGCAAGAAGGAAAAAGTGTTGCATTTTAGTGACATGTTGAGTAAGACGGAAACAGTGTCACGATATCGCAACATGTCATAGTTTCATGACCAAAAGAGAAGAGAAAGAGCAAGAAGGAAAAGTGTCGCGATATCACAACATGTCGCATTTTCGTGACAAAAAGAGAAGAGAAAGAGTAAGAAGGAAAAATTTCGCGATATCGCGACATGTTGAGCAAGAAGGAAAAAGTGTTGCGTTTTGACGACATGTTGAGCAAGACGAAAAAAGTGTCATGATATCGCGACATGTCACAATTTCACAACCAAAAGAGAAGAGAAAGAGCATGAGGGAAAAAGTGTTGCGATATCACGACATGTCACATTTTCGTGACCAAAAGAGAAGAGAAAGAGTAAGAAGGAAAAATGTCGTGATATCATGACATGTCACATTTTCACGACCAAAAGAGAAGAGAAAGAGCAAGAGGGAAAAAGTGTCGCGATATCGCGACATGTCGCATTTTCGTGACCAAAAGAGAAGAGAAAGAGTAAGAAGGAAAAATGTCATGATATCACGACATGTCGCATTTTTGCGACCAAAAGAGAAGAGAAAGAGTAGGAAGGAAAAAGTGTCATGATATCACAACATGTTGCATTTTTGTGACCAAAAGAGGAGAGAAAAAGTAAGGAGGCGAAAGTGTCGCGATATCGCGACATGTTGGATTTTTGCGGGCAAACACCAAGAAAAGTAGCAAGGAGGCGATTGTGTCACGATATTGCGACATGTTGCCTTTTCGGGTCCAAATGAAACAAAATAGGACAAAGAGGCAGAAGTGTCGCGATGTCGCGACATGTAGCTTTTTTGACATGTCGCAGTTTCGTGATGATCCAGAGCAAATGAAGGAAAAGACTCAAGTACGATGCAATTTCATGACTTGTCGATTCTTCGTGGCTAGAAGCAGCAAGAGAACAAAACAGGAAACGAATGTCACGATTTTGTGACATGTCTTAGTTTCGTGATAGGCAGTAGCAAAGGAGCAGAACGAAGGCATATTGTTGCGATTTCACGACAGGTCTCATTGTCGTGACATGTCGCATTTTCATGACTATCCAGAGCAAATGAAGGAAAAGACTTAAGGACGTTGCGATTTCATGACATGTCGCACTTTCATGGAAGGAAGCGACAAGAGTGCAAAATGGGAGATGAATGTCCCAATTTCACGACATGTCTCATTGTCGCGACATGTCACATTTTTGTGACATGCAACGGCAAAGGAGCAGAACGAAGGCAGAATGTCATGATTTCGTGACATGTCTCTTTTTTGTGATAGGTCGCATTTTCGTGACTATCCAAAGTAAAATATGGAAACGACTTAAGGACTTCGCGATTTCGCGACATGTCACATTTTCATAGCTGGAAGCAGAAAGAGTGCAAAATGCGTGACAAATGTCATGATTTATAGCGACAAAGGAGCAGAACGAAGGCAGAATGTCATGATTTCGTGACATGTCTCATTTTCATGACATGTCACCATTTTGTGACTCTTTAGAGCAAATGAAGGAGAAGACTTAAGGACGTCATGATTTCGTGACAGGTCACATTTCCACTGTTGGGGCAGTAAGAAAGCAATGCAGTGGGCCGCTTCCTGTGTTCTAAGGTGTTTGTAAATATAGGTAAGGGGTTGTGCTCTTTCTTGGCAGGGTGGCCTCAGAAGGGTACTCATAGCGAAGGACATACTGGCCCTATTGACGTTTTGATCTGTAATAGCATAGTGCTGATTTTTGTAAAAGGTTTTGGGTCAACCTGAAAAACCTGGATGTAATGAATTTTTTCCTTAGTTACCAAAAAAAAAAATATCAAAACCTTTAATTAGCACAGGTATATTAGACCACGGTTGGGTTCAAGACTACTACAAATAGTCACCAAGTAGATGAAATTGGTCAAATCTCATAATAGGTGTAATTTTGTGGAATCAATTAGCCTCATAAACATCCTCTATTTTTGACATGAGGGTTGAACCATGATATGGGTTATCCTCTAGGGCCCATAACACATAGAGGGTGGATGCTTGCTTCCTCATCCTTTATCATACTTAACCCTCGACTAACTAGTCAACTTTTTCTTTTACTTGTATGAAATTAATTAGTGTACATATGCCTCTATGACTAACTAATTGTACCCTACTCAAAGCTAGTTAGTGCCATGTCAATACCTTAACCTTGGACTTCATCACACATGCCCATTGTGACTCATGAATGTTTATCCCATACCAAACATTGTGGATAATCCAGATAATTCAAATGAACATGGGGCTTATCATAGTACTACATGAGTAGTAACTTATAGGTGGCATCCCATACCACCCTTTGTTACCAGATCTGACCTAGTCAATTATGACCAATTCTGTTAGTCTACGGTTGCTCTCAAGATTCATTGTTTGCATACCCGCACCTCAATGACATTAGGTGTTCAAAATTAACATTTATTTTAACATTAAATTTTGTTTATCCTTCCTAATAGACCGTTATTTGTATTTTGTGATAGTTTACCATGATTTAAAATGTTATCTCATTGTTGCACAAGTTTTCCTCTATCATAATACTAAGCTAGAATTTTACTATTGTGAATCCTTCTGTATAATGAGTTCTAATAATCCTAGTTCCTTAGTTGGTTCCCTTACTATGATGCCATCCATATCCTCTAAGTCTTGGAATAGATCTTTCTAACATTTTAAAAAAATGTATTTGCTTTATATCTCTAATTAAAACTACACAAAATTCAAGGCTTTCTAAAAGAAATATCTAGACAATATTATTTACTGGTTCAACCATGATCCAATTCTAATAATAAAAATATGCTTTAATCTCTAGCTTAACCTTAAGGTTATAAATTTGGTCAAAAATAGGCATTACACCCTGTTATGGTTTACAAGAATGCAAAAGACAAGGATAAACATTTCTATGACTTACATGGCTTGAATGATAGGCATTCCTTTCAAATTGTGATTCCACTATAAATATTGTATGTTTTTCCTATAATTGCTCTATGCCCTAAGATCAAATTTGGTGTTTCTTTTGAAACAATATTGTTACCAATTTTACCAATACTTAACAATTCGGGCTACTTTATATTGAATGACTTCATATACACTTGTTTGAAAGATAAATTAGTGCACTTAAGTTATTTAACATATAAGTTTTATTTAACTTCCAAAAGTGAGGCCATCGGTTTTAGTTTTTCAAACAATAACACATTACTGCCAAAACACATTTCCTAATGCTTTTATTACTTTAAAACAAAATATCAATACATATCTGGCACATGTCTCAAAAAAAAGGATTATTCCATAATTTCAATTCCATTTTCTACCAAGGATAATAGGTTGAAAACCAAACTGGTTTATCAAGTTAGTTTATGAGGTTCAAAAATAAATGTACTCCTAAATATGTCAGGATAACAAATCGCATATCATACTTGTTTAAATAAACCATATTCCCTATATCACCAAGCAATAATAACCAATGATAGTTTTAAAACTTAATATCATATTCCTAAACTTGTGTTTTTATTATTCACATCAAATATCTATGCATGTGGGAATGTATAAATTTATTTCATATTTTGAGACTTGTCGGTGTAATACAAGTTCTTTCATAAAAATACATAGTCAATGCCCCATATTTCCTTTTCAAGCATAAACAAAACCATACATTCTTTAAATTAATCTATAGATAATCCACATCACTCGTTTGGCTAGAATAGAGATTTCTTCTTTAACATAGTTTCCAGAATTACAAGGAAGTTCACGCATATTAATACATGTGTTTTCAATTTTGCCAAAATACACACAACTATATGTCATCTTAACAAGAAGGTTCCTACACAAATCGAACTCAGTATTTTTACAAAATAATAACTCCCAGTTTCCTTTAGCATATGAGACACTAGCTACACTAAGTTGGTTATGGGGATTTATTTTTATGAAGGTCATTACTATCCACACCTGTTAGCCTATACAACCATTACAAGTTTCTAACAAACTACCACATATTTTCACCCATTCTTGTGAGTTCTATTTCCTTTAAATATGTATTCATTTATTTGGGTCTTAGCAACTTTATGATCACTATCAGCCCTTAAATCTAAATGAATGCATTCTACTAATATAAACCATCATCAACCATACTTTAAAATATAAGACCCGATATTTCCCAGTTCCATTGGAAATAAACTATCAAGTTTTTTAGGTTGCTTCCTGACAAACTCTATATCCAAGCAAACATTGCAAATAACCAAACAAAATTCCAGGCTTCTCCCTTATAATCTTCACATTTCAACAAACATAAATAAAAAAAGTTAATTGCAAAATGACACCAACACTTTTCATTCTCTTCAAGCATCATTCTTCATAATTAATATTCTATTTTATTTTTATATTCTTTATTTTATTTCTCCTACAGTAAGCACTACAGCTCTACAACCATTTCAGTCAAAGGTATAAACATATAAAGAATAATAAATTTAACCTTTTTTAATTTTGCAAGTGCAAATTATTTATAAGCCTAATGTTGAAACTTCAATCAAGTGTAGTGTTTAAATTCAACATACAAAAATAGATTCACACAAACATTTTAGGATTTCCTTTATTCACACAAGGTTAAGGTTTTCACTCTACATATAGACTGCAAATAAACATTCTCAAAATCACAAGAATCCAACATGTTCACCAGGTTGACCTTTCTGGTTTCACAAGCACATTTTCTACGTAAACCCTAACCAGCAATTCACTTTCCACCTCTCTCTTCCCTTCCTTTTTCTAGCTAGAAGGATATGAAAAACCATACCAATGTAGTTTTTAAGCCAAATATTCTAAAAAAAAACAAATCTGGATATTTCTCCTAATCGAAAACATGCAAGGTAAGCCAAATCCCATCATCCATAACTTTCATATTGGGTCTCCTTTCAACTCCAATTACATGCCCGACAATTGCAAGTTTTTAAAACAACCATACAAAACACAACCTATCATCATGAGAAATCATCCAACATCCAAACAATAATCACATACATACGTTGAAAAGTTGGAAATTGATTTTGAAGTTATTATTTTACACCTTCTTTATATATATATATATATATATATATAACATATGCAAAGTTTTAACATACAACATGCACTATATCCAATTGTATGGTAAAGATAGCTTCCATGCCCATGGCACTTTCATTGCCATCCAAATTTATGAATGCATCACCTTCACAATAGCAACATATTTCCAAGCAAAGCAAAACACAAGTACACAACAGATAAATCACTCATGCAATCCTACATGAAATGCATAAGTGGGGCTTCCATGTACCCCTGAGCCAAATCATCATTTCCCTTCTTCCCTTTTTATATTGAGCAACTTGTCCATAAAATTCACATACCTGATCCTACACACATAAAGGACATCAACAGTACCATGCTCTAAAGGATAAATTTAAATTCTATTCATTAATTAATCCATAATAATTGACCGTACAAGGAGGGTTGTTACATCCCCCCACTAAAAATAAACATAGTCCCTATGTTTCATGGTATAGTTAAACAAAATAAAACAAATAAATTTCAATATAGCCTATCACATATACCATATTAATACTGTTAATTTAGAATTTATCATTGCATCGTAAATCATTCAAACTTAGGCACTCAATGAATCCACTTAATATTGCATATTGCATTTAACTAAATATTCATGCATAAACCAAAATGTATTTTATCACATACGCAAAGCTACTCTAATCAATAACCAGTCTCATTTCCATATACATATATACATCATCACCATATAACATATTTTAAAATATCTATGTCTACTCAAACAGATAATAAAATTATTGCTATATTTCTACCATATTTTCCCATGCGGAGTTTCTATACGAGTAGTGGTCCTATTGGACCCGACATTGCTCTATGCTCCTTTTCCTCAGGTTCTTGGTTCAAAGACCAAGTACAATAATATGTTGAACTTATATCTAATTGGGTCATTCATCTGCAATTTGAAAATATACAAAACATGAGTAGGATCATAAATATGCTTTCTAAAGAGGGACACATGGAAGACATATTTTGGATAAGTCTGGTGGAAGAGCTAGTTTGTATGCAATAGGGTTTATCTTACCTATAATTTCAAATGGACCCACATATGTTGAGTCAATCTTGGAATATTTTGTGGAACTTTTAGTTGGTTTCATCCTTAAGAATACTTTGTCTCCCATAGAATATTCTCTCAATGTCTTTTTTAGGTTTGAGTAGTTGTTTTGCCAGTCTAAAGCCTCCTTCAGCTTCTACTGAATACTCTTCAATTGATCTTCCATTTATTTCATAGTTTTAGGTCCGATCACTACCCGATTTTTAAAATTATCCCAAGATAAGGGGGTTATACATTTTCTCTTATATGGCTTCAAAAGGTGCCATACTTAGTGATGCATGATAATTGTTATTGTATGTGAACTCTACTAGGTATAAATAGTCTTTCCAATTTTTATGTTGATCCATGTAGTGCATTATTAATATATCCTCCAAAAACTGATTCGCCCTCTTAGTTTACCCATTTTTCTTAGGGTGATAGGTGATACTTATATTCAATTTTTTTTCCAATGCATTATGCAAAGCCTACCAGAATTCAAAAGTGACACAAGAATCTATATCAGATATTATGACTTCTGGGAATCCATGTAGTCTTACCACTTCACTAGAAAACTTGTGCAGTACTATAGGTGCATCATATTACATATTTTTTGGTATAAAATATGCAATCTTAGTTAACTTATCCACAACTACTTAGATTTCGTCATGCCTGAACCTTGTTTTAGGTAATCCCACGATAAATTTTATTGATACCACTTGCCATTTTTGCGTTGGTATGTCATATGGGTACATCCTGTCTATTGTATGCAGATGTTTTTCTTTCACTCTTTGGCACTCTAAACACCTAGCCACATAATTAGTGTTATCATTTTTCATACCTGGCCAATTGTAAGCCTTTCTTAGGCTTTTGTGCATCTTTTCTCCTCCTAGATGTGTCGAATAAGGAGTATTTTATTCCTCCTTAAGGATGGTTTCTCTCAATCCACCTATATTTGGAACTATCAACCTATTCATATAAAACAACAAGTCATATTTGAATACAAAGCCCGTATCTTTTCCAACTTCTTATTCAACCTTGAGTATTGCAAGTCTGGTAAAATTTATATTTTTATTATTGATTTTTAAGTTGATATAGTAAATTATACTAGCATTTTATCAATGTATATATGCACCCTATCCTTATTAGAGTATCAACAACTTTGTTCTTCTTACCCTTAATGTATTCAATTCCAAAATTGTACTCAACTAGAAACTCCATCCAACATCTTTGCCTAGCATTCAATAAGGGTTGAGTAAATATGTATTTTAAACTCTGGTTTGTTTTAATTCAAATGGTTTTACCAACAAATAGTACCTCCAAATTTTAATGGCATGTACAAAAACTACCAAATCCATGTCATGAGTGGCATAATTTACCTCATACCTCTTAATTTTTCTGTATTCAAAGTTAATAACCGCATCATATTCAATCAAAAACCCTCCTAATACTTCAATTGATGCAATAGTACACATTGTAAATTGCATATTAGGATTAGATAATTGCAAAATCGGTGCGGTCGTTAACCTTTATTTCAATACTCTAAAAGCCTATTCACACTATTATGTCCATTTGAAGGCTTTAGCTTTCCTTTGAAGGTTTGTAATGGGTTGGTAAAATCTTGAAAACCCTCTATTAAATCTCCTATAATAGCCTATAATCCACATAAAACTTTGCACCTTAGTCATATTAGTAGGTGAAATCCAATCAACAATTGCTTCTATTTTCTTGGGATCGACTGCAATCCCTTCTGTAGAGACAATATATCCCAAATATTTTACTTGTGAAGTGTAAAATTCACACTTCAATAGATTTCCATATAACTGATTCTTTCTAAGAATATCAAGTATAGTCCTCATATGTTGATCTTGTTCCTCCTTTCTCTTGGAATAAATCAATATATCATCAAAAAATATGAGCGCAAATCATTCCAACTATTATCTAAAAATACTATTCATGAGATTCATGAATGCAGTTGGGGCATTAGTTAGCCCAAAGGGTAGGACAGTAAATTCAAAATGTCCATATCTTGTTCTAAATGTTGTTTTAGAAGTGTTTTCTTCCTAAATCCTCAACTGATGATAGCCATATCTTAGGTCAATCTTCGATAAGATGGTTGCTCCTTTCAATTGATCAAATAGATCATCAATTATAGGTAATGAATACCTATTTTTTGATAGTAACCTTATTCAACATCCAATAATCTATGCACATTATCAAGGTACCATATTTCTTTTTAACAAACAAGATAGGAGCTGTAACAACCCACTTTACCAACCAAACCTGAGATAGAATTTTTTTTTTACATGTCTATCATGTTAAGTTACAACCAAGTATGCTTGAATCAACATCATGCAGGGAAGGAAGTAACCGAGAGAATTATGATATGGTCAATTTCAACTCCCGTGATAGGAGTGACCAACTCCTATCCAACCTTTCATCCCATCATTATATGTATGATCCCTTGGTTTAAATTTTTCTACCTCTTCTTTATTAGGATTTTTAGTTACATAATAAATTGAATATCATTTCAATCCATTATCCTAATTTCATGAATTGCAGTAGAATATCATGCATTTATCATCTAAACATCACATAAATATTACTTTATTCATATCAGGACTTTCACTTGATTTCAAATATAAACCATTCCATCATAATAAAATATCCATTTATTGAAAAGCATAAAGGCATCATAAATTAGAATTATTAACCATAGAAAATTGCTTGTTAAAAAAACATTACATCATACGGTATTCTAATAATAATCTTATATGAATGTAAAAGCATCATCTCATTAGAAATAAAATAACATTTACTTCTCTCATCATATACAATGTCCATGATCTATCTAGATACCAGCTTACTAGACAGTAAATACAACATCAGTGCTTAACAATTTGTAAGCCACAAATAGAAGTATACAACATATACCCTAGGAACCCTCACGAGGAATAAACCCAGCCTCCAAAATATGTTTCTCCTCTCATTTCATAAACTTAAATTGTCATATTTACAAATGTAGAAAGGCATCCCATAGATCCTTTTCTAATCAATATGCAATTAGAGGAACCAACTTGTTCCTTGTTGTTCAAACATGATGCAATTAAGGAAATGCCACCTTTCCTTTCTCTAAGCCACTAATGCCATAAATAAGAACCTCATAAATTCTTATGACTACTTGTTTATGAAATATCATTGGTTACATATTAAGGAGAAATTTCATTAATTCCTTTGAGAATGAATCCCATGTTCTTTCTCCTACCTAGATATCATCGTAATTCAGTATACGGGATTTTTCTAAGGCTTCACCTGACATGGAGAGATCTCATACTATCTCCAATATTAAATCCCATATCTAATCTTCCACATTCACATTTCACACTTAGATAATTTTTCCCATATCTTTATTATAGTTCTCATAATCCATTAACAGGATTATTCACATGGTTATGCTAGATTCCCTATAAATTGTTACCCTTAGTTTATTACATCTTCTTCATCTTGTAACCCATAAAATAGGGTTACCTCATAGTTAGAGATAGGTTGTTTTGTAATCCATCCAGTAATATTACACCTTTTTTCTCAAATAATTATTGTGATCTATCGTACAAGATTACAAATCAAACCTGTAATCTCTTCACACAAGATTACATCTTCAACTCAAATTAACCATGTAATCTATCACACAATATTTCAACCTTGTAATCTATCACACAAGATTACATATTCAACTCAAACTAACCATGTAATCTATCACACAATATTACACCTCTAAACACAAATCAACCTTGTAATCTATCACACAAGATTATATATTCAATTCAAATTAACCATGTAATCTATCACACAAGATTACACCTTTAAACTCAAATTAACCTTGTAATCTATCACACAAGATTACACCTTCAATTCAAATTAACCATGTAATATATCACACAATATTACACCTTTAAACTCAAATTAACCTTGTAATCTATCACACAAGATTACACCTTCAATTTAAATTAACCATGTAATCTATCACACAAGATTACACCTTTAAACTCAAATTAACCTTGTAATCTATCACACAAGATTACCCCTTCAATTCAAATTAACCATGTAATCTATCACACAATATTACACCTTTAAAATCAATTTAACCTTGTAATCTATCACACAAGATTACCCCTTAAAACACAAGTTAATCTTATAATCAAGATCAATACCCTATGATTATCATAATTTCTTCATAATTTTCCATAAGGGGGATTAATTTGCAAACATCAACTTCTATTTATTTAAGAGGTCAAAGTCACTTCCTATAAGTAAATCCCATTTACTTTATTTTAAAATTAAAGTCCCATACCTTTAATTTACAAAATAAACCATTAATATTAAACAAACTATTAGTATTAATAATAAACAACCCTTTAATATTAAAAGGTGGGTTTAAATTCGAATGTCAACTATTCAGTCTCAACATTGCCAATGGTCAAGTCATCCAACGGTGGCATAGAAATTTGATCCAATGGCTAGTTCAACGGCTAACTTAATTTCATCCAATGGATTTGATTAAGTTTACCCAACGACTATAATTCGAATTTGCATAATTAATCACAATGGTTAGATTAATCAACCAATAAAAAGGGTGTAATATTAAAATCTCAATGGCTAGCCTATTTTAAGCTCATCCATCTGTTAGTTTGACATGAATCCAATGGAGGTCTCCAATTTTATCAAATGACTAGTGCCTACCACCAATATCTAGCCTTTCAGCTATCATGACCGCCTGTGTGGTCAACTAACTAAGGGAGTCTTCCCTTATTTAAAGTCTCCACATGCTTTCGCAAGAAGCATGTGGGACTATATTTTTAAATACATTTAGCTTAAAAGGTTTCATATCCCTCAAATCAACCGACGGTGAATCCCAAGTTAACAAACCATGTCATAACCAAGATAGATTACAAGAGGTAAGGGTTTTACCACGTGTCAACATAGTGCCAATTCATAACTCAGCAGGGTTTGATCTAGTTTAACCAAAGACTTAATGCATCTAAAAATCAACATCGTCATAGACCAGAGTGGTAGGAATTATGCTACGACTAGGATTTTCACACATCTAGACCATCACAAATTTAGAGTGGAAAATACTTTCAATAACCAGGGATTTTTGTGGAAACAATTCGTCAACTTGGATGTGAGTACACCACATTATTAGATCGAATATGGTTGTACCTGGAAAAATATAAGCATGATGACAAACAATGAAACTCAACTTTATCCCACATTACTGGTGTCATGGAGAAGGTAAAAGGATAAGATTTCCATAATGCTCTAAATTTAATAACCACACAATGGTGGTTATGAGAGTTCTAGTAATGGCGGAGAGTTATGATCTCTTCGACCTAGATCTTGCTAATGTGGAAGGCTACTAGGGTCACACATGTGATTTTTAATAAATTAATATAACAACTAGGACTTGTACCCTTATTCATATTTAATTTATCAAAGTATATCATGGTTTCCCATAGCCACCTAAAAGGAATACACCAATTTTAAAGTGTTTCAACATTGAGTCTCTCTCTCTCTCTCTCTCTCTCTCTATATATATATATATATATATATATATATTTTTTTTTTTTTTTTTTTTTTTGCACAGCCTCACGAGACTGCAAAATTAAATAATTAATTAGACACTACTAAACCCACTAAAGAAAGGTTATCCAGTAAACATCTCATTGTACAATAAAGCCATGGAATAAAAGGGTCACACATTAAAGGTAAAGGTAATAAAGGAAATAAAGGAAAGAAATTCCATCCAACCTGCAATATTTGTAAACTTCCAAACTCTTCTTCCTTATCCTCCAAGCCCACCAGTCCTTGCTTATTACATCCTTCTATAAATGTCTTGACCAAATTTATCTAAAACTTAAGGTTGTTTACACCAATTTTAAAGTGTTTCAGCATTGAGTATATATATATTGCACAACCTCACGAGACTACAGAATTACATAATTAATTAGACATTGCTAAACACACTAAAGAAATGTTATCCAGTAAACATCTCATTGCACAATAAAACCATGGAATTAAAGGGTCACACATTAAACATAAAGGTAATAAAGTAAATAAAGGAAAGAAAGTTCATCCGACCTACAATATTCACAAACTTCCAAACTCTTCTTCCTTATCCTCCAAGCCCACTAGTCCTTTCTTATTGCATCCTTATATAAATATCTTGACCAAATGTCTCTAAAATTTAAGGTTGTTTGGTTTCTGATTCACCAAGGGTGAAGAGCATAATCCTGAAGCCCAAGTTTTTCTATCAACATTATTTCAAAATTCCTCCCCCCTTTCTCCATTGCTTGTATCTCCTTTTATATATTTTCCCATCTCTTCTTTTCTTCATGAGAAAGAAGATAGATATAATATTAAAATATTAAAAGGAACCTTCTCGGAGTTCACCCAAATAGTAGGATTCCATTTTTATTATTAAAAAATTAGGGACAAGATAAGAGAAGGTAAATTGGGAGTACTTTACCCATTTTAGGCCTTCACTTTCTCCCAAGTGCACCTGCAGAGCCTGCACCATTACTATTTAAGTAGAATGGGTAATAGTTCATCCATTAGGAAAATATGTATATTTATATTATTTAAATATGACCTTGGAGAATAGTTCATCCTCTAGTCAAATATGTGCACATTTTTATTTAATTAAATTATGGCTTTGTCCTATTTGGACCCAATTTAAAATTGGATAAATCTTTGTGGACACTTAATTGTAAATAATTAGGTTCAATTTAATAAGTTGCTTTTGTGAAAGATAATTTTCTCAAGTTAATATTTTCTTGCAAAAGTCTTATTTTACTTCCCCAAAACCTTGCCAAAATCCCAATTGCATTCAAAACCCTTAAAATTAACTTGGTAGAGTGTAATTAGTCTTTAATTAGGTAATTTTATAGGATCTTTAGGTTTTACCATCCCCTAGATTTTATCAGTTATATCTTCTTATTAATTCTTGGCAGCATTAGTAAGGTTTGATCAATGTTAAAATGTAAGTATTAATTGATCCTCCGGATCAATTAATGTTTTCTAGGAAGTCCAACGGGCGAGTTGTTACAGGATCTCCCCAAGGTGACACACTCAACTTGATTAGATATTTTTCTAACAACTCTTGAAGTTGTGTTTTGAGATCTTGTAGATCGATAGGAGTCATTCTATATAGTGCTCTTGAAATAGGTGCATCTCTAGGTAACAACTCAATAGAAAAATCAAACTCTCTCCGAGGAGCTAACCCTGGAAGGTCCTTCAAAAACACATCCTTGAATTCTCCTAAAATAGGATGCCTTTGGAAGAGGTCAAATTCTACTTCAGTCTCTTATTTCCTATTCATTTTAACTATGAAAATTTTCCCCTCTTCCTAATAACTTTCTTTATCTGCATTGCAAACAATAAATGAGGCTTGATTTGACCACGATTATAAATTCTAATTTCTTGATTAGACTCATTCAGAATCTCCACCCATTTCTCTTCAAAATTGATAAGAGTCTTATGTGCTTTTAATCAATCTATACCAAGTATGATATCATATGCATGCAAATGTGCCACGTACAATTTCTAATTAGTTTTTCCTTGTGGTAGAATAATGTGAGGGTCAAACATACATTGGTTGACTTGATAGGTTTGCACTTACCTGTATTCTATCTTCTAACCATTAGCCAAAAATTTAGGTCTTTCAAGTAAGTCTCTCACCAATTTAGTAGAAACAAAACTATCAGTTGATCCACTATCTATCAAAATACACACATCTCTATCATAATATTTACCATTCAATAAGAAAGGAATAAATTGACCATAAAGTACAGAACTATCTGTCACTACAAATATCCTGTGGGTGGCCTCTTATGGGGCTTTTTGGAATAGAACAACTCTGTAGGGGAATTTTTTGGCATAATGAACTCCTTGACATATGAAACATCTATTTTCTAGAGCTCTATTTCCTCTATTGTTATTCTCATTTATACCCTAAGCCACAATTTCCTTAGCCTTCTCATGATTTTTTAGTCTCTATTATTATCTTTTAGGAAACTCTCTACCATCCCTCCTAAACTTATTATTCTGGAAGCTAGCTCTGTTTCTACCTCCCTATCTATTTTGCTCTCCTCCTTTAAGTCTTTTTTTTTTTAATCTTTTTCCCATTTCATAAACCTAGCACTCTTCCACATCCTGAGTTCATCTTTTTTATTTTCAAAAATATTTTGGTAGTTAAAATATGCTTTTCTAGTCTCCTTGTTAGATTCTTCTTGTCATGCAAAATAAAAATTTGTAGGAATATTTAGAGGGTTATGCATATTTACCACTATCATAATTCTAGGATGTAATCCTAGAATGAATTTCTAAGTCCTCATATCTTCATTGCTTTCATTTTGAGATGCATATTTTAACAGTTAAATAAACTTTTGGTGATAATCACAAACTAACATAGTTTCCTATCATTGATTAGAAAATTCACCAAATTTCTCCACATAATATTGTTTGGTCAAAAATTTATCCCAAAATTTATTGATAAACTCCTCTCGCTTAAGATTTGTAGCTTCAGTATTATGTCCTTTCTTATAGGACTTCCACCAGTCTAGGACTACTTCAGTCATGTTCATAACTACCAATGCAATTTTAGATTCATATGATAAAACCACCAGGAAAAGGATGACTCTATTTCATTTAGCCAATTTTCTATAGTATCACCATCACCTTTCCCATTAAATTTAGATAATACAATATTCTTTAGATTCCTATCCAACTCTTTACTCACCCTAGCCCTACTAATACTTGATCTTGTAGGTTCACTAGGTACCTCCTCTACCCTACCTCCTTGATTTTCTCTTCCCCTTACTAAGTCTTCTATGACATTTTGTTGCTGAACAATCAACTCTTATTATTGGGCCATATAAGTTTTCTGTTGGGCCATCTCTTACCTTTGTTGTACCATGTGTGTTTGTAATAATTGTACAACCTTTGCAAGGTTTTCTTCCTCTCTACCAAGCTCATTTGGAGGAGGTTCATTCAATTGTTTCATCCTTCATTCATGTTGAGGACCTTATCATTTTATACTCGACCTTAGTCCCATTATAGGTCTTTCGATTTCTTCTTCATCCCTACCTCCTATAGGATTTCATGAAGACCCACCCTATAACATCCTTACCATTTGACCTATAGGTGAAAGAGGTAAGTTAATAGTCTTATCAATATAAAAAAAAAAAAATTATTAATTAGAGTCTACAACTATAGAATATTTTTTGCTCTAATACCATATGTAACAACCCAAGTCTTTCCATCGGGTTGTACCACAAAATAGACTAGAATTATAGGAGGGGTATATTTTTTCTTTCAAAAAATATTTGTTTTTAATGTGCTATCATGTTCACAGTAAATTTTGTTTCACCTAAAGTATTTATATCAAAATATTTAATTAGTATAGGTATATTAGACCATGTTTGGATTTAAGACTACTGCAGACAACCACCCAAGTGGACGAGATTAGCCAAATCCCATAATAGGTGCTATTCTATGGAATTGATTAGCCTCATAAACATCCTCTATTTTTGACATGAGGGTCAAACCATGATAGGGGTTATCCTCTAGGGCCCATAACACCTAGAGAGTGGATGCTTGCTTCCCCATACTTTATCATATTGAACCCTCAACTAATTAGTCAACTTATTATTTTACTTGTATGAAAGGAATTAGCGTACATATACCTCCATGACTAACTGATTATCCGCCACCCGAAGTTAGTTAGTGCCATGTCAATACCCTAACCTTAGACTTCATCACACATGCCCATTGTGAATCACGAATGTTTATTCCATACCAAACATTGTGGCTAATCCATCTAAGTCAAATAAACATGGGACTTATCACAATACTAACCTAGCAACAACCTAAAGGTAGCATCCCATAATGCCCCTCATTACCAAATCTAACCTAGTCAATTTCTGACCAATTTTATCAGTCTACAGTTGCTCTCGAGATTTTTTGTGTGCATACCCACAACTCAACGACATTGGGTGTTCAAACTTAAAATTTATTTTAACATTAACTTTTTTTTATCCTACCTGATAAAATGTTATTTGGATTTTTGTGATATTTTACCATGATTAAAATGGTTTTCTCATTGTTGCACAAGTTTTCCTCTATCATAACACTAAGATGGACTTTTACTATTGTGAATCCTTTTGTATAATGAGTTCTAAGAATCCTAGTTTCTTATTCAATTTCCCTACTATAATGCCATACATATCCTCTAAGTCTTGGAATAGATATTTCTACCATTTAAAAAATATATATTTTCTTTCTATCTCTAATTAAAACTACACAAAATTCCAAGCTTTCTAAAAGAAATATCTAGACAATATTATTTACTGGTTCAACCATGATCCAAATATAATAATAAAAATATGCTTTAATCTCTAGCTTATCCTTAAGGTTATAAATTCGATTAGAAATAGGTATTACACCCTGTCATGTTTTACAAGAATGCAAACGCTAGGGATATAAATTCCTATGACTTCATTCATGGCTTGAATGATAGGCATCCCTTTCGGATTGTGATTCCACTAGAAATCTTGTAATTTTCTCTTGTAAGTGCTCTACGACCTAAGAGTAGTTTTGGTGCTTTTTGTGAAACAAGATTGTTACCAATTTTACCAATACTTAATAGTTCAGGCTACTTTATATTGACTGAATTCATATACAATTGCCTGAAAGATAAATTAGTCCGCTAAAGTCATTTAACATATAAGTTTTATTTAACTTCCAAAATTAAGGCCATCGGTTTTAGTTTTCTAAAAAATATTAATTACTACCAAAAAACATTTCCCAATGCTTTTATTACATTAAATCAAATATCAATACATATCTAGCACACATCTCAAAAAAAGGATTATTCCATAATTTCAAATCCATTTTCTACCTAGGATAATAGGTTGAAAAACAAATTGGTTTATCTAGTTAGTTTATGAGGTTCAGAAATAAATGTACTCCTAGATATGTCAGGATAATAAATCACATATTGTACTTGTTTAAATAAACCATCTACCCTATATCACCAAGCAGTAATAACCAACAATAGATTTAAAACCTAATATCATATTCCTAGACTTGTATTTTTATTATTCACTTCAAATATCTATGCATGTGGGAATGTATAAATCTAGTTCATATTTTGAGACTCGCAAGTGTAATACAAGTTCTTTCATAAAAATACATAGTCAATGACCCATCTTTACTTTTCAAGTATAAACAAAACCATACATTATTTGAAGTAATCTATGGATAATATACATCACTCATTTGGCCAAAATAAATATTTCTCTAAAATAGTTTCCAAAAAAAAATTATTACAAGGAAGTTCACACATATTAATACATGAGTTTTCCAATTTTTTCTAAATACACACAACTATATATTATCTTAACAAGAAGGTTCCTACACAAATCAAACTCAACATTTTTACAAAATAATAACTCCTGGTTTCTTTCATCTTATAAGACACCAATTGTGTTGAGTTGGTTGTGGGAATTCATTTTTGTGAAGGTCATTACTTTCCACACCCGTTAGCATGTACAACCATTACAAGTTTCTTACCAACTACCATGTCTTTCCACCCATTCTTGTGAGTGGTATAGACTTTAAATGGACATCCATATATTTGTGGCTTAGCAAATTTGGGATTAGAATAAGCCCTTAAATCTATATGAATGCATTCTACTAATATAAACCATCATAAACCATACTTTAAAACATAAGATCCACATTTCCCAGTTCCATTGTAAATAAACTATCAAGTTTTTAGGTTGCTTCCTGATAAAATTTATATCCAAGCAAACATTGAAAATAAACAAACAAAATGCCAGGCTTCCCCCTGACAATCTTCACATTTTAGCAAACATAAATAACAAAACTTAATTACAAAATGATACCAACACCTTTCATTCTCTTCGAGCATCACTCTTCACAATTAATATTTTATTTTATTTTTATATTCTTTATTTCATTTCTCCTACAACAAGTGCTTCATATCTACAGCCATTCCATCTGGAGGTATAAAGATATAAAGAATAATAAATTTATCATTTTTTAATATTGCAAGTGCATATTATTTATTAGCCGACTGTTGAAACTTAAATCAAGTGCAATGTTCAAATTCAGCATACAAAAATAGATTCACACAAACGTTTCAATATTTCTTTTGTTCATGCAAGGTTAAGGTTTTCACTCTACATATAGACTGCAAACAAAAATTATAAAAAAGCACAAGAATCCAACATGTTCACCAGGTCAACCTTTCTAGTTTCAATAAAACCATAAAGTATATATTGATCAATAATGTTCTATATGAGAACTTTTATGGTGTCCTCTTAAAATGCATACCACCATAAAAGGCCAAAAGAATCCTAGAGGAGTTCCATACTGGGTTCTTAGGAGGATATTATTCAAGTCGAACTACAATAGCTAAAATCCTTAGAACAAGACTCTATTGGCCAAATATCTTCTCATATGCATTTGAGTTGGCTAGATCATCTGAAAAATATCAAAAGTGTGTTGGGAAAAGTAAACATTGTGTCATGCCACTCTAGCTAGTAACTGTAGGAGAACCATTATAGCAATGGGGTTTAGAATTCATTGGTGTTATTAATCCAAATTTATTAGCTGGTCACAAATACATCCTAATGATGATAAATTACTTTACAAAGTGGACTGAAGCTGAAGCTACCAAACAAACTATCCAACACACGATCATTGAATTTTTGGAAATATTGATCACTAGATTTGGAGTTCCTACCACTATTGTGTTAAACAATGACACATCCTTTATAGGTACCAAAATAATGGACTTTGCCAAAAAGTATGGCATCTATTAGAGCACTTCCTCAAACTACTACCTACAAGGGAATGGTTTGGTTGAGTCTACAAAAAAAAACTTGTTGAATATAATAAAGTGAAACATTGAGCACAACCCTAGAAGTTGGCATATTTTGCTTAATCAAGCACTTTGGTGGATAAAATAACTCCTAAGAAGTCTTTGAAGACATTATTGTATTCCCTAGTATATGATAAGGAGGCAATCTTTCCTATTAATCTAGATCTCCCAACATTAAGATTCATGAGTGAAGTAGAGGCTAAAAGCTTTCCAACAATTGCAAAGAGGTTTGTGAAGCTAATATACTTATAAGAAGAATGTGAGCAGGCATATAACAACCTGTGACAACATCAGACCATGGTCAAGCACTAGTTCAACAAAATGGTGGCACCAAAAATATTCTCTAAAGGTGATCTTGTTCTAAAATGGAATGCAGACAGGACAAAGTCAGGTGCACATGATAAGTTTTATTTCATATGGTCAGGTCCTTATCTCATTGAAATTTGTAGGGATACAAATGTGTACCAATTGCATGACCTAGATGGGCGGTTGCTCTTGATTTTGGTTAATGGCCAGCACTTGAAACACTATGCTTAGCCTCACTCATGGTAGAATGATGTATATATGTACATAATATTGTTTCTTGTATTTTCTTTCAAGTATTTAGTTGAAAATATTTTTAAAATAGGATAAGCAAGTTGTCCCTATTGCAAAATGGCTAAGTATGAGCCAAGAGGAGAAATAGGATAATGTCAAATTCCAGTCATAACCAAAATTCCAATGCAGATAAATTAAGGATTTGGTTGAGAAATGGGAGTATATCAGACTCCCTAAGAATCCCAAATATCCACCCATGCAAAAATGCATTCAGTCTAGTACTAGGTTCGATAGAAAACTAGGAGATAACATGACCCTATGTTAACCCCAAAACTCCTCCACTCCTTTGGCAAAAAATTGGGAAGCCTCCATGACCTAGGTGAAGCCAAAACTTCTACCACAAGTGAAAAATAAAAAGCTAGGAGAAGGACAGGAATGTCCTAAAAATTCTCCATTGTAGATCTGGAAACGAATCAACAAGAGGAACCTTGGATGTGGGCGGAAAAATGGGATGCAACTTGTCCAAATACAATCCTAGAACCCCACCTCAAGGAAGTGGGTGTAAATTTTATATATGTCATTTATCAGTCACCATGTGGCAATATCTGGATGAGCATATTGGTCACTTCTCATCTCAATGTTGTCAGCATTATTATTACCCCAAACCAAGTTAAGTGTACAACATTAGACTTACACATGTAAAAAGGACAACCTCCATCCCAATGAGATCCAAGCAAATAGGTTACGCTAATTGGAGGAGGTATACATATCAAGAGCATTGCAACAATCAAATGTTGAAGCATCATGGTATTATAGTTGGTAGTCCCTTAACCATACATGTTAGGAATTCTTCACCAAAGTAGCAGTGAAGGCACACTTATTAGGATAATTAAAAAATCACATCATAAATGATGATTTGGGTGATATTCTACGAACGATATGCCTAGGGAAATTAAACTATGATAAATGATGATAGCATGATGGTGGAAAATTCTCAAAGTAAAAAAGGATGCAACAAGCTTAACTGATGAAAACTACTATCATAGCAAATTCCATTGGTGAACAATTTACTTCCCAAGAAAAACTTATAAGAGCTGCCTGTTAGACAGATCGTGCTTCGATAATATTTTCTTCGTTCTGTGCAATCCCCCCATCAATAGTATTGTTAGATAATAATATGGCCTTATTATTTGGGTATTATAAATAGGAGATAGAGAATGCCACTGTTTACTTTTACTCCTGTTAAAGTTGTTGTAATGCTTGAATTGGTAAAACTTGCATAGTAAAAAACAAGAAGGATTCTAGTTATTTGAGTCTGTATTTCTTAACAAAGAGACTATGAGGATAAGCATAGGAGTAGAATAATGAAGCCCAATCCCAAGAAGTGACTTGAGGACTCATTTTAAGGAATATTAGACATAAAAATAACCATTAATTCTAAGGTTAATATCTCTTGTGAAGGTGTAGCAGTCAAAGGGTTCAAACTCCCTTCTAGTTCTTAAGGGGCTACCCCATGGAGGAATCAGTTAAGACTTTGCATACCAATCACTATACACCTGTATCCAGAGCTCATTGAGGTAGTTGCAAATTTCTATGATCCAAGTACAAGTGTATTTCAAAATCAAAACTTGTAGCCCTTATTCCTCATAGATGCACACACTATCAGGTGGGTGTTTTCCATTCCAAAAATCCCTACAAGTGAGCTTCTTGGAGGGTGTCTAAAACTTATTATCCTAGAATGGAAAAAGGAGAAATTGGTCAATGATTGCCCTAAAAGGTAGCTAACGGAGGTACTGGGTGGTCAAATATTACCAATAGATTATGCAAAAAGAACACATATATTGGCAAATTTTAAGGAGGAAGTCTAGCTGGTTCTTTCCATGATAGCTATATTTTTGGGTCTAGTAATGGACAATATAGTTTATCCAGAGTAGATAGAAATGGCCCATGAAATGATACGGGATTTCAACTCTAAAAGGCTAGACTAGGTGGATTTCTTAGCCAAGAACATCAGGAAACAATAGCGGGGTTCCAAGTAAAATACAACAATAAATTTCATTATCCATCTTACTTGGTGTGGGTATTTTTCTACTACATGCCTCATGAGAAGCATTGTGTACCTATTCATGATAAAAATAAAAAATGGGAGATGCATCTAGTGGTGGAGTGGATGCACATGCTCAGAAAGATCAATTCATACTTGGAGTTCAATAAGAACTTCTTGGGACCCACCTTGGCATGTATTTTTGGGGTCTACCCTTGTTTATTTGAGGAAGCTAAGAGAATATTAATATAGAATATGCTATAAACAAGGGATTGGTACTATTTGGAGGATGGTACATGCATACATTTGTATACCTTTTTTGGGCTCCCCTACCTACTCCCTTTCTATGTCACAGATTGGGTCTTTGGCATGGAAGTGTGCAAAAAAATCCTGGTTATTAAAAATAAATATGGTCAAGGAGCAAATAAAAAGGTAGTCTTCCCAATACCTATTTTGTTTGAGCCTATCAATATGTGCAAAAGGGATAATTTCATGTACCACAAGTTTGACAGCAAACTAGTCGCCTTAGGTCTTCCTGGGGTGCCTCCCAAATGGCACTATGACCCAAATGACATCCTCACAATAAAGCTTTACGATAACAATGCTAGAACATGATAATTCAAGCACAAAAATAATGAGGCCAATTATAAGGTATTGGAATACAATAACCTATAAGAGGATCAAGTGATGCCATTCATACAGTTTTAGATTCATGAGCAACCAACATGGAGATCTAATTGTTCGTACGAAAGGGTTTTTGACCTTGAGAAAAATCTTGATCAGTGATTGAGCTCAAGGTTATTTTGGTTAATAGAAGAGTAGAAGAAGTGGGATGAATATAATATTGAGTAATAGTGGGTGATGTGGTGTGAGGAAGGTAATTTCCAGGAGGCTCTCCTAGGAATGGGGACAAAACGTTTGAATACGAGTATGATGCCAACATTACCACCTAGATGAAAAGGAAAGACAAGGACCTCTCCCTAGAAGTGTTAATAAAATAAAATGTAGTAGAACCTAGAGAGGAAGAGGAAGATAAAGAGGAATATGAGGAGGAAGGTGAAAAATAGGATGTCTAAAGCCCACTCCAAATACAGGAAAGCCTAGCCCATGATAATATGGTTGACCAGGAACTTCCCTTTGTATAAATTCTATAAGGCACTAGGAAAATAAGGTCAACTAGAACTTTTAGAGTGGAAGTACAGAAGCTTACTGAGCCTTCATTGCAGAGACTAATTTAGAGTGAAAAATGAAGGACCTCACAACCCTAATATCTTCGAGATACAAGAAACAAAGCTCAAATAACAACGATTACAATCAAAAGTTTTAAAGGTAGAGGAAATTGGAGTGGTGGCCCAAGTAGACAAAGGAAAGCGAATAGTTGAATAGCCCTCAAATAAGATACAAGAACAAGGTTCCATATTCCTATAATCTTGATCTCTTTCCCCTCATCAAAATCCCTCTCTTGAATCATTTGAGGATTCCCTAGATTCCCCTTCTTGCTCAAGCTAGCATTTAGGAGTGATCCTGATCATGATTTTCATGCTTAGAAAAGAAGGCCTCAAATCCTCCCTAATCTCTCCATTGCATTCCTCTCATCCATTTAGCTCTCCTAAAAACCTAATAGATCCTCCATTGTCCCCACCCCCATCCATTCCACTCGTCACTCCACCTCCTCCACCTCAACCTCTATTTTCATCCATGTCTTTGTCTGTTCCACTGCAACATACATAAAATATACCTCAAAAACCCCCACCACCATCTCCATCATCAATACCAGGGATCCTAGGTGAATTAGCTGGTGCAACCCTATTTCGTGCAGTGGTGATGCATCCTTTGACTCTACTACCAAATTTCTTGAGTGCACCACTCATGCCTCAGTTGATAGAAGAGGAAGTACCAAAAATATTCAATATCATGAGGATCATGTAAGACATTTAAAATAAGTGGGTCAACTAGTAGCTACAACAATCATATGGTGATAAGGAGGAATTTGCCCCATTTACCCATCATGAGCTTAAATTTAAGGGAAAAGGCACAAGGTAACTACTCATCCTAAGGTAAAAAAGGCTATGGTGGACATGAGGCCTAAATATTGGTAGATGGATATTGGAATTAGAGATATTGCCAAAATTTCTCCACCAAGGCTCTGAAGGCACTCCATTTTGGTATCGATACCATTTTTGTGAAAATTAGATATGCAAAAAAGAAGCTCAAGATTACAGAGAAAATAAATCAAACTTTAGAAGCTCAAATCCATAGGGTAAAACTAGATCAACAAGCCCTAAAGAATAAAGTCAAAGTATTGAGAAGCACCCTGGATAAGGCACCCTCCCTAAAAAATTTGTAGTAGAGGGACGAACAAATTGTTGGTCTAGAAGGTGAGCTACAAGTGACAAAGGGAACACTTGAAAAGAAAGACATTGAATTCAAAGACAAATCACAATAGTAGGAGGACTCACTAAATGTGTGCAAAGCCAAGATACAACAACAATAGGATTATCTAAATTCTACATCAGTTATGTTGTAGAATAAGGACAAACCCCGTGGATCGGTGATCTGAAAGGACTCTATGAGGCAGATCAAGCTTATTTATCTAAAGAAGATAAAAGAGGTAACTCTAAAAATCCTCCATCATTTTGCACAAATAATAGAAGAAAAATTATTAATCTCTAGGGAAGCAAAGACTGAGCTAGACAACAAAGAGAATATTACACAAAATAGGGGTGCTCAAGTAATAAAATTGAGAGTAATTCTCAAGAAAAATAAGACTTAGCTACCAAAGTGCTCAGCATGGGACATTGAACATTGATAGACCATGATGTAACAATTTTTTCATATTATGGATCTATACTTTGAAGGGGAATAACTCTAAGGAGCACTAAAAAAATAATTAGATAAGATGAACAGACTCAACGTGCAACTCAAAGCGCTTGGTTCTCTAGTGTTTTGAGTCAACAAGCAAAACTCTACATAGAATATGATCTCAAGAAAATATTCAAAGACTTGGAGAAAGATGAGAGTAAAATTATAGTACTGTAAGAGCCAATAACAGTGGATAAGATGCTCAACATCACACTTAGGCTCTTTGACCTCTTCTCTAGGATTGAGTAGGTGCTTGAAAGGTCTAGTGATCCTCCCTACAAGGAAAGTTGCAGACTGAGATTTATTACTGACCAAATGAGGGGTGCCTTTGTCCCCGTTACAGAAGCTTGGGAGTGAATGTGCCAAAAAATTTAGGTCCAGGTGGCCTAGATAGCTACCACCCAAGCCGAGTCCTCAATATCCCAATAGCAACAACAAGAAGAACTAGGGGATGAATCATGAATCATAGAAGGTGATTATTTTTTGTTTTTTGATCCCTTTTTTTGGTTTTGACCCCATTCTTGGTGTGACTCCATGACCTAATGGATGAAGGCCAAAGAAATATTTTTATTTCTTGACTAGTACATGATAGATGCTCTTGTTGGTTGGGTTCCTTTCTTTTTAGTGAGTGAAAATCCCCTATAAGTCATCGATAATATGGGTAATTTTCTCATACCCACTTACTCCCCAAAGTAGAAAAGCTGATAAAATGCTTAAAAATTGCTAAGTATGGGAGTTGGCAAAAAATCAGGTTCATGTGAAACTTTGGGTGGGTTCCAAAACCCCACCATGGGGGAGAAAAGAAGTGAAATAGTTCGAAGGATTGGGCAACTATCAAACAATGAAGAAATACCAAAATCCCACCCAAAGTTGATCAAAGGACGAACCTAATGGGGAAGTGGGATGATATTGGATCTCACCCAGGTCTTGGAAGCCCGCCATGGAAAAATAAGAAACCAAGTTGGGCAAAACAATGGGGATAGGTTGCACCAATAGCCTGACCCAAAGGTCCACCATGCACATAAGTAAATGCCTAGAAAAAAAATAGGAAGTGGTCAAGAATCCATGCAAGACCCAAAGGCCTGATACAATAGAAGGACATTATAATCCTATAAAGACCCTTGAAACCAGTTTACCACCAATGATGAATGTGCACTATATCCAAGTCAAGGGGTTGGTGAATGATTTAATTCCTAGTCAAGGAGAACCTTGAGTGCAACTAACATGTAACAGATGGTCCTCTGAAAATTTAAAAATGATCGACCATAAGATACAGCCTCTATAGAAAATTGCAAGAAACATAAATGATCCTAACAACCTAGCTTCCCTAAGAGCATGTAAGTATTAAAATTGTCAGGGTTTTTAGATACGTCGTCAAAAATAGAACAAAGCAGGTGCAACCAACATAGCCAACTTGATGTCATATAAAATGCTCCATTAATAATGGTAGAGTTGTAAAAAATGTATTCAGCCTAGCTACCCTCTGACATAGCTACCCTCCATTAATGAAGCTTCAATTTACTTGTAACAAGGGTATTTTTTGAAAGCTATATATGTATGATTGTAAGACATTTCAAGGGGTCAACTCTTTAGCCATTATAATCAGCATGTAAAAATTTGAAGTATCTAAATACAAGTGAATTATTGTCTTACCTCCAATACTTTTCATGTATGTACAATTATACGTTTGTTTATTTTTGTTAAAGCTAATTGAATGAATTTTATCTAATTCTGCATTTTGGATTTAATGTTGTTTGTTCGTTAGTTCTGGAATTTTCAATCAAACTATGTGTGATATATGTTAATGGGAAGCATTGGTTGGTCTATTAGATAGTTCATGAATATTTGTGTGATGTTTCAAGTTTACTTATACATGTATTTTGATGTGGCTAAAACAGTACCATAGTAATTTCTAGTTTATATTTGTTTACTTTCCCTTACCATCCTTTCCCTCAAACATTTTTAGTTAAGATTCATAATGAATCAGTCTTCTTCGAAGATTGACCTCAAAGCTTCCAGTCCTAAGGCCGCTCTATATTGTTCGAGATTTGTGGGTGCACAAACCTTACTATTAGACACACTTTTAACCAACAATAATAATATTGAAAAACTATTTTGATGTTATTGTATTCTTGTATGATTAAAATTGCATGATGCATGTTAAGCTTGCATATTCATATAAAAAGTTATCTTGATCCTTCTACTTATGTATAAAAGATCATTGAAGAAGCTCTATCAAGTAGAAGATTTAGAAAAGAAGATGAGACAATGATCATTATATACTTTCTATTTAAATAATTGTTTTTTGGAAATAATAAATATTTAAGAGTTTAATTTATGCTATGCAATGATGAAGGATGGAATATCCTTGTAAACATTCTTGTTGAATTGTCATGAGATTTTTTCAAGTAATGAAAGATATATTAATGTTTTTCTTTTATGTTAAGTTCTTTGGAAATAAATTATTAATTGCAAAATGGATAATTTGTGTTAATGTATAAAATGGTAGAATTTAATTGATGAAAAATAGTTACTGTTCTTATAGATGTTGATTTTGTCCTTTCATTTAAATAAAGGAAACATCTAATTTTCGTGCTATGATTGTAGTACTTAAATTATTTAGTCTTCAACAGTATGTTATGTTGAATTGGAATATTATTTAATATAACACTCCATTTCTTTTGGAGAGATGGTTATAAATGTTGTTTAGAATCCTTGGGTTGGAAGGGTGTTTATGGACATGGTTGTTAGATCCATATTAGGAAATTTGCTAAATTTGAGATGTACCCAATCCTAGTTGAGTTGTAGATAGACAATTCAAATGGGTAATTGTGAAATATATGCCCTATCGGTGAGGCTTGGGTGGCCCTAGTGGTGGGGCTTGGATGACCTTAGTGATGAGGCTTGAATGAGTCCTAATAGTAATACTGAGACTTAAAGGGTATCTCTATTCCATGGTCAAGTTGTCTCATACAGGGTAGTGTATGGTAAATATGGTGATCACTAATGGCGATATTAGAAAAGTGAACCCTAGGAAATTATGAGAAGTTGGTCACTTCTATCCACTTTAGTATCATTTACAATGCCATTGGACTCAATATGGTTATGCCTTAATAAGAAAAATATTGGATCTTCTTGAATTGATTAACCTTGTGGAAAATGCGCACACACTTACATACACACATATATATAGCTCTCTCCCCCTTGGATCGAGTTTGTACCTAGGTTAGTTATTTTTCTACCCTTTATTGGTAGGGTTTGATTCCATTGACTTCATTCTATCCAAGAAACTAGGGTTTATAGAGGCATTATTATTTCTTTATATATATAAAGAGTTGCAAAGCTTACTACTGTGACAAAGGCTTTGACCTATATTTGAGAGATCTAAGATTCAAATTCCATTCATCATAAAATAACCAAAACCCCTAACAAAAAACGTGTATAAACTCATTGAAAAACTAAAAATATAATATATAAACTATTTTAATACTTGTTAAAATTAAAACCTTTAAACTTGACCAATTGTTTAAAAACCTTATAATAGTAAATTTACATTGATCGAATTCTTTGTAAGTAACTGTGGGCGTATGCATATCTCTATCTTTATTTGGAACACCAACTTTGATAAAATATATTTAGATTAAACTTTAATTTAAGATTTTATTTTAATAGTTTTCAAATTTAGGATATATTAAGGTCACCCTTCTTGGATCTTTTTTAGAAAAACCCATTAATTTCTACTATTGTGGTGTCTCTGTTCCAACTATAAATAATTTAGAGGCAACCACTATAAACTCTAGCACACCAAGAAAGTTAAAGTCAACGAAATTAAACTAAAATAACAAACCAACAAACACTTGGCTACTACCATCCTGCTTATCCCCTTCTAAATACTTGATGATTTAAACTTAAATTTAAAAAAAAAATACTCAAAAATCTAACAACTATAATCAATGATTTAAACCTAAATTTTAAAAACTCTAACAACTATACTATCTCAAGAAATATAAAATAAATGGTGATTTAAAACCCTTTACTTTTGGCTATTGCGGTGTCTTTGTTTAAACCATAAAGAATTTAGACACAACTATAAACTCTAGCCTACCAAGTAAGGCAAAGTCAACTAAATTAAACTAAAATAACAAACCAACAAACACTTAGCTACAACTCAATTCATGAAATCACAGGAAGTAAAAAAAAATTATGTGTTGTTCACCTAGGAGCTCTAGAAGAGAAAACTAGGGCATCAGTTGGGTAGTCGAAGATATATTTGGTAGTTGTGGAATTGAAGACATGATCGTTTCCCCAAGGGCCCAATGGGGACACTTCGGATCCTATTTTAGAGAGATACAATTCTTTTGCAAATTGTTTAAAGGATAAATATCCAACAGAGATTGAAGAAGCACAAAAAATTGCATTAAAAATGCTTTTTAGACTGATGGAAATAGATCAACATATCAACGAGTTAATGGATGCTTGCCACAGTCAGAATCAAGGCCAAATATTGTCATTGAGAAAAGTATGGTAGAAGAAACAATTTTCTATAGAGCCAATCATGATTTGATATGTAAATTCATGGGTATTTACCCTACCCTAAATTTTTTGTATTCTTGGGTCTGGTAAAACTAGGATCCTCTTGGTGAGTATTCTTTGTGGTTTATTAGCAATAGATATTTTGTTCTTAGTTTTTCTTCACTTACCGATAGAAATAGGGCTTTCAAATAATAAAAGAGGAATCATGGTCCGACATGATTATTTGTTTAGCCATGGAGAGTGGGATTTGATCCTTGAATTGAACCCACTGTTGTCCCAATTTGGATCTATTTATATGCACTTCCAATGGATTTTTGGAGTGAGCAGGTATTGAAAATTATTGACGATTCCGTTGGAAGACATTTGGGTGTTTCCAAAGACACAATGGAAGGAAACACAACTGTTTATGATAGAGTATGCATGGAAATAGATCTTAGCTAGCCTTTTCCAATAGAGGTTGAACTCAAACTTACAGGACTATATTAGATTCAAAACATAGATTATGAGGCATTGCCCTTCAAATGCAGAGTTTACCACAAATATGGGCGTTTGGTCTGATCATGCCCAAACAATATGAACATAAAAATGGAGGTTCCTCTAGTAATGTCAAATCTTCCTGAGGGTAAGTCAACAATAAATAAAGAAACAACCAACATTTCTCAAGGCAAATAAGCACAAGGAGATGGTTTTGAACAACCTAAAATAAGGAGAAGGCAAAAGAAAAAATATGGTAAAGAGCAAACCCAACTCAAGCCCTCCAATAGGTATGAGATCTTCAAGACACTAGTGGACCAGGAAGAAGAACAATTCATGGAAGGAGTGGATGAGAATAATAAAAATAATAATAGCCATGTTCAAGCCCCTCTTTCACCTCCTCCCATCCTAGAGCAAGTAATTGAGTGCAGTGAGTTACCATAATTAGATATTACAGGGGCATTGATAGTGCATAACCAAGAAGAATCGATGATTAAGGATGTCATCATGGGTATAGTATAAAAGAATAGAGAAAGGCCAACTCTAGGGATAACTCAAGTGGAAAAGAGATAAAAAAAACATTAGCTCTCAAGGAGACAAACTGATCAAGGAGACAAACTGATCACTAGAGGATCGATGAGGCCAGTAGATTTTTACTAATCTCAAGGTAACCAATGATTATACAATCATGGAATGTTAGGTGTTTAAACAATAGAACCCATAAATATGCTATTCGAAGACTTAGAAAAATATGAAGTAATTTTTTTGCTTATCCAGGAGACAAAAATTTCATTGGATCTTATGTGTAAAATAATAATTAGACTTTGGAGGGGTGTTGGTCATATGGAAGTGGCTTCCCAAGGGCCTCATGGGGGATAGTTACTTTGTGGAACTATTTTGAATGGACGACAATAGAACATATAGCTTAGAGGGGTGTCCTCACATCACATTTTAGGAACAATGTGATTGTTGAGCAGGTTTTAATATCAAAATTTTATAGGGCTCAAACCCTAGATGGTCAGATGCATCAATGGAAAGTTGTGCATAACATGATAGTCTCAAGGGAGGAGTTAGACTAGATTTTTATTGGGGCTTTTAATTCTAAATTATCCTCTAGATACAATGAAGGGGGAACCCCAATTTTGGACCCAAGAGATCAACTTATGATTGCTCAAGTCTAGGAATTACACTTGATGGATATTAAATGCCTTGGAACCAACTATATTTGGACTAATAAGAGGAAGGAGCCACATAGTAGGAAGGTAAAGTTAGATTTTTTTTTGGTTTTAGAGGAGGCATTTGTGAAATGGAATATAAAATTTCAAATTTTGGAAGGTCCAGTTTTATATCACTCTCTCATTTTGTTGGAAGGGGGGATCAAAATAGTGTCATATCACAAACCATTTAAATTTGAAAACTTCTGGTTACAAAAAGAAGAACTTCAAGATAAAATTCCACAGTGGTGGGAAGAGGCTCACCTAGCATATTGGTAAACAATGTTTAGATTCCACAAGAAGCTTCATTATGTCAAGGATCAACTGAAACAATAGAGGTGAGATAACAAGACACACTTCCAAGTCCAAAGAGCTCCATTGGTGGCCAGATGGGATGAGATTCAAAAACACTTCAGGGAAGGAATAATTACAGGGTAGCTCAAAGAAGAGGATGATGCATTTTGTAAAGCGGTTGAGGACATTGACAACCAAGAAGAGACCTACTGGAAACAGAGAGCAAGAACCACTTGGTTATTATAAGGTGATAAAAATACCAAATTTTTCCATCGGGTTGCTTGTGCTAGGAGACAGACAAACAACATGGAAGCTCTTCAATATGAGAACAAACACTCCTTTGATACAATTCTAGGTATGCATTCCCATTCAATGGATTAGTTTTCTAAACTATTTAAGGAAAATATGGTGCAATATGAAGAGGCTTAAAAATAATGTCTTGTTGTCATACCCTTTTTTATCTCTAAGGAAGAAAATCAAGCCCTACTTAAACCCATTGATATAGAGGAATTGAAGAAAGTAGTCTTTGGAATGAGCACCAGAAAAACACCAGGTCCAAATGGCTTTCCAATTATGTTTTCTCAGATCTTTTGGGACAAATTTGAGGAAGATGTAATGGTTGTTATAGAGGAGTCCAAAGGTAGTAAAAGAACGCTTAAAGTATTAAATCATAGTTTAATTGCCTTAATTCCATAAGGGGAGGAGAGGGTGCACATTTCAGATTATAGACCTATTTCCTTATGCAATGTCATATATAAAATAATCACAAAGGTAATGGTTGAGTGGCTAAAACCTATTCTACATAGCATTATCTCCTCGGAGTAAGGGGGTTTTGTAGAGGGCAGATAGATCTTGGATGATGTGGTCCTGGATTATGAGGCAATCCGTTCAATACAAAAATTTAATAATAGGGGAATGTTCATAAAATTGGATATGTCAAAGGCTTATGATAGGGTGGAGTGGAGCTTCTTTTCAAATATGATGGCAACCTTTGATTTTTCTCAAGATTGGATAGAATGGGTCATGAGTTGTGTTTCTACTTTGACATACTCAGTGTTAATCAAGGGTCTTCCCTCATAACCATTTGTAGTTACTCGAGGTCTTCATCAAGGAGATCCTTGTTCCCCCTATATTTTTCTCATATTGGCAGAAGTTTTGGGTAGACTCATCTTGAGGAGAAGATAACAAGGTTTTCTAATAGGTATAAAGGTGGGTGAGGAAGTTTTGACTCACCTACAATTTGTGGATGATATAGGATTCATGGGAGTGGCCAACTTCAGGGAAGCAAGAATGATTAGAGATGCACTTAATGTCTACCTTAGGCTAATAACCCAAGTCATCAATGATAAAAAATCCAAAATGGTCTTTTTCAAACTTGATCAAAGGCTTCAGGATGGAATTGTAGAGATCTTGGGATTCACGAGGACTTCTCTCCTAGTGGTATACTTGGGGGTCCCTTTGCATTTTAAAAACTGAAAATAGATATTTGGAGGAATATTTTGGATTGTATCAAGGAAAGAATAAATGACTGGTCTCATAAATGGTTAAGCTATGGGGGTAGATTAAATTTTTTACATTCAGTCATTCAGGCCATGGAAATTTATAAATTTTCTATCCTTGCTACCCCACATACCATATGGAAAGAGTTGGACGAGATGGCTAGGAAATTTTTATGGGGAGGAGTAAAAGAAGAGAGGAAATGGACCTTAGTGGATTGGGAGAAAGTAACCCAACCCAAGGTAAAAGGAGGTTTGCGACTGAGGAGATCAAAGTTAAATAACAAAGCTTTGGCTGGAAAGCTTTACTTGAGGTGGATTTCCCAACCAACTTCTTTATTCAATAAAGTTTTAACTAGTAAATATTTGGGACATGTAAACCCAAATGAGGTGGGTCATTTCCATTTGGATGGTAATGGATCCTTAGTGTGGTAGGCTCTAAAGTTATGATCTCAGGTAGTGAAAGATGGATTATTTTGGAAAGTGGGGAGAGGGGAGAAGACACGATTTTGGATAGATTCATGGGATCAATACCCACCTATCATTTTTGAATTCCCATAACTACAACCAATAAAAACATTCATGGAAACCAGGGGTTGGATCCACATTGAAAGTTATTTCAAAACTAGTTAGTTGGAGGATTATAAGTTTAAGCAGTTTAAGAAGTTGGATGAGTGGTCAATTTCAATCCCTTCGAAATTGACACCCATCATGACTAAAATCTTGGTAAAAAGTTTTCGCATAGGTAGATATGAGGAGGATGAATTAGCTTGGGGCTATGGGAGCCTTGGTGTCTACACAATGAAGAATGGATATGATAAGACCCTTCCAGAGCCTCCTCCTCTTGCATATCAGGTTGAGGATTGGAGAAAGATTTGGTAGTCCAAGGGTTGGTCGAAAGTAAACTTTTTTTCTTGGCATTTCATGCATAATGGAATTCTTACTTTTGATAATCTTAGACGTAGGGGAATAATTGGTCCATCTCAATGTTTTTAATGCTACAAGAGTGAGGAAACATATGACCTCTTGATTTTTGAGTGCTCATTCACGTGCTAGATCTAGGAGAGATGATTTTTATCTTATAAAATTTGATTTAATGGTGATTTGAAACGGATTAATATTTGGGAAAGATTGAAGAGGGGTATATTTAAAGCTCTTTATGGCAAGTGTGGTTGGAGAGAAATGACAAAAATTTTAGAGAAACCTTTTCATATTTAGATGGAGTTTGGCAAGTCATTTGGAGCAAAGTCATAGAAACTGTGGCAGTGTATGCTAAAGAGGAAACTCGAGTTGTTATAGGGACAATGGAGAAGGAAGTGGAAGTGTAAGAGGGGTAGGACAAAGCTAGTTGGAAACCACCTTGAGAAGGTTGGATTAAATTTAATATTGATGGAACTGCAAAAGGTAATTTGGGTAGAGCTAGGAGTTGTTTGCAGGAATCATGTTGGGATAGTGCTATATTGGAAACTACAAGGCCTGGGAAGGGCCACAAAAAATGAAGCAGAAGTCTTATCTATCAAATCTGCTCCTATTTGGGAAGTAAAACAAGGTTAGAGAAGGATAATCCTAGAATCAAATTCTCAAATAATGGTAGGAGCTCTGGATTGCATGAGGAATTTTCCTTTGAAGACATGGAGGTTGAGGATTCTTGTCACTCAAATTAAGAAATTGTGAAGGGAATTACATGATGTGATTCCAGTTTATGTGAGTATAGATCTAAATAAAGTGGTAGACTTCCTGGCTAAGATAGGTACGGAGAAGGAGGTAGGGGTTCAGTGGCATAGTGACATGGCTATTAAGGATGAGAGGATTAGATAGGTTGGTGAGAAAATCCAGTGTTTAGTTAATTTGGATAACAATTGTAAAAATATGGTTTAGGAGTTTTGTGCTCCAATGTAAATCTTCTTTTACAATTGTAAATAGGTGAATAGCCATTGTAAAAATATGGTTGAGAAGATTTGGCTCCAATGTAAATCTTCTTTTACAATTGTAAATAGGTGAATAGCCATTGTAAAAATATGGTTGAGAAGATTTGGCTCCAATGTAAATCTTCTTTTACTATTGTAAACATGTGCTCTCTTTACCTAAGGCTCGGAGAAGTCTCATCCCAACTTGTAAATGATCTTTGTTTTAATGTAAGTTTTTCAAATTATTTTTTTAAAAACAAATACTTAGCTACTACCATTGACTCTATCCCCTTTTAAATACTAAATAATTTAAACATAAAATTAATTTAAAAAAAAAAAAAAAACTCTAACAATTATAATCAATGATTTAAACTTAAATTAAAAAAAAAAACTCAAAGCTCTAACAACAATAATCAATGAGTTGAATCTAAATTAAAAAAAAAAAAAACTCAAGACTCTAACAATTGTAATATCTCAACAAAGACAAAATAAATACTTTTGGCTGTTCCTCTTAACCTTTTGGTTAATGTGAACATTGAGCTGTGTTAATTCCACCCACTCAATTTTGTATGGTTTAACTAATTAATATAGTTCAGCTTTTCCATTCAAAACATAAATAATAATTTAAAGCTGTCTTAAAAATAAATGATGATTTAAATGGCCTCTTAACCTTTTGGTTAATGTGAACATTGAGCTGTGTTAATTCCACCCACTCAATTTTGTATGGTTTAACTAATTAATATAGTTCAGCTTTTCCATTCAAAACATAAATAATAATTTAAAGCTGTCTTAAAAATAAATGATGATTTAAATGGACTGCCTGTGAAGTGTAACGGCGCTAGGACAAAATAAATGATGATTTAAATAAACTGCCTGTGAAGTTAACGGTGCTAAGACAAAATTAATGGTGATTTAAATGCACTGCCTCTGAAGTCTAACGGTGCTATTTCAAAAGTTCGCGTGGATGTCGTTGTAGTTGTACGTGACATTAATTCTTTTTTCACGGGCCTTTGTTCGGTAATTTGAAGAGGGCACATCTTTTACTGTGCCTTTATTCCATGAACGCTTTGAACACGTGCCTTCTTCGTAGAAGTTATTCATTTCAATTATTTTAACTCGATTAGGGTTTATTTTTATTATTTAAAACCCCTTGTAAAGATTTCTTAAGTTAAAATGTTACTTATCATTATCCAAACTAAAAACTTAAATAATTTTTTATAAAAATATTTTAGTGGTAAGTTATTGGATTGTTATAATTAAAATATTGTTAGATTATTATCTAAGTTATTCAAATTCAAATTATAAAGGGATTATACTCTTTAAAAATGTGATCCCAATTATACTATTAAATCTTCCTTTTATCACTTATTTTAAATCTTATAATTTATTCAAATTAATAATTTCATAATAAATTAAATCAAATATTAAAAATATTATAACCCAGAAATAAAGTGCCTACAGTTTTTGGTGATCATTGTTAAAAGGATTAAATTTGTAATCAATATTCAATTTTTATATAATAAAATTTTATATTATTTATAAAAAATTATCAATAAATTTTCTCATATTTTAAATATTTTGTTTAAAAATAAAATAGTAAATAGTTTACTAATAATTTACTAAGGGCCTTACCAGTGGTGTGTTTATCCACCGGCTTGATGTAATAATGAACTTAATGAAAGATCAACCAACATTTAAAAAAAATTAAATATTTATTAATTTTATTTAAATTAATTTATATTTAAAACATAAAAGTTGTTTTTAAGAATCACAAATGAAATAACAAATATTTAAAATCATAAATTATATTAAAAACTTTAATTAAAAAAATATATTAAATAATCTTATTTTTTTCAATGGAATTGAAAGGGGTTTTACCTGTATTAAATTATAACCACTTTTTTTTCAATGGGTTATATGGGATTGAAAGGGGTCCCACCCGTATTAAATCATTACCATATAGTGGTATTATAACAAAACTTGGATATTATCCATGTATTGTTTAATTAAATTTGAACCTAAGTCTCCTCCTTAAAATATTGAAAATTTTAACCCATTAAACTATACCAATTAATAACTAATAAACAACACCATAAAAACTTTAAATAAAATTCCAAAATTTCACTCGCTAATCTATTCATACTACAAACCAATATTCTATGGTATTATAACAAAACTTGGATATTATCCACGTATTAATTAAATTTGAACTTAAGTCCGATTAAACTATGCCAATTAATAAATAATAAACAACATCATAAAAACTTTAAATAAAATTCCAAAGTTTCTCTGGTTAATCTATTCATACTACAAACCAATATCACGGGAAACTGGTTTTAGTGTTAGCTAACGGCCAAAACTGGTCAAGAAAAGGCAAACTCATAGCAGTGCAAAACATTTTGTAGAATATAAATAAGTAAAATATTTATATAAAATATTTTAAAGGTTAGGTGGATTGGTAGTTGTTTGTCGAGTTAAACATTTATAAAGGTGTCAATTTATAAAAGTTGTAGTATGCTTTAAATTATCTAAATGTGCAGCAGATACCAAACCCACAGCCTCCACCGTTCTCCCTCACTACCTATCAACAATAACAAGTTGGAGTAGCCCATCTCATTTAAACCTTACCATTGTTAAATACAAAACATAATGTAGTTGTAACTAACCCCTATGTCTTTAAAAAAGATTTATGTGAAATGGACAGGATTTAGACCCCACAGCGTGGAGCAATGCCTCCCATATGCCCAGCTACCGTCTTTCCTTCCATCACCTTCTATTCCATGGTTTGAACTCAACAACGTCGACTGTACCTTCCCGACCACGTGAAGCACAATCTACCCTCACCTTCCACCTACCCCTCCTTCCCCATTCCGCCTTTAAACACTTCTCCACCATTGTCATTCCCATACTCAACTACTCAGTTCATTTTCCTCCCTGCATCCAGAGTATTCATCCAAAGAACTTGGTAGTTACAGTTCACCATGTCGACGGCAAAGGCGGTGGACTTGGAGGCATTGAGGAAGGCGCAGAGGGCCGATGGCCCAGCGTGTGTTCTCGCCATCGGCACTGCCACTCCTCCCAACGCCATCGAGCAGAGCAGTTATCCCGACTACTACTTCCGCATCACCAACAGCGAGCACAAGACCGAACTCAAGGAGAAATTCAAGCGAATGTGTAAGAATCTACTGCAATTATGTAATCAATTTGTCATATACATGTGGGTATATTTTGATGGTTATGGAATATGTGTGATGTTGCAGGCGAGAAGTCGATGATAAAGAAGAGGTACATGTATCTCACAGAAGAGATACTCAAGGAGAATCCCAACGTCTGTGCGTATATGGCGCCCTCTCTGGACGCCAGGCAGGACATGGTGGTGGTGGAGGTGCCCAGGCTGGGGAAGGAGGCGGCCGCCAAGGCCATTAAGGAATGGGGGCAGCCCAAGTCGAAGATTACTCATCTCCTCTTCTGCACCACCAGCGGTGTCGACATGCCCGGCGCCGACTATCAGCTCACCAAGCTCTTGGGCCTCCGCCCCGGCGTGAAGAGAGTGATGATGTATCAGCAGGGCTGCTTCGCCGGCGGCACCGTCCTCCGGGTGGCGAAGGACCTCGCCGAGAACAACCGCGGAGCAAGAGTTCTGGTCGTCTGCAGCGAAATCACGGCCGTTACCTTCCGCGGGCCGTCGGACACCCACCTCGACAGTCTGGTCGGGCAGGCCCTCTTCGGCGACGGGGCGGCCGCCGTGATCGTGGGAGCAGATCCCATTCCGGAGGTCGAGAAACCATCTTTCCAGCTGCTTTGGACCGCCCAGACGATTCTCCCGGACAGCGAGGGCGCCATTGATGGCCATCTGAGGGAGGTGGGGCTAACATTCCATCTTCTGAAGGACGTGCCGGGGCTCATCTCGAAAAACATCGAGAAGGCCCTGGTGGAGGCGTTCCAGCAGTTCGGCGTCTCCGACTGGAACGAGCTGTTCTGGATTGCCCACCCGGGAGGGCCGGCGATTCTGGACCAGGTGGAGGAGAAGCTGCAACTGGACGCCAAGAAGATGAGGGCCACTAGACACATCCTGAGCGAGTACGGAAACATGTCGAGCGCGTGCGTGCTGTTCATCTTGGACGAGATGAGGAAGTCGTCGAAAGAGAAGGGATGTGCGAGCACGGGAGAAGGGCTGGACATGGGAGTTCTGTTTGGATTCGGCCCGGGACTAACCGTCGAGACTGTCGTCCTCAAGAGCGTTCCCGTTCTGTCATAAATGCGCGGGTTGGGGGGTTTGACGAATTATGATAAGGTGCAACGTCCGTGGATTTGATTGAATAGGACCTATTTGTGTGATTTTTAAGTGTAATTTGTTAGGAAATACGTGTTTCTGTTTCTGTTGTTATTTTCCGGTTTCATGCCGAATTATGCAATTCGGAGGAAAAATGCTTTAAACTCCGTTTCCATTGCCTTTACCAAAATAAAATTAAATTGGTATCTTCGTTAGCCTGTGTAATGAGAGAGAGAATTTGTTGTTAAGTGGGACGTGGCATGCTAATCTTATGGTATTACGATGTGGAATTGAAGTATTATCACTACATGTTTATTTTGTATGCATTGCTATAATACATAATATAATTATACTACCAAAAATTGGATATTACTAATTAAAATATAGTTGACTCTTCATAAAATAAATTTATCATAGATATATGTGTAAAGGATGAAGAGTTTGTAAGTTGAAAGCGAGTCTTACTAGTTAGTATAAAAAGAAAGTTATATTTGAAAGTCTTAATAAAAAATTTAGGTGTTTCAATTAGAAGTATGTGTGTCTAAGTTGAAGGAAAGAAAAAGAGGAATGTATTGCAAGTTTAATATAAGAAGTTGTTCTCGGAGTTGCTCTATTATGTTGCTCCTTTTAAAATATCATCTTGAACGCATAGTCCTAATCTACCAGCTTCAGGGTGAAATGGGTTAGAGAAAATGCATAAAAACAAAATCATAATCTAAGAGGGAGACAATGCACTAAGATTTAGATATAAATCTCTTTATAAATAAGTTTGTGTAATCCATGACAACCCTTAAAAAACACTTCCTCCTCTAAGCATGTTAAGCATAAATTGCACATTACTAAAACAACACAGAGATAGTCATGGTCTCCAATATACATACATAAATGCATACACATACATAAAACGGGACAAAAAGTAGATAGTCATGACCTTAAGCATATATATATATATATATATATATATGAATATAAAATATTACAAAATATGCCAAAAGTGGGGACTTAAAAGAATTCTCGGAAATCCAAGTACTACTATACAGAGGAAAATGAAGAGAAAGTTATATAAATCATCGATCCTTTACAATGCTAAAAAACTACTATATAAAAATTACAAAGAGGGAGGATTTTCCTCCAAAAGTTATATAAATCATCGATCCTTTACAATGCTAAAAAACTACTATATAAAGATTACAAACAATGGAGGATTTTCCTCCAAAATTTGTCAGGTAATCTAATAATCCTAACTTCTCTCTACAATAATCCTCAAAATTAAATGGAAGCACCCTTTGCCATTACTCTAGCCAATTTTAGGATCACTATTGTTGCAAGCATCATGTCTTTGTCTTCAAGAGACCACCTACTTTTCTTGGGTTGTTGAGTTGACATGACACCAGTAGCAAGCTTTCACCTTCTCTTAATAATGGTGCATTATACAAGGCTCACCTACCCTTTATGGAAATTTGTGCATCATTCCTAATGCATTGCAACTTGATCTGACCCGTCTATTCTAGTTGCATCACACTTCATTTTCTAGTGGTGCTTGGTTACTTATCAAAACTTTCTTCTTGTTCTTTTGCATTGGAAACTCCAATTTTTTTTTAGATTAGGCTAGATGCTTTTGTGGATAGTATTCTAAGGGGTCCCTCTCTTCTTTTGTCCTTTCTTCAAAGTTTTTGCTCTACTTGTTGAAACTTTTCCTTATTTTTTCTTTTGGTACTTTAAAAACTCTCTACCATTTAACACTTTCCCTTCTTTCTTCAATTTTAACTTTTTTAAGTCCCTTAGGCCAAGTAGGTCGTTGAAACTTTTTCCTTTTTGTCATGGTCATACTTTTGAAAATTTTAACCTTTTAATATTCATTCTTTGTTGGTGCCTCCAAGATTTTTGCCATGCTCTGATTCTCAAGGTCCATCTAGAACTTAAAATATTAATGCTACTTGGATAGAAATATTTTATTTTTCTTAGAAGACTAACACTTCTTTCTTAGCTTTCCACCAGATTTGACTCTTGATATTTTTTCTAGTTCTTTTAAGGCAAAGTTGTCGGAAACCCCCTCAAATGTGAATTGCAGATGATAACATTTTATTAGTTTGTGGGATCTCCAACTTGAAATACTTCCCTATGCCTACCACTTTTTTGTTAAGCATTGACCTCATTCTTGATAGATTTATTGGTGCAAAGAAGCTTCACTAGGTGACATCTTTGACTAAATGCGATAGAATGAATCTCTTAGGAGCTTTGATGATTAGCTCCTACGGATATTCATCTATTCCCTGTAGATAATGATTTTTCCTCAACTAATTATCTCCAATGAATACATCATGAGCTTGTGGTAGGGAGATAATAGATGAGGGGTCAAAAGCCATAAATCCAAACATATATGAATGATAGCCAGTCTTGCTAGCTCACCTGCAACCGGTGTTTAGATCAAAACATCACCAATGATAGAGTTATTTTAGTTATCATTGAAAAGGCTCATGATTTGCTACCAATGATGAGGTTGGGTTAAGATATCATCAAAAAGGTTGTGAAGGATTACAATGAGTCATTAGCTATTAAAAATTCTATAATTAACTTGACCATACAACATAAGGGTTATTACACCTAAATTCAACCTTCGATGATATTTTGTTGCTAATTTTTTGAAGCGAGCATCTAGTAGCAAACCAGGGGAGATAAAAAAGGTGTTGAAGAGAGCATCTAGGAGCAAACAAGAGGAAGCAAATGTGTACAAGGGATGTTGAGTTTGAAAAGTATATTGTAGAAGGAGGATAATATAGACCAACAAACTAAGAGAGCATAAGGAAGGAGAAACACCAAATGTAGAAAGAAAGGAACATGTATTAAGGTGAATGTCATTGGATAAGGGAGGAATTGTAAATAAAGTTGGTAAATTTATGATTAACAAAGGTACAAATCAATAATCATTGCATATTTTAGTGGAGGTTTATTTTAGAAAAAATATTAAAGAAGAAAAAAAAGAAACTATTGTATTGAAACGGAAATGGATGTGTTATAAGGAGAAAAATAGTATTAGGAAAATTTTGAAGGAAGTAAATTATAAGGAGAAGGGGAGATAAAATTTAAAGAAGTTAAAAAAGTTTTGAGAAGTGATAAACTAGCTTAGATATAAATGATATATATCTAAAAACTGAGAGTCATTAATATTTTAAATGTTTTAGTTTAAATATTTTAAATGTTTGCAACTGTTGAGTAGTCCGTTGTTTTAGTTTAAATATTTTAAATGTTTACAATCGGCTGTTTTAGTTTAAATATTTTAAATGTTTATGTTAATGTAGGCTTTGTTAATTAAAAAAAAAATTGTTTATGTCGTGACATTTTTGACCTCTTTGCCTCCCACCCCTGTCTGCCATTGTAGGAACGGCTGTCGGCGTAATTAAAGAGAGAAGAAAATTTACATTATTTGAAATGAAAAAAAAATTAACTATTTGAAGAAGGAAAAAATTATTTGAAATTGGAGAAAGAGTGAATTATTGCCTGCGTGCTGTTCATCCTTGACAAGATGAGGAAGTCCTCGGCAGACAAGGGATGTGCTACGACCGGAGAAGGATTGGCTATGAGAGTTCTGTTTGGATTCGGCCCGGGGCTCACCGTAGAGACTGTCGTTCTCAAAAGCGTTCCCGTTCTGACATAAATGCCCGGGGTGGGGGGTTTGACGAATTATGATAAGGTGCAACGTCCGTGGATTTGGTTGAATAGGCCCTATTTGTGTGATTTTTAAGTGTAATTTGTTAGGAAATACATGTTTCTGTTGTTATTTTCCGGTTTTATGCCGAATTATGCAATATTGCTTTGGAGGAAAAATGCGTTAAAACTCCGTTTCCATTGTCTTTACCAAAATAAAAATTAAATTGGTATCTTCTTTAGCCTGTGTAATGGGAGAGAGAATTTGTTGTTAAGTGGGACGTGGCATGCTAATCTTATGGTATTACAATGTGGAATTGAAGTATAATCACTACATGTTTATTTTTGTATGCATTGCTATAATACATATTATAATTAACTATCAAAAATTAGATATTACTAATTAAATATAGTTGACTCTTCATAAAATAAATTTATTATATATATAAAGGATGAAAAGTTAATAATATTTAGGAGTGTATGTAAGTTGAAAACGAGTCTAACTAGTAACTAGTATGAAAGGAAAGTCATATTTAAAAGTTTTAATAAAAAATCAAGATGACCCAAATAGAAGTATGGATGTCCAAGTTGAAGAAAAGAGAAAAGAGGGAATATATTGCAAGTTTAATTTAAGAAATTGCTCTTGGAGTTGCCCTATTGTATTACTCCTTTTAAAATCTGATCTTGAACGCATAGTACTAATCTACCAACTTCAGGGGGAAAAGGGTTAGAGAAAATGCAAAAAAATAAAATCCTAAATTAACCTATGCTAATAGGGAGACGATGCACGAAGATTTAAATATAGATCCCCTTACATAACAAGATTGTGTAATCCATCGACAACCCTTAAAAAACACTTCCTCATCTAAGCATGTTAAGCATAAATTGCACATAATGAAAACGGGATAGAAATAGTCATGGTCTCCAATACACATACATAAACGCATACACATAATGAAATAGGACAAAAAGCAGATAGCCATGGCCTCAAGCATGTATATATGAGTATTAAATATTACAAAATATGCCAAAAGAGAGGGCTTAAAAGCATACTCAAAAATCCAAGTACTACTATACAAAGGAAAATGAAGAGAAACTTATATAAATCATCGATCCTTTACAATGCTAAAAAAACTACTATATAAATATCACAAATAGGGAGGATTTTCCTCCAAAATTTGTTAGGTAATCTAATAATCCCAACTTCTCTCTCTAGGAATCCTAAGAATTAAATGGAAGCACCTTTTTCCATTACTCTAGTCAATTTTGGGATCACTATTGTTGCAAGCACCATGCCTTTGTCTTCAATAGACCACCTACTTTTCTTGGATTGTTGAGTTGAAATGACACTAGTAGCAAATTATCACCTTCTCTTAATAATGGCGCATTATACAAGGCTCACCTACCCTTTATGGAAATTTGTGCATCATTCCTAATACCTTGCAACTTGATATGACCCTTATATTCTAGTTGCATCACACTTCATTTTCTAGGGGTGCTTAGTTTCTTATCAAAACTTTCTTCTTGTTCTTTTGCATTGGAAACTCCAATTTTTTTAAGAGTGGACTAGATACTTTTGTCGAGAGTATTCTAAGGTGCCCCTCTCTTCTTTTGTCCTTTCTTCAAATTTTTTGCTCTACTAGTTGAAACTTTTCCTTATTTTTTTTTGTTACTTTAAAAACTCTCTACCATTTAACACTTTCTTATTTCTTCATTTTTCACTTTTTTAAGTCCCTTAGGTCAAGTAGGCCTTTGAAACATTTTTATTTTTGTGATTGTCAGACTTTTGAAAATTTTAACCTTTTAATATTCAATCTTTGTTGGTGCCTCCAAGATTTTTGCCATGTTATGGTTCTCAAGATCCATCTAAAACTTAAAATATTATTGCTACTTGGATAGAAATATTTTATTTTTCTTAGAGGTCTAGCACTTCTTTCTTTGATTTCCACCAGATTTGACTCTTGATTTTTTTTCTAGTTCTTTTAAGACAAAGTTGTCGGAAACACCCTCAAATATGAACTGTAGATGATAACATTTTATTAGTTTGTGGGATCTCCAACTTGAAATACTCCCCTATGACTACCACTTTGTTTTTGTTAAGCATTGGACTCATTCTTGATAGAGTTATTGGTGCAAAGAAGCTTCACTAGGTGACATCCTTGACTAAATGTGATGAATGAATCTCTCAAGAGTTTTGATGATTAGCTCCTATGAGTCTTCATCCATTCCCTGTAGCTAATGATTTTCTCTCAACTAATTCTCCCCAATGAATACATCATGAGCTTGTGGTAGGGAGATAATGGATGGGGGGTAAAAAGCCATAAATTCAAAAAAATGTGAATGATAGCTAGTCTTGCTAGCTCACCTGAAACCAGTGTTTAGATCAAAACATCACCAATGATAGAGTTATTTTACTTATCACTGAAAAGGATCATGAGTTGCTACTAATGATGAGGTTTGGTTAAGACATCATCAAAAATGTTGTGAAGGTTTACCATGGGTAATTAGCTATTAAAAATTCTATGATTAACTTGGCTATACAACATAAGGGTTCTTACAACTAAATTCAACCTTCGATGATATATTGTTGCTGATTTTTTGAAGATAGCATCTAGGAGCAAACCAGAGGAAGCAAATGTGTACAAGGGAGATTGATTTTGAAAAGGATATTGTAGAAGGAGGATAATATAGACCAACAACCTAAGAGAGCATAAGGAAGGAGAAACCCAACCGTAGAAAGAAATGAACATGTGTTAGGGTGAACATCCTTGGACAAGGGTGGAATTATAAATAAAGTTGGCGAATTTATGATTATAAAAGGTACAAATCAATAACCTTTGCATATTTTAGTGGAGGTTTATTTTAGAAGAAATATTAAAGAAGTAAAAAAAAGAAACTATTGTATTGAAATGGAAATGGATGTGTTATAAGGAGAAATATATTATTAGGATAATTTTGAAGGAAGTAAATTATAAGTAGAAGGGGAGATAAATCCTAAAGAAGTTGAAAAAGTTTTGAGAAGTGATAAATTAAAGAGAAGAAAATTTAAATTATTTAAAATGAAAGGAAATTTTAAATATTTGAAAATGAAAGGAAATTTTAAATATTTGAAAATGAAAAAAATTATTTGAAATTGGATAAAGAGTGAATTATTTCTTGAAGTGGCAAAATTTATTTATTGAAAAGAAGAAAAGAATTTAAAGAATTATTGAAGGAAGGAGAAATTTTAATATTGAATTTGGGAGTAAAAAGAATTTCAACTAAAAAGGAAATTAATTATTTTGAAGGGAAAATAATTTATTAAAATTGAAGAAAATATTATTAATAGGAAGTTTTTTAAAAAAAGAGATTTTTGAAGAGAATATTAAAGTGAGAAAGGGATTGAGGAATTATTTAAATTTTTTTATTCAAATGCTTATTTAATTCTTTGAAGATAAGACATTTTATTGGAAGAACATGTTTAAACAAGAAGACTTTTATAATAAAGGCTATAAGGTACAAAATATAGTCTCCAAAGTTTTTTTTTCACTGAGTTTACACAAGTTTTATGAGGGATCCTGGTCCCCTCATACTAAGTGGGGTTTGAACCTTGGACCTCCGAGAGGTCCAAGTCCTTACCATTGCAGTAATAGTCTCTCTAATGTTGAAAAAAAGGATCATAGACTTTTTTAGAAAAGAATATTATTGAGGATATTTGATTATAGACATTGCTAGTGAGAAACTTGCTAACATGGCAATTAAATAAAGAAAGAAAACAAAAAGAGAAACATAAATTTGGGATGAATCACTAGATGATAGTAAGGAAATGTTACAAATCTAAAATCCTACACACAACAGATGATGGAGAATACTGAGAAGCAAAAAATATCAATAGGATTAAAGGATTTATAATAAATTTTCAGAGAAGCTAAAGAGAAAAAAATTTCAACACTTGTGATGTAAATCCAGTTGCATGAGGTCAAAACAAAAACCTCCAATCACATAAAAACTGTGATAAATAAAAATAAAGCTGATAAAACCCTCCATTCACATAAAAACTACGATAAATAGAAATAACTAGTAAAACCCTCCATTCACATAAAAATTGTGATAAATAGAAATAATCGGTAAAACCCCCATTCTCATAAAAACTGCAATACATGGAAATAAACTGATAAATACTTTATTTTCTCATTCTTGGATTCACCTCCCTTTACAATGCAATACCAAGGGAATATATATCCCCAAAGAAACCCTAAAACAAAACCCTAAAGCTTAAAGCCCTAAATTAAAAAAAATGGCAAATTCTTTTTCTGTCAAAAATTGCCATTTTTAGTAATTACTATTTTCGGTAAATTATTTTTTTGTCAAAAATTATCATTTTTAATAATTACTATTTTCGGAAAATTATTTTTTTGTCAAAAATTACCATTTTTAGTAATTACTATTTTTGGAAAATTATTTTTTTGTCAAAAATTGCCATTTTTAGTAATAAAAAATTATTTTAAAACTTCTAAAAAAACACCCTCTGAAAGATAGGCTCCTGCATCATTCTCCTCTAGTTGAAAATAACTTTGCTCCTACGAGTTCCTCTGATCAAACTCCTGCAACTTTTTGCTATCAATATTTTTCCCAACCGTTTGAATCCTGGATCAGATCAATATGATGTTGAATATCCTTTTTCGGGGGTAGTCCATCTGGTAACTCCTTTGGTATGACATCTGCATACTATTTTAGCAACTCTACTACTATGGGTGGTATAACAACATCCATAGTATCCACCTTTTGTGTTGTCAACATAATAAAAACTAGCTTCATTCATCCTTGTGACAAAATTCTTAGTTGTCAATTGGTTTTTTCTTTGCCCTTCTTCCTTATGCAATAATAAGACCACTTTTACTCCATCCTTACATAATATGTAAGTATTCCTTCCCCCATCATGGGTAGCCTTCCTGTCATATTGCCAAGGCCTCCCCAACAATAAGTGACATGCATCCATCAGAATTACATCACACCATACTTCATCCTTGTAGGTATTTCCAATTGAAAACTTAACCAAACACCTCTTATCTATAGTTACCTCATTCTCTTTCTTGAACCACGATATAAGATAGGGATATAGGTTCTTCTCACACTTTAAGTTAAGTTTCTCAACCAATTTATTTGAAACCATATTTTCACAATTACCATTATCAATAATCATCTTACATACCATTCCTCTAGATATGCACCTAGTTTGAAAGATATTTGTACACAACCAGGAATCACCACCATCATTGTCTTATTTTTTCTCCTTCCTTTGAAGGATCATCATCCTATTTATCATGAGATTTTCCTCCATATCTCCAACAAATTCTGTCTCAATTTGCTCTTCTACCTTAACCAAATTGACTCTAGCTTGTTCTCCTTATTTTCTTTCTTGTGTAAGATAGTGCGACCACTCAAAAACTTTGTGCCCTTCCTCACCACATCTATAAAATATATATTACCTTTATGGGCCTTCCTAATTTCATCCTCCACCATAGCCTCTTCCTCTTTGAAATCCTCCACCTCTCTCATGGTTACTATGACCTTTCCTAGACTCTTTTTGTTTTCTTGTATTAGAAGATTCTCCCTTTGAGGGATTAAATCCACCACGTCCACTAGCTGGAGGTGACGATGGTTCGTTCCTCACTCCTCTTCTAAAATTACTCCTCTTATGTTTCTCTTTCGCTTTTAATGCAAATTGATATGCATCTTCTACACTATGGATCCGAAGCATACTCAACTCATCTTGTATGACATAACTTAATCCATTCATATACCTTGTAACATTTTGTTCTTCTAACTCTTGAAGCTCCACTCGAATTGATAACTTGTAGAATTTGTTGGTGTAGTCCTCAATGCTTTGATCCTTTTGCCTATGGTTTTGTAATCTATAAAATAATGTTTGGGCATAATATTTAGGCAAGAATTTCTCCTTCATTTTTTTTTTTCTTTTTATCAAACCCTAATCTTTTCCTTTCCTTTCCTCTATCTCTCCTTCTGTAAATGATCCCACCAAATCAAAACATACCCTTTCAACTTCGTGCATGCAAGCTTTACTTTCCTTTCCTCTAAAAGGTCTCTCCACTCAAAGAACTTCTCCATGCTATTCAACCAATCTATCAACTCTTCTGGTTTCAACCCTCCTGCATACTCAAGGATATCAACCTTGATCCCATCTCTATTTCCTTCCAAGGTCCTAATCAACCTATCCTCGAAATGATGCTCCTCTGGATTCCCCTCTAGTTCTTCCTCTACTTGAACCTCTGATCTGTTATCTTCTCCCATAGTCTCATTATCAAAATCTAGATCTGCAAAATCCACTAGATATCTTTCCCTCATATGGGCCATCATTCTAGTCAATTGAGCAACTTGTACCTACAACTCCTACACATCCCTATTAAGATGGGCATAATCTCCTCTTCCTCTCCTCATGTTAATCTGATCTATGTTATTTCAAATAGAAAATAAGAATAGCAAAATAATTATAATCAACAAAATTACCTTCTATTCCCCAACAAGATCCAACTTGCTTTAATACCAAATGATGTAAATCCAGCTACAAGAGGTCAAAACAAAAACCTCTAATCACATAAAAATTGTGATAAATAGAAATAAAGCGGTAAAACCCTCCATTCACATAAAAACTATGATAAATAGAAATAACTAGTAAAACCCTCCATTCACATAAAAACTGCAATAAATAGAAATAACCAATAAAACCCCCATTCTCATAAAAACTGCAATACATGGAAATAAACTGATAAATATTTTATTTTCTCATTCTTGGATTCACCTCCCTTTACAATGCAATACCAAGGGAATATATATCCCCAAAGAAACCCTAAAGCTTAAAGCCCTAAAGATAAAAAAAAAAAATTACTATTTTTGGTAAATTGTTTTTTCCATCAAAAATTGCCATTTTTAGTAATTACTATTTTTGGCAAATTATTTTTTCATCAAAAATTATCATTTTTAGTAATTACTATTTTTGGCAAATTATTTTTTCATCAAAAATTATCATTTTTAGTAATTGTTATTTTGGGCAAATTATTTTTTCGTCAAAAATTATCATTTTTAGTAATTATTATTTTCGGTAAATTATTATTTTTGTCAAAAATTATCATTTTTAGTAATAAACAATTATTTTAAAACTTCTAAAAAACCACCCTTTGAAATATAGGTTCCTCCATCAACTTGATAACTATATAATTTCAAAACTTAATGAGATGAAAAATCTAAACATGATATTACATTACCTATTGATATAGGAAAGACAATGTATATGACATTACTCACTCTGGAATTTCTTAAAGACAAGAATAGAAGGCAAGAAGAAAGAGTTAAAATTTGAAGAAGAAAAATACAAGATCCACAATGATAGATACATGCTATGACATAAGTGACCTTCAACACAAATTGCTAGATAAGTGTTATGATACAAATGATTTGAAACCCATAATTATAGATATATGTTGTGAGACAAGATATCTTGTTCAAAGAACACATAAAATATGTGACACAAGGGACTTAAGTATTGTTCATAAAACAAAGAGTGTGCAAAAAGTATGTGACAGTAGACATTGTAATGATATGAATAATAATGATAAAGAGATTGGTATAAAAATTTTGATAGGGTACAATGACTTAAATTCTTAAAAAAATGGTAAAGAATAAGGTCAAAAAGTGAAGACTTTAAACAAGAATAACAAAATAACTATAATAAACAAAATTATCTTTTATTCCTCAACAAGATCCAACTTGCTCTAATACCAAATGATGTAAATCCAACTATAAGAGGTTAAAACAAAAACCTCCAATCACATAAAATATGTGATAAATAGAAATAAAGCGGTAAAATCCTCCATTTAGAAAAAAACTATGATAAATAGAAGTAACTGGTAAAACCCTCCATTCACATAAAATCTGCGATAAATAGAAATAATCGATAAAACCCCCATTCTTATAAAAAATGCATTATATGGAAATAAACTGATCAATATTTTATTTTCTCATTCTTGGATTCACCTCCCCTTACAATGCAATACCAAGGGAATATATATCCCCAAATAAACCCTAAAACAAAACCCTAAAGCTTAAAGCCCTAAAGATAAAAAAAAAATATTATTTTTGGCAAATTGTTTTTTTCCATCAAAATTTGTTATTTTTAGTAATTACTATTTTTTGCAAATTATTTTTTCATCAAAAATTATCATTTTTAGTAATTACTATTTTTGAAAAATTATTTTTTCATCACAAATTATCATTTTTAATAATTACTATTTTTGGCAAATTATTTTTTCATCATAAATTATCATTTTTTTTTAAGCGAAAAACCCTTTGCGGGGCCGCCTTGGTCTGAGAGACCATGAACAGGGGGTTCTATACCGTCAAAGTCACCCGGGAGTTGCACCCGACCCTACCCGCACCAACATTATCAATTGGATTTTGAGCACCCAATTCAGCTTTTTGGTAGGGTGGAGATTCGAACCTGGGAACTCCCTTGGAAGATTGCCCTCTCCTCTCCAACTCACCTACAACACCTGGGTCATAAATTATCATTTTTAGTAATTACTATTTTCAGTAAATTAATTTTTTTGTCAAAATTACCACTTTTAGTAATAGAAAAATATTTCAAAACTTCTAAAAAACCACCATTTGAAAGATAGGTTCCTCCATCAACTTGATAACTATATAATTTCAAACTTTAATGAGATGAAAAATCTAAACATGATATTACATTACCTATTGATATAGGAAAGACAATGTATATGACATTACTCACTCTTGAATTCCTTGAAGACAAGAATAGAAGGCAAGAAAAAGTAGTTTAAAAATTGAAGAAGAAAAATACAAGATCCACAATGATAGATACATGCTATGACATAAGTGACCTTCAACACAAATTGCTAGATAAGTGTTATGATACAAATGAGTTGAAACCCATAAACACTCTTGTGACTTGTGATTTGAAACCCATAATTATAGATATATGTTGTGGGACAAGAGATCTTGTTAAAATAACACATAAAATATGGGACACAAGGGACTTAAGTATTTTTCATAAAACAAAGAGTGTGCAAAAAGTATATGTGACAGTAGACATTGTAATGATATGAATAATAATGATAAAGAGACTGGTATAAATTTTTTGATAGGGTACAATGACTTAAATTCATTAAAAAAATGGTAAATAATAAGGTAAAAAAGTGAAGACTTTAAACAATCAGGAAATAATGAACCAAGGATTGATAAAAGTTGTGATATAGAAAAATTTATGACAAGAACAAACATAACTAATATTGATGCACGAAAAATCAAGTGTAGACATTATGAAAAGCATAGAAACAAGATAGAAAGATGGGATATTTATTGTTGTAGAATTTGTGGAGGTAAAAATTATTCACAAAGATATTGGTGGCATAAAGGAAATAATATAAATTATAAATGTATAAGCATACATGAATGAATAAGATGAAAGAAATTATAAAAAAGACCACTAAATGAAATATTTTAGAATTTTTTTTCTAATACTTTGGTCCTTGGTACTACCACCTGCTTGATAAGTTTGTGTTTGCTCATTGTAAATGATCCACATAATCCCTTAGGTCTATCACCTCAACCATGGCTTGCTCATCCACTATCCTAGCACGATATGCCTCCTCCTATACCTATTGATATATCTCTATCTCCTCACGCAGGTGTGCTACCTTCACCTCATGTGCAACTCGCACCACATTAGTGTCAACTTGCACTCGTTGCAAACTCTCATATAGCACTACAATATCTGATCTCACTCTCTCCTTTGAGGCCATAGTCTCCTGTACCTAGTGTTGTAACTCCCACACACACTCTGTGTGAATCATTCCCTCTACTTTGAGCTGTGCTCTCAACTCCTCATACTCTCTCTACAACTCATCCCTCTCCCCATATCTCTTTGTAATGAAATCTCTCATTTCTCCCATAGCTTTTGCTAGTGTCTCCTCTACCAACCTCCCCCTATCGACAACCCAATATATTTCAATCTCACTCAATATCCCATCCAAATCTTGCACTCTCTCCCACAATATTGCCAACTCATCATGAGCATCTATCACATCCTGAATATCAAAAGTCACATCTGGCATATATTCCTTATCCTCCTCCTCCATCACCACTACCCCATATAATGGTTAGATCTCACCACCCTCCTATCACTCTGATGACTCAACCTTAGGAGACCCTACTATATCATCTGGAACTAATCCTCCTCCCTCCTCCTCCATAAGCACAACCTCATATAATGGTTGGCCTCCATTGCTCACCTATCGCTCTGGTGAACTAGCTACAAGAACTCCCACCCCATCATCTTGACATCACCTCTATCATCGAAGAGGCTCATCTATCTCCTCCTCTGACTCTACATTAGTTACAGGTATAGCTCCTCTAAGTACCTGTCCATCGACTCCGAGAAATCCTGCCATTGGCTCCACCCAGTCATCTATCACCCCTACTCTTGGTTGCCACCTTTGTATTGTCCACCATATGTCATACTCGAAAGTCATCCCTGCATCATCCACATATAATCATCGATGGGTTTATTGATACATCCAAGGGAGGTACTATAGGCTATACTCCCGAATCTCCATCCCTCCTCTGAATCATGATAAGAAAATCTTGTTGTCCCTAACATAATTCAAATATTGCATCACCCTACTAAATGTGAAGAACTCCACCTATCGTTGATATCGCTCCACTACCCATCACCCTCGATGGATCTTCCATAACTACTCCTCATCCTCATATCATACAACCTCATCCTTCTAGGGCCTCCATCGAATATGCTTTGGTCGTAAATCATCTAGCATCCCTCTCAAAAATATGCCATCCTCCTCATGTCCTCTCTTCACCCTCTTCTCCATATCTATACGCCATATCAAGGCATAGGGTACAAAGTCTCCAATCAATGCATACGATTGGTAAGCAATAATGACAATCACTCCATCGTAATATGCTCCCATGCCCACACCTATAAAAATGGGCTCACACTCAAGCTAGACCACCTTGCCCTCACCACCTTGTACAAATCTTTGTACACCTATGCTAGTAGCATGGGCACCCACGCAAACACCACCTCTTACTCAACCATATTACACACTATGCCCATAATATTCCAATGTAATTTCACCCCTAAAATATCTGGTAGATCATACCTCGCTATCATTGAAGAACATAAGATTACACTGAGAGGGAGGGTGAACAATACAAGACCACTTTTTACTTTTCTTTACCAATCAATATTATACAATGTATAGATGGCAATATCAATAACAGTAATCAAAGCAATGCATAAATCGCCACATACAATAGAGACACCAAATTTACATGGTTCACCCAATGTGGGCTACTCCACAGAAAAAATATTTCACTAAATTTTTCTCAATCAATCTCTTGGGAATAATTTCCCTATTACAATGTTTATGGACCTCTGTACAAAGGAGACACCAATCCCCTTAATCAAGTTCGTGGATCTCTATCTATAGGAGAACTCCTTTCTCATCTTGTTTTGGTCAGTGATCTTGTAAAAGAATTGTTACCATCACTGCTCTGGCTAATGGATCTCTATCCATTGAAGACACCTATCCTCACTGCCTTGGCTTAATGGATCTCAATACACTAGATACTATCATCCTATGTACTCTGTCACTTCCAAAGATCTATCTCAAATTTGTACTAGACATAGTCCTTTGGTCTAGCACAACTCCGCTCAATATCTATCTTTGATCTGGCACAAAATTTTCCTCAAATCTGCACCAAACTCTGTTATTGAATCTGTACTAAACATAGTCTTTCGATCTAGCACAAATCTATCCTCAGTCTCTATCCTCAAGCCTTTACTCAAAGCTTGACTTAATCTCAAATCAACTCTGCTGGATCCGCCTCAAACCTTAACTCAAGGTTTAAACAAATCAATCAATCCTGCTCTCAAGTCTTATCAAAGACTTATCTCAAAATTTTCTTGCAATATTCCATAAAAGCTCACACTAATCTATCCATAAGTCCTCTCTCGAACTTGTCCAAATATTCTCAATAAGTCCTCACAAGAACTTATCCAAATATGCTCTCAAACTGTATTGTAAGCTTCCACAAAAGCTTACCCAATTTTTTCCACAAGTCTCCTCAAAGACTTACCTCAAATATGCTCAACAAGTCCACACTAGAACTTGTCCAATATCATAGAAAAATAAAGAGAATTGTTAGAGACTCAATATGCTCTATACTCATCATAATGCTCAATCACTTTCAATCACTCTTTCAAAAACATACAGAGACTCAATGGTTCACATCCCACTATTTTGGGACTGGGGTGAGTAGAGGCTCACCAAGGAGATATGACCAAGTCCTTGGGGCTATAGCAAATATGACTTATATCTCCTAGTCCAGTCTTCGCAGCTTTCACCCATGATTGGGTTTGGTTGTGGGTGCACACCATAGTAACTCTCTACCAAACCCTATATGATTATATGCTTTACAAATTCTTAATGAAACAATACACAAGAAAGGAAACACTCAATAAAAACAAATTATTATCTCTTTTAAGCTTTAGATGTGAATCCCTAAACTATTTTATATGTTTTAGATGTGGTTTTTGTAAATAATGACCTTGTGTCACATGTTTAAAAATTTTGTTTGATGATAATATTGTGTTTAATTGTATTTCACCTGTATACTCATAGCTTGACAACTTTGTGATGAACTCCAAGTTGTGTTATCTCACCTATAATATGTGGTGATGAAGTCCACACACGACCAGGGAGCACAGGTCCTACCAGTTCCTCACCCAGTTCACCCATAGTTTGTGATATACCTATCCGAAGAGAGATATGTCCTATAACCCACGGGCTATGATGGATCTTGGAATTGACCTTGGCTAAGAATAAGGTTCATGGAATTTGAGAAAATGGATGGATATGAAAGCCACCTTGTTGAATTCTACTAGTGGATGGTGATGAAATCCACCTCACTAGCATTTAAGTGAATCATGGTGTGTGTGGTTCCTTTTAATCCAAAGAAAGTAAACAATGAAGAATTCAATGACCATTCACTAAATGCATGCAAACAGTGCATTTTACTTTCAGAATAATCTAGATAAAAGGAAACTTATGAAATACAAACCCTAAATGATGGCCTACCCATTAGGCAACCTACATGCAAGAAAACCATACAAGGGCATCATAACTTAACTTCTTTTTTATTTTATTTTTATTTTTTTTGTTATTTTTGCCTTTATAAGAAAATGAAACTATCCTTCTACCTTCCTAGCAAACACAACACACAAGGAAAACTAAATTTCAGCTAATTCTAATTGTGGAACATAAAGCAGAGTTTAGGTACTTACCTTATCACCCAAAAAAATTGTTGTTTTTGGCATCTGAGTAGAAAATAATATATTTTATGGTCATCCCAAGGCGGGATAGCTACCAGTTATATGGCCATCACAGGGTGGGATGGTTGTGTGGTCATCCCAGGGTGAGCCAAGGAGCAGTCTAGAGGTCATTTCAGGCCAGGATGACCAATACCTGCAACAAAAAATAAGCAAAATTCGAGGTCAAACCTTTAGAAAATCAATAGGGACAAGGTCCCGCCATGATTACCACTGAAGTAGGGGAAAAAAATTGCACCTAATGAAGAAAAAAAATAAGCATATATCTCCTATGTCTCTTTAGCATCAAATCGGAAGCATGCAAGTAAAATGGAAGAAATACCAAATAGAAGGAAATGAAGTAAAGCAAGTCTCTTTCTTATTAATTTGGTGGATCAAATCTAATGTTACATATAATTACCCTTGAGGGCTCAAATATGATACAATTGTTACAAATTTTGGGTGCCCAAGCATCAAATCCTTCAAGTAACTCGATGCACTTATAGTGTCTTTCCTTGTACCCACAATCGATTTGGATGGGATAATGCGGTCGTCGCTTGCATATTTGATCTTGAGGTCTTGTGCTCATTTCTAATGTGTTGTAGAAACCTTCACCTACACATAAGGAAATCATAAATGTCAAATAACAAGTGTGTATGATGAAAAACGTGCAATCCCCACAAGCATTGAACGACTAGTAATGAGAATATGCATGGATCATATACCAAATCAACTCCAAATGACTTAAAATTTTAGAGGGATGTAAAATAGATTGTTTTGGGAATATATCACCAAAAATAGAACTGAAATTGCATTTTATGGAATGGCGTAATCGTAGTGCACCTTTTCAACCTATAAAACCCAACATAAGAAATTTCCACCCTTAAAAATATCCAAAATACATTAAAATTAGAAATGATACATAAAAGGACTTTTCAAAACAACCCATGTGGTCAGATTTTCAAAATCAATAACAATTTCAAGTGCTTATCCAGATGACCTCTAGAGACCTGCATAAGACCCTATAAAACACTAAAAATATGATAGCGTGCTCAATATAGCTCCACAATACATGAAATTTTGAAAGTAGAATAATATGATAATATAGAATCTAAATAAAAAATAATAGTAAAGAAATAATGCATATATAAACCACCATCCTAGGGTGGGACGGTTGGGACTATCATAGACTAGGGACCATCCTAGGTGGGATGACCACTAGTTTCACACTTATTTTATTGCCAATTCCTTTATGAATTGGTTAGGGACATCCTAAATAGTATTTTCATCAAATTTTATGGTAAAAATCACTCGTATGGTTTAGTTTTGTAAGCAGATCGTACCCCCTAGTTCACTCGTAAACTTCCTTCGCTAGGTAGATATTATGAGGGAAAATGGTATGAAAGGGTGAGGGGAAATACTGGCAGCACTTTGTTGCTATATCTAAAAAATCCTCTCTATCTTGTGTGAAAAACTAATCCACTTTATAGCCAAAGGAGGCCTTTGGGTGAGAAGGCATGCGATGGCATGCAAGGCAAGAGTATCATTTGTCCAACAGGGTGGCATGCATTGGAGGTAGAAGAGAATCTCTCTATTTGGTCTCTTACATGTCGCATGTCATGGAATTATGCACCCTCAGGCCTTGTATGGCCATATAGGTAGGGCAAATGGTAATTTTTGGGTGTTATTTGTCCATATTTGATTTTTTGGAAGTCAAAGCTTATGGCCATCCCACCCCAGGGTGGCCAATTTGTGACCGTATTGGGGTAGGATGGTCATAAAATTTGACCATCCCAGGGTGGGACGGTCATGTCTATGTGGCCCAAAAGCTCCAAAAAGTGGGGTAGGGCCTCCAAAGAGTGGTTAGGACCACTGGTAGACCTTTGAGGGTTGCCCAGGGGGGCCATAAGGTGTCAATTAACCAGTGCTTATGTTTGCCTAATCGGATTGACCAGATTTTAGTATCTACAAAATGAATACAAGCAATATGGATGACACCCTACTCATTACTTAATAGAAGCAAACAAATAGAGTTGCCAGATTGAAAAATTATTAGGGCCCTTTTAGGGTTATTAGTCATTCAAGTGACACTATATGGGTGTGAGGTGTTGTCTAGAAAAGCATCAAATTTTAAAAGAAGTCAAACAAAAAGAATTTAAAAGCAATTGGTTATAAACAATTCTAAAATTAAAGCATCGATTCCATATGAGATTTTATTTGCTAAAATATTAAATTTTTTACTAGAAGCAAAAAACTTAGTAAGACTATTGGAATACCTAAATAAAATAAAAATAATGGAAGATAGTGGTTGCCAAAACATGTAATTAAAAAATACTAAATAGAAGAAAAGATACATGGATGAACAAAAACATCAATAGATGGAAAAATAGAGCATTAAATTTCATGAGTTCCCAAACTCTAACAAAGAAATTAAACAATATAAGAGAAAAATTTAGAATTATCATGTGATAAAAATTTAAGAAGGAAAAATAATTATACATCAACAAACTCAACCCAAACTATAATCATAGCCAAAAGAAGTATATAGTTGTAAAGGTCAAATGGAAGGGAAACAAATTCTTATAACCTAAGCAAGATCCAATTCACACCATATGAGACATGAAATTGAGAGATAAACAATACCTTAAAAGCTATGGCTAAAAAAAATATACGTCTTTTGCACAATAGGAGTAATGGAGACCAAAAATTCTTTTTTGTCATGAAATATGAAGTCTTAATAAACATCAAGAATGAATATAAAGACACTCTTAAAAACAAACTTATTAATAAAACTTAATAAAAATAAAAACTAAAAAAACTTCTCATCAAAATTAACATTTAAAAAATACACTCAAAAAAATTTAAAAACATATTAAACTTTTTAATTATTTTTTACAATTTTATTTTAATAAAAAATATAAATAATTATACTATTTTTTTTATGTAGACCAATTGGTTCCCCCAAACCCCGTAAGGGAGGCGGAGGTCCAAGGTTCAAATCTTGGGCCTCGTCGGACTGAATACTTGTTCTTTTTCTAGTGCTTTCAGTGGCGTAAAAGGTTTAAAATGATCGTGGCATGGTGGTTATAAGGACGGACTACGTGGAGATATGTGTGGCGGCGGAAACAATGCAAAATACTGTGACAGTCATAAAAATCCAAACAATCTACCCGAATTTGTGACAATTCCACCATTTAAAAAAAAAAATATATACTATTTTTTTTTTTTTACTAAATATTATTAAAATTTAAACTTTAATAAGAATTTTATGAATTAAATTTATATACCTCTCAATCCTAGACTATGTTGGTCTCATAGTTCTAATAAAAATCATTTTGTTTTGTTTCACATGCTCACACTTGTTAGAGCACACATAAGGACAGGGCGGCCCTTGTGGCCCGTCTTTTAGCCACAAGACAATTAAATGGATCTAAAATAGTCTTCCCAAATGTCGTATCAATATTAATTTTATTTATTTAAAAATAAAATGTTATATTTTAGATTATATTAAAAAACATAAGGATGCTAGCACCTCAATTAAAGCACCCTCCTTTTATGTGAACCAACATTTTCACACCACATTCGCAACTAACAAATTCATATGGTTGATTTAATGCGTTAAATGCGTTGTTTAATTATTAAAATATTTTGACCAAACTACCGAGTCAACATAACATGAACGCACCCTCCTTTTATGTGAACCAACATTTTCACACCACATTCGCAACTAACAAATTCATATGGTTGATTTAATGTGTTAAATGCGTTGTTTAATTATTAAAATATTTTGACTAAACTACCGAGTCAACATAACATGAACCGAGGAACTAACTGACCACAATAGGCGTAAGCAACCATATCTACACGTGCCTACAACGGGCACACAGCATATCTTATTTGGCTTCATTCCTCAGATGCATCACTGTTTTAATATGTTTTGGTTAATGTTATCTACTGAGATTTTATGGCATATTTGGTCTGCTAGAAATGATGAGTTATTTCGGCAAGTTATGAGAATCCTTACTGAGTCTCTGAGGAGACTCACAAGGCTGAAAATTTTGCTACAGGTTGCTCGTGTGATGATAACTTTCAAGTCCAAATTCAGATCAAAGAATTCTCTTTTCTTTCCTCATCTTCAAAAGCTTCATTTTCAGATTGACGGCTATTCTCAGGTGCTTTTGATTCAGCATTATCTTCAGATGTTTGTTTTAGATTACAATGCCAAAAATGATTGCAGCTAATAGTTTCTTTTATGCAGATCTGAGGTTCCTTCCTGTTGTTGCCTTGGGTTTTGGGATGATAAAGATATTTTGTAATGGGTTTTGTTGGGTAGTTGTTCGTAGTTCTAGTTTTTATAATATTTGTTTTTATAATTGATGTATATATTCTGTAGTCTTTAGCCTTCGGGCGGATGCTTTGTACATTTTTGTTTTGATATTAATGAAGTAAACGATCTTTCATTTCAAAAAAAAATATTGTTGTAAGAAACTTTTGTATACTTGATATAAACAAAGTTATACATGCAAATATTTTTTAAACTGAAAAATTAAAGTATAAAAATTAGATCTTTAATCATCAGTAAAGTTTTTATTATTAGCAAGTTAAGAAGGAGATTGAAAGGGTCATGTCTCTTTTAAAAAAATACTTACAAATGGATCAAGAAGATAGATAAGGGAGATCGATCCAACAAACCTATTAACAATTAAAAATAATCAACCAACAACACCAACGTAAGAAACACACAAAAACCATACCTAATACAAAAGAGAGAACACAACTGACATTATAAACAAAGACTTAAAAATGGGCTCTATCCCTTCTTAATAGCTTGGCCAAAATTTGGACCACCCTAGCTGATCAACCTTTGAAGCCTAATGAAATCTCATTATCCAAAACCATTAAAGCATAACAGGTCCTAGAAATGGCTTTCAATAAGTCCATCAAGAGGTGGTACACAAGGATCCTCAAGGGATAAAGATGCAAATGACCACCATTTCTTGAGCGCACATGGCTTTGAATATCCATGTCCAAACCATTCATCATACCCTCCTTTGCCTCAAAGTTTTCCACATTTACCCCCTGCAGATCATCATCCAGATGGGACTTGCCTTTCACATCTTTAGAGTGACTCTCCAAGATATCATCTTCACCATCAATACCCTGATCCAAATCTACGGTCAACTTTGGCTCCAAGTCCTTTAAATCTAGGTTCAATCTGTGGGACTTGCAGGTGTCACCTTGTAATATAATCTTATCCTGAGCCTTATCTTTTGCAACCTCCTTAATCACCTGACTAGAGAAAGGCTTCCTTTTTTCCTTTCTAGAATTAAAGTTGCTTTTGGGATTGAAATTTGAATCACTTCCTTTGGATTTAGTATCCAAAATAGGGTCTTTCTTTTGATTTCTCCTTGAGATTGGGTGTGTATCACCACGATGACTTGGACCTTCTCGGTGATCCTTCGATGAGAGGTTGGGCTTACCCATCCCACTATATACAATTTTTGTTGACGCCTTAACAACTACAAACTTGAAAATCATTAGAAGGAGACCTTGGTGAAGGGGCAAAGCCTTCTTTTTACCTTTCATATCTTCAAAAAAAATTCTACAGAGTAAAAAAGAAAAATAGGAATATTGGCAATTTTTCTATGGTGGATGTGATTTAGGATAGTCATATGACACCCATAAAAAAACTTAAATTGACCCTCCAAGGTTATGTATCTCATTACCTGATCAACTACCTCCACCCAAGGTTTTGGTAGAAAGTCTCTTTTAATAGTTGATAAAGATCTTACCATCAATTCTTTAGGAGCCAAAAATTTGGAGAGCTCTTTGGATTGATTTTGCTTGGCTCTAAAAAAGCATTCCCCTCTCAACGACAAGCTATACACTTCAACAATTAAAGAAGGTTTTATTTGAAAATGAAGGCTATTAATAGATACTACCCCATCAAACCAAGATTCACCTATCTTCTAGGATAGGTCCTCACTAAAATCCTTGAACATCTATAATAATTACATTAGTTTTATCTCCTCCAAGATTGACTCAATCTTCATGTCTAGATTCAATGATAGAGGCTCAGTTCTCACTGAGACACCCAACTCATCCTGCTTAGAAGTATCTTCTTCCATAGCAGGCTCAAGGGATTCAACACCATGCACCAAACTAAGACCACAATAGATGATTCTTTCTCTAGAAAGCTTTCCCATTTTGAGGTTTCATATGATAATAAGATGTATAATAGCCTTGTTATCAATTTCGAGATGAACTTGGGAAACGAAAATATTGTCATGGATATAGTGCAACTAGCCATCTAACTTGGGACTTATTCCATTTGAATCAAGAACCTTCTAGATGATCACGACCCTCCAAGAAAGGTATATATTCCCAGAAAAGAAGACCCAACACAAAAAATTATATATTCCCTTGAAATGACTTAAATTTTCAATTTTAAAAACACCACGATTCATGTGGTTATCAATAAAGTATTATTAGTTTAAGATATGATAAAAAATTAATTGACCTAGATTTTGGTTTATGTATTGTATTTTTTATTAAAATACTAATCAGAATAATTTATATCAAACAATATATCAATATATATATGTTTTTTGAATTGGTTAAGGTCTTAGGATTGGAACCACCGAAGACAATGGAAAACACTCAGGTGAAACTAGAAAGAGATCTCTATTATAAATATTATATATTTTGGTTTATTTCTTTAACAAAGACATGATATCTTCATAGAGATTTTGTTATAATCTCTTTTTGGAGAGAATAAGGAAACACATTTCGTACATAAACAAATAAATAAGAAAACAAAATAAATTATATGTAAAAACATAAATAATGCATTTGAATTAGAACTAGGTATTAGAGTGGAACTAAATTCCATTTTAGGAATATGTCACTAGGAGTAACACTTGTAGAAGAAAATAATCGAAATGTTTTCTTTCCATTGGACTTGAAAGTTGAATCATTAGTTTTAGTGAATTCTTTATTAAATTATTTTCAATCATTATCATTACTAACAATTTAAACCTTGAATTTTTAGAGTTGTTGATCCTCAACAACTTTGATCTTTGTTCACTTAAATAAGTTTTAGCTTTCAAAAAAGAATTTGGTCTCACTTTATTCCTTTTAACAAGTTTAATTCCAACTCTTTCAATTTCCTCTCAAATTAGTGACAACACTGAGCATGGATATGCCAAACAACTTGATGTGATAAGCATATGAGGAAACATATGCTCATCTATTTGGAAAGATCTATTTTTAAGTTCTTTTTCCTACTATTTCAAATATTTTAAATGGTTCATATCTATTGTGCTTTAGCTTTTTACCAATCCCTTTCAATTATTCCTTTCCCAGATGGGGTTATACTATGTTACCTACTTGGAATTTATGAACTATTTGGTAGCAATGTTGTTTTTCTTTGGCTTGGGATGTAGATACTCTTACACTTGGCTATGGTCCCTTTGAATGTTTTCTATACATTTGATCACTTGATTTATTTGTTTCCCTCATCCAATGCTTCATATCCATTGACTTTATATGGATGGTAGCAACACAAAGAAGATTTAAGCTACTAAAAAGAAAGATTAAAAATCATCCATAATTAATATTGCTAAATTTTAATGAAGTGTTACAAGTTGACTATGGTGCTAGTGGAAATATAATAGGTATTTTTCTAAGTCAACAATGAAAATTTCAATGATCATAAGAGGGGTTACTCAGTCTATGATCAATAGCTCTATGCCATAATATAAACTCTCAGAAAGTGGAGATATTATTTGCTACCCAAAGAGATTTTCTTCTATACCAATTTATACAAGAGATTAGTGGTTTGTATAATCAATTCCCCATTCCATAGAGGCCTTGGGATTATATCAACATGGGCTTTGTCTTAATCTTTCTTGACAAAAAAAAAATCTACTTTTGTGATAGTTTATGGTTTTTTCAAAATGGATCATTTTATTTCTTGCAAGAAAACTGATAATACTATAAACATGATATATTTATTCATTAGGAAAGTGGTCTATTGCAAGTATTTCCAAGGAGCATAGAGTCTAATAGAGACACAATTTTTTAGGCATCGTAGAGGAAATTATGAAAGAAACTCAACACCAAGTTGTAGATCAATTTCATCTACCATCTACAAATTGATGGTCAAATCACAATTGTGACTAGAATCCTCTGAAGCATGTTTAGGTTCTTTATATGTGATAAATTGGGTAGTTGGAATCTAGTCTTACTAGAAGCATAATTTAGTTTTCTTTAAAGAACTCATCCAATAGATGTGTAAGTTGAACACCATTTCATATTGTGTATGGGTATACTCCAAGAGGGGTTATAGAGTTGAAATATTTACAAGATTTTGGTATGATAAGTGCTAAAGTAAGTGCATGAGCAATTGGAGAAAATCATTGCCAGGTACAAGCTACATGCTAATTTGAGATGCAAAGAAGTGGAATTTTAGTTAGGGACTCAGTCCTTCTTATTTGAGAAAATAATAATTTTTAAAGGAAAATTATAACAACATCAATTGGAAACATATAGATCCATATAGGATACTAACATGATTTTCATCCAATGCCTATTAGATGGAGATTCTAGATGCCATCAATGTCTCACTATCTTCAATGTGGCTAGCTTTTACCCTTCAAATTTTCCCTTACCAAGTGAGAATTGTTGATTTTAAATTAATGATAAGTAGAATATTAAATCCATCATTGATTGTTAAGTGGTTAAAAAAATACGAATCAAACAATACAATGAATATTTGGTTGAGTAGAAGGATAGAACTATAAAAGAGATTAAATGGATGAACCCATCCAAAATTAATCATCATATCTAATCATTGGATGCACTCTCATAATACACGAGAAGCTGGTGTGTTCTTTTCCACCTAGAATGTCAAATGAAAAATATCTTTACGATGTTACAATTTACTTCATCCAAAAAAATATTAGTTCAAGTCATGTATGTGGATATTTTAAAAACACTTGCCTATTAAATAATACATGAGAAAAAGCTCTTCTTTTCCACCTAGGGTGTCAAATACAAAAGCATCTTAACAATGTTGCAATTTGCTTTATAAAAAAAATGATTAGTTCAAGTCGTGAATATAGATATTTTATAGGAATAGGCAACAACATAATATGCATATTTTGATTTTTTTTTTGGTAAATAAACTATTTCAATTAAACCGAGTTTTTTAGGTTGACCCAAAATGTTTTTACAAAATTCAACCTTAAGCTAAGAAACTAGAACTTAACCATGCTAAGGAGCCTCTATCACCTAATAACATCTTCCTAGACATGGATCCTCCAAACTGATCATTCCCCCTAGACCAGACCCAAATACAAAAAGAAACATAATGCCTAACAGGCCCCAAAAACCCAAGGTGTCCAACCCAAACCAAAGAGCTTACCCAAGCACTTACCATAAAAAAAACTGACAAAAACTCTGCCTTGAGAAAAAACAAAAATTTAGCAGAAGTCAATGTCAACGCTACAAAACCTTAGAGCAGAAAAGCCTTAAGGAGGTCCCTAGTCCTCCTCTTCTTCCTCCTCCTCCTGGTCCTCGTCTTTGTCATCAACATTTTTGTCCATCTCTGGGTTGTAGACCACCGGTTTGTTTCTCTGGTAGCCCTCATTGAAGAAGACCCTGGCCAAAACTTCCTGAAGTTCATGCATCTGGTGGTTAATGTTGGCAGTCGTGTTCAACACAAACCTCTTAAGCTCCATAATTGAGGGATTAGGATCCTCATCCTTGGATGTTATCTCTAGGGCTTTGCCACTTCCCTGTACCTGCTTGTTTTTCAGTATCAAAGAGGACCTAATGCTTGGTCCCTCCATCCTGAGCCTTTTCCTTACCGGACCTCCCTTATCACTAGACTCACCCTCGTGCTTCTTGGTAAGGGAAGGTTTGGGTAAACCAGGGCTGTCTCTCCCTCTTGGAATCGTCGGAGGAACCACAGGAGGATCATATTGGGGTGGGACAAGGAGTTCGACTTGGGGAGCATTCATAAGCACGTATTTGTAAATTACCTTAAGAAGACCTTGGTGCATAGGCATGGACAAACCTTTCTTGCTACGAGAAGAGGTTATGGTATGGTTTTGAAAGTTCATCAGGAACTCGGGAATGCTAATTGGGTTCACATCCCGAAAAAAGTTGAGAAAGGCATAATGGATACTTGGAAGCACCTTACCGAGAACCTTCGTCGTGATGAATTCCAGAACATTCTTCATTACCGCGTTTCACGCGGTCGGGAGGTTCATCCTTGTGAGTCCGTTCTTTGCCTCCTTGAATATTTTTGGGTTATCCTTAAACTCCTTAAGCTCCACCTCCCAGTGGTGCTTCTGTCTGTGAATCGACCTCCCCTTGACCGTCTGACCAGTAGTTGCAGCCAGTAGGTTAACACCAATAACAATCTCTCTTCCTTGCATCTCCACTTTACCATCTTCCTAAATCTCCATTTTGAACTTTAAGAAAAAAATGTTTAATATATAAGAAAACATTTTTTCCTTAAAGTTCAAAATATGCAAGTCTCCATTACACTGACAGTAACAGAGACTTGCATATTTTGAACTTTAAGGAAAAAATGTTTTCTGATATATTAAAAAATATTTTCCTAAATAAAATTATTATTAAGGGTAGCAAGATTTTAAATATAATTTTATATAATATTATTAAAAATAATTTTTTAGGAAATAACAACAAGAACTAAAAAAAATAGAATTTGCAATATTTTATTTTAAAATATATATTTTTTATACACATTATTATCATAATGGAATAAGTGAGACCAAAGTTCAAACCATAAGAATTAAATATATATATATATATATATATATATATATATATATATATATATATATAAAATATGGTTTTGTGGTTGAATTTTTGAAAAAGAGACTAAATCCTTACCATAACCCAAAAAAATCTATTTTTAAATTTAATATATATAATATCCATGTAAATATTATTATTAATTTTTTTTATTAATATATATGGATGGGGTCTATTTTTTTTTTTTTTCCATATTCTACACTTTGGCTTTTGCCACCAACCGCTCCCTTTGACTATTCTATTATGCTCACTGGTTGGATTGGCTATTGAAAATGGCCTAACCACTTCTATTGCGAAGACACCTTTGGAAGGCCATTGTTAAGGACAAAAATATCACAATAAACACTCCGTCGTCTACCTAACGAACACTTAGTGAGAATGTTAGCTGAACATGACATTGACTTTACCTTCCTTTATTTCACCCAACAGGTTTTAAGTTGCAAACCGGCAAGTCGCGACGTATACTTGCATGGTGCAAATGGAAACGCCTGCATTGCATCCTTTATGCTCAGGTGGTTCTTTCAGCTCCTACCATCTCCACGTCTTGCGGAAAATTTAGTGCACAATAATAACTGAAATTCAAAACTTCACAAAAAGAAGCATCGTGCCCTCCGATCCAACCTATAGTTGCACCTAATCTCGTGAGTCCTCTTCCTCGTTATATGCTCTATAAAAAGTCCTTGCTTCCGCTTTACTCATCGTGCTCAACTACTCCATCCACTTCCCTGATTGGTTGTCCTAATACCGGCATTGATTAGTAGCTACGGTCATGCCTGGACGAAAGATGGTGGACGTAGAGCAACTCACGAAGGCCCAGATGGTAGATGGGCCTGCCGCCGTTCTCGCCACCGGCTCCGCTACTCCTTTCAATGCTATCGAACAGAGCAAGTACCCGGATAACTACTTCCGCATCACCAACAGCGAGTACAAGGCCGAGCTCAAGGAGAAGTTTAAGCGAATGTGTAAGAATCCCCCTCTACTCTCCTCTCTTATTCCTTATAGCTGATGAGAGGCTCATGCGTGTTCTAATGGTTGAAGGCGAAAATTCGATGATAAAGAAGAGGTAGATGTATCTCACAGAAGAGATACTCAAGGAAGATCGGACATTTTCATCCCAACATTAATCATAACTAAAAGAATATTTTTTAGTTCTCTTCTAGGTCTATTGTCATGGGTTTGAGTCTCTTTCACATCTCATGGCATACAAGTACTATTGCTTAGTAATCACAAATGGTCACTGTTCTGGAAGAACCACCTTGTTCTTACCAGCACTAGTAGCTTGGATGGATAGTGGACGATAGTATAATATCTTCATGTAGGACATCATCAGTTCGATTTTCCTTGAAGACAAACACTTTACCTTGGATTTTTCTCATATATGCCCTTGTCATGACTTGAGGCATGGAATTTACTTCGTAGCATGAGGCATTGGTGTATTGGCTAGCAGGATTTTCCTCATATATGCCCTTGCTGAGATTTGCTCCTATGTTTGACATATTTAGGCTTCAGGTAATGTTATGGCTACAATTATGGGAAAATTCTCAAATAGTAAAAAATATATCATTATCTCAAAGCCCTCCAATTCATCAATACCCTATAGTTCGTCAAAGTTAGTAGGAGTTTAAAAAAAAACTCAACCAAATATATAGCCTTATTATCTCAAAGCCCTCCAATTCATCAATACCCTATAGTTCGTCAAAGTTAGTAGGAGTTTAAAAAAAAACTCAACCAAATATATAGCCTTATTTGAATCAACAATGGGGCTAACAAAACCCACCACCCCATTATCCTCAGTCTGATTATCCTTTGTACCTATATCCTCACTACCCTTCATATCCACCTCATCATTACATAGTGTATCCTTATTGACATTTGCATCAATAAATGTTGAATTTGACTACAATAGTGAGTCAACATATTAATTTTAAACCAATAATGATTGGTTAATCCATGATAAACCAACAAATTAAAAATTAGATCACTATATTGTGACTCAATATGCACAAGAGTTTATTGCTTTTTAGGGGATCTTGTTGGGTTGTCCTGTATCTCTTATGGGTTTGGAATTTTTTTTTAAATCTAGCTTAGGGGTTAGGTCCAACTACCAAACCTAACCCATTAGGATGGTATTGGGCTATTTGTAATGCTGCAAATAACCCTAACTGCTGACCCCCTAGTTGGATTTGGCTTTGTGTTGACCTGGTTTGTTTTTGGGTGGCATTGTTTGGGGATTTGCTGCCAGTGGAGGGTTCTTGGTTATTTTTTTTCATTATTATTTTTGGTGTTAGCATTGTGTTGGTAGGTAGCCAATCACTATCCCAAACCCTGTTGGGTGATTTGTAATGCTGCAAAAGAATTTGACTGGTGTTTCCTTGGCTGGCTCAATTTCCTTGCTTTGGTGGATGATAGAGATTTCTATTTCCATATCCAGTAGTGGTGGTAGTGCTTGATCCTAGGGTACCAAGGCTTTCTCTTTTTAGGGATCATTCCTCTTTCTCACTCAGGTACTGTGTTGAATGTGTAGAGCTATTTTTTCACTATTCTTGAGTGTGGTTGTTCTCTAGTGGTTTTTATTGGTTGGTGGTGTTTGACTAGAAATATATACCTGTAGATAATGGTTTTCATTTTTGGATTAGTGGATCCTCTATTTTTCTCTATTTTTCCAATCGATGCTTGGGTGGGTTATAGGGACTGTGCATTCGAGTTGGTGTAGTAATTCTCTAGTTTCTATTTTTGGTGGTGTTACGATAGGCCTCTTTATAGGGGTAGGGGTATTTTGGTGCTGGCCTCAATCCTATGGTATAAGGGAGTTTTGGTATTCTATACTGATGTGCTTTGGAAGTCATTCATCCTGATTCAGGATTTCAATTTTTCCCTCAGAGAATCCTGATTTGTGGGGTCTTGAGGGAGGTTTTCAATGGGGATGTGATTCATCCCAATTGGTCTTTAACCTAGGAGTACCAGTGCAGAGTGAAATTATCTCATTATTTTTGCTTCTAGTTTTGGTTTTGATCTGCCCAAGGGTTTTTCATGGCTTCTACTTCAAAGCTAGACAAATATTCTCTTCTTTTCCCAATGTTTGATTGGGTGGTTTTGACAAGAGTCATGCACATTTGTTGTCATGGTTTTCAGTGGCTTGGGTGTTGTAGGCCTCTTTTCTATGGTAGAGAGGTAGTTTTGGATAGTTGCTCAGGTTATTGCAGATGGTTTCATTTCATGGACGGAGCAAGAGTTTCAAGCTTCTATATTTCTTTTATGCTCTAGTTTTTTCCTGGTTTAGTTGGTGTTATCACTCAGGTTCTAGTTTTCACTTGGAAAGTTTTTGATCCCAAGCGGTTTTATGGATTTTTGGTGCTCCCACCTAGATTTTGGGTTTAGCTCTTGGGTGGTTTTGTATCCTGGAAGCATGTTAGAGAGCAGTTTTAATCAATTTTTCAAATCATGTGCTTTTGATAGTGGTAGGAACCTACTTTCCTATTTTTGGCTTTGGGTTTTGGTTTCCATGGCCAGTTTGTTAAGGGCCACTGTTTTCTTTTCAAGTTCTTCTTTTTAAAGGGAATTTCTTGTGGTTTTTTCTATCACATGTGGGATTTTAATGTTATATCTTCAAAATATTTACCTCCATAAGGAGTTGCTAACCCATTCTATGGGATGTCAATTGGTGCCTTTGGTTTGGAATCTATATGTTCTACAGGTATTATTTTGGTTGTTTGGCCCCTTTGGAGTTGTTGGTTGTAAGCCTCCAGTCGGAGTTGTAATAGTTGTGGTATTGTTACTCAAAAAGTGACTAACTATAGAAAAACATCTGATGCTCATTTTTGCATATTTTCCAAGAAGACCGAAGTGGCCCATATGCTAAATATCAAAGAAAATGCAAAACACCGCAAGGAGGAAAAAGTGTCGCGATATCGTGACATGTTGCATTTTCGCGGTCCAAAGAGAAGAGAAAGCGCAAGGTGGCAAAAGTGTCGCGATATCGCGACATGTTGCTTTGTCGCGGCCAAAAGAGAAAAAGTGTCGCGATATCGCGACATGTTGCATTTTCGTGGCTAAGAGCAACAAAAGGGAGCAAGAGGAAAAAGTGTCGCGATATCGCGACATGTCTCAGTTTCACGGTTCACAGCGAGGAGAAAGAGCAAGAAGCAAAAGTGTCGCGATATCGTGACATGTCTCAGTTTCACGGTTCACAGCGAGGAGAAAGAGAAAAGGGCAAAAAGTGTCGCGATATCGTGACATGTCTCAGTTTCGCGGTTCACAGCGAGGAGAAAGAGCAAAGGGCAAAAAGTGTCGCGATATCGCGACATGTCTCAGTTTCACGGTTCACAGCGAGGAGAAAGAGCAAAGGGCAAAAAGTGTCGCGATATCGCGACATGTCTCAGTTTCGTGGTTCACAGCGAGGAGAAAGAGCAAAGGGAAAAAGTGTCGCGATATCGTGACATGTCTCATTTTTCGCTGTCAAAGCAAAGAGAAAGAGCCAAGAGGAAAAAGTGTCGCGATATCGTGACATGTCTCATTTTCATGGTGGGAAGCAGCAAAAGAGCAAGGGAAGAGAAGAATGTCATGATTTCGTGACATGTCTCATTTTCGTGGTAGGAAGCAGCAAAAGAGCAAGGGAAGAGACGAATGTCACGATTTCGTGACATGTCTCATTTTCACGGCTGGAAGCAGCAAAAGAGCAAAGGAAGAGAAGAATGTCATGATTTCACGACATGTCTCATTTTCACGGTGGGAAGCAGCAAAGGAGCAAAGGAAGAGACGAATGTCATGATTTCGTGACATGTCTCATTTTCACGACTGGAAGTGGCAGAAGAGCAAAGGAAGAGAAGAATGTCGTGATTTCGTGACATGTCTCATTTTCACGATGGGAGGCAGCAAAGGAGCAAAGGAAGAGACGAATGTCACGATTTCATGACATGTCTCATTTTTGCGGCAGGAGGCAACAAAGGAGCAAAGGAGGAGACGAATGTCACGATTTCGTGACATGTCTCATTTTTGTGATGGGAGGCAACAAAAGAGCAAAGGAAGAGACGAATGTCACGATTTCATGACATGTCTCATTTTCACAGTGGGAGGCAACAAAGGAGCAAAGGAGGAGACGAATGTCATGATTTTGTGACATGTCTCATTTTCATGGCAGGAGGCAACAAAGGAGCAAAGGAAGAGATGAATGTCATGATTTCATGACATGTCTCATTTTTGCGGTTGGAAGCGATAGAGGAGCAAAGCAGGAGACGAATGTCATGATTTCATGACATGCCAGCTATAAAGGAATAAAGTATATTTTTGGCAACTGGAGACGAGCACTGACATCAGGTGCTGATTTCTGAAGAATGGTCTGTTGATTATAACCTGGCAGGTCCATTGGATGATTGCCAATCTATCCAATCTGTGGGAAATCCATTGTGTATTGTTAGAAACTGCAGATTATTGCTTGTAAAATAAGTAAGATGTACTTAGGAAAAGATACTCTTTTAGGGTATATATAGGGGTGAGCGACTCCAAAAAAAGGGTCGGCTCTTGGACGTTTACAAGACTGTGTGTACGTACTTCGAATACAAGCAATAAAATCACATCTCCCATTGGCTTCTGGTTCATATCGTGCAAGTGTATGTATTAATGTTCTTTATTTCTGCTCACAATATTGAATTGTAAATTGAGTCTGTTCTTGTATCTGAACTTTCGCAATACATAAATCATATTGCTGGAATAAGAATCTAATATATACGCATGCTAAACGAAATATCAAAAATCATATCTGGAATTATATAATTTCTGCATTGGAATGTGTTTTTAAATGCTTTGGATAGAAGTAAGTAAATCTGTCTTTGATGTTGTCTAACTTGCACCATATAAAAGTTCTAGCTTAGGCTATATTTCCCTTATCTCTTGTTTCCCCTTTTCTCTAAAAAACTTCAAAGGAACCAGACCTTCTCTCGGAGACTAGACGAGATGATCTCAAGCAAGATCTGTCTATTCAATGTTGGCAAAGTCTAAGGCGCAACACTATTAACCGAAGGCAGATTTTGTTCCAACAATTTTTGGCATGCCCAGTGGGACCAACAATCCCACAGTATTGTATAAGTTTTGGTGTTTTACCTTCAGAGCCTTTTGTTTGCAAAATCTCAAGAAAAAATCACTTGGCGACTCCGTTGCATTTAGACCATAAAAGAAAGACCTTGTCTAGAAGCCTTCTGGTTATATAGCCATATGATAACCAGATCCCGAGCTAGAAACTTTGAAGAACCTATCGAGTTTTTTGAACTACATCTCGGAAGCCTAAAAGCACACCCTGTGCTAGCCGCAAGATCAAATCCTCCCGGCACCATTAGCACCTCTTTACAACCCGTTGTAGGAGCATCTGCAAGCAATCCCATAGCGGTTGTAACTCCTTTAGCAATCATGGTAGCCCCCCTACCCCAGCGCATCTTGTATGGAATCAAACTGGCCCTTTGAACTTGGGAACACACCACCAAATTCCACAAGCTGCACTAAAAGCATTGCCGAGCTTCGACGGAACAGGAAAAATAGTAGATGAGCACTGTTTGGATGTATCAGAGCTAGCATCTATTTACAACATCACTGAGGAAGATGTAATGGTCAGATTGTTGATCATATCTTTGAAAGGAAAGATGCTCTATTGGTACAGAGCGCTTCCCGCTGGATCCATTACTTCTTGGGCAGCACTGGCCGACCGTCTGGTCGATGAATTCAATATACATGCGGATCCTTTCACATTGCTGAATCAATTCACTATCATTGAAAGGCATCCACAAGAAGAGATCCAAGATTTCAACATCAGGTTTACCAGAACTCGTGATAGAGTACCGCAAGGCCTAAAGCCCACGAAAGAACAAGCTATATGCTATTATCTAAGGGCTTTTGATTCAGAACTCAGTATGATAATAAGGCAATCCCGTGTAACCACTTTTCTTGGGATCTATGTAGAGGCAACAAAGGGCGAAGCTGATCTCATCGCTACAAAAAGATACCCATCCAAAAGTCTATTGCCTATTTTACCAGAGCTTTCCCAAGCATCAATTCCTAAACTACCTGCGCTCCCATCAAAGCATGCTCTCCCATCTATAGCTACACTTCCTACATTCCCTGCATTACCAGTCACACCCCTTGCATCAGCTCCCCCCAATGATCAATACACGACCATAATTGATACAATGAAGACATTGTCAAATGAAATGGCATCCATGAAAAAGAGAGAGGCTGAAAGGAAATATCCATCCAAGAAGATTTCCCTAGATGCAAAAGGAAGGTGCTTCAATCAAGCAATAGGGGACAAGAGAGACCGAGCACGATATATACAAATGAGACAATGGAGGCCGAAGAGCCTCCCACTGATTCTAACTTTTGGTGTACTACATGTAACGATCCACATGGGGAAAGTTCGTGTATGATACACCAGCATTATGTACAAAGTATAGCAGTTGAAAAGAGTAGAGAAAGAATGAAAGGCCATATAAATATAATTAGAGAGGAGGACCACAACTTCATGATGCCTACAGTAGAACGAGTTTCAGTTTTGACAAGATCAGGTAAGAAACCACTGCAAGTAGACCCTAAAGAGCTTCAGCCATTAAATGTTTCCCCTGCTCCCAAGGAAGTTCCCAAAGAAACTCCTAAGGGAAGTCTCCCCCAGGAAAGAAAATATCGGTTTCCAGCCAAAATTCAAGGGCAAGAAACACACAAAGAATTTATTCCTCAGGGGGAAAATGAAACCCAAGAACGGGCTAGGGAAAGGTTGAGATTCCCCTCGCTGACAAAAAGGCAAAGAACCGAAGCTACCCAGGGATACAAAAATAAATATGAAACTTTTGCCAAAGAAAGAGAAAGAATAGTTGATTCACCTACATTCAAGTATAGTAGAGGAAATGAAAAAGACTCCTTCTAAGGCAAGTATGTATGATGCTCTTCAAATCCCAGGTCAAATCGATCTCCTACAGGAATCCCTAAGAACAGTGGAAAATGGAGATGGGACTGCATCATCTTCAAAAATGGTTCTAACGAACTTGACGTCTGCCACTGGTAAGAACAGGCCACCACCCTTCTATTTGTCCCTTCAAATGGAAGGATGGGTTGTCCACAACTGCATGATAGATTCAGGCGCTGCTACCACTGTGATACCCAAAGCAATATGTGATATTATGGGAATGGAGTACACTAGGAGCAGCACAGGCATCCTACAGTTAGATGGTACTCCAATAAAAACTGTAGGAGTGATAAAGGATATTCCCATACGGCTGCATAAAATGCCTCAGATGACAGTCATACAAGAGGTAGTAGTCGTAGACTTGGAGCCCTATTTTGGTATGTGTCTATCCAGAGAGTTCACAACAAATATGGGAGGATACTTATCCTTAGATTATTCTCATTTGGAGATACCTTTCAAAGGTAGAAGGGTCAAGATTTTTAATGAGAAAACATCTACGTTTCATGTAGAAAATATTGGTGAAACTGACCGTGTAAATATGATGATTGAAGAAACAATAGAAGAAGATCTAATGGAAGAGACATTAGAAGAGCTCCAAGCTGAGGACGATTTTTCTCTACAGAATTTTAATGCCATGATAGAAACAGAAATAGGAAACTATTCTATTGAGAAACCAAAAAGAAAATTGATACCCTCCCTAGAAAAGGATGGTTCTGTGAATCATTTGTGGAAGCTTTTCTTTGATGGGGCTAGGTGCAAGAATGGAGCTAGTGCCGGAATAGTTTTGTTTTCTCCCACCGGAGAGGAAAAGGTTTTCTCTTACAGATTGGCTTGGAGTTGCTCCAATAACGCAGCAGAATACGAGGCCCTGTGCTTAGGGTTAAGAAAGGCTGAGAAATTGAGAATCAAACAGTTACTCATCTATGGAGATTCAGAACTTATTGTGAATCAAGTCACCAAAAAAGGTATAAGTAAACAAGATTATTTGAAAGCTTACAGGAACAAAGTGTGGGATCTCTTAGAGGCCTTTGAGGCCCTAAATATAAAGTTTATCCCTAGAGAATAGAATACCCATGCAGATTTGTTAGCTTCAGTGGGAGCTAATTTTTGTCCTGTAAGTAATGTTATTCAGAAGTCTAAAACTGTTAGACTTATATACGGGCCTTCAGTACCTGATAAAAATATTTTCCAGCAAGTTTTTGAAAATGATGAACAGATACTGGATTTCTTAATCCCTGAAATGAATCGCTCAGCCAACCGGGATCTGCAGGATGAAGAGGAAGGGAACCAGATCAGAGAATTGCATAAAAAAGGAGCTAAGCCTTTTAGGCAAAAGCAGAAAAGGAATTATATGTACAGTATAATATAAGCATATCCAGACAATATTTGTAAATATTACCATTTTTTTGGCCTTAACAAAAAAAAAAAGATTTTCAGTCATAGCCAATCAGAAGTCGACATTTTTTTTTGAATAGAGATACTAAGGTATAAAGGGAGTTTTGGCGAGGTAATGTTCACGTTTGATCTAAGTGCATTTTCCTGTGTTCTTTGTCTTTCTCTGAAAGATTCTTTTTACAACTGCGTTGTTGACTCCGATACCCAATGGATAAAGGCCTGGTTCAAAATTTTTGCAAGCAAAAAATCCCCTAGAAGGCGCCAAGAATGTTAGTCAAAAAGTGACTAACTACAGAAAAACATCTGATGCTCATTTTTGCATATTTTCCAAGAAGACCGAAGTGGCCCATATGCTAAAATATCAAAGAAAATGCAAAACACCGCAAGGAGGAAAAAGTGTCGCGATATCGCGACATGTTGCATTTTCGCGGTCCAAAGAGAAGAGAAAGAGCAAGGTGGCAAAAGTGTCGCGATATCGTGACATGTTGCTTTGTCGCGGCCAAAAGAGAAAAAGTGTCACGATATCGTGACATGTTGCATTTTCGCGGCTAAGAGCAACAAAAGGAGCAAGAGGCAAAAGTGTCACGATATCGCGACATGTCTTAGTTTTGCGGTTCACAGCGAGGAGAAAGAGCAAAGGGCAAAAAGTGTCACGATATCGTGACATGTCTCAGTTTCGTGGTTCACAGCGAGGAGAAAGAGCAAAGGGAAAAAAGTGTCGCGATATCGTGACATGTCTCAGTTTCATGGTTCACAGCGAGGAGAAAGAGCAAAGGGAAAAAAGTGTCGCGATATCGCGACATGTCTCAGTTTCATGGTTCATAGCGAGGAGAAAGAGCAAAGGGAAAAAAGTGTCGCGATATCGCGACATGTCTCATTTTCATGGTTCACAGCGAGGAGAAAGAGCAAAGGGCAAAAAGTGTCACGATATCGTGACATGTCTCATTTTCGTGATCCAAAGCAAAGAGAAAGAGCCAAGAGGAAAAAGTGTCACGATATCGCGACATGTCTCATTTTCACGACGGGAAGCAGCAAAAGAGCAAAGGAAGAGACGAATGTCATGATTTCGTGACATGTCTCATTTTCACGATGGGAAGCAACAAAAGAGCAAAGGAAGAGACGAATGTCACGATTTCGCGACATGTCTCATTTTCGCGGCTGGAAGCAGCAAAAGAGCAAAGGAAGAGACGAATGTCGCGATTTCGCGACATGTCTCATTTTCATGGCGGGAAGCAGCAAAGGAGCAAAGGAAGAGACGAATGTCACGATTTCGTGACATGTCTCATTTTCGCGGCTGGAAGCGACAGAGGAGCAAAGGAAGAGAAGAATGTCGTGATTTCGTGACATGTCTCATTTTCGCGGCGGGAGGCAGCAAAGGAGCAAAGGAAGAGACGAATGTCGCGATTTCGTGACATGTCTCATTTTCATGGCGGGAGGCAGCAAAGGAGCAAAGGAGGAGACGAATGTCACGATTTCGTGACATGTCTCATTTTCGCGGTGGGAGGCAACAAAGGAGCAAAGGAAGAGACGAATGTCGCGATTTCGTGACATGTCTCATTTTTGCGATGGGAGGCAGCAAAGGAGCAAAGGAGGAGACGAATGTCACGATTTCGTGACATGTCTCATTTTCATGGCGAGGAGGAAGCAAAGGAGCAAAGGAAGAGACGAATGTCGCGATTTCGTGACATGTCTCATTTTCACGGCTGGAAGCGGCAGAGGAGCAAAGTAGGAGACGAATGTCGTGATTTCGTGACATGCCAGCTGTAAAGGAATAAAGTATATTTTTGGCAACTGGAGACGAGCACTGACATCAGGTGCTGATTTCTGAAGAATGGTCTATTGATTATAACCTGGCAGGTCCGCTGGATGATTGCCAATCTATCCAATCTATGGGAAATCCATTGTGTATTGTTAGAAACTGTAGATTATTGCTTGTAAAATAAGTAAGATGTACTTAGGAAAAGATACTCTTTTAGGGTATATATAGGGGTGAGCGACTCCAAAAAAGGGGTCGGCTCTTGGACGTTTACAAGACTCGTGTGTACGTACTTCGAATACAAGCAATAAAATCACATCTCCCATTGGCTTCTGGTTCATATCGTGCAAGTGTATGTATTAATGTTCTTTATTTTTGCTCACAATATTGAATTGTAAATTGAGTTTGTTCTTGTATCTGAACTTTCGTAATACATAAATCATATTGCTGGAATAAGAATCTAATATATACGCATGCTAAACGAAATATCAGAAATCATATCTGGAATTATATAATTTCTGCATTGGAATGTGTTTTTAAATGCTTTGGATAGAAGTAAGTAAATCTGTCTTTGATGTTGTCTAACCTGCACCATATAAAAGTTCTAGCTTAGGCTATATTTCCCTTATCTCTTGTTTCCCATTTTCTCTAAAAAACTTCAAAGGAACCAACCTTCTCTGGAGACTAGACAGATGATCTCAAGCAAGATCTGTCTATTCAATGTTGGCAAAGTCTAAGGCGCAACACTATTAACCGAAGGCAGATTTTGTTCCAACAGGTATCCTCTCAAAATCCTCTCCTCAGGTTGTGGGTCCCTTAAAACCCTCACTTTTAATTATAAAAAAAAAAATATGCACAAGCCTATACAACTCCTAGAGAACCTCTACTGAGTATATTTTTCCTCCCTACCTAAAGCATAATAATGAAAAATTCTTTAGAGTATCTTTAGTCTACTTCCCAAGAATGATACCCACTTCAAACAGAAAAGGAACCTAAGATGATAAGGGAATAATTTAGTAGTAATTGGTCAATAATTATTATGGTGAAACTTTCAATCCTTCAACCAACAACATCCCTCCAATGGTCTGAGGAAATTCTTAATATTTAATTCAAAGGGTCTAAAGGAAAATATTTAATTCAAATGAATTTAGAAGTAAAGCTTAACTATCACTGTAAAGAAGAAAACAAAATAACTTGAATCTTTACGATAGTAGATTAAAATAGTAGTAAAAATTCTTAGTACATTAGGAGTTTTGAAGCTTTTCAACATTACATAGCAATATAGAGCATATTCTAACTCATAGATATAATTTGACATAGCACATCATTAATTAATTGGTTATAGTAGCATCCCCAAATCCTAAACCCTATGCATCCCAAAATACTAAACCCTCTACATCCCCAAGCCCATAAATAAATATTCTCAGTATGTGCTATTATATATTCATTGCTACTATCACATTGAAAATTTTATTCATAATTCATGGCTTCAAAAACTTTGACATATCCTTCTTACCAATATTTTATACTAGAAACCAACATGCCCTATAAAGAGAGTTTCAAAAAACAACCAAATTATCTATAGTGGAGAGATATATTGACATTCTAAGTATCAATTTTGGGACATCCATGTTCTCTTTATGGGCTTGGTAGGTCAATAGACCTTGATAACGAGCATAACCAAGAATAAAGCAACCAAATATGTTCTCCAAGTATGTAAGAGAAACTCTAAAACCATGTATTCCTAAAACCAAACTAACAAGTAAAACTAAAACTCTAAATTTTGAACATAATTTCCCTCTACATCCCAAACCCTAAAGGAGGGAAATTGTATTAATGTTGATGCATGCTCAAAAATATAACCTAAAAATAGAAGGGGTGCACATTCAACATTCAAGTACATCATCGCTCAATTTATGCAAACACATGCAATGGATATATATTCATTGAGTATATACAAAAACATGTTTTCCTATAACCAAACTAACAAGGAAAAAGAAAAATTTTGAACACAATTTGCCTCTGCATCCCCAAACCATGAGTAGTGTGTGCCACTTAAAAGCTTGGGCTCTTTGTCCAGCCCTAGCTCGAGCTCTCTGTCCGACCCTAGCTCGAGATCTCTATCCAATCCTAGCTTGAGCTCTTTATCTAGCCTCCATATAAGCAAACTCCATAGCTCGATATCTCTATCCAGCTTCTGTTTGAATGAAAACCCTAGCTCGAGCTCTCTGTCCAATAGGAAAATTGAAAGAAAATACTCATTTTGATTTTCCCACGATCTTTATATATATATTTTTCATTGAGACCCTAATAGGGTGGTTTTAAACTACCCTCTTAGGGTTTCCTAAACCACCCTCTTAGGTCACCCTAAGATGGTGGTTTTAAACCACCATCTTAGGGTGACCTAAGAGGGTGGTTTAGGCAACCCTAAGAGGGTATTTTTAAACCACCCTCTTAGGTCTAAGAGGGTGGTTTATAACTTCCTTTTTAGGGTCACCCTAAGAGGGTCGTTATCCAAAGAGGGTAGTTATAAACCGTCCTCTTAGGATCTATTAGGGCAGCTATTTACCGTTGTAAAAGATCACCTTATTTTTAGCCTCTTTTAAAGCCCTTTTTTGGTGTAGTGTATGCTTACATAGGTATTGGAAAATTGAACAAAAGGGTGGTTAGATATTTTTTTGGGTTTGTGAATAGAATTATCTCTTAGTTAAAGAAATATTTATTTATTTCTATTAATTACCTCCTCTCATTTCTTAGTTCCAAAAATATTAAGTCTTTATTGCTACCATTTCACTTATTATTTCTCAAACTTTGCTGTATTCATGTCATTCATATCATATATAGCATGGTCCATGATGTGTTTTTCAAGACTTATTACATAAGGGATGCATGTTAGAGGCTTATTATCAAATGTTTGAAAGGACTATCGACCATTTTTACATCATCATGGTGCTAGAATAGGTTGTGTCAAGGTAGACATGCACATATATCCACTCAAACCTATTTCCCCTTATAAATTTCTCTCTCTCTCTCTCTCTCTCTCTCTCTCTCTCTCTTTCTCTCTCTCTCTCTCTCTCTCTCTCTCTCTCTCTCTCTCTTCATGTTAGTTGTGGAATAAAATGCATTAATGATCCCATCAATGTTATGGATTTTGTATGCCACCTACCAAAGGTAAATTCTTTTTTTTTATTTTTGTGGTTTGGACAATAATTTTTGTTAATCAAAGGAATTTTTTTGGGTCACAACTTAGTCATGTGGAAGCATCGAAAAACTTTTTTTAAAAGCACTCAATTATTTAAGATCTTTGTTCTATTGTTGGTAGTTTTCTATAGTTCTATTACTAGGAAAATAAAAAACATAGGAGCCTCATGGACCATGTGCTACAAGTACCCATGCTGAAATGAGTGAATTTATCCTTCATGAAATATCAATATATAAGCCTTTCTATGCAATAAGAGATTACAAAGGTAATATAGAAGACATTGGTAGATCCTAATCTAGAAGAAAAGAGAGAACTTATCCTTTCCAATAAAGAAGAAACAAACATGGTGACTGCTTTGTGTATGGATAAATATTTGGAGAAACATATTAAAAGTATTTTAGAAAATATTTAACTACATTCATGCCACACAATTCAATCATCTAGAAGCTAAGATTGCTTCCTTATATATGGCCAATTTTAACACTATTATGGTATACATTAATTTTTTTAATATATTTCAAGAGAATATCCATGCTACCAATGGAACTACCAAAAATCTTGTGGATTATCTCAACATGGTACTCAAAAATGTTTTAGAAGATCTATGATCAAGTAGCCATATTAATTAGAATTCATAAAATTCTATTTTTATTTATATCATGTTCCTTCACTACATACTTGTAGTATCTAGGCTACTACCTTCTAATTCTAAGGATTTAGCCATAGAAAAATGGATTTTGCAAACTCAAAAAAAATACCAAAGTTTGCAAAATTGACAAAATTTGGTTGTCTCATTTTTCACAAAAATTGATTTAATATAAAAGTAATCTAATTTCCTCAAAAGTGCTTTTCTATCAAAGAAAGCCAATTATATTAGGAAGGATACACTAGAAAAGTGATTCAACTATATAAGGAATAATTCACTTGCAAAAGTACCTAATTAGTTGAGTGATTCACTTGCAAAGTGGTATGATTATCTCTAGGGAGTTAATAACTAAGGTGAAAAAATTGCTTGTTAACTAGAGTAATAAATTTATAGCTAGAAAAGGGGTAAAAATAGAAGCATTGATCTTAGGGAATATATTTGGAAAGCAAGTTTCTATCTTTTAGTAGCATACTAGCACATTTTGAAAGTCAAAAAAGCCTACTAGACGCATAATTAGAGACATGCAACATTTGGTGGTGCGTAATTTTACTCAATTTGTCATAAAATATTTACTTTTACTAAAAGTACTTGTTTCTCACCCCAAGTAACTCAGGTGCAAAATCCAACTATAAATAGGAGCCTAGAGATCCATTTTAAATATCTTTTAGCCATGACAATTTATAGCTACACTATGAAACCCACATTTTTCGTTAACCTTATGAGATTATAAGAAATTGGCAAGCCCTAATGAATTTTCAATGGAATTACCCTTCTAGTTTGTTAAGTGCATAGCCATTAAGGCATTGCTATTTTTACCATATTTTGATTTGATCATCAATTTTATATGTAACAAATGGAAGAACATTGATGTTATTCAAATTCTCATGTGTTGATTAATCATGCACACTTTCCTCATCATGGTTCAAACCCATATTTTATTTGAATCACTCATACACTTAATCTTTCATACATGTTTATTTTCCATGATTTACATTTCATGCAATGAGTATAGTTTAGCATAGGTATATTCTATGAGAATAGTAGGGATCCAACCTAAATTTTAAGGTTGGGAGTATCTATTAGCACTCCATTCTAACTTTGATAAAGCTAGAACTAAGATGCCACTCTAAATTAGAATTCAAGACAATTCCCATGTTCAACATGGTCTCTAGCATGCATGGTGGGACTAACCCTATTTTTTTGATAATTTTTTCTCAAAATTGGCTAAATTCTTTGATTTCTACACTGAATTCACGTTTATCATAAGTGAAGCAATTTTATTGAATTTGATATATTTTTTCCAATTCTAATCACAAGAAATAATATTCTCCAATTTTGAAGCAATTTTATTTTTATTAAACCAATTGCTTGAAAATTGTCTAAAGCCTATTTTTGCAAGAGATTTGCTCTAAAATTCCTATATTTGCATAGATCAAATCTAGAGCAAATCACTAAATCCAATAAAACTATTCATTGAGATCTCCACTATGTATGACTTAACATAGTTTTTGGCATTCTTGGGAGTACCAACATTGTTATTCCTCAAATTTCCCTAATTTGACTAAAATTCCTTGATTTTTGTGCCAAAAAATGATTGCCTCAAGCGTGAGTGAAGTTTTGCTATTTCTAGTACAAACTAGAAGATGAACAATAACAAATTACTTGCATAATTTTTTAGGGGGAAAATATTGCATCTAATACATCTATTAAAGCTCTTCAATTTTCCTAAAGATGATCTCAAATGATTACAAGACCAATCTTATATAGACTCATTTTCCCCAAATTATGAGGATAAAATTAGATCTTAGATAAAATATTATTTTTCTTGACATGCATTGCAACCGAGACAAAATCAAATCCAAATAAAATATTATAAATTAGATCTATATAAAACATTATTTTTTGGCATGCATTGTAATACATATAATATATTATAAAATTAGATCCAAATAAAATATTATAAAATCAAATTTGGATAAACATTATTTTTTGACATGCATTACAATCTGAATAAAATATAATAAAATTGAATCTAGATAAAATTACAATGTGGATAAAATAAAATAAAAAGCTATGAAATTCATTTTTTTTGTGATGCAAGATTTCTCATGAACCCAGGTCCCAAATGCTCTCACATTAATTTAGGTAGATATTGTGGAGTATATGCATCATCAAAATAAATAGTTTTATGTAACACTCATTAAAACATTCTTTCTCAATTGTTAATCCTGGTTAGGGTTTACCAATTATTTTTCATAAAATATCAAGTCCAACCACCATTCATGACATTTATCTATTATCCATGTGTAAAGCTCATTGATTACATCTTGTTTGAATGTTTATCTTTTAACACTTACACTTTTGAATTTAATGTTACTATCATATTTAATATTATTCTAAATACTTTTAGCTTTCTTTTGCTCCTAGATATAAGGATTTTATATTTTGGTGTCAACATTTTGCTCTTTTGACTTGATTCTATGTCACTATTGGAGGATTTTAAGGTGCTTCATTAGATACCATGAGGTAGTCTAATAGTAAATAATTTAGGTTTTTATTAGTTTCCATGATCACCTCAATAAATTTGAATAACTTATTATTTTTTCAAGTATTTATGTTTTCAAAAGAGATCTCTATAAAGCATTAGGATTTTTTTTTTATTGGTTGAAAGGGTGTTGAAAGGTCCCTGAACCTTGTACAAGATAGTCGTGGGCCTCCGAAGAGGGAGGTAGAGGGGAAGAATGGCGGCAGCAAAATAAGACAACCTAAAAACAGCAGGGGCCACCTAAGGTAAAAGCGCCCAGAGGAACCAACAAGAAGAACTAACTAAATGGAAACATGACCAGAGGCTAATCAAAAAAGGGGAAGTGAAACTTAAACAAAGAAATTCACCATTTGGAAGTGTTTTTGCTGCTCCACAACGTACCCCAAAATTGGGGACCCACCTTTTTTGCATGTTTTCCAAGAAGTCCGAAGAAGCCCATTTGCTAAAGATCAAAGAAAAAGCAAACCACCACAAGGAGGAAAGTGTCGCGATATCATGACATGTTGCATTTTTGTGGTCCAAAGCAAAGGGAGAAAGCAAGGAGGAAGAAGTGTCATGAAATCACGACATGTTGCATCGTCACGGCCAAAGGAGGAAAAGGTGTCGCGATATCGTGACATGTTGCATCCTCGTGACAAAAGGAGGAAAAGGTGTCGCGATATCATGACATGTTGTATCGTTGCGACCAAAAGAGAAAGAGTGTCACGATATCGCAACATGTTGCATCATCACAGCCAAAGGAGAAAAAGTGTCACGATATCGTGACATGTTGCATCGTCGAGGCCAAAGGAGAAAAAGTGTCACGATATCACGACATGTTGCATCATCATGGCCAAAAGAGAAAGAGTGTCGCGATATCATGACATGTTGCATCATCGTGGCAAAAGGAGAAAAAGTGTCGCAATATCGTAACATGTTGCATCGACGAGGCCAAAAGATAGGAAGTGTTGCGAAATCGTGACATGTTGCAGCGTCGCTGCCAAAGGAGAAAAAGTGTCACGATATCATGACATGTTGCATTATCGTGGCCAAAGGAGACAAGGTGTCATGATATCGCGACAAGTTACATCGTCACAGCCAAAAGCGAAAAAGTGTCACGATATTGCGACATGATGCATTGTCACGGCTAAGGAGGAAAAAGTGTGGCGATATCGTGACATGTTGCATCGTCGCGGCCAAAGGAGGAAAAAGTGTCGCGATATCACGACATGTTGCATCATCGCGGACAAAGGAGAAAAAGTGTCATGATATCGCGACATGTTGCATCATCGCGGCCAAAAGAGAAAAAGTGTCATGATATCGCGACATGTTGCGTCATCGAGGCCAAATAAAAAAGTGTCGCGATATTGCAACATGTTGCATCGTCACGGCCAAAGGAGGAAAAGTGTCACGATATCGTGACATGTTGCATCGTCGCGGCCAAATGAGAAAAAATGTCGCGATATCGCGACATGTTGCATTGTCGCGGCCAAAGGAGAAAAAGTGTCATGATATTGTGACATGTTGCATCGTCACGACCAAAAGAGTAAAGTGTCGCGATGTCGTGACATGTTGCATCATCGCGGCCAAAAGAGGAAAAAGTGTCGCGATATCGTGATATGTTGCATTATCGCGGCCAAAGGAGGAAAAAGTGTCGCGATATCGCGACATGTTGCATCGTCACGGCAAAAGGAGGAAAAAGTGTCGCGATATCACGACATGATGCATTTTCGTGGCTGAAAAGAGAAAAGTGTCATGATATCGCGACATGTTGCATTTTTGAGGCCAAAAATAGAAAAGTGTTGCGATATTGCGACATGTTGCATTTTCACGGCCAAAAAGAGAAAAGTGTCACGATATCGCGACATGTTGCATTTTCGCGACCAAAGGAGGAGAAAGAAAAAGTGTCACGATATCGTGACATGTTGCATTTTCACGATTCAAAAGGGGCAGGCAAGCAGCCAATCCCCCTGACAACAGCTCACATTGTGCAAACATTGAAACTTGTAGGATCGTTCCTTAGGCCAATGGGGAAGGAGTCTCGCCACACTTGAATGCCAGATTTGTCGACTCCCTTGTTAGAAAGCCAGTCCGTAGCTTTGTTTCCTTCCCGGTACTGATGCTTAATGACTAATTCTGGGTAATTGCCAACTAGAGCCTTACATTCTTGGAAAATCGAAGCAATGGACTAGGGAGGCTTAGCTGTACCTTTGAGGCAGTTGATACATTGCAACGAGTCTCCTTCGATGATAAGTTTATTGATGGTCAACCCTTAAATGAGGATCAAACTTTGGAACAGAGCTCGAGTCTCTACCATATTGTTGGATTGAATTCCCAGGTTCTGGATGAAGGCCAAAATTATTTCTCCCTTGTGGTTTCTAAGAATTCCTCCTCCGCCAGCCGCTCCTGGGTTGCCTTTAGCCGCACCATCGAAATTGAGCTTGTGCCACCCAGTAGGTGGTAAAACCCACTTGATGACAGACCTGTCAATAGAATTACGAAGCATAACAGAGATGTTAGACAGATTGAAAAGTTTGGCTAGACAAAGCATTAGGATTTGTTGACAAATAAAATTTACATTAATTTTTTGTTGTTTTTATTATTTTAAATGTTATTATATTCTATAGATTGCTAGGAATCATGTAAAAATAATTAAAAATAAAAAAGAAATAAAATTTCTACATATATAAAGTGAAATTTATATTAAAAAATAAAAAAATGTATATTCAAATTATTTTCAACTCTATCAAATTAGTTATAAGCATTTTTAATGACATATTGTGTTACAAAACACACTTGAATAGTGTATTTTATGCTAAAAATGCAACCACAAAATTGATGGAGCAAATATGTTCTAAACAACCTACACAAACAAAACAATTTTTTGGGTCATTATTTATATTTTTACACAATTGAATATATATCCACTACAAAAATTTAAAATTCTAAATTAATCAAAAATATTGAAATGAAAATAAGGAAATTATGTAACACATCACAATGTAAATGCTATTAATTTTGATTTAATGGTATTTTATAATGCTTGTAATATAATGTGGTCAAGAGAGAATACACAAGAAGATCAAAGAATAGTAACAAAAAATAATTCAAGAAAAAACTTGGTGACTAGCTTAAAATAATATAAATAAAAAATAACGTTTCTATTTTTTCATCCCTTTGAGTTACCACAATACATTGATATTGTTTATTTTATTTTATTTGATATACCAAGTAGCAATGCAATAAGTATTGCATGGGTTATTAGCTTCATATATTTTAGGTATGGATAGGTAATTTCCATCATTAACATCTATTAGTAAAATAACCTACAATTGTTAGAATATTAGAACTAACTTCTTCTAAGTACATTATGATATCATGCAATTCTTATATAAAAGAATCTTCAATGCAAATACAAAGCTAAACGTATGCATGACATTAAAAATTATATGAACAAGCTTCTTTTACAGTTAAATGATAGAATTAAGAACTAGATCTATAATATGGGTTCACTCCTTCATATGTTTTAGATATAGAGGATTTATTTACATCACAAATATGTAATAACATGACACTATGCTATAGAAGTAAATTTATCTTTAAAAAACATTATAATATCATTCAATTCTCTCTAAAAGAAGGATTTCAATAATCTAACTAAAATTATGTAGAGACTCTAAATGGTTATAAGGTATTTTACATATCCTAGACTATTTAGTGTGTCTAATTGATATAATACCTCTTGTGATAGAAAATGAGATCTTCAGTTAACCTCAAAAACTTTATTTCAAACATCATACTTGTGTGGCTTTAAAATGGTTCAAGCTCATGGCCTAATGGAGAAACCTAATCAACTACAACCTTAATTTACAAAAACAATTATGACATCAAAAATTTTATAACTTGTGCAATCATATGAGTAGTTAAATAAAAAGATAATTAATATGGAAAATATATTGTAAAATTGTGCTACTATAGTTTATTTTAAAATTGTACATATGACATAGTATAATATGGAAAAAATGCAACAAACAATTTTCGAAATAAAAGAGGATTTAAGATAAAATAAAATAAAGTAGTGGCCATGGACCTTTAGGTGCTAAAATAAGAGCATTTTATTAAGAGTACTTGTCCTATATATTGGGTCCAATTTCTTACCAAAAAGGAAGAAAACAATATATTACACTACTGTAGAAAATAATATCTTACACTATCCCAAAAAAGGCTTATCAAAGGACAATAATTAATGAATCTTAATGCATTTTGGAATGCAAAACTAAACCTATTATTTAGGAGTAAAAATATAGCTTTAATGGCATATCAAAGTGGGTGAAGTAGGAGGGAAAGTCCTTCAATATGAACAATACCCATAATTCATCACGAGCCATGATCAAACTAACATAAGTACATAGAAAGATACTAAAAGTAAATTGAATAATCTAGAAATATTTGTGAAAGGGAAGAGGAACAACTAGATGTCTAAAATTTTTCACCTTTCTCTACCAAACCATAAGGCATTTTAACACATCAAGTTCAATAATTGCAAGGATAAAATGTTACCATCTATGTCCAATTTAAAACATGTGTATAATTAATCCCTTCACATGATTCAATGAATGATGTAGGCACAAATATCTTGACGGTATATATATATATATATATATATATATATATATATATATATATATATATATATATATATAATGGTAAATGAAGGGGTTTTGAAAGGGCCCCAAACCTTTTACAATTGCAGAATAGAAAAATTACTTCCAACACCTACATATTACAAAATTTGGACTAAAAAGGAGCATATTGCATACTTAGATACAAAAATTTTGATTTAACTCTATCCCATAGGGATTTAGTATTTCTTAAATAGAATCCATATGGGTTCTTTATAAAATTTAAAAGCTTTAATCAATTCTCTATTAGCTTCAAATTAGATCTTCAATTCTCCCATTTCTGATAACTTTAGAAGTTTCTACCTAGTCATCATTCAAACTATAGTCTTTTTTAATCAGCTCCTGAATCTCATTTTAGTTTAGTTTAGTTTCCTTTAAAATTGTCCTTAAGCTAATATATATTTTGTAGTGATAAATTTCCCTAAGGCTTTGAAATTTTTAACTCAATAGCATTAGAAGTATTTTCTTTTTTAAAGTTATAATCATCAAATCCTATAGAAAAACATCATTTTATACCTCGGATCCATCCATCTAAACTCCCTTTTTTGCCATAACATCAACCACAACATTACCTTCATTGTAGATGTACTAGATCACATATGATTCCATGCATGATAATATATTCATTGCATCAGTAAATAATAGTTTCAATGCTCTAACTAGTGGTTTGCTTGGAATTCAAACTGTTAATGATATTCATAGAATCCCCTTCCGCTATAAGCTTTTTGATATTCATATTTTTTGCAAGCTTTAATCCTGTAATCATGGTTCTCACCTCTTCCACATGGTTTGATGTATGGCCAAATTTCACCATATAATAAGATATCACTATCCCTATGATAGATCTCAAACCCCTCCTCCAACCTTCTATGGTTTGGCTTTAGAGCCTCCATCAAAATTATGTTTTACCCACTCTGTGAGGGGAGGAGTCCATCTCACCTTTCTCTATGGATAGCTAATTGTATTCCTTGTATCTCTCAATAGTCCCCAATCCATTGCTATTTCATCCTCCAACTTATTTTCATAGATTTGGTTATCCATATTAACAACCATATTTTCAGTAGCAATAGTTTTGATACTTTTGATAATGACCTTTACACTATTAGTCTACTTTGGAACATTTGTTTATTTCTCTCTCTCCATATCTACCAAATAAAATGGGGTAAGACAAATATCAAAATTTTCTTCAATGAGGGGCTATGATAAGGGTTAACCTATCTTTCTCATAAGGCCTCCAAAGACTTTGTTGTTAACCATTGACTTTTAAGTGAATAAAGAAGCACATATCAAAAATCCAAAGAAAGGGGGCAATGGACAAAATAATCAATTGTTTCCTCTTCCCTACAACATAAATAAAACCTATTAGGAATGATCATCCATTTGCTTCTAATATTGTCCACGATTAATATTTGATTTTGCAATGCCAACCAAAGGAAGAAAAACACCTTTGGCAAGAGATATTTAATCCAAACTCTATGTAAGGAAAAATTATGATTCTCATTATCCTTTTCAAAGGTAAAATTTGGGTTAACAGTAAATATTCCTTTAGTATTATGACCCCAAAAGAACCTATTCTCTATTATATTGAGTTGTAGATAGTAATGTTGTAAGTTGAGATTGAAAAAATTAATCCTACTTTGCATAATTGCATTAGCTCCTTCCAATTGTAGCATGTGCCACAATCTACAATTATCTTCATCCTTAATGTACTCTTGAATCATATTTTCAGATTTTTGCCTTAAAATCCAAATGATGCACTTCTAGTAATCATTAAAAATTAAAGGCCTCTCCATGACCCATGCATCCTCCCAAAAGTGTATCTTATAACCTCTTCCCACCTACCATATTAGATATTTTCATAAGAGATTTCTTATTTTGATCAACTCATTCCACAAAGATGATACTAAACATGGATTTAAGCTATAAGTAAAGGGGATTCTATTCTTATGCTATTTTGTAAAGAGGATCTAAGCCCAATCTTAATCATATTCAATCAAATATTGCCACTCCACTTTGACCATTAATTCCCTATTCATCTGCTTCACTTTTTTGATGCCCAAACCACCTTCTCACTTAGGCCTACAAAATTTATCCCATGTAACAAACTAATCCTCTTTTTCTCTTCTACACTAGTCTAAAGAAAGTTCCTCTACACTCCAATTTCTTAGCCATCGATGCTAGGATTTTAAATAAAGACATCATGAAAATGAGCAACTTTTGGAGGGTTTCCCTCAATAGTTGTAATTTTCTCGCTTGAGTAAGTGAAGAGCCTTTCCATATTGTAAGTTTTCTATTGAATCTATAAAGCATTAAATTCTAGTATTCTCATTTCATTATACCTACAAAAAGAGGTATTCCCACGTATATAGTGAGGAAGTTATCCACTCTACAATCAAAATTTCTCACAATTTTATTTTTCTAAGTTGGGGAGTGTTAACAAAGAAGAACCTACTTTTCAAAAAAATAAATTTTTGACCTTAAGTTGTTTCATAGGTTTTAAGAATTTTCTTGATATTCTTAGCTTCGACAACTGATGACTCTGATAATATTATGGTATCATAAATAAATTTTTGATGAGTAATTATATTTGATGTTGGCCAAATTACTTTAATCAAGGTTGCATATTTTGCTGCAGTTAAGCTTCTTCCTAGAGCCTCAACCACTATTATGAATAGATAAGGTGATATAGGATCACCTTGTCTTAGCCCTATTTTACCTAGAAATAAACCTACTGGTTCTCCATTTACTATCACTAAATACCGAGGAGTGGAGATGCAAACCATGATCCAAAGCCTTCAATTTGCCCCAAAACCAAAATACTATGGCACTTTATCCAAAAACTCCCAAGAGACTCTATCATAGGCTTTATTCATATCCAAATTCAACAACATGCCTTTTAATCCTCTCATCCTCATAGAGTGTAGAGCCTCATGAACAATGATTCCATCATCCAAAATCTGCCTTTGTTTAACAAAAACACTCTACTAGGGGGAGATAATATTAGGTAAAACACTCTTCATTATATTGGCTAGAACCTTTATCAAAAATTAATAAATGGAATTGCATATGTTGATTGGGCAAAAATATTTTCCTCGCTTTTTCGAAATCAAAACCAAGAATGTAGAATTCCTTGATAACTATTTTTTCTCATTAAAATTCCAACAAAGCCTCTAACATACCGTTATTAATAATATCCTAATAATTTTGAAAGAAACCATTTGGAAAACCATCCAGACCTAGGGATTTATCATTTTGCATGCTAAAACTTCCTTATGCACCTCCTCCTCTTAGAAAGAATTATCCAAAAATATATTTATTTCACTATTCACCACTTGGAAAATATTCTTCAACAGTTTGTTAACCGATTCAACATTTGTTACATCTTCTATGCTAAGAAAAATTAAAAAAAATACTTCCATTTTAATATCCTCTTCCTCTTTTATTTCTTTTGTATTCAATATTATTAGTCTATTATACACCCTATGTCTAATAGTTGTGAGATGAATAAAATAGGTTTTTTGATCTATTTCTTTGAGCCATAAATCCCTAGATATCTATCTCCAATAAACTTCTTCCTGGGCTAATAAAGTGTGGATATCAGACAAAAGCACCTTTTTTTCTATTTAATTCCTCTATGTACCTCCAATTCTGAATTGTCTTCTCCACCTCTTCCAAGCTAGCATTTAGATTATTTTTTCTCTCTTTTAATTAATGAAAAACCTCCTTGTTCTAAACATTTACATATTTCTTAACACTTTTTAGCTTCTGAGAGACTTGGAATATTTTGGATCCCCTAATATCAATGTTCCACCATTCTAAAATATTTTGAGCTAAATAAGGATGTGACATCCACATTAACTCAAATCTAAAGGGTCTACCTTTAACTCTTCTCCCCTCCAACACTTCCAAAAGTAGTGGTGAATGATCAGAGGTAATATTTGGGAGGGCTTTGAGAGAATAGTTTTCATAGTGAGTTAGCCAATATTGGGTTGCTAATACTTTGTCCAATCTAATTTGAATGTAATTTTTTCCTGACCTCCTATTAGACCAGGTGTATTTAGCCCCTTTTGGATCCAAATCTATCAATTTGCATTTAGAGATAAAATAATTAAATTCCTCCATTCTATTAGAATTACCAAAACCACCTCCTTTCTTGTCACTAGGATACAAGGGTGTGTTAAAATCCCTAGAAACTATCCATGGCCATTGAGATACCTCATGAAGATTACTGAGTATCTCCCAAACCCTTTTTCTTCTTTCCTTAGTATTTTTGGTGTACACATTGGAAATAACCCAAGAAAAGTGTCATTTTACAAGTCAAGAGGATAGACACACACATTTAATTTCTTTGAATACATTGACCATCAAATCTTCTAGGGTCCCATAAATTCCATACACCTCTATAGGCTCCCGCTACGAAAATTCCACCATTTTTGCTTCCTTCAAAATGATATTTTTAACTAATTGAAAATTATGCTCATCAACCTTAGTCTCTTGAATCTAGAATATACTAGGTTCATATTCTTTTCTCATCTCCTGAAGTACTCAATTTTTTGCAAGGGCATTCACAACCCTGATGTTCCAAGTTAGAAAAATTATTTCTTAGATTTTGGTGGGTTCTTCCCCCAACCAAACCTAATACCTTCTTAGTACCATCTGCAACTTGTTTTACTACCTCTCTAGATCTAACCACTCTAGTTGATTACCTTCCTCTAGATACAGAAGAGCTCACATTTGATTTTTCTTGGCATTCTTTAAGATTATCAATAACTTCAAATCCTCTTCAAATTTTTCTATATTTGTATCCTCTAAAGACTCCCACTCCTCTATATCCATTTCTTCTTTTGGTCTATTCTTAAATCTATCTTTATTTTAATTTTTATCCTTCTGGTGAGGTGTTTCCCCTAGAGAAATCTCATCCTTGTTATCAAATTTCTCCCTCTAATGCTTGACCATGTTTTATTTATTATTTTTCTTGTTCTAGATGTCAAAATCTCCTTCAACCATTGGATTTTGAAGACTTACAAATGATAACTGGTTCACAAATTCAGCTTTGTCATAATAGGGTTCATGGGTTTGAAATTTTTCTTTCTCAATGATAAAGAATTTTTGATCTATGAGGTTCACCTAAATTGCTTCTTCTAGAATTCCCCCTTCCTCTATTGTCTAGGTATCTGAGTCATCAATAGGGGTTTTCTGGAGCTCAACCTTATTTGATTTCTTCTCCATTAGATCGATTGGATCTCCCATCTATATGGATCTTAAATATGAAGCCTTATTCCTTTACCAAATTTTTTGAGGGTTGCTCTCCTTCCTATTAGGGCATAAATTTCTTGAATTCCCTAGTTTCTTGCAATAATCACATCTTGAGTTCTACTAATATAGGGAGTTCCTTTTCTAGGTAGGAATTCACACATATCCTAGCATACACTAGCCTTGACTCTGCTAATATTGTATGATCGATCATAAATAAACTACCAACCTATTTAGCAATACCTATCAACAATTTCTCATGCCAAAACTAGGCCCTCCTTTTCATAGAAATAAACCTCTACATCTAAAAAACCATGGGCCATCCATAAGATGTGATTTCCATCCTCTTCATAATTTATTTTGATCATGAAGAATACTTTAGGCAATGCCACTATCTCCATGTGTCCCAGGGGGTGGCGTTTCATCAAAGCTTATTTTCTTATAGTTTTCAAATTTGGTCGAGCCCCAATAAACTTTCCCTCTAAGTTAATTGATCCTTGGGCCATTGTTAGGTCTTCTAGGATGTTTCAAATGATGAGTTTTTATTTTTGGGCTTAAATTGAACCACTTATCCACTCCTATGAGATTTAATTTCACCACATTTAACCATGACAAGGCCCTTGGGTCAAAAGTGCTATCTTATAGATTTCCTAGGACCTATGCACCACTAAAAATACCTTTATTGGAGTTTCCCACCTGACCTTACTTGGGCTTGACTTGCAACCCATCCATTTTTTCAATAAAATGTGTACTTTTCATATTACAAAATACCTCTTAGATCTCACTTCCTCCTAGTTTTCACTACATTTTCTTCAACTGGATCACACTTTATTTCCTACTTCTTGCTCACACTTCCTCTTCACTCGCAACTCATGATCTCATTCACTTCTCACTACATTCATTCTCACTTATCCTCACTTCCAACTACACTCACACCTAGCTCATTCTCCCTTGGTGGTATACATTAGTAGGTAAATATTATATATACTTTTGTCAATGATATTTGAAACATTATTTTAGGTAGCACGTGTGCTTGAAGATTTGTGATACATTTTATCTATATTACCTTTTGAAATAATTCTTCTAAGTTGTAAATGTTTATTTAATGAAAAACATAAGACCATGTTAGAAGAATTAATTATTTATGGATGATGCTAGAAACATTTTAGGTAAATATTCAACACTCCTTACAAAAGGACATGTAAATTTTAGACCACTTGTGCAAATTTCATGAAATTTTAAATTTGGCTAAAAATAATGAACATTGTAAAAAATGTAAAATCTTAGGTCACATTTATATGGCCAAATTTGGCTCCTTTTATTCACATGCAGGAGCTTTGTTACTAAAAAAATTATTTATTTCTTTAAAGTAATGTATCATAATTGAAATATTATAAATAAATAAAAAGTAACTTAAAAAATTCTCTTTGTTAATTATAATAATTAATAATACAATTTATAAATCTACTTACATATTTTCTAAAATAATATAGAGGAAAAATCGCAGACATACATAGATTTATAAATTGTACTTATATTTCATTTTGAGAATCACAATATTATTTCATTAATTAAATAATTTCTTTCTTACCATCTAAGGAAAAAGTCATTACACATATTAGTAGATTTGTAAATTAGACTTATATTTGCATTTAAATTTATGAATCATAATACTATTCTATACATCAAATAAATTATCCCTTACCATCAAAACTTGAAATTATATACTAAAATAGATGTTTTTTTTTTAATATTTCCATTCACATGTGTATCCAATAAGGCAAGAAAAAATAGTTAAATAATTAATAAATATATATGCAATAAATTTACACTAATATTATATTGTATACAAGAATACTTTTAAATTAATTCTTCTAATTCAAATTCAATTACAATGGAATATATTGTATTGGTGTTATATATGCCATATCAAATATATATATATATATATATATATATAATATATTGATAACGGGTTTTGAAAGGAACCCAAAACCTTCTAAACAAGTTGTAGAGAGGATCCCGTGAAGGTTCAAATCTCTACAAAATAAGCCAAAAATGGATCAATTGAAACATAAGCAAAGAGAACATGAGAAAATTGCTCATAGGCTCAAAACAGAATAAAATAAAAGAAGCATGAGAGGCATAGGGATAATCCGGATAACAAAATGGGACAATTCAAAATCAAAGGGAACACCTCGGGATCATATTCTCATTCTAGGACATAGTCTTCATCCTCCTTGGGGTTGTCCTCCATAGTGATGTTGTTATTTTGTGCATGCATCAGGGTTATGATCTTGTTGGCTTTGAGAAGCATTGAAGTGGCCAAGGTGATGATGTCCTAAAGGTCGGTAATCTAGTCCATGTCACCCATATGCTAGAAAAACCGAGATCTCAGAGAAGGTCCTGACACAATCATCTGACTCTTGCAAACAAGGGATGGACTCTTCAATTTGTTGTTTGTGTTTTTGAAATGGATCGATTACCTTATTGGAATTATAGAGGAAGGCCCTACAGGAGGTAACCCTCTTGGTTTTCCTGGTTTGCTCGGAGTTCTACTATCCCCTTTGATTTTTGGGGCTTCTTGGGCGACGTCCAAAATTTCCAAGGGTTCTAGAGTAGGGTCTGGATCACCGATCGGTTGATCGGGATCCATGACATGCTGGTCATGGTTCTAGCTTACGAACTTGTAGATAATAAGGTGGAGGTCCTGGTGCTTTGGGTAAGTATATTTCCCCTATCTAACACTATCAATTGAAATCTCCATCGATCAAAAATGGTACTCTAGGATGTTGGTTTTCTTGACATCCTTAAGGAAATTTAGGTTCACCAAGTGAAAGCTTCAAAGGGGTGACGATGACTCATCCACCATAAGATACTGCATAGCCGGTATCATGACCTGATTTTATGATGGAGGAAGGCCTTCCCTAACATAGCTATTATCCTTCTTTGTTAAAGACTTCCCCTTATCTCAAAAAATGCTAGTTCGCCTACCAATGAGTGTTTGTCCCTACAAACAATATCTCCATCATTGGGAATATCGGTGATTTTCACTAGTATGTTGATGGTTACAGTGAACGTAAGTCCCTTTAGGGATATAGTACCAATATCATAACTTTGGACAAAATCGTAGGATATTTTAAAGTCATGTCCATTGAATTTCTTCAAAAAATTTAGTAGCCCGTGAGAAGCCAAAATATTTTCTACCATCGGTTCTAACTATAGCTATTCAGGCTGAAGCAGTGCCATCTTCCACCACATAGAGTACCATTATGTACCAATGGCCTCCACTTTCCTTTTTGTTTTGTGAGCACTCTAGTTTTGATTGTATCCGAGAAGAATAAAATGATATTCCTCCAAGAGCCAGAGGTAAATCATGCCTACATATTTGGCCTTAGGACTTTCTTTAGGCCATTGATTAGATTTTTTGGGTGTGAGATATCTCGATGCATGATCCATTCCACTTCAAAAAATGATTTGGTTCATATGGTGAACTCGCACCAAAAATGGAGGCGGTTGAAGTAGGGAATATAGCTACCATACATAATTAGAATTATTGGCAATTGATGGAGTGTACCACTAGAAGCCTGCCATCTTCACCATCGTCTTCCATGGGTGTGCCTTCAGGGTAATTGATGCCACCTTGGTATCATTACTATCATCATGCCCTATGAAATCATATGTTTGGCACGAGACGGTGATAGCGATATTATTGGTCCCAAGATCAATATTACCAATCATGTGAAGAAGATCACATTATATTTGGTTTATTTTCTTATATAGCTCAGAATTAGCCTTTTTTCTATTTGCTCCTTTCCAAAGAGTAAAGACAACATTTAAATTCCTATTGATAATAGTGTCACATTTAAAGTTGATTTGGCAGATTAATACCTTAAAACAATAACCTTTGCACCAAAAAGTGTAGTCCAGAGGAACAATAAGAAGGTTCCCATGGGTATAAACCTAGAAACTATTGGAAACTTGGCATCGAATGATGACTGGGTGCCACATCATTTTCATGGTGTAATGGGGTCTTCCAGAACTCCTTACATGACACATATTTGGATGCCAAGTCATCACTATGGTGTAGTAGGGTCTGCCATCACTCCCTACATGGTGGTGCATGTTGGTCCTTGACTTTTTGGTGCTAGTCATAAGTGGCAACTTTAGCTTCATAGTAGAATTTCATGATGCACTGAGGAAAGTCTTACTGCCATGTCGACAAGGACTACATAGTTAACCCAATATTAGCCATAGCATCAAAAACTTTATTACCTTCCCTGTACACATATTGGATAGAAACATTGCTGAGTACGATGAGGTGGAAGATGGTTTCTTGAATGAGAGGCCCAAAATTCTTGAGTGAATTCAAGTGGCCTTTGATATAATTTATTATGTTTAATGAATCACCTTCCATGATCAGACTCTTGATGTTTGATTCTAAAGCCATTTGGATGCCATGATAGGTTGCTCTAGCCTCAACAAAGTTATTTGATTAGATTTCCAACCTTTCTACATAAGCTAAAAGGACTTTTCCTCTGTCATCCCAGATCACTTCTCCATAGCTTGCTTTACCAGGATTCCATTTGGAGGTACCATAAAAATAAAGCTTGAACCACTGGGGAGGGGGAGGGGAATCCATGACACAAGGGATTTGTCCACCATTGGGCGAGATTGGCCAGAAGCCTCAGGAGAGAGGTTGATGAAAGTTACCACTTGGATCTCAAATGGAGACATGGGACGATCCTTAGGGATAATAAGATTGGCATTCTCGAAAGTGAAGGTGATAATTCTCAAGGACACAAACTCTGAGTCACGATAAGAAAACCTAAAGGCTCTATTATTCCTCTCTAGCCAGACCTACCACATGAAGTGTAGGAGGATAACTAACCATCAAAACTTTAGACGGGTGGAATGAAAAGGGTTAGGCCATTGGAGGATGAGGTCACTAACACACTAAGGGGCATTCCAATAAATGGATGCGATGGAAAGAATAGAGGATAGGACAATACCATAGAAGGAGCATTCTAAGAACAGGTGATTAACTGACTCCTAGGTGGAGTTGCAGAGGAAATATTTGTTTGGTAGGATCATACCCTAAGTGATCAATTTATCTATAGTTAATATAAATATATTAACTAAGTTATCATTGGATATTTAATAGACTTACACCCTACAAATGACATGATTTAATTACATTAAATGAGGTGCTAGTGTATCCTTAATGTGCTTGGGGGGACCACGTGCTTTATTTTTAGTGAATCTTCTCTCTGGGATTCCTAGATCTGGTCTACTTGGTGGTTTCTTAGTGTATCTTTCACAGACTTGGGTGGGGCCTTGGTATTTTCTTGCTACTGGGATCCTGTTGGTTTTCCTGATCTGGTTCCCTGAAGTCATTTTTTGGTGGAGTTGGAGGTTGCTTGAGATAATTTGCTTCATATTTCGGTCTTGGTTCAGGACTTATTCTTTAGCTTGATAACCTTGTGGCTCCTTCAAATTGGGTTCCTTGGGACCTTCCCATACCTCAAATTGTGGCTTGCAGTTTTATTTCTGTTGCATCTGCTGGTTTCTTATGGCATTCTCATAGTTCAACCTTGTGTGCAAGGGGCTATCATGGCCTGTGGATATCCTCATATTTGCTAATCCATTTTACAGTCTCTATGCGAGATGTTTTTTCCTAGACTACCTTCTTGAGATATTCTTTATGGGAACTTGGTTTCTTTATTCAACGTTCGGTTGTTCCCGCTCTCCTGTAGTAGTTTTTGGTTTTCCTAGGTGAGATTCTAGTTTTCCTCTGTCCTCGTTTTTGTCCAAGGTGGATTATCTTTCTTGGCAGTTTTGTCTTCCAGTTTCTCAGTAGTGGGATTCTAGTTTTAGTTTTCTCCTTGAGCAAGATTTTCAAAATGGTTTTTTTCCTGCTTAGGTGGGATTTTTCAAATTTCTTGCTTTGGATGGGATTTTTAAATTTCCTGCTTTGGATGGGATTTTTTAAATTTCTTGGTTTAAATTTCCCGCTTGGGCAGGATTTTTTATTATTCCTGCTTTGGGCGGGATTTTTAATGTGTTTTCCCTTTGGCCTATCCTTTGGCCTTTTGTTTGGTCTATTGACCTGTTGTAAAAATACTTTGGGTCCCTTTCAAAACCCACTTTTAATGAAATTTTACCTATAAAAAAAATATGCTTATAACCTGTAAATAACATAAATTAATTCCACAAACTCTAATTTTATAAGAAGGGTTATTGGTAAAATTTTAGGTCTACTTTCTATTGAGATTATTTCCTAATATTAGTAAAATTTATTAGAAACATAGTTGTGGATTCCCATATTTTTTGTGGTGCAAAGCATTGTTACATAATAGTTTATTGAGACATGTTAATTTTTTTGTCAATTTTGGGAGTACATAATCTATGAGGAAACATTCTCTTCAATTAATAACATTTTTGTTATTCACCTTTCAAAATTTTATTTGTATGATATAAACCTTAACTATGTTGTAAATTTTTTTTTCAAGCAAAACTTAATATTTCAAAAGACAAAGAAATAGAATCTGAAGGATCATCCTCAAATAGAGGTAGAAAAAAAATTAGAGGAAGAGGATGTGGTGGCATAGGCTCAAACAGAGATGGAGTTAGCAACCAACATGCTAGAGGAAGAGGTAATTGTAAATCTCAAACTCAGTGTTATTACTTGTTAAATATTTGGTTATTATTCTTCTAATTGTTGGAAAAAGAAGAAAGAACATGCTAGTAATTCTGAAGATAAGGAAGAAAAAAATAATTTTTTTGGCATGTGATATAGCAAAAGAAATATCTGATGATGTATGGCTCCTAGATAATGGGTGTAGTAGTCATATGATTGGAAATAGAGACATCTTTGCCATGTTAGATGATTTTTTTTAATTCCCAAGTAAAATTTGGAGATGAATGGGACAATTTCAATCAAAACGAGATAGGGGATACAAAATTTTATTCATGATGTCCTCTATGTGCCTAAGTTAACCCATAAATCTTAAGCATTGGATAAATTATTTAGAAGGGATATTTAGTTATTTTTAGAATAATGAACCAGATTGTAGCAAAAGTTAGTATTCTACCTAACATAATCTTTCCTTTGAGACTAGCATATGCACAAACTCAAGCCTTGAAGGCTATTTTATATGATAAATCTTGGTTATGACATATGATATATGGACATATAATTTTTTAGGGCAAAAGTTATTGTATCAAAATCACATGGTGAATGATCTTCTATTGATTGAATGTGCTAGTTAGATTTATGAAGGATATATTCTTGGAAATCAACATCAAGATTATTTTCTAGTAGTAAGAGCCTCGAGAACTATGAGGCCACTTCAAATAGTACATGTAGATATTTATGGTCCAATGCAGATGTTAGCGCTAAAAAAAAGCAAGTATTTTATCATTTTTCTTGATGATTTAGTAGGAAGACTCGGGCATATTTTATTAAAGAAAAATCAAAAGCTTTCTCTATTTTTCTACAATTTAAAGCTAGTGTAGAAAGGCGGAGTGACTATTTTTTAAAGATCTTGCATACAGACAAAGAGGGAGAATTTACCTCCAATGAATTTAAATATTTTTATATAAAATATTGTATTTGCAAGTAGTTGACTATAAGATATACTCCATAATAAAATGGAATTGTAGAACGCAAGAATCAAAAAATTATGGAGATCGCCAAAAGCATGCTTAAAGCAAAGGGTTTTGCAATTTTTTGGGGGGCTAAAGCTGTAGCTAATTTTGACTATTTATTGACTAGATACCCAACAAAATATATAAATAATATGACTCCTCATGAAACATGGCGTGGAAGAAAGCCCAGTGTAGAACATATTACGATATTTGGCTCTATTGCATATGCTCATGTACCTGAATAAAAGAGATAGAAACTTGACGATTAAAGTGAAAAGTGTATTTTATTAGCTATAGTGATGAGACAAAAGGATACAAAGTATATTTGAAAAGGAATTTTGATTATCATTCGTGATGTGATTTTTGTTGAAAATAAAACATGGTAGGGGGATGGAAATATACAACAATTACTTTTAGTATTTATGGATACTAGAAGTGGTGTCTCAATTTGCCAGACCAAGCAGTAGCCCAAGAGTGGTACCTCATCATATTGGACCAAGTAGTAGCTCATGTTCCAAAACTAATATTTTATCAAGTTCAACATCTTCTTCATCAAGTCTTAGTCCTTCTACAAGTCCTATCAAGGAAGGTAGCATCTCTTAAATAAATTTATGAAAGAACTTCTGGTTTCATTTCAACCATGAATTATGCTTTATTGATTAATATCCAAGTAGAGCCATAAAATTTTGAAGATACAAAGAAATATGAAGTTTGGCATAAATCCAAGAATGAAGGAATTACTATCATTGAAAGGAATATAACATGGGAGCTTATGGATCCTCCACTAGAAAATAAGCTTATTAGATTACAGTGGCTTTACAAAAAAAATATAAAGTTGATGGGTCAATTGAAAACCACAAACCTAGATTGGTAGCTAAAGGCTACTCTCAGCAACCAGATATAGATTATGATGAGACTTATGCTCCTATTGCAAGACTTGATACTATTAAAATTATTTTGACTTTGGAAGCACCATTTGAATGGTTAATTTTTCAATTTGATATTAAATCAGCATTTCTAAAAGGTTACTTGAATGAAGAGATATTTTTAAAACAACCACCAGGTTTCAAAGTTGTAGGAAAAGAGCATAAAGTTTTCAAGTTAAATAAAACCCTATATAGCCTCAAATAAGACTAGGTCTTGGTATAGCAGGATTGATGGATATATTTTAAAACATGGATTCAACGAAAGTGAAATTAAACCCACATTGTATGCCAAATCTAGAGGTACTCATGACCTACTTGTTGTTTGCTTATACATTTATGACTTGATTTATACTGGTACAAGCAATGTGTTGATACAAGAGTTTAGAAATGCTATGAAGCATGAATTTGAAATGATTAATTTGGGTATGATGCATTATGATTAATTTGGGTATGAATTTGAAACACTATGTATTTTATTTTGGATGAGATGAGAAACTTATTTGAAGAGAATGGATGTGTGACCACTAGGTAAGGACTGAATATGGGAGTTATTTTTGGATTCATTTTGGGACTCACTATGGAGACTTTCATTCTCAAAAATTTCCCCATCCAATCATAAATATTGTTGTGTGGCTAAAAATAATCCAGTCACCTTAAAATATCTAATTGTGTGCACCATGCAATATTTTTTCTTTTTAAAGTAAGATGCAAAGTAGGTTAATGAGGTTATCCTTTGTAATTTAAAATGAGGTTATCTTTATTGTAGTGTGAACTTGGATTTTTAATTCATAATTTAAAGATATATTAATTTGAATGTTGTTGAATGTGTAAATGATACAATTTGAATTCCAATTAATCCTAGTTTTAATGGGTATGAAGAGGAATAAGGCAAACTATTGGTGTATCAAAGGAAAACCAACTTGGAACTAATTTTTTTCCTTATTGAAAGAGAATTTATATCCCTTAAGGATTAGGTATAGCCAGGTTTTGGTCGGCATGGATAAACCCAAATGTAAATGGTAGTTGCTCCTTCAAGGGATCTTTACTAGTATGACTCTGAGAGGAAGGTTTCCTAAGAACAATGTTTAAACTTTAAATGTTCAACTATTTGAAAATCCATTCCACTGCATTGATATTATAACATACAAAAATGTAGCAAAATTTATACTATGCAAAATAAAGGTGAATTAAATTGTGTAGACTGTAATCACCCAAATAATATCATTCATTGCATTCATATTATTATCATATACAACAACAATGATTAACTTACAATTGTATGAAAATTTAAACCATGCATAACATAAATCCAATATTAATGATTTTCAACTAAATTAATCTACTTGTAATTTAAATAGGTTCTAGAAAATTCAAGGTTTAGAGATGAGAGAGATAGAATGAAAAACTAAGCCTATGATATTTTGAATTTGATTCCAAATCAACAAAGCAATAATTCTAATTTAAAACCATTATTGATTTGACTAGTATTCACACAGCCTAAGGTCTAAAATGGTGTGATATTTAGAGGGAAAATAAACTATGAAATAAATTAAATGCGACCACCATCATCATGCATAAATTGAACACAAAATTTAAAATCCTTCTATTATAAAATATATGACATAAAACACATACAAATTTGAATTCATCTACTTTAATGAATTACAAGTACAAAGCTCAACATCCTGCACAAGTATTGGTTTAGAAATTCCAACTAGAACAACAAAGCTAATAGACAACAAGCTAAGCACAATAGGCTAGATAATGGATGATTTTTAAGCCTTTTGGCTATCTAGTGGACTAGTATTTATACAATTTTCTAACTCTTTATATAGCTTCATTTTACATTTTTTTTAATTACTATTATATTCCTTCCCCTAGAGCGTATCAAATCTTGGATTTCATATTTAGCACTTTTCTATTGCAAGCTCCTTAGGATCACTTCAACCATACCTTGTTAAATTTCAAACTCTACAAAATCTTAGCCTTACTCATGTTTGGTTTGTTTTGAGTGGTACGACTTCAATATTTTGGCTATAGCAAGTGTGCTAGGCATTAATTCCTATAAATATTTACCATGTTTTACCTTCTAACATCCCCTAATCATTTTAATGTCACCTCATCCATCATCTATGACCAGTGAGTTGAGCATTAGTTATGACCACTTTCTTGTTTTGTAAATTTAGATCCACATAATTAGCATTAAAAATCTTGCATCCATTGTTTCTACCCATTCATGAAGCGAGTTCCTCAAGATCACCTCTTGACCATGCCTTTGCCATGCCTCATTATATTTTTACTTTTGATAAATTTGGGGATTGCTTGAATTGGGTTGGCATTAAGTGATTGAATTCATGCTTTACCAACCATAGCAAGTAGAATGAACTATTTTCATTCTCTACATATCTATATCTACTTGGTTGATATTAAAATTATCGTGTTTGTTATCTTTGAATTCCAAACATATGTTAGATAATCTAAAAGAGAAGATGTTGTGTAAGCCAAACTCAAAAATTGTAGGCACAACCAATAATTTTTTATTGTTATTTTTTTATTCATTTATCTTTTTTCCTCTCTAATTTTTCCTCTATTTTCTCTTTTTTATTTTTTCTCTCCCTATGTCCCTTTCACAACATTCTATATTTTTTGGCATTTTTTTTGTGTTTTTCGATATCTTCTTGCATTTTTTAGCATCATTTAACACTTTTTAAAAAAATCTAGCGTTTTTTTTACCACAATCTGTATTTTGGTATTTTCTAACATTTATTATATTTTTTATTTTATATGTTCTAGCATTCTTTGCATATTTTGGCTATTTTCTATGTTTTCAAGTCTTTCTTATGTTTTTTGGACCTTCCCTAAATTATTTGGTTGTTTTCGAGGTTTTTCGGATGTTATCTACATTCTTTGTTATTTTCTATATTTTTTAGCTATTTTCTACATTTTTTTTATCTATTTAATGTCTTTAATGTCATTGGTTACACCTAATATTTATTTCGCTCTCAAGCCATTGATCTTCAAGATCAAACGATTGGTGGAGCCTTATAATATTTTACCATCTAAATATCTTTCAAATTCATGCAAGCCATTAATCTGATATTGGATGGCTAATGTGGTTTTTCAATGCTCCATCGTCTAAAACTTTCTCTAGTTCATGTGATCGTTGATCATTTTTAAATAAACCAACTAATAGGATTTAATGCTTTACCTTTTAATTTTTTTGTGATTCATTGGTCTAAAATTGGATGGTTGAAAAAGTTTTAGATTTTTTACCCTTTAAGTTTTTTCTTTGAATCTCCACAAGCCATTGATTGGTCAAGATTGAATAGTTGGCAGAGATTGTTGAGCTTTTAAAATATTTTCCCTTTAAATTTTTCTTCAACTCTTCGTGAGTCATTGATATAAGAATGTATAGTTGAAAGGGTTTTAGATACTTTACCCTTTGAGTTTTCTTCCTTTGAATCTTCTGATTCATTGATTTTCCAATAGTGGATGTTTTTGAAGAGGAAAAAACCCCAATAAACTAAATCTAGAAAAGTGGTAAATGTAGAAATAAAAAGAAGAAGATAACAAATACACACAACATAGTATTTCACCTAGGAAAACCCTTATAGGAAAAAATAAGCACAACAATATCTCCTTATTGCATAAACTTAACCGTCTCTAATACAATAATGTTCATATTATCTACACCTAAGCCTTGATGCATGTGCAATTTAAATAACAACACAAAAACATATTTTACAATACCATGGATGTAAAACCATGGGTTCATATATATTAACCCAAAACAACCCATATGGGTCTAAAAACTCTTAATTTTCCCCAAGGCTTGCCACCTTGAAACTTCGAAGAGCATACGTGGAGAGTTTCTAGAACCTTTTAGAGTTAACCCTACCAGAATAACATGGAAAATATTCAACATATTTCTAACATTCTCCCACTTATTGTATACATTCCATAGGGTTCAAAGACTACCATTGTCAACTGTTAAGGGCAACCATGCCCATAGATATTTTACACCAAGAATTTTTTTGAATAGATATAACCTTTGTTAATGAATCAACAACATTATTCTTTGTATCAATTTTATCCAACATCACCCGATTCCCTTCAACCATCTCTCTCACAAAATGGTACTTGATATCAATATGTTTTGACTGATCATGAAAAATAGGATTGTTGGCCAAAAATATTGCACTCTAACTATCATTGTCAATTCTCACAACCTTCTACTTAAGACCAAATGTTGAACATAACCTTTGTAGCCACACTGCTTCTTTATAGGTATGAGTTATTGCAATATAATCTACCTCTATTGTGAGCAAAGCAACCACTAATTACTTTTTACTTATCTAACTTATTACCCTTCCAAATTTTTTGAACACATAAGTACTTGTGGATATTCTCTTGTCAAGATCTCCAACCCAATCAACATCCACAAAATCTCGTAGATTTATATTATTACTATCACTAGATTTTCCTTGGTAACAAATAGCATAGTGTGAAGTTCCATGCACATATCTGAATATACTCTTTACAATAGTCTACTGTTCCTTTCCTAGATTAGATATATATCTTCTAACTACTCCCACTACATGTGCAATATCAGGTCTAGTATAGACCATTGCATACATCAGACTACCTACATTTATATTATTACTATCTCTAGATTTTCCTTGGTAACAAATAGCAAGTGTGAAGTTCCATGCAAATATCTGAATATACTCTTTACAATAGTCTACTATTCCTTTCCTAGATTAGATATATATCTGCTAACTACTCCCACTACATGTGCAATATCAGGTCTAGTATAGACCATTGCATACATCAGACTACCAACAATGCTAGCATAAGGAACATGATGCATTTATTCAATTTCCTCATCTATTTTAGGATATTTTTTAGTAGATAAATTTTGATCAAAGGATATGGAGTACATATTGGTTTACAAATATGCATCCTAAACATCTATAGTATCAAATAAAAATATTTCCTTTTATTTAACAACTTTCTATTTGCATGATTCCTTATTATTTCCATACCCAAAATAAATTATAGAACACCTAAATCCTTCATGTAAAATTGAAAATATAACTAAGATTTTAGCAACTTTATCATATCTGTTACCAATTGACATGTCATACACAATACAAAGCAATGATAACAAAATTTTCATCTTCTTGTTTAAAACACAAATTTGCTTTGATTTTTCCAAGCCCAAGTGTCAAAACAAACCTATCAAATTTTTGGTTCCACATTCTTAGAGATTGCTTCAAGCTATAAAGGGACTTTTTCAACTTGCATATCAAGTCCTCCTTATATTTTACCCTAAAGCATTTTGGTTCCAACATATATATGTCTTCATCAAGTTTACCATGTATAAATGTTGTATTTACATTCATTTGTTCTATTTCAATATCAAAAGCAATAGAAATAGCCAACATAAATCTAATTGAAATTAGTTTAGCCACAGGAGAAAAAATATCACCAAAGGCAATTCCCTCAACTTGAGAAAATACTTTTACTATCAGGTAAGCCTTGTAATTACCCAACTTCTACATTGCTCTTCTTATTTAATACCAACTTACAACCAACATGTTTTCTTCTAGGGGGTAATTTCACCAAATTCCACATCTTATTTTTATCTAGGGACTCCATTTCTTCCTTCATAGCCCTTTTCCAAGACTTATTATCCCTTGACTAATGTACCTCCTTTATAGTCTTGGGTTCTTCATTAAATATTTGAAAGGCTATATATTTCTAAGATTGTTTTCACTTGATCCAATCTCCTCAAACTTAGAATTCCAAATTCTACATCTACAACACCCTCCTCATCTTCTTCCTCTAAATTTTCCTCTTCAAACTCTCTTTGTAGTTCATATTCTTCAGTAGCACCAAGTTCTACCATAGGTTCTTCCACATGTTCTAATTTTACTTGAACTATTTTAGGTTCTTTAATTGGTTGCATTTCCTATTTTAGAATCCCTTTTGTTTCTCTAAAGATCACATTATGACTGTAAACAATATTCTATGTTTCTGGCTTCCACAACTAATTTTCTTTAACACAAGTACTATAACCCATAAATATGCATATTTTAGATTTATATTTTATCTTAGTCCTTTTCTATTTTGGTACATACATATAAGCATCACAACCAAAAACCCTTATATGATTGAGAGAGGGTTTCTTACCAATCCATACTTCTTGTGGAGTCTTGTCTATGAAAGCTTAGGTATGAGATTTATTTATGAGGTAATAAGTAGCTAACAAAGCTTCTACTTATAATTTCCTTTCTAACCCTACACCACTTAACATGCTTATGTCCTTATCCATCAATGGCTTATTCATCTATTCTACAATTCCATTCTATTGTGGAGTATACAAAGTTATTTTCTTCCTTTGTATTCCACAGTATTTATAAAATTGCTTAAATTCATTAGAGAAATACTCACTACCATTGTGACTTCTTAAAACCTTTATCTTTTTCTCTATCTAATTTTCTAAAAAATCCTTACACTCTTTAATTTTATTGAAAATATCATATTTGATCAATAAAAAATATACCTAGGTATTTCTTGAAAAGTCATCTATAAATTTAACAAAATATATATATATATTTACCTAATTATGGTACTTTTTTAGGTACAAAATTATCATTATGAACTAGATGTAAAATTCCTTCAGATATTATAGCACTAATAGGAAACTTGACTTCGATTTGCTTCCCAAAAATATAGTGCTCACAAAAATAAAAAATTAATAGGAAATCAAAAATTACCTCAGCAGTACCTTTCACTTTTAATGTTTGAAGTATTTTATCACTAATATGCTCCATGTGTTGGTGCCACAATATTGTATTTTCTATAGGAATACTCAAACTTTCTTCTATTGTATTATTATCCTCTACAACTAAAGAGTTACTACAATTAATACTTACAATGCTAGTATCAATTCTAAACAAAGTTCCTATATGAACTCCCGTTGCCAACACCATGACTCCATGAACCATATTACAAATATCCTTATTCAATACCATAGTCACATATGTGTCATTCATATTTCTCATGGATATTATATTCCTTGCCAAACATGGAATATGTAGCACACCAGGAAGGATTTTAATTCTTCCATATTTTAACCTCAACCTAAATCTTTCTCAACCTATTATTTTATATGTTGAATTGTCTCCCAAGACGACTTCCCCTCCATTTATATTTTTATATTCATAGAACACCTCCCTATAAGGATTTATATGAAAGTAATCACCTGAGTCAATCAACCATGAGTTATGGCATTCACTTGAGCATGCTATAACTAAGAATAAGTCCATTGAATCTTCATTTGTGGTCTTAATTTCTATAGAAGTTACTTCATCAGATGATAAACTATTATAAGCCATTTTATATTTACACTCTTTTATTTTACCCTGTTTTACCACACTTTCAACATTTTTGATTTTCTAGAGCAACTAATTTACCCCTAGATGTTGATTTCCTTTCTCCTAGTTTCCTTTTGCTTTTTTGTTGAGAATTACCTCTCACAACCAAAACATCCTTCTAATGATAATCCTCAAAATATTTTTATCTTATTTCCTCATATAGCAATATTCCTATAATACCCTTACTTTCAATGTAGAAGTGGTATTGGTGATAGCCATAACTAGGTTATCCCACAAATCAGGTAATGAATAATGTAAAGTAATACACATTTTATTTTCATCCATTTTTACTCCAACATAGTTTAATTGACTTGCCAAAGTGTTAAAACATTCATATGTTCAACCATCAAGCCACCATCATTCATCCAAAGTGAATACAATTTTTTTCAAATGAGAGTTTATTTACCAGTGACTTTTTTTGATACAAAATTTCCAGATTACCGCATAATATTTTTGTCATGGTCTTTGTCGATACATTCAACAATACCAAATTAGATAAGCACAATCTAATAGAGCTCCTTACATTTCTATCAATTTTTAGCCAATCCTCATCTATCATTGATTTTGGTTTTATCCTCGAGACTGTAATCCACTGATATCTATCAACCAATAGATCTTCCATCTTGAGTTTCTATAACTCAAAATTTTATCCATTAAATTTTTAAATCTCTACTTGTGTGCTTCCTATAATTTTTTTGTCTAGATTCTTCAAATTATAGTTCTCACTCAAGAATTAATTTATTATAGGGTTGAAACCCTTACTTGAACAAAGCTAAAACCTAGCTCTAATACAAAATAAAGAGCAAAAAGCCCTGATAAACTAAATCAGAAAAGTAGTAAATGCAAAAATTAAAAGAATAAGATAAAAAATACACACATAACATAAAATTCCACTTGGAAAAACCCTTACGAGAAAAAAAACCCATAATAATAATATATCCTTATTGCATAAACTTAACCGTCTCCAATACAATAATGTTCATATTCTCTACACCCAAACCTTGATGCAAGTGCAATTTAAATAACAACAACATAAGAACAAATTTTACAATACCATGGGTATAAAACCATGGGTTCACATATATTAACCCATAAAAATCCATATAGGTCTAAAAATAGCTTAACAACCCTAAATTTTCCCTGGGGGTTTTCGTCACTGAACCCTGATGATAATACATGGAAAGTGTCCAATAAGTTCTAGAGTTAACCCCACCAGAATAACATCAAAAATATTCAACATATTTACAATAGTTTGGTAGATCTTATTGAGCTATCAAATACTTTTCCTTTTAATTTTTCTTCCAAATATTGATAATCCCCTGATATTAGTTTGAATAGTTAGTAGACTTTTAAATATTTTGTCCTTTAAATTATTTTAGGAATCCCTATGAGCCATTGATCTAAGATTAGATGATTTTAAAAGTCTTATATATTTTACCATTTGAGTTTTTTGTAATCTATGTGAGCCATTTATTTGAGATAGGATGGTTGGAAAAGTTTTAAATGCTTTATCCTTTGAATTTTTTCTTTGAATATCTATGAGCCATTTATTTTCCAAGATCAAATGGTTGATAGAGCTTCTTGAGATTTTTAATGCTTTACCTTTAAATTTTTCTTTGAATCTCCATAAACAATTTATTTAATATTAGATAATTGGTGGTTTTTAAATATTTTATCCTTTAAACTTTTCTCAAATTCTTTATGAGTTATTGATCTAAGATTGAATGGTTGGCAAAGTTTGAGATGGTTTACCCTTTGAGGTTTTATTTTAATATCCACAAGCCATTTATTTGCCAAGATAGAATTCTTGATAGATATTTTTGAGCTTTTAAATGCTTTGCCCTTATAAATTTCCTTCAAGTATTCATGAGTTATTGAACTAAGATTAGATAGTTGGCAAGATTTTGAATGTTTTAGCCTTTAATTTTTTTTAGAATCTTTGTGAGTTGTTGATATAAGATAAGATAATTGAAAAAGTTTTATATGCTTTACCTTTTGAGTTTTTTCTTTGAATATTTGTGAGTTGTTGATTTTCCAAGATCGAACGATTGGCAAAGCTCAGGTGCAACAACTTGGATAGCATGCCAAAAATAAGCAATTTTGGACATCAAACCTCAAAACATAAGCAAATTTATATTCATCAAAAAGTATTTTTTGAGATGCATCTAATAGATATGGTTTCATAAAATTTTATTGGGTATTGCAAGAGATATGGGTTTTGAAAGTGCCATTATGGTAAAATTTAGGTGCCATGGTCAACAAGGTAATAAGATAACATGCTAAAAATAGGCCATTTGGGAGGCTAATTTTTCTTAGAACCTAGGCATGTTTATATTCATTGAAGAGCTCTTTTAGATACATGTCTAATGGAGGTGGTTTTATGAGATATCATTGATATTTGAAGGATATATGGGCCTTGAAAGTGATACTATCCATGTTTCCATGGATATTTCCAAGTTTATAGTATCTAATTTAAATAGATTTGGGGTGTTATAGCTATGGGAACATAGGCATCTTGGTACTCATTGAAAATATTTTACTAATATTGTTATAATAGGATAGGATTTTCATAAATTTGAAAATATTATTATACATAAATATTGTAATAAGCACTATGAGAACTCAGGATACACAAAAATTGGGTATCCACAACAAAGAATTAACTGATTGAGAAAATAAATATTTTACATGGTAGACCATTTTACATAAGCTTAGGCAAAGCAAAAGAAAAATCACAAAAATAAAAATAAAAGTAGGTCCCTAGTCCATGTAGACTAGGGCATGTTGTGCAAGCACAAAAATAAATGGTGACTCTATTGGGAAATGTTGTTTAGCATTTTGAAAATAGAATGAACATTGTCTAAAACAATGAAACTACAAGATCAATAAAACCAAAAAGTTGGCATCCATCCAAGGGTGGGTTTAAGCAATTAACCTAAAAGTAATACTCCATTTTATTTCAAAAAAAGTGTGTGCATATGAATTCATTCTTATTCTATAAATAGTTAACATTCTGCATTCCAGCATGTCACGAAATCATGACAGTTTTGCCAGAACTTTATCTCTCCTGAAACATGTCATGAAATCGCGATAGTTTTGCCAACATTTTCTCTCTCCTAAAACATGTCACGAAATCACGATAGTTTTTCCAACCGCCTACATACTTTTCCTTGTCTTTTTCTTGATCTTTTGCAACTGGGCTACTCTGATCTTCTTGGAAACTTACTGACCATGCTGAAACCTTCATCAAAACAAATTCTTTGAGATGAAACCTTCATCAAAACAAATTGCTTCAAGAACTCCTTGACATCAATGAAAACAACTACACTTGAGCAAAGACAATGTACTCAAGGTACCCAAAATTGCCAACAATCTCCCCCTTTGTCATTGATGGCAAACCTTTACTAAAAGCACATCTTCAAGAGCCAAAACTGAAATCAATCTGAGCTAACAACTAAGAATATTTCTTTGAAGTTTTGCTCCCCCTGTCTTGAAGCTTTCCTCTTCACTTGAAGCTCTCCCCCTTACTCATATCTCTCCCCCTTTGTCATCAATGGCAAATGGTCACCTTTGGGGCTCGGGACTAAGAAAGAGCCTCTTAGCTTAGTCCCTCCCCCACCTCCTAATGAGGTGATTTAAAACAAGGGTGGGAGTAAAACTCCCATTAGGCACTCATCATCATCAGTGTCTACAATTTCTTTGCCGGGCCTTCTCTTGAACTCTTTGTCAATGTTTCTGTTCTTGTCACTTTTCCTGTTCTTGTTCTCATCTCTTTTCTTGTCCACACCTTGATCCTTGGACCTATTTATACCACTGTTCCTATTCCTGTACCTTGGAAGATCAGCTCTGCACTGTCTGGCTGTGTGACCTACTTTTTTGCACTTATAACAAGTAGCAATATTATTTCTTTTAGGCATAGCTATTCTTTGAATTCGCCTATTATGACTAACCTAGTTCTTGATATTTGCCTTGCAAAAAATTGCTTTATGCCCAAACTGATTGCAAGAGTAACAATACCCTTGGAAGAAATTACCACTTTTGAAATTATTGTTAACCTTCTTCATTTGAGACATGCAATGTGCAGCCATGTGACCAAACCTATAACACGCAAAACATCTGTCATGAAATTTTCCTTTATACGACCTCTTGGGTCCTGAAAACTTTTTCTTCGCATTTTGAATTTATTTTTCTGTTTCTGCACATCGATCACTGACGGACTCATGTTCTGAAGTACTTTCTTCATCATAACTCTCTTCCTTTTGGAATCTCTTGCTAGATTCCCCAACCTGTTCTTTGAGCGGTTTAACAAAACCAAGACCTGTTTTATCTGTTGGATTTATTTGACCTTTGATGAGAGACTTAACCCTTTTGGAGCTATCTTGAAACCTATACAACTTATCCTTGTACTCTTTAATTTCCACTTCCAAAGAAGCCATTTTCTGTTCCAACTTATTATACTCAAGAATCTTAGACTCTAACTCATCCTTGAGTTCCTGTGTTTTAGCTATAGAGAAATCAAGACTTTCTATAAGATCATCTCTCTCCATACAGCATTCATCTAACTTAATCTTGAGTCTATCATTCTTCTTTATTTCCTTTTTCAAAACACTAAGAGCATTATTGAGTTCACATTCAAGATCCTCTATTTTATTGCACTTTGAATTATCAAAGCCTTTTTCAAATTTCTTATCACTAGAGGTGCTACCCTTTTCAAAAACCATACATGCATCTTCCTTATCATTTTCTGAAGCATCCTCATACATACTAGCAACCAATTCATTATTTGTGCAATCATCCTCAAGGTGCCCAAAATTTCCACATCTAAAACATTTCATGACGATGAATTTATGTTTCGATTCTTCCTCCTTTTCTGAAATGAACAACATATCATTTTCATTATCACTAGAAGAGCTTTCACTATCACTTGCTAGAACACTTACTTGCTTTGTCCGGATAGAAGCTCTTCTTGTTCTTGTGTGAATACCTCTTTCCTTGATTGTTGTGCTCATCTTTGTTCTTTCTGTAATACCTGTGCTTTTCAGAATCCTTGATCTTAACATCCTGTATATCTTCATCACTTTCATTCTTGGAAACAATACAGTCAATAGCATAATGACCAAACTTTCCACAGTTGAAACATCTTATATTTTTCTTGCTTTTGTGCTTTCTAGAGAACTTGCCTTTCTTGTTGTAATATGCCTCTTCCTCACTAGAAGACTCATCACTCTCTTGAATTTGTTTGCCCTTTGATTTCTTGGTAGCTTTGAAAGCTACCTCTTTATTTACATCAACTTTCACTTGAGTTCTCAACTCAAATGCTGCAAGAATACTATGGAGCTCATCCTTTTTCAACTTATCTAAATCTTTAGCTTCCTCAATAGCAAAAATATTTTCACTGAATCTATTAGGAAGAGATCTTAAAATCTTATCACACATCATTTTCAGCAAGCTCAAGACCTAAGTCTTTCATAGAGTTAACAACTTCATCCATACGAAGCATGTAGTCACTAATATTTTCATCATAATTCATCTTGAGTTGTTCAAACATACCTTTGAAGTGTCTCAAATTGGCCTTTCGAACATTTACATCACCTATGTGAACCACCTGCAGCTGTTTTCACATTTCACTAGATGTCTTGTAGTGAATCACCTTGGTAAGATCTTCCTTCTGTAAACCCTTTAAGATTGCATTCATTGCTTTTGAATTGCTATGATGTAGGAGCCTGTCTTCTTTAGTATAAGGACCATTTACAGGAAAGTGTACCCATCTTCAATCACTTCCCAAACCTCATTACCAAGAGCCATTAGATAAACCTTCATTCTTGCACTCCACAGACTAAAATCTGATCCATCAAGAATAGGTGCTGCATTGTCACTTGAATAATCCATTGTGTTCTTAACCAGTTCTTCCTTCACGCTGTTAAACCTTTTTGAAGGAACCCACTCTGATACCAATTGAGGAACACAAGCTTATACTGAGAGGGGGGTGAACAATATAAGATCGCTTTTTCAATATTTCTTTCAATTCAACTTGCAGATCAAAATTATGTAGCAGTATTAATAGCAGTGAACAAAGCAATACATAAAAACACCATTCACAAAAGAGACACATAGCAATTTACGTGGTTCACGCAATGCGGGCTACTCCATGGATAAAATTTTCACTAAATTTTATCAACTCAAAATCTGAGAAAACCTTTCTCGATTACAATGTTTATGGGCACCAACCCAAAGGAGATTCCTTGCCCTAACTCTGCTCTAACTGGTGATCCTCTAGAAGACCTCTGTCTCTGCTACCCTTAGCAAGTGGAACTCTATCCATAGAAGACACCTATCTTCCCTACTCTGGTTGGAGACCTCTATCCTCAACTCTTTCACCTCCAAAGCTGGTCCTCTTGTCTGCACCAAACACAGTCCTTCGGTCTGGCACTAATGTCCTCAAAATTGTACCTTTGTGCAATTACAACACTAGATCAAACATCCACTTGTGCTCCTCTATGATCGAACTTCTCCCTGCACTCTATCTACGAAAGTCACACTTCGAACGCACACTTCGATCGATACGACTCGACTCGGCCTCTGCGCTCTGCGAGCTTCACTTGCACAAGTTCAATATTTTTCTTTTTTTTCGCTCTATCTCAAAAATAGCCCTCCTTTTATAGAATGAATTTCAAGATCAAATCACTCAACCTTAGTCGGTTGTTGCCCTTCAACCATGTCGACTGCAAACTCTATGCTGCGTCGGCCTAGATTTAACTTTGTCGGCTCAAAGTTAACTCTGTCCTTCAACCGCCTCTGGTTCTATAGCTATCCTTGTGAAACTACAACATGTCACGAAATCGTGACACCTTTTCCTGCCGTATGCCTTCTTTTGCCTGTTGTCGCAAAATCGTGACACTTTTGGCCTTTGTTTGCTTTGACAACGTTCTTGTCGTGAAATCGTGACACTTTAGACTTTTGCTGACGTCATCTTCACTCTGTCATGAAATCATGACACTTTAGACTCCATTGCCTTCTTCTCTGCTTTTGTCATGAAAACACGACACATCTGCTTCTACTGACATCATCTTTTAACTCTGTCGTGAAATCGTGACCCTTATGACTTCATGGCCTTCTTTTCTGCTTGCACTAGCGAAAACAGAACATGTTGCGAAATCGTGACACTTTTGCTGCCTTAAGCTCTTTTCTGCCATATGCCCGCGAAACTAGAACATGTCATGAAATCATGACGCTTTTGTCTACAAAGCCTTCCTCTCTACTTCTATCGCGAAATCGCGCACTTCTCCTATAGAAGACCTACTTCCAGTTTCTGTCGCGAAATTGTGACACTTTCTCCAACTGAAAGCTGCCAACTTTGCTTGTCGTGAAATCATGACACTTTCTGCATTCACAAGCTTTCTCTTCATCCTGTCGTGAAATCGTGACACTTTCTGCAACTTAATGCTGCCATCTCAACCTGTCGTGAAATCGCGCCACTTTTTGCATTCGTACAACTTCTTTGTGGCCTGTTGTGAAATCATGATGCTTCTTGTTCGAGACTCTTCCTTTTGCTGCATGTTGTGAAATTACAACAATTCTCTCTTCAAGCTTTTCAGCATGTCACAAAATCATGATAGTCCTTATTTTGATTTTTGTAGCATGTCATGAAGTCGCAACAATCCTCACTTTGTCTTTTGCAGCATGTCACGAAATTGCGACACTTTTTCTTTCGGACTCTCTCTTCTGCATTATGTCACGAAATCACGACACTTGCTCGTCCGAACAACTTTCTTGGCAATGTGTCACGAAATCGTGACACATTTCTTTCTCTGCCTTCCTGCACTTTTTGAGTCATGAAAATGCAACATGTCATGAAATCGTGACACTTTCCATATTTATCTTCTTCTCTGCCAACATGTCGTGAAATCGCGATAGTTTTCACACTTGCCTTTTTCTCTACCAACATGTCGCGAAATCCTGATAGTTTTGCTTGCTTTGTCTCTGCCTTCCAACATGTCGCAAAATCATGACAGTTTTGCCAGAACTTTCTCTCTCCTGAAACATGTCACGAAATCATGATAGTTTTGCCAGCACTTTCTCTCTCCTAAAACATGTCATGAAATTGCGATAGTTTTTCTAGCCGCCTGCATACTTTTCCTTGTCTTTTTCTTGATCTTTTGCAACTGGGCTACTTGATCTTCTTGAAAACTTACTGACCATGCTGAAACCTTCATCAAAACAAATTCTTTGACATGAAACCTTCATCAAAACAAATTGCTTCAAGAACTCCTTGACATCAATGACAACAACTACACTTGAGCAAATGCAATGTACTCAAGGTACCCAAAATTGCCAACAAGTTTGAAAATTAGGCTATTTCGTCCTTGAGCAAACATTGGTCTACTAATGATAAGCTTGCATCACAAGTAGATATGTCACCAACTACCAAAAATTTATCTATTTCCAACTAGGCGTTTATATATCTAACATGTTAGAGTTACTATGTTAGTAACAATGATTATTACATCATTTAGGTAATATTTAAGTTTCACCTAGGTAGATATAATTTACCACATGGTAAAAAGTAATTTCTTACTTTTTACCACTAGTAGTTACTATTACCAGTTACCTTGGTTAGTACTCTATCTTACCGTCATTTCCCTTTGGATGGCAGATAAGTTAGTTGTTAGCGTAGACATAGGATCTATTGTTAAATAATCTATTTTGTAACCTACTTAATCCTATAGCTATCCTATGCTATAGTTGATGAGATTAATCAATAATAATTCTTGTCTTACCTTATGTAACATTGGTATCATCACAACCAGGTGGCCTAATATGAGCTCCGCTCATTCCAATTGACCTGGACTTGGCACGGTCTTCGAGGGCCCTACTGGCCCTCAGGACCTACATGGATCCCTAGGTAAGCCTCCAGGCCCACATTATCGATGGCCATGGGAGAGGGCCCGTAGGCCCACGTCATCGAGAGATCACAGGAGAAGGCCTGCAGGCCCAACAACATTCTGCTGTCAAACCTGACAGGCCGACAGTGGGCAGGTGACACAGATCCGGTGATCGAGATCTGAGAGGGTAGGAGCACCCTCCGATCTCTAACGATCGATGGCCCAGATCCGATGAACAAACTCCTAAGCACAAATCTCAAGGACAATTGCAGTTGATAGACTATAGCATCGATGCAACTGGGACCCACGAGCGCTCGGGCATAGATCTCGAGGCACTAACTCAGACCACTCATTTGGTGACACATGGTAGCCAGACATGACCTCAGGCACATATCCCAAGGTGTTGACGTGGCACTACCACTAGACTGGACACATGGCAAGCGCCACCTGGATAGGACACACGACAGACACCACCTGGACATGACACATGGCAGACAACCACTAGACGACAACAAGATGAAGACAGATGTGACACATGGTGAATAAGCCACATGTCATCAGACTTGACATGTGGGTGACATGTGGCGAACTGCCACATGCCACATAACTCGACCTGTCCGTGCCATGTGGCCAACTACCACGTGCCACCTGACTCGACCTGGCTGCGCCACATGGCGATGACCAAAAAGGGGGCGGGGTGACTTCTCGAAGGCATTCAATATTCTAAGGGCTTTAAAGCCATTTTATACTCCCTAAAATCCCTTGCGTGGGTGATGTGGGATAAATCCCACATTTTTCCCCGCCCGCACGAGGAGTGAAGTGAAAGGGAATATCATTCCCTTCCCTTCACGTCGAGCCAGCTAGCCCGACCGACAGAGGGGCCAGCACTAAGGCACTACCTGACGGGAGGTCTGGAGTTCGACTCCAGTTGGGGCAAGAATAATTTTGCTCCAAAAGAAAAAAAAAAGTAAGGTAATATTTTTTATTTTTTTTGGAATTTATTTAAAATTTTGTCTTTTTTTTCAATTATTTTTAATAATTTAATTTAATCTTTGTTTTTTTTCACAAAATCAATTTAAATTTTATATTTTATTGATTTTTAAATTAAACAAAGTTATTTTATTATTAAAATTAAAATTGTTAAGTCAATCTTTTTTTTTTTCAAATTTAAATTAAAATAGAAAATTAAAGACCTATTTTTTGCATCACAAACAATGAGTGCTTTTGTTTTCTCATAAAACGGAATATAAGACATAGAAGAGTACATTTTTATTGCAAAATTAGGAAACCTTAATTCTTCTCAAACCTTGTTAATTTAGCATACAATAAAGGTTCAAACTTGAATTCTTTTTTGCCAAATTGTAACACAAGGAGACACATTTTTTTTGTAAAAATCAAAGTTCAAAGAGTGCATTTGTTTTCTCCAAGGAGATATAATACATAAAATTGCACATCTATTTTTTTTTGCAAATTTGAGAAGAAATTGTAACCTTGGTCCATAAAAACTAGGTCGTGTGTCGACTAGTTCTGGAAGCCTTCCAAATGCGGGTCGTGTGTCGACTTGTCTTGGAAGGAGTGCTCAAAATTGTTAATTTTGTAAAATTCAGGGGAGAAGACAACATTGTACTTCTTTTGCAAAATTGGAAAACAAAGTAGGAAACATAAAAATATCATTTTTTGCACAACACAAAACACACATTTTTTTGCAAAAATTAAATGGTGCATTTTCGATTTTACTCGACACCTTTATTGGAAAATTAGGTGCATTTTCGGTTGCATCCGACACCTAGGTGATAAGGATTTTATGGGTATTCTTGTTTGATTATTGCATTATTTCTTTTGCAATTATAAGTCATAGAATCAAGAACACACTCAACCCCAAAATTTCACAAATTTGTGTAAATCCTTGCACAGATTTAAAGCCAAAATTACTTGATATTCTCTCCTAAATCAACAAAACCCCTAATTCACTCTTATTTGTTTGGCTTAATTTCCTCCAACTTCTCATCCTTCTCGAAGGGTGTTAAGGCAGGTGCCATTAAATATCTATTTGAGTGAATTATATTTTGGTACTCTCTTAGGGTAATCAAATGAAAGAACAAGTTTTTGAAAATAAGGAACCTTAAAATTTGCAATCCTTTACACTAGGGGGGGATAATTCCTTTCTTCCTTCAAACATAGATTTTGATAATATGGAAATAAAACTTGTAAAGGCAATCAGAAAAGTCCAAGTCATCAACATTAAAACCTTTTCTTTTAGAATTCATAACAGCAATCATGCTTGAAGTACTTACAATAAGAATGGACAAATTGGTGAACTTTTTTGATCAAATTGCCTAGAAAGCATAGTTTTGCACAAATTGTAACAATGACAACCATGACACCATTCAGTGTTGGTTTCAAAACAAGCAAAACTAAAATGGTAAAGGCACAACACAAAAGCAATATTTCTTGTGAAGTGTCTCATTTTGATTTTGTTTCTAGTTCAAATATAGCACAAGGAGTGCTAAATTGCTAAACACTATTTTTTAGAGGGAAAACACATGTGTCCCTTGGGAAAAAGCACCATTTTCTCTCTCTCTTATTTTAGGCTTCATAAATAGCATAAGTTTTTTGTTTGAAGACATTGCAATAAGGGGTGCTTGTACCTCTTTTAGGCTTCATAAATAGCAAATTCTAGGTGTTTGAAGTACTTGTAGCAAGAGGAGCGACTTTTTGTGATGTAAAAGTGTCTAGGAGGCAATATTTGTAAATCCTTCACAACACACTTGTGTTGCACACTTTATGCAATTGAGGGGGGATATCCATTTCTTTTTTTCACTAATTTTTGTAAATAGGGAATATGACTTATAAGGGTGCATTTTCAGCTTTGACTGACACCTTAGTCACACTTCCTTTAGAAATCAATTACACTATGTTTTGCAAAAAGAAGGGGGGAACTTATAAGGGTGCATTTTTGGCAACGACCGAAACCTTAGCTACCTTATCTTTTGCAAATTCATATTATAAATAAATGAACCTTGTATGAAGTGATCTATTCTACTACACCTAGCGATTGCAGCGGTTGGTTACCCATGCAAATCGGTTGGATGATGTGATTACCATAATGACATTCGTTGGCATGAAGACAACGTGAGGAATGACCCAATTTTTGCTTAGGAGTAGCCAGAGTATGCGTGACAGAGCAAAGAACCAGCAGATCAACATCTTCTTCACTGTATTGGGGCAGTTATATACTTTACCCAAATATTGTTGTATAGAGGGATATATATGTATTACCCAAATAATGTAATAAGGGGGGATGTTAGAGTTACTATGTTAGTAACTATGATTATTACCTCATTTAGGTAATATTTAAGTTTCACCTAGGTAGATATAATTTACCACATGGTAAAAAGTAATTTCTTACTTTTTACCACTAGTAGTTACTATTACCAGTTACCTTGGTTAGTAGTCTATCTTACCGTCATTTCCCTTTGGACGGTAGATAGGTTAGTTGTTAGCGTAGACATAGGATCTATTGTTAAATACTCTATTTTGTAACCTACTTAATCCTATAGCTATCCTATTCTATAGTTGATGAGATTAATCAATAATAATTTGTGTCTTACCTTATGTAACATAACAAAGTTATCTCTAATCCCACTCTAAACCTTACTCTATTTCTAGTTAGGTGTTCATATCCCTGATAGAGTTTGTCTAAATCACCAAAGTAGGTGAGGCCCTTTTTTTTTAATTTTTTGGAGCATAGATTTATTTTGCTCAATTTATGGAAAATAGAAAGGTAAACATATAAATGGTTTTTTCTTGAGAACCAAACCACAATGTTTTTATTCCTCTTAATCTATAATATCTTTAAAGTATTTTTATTGTGAAGTTACAACATCATTTTGCATTACTTCTAGATTGATTTATTTTTCCCAAGACATGGACATACACCAAATTATTGATTAATCCAATCTTGGCTTCATTAATTTTAGAGTAGGACATTTTATCTCTAAACTATGTAGAAATACTACCTCCTTAGCATAACCATAAGTTGGTTGTATTTGACTATTTTAGACCTAAAAGAGGAAAGCACAAAATAGAAGAGGAATAAATCCAAAATGCAACACAATAAAACTTGAAACAAGACCAACACACCAAAATATCAACACAATAAAACTATGTATATGGCTTATTTACAAGACAAATCTGAAATACCTTTAGGTGCTAAAGTAGTGTTTGAGGAATTGCCCATTCACTGGTAATGGGACATCGTCTTCAATTAGAAAATTTAACTTGAGGGTATTCTCTCCTAGAATATCTAATATTTGGAAGGGACCTATCCAAAGGGGATCAAATTCCCCATGGTCTCCTTTCTTTCATGAGTCTTATCCTAAAGTAACATTAAATATACAATCTTAAAGGCCTATATTTTATCTCTTAATAAACTATCATTTTATCATTTCTTGATGCTTACTAAAATATCGTAATGCATCTTTCATTTTCTCATCAAAATACATTAAATTTTAGGGTATATATCTTAAGATTTGTGAGAAATATAGGATCTTGAATATAAACTAAATGGTAAATACATGTTCCTAATTGAGATTTAATCCTTACCCTATCTAATCATAATACATATTTTAGTTTATTATGCCAATTCCTAGGATTCTTATCCATTTTTTTCTTAATTATTTCTTGAAAGTTTTTTTTATTTGCTTTTGCTACTCCATTACCATAAGGACAGTAAATATATGACAATTTTAGAGCTATATTATTATTATAATACCATTCAATAAATTGCAAGGAAGACAAGGTAGGACCATTATCACATACTAGAGCATACAACATCCTAAACCTATTTATGATGTTATCTTCAAGGAATTGGATCACAACCACCACTGTGTAATTTTTGGATGCTTGAGCTTTTATCCACTAGGTGTAGTAATTTTTGGTATTTAGGAGGAATTTGTGACTAGTTGACAAATCAATATTGATGACACCTATGACGTCTAGCCTCTTTTATGCAAATGGGTAAGCTTCAAACACTGGTTGTAATGGCATTATATAATTTCTTTCTTTCTGACCTATGACTTGGAAAACATGGAATAACTAGGCATGTACATGTGCATATTTAAAGACATGGGATCAATAGTAACTAGCTCTTAGTTTTTTGTGTGCTATGGTGTTTCCCAAGGAATTTCCTATTCCATATTTGCCATGAAAATATTTGAGGACTTTATTAGCTTCATGTTTGTTTGGAAAACTTAAGTAGATTACCTTGTGTTTTCTCTGGTACAAAATTTCTAATTTTATCATAAATTCCATGTATTTAAGATTCAATACTTTTATTTGTATGGAATTTAAGTGATCAGGACATACTCCATTTAGTAAATAATAAATAATGTCTTGATACCACTCGTTGTTGGTAATTTCTTTCATAAAATAATGTTGGCATGAGATCTCACAATCAACTTCAGCCAGTGTTTTTCTTATTCTCTATCCTCTAATAAATTTCATGAGATGTATTTCTAAATAGAACTCTTGTAGGATAGACATAAACTTACCTTTACATTCTCCTAGATCATTCTGCATCAACATTGTTTTTATAGCTAAATTTGGTAGTATTACAAACACATTACTATATAGTATATAGTGCCAAAAATATTTTATAGCTTTTATTAGAGAAAGGGATTGTTTGTCTATTTCCAAATATCCAAGTTGAGCATCCCTCAATGATAATGTTATGAAGGCTATTGGTCTCTCATATCTAGTTTTTGTCCTTTGAGTTAAAACACTAGTAGTCAAATGTTCTAATGTGAATGAGTAAATGTAGAACAATTGAGTATAATCTAGACTAATAAATCCAATAGTATAAATGATTATATTTTTAGTTTCTTGGAAGGTAGCTTCTGCTTCTCTAGTCCATATAATATTGACATCCTTCTTGAGCATCACATTTATAGGCTAGATAATTTCTACAAAATCATAAATAATTTACTTACATAATTAATTTTACCAAAGACAGAATTCAAATCTCTTTTGTTTTAAAGAAGGGTAATTTTTGAATTGCTTTAGTTCTTTCTAGGTCAATGGAAATACTAGCTTTCAAAATAACATGCCCTGGGAGTTTTCCTTCCATGACTCCAAAAATACATTTTTTGGTTTCAATGAAATTATATGTTGTTGACATCTTTGCAATGCCCGTATTAATTATTACACATGGTCTTTATGCTTTTTAGAAAATTTAGTGAGGTCATCCATGTAAATCATGATGCATTTTCCAATGAGGTCTTTAAATACAATGTCCATAGCTATTTAAAAAATTGCTCTTACATTGATAAAGTTTAATGAAACTCTCTTGTATGAAAAAATTCCCCACTTTATAGTAAATATAGTTTTAATATTATCCTTGATATCTACTATTACTTGATTATAAATTGAGTAGGCATCCGAGAAGGACATCATTTGAGATTCATTCACCATTTTTAGTACTTCATCCAAGGAAGGAAGGGGATAATTATCCTTCTCAAATGCTCTATTAAGATTTTTGAAATCTAAAAACAAATGTACTTCTCTATTATTCTTAAGAACTGATACCAAAATTTTCACCTACGTTGAATACCTTATAGGAAAAATGATGTGGACTAACAATAATTTTTGTACCTCTTTGAGAATGAGAGGTTCCAATAATTGATTCATTGGTCTCTACTTTTGTTGGAAAGATTTCATTCCTAGCTTTATGGGAATGGTGTGGGTAGTGATGGATGTATCATAAACCTTAAAAAATTCATAGATATATGCTATAATATACATATAATCCTTTAAGACATAAATTATTTCCTTTTTCTCCTCATCAGTGTATGTTTTTTCCATGAAGATATTTTAGGGATTATCATTTTTTCCCAAATTGTATATCTTGTATGATCCTTTTTTAGGTGAGGTGGTCTACTACTTATGGATACGATAATCCATATAAAATAGACATTGTAAAGAAATCATTCCTTTGGGAATGTCATTTGTCTTCAAACTCAATTTGCCTTCTTCATCTAGTTCTATACAATTTTTGTCCTTGTTTATGATCTATGTTTTAAATATGCCTGAATTAGCAATAAAGTTAGCTATATGCCTATTTTCTTCAAATACCAAAAATGTTTTTTATGTTATCTAGTATAGAGGGGGTTGCAACTAGTTGTACCAAGAATAACTTTATTTTGAAATGAGCAACCAATTCTAGGGTACTTGCTACTACTACCAATGAATCTATAGTATGGTTCCTTTTATATGGCATAGTTTGGATATTGAAAGAAACAACCTCTTTAATTAAGTTGCATACATAACTATGATAATTTGAGACACTTGTCATGACATGCATACTATTTTTGTACTTTTTTAATCACAAAATCTAAGTCTCCTAGGACACATACATATTTGACTTCATTTTATGGTAAACTACAATCCATGAATCAATGTTTCATTCTCAATAGTATTATAGGTGTAAGGGAATTATAATAAGTAAGAAGAAATATAGGATTTACCCATAGGGTTGACATAATTTGTATGTTATCTAACTTGGTATTCAAGATATAAGGTTGACTTGGTCTTAGTTGAACTGTTACACTATTTGTGGGTGTAGACATGTTCAGGAATATGGATAAGGTTTTTTTATTATTTACATTTGACATCATTTTATTTAATGGCATAGGATTGAAAGGTTGGTTTTGGATGGAATACATGGTGATTGGTAATTTTTTTAGTATGGGAATGTGCTATGTAAGGGCTCGGTTTATTAGAGGTCTCTAATGAAAAGCTACTGGTTGTCCAAGTGAAGGACCTAAACCAAATTTTTAAGGTATTAATTTTTGTTTAATCATTATAGACTCACTATATACTAGTTATAAGGATATGATTTGAGGATCTATTCACACAAACATGGAAGTTAATGGGTCAAAATATCTAACATACTTGTGGATGGTTACTTCCTCTATGATGGTGTAAGGTGTCACCAACCTGGTGTATAATTAAGGAACCTAATTTTGAATGGTCTCAAGGGTTCATTAGGTTATCTATGGGAAGAGGTAAAATTATGACACACCATAGTTGGGTTGATGGGTAATATAAAGTAGATAGTAAATGCTAAATTATCGTTTGTTTTAAGAATTAATAGAGCCTAAATATAAGTTGATATACCAATCATATGCAAACCCATCCAATGTGTGTGGAAAATTTCTATAAGCAACATCCTTATATTTAATGTATAAACAGATTAAGGTATTTTTTATGCCTGAATACATTCTTCGACTAACCTTGTCCCATCATACCTATACCGAGGGAGATATATTTTAGTATTCTTATGTATATCATGTATAGGGTTTTGTATGTTCAAATAACTACTTTATACTAGCCATGGAGTAGGAGCTACCATTGGTGTACCTTGGGATATTGTGAAAGGATTAACAAAAGAGATAATAGCTTGAGTAGAACTATTGATAGTTTGAGGACTGCTGGATTTGGGTTTTCCTTTATCAGATCTAGGTCTTCTATATAGGGAAATGCTAAGAAATTTAAAAATACCTATAGATGACTTGGATCTAGTGATGATGATATTTGGTTTTAGCTTGACAATTGTGATGTGTAATATAAACACTATACCTAGGGAATTTGAATTTATATAGTCTTTAAGACCTCCTTCTAGTGACAGTTCATGTTGAGCATACCATATACACACTTTGTATTCCCCCATAGTTCCAATTTTGTTAGGTATGAAGAGGAAAAATCCAAACTATTGATGTATCAAGGATAATTCAACTTACTTGGAATAGAGTTTGTTCTCTCTTAAAAGGAAATTTATTTCCCCCAAGTTTTGGGTATGGCTAGCTCTTATCTAACATGGATAAACCCATAGGTTGATGGTAGTTGTTTCTTCAAGGAATATTTGTTGGTACAAATCTAAGAAGTAGGTTTTATAATCATAATGTTTTAACCTTAAATGTTCAATTGTTCAAAAAACCATTCCACAACATTGATATTATATCATACGTAAATTAAGAGGAATTTAAATTGCACAAAATAATGGTGAATTTAAACTATGTAAACTTTAGTAGCCCAAATAGTATCATTCATTGCATTCATAATATTATCATATACAATGACAATAATTAGCTTACTACTATATGAAAACTTAAACCATGCAAAATACAAAGCTATTTTTAATGCTTTTGAACTAAAATTAATCTACTTCTAATCTAAATAGGTTGTAAAAAAAATCAAAGGTTTAAAGGTTATAGAGATAAAACAAAAAATAAACTAACTTGTGTTGTTTTGAATTTGATTTGGACTTGACAAAGCAACAATTTTGATTTAAAACCAATCTCAGCTCAATTATTATTCACATAGCTTATGATCCAAAATGGTGTGATCTTAAGAAGGAAAATAGACTATGAAATAAATTGAATGCAATGACCATCATCATGCATAGATTGAACATCTAATTTCAAAGTCTTATATTACAAAAGATATAACATAAAACACATACAACTTTGGATTCACCCACTTTAGTGAATTACAAGAACATACCTCAGGATCTTGCACAAGTCTTAGTTTAAAATATCCATCCAACTAAAATGAAAAGGTTAACATAGAATAAACTAAGTCTAATAGGTTAGCTAATAGATGGATTTTAACCCTTTTGGCTATCTAGTGGGCTGATTTTTATACAAATTTTTAGCTCTTCACAAAGTCTCATTTTATCATTTTTTTAATTACTATTATTTCCTTCCTCTAGAGCATATCAAATTTTTGATTTCATCTTTAGCATGTTCCTAGTGTGAGCTCCTTAAGATCATTTTGGCTATATTTCAACCATACCTCATTAAATTTCAAACTCAAGAAAATATTAGGCTTACTTGTGCTTGGTTTATCTCAAGTGGTTTAAATTTTACTCTTTTTGCTACAACAAGTCGTCTAGGAACTAATTCCTATCACTCCTCTTCTTCTTTTATCTTTTGACACTATCTGAGCATTATTAACGTCACTACATTTGTTAGTTCTCACCACTTTCTTATTTTTATTATTTTGTAAATCTAGGTTCACCTAATTAGCATTAAAACTCCTATGTCCATAATTTTTTTCATTCATGAAGTAAGTTCCTCAAGATCACCTCTTAACTATACCTCTTATGGGAAGTTTAGCGTGAGCACAATTCAATAAATTTAAACAACTCCATCTATTATTATCATTTTGTGCTCTCTAGAATTCTCCATGCAGCCATTGAGAACCTCTCTGTCACTCCAAGTATTGGGTTTCTAGAACTTATGAATGAAGCTCGATTATTCAGGTCCCTTAAGATTCCTACTTTTCCTATTTCTCCTCCAAGTTCAATAGTTGATCGTTTGGTCATTATATGGTCTCCTCCACCCTCAAGCTATTTAACTTTGATGGTGCAGCTAAGGGTAACTTTGATGGTGTAGCCAAGGGTAACCTTGGTCTTATTGGTGCTAGAGGTATTTTCAAAAATCATGAAGGGGATATCATTTTAGCCCTTGCAAAAAGCCTTGGGGTCTAAACCAATCACTTCTAAAGCTCATGCACTCTTATAAGGTCTATCTCTTCTACCTCGTATTAATTGTTCCAACCCTATTGCTGAATGTGACTTGATGAAAATTATCAAAAGTCTCAGAGGAACCTATTCTATTTCTTGGAACATATATTATTTGATATTTGAAGCCAAAACCTTTATAAGTTCCTCCACTAATATCACCATCCAACATGTCTATAGAGAAGGTAATCCAACCACTAGTCTTTTAGCCAACTTGGGTGTCTCTAAGCCCAACCTTACTATCTAGACTAATAGTTTTTCTCCTTCTCTACTTGATGGCAATTCCATGTCTGTGTCTTTCAAGTGAGCTCTTCTTGATATTTCAGTGGGGTTGGAGGTTTTTATCTAACACCCTTGTTTCACTTGTCACTTTCCTTTTATAGAGCTTCATCAGTTTTATCCGTATCCACTTCTAGTTACCCTATTTAATGGTGGCTAAGTTGGTACAAACTCCCTTGTGTGGGGACACTCGTAACTCTATTATGACTCATGGCTTCTATGTTCCTTTGGGAGATACTAATATCTTCATGGTAGATATCTAGTACGGTGATGTCAAAGGTGATCAGAGGATTTTTCAAAACATGATTGTTTTCCTTTTTATTATTCTTGGCCATGCATGGAGGATCTACGATAGAGTTATTTTCATAGGTTTCATCATTTTTTACGTGTGGATTTTCTACCATAGGGTGGATTCTAGAGGCATGGGTAATTTCTATTACAGGGTGGATTCCAGGGCCATCATCTTGAATTATGTGTGCAGGAAAGTCTACATGATGGATGTCAAATGGAACATTCAGTACTACATATGGTTGTGCTTTAGGGTGATTTTTAATGGTACGCGGATTTTATGTTATAGAGAAGGATTCCTCCTTTACCAATATGTGGGCCTCTCAATTGGTTTTCTATAGCTTCTCTTCGATGGCCCGTAGAGAGATTTTTGATTTTATCTTGGTTTGGTTGGGATATCCTCTCCTAGCTCTCCTATTTTTGTAAAAAGGTTACAAGACCTTTTCAAAACCCCTTTATCAATAAAAAAAACTGCCTCATTAAATTTTTACTTTTGAGAAGTCTAGGAATTGCTTGAATCAGATTGGTGTTAAGTGATTAACTTCATGCTCTTATAGCTACAACAAGTGGGTCAATTCATTTTCATGCTCTATAGATCTGTGTTTTCCTAGTCAATAATAAACTTCCCAGGTCTACCATATTTCATTTTTGAACAGTTATATAAGATAACCTACAAGAGAAGATTTTGTGTGAGACAAATTAAAAAATTGTAGGTGTTGCTATTTATTTTTTTTAATTTTGGCATTCATTTAATTATTTTTTCTTTTTCCTTTTTCCCTATTTTATCTCTTCTAATTTTTTCTATCCTTGTATCTCTCTAGAAACATTCTATATTTTTCAACATTTTTTTTGTGTTTTTAGGCAATGTATTATATTTTCTAGCAACAATTTGCACTTTTTGATAGCACCTAATATTTTTTTGTCACATTTTGCATTTTGATATTTCTTGACATTTATTATATATTTTTTACTCTACATGGTTTGGTAATTTTCTATGTTTTTGGTCTTTCCCTATGTTTTCCATCCCTTCTCTACATTTTCAGTCATTTTTATGTTTCCTGGCTCTTCTCCACATTTTTTGGTCATTTTCTATATGTTTTAGCTCTTTTATGCATTTTCTATCTATTTTCAATGTTTTTTTGGTCTTTGTATGTGTTTTTAACCCTTCTCAAAATTTTATTTTTTGTGTTTCCAACTTTTCTCTATATTTTTTTGCCAATCTCTATATTTTCCAGCCATTTTGTACATTTTTTGGCTATTTTTTAGGATTTAAATTCATTGGTTGCACTTAGTCTTTATTTCTATCTCAAGCCATTGATCTCCAAGATCTAATGGTTAGTGGAATTTTCCAATACTTTCCCATCTATATTTTCCTCAAATCCCTATGAGTCATTGATCTAAGATTGGTGTGGCTTTTCAATGCTCCATCATCTAAAACTTACTCTAATTTGCATGAGTCATTGATTATTTTTAGATTGGATGATAGGTGAGCTTTTAAATTATTTACCCTTTAAATATTTCTTTGAATCTCTATGATCCATTCATTTGACATTGGATAATTGATGGTGTTTTATGTGCTTTAAGGTTTGATTTTTTTCTTCTAATCTCCATGAACCATTCATTTTCCAAGATTAGATGATCGATGGAGTTTGTTAAGCTTCTAAATGTTTTGTCCTTTAAATTTTTCCGACTCTTTATGAGTCATTTATCTAATATAAAATGACTAGGTAGTTTTATATACTTCTCTCTTTGATTTTTTCTTTAAATCTCTATCAATCGTTGATTTTCCAAGATCAAATGTTTGGCGGAGTTTTCCAAGCTTTTAGATGTTTTGACCTTTAAATTTTCCTATAAATATTTGGGAGCTATTGGTCTACGTTTAGATAGTTAGCAGGATTTTAAATATTTTAACCTTTATTTTTTCTCAAAATCTTTACGAGTCATTGATCTAAGATCAAATGGTTGGTGATGTTTTAGAACTTTAACTTTTGATTTTTTCCATCTAATCTCTACGAATTGTTCATTTTCTAAGATTGAATAGTTGGTAGAGCTTGCTAATATTTCAAATGGTTTTTCCTTTAAATTTTCCTCTGAATCTCCATGGGTCAATGACTAGAGATTGAATGGTTGGCAAACTATTGTATATTTTACCTTTTAATTTTTCTTAAAATCTTTATGATTCATTGATCTAAGATCAGATGATTGACAAAGTTTTAGATGCTTTACCCTTTGAGTTTTTTGTTTGAATCTTTATGAGTAATCAATTTTCCAAGATCAGATGGTTGTAAATCTTGATGAGATTTTAAATACTTTACTCATTAATTTTTCTTCAAATGTTTGTGAGTCTTTGATCTAAGATCAGACAGTTAGTGGGCTTTTAAATATTTTGACCTTTAAATTTTTCTTAAAATCTCTAATTTGTTGAGGTTAGATCTAATAATTGGAAATTTTTTGAATTTTTACCCTTTGATTTTTTCATTTGAATATCCATGATCCGTTCATTTACCAAGAGCATACGATTAATGGAACTCAAGCATAGTTGCTTGGATAGTGTAAAGTAAAAATGAGCAACACCAATAAAGCAATAAATCAGAGCAAATAATAGAATGTATGCATAAAATGATAGATCTAATTTATTATGACTCAAGTAGCCTGGATCTCCAAATTTTATAATAGATTTTCCCAAAATCTAGGGTTACATTACACTTTATTACTTTTGATACAATATTACAATAAGAGAGTTTGAAAAACCTCATTAAAAAAATTATGGTGTCTTCTAAAATCATCTTCACTCTAAAAAATTTGTGGGTGGGCTTGTGTATCCCTATGGGACCACCCGAGATGCAACAACCATTAATGAAAGAGTCTTCTATACCTATAAATATATCACACCATAAAAATAGATTAGTAGCATATGTGAGGGCTCCACTATGTTAGACCCTTTGAATAATAGATCTACAATAATCCTAACTACAATGATAATGAAATGTAAGCTAAATACAAAAAACTTGAGTTGTAAAGTAAAAAACCTTTTACCTTATCAGAATAAACCAGATTTATCTAATCCATGCTTTTTCTTCTACGATCTGATGTGGACAAATACCCACAAGTGTTAGAGGGTTTTTTGGTGATAAACTACATGCTAGGAAATACCTTGGAGCATTTGGAGAAAGTTGTGAACACCCTACAACATTGTTGGAAAGCTCAGCAGTGTTCGAGGAGTTCCCAACAATGTTTAGGGGTTTCAAGGAGGTATATTGTAGAACCAAATTTGGTTCCTAGGGATTTGGCAACAAAAATAGGGGATGCAGTAGCAACGAGGAGGGAGGATATTAGTGAAATGCTAGGGTTTGGATGATAATCAATGCAAGATATCTAAAACGTTTATATTGATTAACTACATAACCATTTAACCCTCATTCAAAAAAGTGAATGATATTTTATAACCTACCTTCAACATGTTAGGGTTTCGATAACACCAACAAATGATAAAGATTAAAACATTATGAAGGGATAAGATTATAACTTTGATATGTGACATGGATCAATTTAAATGGATGGTTGAGATTGAGATGTGATGAGTGGCTATGATTTATTCATATTATATATATAAATATAAATATATAAAATATTTATATTTAAATATATATATAAATAAATATACATATATATAAATAAATAATGAACGAATGTGATTGGATGATGTGTGGAAGACAAGTGGATAGGATTTGGTGTCTATAGATACCCCTTTTTGTATTGCATTGCATGAAATACAATGTAGTGCAAAAACAAGAGACACCTAGTTTGGTGAAGCAACTTCTTTTCCTTGGAGTGCAAGAAGATCCTAAAGATAAAAATTGTGGGTGTAGCTTACCCCCTCAATTTGTGAATGAGTGAAGAATGAATCTCATAAGCCAATTTATAGAATTGTGGGTGATAATGTGGATGGTATAAATGATGTAAATGTAATGTGAAATGTGGAAGATATTAATGATGTAAATGATGTGTTCTATTTTTACCCAAATAGAAGAAGTGTTTTTTGGCAATATGGGTGATATGAATGATGTAAATATGGGTGATAAGGTATTCTATTTTTTCTCCAATAGATGAAAGGATTTTTAATATATTTGATGATATGAATGATGTAAATGAATATGTCCTGATATGGGAAATCAAAATCAAATTTGGTTACCCCAATTTTGGGGTGGTTCTGTGCTATTGAATAATATCCCTTTTAGCGTCACTAAAATATAAAGTGATGAAAATGCAATATGACATGGGGGATTATGATCGTATAGTGACTGTTGAGAAATTCCTTCAATCAGAACCAATTATCCTAATAGTATTGTATCCATGATGACTGTGGGTGTAAAAGGAATGATCTAATGAAATTTATCCATGTTTCAAGCCCCACAGATAAGGTAATAAATGATAGTTGTTGGAAAAATTAATATAAGAATAGTCTTATTCAAAAAATAAAGGACCAAATAGATTTTTATTTTGAACAAGAGGATGATGTTATGGGTAAGTGTCCTTCTGGTGATTTATCCATCCTACTGAATTACATGGAAAATAAATCATTGCAATCACTAGGGGATAGAATAAACCACTAGATACGAGGTTCACTTGAAAATGTGAGTGGAATTGGAAAATGTTGAATGGAAATGCAATGATAAATGAATTTTATGATTGTGAATGATGATGTATGAATAAAAATGTATTGATGAGTGAATTGTATGATTTTGTGAAATTTGGAATGTTTTTGAAGCAATTTTGGATAATTTTATGACTTTTGGTTGCAAACAATATTTAACCACCCAAATAAATCCATGTTATCACAAAATGTGATGAAATGGTGTGATGAATGATTGGGATGATGAATGTGGTATTTTTTGTGAAGTTTTGGACCATTTTGAGGCATTTTGAAGATTGTTGAGCAATTTTGCAACTTTTGGTTGTAAATGAAAATTAAGCTCCCAAATTAGTTTATGCTTTCACAAAACATGATGTGATGATGAAATGGATGCATGGATGAATTTTGGAGTGATTTTATGGGGGTTTACTATGTTTTAAGAATTTAGAGTTCTTTTGTAACATTTTGGAGCCATACATCCTCCAACATCCATATCAGGTGTAGATGCGAGAGAGCATCTACCAGATGGTAGATGCATGGCAAGGTGTGATTACACCATGTAGATGCCCTAGGGTGTTTGAGTGCACCGAAAATAGCTATAAGAGTCTTGTAGAGGTGAAATTGAATTCATTCTTACATTTGAGAGTTTCAAAAGTAGCGTCTAAGGAATGAGTGAGTGAAGTAGTGTGGAGGAGTGAAGTGAGGGCGATAGAGGGAGTGGATGCAAAAGCAAGTATGAAGGCATAGGTGGCTGAGGTAAGTGCATTTGGCACTCTTGTTTGGATTTTTGCAATTTTTTATGCAATGAATGTGCTAGTAATGTATTTATTTTTGTGTTGTGATGTAGTTGAGGATCTTGGAGGCTCAGCACAAATTCTCCCCTATCATGCCAGGAGTGAGAAAGACCTTGTGAAAGGCCCATTGGGATAAGTTAGAGTAGATGGGATTGGCAGGGTGCACCTAGATAGAGGTGGTAAGAGATGATAAGGGGTACCTCTCTACCTTAGTGAAGAGATGGGATCCAGATAGAGGGATCTTCTAGATCTAAATAAGGGAGATGAATATGATACTAGAAGATGTATACCATATATTTTGAGTTCCAGTGGAGGGGTTGTGTGTCCAAGTTGGTCATGATAGGGAGTATAAGATGAGGTGGATATTTGGATATGGATTGAGGGATGTGAACATTCAAGGTGGAGGTATAAGATATTTGACCATGTATGCAAATAAGGATTTGGAGGTATTAACCACTGATTATGTTCTTGTTGGCCAACATACTGGTACCTAACAGTAGCGAGTATTGATTTCCATGGAATATTATTAAGCTGGTGTACAATATGATTGATGAACTTTAGGTATATGCATGGGTGTCTATGCTATTGGCGTAGATGTATCTAGAGTTGAATGAGGTGAAGAGGTGGAGGTAGAAGTGATTAGGCTGCACAACAATATTGAGAGATTAGAGGTGATTATGGTGGTAGGAATGATATGGATGAGGTTTCAAAGAGACTTATAGGTTTGAGTTAGGAGGATTCGGATAGGCTCAAGGTAGAGTGGGACAAATTTCAATAGATGGTGGTAGAGTGAGATGTAGAGATAGATCTACTATAGGTGAATCTGGATGCACGGGTGGTGGAAGGTGGAGGTAAGGATGAGATAGCAAGGATATAAGAATATATAGCATAAAGGGACTCCCATAATAGGTATGATGTACTACACCTTTGATATTGAGAGAGGTATATCCAAGATTTAGAGGATCTACTCATATGACACCACATTGGGTTACCATATTGAACTTCTTCCTCTGTAATGTGTTCTATTAGACGTAGTGACTCTAATCATAGCAACTCTAGATATAGGGCTCCTTCAGGATCATAGGGCTTCTTCAGTATCATAGGGGTATGCTTTTGGACACTAGCTAGTACCTTGGGGCACCTTTAGTATATGATACTTGCTGCTCCATTGTATATAGCCTTCGAGCATTCATTGTACATGCAATTATATATGTAGACATGGATTTTATTTCATTTGATGACTCTTGTATGGATGCATGTGTATGTGTGATGAATGATAATTTAATGATGATTTCTATGGATTGATAATGCAAATGAACTTACATGCTAATGATAATTTGTAATTTAGATTTGCTTGACCCTTATTTTTCATTGTTGTTTAATCAAGTGCACCAAAATGGTTGTGTGTGAAATGGAAGACTCATGTAATGATGTGGTAATGATATAAATGATATTGTGGCTTATGCATGGCTGATTTAAAATTGTTTTGTAGAGACTCAAACATACTAGTGATGTCTAACAAACTCACTAAGTTCTAACTAATTTATCTAAGACCAAATGTGTGTGCAGTGAAATGTTCATTTACCAGTCATGAGCATGGTAATGACTCAAGTCAATCAAGAACCAATGTGTGTGCAAGTGATTTCATTAACCCATATTGAGTAAATTGAGATGAAAATTTGTCATGGAGGAGACCAAGAAGCTAGCTTGTCCTTATGTGTGATCAAAGGTCTCTTCAAGAGAGATATGTCACAACACACGAGCGTACTCCATTACCAATAAAAAAATCTATAGCCCCAGTGGATATTAGCTCCATAGTCCAATAATATAATCTCTAAGCTTTGGGAATTCATACTACCTAACCATCTAGAATGTAGTTCTATCCTTACAACTCGAGTATCTATGGTGTGTGATGTGTAAAAGAGTTATAACTTTGGGAAATTAGATTTTCAATTGATGTGTGATTAGAATTTTACCCTATCCTTACTACTCATTCTTTTATTTTGGTAATGTAAATAGTCGTGAAAACCACTATTTTTTATTTTGGACTATGTGTATAATGGGACAAACAAAGATGACCTTTTTTGCTTCAAGGTTCAACCCAATCATGGTGTTATTCCTCTTTGATAAAAGGTTTTTTTTATATGTGTGATATGTAGTTGGTTCAAGAGTGTTAGAGTAAATCCCAAAACTCAAAATTTTCTTTAGTAAAAATGTGTCTTGGTCTTAGGAAAAATCAATATGTATTGGAGTTTTCTTGAAACACTAGGAGTGGTTGAGTGACCAAAAACAGCTAGGGGTAATTAAGTGATAATGCAAATGGTAAATTGAATTTTGAAATGGTGTAATGAAATGGATGTGAAATTGGGGGTGTCCCTAATTAAGGCAACAAGATTTATTGAATCAATTATAACTTAACAAATGACCTATAATATGGTGGATGAAATGCGTTGAAATGATAATGAATGTGTTTGTGCAATGTGGATGTATGCAATGCGATGTGTGGTGTGTTTTTTTGTAGCCATGTATATATACATATATGTAAATTACATTAAACATGAAATTATCATATGGATGATGTTAAATGGTTTGAGCTATTCTCCTCCATCTAGACTAGAAATTCTATATATTCCTTGACCCAGTTTTTGGGTGACAATGTATGGACCTAACCAATTAGCCATGAATTTATCACAAAGATATGGTAATGCATTTGTGTTTTGCTGATTATATTTGAGGATAAGATATCCTACTTGGAATTCACATAGATGGACTTTGGTGTTGTAAGTATGCTTGATGTAATTTTAATATACTTGTAAATGTTCTAAGGTATTAATCTGCCTTTCATCAAGGAGTGTAACCTAGTCAATATGTGCTTGTCTAGTAGAATCATCATCTATGAATTGCTATAATGAAATACATAGTGAGGGGATATCAAACTCAAGAGGAATTATGGGTTCAATACCATAGACCAATGAGAATGATGTTTCCCCAATAGACATGCAGATGCTTGTTCGATATGCCCATAATGCCAAGGGGATTTGATGAAATTATTTGACTAATTTATTGAGAATAATGATCAAGGTCTTATAGGTTGCCTTAGCTTATCCATTTGTCTATGGGTAATAAGGATTCAAGAAAATCTTTTGGATATTATAGCTCTCACAAAGTGCTTAAACGTCCTTGTTTTTTAAAGACTTACCATTGTTAGAGATGATTTTTGAGGGAATACCAAAGTGATAGATGATATGCTAAAGTATAAAATCCACAATTCAAGATCCTATCATATTGGTTAGGGGAATTACCTCAACCCACTTTGTAAAGTATTCAATGGCTATGATGATGAATGTGTGGTGTGCCAAGGATGTAAGGTTTTACCATTCAAGTCCAAAACCCATTGTGAAAAGGGCCATAGACTCTGAATAGATTGTAAGGCTTGTGATGGTACATGACTTAAATTAGCATGTTGCTAACATTGTTGACAATTTTTGGACATAATTGCAATAGTCACATTCCATGGTGGGCAAATAATAACCCATTCATAAAATTTTATTTGCGATGGTCATTCCACTAAAGTGAACACAACATGTACCATCACGAGCTTTCAATATTGCTCTTTGGGCCTTTGCAAACTTGAGCTAATGGAGGACTCCATCATAACCACATCTATACAACACGTCCTCTACGAGAGTGAAATGAGTTATATTTTATTTTAAATTTCATGACATGTTATATGGGAGTGTTCCAAACTTGAGGAAGGATTTTATTTGGCTAGACCAAGGCTCATATGACTTTGCATGGATAAAGCAAACATCCTTCTCATCTTTAGACTCAGCATAGGAAATTTTATATTTAAATATTTTTTTGACAATTAATGGTTATACCTCTCCTTCGGTGTTCTTTGGAATTAGTGATCCTAGAGAGACCGTCACATATACAAATCTATTAGTTGATCTAGGAAAAATTTATACCAGTCAAATTTTACAAGTAATTTCATTACTACTTCATGATAAAGTTTTAAGACTGGTTCTTTGCATTGGTATTCTCCATTTACTTGACAAACAATAAGTTGAGAATCACCAAATATATTGATATGATTTATGCTCATAGCTAAGGTTGATTGAAGTCCTAAGATTAAGGTTTTATACTTTGCATTATTATTTGTGCCTGGGAAATCAAGTTTTAATGATAATAGAATCGATACCCCTTGGGGTGTATGAAATATGATTCCAACAGCTTATCCTTTTTTACTCTTAGACCATCAAATAATATTGTGATATCAATATATTCCTACGGAATGACATCTTCTTGTTCAGTGATAGTAAATAATGAATCATTAGGGAGTTCAATATACAAGTGTTGATCACTAGGAAGTGGAGCTTCTACAAGCTGATTCGTTATAACCTAACCTTTGATAGATTTTTGGATAATGAACTCAAGATCAAATTTACTTAGGATTATTATCCATTTTGTTATGCGTGTGTTGTTGTAATTGTGAGATATAATATAACACAGAGAATTCTCTTTAGCTATGACATAGGTAGTGTGACTTAGCATATAATTTATGAGTTTATTAGTGGTAAAAATCACCGCTAAGCATAGTTTTTATATGTAAGAATATTTGGTTTCATAGCTTACTAGTGTTCAACTAATGTGATAGACTACTTGCTCTTGGTTGTTTTTGTTCTTTTGAGCAAGCATTGTCCCTAAAGAAAAAATTGTTGTTGAGACATAAATATGGAAGGGGATCCTTAGGCGAGGAGGAGTTAAGATTGGTGGAGAAGCTAGGTATTTCTTGATGTCATCAAAAGATTTTTTACATTCATCTATTCATGAAAATATCACTCCCTTTTGTATCAGGTGATTGAAAGGCCTGCATCTGTCTGAGAGTTGTGCAATGAAAAAATGGATCTATTGGATCTTTAATTGTAAACTACATAACTCTTTCAAGTTTATTGGGGGAGGCATATCCATAATTACCTTGATATTGTTTAACTCCACTTAAATACCTCTCTTGGAGATAATAAATCCTAATAGTTTACTTGAGGTGACACCAAAGACACACTTCTTGGGGTTCAACCTTACATTATGCATTAGAAGTCAATCAAAAAATTCTCTAAGACACCAATCTACTCTTGTCAGATTTTAGATTTTGCTAATATATCATCCATATAATCTTTGATGATCTTGTGCATGTAATTGTGGAATATGTAAGTCACAACACGTTTATAAGTGGCACCTATATTTTTAATTCCAAAGGGCATTACCTTGTAACAAAAAGTCCCCCAAGGTGTTGTCAATGTTTTTTTTTTGTCATTAAGATTAATTTGAATCTGATTGTATCCTGAAAAACCATCCATTAAATAAAGTAGTTCATGTCCAGTGCAAGTTTTTACAAGAGTATCAATGTTTGGTAGAGGAAAGTCATCATTAGAACATGCTTTGTTAAGGTCTCAAAAGTCAATGTAAATGCATATCATCCTATTAGGTTTACGAATGGGTACCATGTTTGAAATCTACTCAAGATAGTCAATGGATATAATGAAACCCACATCTAATAGCTTTTGAAGCTCTTATTTGACCATGAGGGCAATGGTAGGATGCATATTTCTTAGTTTTTTTTACCAAAATAGCATTAGGGTGTAAGGTGAGATTGTGGACAACCAATTTAAGGTCAAGGCTAGGCATGTCTTTGTAGGACCATGTAAATATACCCTTCTTCCTATTTAGGAGAGCTATCATTGCTCTTGTTCATTAGTGGATATAATTTTTACAAGTTTTATAATTTATGGATTTTCCATGTATGAACTAAGGTTCACATCAATGGTATATTCAATGGAAATGTGAGAATATTCCTCAAGCTACTGAGGTTTTAGGATTAGATAAATATCATCAATGACATTATCAAACTCTTTTGTTTCAATCTCTTCCATATTTACCTAAAAAACCTCAAGATCTGACGGTGAAGGCGAAGGTGAAGGTGGAGGTGAAAGCGAGGGTGATAGAGGAATGTAAGTTGTGGAAGCTCTTAAAAATTCATCCAAAGGGGTAAATTTGGAAAAGGATGGTGGTAATGAAATACATTCCATATCAATGAGGCTAATGTCAATTGGAATTGGTTTTGCCAAATCGTATGAATTACAAAGTGGGGTAAATAAGTCAACATGATGCATGATGATTTAGTGGTATAATGGTAGTTGGAAATATTAAGGTTAGGTTGGTCCTATCTTCTAGAATCAAAGAAGAAATCTTGGGAACCTGAATAGCAACAAACAACACTTGTAAATGTAAATGATAAAGCCATGCAAATGCAATGCAAATATTTTTTTTGTTTTTTTGATGTCTTTATGTTTTTTTATTATGTACATATTTTACATGATGTTTCGATGAAGTGAATGAGGTGGAGGTGGTGGTTCACCAGTTGGCTCAGCTTGCTCCCTTGGGAGGAGCAAATGAAAAATGGGTGAATGGACGGGGAACATTCTGAGGTAATGCTCATCATGTTAAGTGAATGGAGTAATTTGGGATGATTCCTTTTTATATTAATCTAATGCTATCGACATGATGTTGCATTTATCATTGAATTCCTCAAATCCCTCGTTATGATAAGTTTTCTCTTCTAAATTCAAATTGAAATTTTGAAAAGTTTGTTCAAAATAGGAAGTAGAATAATGAGAGTGGTAGCCTAAACCTGAAATGCCATATACTTATTGATATGGAATTTCACTGATGTTTTGCATGACCTATTCATGTCATATTAGGTCGTATCCTTGCTATTTGACTCGATGAAAATATCGTGAAGCCATCCATATTTTCATATGGATGACCTTCTAACTTATGGAAGGCAAACCATCACTTTTCCATGTGGATGACTTTTAATATTCAATAAGGTGGATTTATAACATACCAATAGTAATATACAAAGATAAATGCACCCCTAATTATAAAGATATGAGAAATGAATGCAATATTTTAGCCTCAAGTAGCTTCTAAGGGATTGTTGAACTTACCAATTTCCACAAGAAATACTAATAAAAATAGATATATGATGACTACTTTACCTTATATTAGATTGTTCACCAATTTTTTTTTATGGCTTAGTGAATGAATAATTATAACATCCAACTTATGGACATCATTGAGCATAGTGAATGAAACCAAAAGGAAAGTGATCAGTATTGTCTATAGTTCTAGTTCAAAACCTCCAAATATGCCTTTGTTTGTCATTTTCATATTAGACAAATATTTTGATCTTCCATAGGATAAATAAAACTTGACACATTCTAAATAATCCAATAACCCAAGGAGGATGCACAAATGTGCCTCTTTGAATGGATTTGGGTATACTAATACATAAGCCACAAGGCCTAAGCATTTGATAAGATGATGATAAATAATAGTATTTTTTAAGTGTTAATGCTTGCTCCCATTGTCATATCAATATTTAAATAACTCGAATGCCTTTATATCTTGCTCTAATGATATGCCAAAATGTAGAAAAATTCTTCTTTTGTATCTAAGAAGTTATATGAGCAATTATTTTCATCATTGTCTTTATAAGAATTTCACTAGTACTATCTTAAATATACTATTACAATCTATAGAAAAACATAATTATAAAACATTATAAATGAAATGTATGCATATAGTTATAATATTAATTTTTAAAGCTTTAAATTTATAGAAACAAATAACAAATTAAAATTGATTTTAAATATTTTAAATTTGTGTTGGTTGTCTCTAATGTTAAAAAAACAATTAATGTTATATTTATTAGTATTTATGTTTTCAAATGATAGATAAAAATCCAAATACAAAAAGATGAAAATATTAGAAAAAAATAATATTCAAATAATTAGTTGTCTTTTCCTATAATATGTCAAATATTAATTTTTTTAATTTAGCCTTTTACTCTAAATTATGCTTTTCAATGTATAAATATGATGATCTATTTCTATTATAGGTATATGTATTTTTCAACATGAAGTATGTTATCTTGTTTAACATATATTTTTCAATATACAAATATGATATTTACAATTTATATACATTATATAATTAATAAGTAATTATTACATATATAATAAATATTGTGTAATTAAGAAATTTATTCACTATTGTTTGGGGGGTTAGGTAAATGTTTTTTCGTATGTGGACGTGACATATTTTTAAGAGTAAGCTAATATAAAGGATAACTCTAAAACATGGCCAGTGGTAAAAAAGTACCATGCAAGGACCAAAACTACTATTAGAACAACCTTTTAAATATTATTTAAATTGTTTTTTGATGATATGGAAAGAAGGGGTTTTGAAAGGGTCCCCAAACCTTTTACATAATTACATAACTCTTTCAAAAAGAGAGGACAAAGCGGAACACCAGGTGAACATGAACCAAGTCCAAAAATAAACCAACAAGAGAACACTCCCATACAAGCTGTAAATATCAAAATAGAATTAGGGGTCAAGCCTACAAACCAAACTATTTTGAAGAACCATAAGTAAAGTGCCCCAAAAGCAAAATCAGAAAAATAGAAATCCCACAAATAGCCAAAAAATACATGAAAAAGAAAGGAGATCAAGAGAACCCCCTAAATTACTCAATATTTCTAGAGAAGGAGACCTAAGGGTCTTTGAAATACCTCAATATACAAGTGAGTCCCTTCACATAGATAGCTAATATCTTTACAGTCCTAGAGAGGGAGGTCCAAAGACTCCTACCAAGTAACATGTTATAAATATTCATTGAGATGCTCATAGTCTCTTCTTGCTACCAAAATGAGATCATGCAAAAATTTCTCTTTCCACACCTTAAGTCCTTCAATTTGGGTACCCATATTAGCAAGAAGATATGTAGATGAGTTGTCTTATTTGTATGTATGTTGACATTGAAAGTTTTCAAAGTTACTTAGGACCCTCTTTGATTCATCCAAAAGATTAGCTATATTCCAACTGGTGGAGGATCTACCATTTATGTTGTTGATGATATTAAGTGAATCTCCTTATATAAGGACTTTTTTTACATCCATCCCAACAAAAAGGGCCAAACCTTGAAAGAGTGCTCTTATGTTAGCAAAATAGCTAGTTTGAGTTTCGACATTTTTAGCAAAGGAAACAATGATCTCCCCCTTATCATTTCTAATTAGACCTCTAGAGTCTAGTCCCTACTTGGCAAAGATTACCTTTAGAAGCTACATCAAAATTAAATTTGATCCAATCCCTAGGAGCAGGATTCTGTAAGGTTTATAATCTAGGAGGATTGACTTGAGGGTCTTCTAAGATAGATAGGCCCAGGCTAGAAATTAGGGAAGCTTAAGAAGGAAGTGGAAAAAGGGCCAAAGGATATATTAGAATCATTTTCAAAAAGATCAAAATAAATTCTAGAACTAACTTGGGTTGGGTTTTGTGATATTATTTAAGACCCTATTATTGTGTTCTTTCCAGACCCCATAGAAAAAATGGGGAAGGAATAATTTCCACAATGATCTACAAAGGGGGAATGAAAAGGATAAAGAGACCACTACTCAAAAATGTACAACAAAGAACTAGGAGTCACCCGATAGGTCACTAAGAAAGAAATAAGTTAGGAGAGGATATCAAGGGACAAGGGGTACTTCAAAAAAGGTTTTGGATGGTCTCCTCATTCAAACCATAGAGATAACAACAATTGGAAATAATTATTCCTCTCTTTATAAGATTATCTAAGGATAAAATTTTATTTTTGAGGGTGAGCCAAAAGAAGAAATTCACCTTAGGAATGAGCTCTTTGGACAAAATTTTAGAGCAAGGGAACCAAACAAAATTATTTGTAGTCATAATATGATAAACAAATTTAACAGAAAAGACACCCTTCCCATCCTCCTTCCAAATTATAGAATCTTCACAATCATAGTTTTTGATAGCTTGGGTTCTTATATTGAGGGCAAGGGTCTTCAAGGATTTTGTATCATATTGGTTTAGAAAAGGACTCCTAATATCCTTCCACTTCTTAAAACCACTCACTTATTCAATAAAATTTGTCACTTTATATCCAAAGGTCTAAGTATGTCTAGGTCTAAGTGTAGCAAGGAAAGTGATCTCCATGAGGAGAACATCCTCCAACCATGGATCTTCCCAAAATTTTGATTTTAAATCCATTGTTGAGTCTCCACTTGATACCCATTTGATTCGACAGTACTATTATAGGATGCCAAACCATGGAGGATATTTTTATCATTCATAAAATTTTATCCTCTATTCAAGTATTTTGATTTTATAATGTGGGTGTAATCAATGCTATACTGAGTGATAAACATCCAACACTTATTAGATATCAAGGCTTTATTAATGAGTTTTATTTTCCTTAACCTAAAACCCCTAACCTATTTTTTGGATCACACCTGGTCCCAAGAGATGAGGTAAAATATTTTTTTGACTTCAGTCCCTAACCATAAAAATATCTTTGGAACTATTCTAGTTTTCCACCAATTTGAATAGGAATTTGGAATAGAGATATAAAATAAACTAGGAGACTTTACAGGATGGACTTGACCAACTCAACCTCACCTGCCTAGTTGAGGAGAGCTTCCTTCCAGATTGTCAATTTTTTGAACTCTCTTAAGAAGAATATTCCAAATATCCTTCTTGAATATGTTGGAGAACATGGATAGGCCAAGGTAGGTGGAAGGAATAACAACAATGAAACAACCAATAATTTGGGAAATATCTCTCATCCTATTAAGAGTGGTGATATAGAAAAAGATTTAAATTTTTAGGAAATTGATGTATTGCTCAATAGCTAATTCAAAGTTCTTCAATATATTTTTTAATTATTTTACTTGTGGAATAGAGGAACTAGTGGAGAGTAAAGTATCATCCATATATTTGGTGTGCCATAGGATCAATGGGAGAAGCAATTTTTATTCCTTTAATGCTCTTGGTTGAAGCAACTACCTTCAGGGTTTCAACAAGAATGATGAAGAGACATGGGGATAAGGGATATCCCTATTGAAGACCTCTACTACTGATAAAATATCTAGAGGCCTACCCATTCACAATAACTAAGAATCAAGAGGTAGAGAAGCACTATTTAATAAGGGATATCCATCCAAGATGAAAACCAAATTTACACAACACCTTTTCCAAGAAGTTACATGAGACCTTGTCATAATTTTTACTTATGTTGAGCTTGATAAATATACTTGCTTTACCACTCTTACTAAAATAATGTATTAGTTCATGCACCTTAATGATACCATCCAAAATTTGTCTACGTGGCACACAACCTCCTTGACTGGATAGGAAGAATGGTTTTCAACCTGTTGGTTAGAACTTTTGCTAAGATTTTGTATATGGTATTACAAAGGCTGATGGATCTAAAATATTTAGTATCTTTAACACCAACACTTTTAGGAATGAGCACGAGGAAAGTAGAATTGACATAATTAGGAAGGAAACCAAATATTTGAACATTAGAGATAACAACAGTAACATCAGAACCTATTATATACTAAAACCTTTAGAAAAATAGTGCAAGAAATCCATCAAGGCTAGGGTCTTTCTCACCTTCCATAGAGAATATTGCATATTTGATTTCATTAGGAGTGAAGGGGGAGGTTAGCTTAGAATTTTATTCTTGAGAGATGAGAGAAGGAATGTTGTTTAGGAGTCTTCTTTCAGCATTGATATCACTCGGTCCAAAGGAATTAAGCATAGATTGAAAGAAGTTGAAAGTTTCATCTCTGATATCCTTTGGTTCAACCATATTGGATCCATCGTCTTTGATAATCTATTTAATTTTGTTATGGCTTCTATGCTTCAACATTGTGATATGATTTTTTTTTTGTGTTCTTATCCCCAGTTTTTTAGCCATTGGACCCTACATATCTACCTCTAAAAAAATTCCTTTCTTGAGGATATTATGGAATTGAGATATCAAACGTTTTTATTGAATTCTAATATTCTATTGAAGAGATCCAATTTCTTGAGCAAGATCTAAATCCTGCAATTGTGCTTTCAACTCTTCTTTTTCATGGAAGTGTCCAAATATCTCTTTATTCCAACTTTTCAAATTGGTTTTAATAAATTTTAGCTTCTTGGAGATCTAAGATATTGGGGGGCCTATGAAAATTTTTGACCACCACTTCCCAAATCTTGGTTCTAGGTCAGATTGAATGATCCACATAGACTCCAACTTGGAGGGTCTTCTAAAGTTAAATAGAGAGGGGAGAAGTTCAAGAACAAGGGGGTTGTGATTTGAGTCTATCTTAGGGAGGGAGGTGAGGAAGGAACAACCCAAAAGGTCAAGTTCATATCTGGAGATTAAGACTCTATCTAGCTTACATTGAATGAGAAGGGAACTAGGCCATGAAAGGTAATTTTTTTTTTCACCCTTCAATCTTAAGTGCATGTAAAATATTAATGTGGCTTAAAGTGATAGTAGGTGATTCAATATATATATATATATACATATATATATATATATATATATATATACAATAAAAGTAAAAATTTAAAATATAGAGAATAAAGAACTCATATTTAAAAGAGTAAAACTTTGAAAAAAATAAATATACAAATTGAATATATGCTTAAACACAACTATGAAGCATGACATAAATAAATTTCATAAGAACCATTATTTTATATACATATATATATTTTTGGATGAATTGTTAAGTCCCATTCCATTAGATTGTGGTGGAGTAAAATACAAAAATAAAGTAAAATTTTAGTATATAGAACTTATTTTTTGGTGGCTTTGTTTTATGTATTTTGGTTTTCTATATATTTTTGATTCTTTATAAAAAATAATTAATATAAGTTAAAAGAGAATTTATAAGTTGATTATTAATTAATTTTTTAATTCATTTAAGAAATGATAACCAATAATTACATTTTAACATAGCTTTGTTTATAGTAATCTTAAAATAATTCTCTAGTACCAGACTTTTATGTTTATAAAAATTTCACCTTGATCCTTCTTCACGTACACTGACTTATCATTAAGGTCCATTCATGGGATTAAAATCTTAAAAAGATTTGTATATGTATATAACATCTAAAATAATGCCATTATTTTTTTATTAATAATATAAGTGCTATCACTTTTATTATTTTTTGAGATTCACCAAACATGGAATTGAGTTTGGAGAAATGTTTTCTTTCCCTCTTAAAAATTACAAAAAATGAACATTGGTTTTTTTCCCTTATTTTAAATAAAAGCATGTAGTTAGAATATATATATATATATATATATTAAGTTGTATATTCATATAATGTTAAGTTACTAATGAGATCAACGCCTTTGAAGTGTTTCAACAAGGCATATTGGAAGCTTGTGACATACTCACAAATGTATTTTAGAATTCAAAGGACTTGTATCTAATAAAAAATGCATTATCCATAGAAAAGTCAATTTTAATGTTAAATTGAGAAACACTTGAATAGACAAATTAGAACAAGAAGCAAAGGGAGGGTAGAGCTTATGAATTATATATATTTTTAAATAAAATTATTAGGGAATTTGATCAATGAAAAAAATATATTAAGGCTTATATTAAATTCAAATTAATTATATGGTAGATAGATATGTTAGTTACACATATTTTTTTTAAATAAAGTTTGTAATTTTATAACGGTAACCAAATATATAGGGGAATAATGGTAAACCTAACATATATACTTTTAACAAGCAACAAGTAGTTCATCGAGTCAAATTCATGTAATAGATAAATTGTAACTATAAATTATATAGATTTTATGCAACTAAACATTGTGTGGTTTTAGGCAAATATGGTTATCCTAAGGGAGTGTAATGATGTCATAATTGTAACTACTAACCTGATGGCACCAACTCTCAAGGAGAACCAAAGTTACACAATTCATAAATCTATGAATCTATGACTACTTCTACAAATAGGGTATTTTTCTTGTTAAAATTTATAGCAATGTAGTCATTTGAGATTATTGTCAATCTACTAGCTAATGGAAAAAATACTCTAAAAATTTAGAAAGTGCCACCCAAAGTGTTTTGCACAAATATTTAAAAGCTATGTATTGTTAGGGTGATGACACAATAGTATGGTTGATACTTTTAGTTGTTAGTTTTTGATGTCTTAGTCTACTCAATCTAATTTTTTTTGTGAAGTTATGCTAATTAGCATTATCAACATGGTGTTCTAGCTTACATGGTGATGATCGGTTGTCTCAATTATCTATCCTTGTTTATGACAATCAAAAATCCTTATTGTTATGAACTACTCAATATATATAAAGCGTTTGTTAGAGGCAATGTGTCAATCATATTAATGGTGACCTCTTTGTGCATTAATTTTCTCCTAAAATTTGAATAATACATGATGATTTGGTTATATTAAATGTGAAATTTAAATCTTATAGAGAAATATTCATTAATTTGTATGGGGTATCATAAATATTTTATAATAGACATGGGAAATACTTGTTCAGTCCTATCTAATTTTGTCATGTGATCATGGTTTTTGAAATATATAATGTGCGTGTATTTATATGCCTAGTCTACTATTAAAGGGATATTTGTAAGATAGAAGATAAGTTATTAAAATGATATTTCTAATTAGAAGGAAAAGAGTGTAGGAATGTATTTCTATGCCTAGTCTACTATTAAAAGAATATTTTTAAGATAGAATATAAGTTATTAAAATGATATTTCTAATTATAATGAAAAGAGTGTAGGCATAATTAAGTTATTCCAAGATTTTAAGAATGTAACATGTCCTTGGTAGTAAAAATAAAAATTTGTTTAGAACAAACATAAAGTCAACTTATGTCATGATTTTATCTACAAGTATAAAGGTTAATCCTCTTAAGGAAAAAAATGTCCCCTAGGATAATTAAAATGTGGTTGCAATATGATAAATATTAATGTGGCATTTTAAGGTGTAGTCAACGTTGAGAATATAATTTTATGTTATAAGTTGTGAAAGAGACATAAATTATGTGGGTGAAAAATTATGGTGTCAATATAAAGTGTTGTGGTACATAAATGTGAACGTTTATTATCTCTATAAAATACTTCATATAGATTTAATAGTTTACAACAAAAATAATGGTTGATTATTATAAAACAAGGACAAAAAACTAAGATAACTCATCACCATAATGCAAACTAGAATACCATTGATAATGCTAACTAGGACAACCCCACAAAGGAAAGAGTATATTGAGTACACATAGAACCTAAAAACTAAATATAACAATGACACTACTATATCATCACCTCTAATACTACATATATATCATGTTTCCCTTTGGTGAATTTGGTTGATTCAATAGAAGACAAAGTGTATTAGCACTTTTTAAAGTATTTGTTGGGCTATGTTGTTAGTCTCAGATGAATTTTTTATCTTCTAAAATTTTCTAAGGATTAGAATAAATAAAATACATAAATAAGTATATCTAATACCAATAATAATGATGAGTTCATTCTTCACTAGTTGATATACAATTTTAAAGCTTGCATCCCTATTGGCCCCTATCAATGTTGTCACTTTTACTTCATTATTGTGATCTTGCTCTTGGAGATGCCAAAGGAGGATTCCATTATAGTGCAAAGAAAATACTATAGGAGAAGCAATTTACTATAGTGCAAGGAAAATATGAGAGATCTTTATGTAATGTTTTAGCAGAATCTAAAATTGTTGATGTTGTTTGCTCAAAAGGTACATGTAGTTGTGGATTTTTATGATACAAAACATGTTGTAGATGAGGAGTGCCATCATACCACTAAAGTAAATCAAGGATGAGATTGTAGGAAATTGCCTTAAATAAACATTAATAAATTATTAATGAAAATGTGCTAAAAGGGATTCATTCTTCATGCACTACTTTAATATAAATGCATGTGGAATTATCAAGGTTATTAGGAGTTGTGAGAAGTGTGTTAGTATCAAAGTTGAGTCATGGAAAATTTTTATGTGAAGATAAAATTATATTAAGGTGGTTGTCTACTTATAATATCTTTTGTGTGGAAGAATTTCATAGTAAAAATGAGGTTCAAATCATAATGTTTTTTTATTGAGTAAAGATCAAGTTTTGAAAGGGGCTGATTCCCTAAAAAAGTTGAGTTAAAAATATGGGTTTTTATGAGGGATCTTTGTCCCCTTGTACCAGGGTTTGAAATTGGATATTCTAAATGAAAATACAAAGACATACCACTATAGTATCTCTTGTAGGAAAAAAATTTAGGTAAAGCATACGTTTTTGAAAGTGTCTCAATACCTTGTGTAGTGGTTTGTTTCTAGGTCTCATGGATGAGAACCCAAAGATATACCACTACGGTATCCCAAAAGGGATCAAGTCCTTATGTGTTTGAACATCATGTAAATTAGGTATATTATTTTATCCCTTATAAAGTTTTAAACTATTTTTTGTTATAATTTTAATGTTGGATTTAAAGTGAAAGAATAAAATCCATGAGAATTTAAGACAATATCTTTGCATTAAATTGTGGATGTAAATTATGGAATAATTTGTATTAAAGTATTTAATGATTTAAAAGTTATTTTTAAAAAATGTATTGTATATTGTAACTATATTGTATATGGAATGCATGATCGGTGATACTAGACACCCCTTAACCCCTTAATATTGCATTGAGAAATGCAAACTTATTGGAATAGAATAGTTTAAAAATTCAAGGGCACTCATTTTGCTTAATTAAATGGAAGAGACAAAAAGAAAACAAACTCAAATACAAGTAAAAGCTCATAACTCTCTTACATCAAAGTAGGTTTTTTTTTATCTTAAAGAAGGTGGTAAAAAAGAAGATTTATCAGAACTTAGGATCAAGTTGCAAATGCTTTTCAAATGTGTTGATGTTGGTGAAGATGATTTTGTGTTCTATGTTCCTATTGTGAAGAAGGTATGCAATGTAATAGCCTATTACCATGTTTAAGGAGGAAAATAGATTACGTGAGAAGATACAAGTGAATTCTTCAATTGTATGTTGTTCTTGAAACATAAGTGATCCAATCCAAAAGATAGGTACTTGTTGTGACATCAGTGACTTACATAAAATTAGTGATGATTATGACTATAATGATTTTTATCATAGATATGAAGTTAATATTTCTTGTAGTTATGGGGTTATTGATGGTTATATTCATCCTAAATTATATAGAATAAAGATAATGACAATTATATTATTTATGGTAATTTTGATGATGACATACATAATCAAAGTGATGATGATATTGGGTTCTTTGAGAGGTACATAAAAATGATAATTTTACAAATAACAAATAGAATGGAATATATTGGTAGAACTATATGAAGACATGGGAAAGAAATAGTGAAATCCATAGAGAAAAGTAAAAGGTCAAAGAATGAATTTCTTTGTTATGATGGTATGTAACGAAAATAACTTTGTAAAAGGTGAAACTTGTATTATATATGAGATATCCATAGGTACACAAAATATTCTAATGCAAGAGCATGAATTTAGTTGTTATAACTAAACAAACCATGATAGAATAAATTATTGGGATCTACACCCACATAATGTTTATAGTAAGAAAATTATTGGAAAAAAATATTAACAATCAATAAAATACATATAAGTTATGCATGGATAGATGTGATAGAATGATATAAAATAATAAATATATTAAACTATTTTTATAGGATACCATTCCCCCTATAAAGAGCAAGATAAATTGTGATTTCTAGTGAAGAGCAACAAACTACTTACTTTGCACTTCAAGGTGGTTAAGGGGTTATCCACATGAAAACCATGACATGTATAGGTTAGGGGGAGTCTAAAAACTTAGTAATTATTGACATATATATGTGTTAGGCATGTTAGTGATTTTTTACCTTGTTATGGGTTAGCTTCTTGAAAACCCTTAGTTGTGCACACAAACAAATTAATACTACATAGAGATATGATATGGATTGCAGATAACCTAGGTGGAGACCTTTTTTATTTAGATTAAGCAAGTTGTTTAGATGATGATAAATCTACCATATGCCACAAGTTTTTTAAACAACAAAAATATTTCAAGACTAATATTTAAGAAGAAATTTTGTGCAATGCAAATGGTCCATAATATATATATTATTATAACCCCTAACATTAAAGGGGGATACAAGATATTTATACTATAAAGGGTGATGATATGATGTAATGCTTGCTTTTATTAGTTGTTAGCTTATGATCATGTGTTTAAGTCCACTCATTCTACTAATTTATTGGTGGAGATATCCTAGTTAGTACTAGAAGTGGTGTTCTCATTTACATGGTGATGATGAATTGTCTTAGTGAGCTATTCATGTTTGTCATGATAAGCCATCCCTATTAGTGTAATATGCTCATTCTATTTTAAGTGTTTAATAGAGATGATAAGCGGAAGATTTGCTATCATCTCCCTCTATACAATAATCTTCATTATATAACAAAATTTACTCAATCTTACTTCATACAATCTAATACAACTACTAATAATTCATAGGTTGAATGATCTACCCAAAAAATTACTGATAAATAAATTAATAAAAAAGACATACATAAATATATGGATTCAACTACACTACTAATAATAAATTTTATTAACATTATTATAATTTTTAATCTACCTTTTCATTTAAATAATTATTTTTTAATCTTCCAATTCATTTTTTTTAATAGTTTTCTCTTTTATTTATTTTATTTTTTTTAAAACCAAACATGTAGCATACTGCACCTATTATACAACTACAACTGACGACAAATTTAAAAATTGATCATAAATTTTTTTTTCTTAATTTTAATTATTTAAACTATAGTTATTTACATTATTAAATCATAAATTTTATAGTTTTTAATTACGACAAATTTAAAAATTGAGCATAATTTTTTCCTTAATTTTAATTTTTTAAACTATAGTTATTTACATTATTAAATCATAGTTTTTATAGTTTTTAATTTTAACCAGCGAAAATTATAATTTAAGTTATCGTATATTAAAAGTTTCAAAATTTTATTAAAATAAATACTAACACAGAGCTGCTCAAAATTTTATTAAAACCAATACAAAACATAGAGTTGCTCAAAATTTTATTAAAACCAATGTCGATGTCGCTGTCGCCGAGTAAAAGTTGTCGCGATTTCGTGACATGTTGTGCCGGCGCGGCAAGGGAGGAAAATTGTCGCGATTTCGCGACATGTTGCGCCGTCGCAGCCTAGGGAGGAAAGTTGTTGCGATTTCGCGACATGTTATGCCGTCGCGGCCGCTGGTGGGAAGTTGTCGCGATTTCACGACGTGTTGCGTCGTTCTGGCTGTTGCTGGATTTTTGTCGCGATTTCGTGCCAGGTTGACTTTTTTGCGTTCAGAGGTGTCTTGTGTCGCGATTTCGCGACTTGTAGCTTTTTCGCGGACAGAGGTGAAGTTGGTGTTTGCTACGTGTTTTCGCGATAAGTTGTTGTAACTGACCTATCATCTCTCTCAGCTAGCTTGGTATTGGTTCAAGAGATTTGGATCCAGTGCAACTCTTCCTTTTCTTTTGTAATCATGTGCTTTCATAGTTTTCGGCTGGGATGTTTCTTATCCCAATTATAATTGATCAATGTTTTAATACAAGTTTTTCAATTTTTTTCAAAAACATAGAGCTGCTACTACATGAATAGACTACCACATTATTTTTCTCCAAGGAAGTTTTTGCATATGCTTTACCAAGTCCAACAATCTAACACTTCCACTGCAATCCGCACATAATCTGTTTTAACTAAATTTTTCTGGCGGCTTCTGTGTCGCTCTTAAATATTTTCCCTCTCACTTTCTTTCGTAAGCGTAGTTATGTGAGTATATTTTTTCCATTAGCTATAAGCAAAGTTAAATTCACAGGATTTTACAAACAGTGCTGACGTTTGGCCATCAATTACAGACTATATAATACGTCCCACATACGTATATTTCAGGCCTACCTCCGGCAAAGCGCATGCGTATGTATCTGTCTTAATACAGATGAAAGCATGTTGTCTAAGTGGACAGCCATGGTGGCAAAAATGACTTGTAAATCTGTCAGGCCTTCAGAGCTGAAATTTGATGTTTTACATTGTAAATTAGTTTTCTCAATAGATAATAAAAGATAGGTTATCGTTGTGACCAGTTTATAAGATATATATTTATATCGTCTACTTAGTAGTGACAACACAACTTGATAAAATATTAACCTATAAATATCTCAACTGTAAATATCTCAACACAATATTGAGGTTTTGAATAAATATTCTGTGAATTCATTTTAGATATGATATGTTGTATATATTTGAATATGTGTTTTTATGGATATGTCAAAACCTTTACCATATTTTATTAGGATACAATCTAAATCAAAATAATGGGATCAAACAAGTAGGTTATTTACTTATGAAAACATTGCATTCTGATGTAGTGTCATGAAATTGTACATATGGCAAGAGATTGAAAAGTGCAAATGATGGAAAATTTTGGGTATGAGGCAAATTTCAAGAGATCATATCATAGGATAGGAGAAGCTAGGTCAAATCAAGGATTTTCCACTCCTAAGAAAGTGAAAAGAAAAACCCCCTTTGTATCATCAAATTACAAATACCAATGTAATTTGAGTAAATGTAATTCACTCGAATCAACCATTATATAAAAAAGTGACAAGGGATGAATGTGCAAGTTCAAATACTAAAGTTAAAGGTGGAAAGAAATATGGGAAGACAAATTTTAAAGCGAATGAGATGAAGGTTAATCCAAGTAAATCATCTTCATTTTCTTCATGTAGCTTAACATCTTCCCAAAATGAAAGTAGTACGTAGTGTATCTATGGAGGATCATACATGAAGATTAGATTTTCTTCAGAAATTCTTTCTCTAGCTCAGGTTAGCAGGCAAAGTAAAGAAACATTGCAGGATATGACTGAGATTCTAAATAATACATGGGCCAACAAAAGGTAGTGAGTAGGTATTTGTTGTTCAAATATATGGAAGCGGTGTGTTTGAGCTCTTGAAATTAAACTTATTCTCAGTTTAGAGGATTTTCAATGAGGGTTTATAAGGAGACCTCCATGGCAGGAAGTAATCTTCAATTAGACTATTACTTTCTCTTTTTTTTGCCTGCATGTGATTTTAACATCACCATACATCATTTTTTAACTTTGAAGCAAAGAAGATTTGCTATCAAGGGACTACCTTTTGTCCTAACGCAACAATTACTTCATCCAGAATTGATAGACTACACTCCACCCTATTAGAATGACGCTAAAATACTACCCTCTTTGCTGAAGATCCAAAATCCAAGGAAAGTGTAAAATAGCTAGGACAGGAGGTAGTTTTGCTTAGTCAGCTGCGGCATCCAAACATAGTGCAATATTTGGAAGTGAAACGGTGGATAGCATGTTATATATTTACCTTCAGTATGTTTCTGGAGGTTCTATTCACAAACTACTTCAAGAATATGGCCAGTTTGGAGAACCAGTTTTTCGCGGCTATACTGCGTAGATCCTAGCTGGGCTGGCATATTTGCATAACAGAAATACTGTCCATAGGGACATCAAAGGGGCAAATATACTCGTTGATCCTAACGGCCAAGTAAAGCTTGCAGACTTTGGCATGGCCAAACATGTAATGTTCCTCCAGACAATTCTCTGTTATATCAAAATAGTCTGTGAAAAGTCACTAGAAGTTTGAATTTTGCTCCATCTACCAAATAATTAGAATTTTGTCTGATGTGAAAATATTACAGCACATTCATTTCCTTTTTCATTTAAAGGAAGTCCATACTGGATGGCTCCAGAGCTCATAAAAAATTCTAATGGCTATGACTTAGCAGTGGATATTTGGAGCCTAGGTTGTACTGCTTTGGAAATGGCTACTGCACAACCACCATGGAGCCAGTACGAAGGGTTGTGAACAGTGTATTTAGATTCCACAGGTTGCTGCAATGTTTAAAATTGGCAACAGTAAGGAACTTCCAGCAATTCCTTACCATCTTTCAGAGGAGGGCAAGAACTTTGTGAAACTTGCAGAGAAATCTTGCACTCCGTCCCACACCTGCACAACTTCTGGAACATCCATTTGTGAAAAATGCAGCACCTTTTGTAAAACTGGACCATGGCACAAAAAGCATGGAGATGGAAACATTATCCTCAACTGCCAATGGCACGAGATCTTTGCAGGTCTTAGGTTAAGAATAGAGGCAGATTTGCGAGGATAGCAATCACGTCAAGCGCGAGGACAGTTGAAAATTATGTTTTTCGTATTCCGCCTATGCACTTCCAATTAGGGCATGTGAGCGAATGTCACGTCGTGCAGATTCTTAATTACTTCTTTCAACCAACAAGTCTGCTTTAACCGTGTGCTATCAAAATTACCCAAAATTAAGATCATGAAGAAAGCTCAAATTACTTGCCTGCTTTTGTGCATAGTTGGTACGACGTGGTTCATATCCAAAAATAGTGCTCGTCCTCCACAGCATACTCAGTGTAACTATTTGTTAATCAAAAGGAGAAGACTGTGTGCCCATCGAAACCATTGAAAGAGCATTGCAGAAATTGACCTAAGGGACCGCAAAATAGCCGTTGGAGTTAATCAATATTGTTTTTATAAGCCTAGCCATTTGGGAGTAAGAGAACAGTCAAAACTGCTCAACCTACGAACATCCAATATACAATTTATGCAGATGGAATAAAAGCATAATGGAGTTATACTAAAAGCAAGACCAAGAGCATTAAAACACTCTGCTAGCTTCATACCTACCGTCAGCTAATTACAGAATCTTCTATTAGTGAGAGTTTTCTACAAAGTTTACAGATTAATATTTCTTTCAAAGAATCCTGCGCAACTCTTCAAACAATGTTTTTGTGGAGCATGGAACTTGCATGTAAAAACTTGAACAGTTGCCCATCACAATAACTTGAACTTGCTTAACTGCAGAATCTATAATAACTGTCATCATCAAAGTCTAAAATGTTGCCATCTACTCTACAAACTGAGCCTTTCGAAGATGTCGAAGGAGAGTAATTTTCCAATCTTTCGAAACTTTGAGGATAAAGTTTAGCCTTCATTATAAATAATAATAATACAATAAATTGAATATAGTAAGGTTAGTTAATAATATAATAAATAATTATTAAATTATATTATTAGGGTTAGGAATAGATAGTATTAATAATTAAATATATTAATTATTATAAATCGAGAGTGGCACAAGGTTTACGGTAGATATATTATTGTCCAATCATTCATTCAAGGGTATCCATGATCAAATAATATAAAACATATATTTATTTGAAATTATTGGAGGGATCCCCACAGTGATTCTAATTTAGATGTTATTTTATTTATTCATTTATTAAATATTTTGCTAGAACCTTTAGGGTTCTACCAAGCTCATTGTTGTCCTACCAAAGTACTAACAAAGTTAGTCCACTCTTGTCCTATATATAAGAGGATTGGACTCTCTAATGCTCTTTTTACTAGTATGGGGTGTTATATAAAGTTTTGGTTCTATGCTTGGTTGAAGAACTATCCTCTTATTTCTAATGAAAATGATAAGCATAGGCTAGGACATGTCTAGCTTGTAAATATCCAAAGGTCAAAGATTATATTAATGTGAGCAACAACTCTAGATTATGGATTTCTATTAGTAACCTTATTGTAGGATAGAAACTCAAGCAAATAGCATATAAGATCTAAAATACACTTCAAGAGTTTTATTTACCTATTCTCATGTGGAAGGATGAGTTGATTTGAAATTTATCAAATGATGTTGGATACTATATGAGGATTTAGAGAAATCAAAATATCTTACTCTTAATTATTTTCCTTTAAAAAATATTTGGTCATGCAAGGCCCTTCCTATGGCCTTAACATTCCTTTGGTAAGTAGTCTAATGCAAGATTCTTATAGGAGCGAGTCTATAAAGAAGGGGATACCATGGATATTTTAAGTGTGCCTTGTGTGAGGGATTTAGAAATTTAAGTCATTTACTTCTTCATTGTCCCTCTACTTACACCATTTAGGGTCACTTTTTAAAAAATATGAGAATATATTGGCTATATCCATCAAAGACTTATAAAATGATGGATTAATTTTTTCAAAGATAAAGTATTATGTATTATGTGGAGGATAGATCTTGCAATTATTTGTTGGAATTTATGAATTGAAAGGAATAATATATTTTTTTAAAATAAATCTCAAAATCATGAATAAGTTTCGAATTGTTGCCTCACTTGTAAAATATTTATAGAGCCGGTGCTCATCATGAGAAGTTTCAATTGTAGAACAATAAGTACCAGCCACTGAGTTACAAGATTTGAATATATATGGATGAGACATTTATTAACACAAATGATATTTATTTCATTCTATGGTAAAATGAAAATATCTTGAAATTGGGTTTATCAAAATTAATTTTGATGGTGCTTCCAAAGGAAATCTAGGAAAAGCTAGTGCAAGTGATATTTTTCAAAATAATTGAAGGTAAATTTCTCCTCACTAAGAATCATATGGAACTTCAACTAAAAACTATGTAAAGTTTAGGACACTTCTTACTTTGATCAACATTTCAATTGGAAAATAATGGAAATTTATTCCATTTGAGTGGAATTCACAAATTGAATAGAAAATAACATTATTGCTAATTTCATAAATTATTGTTGGAGGCCATCTCTTGAAAATGGCAGCATGTCTAAAGAAGAAAATTATGATATTGATTTTCATATTAGTGAAAATTAAAATTTAGAAGACATTTGGTCAAATGAGATTTTATCTCTTATTGAAAATAATGTCAAAGAGTTGATAACAAAAACATGAGAGTTTAAGGAAAGGAAAGTTGATGTCAACGAGTTTATCTCTTATTGAAAATGAAGAATATATTTGATAAAAATAAAAATGAAGAATGTCTTTGTTTAAAAGGCAAGTTGGATATAATTTATTTAACTTAATAAGAAAGGTAACTTTTAAATTTTAATGGAAGTGGTCTTATTATAAGCCATACATGTCTTATTAAAATAATCTTATAGGAAATGAGATTTGAAGTAATGGTGGCAACAAAGTTTTTTATATCATAAACCAAAGCTTCAATCTCATTAATAAACCTTAACATTTTATCAAATAACATTAGTGAAAAAATTCTTTGATTTAAAAATTAAAATTAAAATCTTATAAGAAGTCCTTGTCTAACAGAATAATAGACATGCTTATAACTTGTTAATATTTTAAAAAACCTAATTAATGCTAATTAAAAGTCCTTGTATAGCAAATACACAAGGATGATTATACTTAATATTTAATAAACCCATATTAAACCCTGATTAATACTAGTTAACTTAGAGAAAGCCTTTGTCTAAGAATCCAATGAATATTTTTAATGTTTTTTTATTATATTGAGAAGAGGGTTTTGAAAGGGGTCCCACAAACTTTTACAATAGAATCCAAATAATACACATAACACTATCCCACCCAAATATGGCCCTTAATATCCTTTAACAATTCAAAACACCAAAACAACCAATATCCCAAAAAGGGCATAGATAAAAATAGAGGACCAAACCCAACCAACTATAGTAAAAAAAAAATAGACCTACAATAGAATAGACAACATATTCCTACCACCCAACCAACTATTAATCTAATTTCTTCACTTTAACCTACCAAGACCAGATTCTATGAATAAGAACTAAGAACTGACATCATCTTGAGCAAGTTGAATAAGCTCCTAGGAAAAGTTTGATCTCTAAACCATCATTCCATTTTGTTGTAAACCTATATTTTCTAGTAAGTTTGCCACCTTATTCCCTTCTCTAAACACATGTTTGATTTCCTAGGAATCTTGTTTGTTCAAGTTTATGGTTGTTGCTTGCACCATATTTTCAATGGCCCAATTAGGAGCTTATTTTCCCAATAGAACATTGATGATGTTGAGAGAATCACCCTCAATTTTGAACTTACTACCTTGAAAAGAATGGAACCATTGAGAACCCTAAAATGCAGCTCAATCTTCAGCAAAGTGGTTCATATGGTGATCAATTATTTTAGCAAACACCAAAAGGAACTCCCTGTGAAATTTCTAAAAACACCACCTACATCAACAAGCTTAGGGTTACCTTTAGAGGCTCCATCAAAATTAAACTTTAACCAACCCTCTTGAGGTGGTTCCCACTGAATCAAGGGCCATGAGCATGGACCAGGAGGCAAAGACCTAAAAACACCCAACAGAGAGGCAAGAGAAGACTCATGAAGGGGCCAAGACACTTTGGGAAAGGGATGACAAGAGAGGTTTTCTTTCAAAGCATAGAGAATCCTAGAGCACACTAAGGAAGGATCTTTAGACAGGTTTTTGAAGGCCCTACAATTGCATTCCTTCTAGATTCTCCAGAGAATATGGGGAAGGGATAAAGACCAAAAGAAATATAGAAGACATTAACAAAATAAGATGACCATTTTCAAATAGATCTGCTATGAAGTTAGGAAAAATCCAAGACATCCCTAAAAATTGAAGGAAAATTTGGAAAATCTGGGAGGAAAAGGAGCAATCTAGAAAATATGTTGGGAAGTCTCTTAAACCAAACCACACATATAACATCTATTAATGATAAGGATATCGCTTTTCCTATATTATATTGAATAGAGAGCGAGAGAAAAAAAATGACCTTTGGGATCAACACTTTACACCTAACACTACTATTAAATCAAAATCATTCAATCTATAGGTTGATTTTATAGAGACCTGGCCATTATTCTTCGGAGCCCATATCAAGGAGTCTTCATAGTAATAATCAGGAATAACCATAAGCTGCAACTTACTCTAGAGAGATTGCAAGCTATTAGACATCTATATGCTAATTTCTAGAATGGATTGTTGTTTCCAATGTTTTGAGTTCCCATTATCTTCAATGAATTCCACCACCATAGCACCAGTAATATGATCCATAAGGGATCTGAGGTTGTTAAAATCTTCAATACTAGATAGGGGAGAATTAAGGAACCAAACATCTTCTCAAAAGTTGATTTGTTGATTGTTACCCAATTTCCACCTTAGGCCTTTTAACAATATATCTCTAGTAGAGATTAAACTTCTCCATAAGGATGAGCCTAAAGGTAATAATTATAGTTTTTTTTCATTCTTTCCATAATCAAAAACCATAATTCCTCCTTAACATAGCAAAACAAAAGAGGTATTCCCAAGTACGAGGATGGAAAAACAATAATCTAACAACCAATAATTATAGCTATGGTCCTTTGCCATCTTAGAGGAGTATTTAAGAAGTAGATCTTACTTTTCCCAAGGTGAATTTTTTGCCCCATAGCAACTTCATAAAGATTCAGGATATGTTTAATCACTTTGGCCTGAGGGACCGAGGCACAAGTCATGAGAAACAAATCATCTAAAAATTGTTGGTATAAAATAGGATCCAGGCTTGAGACAAATTTAATTCCAAAAATACTATTGGACTCTAAGGCTTCCATTAGAGCTCTACCTAGAGATTTTGCAAGAACGGATATTTTTTAATATTAATTTTTTATAAATGAATCAATATTAAGAATAAGCTTGCTAATAATATTTTTTTGGGTATATTTTATTAAAATATGTGTAAATTATTTTCATACCTGCCATATAAAATGTTCATAAATTATAAGCAACCTCAAATTGATATTCACATCTTCACGTTATCCTTCAAATTGTATAAACATATATGTATACCATAATGTTTTTTATTGTAGTAATCATTAATTTTTAACAAATAAGAAATTTTGAACACATAGTTTGAAAATAAACCATTATTTGTTTTAAACATAGGGGATTTGGTTACATCCATGCTATTTTTAGTAAATACTAAGTGCAAGTTTCAAACCATAGGGGCTACTCCCAACAAGTCTATACCACCTCGTTGTTGATGACCTCACGTGAGGGGGACTATGGATCATTCAGGGTTTGTATTGTTGCCATTGGTTTGGAACGCACTCAAAGGATTCATACTACTATATTTGCAATAGTTATGCCCCAAAGGTTTGAACCTAGGTCTCTTCTTGGTAAGTGCCTGACCAGAAAAACAATTACCAATCCACCTAGCCCTTGGGGGTAAATAAGCCAATGTTATAGGAGGTGGTTATGTGATCAATGCATTTGTATTTCTCTCCAACAAGTTTATTTTAGTATAAAAATATTTAATTGTGTTGAGAGAAAATGTTTGAATTTGACATTGTATATGAAACTTCTAGTAAAATAGTTTTTTCGCTAAAATTCTTATAAATTGATATCCTTATAAATTTAAAACTAGTTTATTTTATTTTTATAAACAAAAATAAAATCATATTATAATTTATTTAAGTACAATAACTTTTAATATTAAATTTTAGACATTAATATAAAAATAATTGTAAAAGGAATGAAAGTAATTGGTCCACCAACCAAACAAAGCAGTTGTACACAAATTTTATGAACATGTGGTAACAAAAATTATAACTCCAAAGGAACTACCAAAGTGTTTTGGGAGTGATATTAGGGTCAAACAATTATCACCTATTTTATTTGTCCTTTATATTGATATTTGGAGGAATGAGTGGAAAGGATCAAAGGAGAGAGAATGTAAATCACTAGTTATGTAGTGAAAATTCTTTGATATGTTGATGACATTGTCTTGATTGGCAAGACACTTGAAAGTTTAAAGGAACAACTAAGAGTTTTAAAGTATCTTTGTAAATAAGTTGAGATGAAAGTAAACACTAGCAAGACTAAAATTATGGTCTTCTTTATTCAAAGAGAGCAAAAGAAGCAATATATTTTATTTGAAGAAAATCCTTTAGAATTAGTGACAAAATACAAATACCTTGGGTAAGATTTTCAAAGTAAACTCAATTGGAGAATATGCATGATGAAAATAATACAAGTAGGATGGAGGGCACCCTACTCATTTCTAATACGGACAAAAACAAATAGAGTTGTGGGATTGAAAAACTATTAGGGTCCTTTTTGGGTTATTAGTTATTCTAACGGTGCTTTATGTATGTGAGGTGTGGGCTAAAAATGCATCAAATTCTAAATGGAGAGAAGTAGAAAAAATTCAAAGGCAACTAGTAACAAATAATTCTTTAATTAAAGTATCAATTCCATATGATATTTTACTTGTTGAAACATGATTTTTTTTACTAAAAGTAGAACTTATGATAAGAGTATTGAGATACTTAAAGAAAATAAGAAAAATAGAAGATAACATGTTGTCAAAACAAAAAATAGAAGATAACATGTTGTCAAAACAAGAAACACTAAATTGAAAAAATAAACACATGAATGAAACAAAACAACAAATAGATGAAAAATTATAGCATTAAATTTCATAAGATTCTAAACTCCAACAAAGAAATTGAACAATATAGAGAAACATTTTAGACTTATTATGTAAACTAAAAAGAAAAAGCAGTTATACATTAAAAATAAATAAAAATAAAAATTCAACTTAAACTATACACACAGCGAAAAGAAATATATAAATACAAAGATCAAATGAGAAAAAAAATACTTATAATCCAACTAAGATCTAGTTCATACTATTTTAAAAACAAAACTCAAAAATAAACAATACCTTAAAAAATATAATCAAAACATATCCATATCTTTTACACAATAAAAACAATAAAAATAAAAAATAATTTTATCAAAACTCACAAAACATCGAAAATTTAAAACACACTAAGGACGGTCACGGTCACCATGTCCCCTCAAAGATTCCGCTATCCGACGGCAGGAAAAAGCCAAAGGAAAACACAGAAAACCTGCTAAAGCACACAAAAATACATTTACTATATATATAATAAAAAAAATGGACCGACATAACTTGTGAACGGAATAGGTGTTTAAATGTTATAGAATAATAATAAGAAATTTAAGGATAAATAGATTAATAAGTTGTAATAGGTATGCTTTAATCTAATTTGAATTGGCTGAGTTTTGTATGGATAAGTATGGCAATCCCAAAATTTGAATAGTATCAATTTTTTATAAAATAAAATAAAAATTAACTTAAATAAATAATTTCAATTTAAATTTAATTTATAAAAATAAAATTTCATATTATAAAAATATATTTTATAAATAAAACTCATTAGAAAGTCTTTTTACCACTTCGAACTTCGAACATTTCATGGTCTTAACACGTGTTTCGAAGATTCGAAAACCGCCTCAAGGTGAGTTTTAAAATAATTTCTACAACAACCAAATAATTAAAAAACCAATTTGACCTATATTATTTATCAACCAAATAATTAAAAACAACTTTGAGAGAATGCTAGCGGAACATGACATTGACCTTACCTTCCTTCGTTTCACCCAACCGGTTTTATGTTTAAAACTACGGCCGATGCATACTCCTGCATTGCATACTTTATATTTCTTTCAAGTTCTACCGTCTCCACGTCTCACGGAAAATTTAGTGCACATATTCAAAACTTCAGAAAAAAGAAGTAACGTGCCCTCGGGTCTAACCTCAAGTCGCACCTGATCTCGTGAGGCCTCTCCCTCGCTATGCCCTATAAAGAGCCCTTGCTTCCGCTTTACTCATCGTCCTCAACTACTCCATCCTGGCCCTTGCTTCCCTGATTGATTGTGCTAATACCGGCATTGATTAGCAGCTCCCGTCATGCCTGGAGGAAAGATGGTGGACGGCGGCTCTGTTTGATAGCGTTGGAAGGAGTAGCGGTGCCCCTGGAGGAAAGATGGTGGACGGCGGCTCTGTTTGATAGCATTGGATGGAGTGGCGGTGCCCACGGCCCTGCCGCCGTTCTCGCCATCGGCACCGCTACTCCTTCCAACGCTATCGAACAGAGCGAGTACCCGGACAACTACTTCCGCATCACCAACAACCAGCACAAGGCCGATCTCAAGGAGAAGTTTAAACGAATGTGTAAGAATCCCCCTTTACTCTCCTCTCCTATTCCTTATAGCTGATGAGAGGCTTATGCGTGTTCTAATGGTTGCAGGCGACAAGTCGATGATAAACAATAGGTCGGGCAGGCCCTCTTCGGCGACGGTACCGCCGTCGTGATCGTGGGAGCAGATCCTATTCCGGAGGTAGAGAAGCCCTCTCTCCAACTGTTGTGGACAGCCCAGACTATTCTCCCCAACAGCGAGGGCGCCATCGACGACCATCTGAGAGAAGTGGGACTTACCTTCCATCTTCTGAAGGACGTGCCGGGGCTCATCTCGAATAACATCGAGAAGGCCCTGGTGGAGGCGTTCCAGCAGTTCGGCATCTCCGACTGGAGCAAGCTGTTCTGGATTGCCCACCCAGGAGGGCCGGCGAGTCTGGATCAGGTGGAGGCGAAGCTGCAACTGGATCCCAACAAGATGAGGGCCACCCGACACATTCTGAGCGAGCACGGCAACATGTCCAGTGCCTGCGTGTTATTCATTTTGGATGAGATGAGGCACTTCTCTGAAAAGAATGGATGTGCGACCACCGGCGAAGGACTGGATATGAGAGTTCTTTTTGGATTCGGTCCGGGACTGACCGTGGAGACTGTCGTTCTTAAAAGCGTCCCCATGGCTAGGGATGATCCAATCGGCTTAAAACTATGTATATCTAAGCGTGTGCCTCCTACGCTTTGTTCTGCTGTCTCTGCTTCGTATTGTAAACATCTTAAAGATTGCAAGTATGTTTTGTTGGTAACTATTAGTATATGCCTCATAGTCTCGAGTTATAAGAAAAGGATACATCAATTTGGGATTCTTACTTAAATACTGGATTTTAAACTATCAATTGGCAGTTGCAGGTAAAGTTGCAAAGGAACGTGAAATACTAAATCAACAATTTGGCGTTCGAAAAATATATTGATTTGGCCGTGATGGATTGGGGAAGCTAGGGTTTCAACTGCGATAAGTGATGGTGATTAGGCTAGAGTTTTGAATATTATTATGGTCCTTCAACCCTGGTGGACTAATGCACAACATTGGTGCCGTAGAAGGGAATGTATGCAATGGTTCCTTTCTACTGAGAATGGTTCACAAGGTAACTTTTGATGTAATTCTTCCATTGCTTGAAGTTGATTCTGCATGTCACAGTTTAGAATCACTCACCCTTGTCGGGTATTTCGTTGGTCGCATCCCTAATGAGTCTTCCCTTAGGGCCTAGGTTAATGTAGCTTGGAATCCTCATGGAGTCAAGCTAACGATGGTTCAAAACCTTACAAAAGGTTTTTTTGTTTCACTTTATGGAAACAACCCATGTTAAGGTGATTTATGAACATGGCCCCTTGTACATGAGAATTTATCTTCTTAATTTTTCTCCTTGAACGTGATTTTTCTGTTTCTGAGGAAAGATCTACCAAAGTTCCTCTATGGGTGGAATTCCCAGGACTTCCTCTACCTTTGTGGTCCTTTCTCAATCACATAGCAACCCCTTTAGGGCGTGTCATTTTGGTGGAGGCGGACAAATTTTTCCATGCACGCCCTCAAAAATGTGTTTGCGTTGAGATTGATGTTTCTCAAGATATCAAGGAGTTTATTGACATACAAGTTAGTGACACTGTTATCCCCAAGGGTCCTCTATATTAATGTGCCTAACTCTTGTTTTCGGTGCCAATCCTTAGCACACAAGATCAAATATTATCCCTTGATGCCGCATAACAGGGACAAGCAAAGCCCCACCACACCAAGTGCACCCACTCCTCAACCTTGGGAGGATGGTTGGACGACTGTGGGAGGGCATAAAAATGTCCGTTTGGATACTTCTAAAGGTACACAGTCTAAGTCGACACATGTCTCACAACTAGTAAAAAAGGATATGAAAAGGAAAAGGTTGATCCTATAGTTGAAACTGTTAATAATGAGGCTCCTTAGTTTCAACAGAGGGTTACAGTAGTGCTTGCTTTAGAGTCCTTCAATACATTTTCCCCAACTAACGCCAGACGTTCCTGTATCCCGAGAAGTTGATTTGTAGAAGAAGATGCCGCTCTAGAAAAGCGACTTCATATGACCAATGTTCAATTGGTTAACAACTACAGTGTGTTGGAGTATCTTAATGATAGTGAGGATATGTCATTGGATGCAGAGCCATCATCGATGGAATTGACAGTTCCTCTAGAGGAAGAAAAATCTAAAGTTCCCTCCCCTTCTATGTGGTTTCGACATTCTCGTAGTCCTCAATAAGGGGAAGAAGCTGAAGACACTTTACCTGAAAAATAGTTTCACCCTTCTGACCCAAAAGCTCCAATAATTTTGTGTTGGTAAAACACCAATATGGCCCAAAAGTTCTAATAATTTTGCATTGGGAAGACATCGATCTGATCCAAAAGTTCCAATAATTTTGCATTGGGTAGATGTAAGGCTACCTGGTGCCTAGAGTTACAGTTCTATAGTTTAGGGTTTCTAGTTTATTTTGCTATGCCTAATTATGTTGTGTATTCACCCTTTTAGGGGATGGTTTTGTTCTATAAAAGAGTGTTGAATAAATGTAATTTGTTTTCTTGGGTTCCCGTTCTATTGACGAGAATGTTTTTTTGGTTGATTGTGTTACCTACGTGACGTGTTTATCTGCATCTTTTTTGTTTGTAAAAATATTTTTTCTTATTTAATATAATGCTTTATATATATATATAGTTATTTTTTTTTAAGAAATAATATATTCACAAGATTAATTGAGATTTTTGTAAAAACAAAATTAAGAATATATTTTTAGTATATTTTAGAAATAAGTAAGAGGTAATATTTAAATATCTTTTAATGTGATGATAATTTAGGTATTTTATTTTTTGGAGGTATAGTTTTATGTTCAAAATTTTATTTTTTTATCTTAAGTACAATGTTAGGAGCATAGCTTTGTACTTGGGAATTTATTTTGATCTATTCAAAAAGCATGTTGAAAATATTAGAGAGAACAACAATTTCAACAAGGAACTCTATTATAAACAAGTCATTCATAACTTTGTGGTAAAAATATTTTGGAGGCCCTTATTGCAAAACAAAATAGTTACTAAAAATAATAATTTTCTATTTATAGATTTTTGTATCCAAAATGCATCTCTAACCATGTTGACAAATTAGTAGAAGACAAAACACAAAAGGATAAGTTATATGTATATAAGTTTCAATAGAATGTAGTTTCTATCTTATAATAGTATAATCACCATATTTTCATATGGATGACCTTTTAACTCATGGAAGGAAAACCATCACATTTCTATGTGGATGACTATTTGTATTCAATAAGGTGGATTTCTAGCATACCAATAGTAATATATAAAGAGAAATACATCCCTAATTGTAAATACGTGAGTAACAGATGCATTATTTTAGCCTCAAGTAGCTTCTAAGAGATTGCTTTCATTGTACTCTATTTTCTCAGAAATAATACCATTATATCATTTTGCTTATATGCTCTTGTGTTTTAATTTGTTATACTCTATTATTTTTTATTGTGTTATTTCTTCATATTCCTTAACTAAAAATTTTATGATTTGAAAGAGTCATTTTTTTTTTTTTAATATTTATGGTATCATAGCGGTCTATTTTTTGAGTGAGATCCCTCTAATTACCTTTCATGCCAATCTCAATCAAAAAATAGAATGAACAACATTAGAATAGTCAATCCTTTCAAGGAGATATTAAACTTGCCAATTTCCATAAGCAATGCTGATAAAAATAGGCATATGATAACTACTTTACCTTAAATTAGATTTTTGACCAAATTCTTGTTATGGCTTAGTGAAAGAGAATTATAACATCCAAATTATGGACATTATTGAGCATAGAGAATGAAGCCAATAGGAAATTGATTAGTATTATCTATAGTTCTATTTCAAAACCTCCAAGTATGTCTTTGTTTGTCATTGTTACATTGGATAAATATTTTGTCGTTCCATAGGATAACAAAAACTTGATATATGCTAATCAATCCAATAACCCAAGGTGGATGCACAAAGGTACCTCTTTGAATAAATCTAGGTATACTAATACATAAGCCACAAGGCCCAAGCCCTTGATAATATGATGATAAATAGTAGTAATTTTTAAGTGCTAGTGATTACTCCCATTGTTGTATCAAAATTTAAAGAACTCAAATACCTTTATATATCATTCTAATGATATGCCAAGATGTAGAAAAGGTCATTTTTTTAACCTAAGAATTCATATGAACAATTCTTTTCATCATTATCTTTATAAGAATTTTATTAGTATTGTCTTAAATATACTATTACAATCTAAAGCAAAACATAATTATAGAACATTCGAAAATGTATGCATATAGTTAGAATATTAATATTAAAAGATTTAAATTTATACAAACAAATAAAATTTGAAATTGATTTTAAATATTTTAAATTTGTGTTGGTTGTCTCTAATGTTACATCTTTATAACATTAAGATAAATAATTAATGTTAAATTTCTTAGTATTTTTATTTTTAAATGATAGATAAAAATCCAAATACCAAAAGATCAAAATACTAGAAAAAAATTATATTCAAATAATGGGTTGTCTTTTCCTATAGTATATCAAATATTAAATCTTTCCATTTAACCTCTTACTCTAAATTATGCTTTTTAGTGTAAATACGATGATCTATTTCTATTATATAATTAATAGATACATGTATTTTTCAACATGCAAGTATGTTATCTTGTTTAACATATATTTTCTAATAATATACAAATATGAGATTTTTAATTTATATACATTATATAATTAATAAGTAATTATTACATACTTATATATAATAAGTATTATGTAGTTAAAATCAAAGTTGTTTGTTTGATTCCAAAGAAGGCTCTGCTAGGGTTTGACGAGGGAAAAATTACTCTGCTAGGGTTTGATGAAGAAAAACTGCTCTACGGGGATGGCAGCAGCTTCTGAAGGAGGTCTAAAAAATTGGAGGAATGCCATGATGGCATCGAGTTCGGCACAGAGAGTGCATGCTCAGGATGTTTTTCATCTAAAAATAACTGGAAGGAACAAGATTTTCCAGTGCATTTAAAGAACAATGGATGTTTGGAATGATGTGAAGCCAGACCAGTTCTAATGTTTCAACCAGACTTGGTGGCGAAAGATGTAGAGTATCTAACCCAACATGCCCTTATTGGTAAATTTTTGGGCATCCAAATTTCTCTCCCCTTTGTGGAGGCTTGGGTCAGGAAGACTTGGAATCTTGAAGGTGATGTGGAGGTGATGCTGAGTGAGAACAACTATTTTATGGTGGTTTTCTCTTGTATTGCAGATTGTAACAAATAATTTGAAGGAGGTCCTTATTTCTATAACCAAGTGGGACTCTTTCTTACACCCTTGCATGTGGGTTTCAACCCATCAGAGGAGCGGTCATCATGGGTTCCAGTATGGGTGCGGCTTCCATGGCTCCTGTTGGAATTCTAGAGAACTGATATCTTGCATAAGATTGCCCTTCTACTTGGGAAGCCGGTTGGACCGTCACAATAGACAATGGATAAAAAGGTAATATTTGTTGCTCGTATTTGTGTTGAAATTGAATTAATTAATCCTATTCCAGATTCTATTGAAATATAATTTGGAGCAACTACATGGGTTCAAAAACTTGAATATGAAGCTCTTTCATTTCATTGTCGAATTTGTCGTGAATATGGCCATCTGCAAATAAAATACCCTAAGTTTATCCTGCCTATGGATTCAAATCCTGGGTCCTCTTGATCTGGATAAATTTTGGATAAAGGAAAAGCCTTGATAAAGGAATGGGAACGGGATAAGGAAGGTTTTGTTTCGGTAAAATCCCAAAATAGAGGATGAAGGGCAAATAAAGACCTTAAGGATAGCCAGCCAGGTGCTCTACTCGATCATTTTGAAATATTAGATGATCTTGATCAGTGCATGGAGATACCTGAAATGTCACTACCTAATGCAAATATAACAAGGCCGGATCAGATCTCTCTTCTTAAGGAGGAACTTAAGGAATCAGATCTAGGGGGTTTAAATGAAGAACAAAGGACTTTGAATCTGAGTATAGGGGACATGGTTGGGTCTATCCCTATAAGGAAATCTATTTTGAAATGTGGTACATATTTAGCTATGCCCTCTCCTACTCAAGCACTGATGTAGTCATCCTTGGACTGCAAAACTCCTATGGTGTTGGGATTGCAACAGAAAATAATTAAAAATAAAAAATCGGATAAGAATATGAATGTGGGTCGGAAGAAGGACCAGGATAAAATTAAGTTAATTGGGGAGACTTTGGTGGAGGCAGGCTTGGTGAGAACATTGGACTCCCATTTTTATAACCCCCAAAAATGATTATCCTCTCATGGAATGTAAGGGGGTTGAACAACATCCCTAGACAAAAAGCTATTCATGATTTGGTTCGTGTGCATTCTTCGAATGTGGTGTTTATTCAGGAGACTAAATTGGCTATTGATAGTATGTTCAATATTGCTTTCAAGTTGTGGAGAAGGGGGCAATGCCAGTGTATTGGTGCATGTAGATATGCTGGTGGTGTTGCTTGTTTATGGGATCCGGTTAAGATATCCCCTCTTACTTGGATTTCCAATAGATGGTCTATTTTGATGGTCGGGCATGATAATGAATCTGGTGAAACCATCCTACTTACAAATGTGTATGCTCCTATTTATTACAATGGTAAAGTGAATTTGTGGGAGCACATTTGCTTTGTGATAAGTTTGGTTCCCCTGTACCCATAGATTTTGGCTAGAGACTTCAACTCTATCACTTTTTTGGAGGAGAAACATGGTGGGGTGGACCATATCGAGCCTTTTTCTTCTATCTTCAGTGCTCATATCTAGACCCTAAACTTGGTTGACATCAAGCCAAATAATGGGATCTTTACTTGGCACAATAGAAGGTGTGGGGAAGATTCCATTTCAGAGAGACTGGATAGGTTTTGATATCCAATTATTGGATGGGTAATAATAGAAGTGTTAGTTCTATGATTCTAAAGGGTAGGGCATCTGATCATTGGCCTATCAAACTCTCTGCTTTGGAGTTAGGGATAAAAAATAATCTCTCCTTTAAGTTTCAACTTATGTGGCTTCGTGATCCTAAGCTTCATGATTTCATGCGAGGTTGGTGGACCACTAGCAAACATCCTTATGGCACCGCTATGTATTCCTTTATGAAGTGACTACAATTTGTAAAACATAAATTGAAGAGATGGAATAGACTAAATTTTGGGAACCTTTCCTTGGCTAATATTGAAGCTCTTAGGAGGATGGAATAAGATTCAAGGAATTTTAGAGATCAGGGATTCACGAAGGAGCTTCTTGTTGAGGAATTTGAGGCTACGAAAGACCTTGCTAAATGGGAACTAAGGGAAGAAATTTTTTGGAAACAAAAAGCTCGAGTAGATTGGCTTCAGGAAGGGGATAGGAACACAACCTTCTTTTATAACTCAGTTAAGGCTCACCGTAATGGTAACATGATTACCTCTCTTGTGAATTCTCAAGGTGCCCTACTCTCTTCTTTTAGGGATTTCAGAAGATACTGAGAGTTATTTTTCCTCTCTCTTCAAGGAGGACTCCCTATCAGATGATGAGAATGAAAAGATTATTCTAAATTGTATTCCAACGATTGTTTCTAGAGAGATGAATGAGCACTTGATGGGTCCAATTTCCCTTGAGGAGTTGGAAAATATTGTATTCAAGATGAAAAAAGGAAAATCCCTAGGCCTAGATGGATTCTCGATTGATTTTTATCAAGAGTTTTGGGATTTAATCAAATTTGATCTTTTGGAGGTGGTCCATGAGTCCCAAAAGAATAAACATATGCTAAGGGCCCTAAATGCTACATTTGTGGTGCTTATACCCAAAAAGAGGGAGCAAATTCCTTGGATATGTTCAGGCCTATTACTCTCTGCAATGTTGTGTATAATATCATCACAAAAATTATTGCTGAAAGGCTGAAGATATGGTTGAGAAAAATCATCTCTTAAGGAGCAAGGAGGGTTTTTCGTTGGCTGAAAAATCTTGGATGGGGTTGTTATTACTACAGAAGCTATTCACTCAATGGAAACTTCTAAGGAGAAAACTATGTTTATTAAGTTTGACATGGCCAAAGCCTATGATCGGGTAAGATGGTCCTTTCTTCATAAAGTTCTTGTTGCTTTTGGATTTGAGGAGGAATGGATTAGATGGGTGATGAGTTGTGTGTCTTCTTCCTTAATCTTTGTTATTGTTAATAATGAGCCATCAGATTTGTTTAAGGCCTCAAGGGGATTGAGGCAAGGAGATCCTTTATCTCCTTATTTGTCTATCATTATGGCGGAAGGGTTGGGAATATTGCTCAAGTCTCAAGTCATGCAGGGTCTCATTCAAGGGTGGAAGTGGGATAGTAGTTTGCCACCTCTTTCCCACCTTCAATTTGTTGATGATACTACTTTGTTGGGAGTTTCCACTATCAGTGAAGCTGACAATATTAGATAGTCTTTTGACATATATTTGTGCTTATGGATAGTTGATTAATGAGGATAAGTCTTCTATTTTCTTCTTCAATACCCCTCCTCTTATTCAAGCTAGGATTGCTCGTATTCTAAGATTCTAGGTTGGGACTCCCCCCTTCATTTATCTTGGTATTCTAATTTCATCTCATCCTCTACCTAGATCTTCTTGGCAGTCTATGCTTGATAATTTTAGAAGGAAGGTGAATCATTGGAATTTTAGATGGCTATCCATTGTAGGTAGAGTGTTGCTTTTAAAATCTGTTGTTCAAGATTTACCCATTTATAGATGTTTTGTACAAATAGCTCCATATCACTTCATCAAGGACATGGATGCTTTGTCAAGACAATTTTTATGGTCTAGAAAACTTGATCAATCTAAATGGAGTTTGGTTAGGTGGGATTCTATATGTAGGCCGATGCAAGAGGGAGGCCTTGGGTTACGATAGACAACTCTTTTTGGGCAGGCTTTGGCTGCAAAACTTTATTGAAGATGGTGTACCTCTCAAGATCAAATTTGGGCTAAAATATTATCTTGTAAATACTTGAGAGGCGTTTATGAGGTTGAGATACCTAAAGTCAGCTTGGTTGGAAAAGGTTCAGTTATCTAGGACACTTTGAAAAGAGGATCTAATTTAATCAAGTAGGGTTTGTTTTGTATTTGCAATCGGGGATCAAATGCTCTTTTTTGGGAGGATTCTTGGGATGTCCACCCTCCTATCTTAAATTAATATCCTATATTATGTTCCCTACAATTTTTTTTCTTGGAAGCAGGTTGGTCTTGTGTGGAGGACTTTAAAAAATCCAATCTTTTGGAAATATGGAGATGTATAGGTGGAAAGATCTACAAGAATGGCCTCAAGGGGGACAGGCCAGGGACAAAGAGGTGCTTGCTCATATTCTTATGAGGAAGCCTTGTTCTTCATTGAGGAGTAAAGATATTCTGGATTGGAACCCTGATCCTAAGGGAACTTACTCGGTAGCCTGTGGTTAGCAGGTTCTTGATAAGCGAAAGTATGGGAGTCTTCATGTCACTTGGTGGAAAAAGGTGTGGAACAAATTTTTCTGGCAAAAATGTAACTTCTTTCTCTGGTTGGTAGCTCATAATAAATGCATCACTTGGGATAATGTGAGAAAGAGGGGATTTTAGGGTCCCTCTTTTTGTGTCCTTTACAGTAATAATGAGAATGACTCTTCTCATTAATTTTTCTAATGCTCCTTTGCCAGAGACATTTGGCATCGTTATTGGATTTCCCGGAACCATCCATGTTTTCATGTGTTGTCCCTGGTGGATTTTTGGAGTAGTCTGGTCAGACCTCCAGCCAAGGCCCCCTTCCTTCGGGTGTCTTGGAATTTGGTCCCTTATTACATCATCTGGAAAATTTGGCTCAAATGGAACCAATGCATATTTTAGGGCAGTTATTTGGTTGTTCAACAGATTTGGCAAAGGATCCTATATATGGTTTGGGAAACCATCCATAGCAAATGTGATGTGGACCCTCTTTTGGATTCTAGGGAGGAGAAAGTACAACAAGCCCTTGGTCTCTTTGGGTATGGTGTGAACTCTTCTATCCCTAGTAGGGTTCCTCAGCTCAACAAGAAGGTTAGGAGAGATGGTAGGTGGAGGCCACCCCCTAGAGGAGTTTTAAAAATTAATACTGATGGATCATCCAGGGGTAATCCTGGACATGCTAGAATTGGTGGTGTTGGGAGAGATTCTACTGGTGGTAGTTTTTTCTTTTCCATTTATAAAGGTGTTCACTCCAACAATTTTATGGAAGCTCTTGCAATTCTTGAGGCCTTGTGAAGGGGGTTTTATCTTGGCTGGCATAGGATTATCTACGAGTCTGACTCTCAAATTATGGTTAATATTTTAAACAGTAAAAGGGTGGAGGAATTTAATTGGCAGTTGGTCTTTGTAGCCTTTTAGATTCTCAGAATGAGTGAAGATTTAAAATTTATATCCTTTGTGCACATTCCAAGGGAATAGAATGTGGTTGCTGATTACCTGGCCAAAAGGGCTTCTGAGCTGCTGGATCCTTGGAGTATCGATAATTGGGAGAGTCTCCCATCTGGGGACTCTCAACTCCTGTAGGAGTTGATCCACAAGGATGTACAGACTTAATGTGGTTTGTTCTTGTTGTCTTTTTCGGGTGTCATTCTAGTCTAGTGGTTTTAGCCTGTTTAGCTATTTATTTGAGTCTTGGTTGGAAGCTCAATTGTACTCTATAATCCAGAATTTTTATCAATAATTTTTACCCCTTTATTTAAAAAAAAAGTATTATGTAGTTAAAATATTTATTTATTATTATTGAACCTCATGGTGGTATATAAATCACAACACCCACATATAGCTTTGCAAATCGGGAAACAAACTTTTGGGTGACATGTCCTAGTGGAAGTAGGTAAACTATTATCCAACCCCTCAAACGAGAGAATCATGACCTAGCCATATGCTCCATCCTATCCTGTGGGAGCATTACTCAATGGTGTTGAGTGTGGATTTTTCCCCATGTGTGGGTTTTATTGGTTGATTTCCCTTGTGGGCGTCATGTTAACTCTAGGGCCCATTCTTTTCTCCTCTTCTACTGACCAATCTTGTACTTTCTTAAATAAAAAAAAATTAAAAATACCTTAAGCAATGTTGCGAGGGTCTTGAGCCATTATCCCACATGTATCCCATGATGGTCCTCATGGTGGTATATAAAGAACAACACCCACATAGATATTTGCAAATCAAGAAGCAAACTTTTGGGTGAAATGCCCTAGTGGAAGTAGGTGAACCATGACACAGCCCCTCAAATGAGCGAATCATGGCCCAACCATATGCTCCATCCTCTCTTGTGGAAGCATCGCTTGATGGTGGTGAGTGTGGAGTTCTCTTCATGTGTGGTTTTCATTGGTTGATTTCCCTTGTGGGCCCCATGTTAACTTTAGGGTCCATTCTTTGCTTCTCTTGTATTGCCTAGTCTCGTAATTTCTCAAATAAAAAAAATCATCTCTTGGATTCCATATCTCTAATTAAATATCTGCATGGTCGTACTTTTTCTCAAGACATCATTTTTTCTCTTTTGATGTTGAGAGTCTCTATCCCAACATCCCCACCTCTTAAGGAATGGCAACCCTCTGTCATTTTTGAGGAATGAATTTGATCTAGCCAAGATAAACTTTGTGTTAAGGCTTACAAATATAGTTTTAACACAACACTACTTGGAGTTCATATGGAAAACATACAAACAGATAAGAGGAACAACCATGGGAAGTAATTTTGTTGTGGTTTATGCTTGTTTATTTCTCTGGCATCTAGAGGAATAGGTATTTAATAATGTTGTTGTGGAAAACCTTTTATTTTATAAAAGATACATTGATGATGTCATTGGAGTTTGGCATGGCTCTAAGGAGTATCTTAATGGTTTTCTTACTTCCTATATTTCCTTCTATAATAGTATTGAAATTACTTTCTTTGTTTTGATTTTGAAGTAACACTTCTAGATACTATATTTTTAAAAGGCTTGATTTTGCTTAGACTAGAATTCTCTACACCAATTTTTTTTAAAAGTTGATGAATGCCTATCAATACATCCTTGCTTCCTCCCATAATCTATTTCATCAACAAAATGCCTATTTATTTTAAAAGCAAGCAAGGGGATGGATTTATTTTTATTAAAAATAATTTTTTTAACAAACTCAGAGCTAGGGTATATCAAATTAATTTTCTTCTACCTTTGTTTAAGAAAGTTAAAATTTATTGTAGGCCTTCACTTTTGGCTAGAGTTCTTGAGCAAGTAGCACATAGACTTGGAACTAAAATAAAAATAGTTCTTCTTATTTTGAAGTTGGACAACTGCAATTTTGTTTGAGATCTTCGAATTGGCACATATATTATTTCTCCAATGTTTGAAAAATGGAGAAAATATAGAGAGCTCAAGAACATTAATCGAGGCATCATTTGTTGGAAAAACCAAAAAAAAATCTTCGATATTATCTTTATAAAAGTAAAATTGTTTGAGGGACTCTATTTCCCACCTTGTATTTTTACATTTTTTAATGTGTTTCTTCTCTTTTCTAGGTGGGTGTGTTTTTTGAGGGAGTTCAGCCTAGGACTTCTCTTATTTTCACCGTCTTGGTCTATAAATCTATAGTTTGTAACAATAATTGGGTGTTTTTATCCCGTATGCATTACTCTATAGCTCCTCTCCTAGAGTTAGGTCTTTATAAAGAGAGGTTGTACCTCTTTGAAACTCACTCCACTAATGATACCTGTAGGTCAAAATACGTTCAGTATTTTGTAGATGTATCACTTCTTTTTTTAGAATAAAAAGTCAATCAAATATTTTTTGTTCCTTTTATAATTTTTCTTTTTCTTTAAGTTTATAATCCCTCTTTTTCTTCCTTATTGTAATGCACAAAAATTACCAATTTGTTCTAAATGTTATTTTATTAATCTGAAATTAGGCTTACAAAATGAGCTTCCTCTTGAGAAGATTTTTATCCCTTATTCCACATGAATTTGAGAACATTGTCTAGTGTATTTTGATACCCTCAATGAATGTGGGCTTTTGTGTGCATGTGCCACTGGTAGTGATGTTTGATTTTATCCCTTTATATCTACTTTGGACCTGCAAAAGGGATTTATTGTGTTTGGGAGCCTACCTTGGTCAAGCTCCGTAGCTATGAATACAAATCGACTTAAACATAAATAAAAACATGATGAAAATTGATGGAAATACTATAAAAACTATTTAAAACTAATATATACCTTATTTGATGTTGTAATTATCCTATAGGGTTGGTTTGCATGGCGGTATATGAACTAGATCCTGGGTTTGTAGGTCAAGGTGAAAACTGAACTGTTGTTGACTATTGTTGCAAAGTTTCTCTTCGAACAGGTTGCAGGTGGTATATGTTACTATTTTCGACATGTACAATAGATAGAAGGGATTCTGACACAATTTTGGTAGATTCTGGGTATGTTAACTGAAAGTGATAGAGAGATAAATGAGGGAATGGGTCCACTATTTATAGGGAAAACCAAGGTCAAGGGGTAGTTAGGTGTACTAGATCCTAGAGTCAAGTCCTATCATGGTTAGGTTATGGTTTGTGAGGTGGTAATCTTAGTCATATTCTCACATGCCCTAAGGGAAATATCATATCCTCACACATGTGTGAGCTAGGGTTAGGGTTAACTAGAGTTAGCTAATCCCTAGGTTAGGTGAGGGTTGAGTTAGGGTTTCCTAGGAAATATCCTAACTAATTTAGGGTGCACACATGTGTGAGGACATGTTTAGGGCTAATTTGAATCTTAACCCTAATTAAACCCAATTTAATGATGAAGTGCTCTTTAAGTGAAAGACACTTGCAAATTAGAATTTTAATTAGCCTAATTAGGGTTTTTAGTAGGGAATGGTCCCATGGGGGCCCTAATTAGGTGTAGGAAATGGCTTAGATGACCTTAAGGGGATTGTAGGTATCCCTCCTACAAATAGGAGGTATTTTAGATGCATTTTGTATAGTTTTGTAGGGTTTTTCACGTACGGATATCTATGATGGCCTATGATGGCCTACAATAGTCTACGATGGCCTACAATGGCCTATGGATACCTATGAATGCGTATGCAGACCTACAAGTTTCTATGGGTAGCACATACGACTTTTACGTGTCTACATTTACCCCTTTTTGTACTAACCTGTGTAAAACACAATTTAGTACAAAAATATGATGGAAGAAGGTGGTGAGATATTTTAGAAGATGAAGAATGTGGGGATGAATGTGAATTAATGAATGTAGATGAAACATGGTGATAAAATAAGTGATTTTCCAATTTAGTACAATATTTTACAATATTGCACTAGTTTTTTATGAGGGCAACTTAAGATTGCTTTGCTTTTGTGACCAACGCAAGATGTTCCAATTATGAATAGAATAACTACCTATTAAAAATTTTGCTTCTGATTTATTTATGAGTGCATGATGACATTTGTCAAATCATTTGAGCTGAGTGGCATGGATGAATCAAGTGTAATATTCAGTATGTAGTTGGTGCTGATATATAGAAAAATCAAGATGTGTCCAACTAGGATTGAGTTTCTATTATCTTGAGATAATCTTGATCACATGTGAAGTGAATTTGTGTATGAATAGCCCCTCAAGCAAGGAGTCAAGAATGATGCATACGATATATGGTGATGAGTCGATTGATAGAATAAAATAGAGATAAGAGGTGGAAAAATTAGGACAAACAGTAGTGGGAAAGAAAGAAGAATATGTAGGAGTGGATAAAAAGTAAAATTTATGTCATGAAGTTTTGTTTGCTTAGCACCATGCAAGCTAGGTTTGCATGGTAGCATGCGGACTAGATTGGAGTTTGCATGAAAGCATGGAAACTAGGGCTTTTAGGAGTATAAAGACCTTTCTCACTTGTGTAAGAGATATTTGTGTTGTGAAGAGTTGTGAGGAGAGGGTTGAGTTAGATTTGGTGAAGCGAAGAACTTACGAGATATTGTGTGAGTGCAGATATGGCGAGAGGGCATGCGATCTTGATTGATCAACATGGGATCCTATCGGTAAATACTTGAGACTCAAAATGATTTTTATTTTGAATTGCATGAATGTTTGAACAGTACATTAATGTATTTTGAGTGTGTACATACATTTACATGTGATGAATGATTGAAATTTGTGATGTACGTTTGCATGTGTTTTGAGTGTATATGTATGTTTTCATATGTACATATGTTTGCATGTAATATACTTGGATTGGGAGGAAGTAAGTTGAGAATTTATAAGGCAAATAATGGATACAAGGTAGTTTGTGGATATGAGATTACCCCAACACCACTTCCATGGACATTTATTTAGAAAAAGGAAGGATGGCCAAAAATTAACATTTTCTCATGGCTGATTAACCACATAAAGTGCTTGACATTTGATAATTTGAGAAAAAGAGGTTTCTTTGGGCCTTCCAAATGTGTTTTATGTGGAAAGGTAGAGAGACCTTGAATCACCTATTTTTTGGGTGTTATTTTATTAAATACATATGGATCAATTGGTGGAGGCAGATGAGACAGCATTGGGAAGTTTTAGAGAGCCATGAAAACTTTTATGAGAAATAGAAACAATGAAAATGGCATGGAAACTAGAACCTAGATTCATATGGTGGTAGTTATGGCTAGAATTAAATGCACACATATTTAGATCAGAGCATAGAACAAAGGATCAAGTATAGGAGAGTATTATGAGCAAGTTAACAAAAACACTATCTATTAGATTACAAGAGAAAATAAGCATAAAAATGAAGTGATTTTTCTAACAGAGAAACAAGTTAGGGATGGATACACAGGTGATATCCCCTCAAATAACATAGAGTGGAGACCGCCTCCTAGAAAGTGGATGAAGGCAAACATAGATGGGGATTTTACTAAAAATCTTGAGAAAGTTGGTTTTAGCATTATCATGTAAAATTGGAAAGGAGAACAGGTGTACTAGAGAGTAGAAGGCATGTGGGAGACAACAAATAATGAAGCGAAAGGATAGGTGATCTTGTCAACATTAGTGATAGTTGCAAATCTATAGTTACATAAGTTGTGGATAGAGACAGACTCCCAGGTATGGGCTGGAATCTTGGATCCAATAAGGCCCTTTCAAGTGTTGGAAATTGGAGAGAGAAGGAATGTGGAAGTAGTTCAAAATACTTAGCAGTTTTTTCAAGATGTTTTTATTACACATATCAAGCGAGAGGGAAATAGGGTGGCAGACTATTTAGAAAATGAGGAAATGACATGGAGGAAGGATAATATGTGGACTCTCAAATAGACTATTATATAAGTTGGTGCCAAAGAATCCAAGGGATGTGAGATGTGATACAATAAGATAGCATAACAGGAAGAGAAAACAGTGAGTCTAATGAATCTATCACATTTAGGCCACAAAGAAAAATAACATGAAGATAAATGGATGGTTTATAGAATTCCAATAAATTGGATAAATTGGAATTCAACTATGGTAGTGTTGAGGTGTATGAACATATGCATTATGTAGGGTAATGTTTTATGGGTAATTTTGAGCCAGGAGGGACTGGAGGAGGATTTTATTTCTTCCTTGATGCCTGTCCAACTCATTTTACCTTGTAATACAACTTCTATAAATATAACATATTTTTCATTTTTCAAAATAAAAAAACAAACAATATACACTCTGTATACTTCTTGAGAATGCCAGATGAACATGACATTGACCTTATCTTCCTTCATTTCATCCAACCAGTTTTAAGTTGCAAACTTGCCACGTATACTTGCATACTACAAATGCAAACGTCTGCTTTGCATCCTTTATGGGAAGTGGAGAAGCCCTGCTTCCATATTCTTTTGACTGCCCAGACCATTCTGCCCGAAATGGAGAGCGCCATCCAGGGCCACATGAGAGAGGTGGGACTAATATTTCACCTGGAGATGGTGGTGCCAACCCACATCTCAAATAATATCGAGAAGGCCCTGGTTGAGGCGTTCCAACAGTTCGGCATCTTCAAATCGAATGAGCTATTCTGGATTTTCCACCCAGAAGGGCCGACTATTCTGGATCAGGTGGAGGCAAAGCTGCAACAGGATCCTAAGAAGATGAGGGCCACCCAACAAATTTTGAGCAAGGAAACAAACCCACAGAGGCATAGAGTTAAGGATTGAACTCAAGTTCTAGCTTCCGTAAAACATTCCTCTTTTGCCATATGAGCAAGGAAGGACCTTCCTCTAAGATGTGGTTTGCATCTTCAATGCAATTTAAATTTGATATTAAAAAGTTTTAGGAGCCATTGCAATTTTCATGGAGCCCACATGTTTCTACTTTACTAGTGTCCATCTTTAAATTAAATTTATTAAGTTTTACTAGTGTTCATCTTTAAATTGAATCCAGTTTGATCTCACTCCTTAAAGCTTGACATTCTGAATACTCAGGATGGTAATAACATTTCTCCTTAAAGCTTGACATTCTGAATACTCGGGATGGTAATAACATTTCTCATGCAAAATGTCAGTTTATAAGGAAAAACTATAAGCTATGAGAATAAGACCTATCCTCCAGCTTACCGTGTTTATATTTGTTATGTTAGTGACAAAATGTCAGTTTATAAGGAAAAACTATGAACTATGAGAATAAGACCTATCCTCCAGCTTACCGTGTTTATGATAGTGACAAATTTTCAAATTGATTTAAATTTTGAATGTCATGTTCATTTAAATTTTCACCAATCTTGAAAATTTATTCTACTACTCTATACTTCTTGAGAATGCCAGGTGAACATGACATGACATTTAAATAAACAACTTCAATTTAAATTTAAATTTATTTTTATTTTTATAAAAAATAAAATATATTATATTATTAATAAAATGTTTTTTTATAAGACACATTCAACCGATCTGTTCATGAAGGAAGTGTCAGTTTACCACTGTGAACATCTAAGGTCTTAACGCGTGTTTCGAAACATCTAATGGTCTTAACACGTGTTTCGAAAACTGCTTCTTATATTTATATATATTTTAATGAATCTTATAGACTTTGGATGTGTTGATTGCGATCCCACGTATAAATTTTGTTAATAAATATTTCTCTCAACTTCTAATATCTCCACGTCTCGCGGAAAATTTAGTGCACAAATTTAAAACTTCATAAAAAGAAGCAACGTGTGCACTCTAACTTCAAGTTATCTAACTAGATATTTATTAAAAAAGAGATCTAAGTAATCTCAAATAGCATCTAATTGACTGGGTACATTTTTTTTTTAAGAAATACTTCTTGTGAGGCCTCTCCCTGGCCATGCCCTATAAAGAGCCCTTGCTTCCGCTTTACATACCGGCATTGATTAGCAGCTTCCGTCATGCCTGCAGGAAAGATGGTGGACGTAGAGCAACTCAGGAAGGCCCAGAGGGCCGATGGGCCTGCCGCCGTTCTCGCCATCGGCACCGCTACTCCTTCCAACGCTATTGAACAGAGCGAGTACCCGGACTACTACTTCCGCATCACCAACAGCGAGCACAAGACCGAACTCAAGGAGAAGTTCAAGCGAATGTGTAAGAATCTACCCCAATTATGTAGTCAATTTATCATATACATGTGGGTATATTTTGATGGTTAGGGAATATGTGTTCTAATGGGTTGCAGGCGAGAAGTCGATGATAAAGAAGAGGTACATGTATCTCACAGAAGAGATACTCAAGGAGAATCCCAACGTCTGCGCGTACATGGCGCCCTCGTTGGACGCCAGGCAGGACATGGTGGTGGTGGAGGTGCCCAAGCTCGGAAAGGAGGCGGCCGCCAAGGCTATAAAGGAGTGGGGGCAGCCAATTTCGCAGATCACGCACCTCATTTTCTGCACCACCAGCGGCGTCGACATGCCCGGCGCCGACTACCGGCTCACCAATCTCTTGGGCCTCCGCCCCGGCGTGAAGAGAGTGATGATGTATCAACAGGGTTGCTTCGCCGGCGGCACAGTCCTCAGGGTTGCAAAGGACCTCGCCGAGAACAACCGCGCAGCAAGAGTTCTGGTCGTCTGCAGCGAAATCACGGCCGTTACCTTCCGCGGGCCGTCGGAGACTCACCTCGACAGTCTGGTCGGGCAGGCCCTCTTCGGCGACGGTGCCGCCGCCGTGATCGTGGGAGCAGACCCTTTTCCGGAGGTAGAGAAGCCCTCTTTCCAACTGTTGTGGACAGCCCAGACTATTCTCCCCGACAGCGAGGGCGCCATCGACGGCCATCTGAGAGAAGAGGGACTCACCTTCCATCTTCTGAAGGACGTGCCGGGGCTCATCTCGAATAACATCGAGAAGGCCCTGGTGGAGGCGTTCCAGCAGTTTGGCATTTCCGACTGGAACGAGCTGTTCTGGATTGCCCACCCGGGAGGGCCGGCGATTCTGGATCAGGTGGAGGCGAAGCTGCAACTGGATCCCAACAAGATGAGGGCCACCCGACACATTCTTAGCGAGTACGGCAACATGTCGAGTGCCTGCGTGTTATTCATTTTGGATGAGATGAGAAACTTCTCTGAAAAGAATGGATGTGCGACCACCGGCGAAGGACTGGATATGGGAGTTCTTTTTGGATTCGGTCCGGGACTCACCGTGGAGACTGTCGTTCTTAAAAGCGTCCCCATCCAATCATAAGCGCCGTTTATATCTAAGCGTGTGCCTCTTAAACTTAGTTCTGCTGTCTCTGCTTCGTACTGTAAACATGACAAAGATTGCAAATATGTTTTGTTGGTAATCATTAATAAATGCCTAATAATCTCGAGCTATAAGAAGAGGATATTGGGATTCTTACTTAAATACTGGATTTTAATCTATCAATTGGCAGCTGCAGGTAAAGTTGCACAGGAACGTGAAATACTAAATCACCTTATTGGAGTACTAAAAATATATTGATTTGTTTTGTATGAATTTGAAAGTTTTATATATAGTTATAGTTATGTTTTTGTTTTTAAAAAATAATATATTCACAAGATTATTTGAGAGTCTTGTAAAAACAAAATTAAGAAATGCGTTTTAGTATATTTTAGAAATAAGTAAGAGGTAATATTTAAAGATTTTTTAATGTGACGATAATTTAGGTATTTGATTTTTTGGAGGTATTGTTTTAGGTTGGAAAATCTATTTTTATTTATTCTTTTGATTTTTTTTGGAGGTATTGTTTTATGTTGGAAAATCTATTTTTACTTATTTTTTAATCTTAATTATAATGTTAGGAACATAACTTTGTACTTGGGATTTTGTTTTGATCTATTCAAGAAGTGTGTAGAAAATATTAGAGAAATAACAACAATTTCAATAAAGAACTTTGTCGTAAACAAGGCATTGATAACTTTGTGGTAAAAATATTTGGAGGTCCTTAATGCAAAACAAAATAGTTACTAAAAATAATATTTTTCTATTTGTAGATTTTTGTATCCAAAATGCATCCCTAGCCATGTTGACAAATTAGTAGAAGAAAAAACACAAAAGGACAAGTCATATGTATATAAGTTGAAGACATGCAATGAACCAGGAGTATGAATCTGTGATCAAAAATGGTACTTGGGAGTTAGTCGATCTACCACTTGGAAGAAAGGTAGTTCAAAACAAATGGGTGTACAAAAACAAGTATAAATTAGATGACACCATTGATAAACATAAGGCGATATTAGTGGCTAAAGGCTTCATACAAAAGTAAGGCATTGACTACACTGGGGTGTTTGCACCTACCACAAAATGGCCCACAATTAGGAATCTTATAGCCTTAGCTGCACAACAAGGTTGGAAGATTTATTAATTAGATGTAAAGACTACTTTATTGAATGGAAAATTGGAACAAGAAGTATACATGGTATAGGTAGAAGGTTTTGATATTGCAAGACAGGAGCACAAGGTATACAGACTCAAAAAGTATCTATATGGGTTGAAGCAAGTCCATCACGCTTGGTTCAACAAGCTGTCAGATTGGATGAAGCAACTTGAATTTGAAGTGTGTGATTACCAAGATATTGATGCAACACTATTCATCAAGCATAATAAATATAAAGTCACATACCTAATAGTCTTTGTGTATGACATGCTTTTAATAGGTAACAATGAACACATCATCAACATAGTAAAAAAAGACCTTGCAAAGACTTTTGATATATTTGATCTGAGATTGATGAAATTCTATTTGGGTATAGAAGTAACTCAAAAAAATGGTAGAATATTCTTGATCCAAGAGAAATACATCAATGATCTTCTGGAGAATTTTTAACTCAAATATGCATGCCCTATGACAACACCAATGGAATCAAATTTAAAACTCACTATAGATGATGACACACCAGAGGAAAATGCAACACTCTATAGAAGGCTGGTTGGTAGTCTCATCTATATTACTAACACAAGACGTAACATCGCTTATGCAATGTGATTCTAGCAAGGTACATGATCAAGTCAATGGAGAGTCACTAGTAAGCAATAACAAGAGTGTTGAGGTACCTAAATACAACCCATAATTATGGTTTGTTGTATGAAAAAATGTATATTTCAAACTCATTGCATACATAGACTTAAACTATGAAAGAGATAAATACATTGGGAGATCTACATTTGGGTACTTGATGTTTATTGGCTTGGCACCAACTTCATGGAGATCAAAGTGATAAAATACTGTAGCTTATTCTTCAACAAAATTTGAATATATTACTGCAACTAAGAAAAGTAAAGAAGTGTCATGGTTGAGAAAGTTGTTACACACTCTTGATATCACTCAAAAAGGTCCTACAAGACTGCATATGGACAATCAATCAACAATTCACATGGCAAAGAATATTATGTTTCACGATAGAACCAAACACATTAGCACAAAATTCCATAGGATCTAAGAACTTGTTCAATATGGCACAATATAAATGCGCTACTATCCAACAACAGATCAACTTGCCAACATCTTCACTAAGCCCCTTTAGAGGGTGAAGTTTGAACAATTCAATGAACAAATATGCTTAAGAGCCTCCATCTCCCCCTAACAATGGAGATGCAATAGGACCAGCAAGGCTAATGCTTATTCATAAAACCACCTTTGTGTGGGTAAAAAGTATTGGTCAATATTTGCTCTATCCCATTCATGAAAACTCCTTATGGATGTGAAACGATAAGGGTTGTACTAATTTTGGAAAATTAGAACCTGTGAAAACCTGAAAGGACATGGAGGATGATCTAACAATATATGAAGACCCAGTGGATTGGAGTCGCATTTCATGAACATTTGGCTAATCGACTACACAAAGAGCCATCTAATCTATTCATCTACTAAAATAAAATGACCTTCTACTATTAGGGGGAGATTGAATACATGTTAATGCTACAAGGTCATGTTTATTAGTTAGGTTTCTAATTAATTGTTATGAGGATTTAATAATACCTCATTAGAATAGGTTATTTTAATGTGTAATATCATTTTATGTTCATTTGAATTTCATGTAACCCTAACCCTAATCTCATTTTTCTCAATATATAGTTTCATAACACAAAGGGAGAGACGTGATTTTTTTTCTCTCCATTGTCAAAAATCTTCTCCTCATTTTTTGCTTGTTTCATGTGGTTGAGCTTGGGCACATAGCATTGATCCTTGCTACAAAAATGATGGTTTGTGTCCCATGGTTTAGGGGAAGAGATGTACTTCATTTGAGACCATGGAATGATTTTTATATTGAGACATAAACTATTAAGAAGCTTTGAGTATGAGTTAGTCTTTTTTGACTTCCATATCATCTTATAAATAAGGATGTTTTGAAGAATATTGGAAATACCCTAGGGGAATTCATCAAGGAAGGACCAAATACTAAGGAGCAAAAGCATGCTATATATACTCAATTATTTGTTGGTATAAATATGTCAAAACCTTTACCACAATCTATTAAGATTAAATCTAAGTCAAGATAATAAGATCAACAAGTACATTATGAAAATATTGTATCTTACTATCACAATTGTTATGAAACTGGACACATGGCAAGAATTTACAAAGTGAAAACAATGAAGAAAGAGATAAAAAATTCTAGCCATGATGTAAACTTCAAGATGAAGTAAGGAAATCATACAATAATAGAATCTAGATCAAATCAAGGATACTCTACTCCAAAAGAAGAGGTAACGAAATCCTATCTATAGTATCATTTGGCAATTTTAGAAGCAATTAAAGGTGAAAATAAGATGTGGAGATAAATCCTAAAACAAAGACAACAAAAAAGGCCATATTTTTTTTTTTAAAGCGAAAGAACCCTTGCAAGGCTGCCTTGGTCTGAGAGACCACGAACAGGGGGTTCTACACCGTTAAAGTCACCCGGGAGTCACACTCGACCCTTCCCGCACCAACATTATCAATTGGATTTTGGGTACCCAATTTAGCTTTTTGGTAGGGTGGAGATTCGAACCTGGGACCTCCCTTGGAGGATTGCCCTCTCCTCTCCAACTCACATATAACACCTGGGTAAAAATTAATTTATAGTGGAAAACACCCTTTTCGAGGTGCCACTTTCAATAGGTTGGGCATAGGAGGAATGGAGCCTTGTCGACCTCTACCAGCACATAGGACATTCCTAACTATACCATATATCTATAGGATGGAGACAAGGGGAATGGAACCTGGGTTGGCTTATACCAGCACCCAGGGTATTTACCACTGCACCACAACAAGCAGATTAAAACTAATTTATAGTGGAAAACATCCCTTTCAAGGTGCCACTTTAAACAGGTTGGGCATAGGAGGAATGGAGCCTTGTCAGCTTCTACCAGCACATAGGACATTCCTAACTATACCATATATCTATAGGATGGAGACAAGGGGAATGGAACCTGGTTCGGCCTCTACCAGCACCTAGGGCATTTACCATTGCACCACAATAAGCAGATCAAAAAAGGCCATATTAATTCTAGGTAAATCATCTTCATTTTTCTCAAGTAGTATAGAATCCTCTTTAGGTAATTTAAAGCAAAAGTGTTGAAGATGATATCCTTGCACTTTAAGGTTTCAAGAGCAGAATAATAAAAAATGAGGTTTGAGGAAACCGATAATAATTTAGGGTTTTTAGTACAAAATAATAAGGTAATTGCTATAGAAGAGCATCCTTGCACTTTAAGGTTTTTAGGGCAACATAAAGATGGTTGTGCTTTTGAGGTTATTCCTTGCCCTTCATATCCTTCGAATAAGGTAAGCCTAAAGATGATAATTCTTACTATGAGCAATGTGATAATATTGAAGATATTGATGAAGATGAAAGTATTGTTGTGAATGAAAAAAATAAGAAAATCCAAAAAGCAAAAACAAAGAGAAAAAGAAACACGAAGGGATATTAATATGAGAAAACAAAAGAAAATAAGTGTTAACAAGAAGTGAGACTAAACTCACAAATAAAATAAAGAAAATAAGAATGAAAATAATATCTTAGAATATTAGGGAAATGAATAAGAACCCTAAAAATGTATTAAGAAAATGTGAGGTTATTATAGACAATATATTTTTAGATATAAAAGCTAGGCAACAATTATTTTAGCCATTTATAGTGTATTTTATCTTGATAAAATTTAAATTTTGAAAGACATATGATAGAAAAGGAGTTAATTCTAGAAACTTAGCAATTTAAGGAAGATGAAAAATATCTTTAATAGAATGGTAAATGAAAAATAGCTCTCATATAAAAGAAAAGTTGGATATGTTTGCCTTGCGGGCATGCCCACTTTGTGCTAAAGGTAGTAGTATGAATCATTTGAGTGCGTGACAGAATGACAATGATGGTACAAATCCCGAAGCAACGGTGGTCCCCATATCATGTCGATTAACCTTAACGAGATGGATAGGTTTGGTAGTTGCAGTCCATGTGGTTTAAACCCTTAACGAGACAGATAGGTTTGGTAGTTGCAGTCCATGTGGTTTAAACCCTTAACGAGACATATAGGTTTGGTAGTTGCAGTCCATGTGGTTTAAACCCTACTTTGACTAGTTACTAAAAATAATGGTTGTTACCAACTCTATAATAAAAAAAAAATTAACATGTTAGAAATGTAAAGAAAGCAATGTAATGTTTTATTTTTTTAACGGAAGTGGTCCCAATAGAAGCCACATATAACTTATTTAAAAATAAATTAATGAGCAATTATGCATATGTCTTTATGTCCATAAAAGAATAGGCTTGTTGGTAGTAGTTGAGTACTTGTCTATGGGTTACCTCTAACCAATTTTCTACAGGATTGAAGTCCGTGCACTTGTCTTTACCTAGGACTAGACATTATAAAGGTTTCGTACACAACCAAAAATTAATTAATTGCTTGAATCAATATCCTTAAAAATATGTTTCTTTGGATGAATTTTGGGATTAATCTTAAAAATTAAATATTTTAATTAATAATATATATAGTTAATGTGGGAAACCTATTATAAAAAAAGTTATATTATTTAAAAAAAAATTACTTCTACACATATTGGTTTAATTATTTTATTTTACCATAAATATAGGTTTTTGGTGAAAAACTTAATATTTGACAATTTAAAAGATTATTATAATTATATTCAAAGTAAAATATCTTCATATAGATCTTATAAACAATAATACAATATTTATAAAATTGTAACAATATTCACCATATGTATAAATAATTTTTTATTTTAAATGAATATATTAATTTGACAATTTAACATATCCAATGTACATCAATCCACTTTAAATATTCATCTTATGAAGTTGATAATTTATAACTATTGTAAAAAAAATATACCTAAAGATATTTATCGCTCTTAATAATTAATATAAAAATAATGTTAATCATTTATACAAGATATTTTAATAATTATATTCGCTTGATGTAGTTTACCCGCAAGGATGCCACTTGCATTATGGGTGATGTGACCCGGGTTCAATTGCTTTATCGGTCATGTGATCCGCCATGGCGGATATTTATATGTATAAGAAGTATTTACTAAATAAAAAATATATATAGTAATATTTTTTTAGGCAAAGCTTGACAACTTAATAACTCAAATATTTGTATAAAATATTTTTCTTATTTTAAAATATATAAATAATTTATTTAAAAAAATTTATAATTACGTAACTGTTTGTATATTTGTGTAGATTATACAAAATAATTATGAAAAAGACAAAGCTTTATAGTAGTTTTTTATATGATTTGATTGGAGTTTAAGTACTTATCAAATCTACTTTATATATTTATTAAATATTTTATTTTTGAAAATTGAAAACACTGATAATAATTATTTATAAGATAAATAAATAGTGTTATATATAGTTACATTTATACATTGGGATGGTAAAAGTTATTGGATTTTTTTAATAGAGACCTAAGTTCAATTCACATGGAGGGTGACACCTAATATCTCCTAGTTTTTCAACCTTTAAAAAATAATTATACTTTGTATTTTATATTATTATAATAATTTTGAAATTTAATTTAAAAAATAAAATTGTATTATAAATTTAAAAAATTAATTATTAATTTAATATTATTTAAACTTTGTGTACATGAATTTATATAGGTAAATTGATTTTATTTGGATTCCTAGGCATGAAATAAATAAAACATAATACAAACAAAAAGTTTATAAAGATACCCAGGTGTTGTAGGTGAGTTGGAGAAAAGAGGGCTATCTTCCAAGGGAGGTTCCAGGTTCAAATCTCCACCCTACCAAAAAGTTGAATTGGGTATCCAAAATCTAATTGATAATGTTGGTGCGGGCAGGGTGCGACCCCCGGGTGACTTTGGCGGTGTAGAACCTCCTGTTCGTTGTCTCTCAGACCAAGGCGGCTCCACAAAGGGTTTTTTCGCTTAAAAAAAAAAAATCATAAAGATTATGAGGGTGGATTTAGATCTATAATATGAATCAATTTATATTGGTCCATACTTAACCATATGAGTCCTTTTTATACTTTGTATTTTATATTATTATAATAATTTTAAAATTTAATTTGAAAAATAAAATTGTATTATAATTTAAAAAAATTAATTATTATTTCAATATTATTTAAACATTGTGTATATGAATTTATATAGGTAAATTGATTTTCTTTGGATTCTAAGCATGAAATAACATAAAACATAATACAAACACAATAAAATATTCATAAATATTATGAGGTTGGATTTAGATCTATAATATGAGTCAATTTATATTGGTCCATATTTAACCATATGAGTCTTTTTAAGTGTCTGCATATGGGATTGGAATTAAATATTCAAAGATACTTTTGAAAAGAGCTTATAAAAAACATGAAAATGGACTCTAATCCATGATACAGGTACACTCAAACATGGCCATGCATATCCATTGTTCAAACTCTACAAAGATCTCACCCATGAGATTAGAACTTGTTTACAATGTGAAACTTCTAGCTCCCCATTGCTAGCACCAAGCTCCTTGGATCAAAGTGAAGTATAAATTTTTTGAACCAAGCTTGTAGACAATATGAGGATGAGACTAGATTTATGATACATGAATATTTTATATCTTACTAGTAATACATGTTTTTAATATAAATAATTATACTTATTTAGTTATTTATTTATAAAGTAAATTACATAAAAAAATATATATAAACATATAAAATCGATGTGTTTTTTTAAAACTAATTTTCAATAATTAATTTTTAAATAATTATCTGACAAGGATAGTGGGGTCCAAGGTTCAAACCATGGCATACCCAAAAGGAGATAGGCTAGATGGTAGCTGCCCCAATTCGATACCCTAGAGGATTAGAGTCCCATTGACTTTATCTAACCTAGCAAGCTAGGGTGGTGACCTAGAGGATTAGGGTTTTATTGACTTCATCTAACCTAGTGGTCTAGGGTTTATAGTGGCAACATCCATTGCTATTACCGATTCCTCTATGTATTATAAAAAATAAATTGAAAACAACTTAATAGATTTTTTTGTTGAAAAGGATTTTGTATTACTTATAAGCAAGTAAGAACACTACATCATCGGCCCTTCCAAGAAAATAAGGTTTTCATCCATATTTTTTTAGAAAAACAAGAATTATGTCTTAAATACATTATGTGAAATACATTTTACTAAAACATGGAAATAGGGATCTATGACTTTCTTTTAATTCGCTACATATAGGAATTAGAGTTGTGGCATCGATATGGAATATACGATACATATATTTCCTGGTTTTCTTCAACCATCACCAAGGAGAATCTCCATAACAAGTCAGTTCCACAAGGTCTAAAGCCCAATTTGCCAGAGCATCTGATTTTATTTCATTCTTGGGGATTTTGAAGAAATTCTACTATTTTGAATCTCGATTGAAGCACATGTATCTTTTCAATCACCCTTTGTAACTTCCAATCCTAAGAGGACATCCTGGTGGATGTTTTCATTTGATTAATGGTTAATTATGAGTCTAATTCAACCTATATTGAAGACCATCTAACCTTAGTCTAATTCAACCTATATTGAAGACCATCAAACCTTAGCAGCTTCTTGAAGACTACGAAGGATAACACATTTTTTGGCTAGATTATTGGGAAGGATACTAACATTCTCTACAAAAATAAAGGTATGAGCACCATATAAGAGTCTTCCTATACCTCTTCCATGCTTACCATTCCTAGATTACCTCTTGGTGTCCCATCAGTTTTGATCTTTACCATACCTTTTGGAGGGGCTTTCCATGGTTCACCCCTCTAAATAATAGGTCGAGGACTCTATAGGTGCCTACGTTTCCATTCACCACTGTTGAAGTTGAAGCCTTGAGAGTAAATTGTACCACTATTGAGATAAAATGGAGGGGGCTTCAAATTATGTAGGGTAGTTTTTTTAATATTGATTGTAGTCTTTTCCTAAATATATTGAGTATTATAGTGAGTTGCTTTTAAAAAAAAAAAGTATTCCTTTTTTTGTATAGATTCCATAGCAAAAAAAAAAAAAAAAAATGCTAACCAAAGCCATCTATTTGAATTGTCCAATCTATTCATCTTGAACCAAATCCGGAAGATGAATTAAAGAAAACCGTCTTAAATAAAAACCTCCTCACTTTTTTTCCATGCAAAAGAATACAACAAATCCCACACCCACAAACAAACACCTGACCTAGACCCATACCAATACCAACTTGCTATAAGAAAATTAAAGCACATGTTACTTACTTGGTGCATTGCAAAATTGGCCTCGATTCCACTATTCTTATATCCCTTTTGAAGGACAAAAAGGACAAATATATCACAATACTCCGACCCAACAAACACTTAGAATGCTAGCGGAACATGGCATTGACCTTACCTTCCTTCATTTCACCCAACCGGTTTTATGTTGCAAACTGGCGACGTATGCTTACATACGGCAAATGCATACGCCTGCATTGCATGGTTCATATTTCTTTAACTTCTACTATCTCCACGTCTCGCGGAAAATTTAGTACACAAATTCAAAACTTGGAAAAAAGAAACAACGTGCCCTCCGGTCTAACCTCAATTCACACCTGATCTTGTGAGGCCTCTCCCTCGCTATGCCCTATAAAGAGCCCTTGCTTCCGCTTTACTCATCGTGCTCAACGACACCATCCACTTCCCTGATTGGTTGTCGTAATGCCGGCATTGATTAGCAGCTCCCGTCATGCCTGCAGGAAAGATGGTGGACGTAGAGCAACTCAGGAAGGCCCAGAAGGCAGCTGGCCCTGCCGCCGTTCTCGCCATCGGCACCGCTACTCCTTTCAACGCTATGGAACAGAGCGAGTACCCGGATAACTACTTCCGCATCACCAACAGCGAGCACAAGGCCGAGCTCAAGGAGAAGTTTAAGCGAATGTGTAAGAATCACCCTCTGCTCTCCTCTCCTATTCCTTATAGCTATAGCTGAGGAGAGGCTTATATTTATATTTATATATATAACAGTTATATGTATACATATATCATATAGTTATGTTTTGTTTTTTTAAATAATATATTCACAAGAGTTTTGTAAAAACAAAATTAAGAAATAGATTTTTAGTATATTTTAGGGATAAGTAAGAGGTTTTATTTAAAGATTTTTTTAATCTGATGATGATTTAGGTATTTGACCATTTGGAGGTATAGTTTTATGTTCGAAAGTTTATTTATTTATTTATTTTTAAGTACATTGTTAGAACATAATTTTTTACTTGGGACTTTGTTTTGATCTATTCAAGAAGCTTGTTGCGGATAGAATATCTATTATAATAAGAAACACTTTCGCAAGAAACAAGTTATTGTTAACTTTGTGAAAAAATTGTTTTGGAGGTCCTTATTCCAAAACAAAATAGTTACTAAAAATAATAATTTTCTATTAATAGATATTTGTATCCAAAATGCATCCCTAGTTATGTTGACAAATTAGTAGAAGAAAAAACACAAAAGGATAATTTATATGTCTATAAGTTTCAATAAAATGTATTTTCTATCTCATAAAAGGTGAATCACCATATTTTCATATGGATGACCTTCTTACTCATTGAAGGAAAACCATCACATTTCCATGTATATGACCATTTGTATTCAATAAGTTGATTTCTAGCATACAAATGGTAATATATAAAGAGAAATGCACCCTTAATTGTAAAGACATAAGTATCAATGCAATATTTTATCCTCAAGTAGCTTCTAAGAGATTGCTTTCATTGTACTCTATTTTCTAAGCAATAAGACCATTATATTATTTTGCTTATATGCTCTTGTGTTTTGATTTGTTATACTCTATTATTTTTAATTGTATTATTTCTTCATATTCCCTAACTTAAAATTTTGAGTTTTGAAAGAGTCGAAATTTCTTCATATTCCTTAACTTAAAATTTTGAGTATTGAAAGAGTCAAAGTTTTTGTTTTAGATTTATGGTATCATAGCGGTCTGTTTTTTGAGTGTATGTCCATAAACATGAGATCAAGATATCAAAAGTTTGGTATGAGACACAATATCCCTCTAATTACCTTCTATGCCAATCTCAAGCAAAAATAGAATGAACAACTTCAGAACAGTCAATCCTTTCAAGGAGATATTAAACTTGCCAATTTCCACAAGCAATGCTAATAAAAATAGATATATGATAACTACTTTACCTTAAATTAGATTTTTGACCAAATTCTTGTCATGGATTAGTGAATGAGTAATTATAACATCCAACTTATGGATATCATTGAGTGTAGTGAATGAAGCCAATAGGAAATTGATTAGTATTGTCTATAGTTCTAGTTCAAAACCTCCAAGTGCGCCTTTGTTTATCATTGTTACATTGGATAAATATGTTGTCCTTCCATAGGATAAGAAAAACCTGACACATGCTAACTAATCCAATAACCCAAGGTGGATGCACAAAGGTGCCTCTTTGAATAGATTTGGGTATACTAATACATAAGCCACAAGGCCCAAGCCCTTGATAATATGATGATAAATAGAAGTATTTTTTAAGTGTTGGTGGTTACTCTCATTGTTGTATCAACATTTAAAGAACTCAAATGCCTTTATATCTCACTTTCCTTTTTTTATTCCAAGAAGTCATATGACCAATTCTTGTCATCATTGTCTTTATAAGAATTTTATTAGTATTGTCTTAAATATACTATTACAATCTAAAGCAAAACATAATTATAAAACATTCTAAAGGAAATGTATGCATATAATTATAATATTAATGTTAAAAGCTTTAAATTTATACAAGCAAACATAAAATTGAAATTGACTTTAAATTTTTTAACTTTGTGGTGGTTGTCTCTAACGTTACATCTTTATAACATTAAGAAAAACAATTAATGTTAAATTTCTTAGTATTTTTATTTTTAAATTGTAGATAAAAATATAAATACCAAAAGATAAAAATATTAGAAAAATAATAATATTCAAATAATGGGTTCTCTTTTCCTATAATATATCAAATATTAAATCTTTCCATTTAACCTCTTACTCTAAATTATGCTTTTCAATGTACAAGCGATGATCTATTTCTATTATATAATTAGTAGGTACATGTCTTTTTCAACATGCAAGTATGTTATCTTATTTAACAAATATTTTTTTAATAATATACAAATATGAGATTTATAATTTATATATATTATATAAATAAAAAATAATTATTACATACTTATATATAATAAATACTATGTAACTAACATATTTATTTATTATTATTGGCCCTCATGGTGGTATATAAAGCACAACACCCACATAAATCTTTGTAAATTGAGAAGCAGACTTTTGAGTGAAATACCCTAGTTAGAGCAGGTAAACCATGATCCAACCCCTCAAATGAGTGAATCATTGCCTAGCCGTATGCTCTATCCTCTCCTGTGGAAGCATCACTCAATGGTGGTGAGTGTGGAGTTTTCCCCATGTGTTGTTTTTATTGGTTGATTTCCCTTGTAGTCCCCATGTTAACTCTAGGGCCCATTCTTTGCTCCTCTTGTACTACCCAATCTGGGACTTTCTCAAATAAAAAAAATCTAAAAATACCTTAAGCAATGTTACGAGAGTATTGAGATATTATCCCACATGTATCCCATGATGGCCCTCATGGTGGTATATAAAGAATAACACCCACATAGAGCTTTGCAAATAAGGGTGCAAGCTTTTGGGTGAAATGTCCTAGTGGAAGTAGGTGAACCATGACCCAACCTCTCAAACGAGTGAATCATGGCCCAACCATATGCTCCATACTCTTTTGTGGGAGCATCACTTGATGGTGGTGAGTGTTGAGTTCTCCTCATGCGTGGTTTCATTGGTTGATTTTCCTTTTGTGTTCGATGTTAACTCTAGGGTTCATTCTTCGCTCCTCTTATATTGCCTAGTCTCGTAATTTCTTAAATTAAAAAATCATCTCTTGGATTCCTTATCTCTAATTAAATATCTGCATGGTCATAATTTTCCTCAAGAAATCATTCTTTTCTCTTTTGATTTTGAGAGTCTCTATCCCAAAATCCCCACATCTCAAGGATTGGAAACCTTTCATCATTTTTTGAGGAATGAATTTTATTTGGCCAAGATAAAATTTGTGGTAAGGCTTATAGAGATAGTGTTAACAAAACACTAATTGGAGTTCATATGTAAAACATATAGGCAAATAAGAGGAATAACCATGGGAAGTAATTTGTTTTGGTTTATGCTTTTTTTATTTCTCTATCATCTAGAGGAACACGTATTTAATAATGTTGTGGAAAATATTTTATTTTATAAAAGATACATAGATGATGCCATTGGAGTTTGGCATGACTCTGAGGAGGATATTAATGGTTTTCTTACTTCCTATAGTTCCTTCTATGACAACTTTAATATTATTATTTTTTTCTTTTTTCTAATTTTGAAGCAACACTTCTAGATACTATATTTTTAAGGGGCCTCATTTTGCTTAGACTAGAATTCTCTATACCAAATTTTTTTAAAATTTGATGAATTTATATCAATACATCCTTGCTTCCTCCCGTCATCCAATTCATAAACAAAAGACCTATTTATTTTTAAGTCAAGCAAGGGTATGGATTTATTTTTGTTAAAAATATATTTTTTAACAAACTCATAGCTAAGGGGATATCAAATTAATTTTCTTCTACCTTTGTTTGAGAAAGTTAAATTTGATTGTAGGCCTTCACTTTTGACTAGAGTTTTGGAGCAAGTAGCACATAGACATGGAACTAAAATAAAAATAGTTCATCTTCTTTTGAAGTTGGACAATTGAAGTTTTTTTAGATATCTTCGAATTGGCACAAATATTATTTCTCCAATGTTTGAAAAATAAAGAAAAGATAGATAGCTCAAGCACATTACTCGAGGCATAATTTGTTGGAGGAACCAAAAACCTCTTCGATCTTATCTTTGTAAAAATAAAATTGTTTGAGGGACTATATTTTCCACCTTATATTTTTGTATTTTTAATGTGTTTCTTCTATTTTCTAGGTGGGTGTGTTTTTAGGATGGTTGAGCCTAGGACTTCTCTTATTTTCACCGTCTTGGTATATAAACCTATTGTTTTTAACAATGATTGGGTGTTTTTATCTCGTATGCATTACTCTATAGCTTCTCCTATAGAGTTAGGTCCTTATAAAGAGAGGTTGTACCTCTTTGAATATCACTTCACTAATAAGACCTGTAGGTCAAAACGCATTCAAAGTTTTGTAGATGTATCATTTTTTTTTAGAATAAAAATTCAATCAAATATTTTTTTCCTTTCATAACTCGTCTCTTTCATTAAGTTTATAATCCCTCTTTTTCTTCCTTATTGTAACACACGAAAATCACCAATTTGTGCTAAATGCTATTTTATTAATCTAAAATTAGGGTTACAAAATGAGCTTCCTCTTGAGAAGGTTTTTATCCCTTTTTCCACATGAATTTGAGAATATTTGCTAGTGTCTTCCGGTGCCCTCAATGAAGGTGGGCTTCTGTGTGCGTGTGCCACCGGTAGTGATGTTTGATTCTATCCTTTTGTACCTACTTTGGGCCTATAAAAGGGAGTTAGTGTGTTTGGGGGCCTGCCTTGGTCAAGCCCCATAGTTATGAAGACAAATCGACTCAAATATGAAGAAAAACATGATGAAAATTGATGGAAATGCTATAAAAACTATTTAAAACTGATATATACCTGATTTGATGTTGTAAATCTATTGTAGGGTTGGTTCACATGGTGACATGCGAACTGGATCCCGGGTTCACAAGTCGGGGTGTGAACTGAGCTGCTATTGACTGTTGCTACAAAGTTATTGTTCGAATAGGTTGTAGGTGATGTCTGTTACTATTTGTCGGATGTAAAATGGTCAGAAGGGATTCTGACATAATTTTGGTAGAGTCTGGGTATGTTAACTGAAAGTGAGAGAGAGATAAATGAGGGAATGGGTCCACTATTTATAGGGAAAACCAAGGTCAGGGGGTAGTTAGGTGTACTAGACCCTAGAGTCAAGTCCTATCATGGTTAGGTTAGGGTTTGTGAGGTGGCATGCCTAGTCATCCTCTCATATGCCCTAAGGGAAATATCCTATCCTCACACATGTGTGAGCTAGGGTTAGGGTTAACTAGAGTTAGCTAATCCCTAGGTTAGGTGAGGGTTGAGTTAGGGTTTCCTAGGAAATATCCTAACTAATTTGGGGTGCACACATGTGTGAGGACATGTTTAGGGCTAATTTGACTCTTAACCCTAATTAAACCCAATTTAATGATAAAGTGCACTTTAAGTGAAAGTCACTTGCAAATTAGAATCCTAATTAGCCTAATTAGGGTTTTTAGTAGGGAATGGTCCCATGGGGGCCTTAATTAGGCATAGGAAAGGGCTTAGGTGGCCTTAAGGGGCTTGTAGGTAGCCCTCCTATGAATAGGAGGTGTTTTGGATGCATTTTGTATAGTTTTGTAGGGTTTTGTACCTACGAACAACTATGATGGCCTACGATGGCCTATGATGGCCTATGATGGCCTACGATGGCCTATGAATGGCCTATGCAAGCCTACAAGTGTCTATGCAGGTCTACAAGTATCTATGGGTGAGCATGTGTGACTTTTAGGTGTCTACATTTACCCCTTTTTATACTATGTTGTGTAAAACACAGTTTAGTACAAAAATATGATGGAAGAAGGTGGTGAGGTGTTTTAGAAGATGAAGAATGTGGGGATGAATGCGAATGAATGAATGTGGATGAAACATGATGATAAAACAAGTGATTTGCCAATTTAGTACAATATTTTGCAATATCGTACTGGTTGTTTGTGAGGGCAACTTAAGACTGCTTTGCTTTTGTGACCAATGCAAGGTGGTCCAATTACGAATAGAACAACTGCCTATTCAAAATTTTGCTTCTGATTGATTGATGAGCGCATGATGACATTTTTCAAATCATTTGAGATGAGTGGCATGGACGAATCAAGCGTAACATTCAGTATGTGGTCAGCACCGATATACAAAATGAAATCAAGATGTGTTCGATAGTGCATGTGGCTCTCATGATCTAACAAATGTCTGATTGGGATTGAGTTTTTATTATCTTGAGATAATCTTCAACAAAAAAATTTGTAGATAGATGTGATATCCGTGATTTGGATGTTTGATTGTTTGATCGCATGCAAAGTGGATTTGTGTATGAATACCCCCTCAAGTGAGGAATCAACAATGATGCAGATGAAATGTGGTGATGTGGTGATGAGTCGATTGATAGAAGAAAATGGTGACAAGAGGTGGAAAAATTGGGACAAACAGTGGTGGGAAAGGAAGAAGAAGTTGCAGGAGTGAAGAAAAAGTGAAAATTGTGTCATGAAGTTTGGTTCGCATAGCACCATGCAAACTAGGTTCGCATGGTGGCATGCAAACTAGAGTTCACATGGTAGCATGTGAACTGGACTGGAGTTCGCATGGTGGCATGCGAACTAGGGCTTTTGGGAGTATAAATCCCCTTCTCACTCATGTGAGAGTCATTTGTGTTGTGAAGAGTTGTGAGGAGAGGATTGAGTGAGAGTTGGTGAAGCGAAGCACTTGCAAAATCTTGAGTGAGTGTGGAGATGGTGAGAGGGCATGCGAGCACTAGCGATCGACATGGGACCCCACCGATAAGTACTCGAGACTCAAACTGGTTTTGATTTTGAATTGCGTGAATGTTTGAATAGTACAATAATGGGTTTTGAGTGTGTATGTACATTTGCATGTGATGAATGATTGAAATTTGTGCACAAAGTGTCAAAGTGGCCAAATGGGTATCCAAAAGTGTTGCCTATTTTTTTGTTTGACCAGTAAATTGACCTATTTGACTTTGTGACATGTGGCGCATGTGTGAAGGTTGACTTTGTTGTATCGCATTATTGGTGTACTATTTTGGAAATTTGTTTGAACTTTCACTATAAAAGGGTGAAATGGGTGTTCAAAAATATAATTTGTTTGTCATTTTGTGATGTTTTGGCAAGTCATGTGGATGCGTGCCATGAGATGTATGTTGGTGAAGTTTGACTTTGGTATGTGATGTGTAATGTGTACTATTTTGGAAATCTGTTTGAACTTTCATTATGAAAGGTCAAAATGGGTATCCAAAAATGTGACTTGTTTGATGTTGTGTCGTGTATTTGTGGGTGTTGGAACTACATGCCTTGGAATGCATGTTTGTGGGTTGCATGTTGTTTTGTGTGCCATAAGAGTGATGGTTGTGCATGTGAATGTGATTTTTTCCATGAAAGGGCCTAATGGGTGCCCAAAAATACCATTTTTGTAGAGTTTGCATGGTGGCATGTAAACCTGGTTCACATGGTAGGGTGTGAACTAGAGTTTGCATGGCGACATGTGAACTAGATTTTTTTGGATGCATGAGATATGTTGGATGAAGGTTGTATGTGATGAATATTTGCATGAAATAAGGAAAATAAATTTATATATATGGGAAACTGATAAAAAATTTGTGTGATATTTTGAATGAAAATAAGTGAAGAAGATTGAGTCACGACATCGTGTGTGATCATTGAGAGTTATCCTAGGTGAGGCATGTGATGAGGTGGATGTAGAGTGGATGGGTAGGGTGTGGATGAAGGGAGTATGGGATGTGTTGAGTATTCATGCCAACAGGGCATATATTTTAGCATTGTGTGAGAGGTGGGATCTAGATAGGAACACCTTTCACTTTCCCACAGGTGAGATGACCATTACATTGGAGGATATATATAGAATTTACAAACTACCGATAGAGGGTGTTCCAGTGAGGGTAGCAGTAGATGGTAGGCAGAAGGAGGTATTGCAGTGCACATTTGGTGTGAAGTGGGGGGAGGTACGATTTGAGAAGGGGGTGGACTATGAGTACTATTGGTATCAGAAGATGTTGTCTGATCGTCATTGCATGATGATGCTTATGATATCTACATATGCTCTACCAGATACCTCAGGAGTGAAGTTCTCCTAGAATATGATGGATGTAGTATGCGAGATGGTAGAGCATGAGGTAGTGTTTGCATGGGCACCCACATTATTGGCATAGGTATACAGGGAGTTGCATGATGTAGTGCGAGCGGGGCGGATGGGCTTGAGTTGGAGCCCATTGCTATAGGTTTGGGCATGGGAGCATATTGTGGTAGAGTGGTCGAGTGTTGTTTCCATATAGTGCTCATGAGTTGATGGGTGAATTTGTACCTTACACCTTGAGGTGGCATATAGATATGGAGAAGGGGATGAAGAGGGGACATGAGGGTGATTACTTATTTTGGAGGAGATAATTAGGTGATTTGGAGCCTAAGCATATTCAGTGGAGGCCCTGGAAGGGTGGGGTAGTGTGGGAGAAGGATGTTGAGTAGTTAGGAGTGATCCACTAAGGGTGATGGGTAGTAGGGTGGTATGTGCGATAGGTAGAGTTCTTCCCCTTTAGTAGGGTCATGCGATAGTTTAGGTTGTGATAGGGGAGACTGGGTGCACTTGTTGTGATATGGAGGAGGTAGGGTGATCCAGGGATGTGACCTATAGTGCCTCCCTTGGGTGTTGAGAGGGATCCACCGATAGTGATTCTAGATATGGATGATGCAGGGATGACTCTTGAGTATGATGCATGGTGGGCCACATAGAGGTGGGAACCAGGAGTTGGAGTGATTGATGGCTAGGTGCAGCTAGTGGTAGGATTTCCTACAATAGAGGGATAGGTACCAGGGGGAGGTGGACCTATACTAGATGCAATATCGAAGGATGAGACAAAGGAACCTCTTCGATGGTAGAGGTGACATTGAGATGACAAGTCTGAGATACTTATAGTGAGGTCACCAAATCAATAGGCTAGCGATGAAGGCTAGCCCTTGGATGATATAGTGCCTATGGAGGAGGAAGGTGATGGCATGGCAACTGATGTATTAGCAGGGTCTCATTAGGGAGATATGGTGATGATGGAGGAGTATGATGCTAGAGATATGACAGATATACCATTTGAAATACAAGAGAGGCTAGATGCTCAGGAGGATATGGTGATACTAAGGGAGAGGATACAAGATCTAGAGAGTATATTACATGAGAGTGAGGCATATTGGGCTCTAGATCAGGGGAAATAAATGGAGAAATGATAGGAATTAGATGAGAGGTTAGCGATAGGTGAGCATGTGAGCCACATCAAGAGGGAGGTGTTGGATAGGTGATGTGAGGAGCTACGAAAATAGCTTCAAGCAGAGCAGGGGAGGTATGCTGAGATTGTGGAGAATCCTATGTCATCATGTTGAAGAGATGATGGTTACCAAGGAGATATTAAGGGTAGATATTATTGTGGTGCAAGAGAGCATGCAACATACGTAGGCTAACAAGGATACAATTCGAGTAGTGCATGAGGTAGAGGTGGTAGAGCTACATGCTAATATAGAGAGGTAGTAATAGGTATGGGAGGAGGTCGATCATGTGAGAGTAGCAAAGTAGGTCATGATGGAGATGGTTACTTTGAGGGTGGAGGTGGATCATTTATGATGAGAAAATAAGGATGTGTCAAGGCTATATAGAGAGGAGGGATCGATGAGGATGTAGTGTGAGGTTACCTTGATTTCATTTGGGTATGCAATTCTAGATTACGATGGGTCACGATCGATATTGAGATCATGATCATGGATACATATGCATTCATAGTAGAGTCGATGGAGTGCTCCATCGATAGTATCGAGGGAGCCAAGGATGGTAGTACCAATGGTGTCTTAGGTAGTGGGAGCTACCCCATATGTGGATAGGGTGATAGTGCCTATGGTGACATAGGTGGTGGAGGTAGTTCCAGAGTCGAGTGGGGAAACAGAGATGTGTAGGGTGGAGCAGGTGATAGTGGCTTAGGAGGGGAGCATTGAGACTCCTAGTGAGCGAGTAGGGCTAATATGTACCTTGGATGTGCTTTATTTTTGTAGCTTGAGGACATTTTTTATCATAATATATTTATATATATATATATATATATACACACTTTTTGTTGTGACTTTATATACATGTGTCATGATTTGATGTGAATGAATGTGTGATTTCTCATTACATGTATGTGTTAATGTAGAATATTGATAGGTGGATGTATGATGGATGAATATATATGCATGTGGTAAAATGTAGAAGAATGATAGCACTATAGTGTAGATATAATGTGAAATGATGTAATATAAATGAGTGACTGTAGAATAGATGCAATGATGCATGTATGTGTATGATGAAATGCGTATAGGAAGCACTTGTATCATAGCAGAACCGGTGGCAATGTGATCCATTCTATTATCTCAAGGATGTAGGATGGTATTATGGGATTATGTAATAATCTTGACTATCATAGTTATAGCAATCAAACCTCATGAGAAACTGAACAAGGTTTGACTACAACTCATAACTAATTTGACTGGATCAAAGTCTATCAGGGACTAGTGTGTGCGAAGAGTGATGTTCATTTGTCCATTTTGAGGGAGGTAGGACTAACCCATTGTAAACATAGCCAAAATAGCTAGCTCATCCACAAGCACATAGTGATCTATACAAAATAAGGTCACTAATGTGACAGATATGTCACCACTTGTAAGACTATTCCATTGGTAGGCGGTGCTTAGAGCCTATTGTTGGCGATGGAAATCATCCCGTGATGTTATTTTAAACCGAAGGACCAAAGGAGACCAAGCATAACAGTAGTGCTCTTGGAGGATTTTTCTTTTGTTTTCTACCCCTCATTATTTTGATTCTCTTATTGTGGTACTCTTTTTCATTTCTTTTCATCTATTATTTTTTTGGAATGTGGGCGTTGTCTTTTGTTTTCTATCCATTTTTTGATATTTGCTTATGCTTGTCCCTTTGTTTATCCCCAAGTCATATTTTGATCATGCAAATTATAGGATGAGTAGGGGAAACCATTCGCTAGATGGTGATATCTATGCAAGGTGTTGTCTTCCCTAGACTCAAAATTTTCTTAAAAATATGACATGTGTGAATGGTCCCTGAAAGAAGTTGAACCAACCAAATAAAGTTGTAAGAAGTGTAAGAACTTGTCAACTAGAGGTGACATTTGATTGACTTAACTAGTGAGTGATCAAAATCATGCTAATCACTATATAATCCATAATCCTGAGAAGAGGAGTGGACAACCAAGTGGTGATGCTAACAAGTGCATGTTTTTAATCCTATCATGAGTGCATTTCTATAGGGGGAATGTACAAACATGAATAAAGATGTAAAAATAGGAGTGATGTGTATATGCAATGGATGCAATATGAGAGATATAGCATGCAAGGAAAATATCTACAAGAGGAAATCTATGAAACTCAACGAGATGAGAGTGGAGGCTATTTTAGAAGAAATAGATATGGGAAGAGATGATGAGAAGAGGGAGTAGTGGTAATGGTTGCCCCAACATGTGGGTGGTGTAACAAATGTGAGGGAGGAATGCAAATGAGAAACTGTATGCAATCAACAAGAACAAGGGAAGTGGGAAGCTAAGAGAGATGGTGGAGAAAGTGAAAATGAGGGAAGAGCAATGGAGAGAACTGAAGGAAACAAAGAAAGGAGGAAGAAGAAGAAGAAGAAAATATAGAATTAGCATAGGTATGTAGCCACTCGAAGCATGACCATACAATAATGCAAGATAACAAGAAGGGGAGAAAGAAGAAAAGAAAGGAAGTCTAGCATAGGTATGTAGTCGCTCGAAGCGTGACCATACAACAATGTAGGATAACAAGAAGGGGAGAAAGAAGAGAAATAAATAAATAGGAAGGTAATCTAAGAATGTGTGAAATGGTGAAGATCAAGTCATGAATGACGAGGTGATGTGGTGATACGACCAGGATTCTGGTAATTTGTGTAGCTAGATAACTACTAGAAATAATGGGGTGTCGATGTGAAGGACTCACATGAAGGCATGGGGTGAGGAATGGGAGGAGGTGCAGTGCTCAAAACTCCAGAGAGGTGGTGTGTGGGGATCATGGAGGAAGTGTGCCATCTACCATGTTATTGATGAGGTTTTCAAAAGTGTGGTAGTGGTCGATGTCATGCCTCGGTTGTCGATGGTAAATGCAGAATTGGTTTTCCTTGTAATTCCTTGGCTTGGGGTGAAGGGGGTCGATGGGATGAATTTTGGTAACTCGAGGAGTCCTGCATGCATCAACTAGTGAAGCATGTGAGAGAGTAGCTCTAAAAGTATAGGTGTGGGATAAATGTATGGCTCGGGTGGCGATGAGTGCAAAGGATGTGGGGTAGGCCTGAGTGGTTGGACCGTGGTCCTAGAATCTGGTGGAGGATGTGTGCGGGAGTGAGGAATAGGAATGGAAGAAGGTGAGGGAATATGGAGTCATAGCAGAATGGCATGGAGGGGAGCAATATCGATAATGACTCAAGTGTAACTCGAGGTTATCGAGGCATGAGAGAATCTACTAGATATCAAGATGTGGGGGTGATGGAATCGAGGTAGGTGGGGAGTGGGATTCTAGTGTAATAATGGGGTTGGGATATGGGTATAGATATGAGAATGAATGAGGGGAAGGAGGAGGAGATTAGAATTGGTGAGTTTGTGGTGGAGCAGGCTAAAGTGGAATACCATGGAATGGGGATGGGGGTGTCTAGAGAATGGGTGGTGCATGGGATGGTTGTATGGAGTGACATGGCCGAGATGGGTGAGCACGTGAAGGGCTAGCCTAGGAAATATGTTGGTGAAGGGATTGGTCATAAGGTGACATCCCACTCGATAGGGGTGGAGGTAATCCTAAGGATTGTAAGCGAGTAGGTGAATTTCCCCTATTAGGAGGAAAATAGTAAAGTGGAGGTCATCGAGCTGAAGAGACTGGTAGATAAGGATCTCATTCATCAACTAATGGAGGAGGGGATGAGCCCCGTGCATGAGGGTATGGTGGGTGGGAATGTTCCTCCTTATCCACAAAGGAGGAGAGGGAAATCTGACTATCATCAGAGCGAGGAGAATAGGAGGAATCCCTATGATCTAGTGAGTGAGGTCAAGGTGATGTCTCATGAGTTGAATGTGATGAAAGGGATGACTGACGAACATGGATGGGGCCAGGTGGCATTGCAAGATCAACTAGGATGATCAGTACTGGAGGGAGTGTCAAAAGGTCCTGCATGATGGAGTGGTGGTGTGCTAAAGGTGTAGATCTGAAGCAACGTGTCTCTACAAAGGTGTCGTGGCTGAGGATCATGAAATTGCAAGACAAAAGATACCAAAAGCATAAAAATGATATATAAAGCAAAAGTATTTCTGTCATGTAACAGAAAGTGCAAAGTGTGTGTGTAGTGCAACGTGGGTGTGAATGTGTGAGTGAGGTGATATATACAACATAATGATGATAATATGTGCAACCACTAGTGATGTGTACCTAGGCTAGCTAGGCATTGAATGTGTGTAGGTGAATAATGTTAATAGGTTTGGGCTCTGCAAGTCCTTCGAGGTTGGCCAGTCGATAGGTGCTAGAACCAAATTTATGTGTGATAATGTAAGGACCCAACCAATTTGGGGTGAATTTATCTCGTTGTTGGTGGGGTTGACTAGTGATTTGTTGGTTCTCTTTGAGAACCAAGTCACCGATCTGAAATTCATGCTGGTGTACCTTACTATCATAGGTACGATGAAGATGGTCTTGATAAACATGTGTGTGCTCTATGGCATGGATGTGATGCTCATCTAAGAGCATTAATTGGTCTAACCTGGCTTGATGAGCGGTGTCATCATCAATGAAGTCCTTCATAGAGATGCAAAGAGAAGGTATCTCAAGTTCTAGGGGCATAATGGCTTTGGTGCCATAAACCAAAGAAAAGGGTGTTGCCCTAGTAGGAGTACGGATGCTTGTGCGGTAGGCCCACAAGGCTAATGGAATTTGAGTATGCCAATCATGATGAGATTCTACGACTATTTTTTGAAGGATAGCACAGATGGTTTTGTTAGTAGCTTCAGCCTAGCCATTACCCTATGGGTAGTATGGGGTAGAGAAGCTATGGTGAATGTTAAATTTGGTGCATAGTGCATGGATAATTTTATTTTTGAAAGGGGTGCCATTATCGGAGATAATTTGTGAGGGAATTCCAAAGTGGCAGATGATATGATCAATGATGAATACCATGATTTTGGCTCCCATTGTTTGAACAAGTGGGATAGCTTCGACCCACTTTGTAAAATATTTGGTGGCAGTGATGATAAACTTATGATTGCTTAAGGAAGTAGGTGAGATTTGACCAATAAGGTCTAGGCCCCATTGTGAGAAGGGCCACATGGATTGGATGGGTTGGAGTGCTTGCAAAGGTAAGTGCGTGAGGTTAGCATGTTGTTGACATTTGATGCACCATTTGATGTATTCACAACAATCATGCTCCATTTTGGGCCAATAGTAGCCCATGCATAAAATGCGTTTAGTGATGGCCATGCCATTGAAGTGGCCACCACAAGTTCCATCATGGGTCTCTTGAACTACTCATTGAGCTTTATGTGGCTCTAGGCAATGTAAAAGGATGCCATCATGACTACGATGGTAAAGGATGTCCCCCAATAGTGTGTAATGGATTACCCTTTATTTGAATGCTCGATGGTGAGCATGTGGTAGGTCACAAGGTAGGAATCCTAGTTTGATATAATCCTTAATCTGAGAAAACCAAGGATCATGCGATTTTATGTGGATGACATGGATGCCATCATCATTGATGGGGGATGGAGGTGAAATAGCAGATCATGTTAAGGTATGGATGGACACATGTGTCATGTCAGAGAGGGGATTTTGTGGTATTAAAGACCCCAAGGAAGCCATTGTGTTGACAAAATGGTTGGACGAGCGAGGAGCGGCCTTGATGTCATACCACTCAAGTTGGGTAAGTAGTTGTTGAGCAATTTGTTTATATTGCTGGAGTACTAGGCAATGACATTGCTAGATCTCCTTGACTTGATTTATGATGAGAAGGGAGTCACCAATTATTTGAAGGCATCTAATGTGCATAAAGAGCACCTATTTCAAACTAAGAATTAGGGCTTCATATTCGATGTTGTTATTTATGCAAGGAAACCCTAATTTGAAGGAAAATGGGAGAGGTTCTCCATCGAGTGTGAAAAATATGATTCTAGAACCTCCATTGTGAGTGCAATGGGAACCATCGAAGAAGAGTGTTAGATCATCTGGTACATTAGGTTTGACATATTCCTTAGCTTTAGTGATATGAAATATGGAATCATCGAGAAGTTGAATGAGGAGGGGATGGTTTTTAGGCAATGGAGCCTCAACTAGTTGGTCTGTGATGACCTATCCCTTGATGGACTTTTAGGAAATGAATTCAAGGTCGAATTTGGTAAGAAGCATAATCTATTTAGTGGTGTGAGAGTTATGGTAACTCTTGTTCATCATATAGCATAATGGATTATCATGATCAATGACAAATGTGGTGTGGCTAAGCATGTAATGTCATAGTTTTATGTAGCAAAGACTATAGTGAGGTATATCTTCTCCATGTAGGTGTATCATGTTTCGTAGTTGACCAACATGTGATTGATATAATATATGGCATGTTCATGATATAGGGTGTTCTTCTAATCTAGTAACGTTTCAATCACAAAATATATAGCAAAAATGTATAGGAGGAATGGCAATTATGGATGTGGTAGAGATAGAACTAGTGGTAATGTGAGGTATGCTTTGATGGAGTCAAAGGCTTGCTAATAGTGGGTATCCCATTTTAAGACAACCTCTTTTTGTAGAAGGTGGTTAAATGGTTTACATTTATCAGATAATTGGGCAATGAAACAATGAATGGATTGAATTTTACCTTGTTGACTACATTGTTATTTGAGGTTTGTGGGTGGAGACATCCTGATGATGGTTTTGAATTTGTTGGGGTCTACTTCAATACCTTATTGGGAGACAATGAACCCCAATATCTTGCTCGAAGTTACACAAAAAGCACCCTTCTTTGGGTTGAGACATACATTGTGTTAAATAAGGTTATCGAAGATCTTACAAAGATCAGCAAGGTGTTGCGAGCATTCCTTTGATTTAGCTATGAGGTTGTCGACATTGTCCTCCATGATTTTGTGCATGTAGTCATGGAAAATTTAAGTCATGGCATACTGATAAGTTACCCCAGCATTCTTAATGCCAAAGGGAATGGCCTTGTAATAGAAGGTCCCCTAGGGGGTTGTGAATGATATCTTGTATTGTTCGATTGGATTGATATTGATTTTATCGTAACAAAAAAAAATCATCCATGAGGGATATCATTTCATAGCTTGTGATAGAATCAACTAGTTAATCGATGTTTGGGAGGGGAAATTTTTCCTTGGGACAAGCTTTGTTTAAATCTTGAAAATTAGTGCAAAAGCAAACATCAACGGAGGGCTTAGGTACTAGGACCATGTTGGACACCCACTCTAGGTAATTAATGGGTTTTATGAACCCTACATTGAGGAGCTTTTGGAAATTTGATTTTACCATTAAAGCAATTGTAGGATGCATGCATCGCAATTTATATTTAACGAGTTTGGAATTCCCATAAAGAGTGAGGTTTTGAAATACTAATGTGGGATCGAGTCTAGGCATATCCATTTAGGATTAGGAAAAAACTCTGATATATTATTTAAGGTAGGGTTATGCATAAGGGGTTGGACTAAAAATGTACTTGTAAAAAAATGGCGAATCTTAATAAAAATCAAGGTGAATCATGAAGAATCCTAATCAAATAAAATAGAGCATCTTCACACCAAAATTTGGGGTATTTGAAGCCCTAAAATATAAGGTCATATTTAGGGCTACTTTTGACCTATTACATCATATTATAAATTCATAAAAATACCACCATTAGATCAGGCTTGAAAATATCTTTCCAACGAGTACAAATATACCTATGTTTGGATATATATTATGGCAAATTGACCCTAAGAAAACATTGGTCCTAAAAAATTTAGGCAAATGGGTCAACGTCAAGGGTCCTCATATTCGCCAATTTCTAATTTTAGAAATCCTAATATTCACCCAATTTGTGAATATTCACCACTGTGCATAACCCTGTTTTAAGTAAATATGTGAAAAAGGTGCATTACTCTAAAGAGATGCTAGAAGAAAGTTTAATGATATGTGGATTATCAGGAACATCATCATTGTCAATGTCAATAGTGTCCTCTACAAGCATGTGGGAACCATCTTGAATTTGAGAAAGTATAGAAATAATATGGAGGTCATTGATAGCCTTAGATAACTTGAATTCATCATCTAGGTATACATCCATATTATTGATCCACGAGACATTTTGTGGAGTGGATGGTGAAGGAACATTGACAGTGCGCAGGATGGGTGATGATAGTAAGAAGTCCTGTGAAGAAGGTGTAAGGGAGATATGTGTGAAATCGATGAAGTTTAGAGTTGGTACCTTAGTGTGATCCATAGGAGAGGTATATTGAAGTGGAGATAATAAATCAACGTCAACCATATTCAAAAAAGTGGTGGAAATAGTGTTAGATGATGAGTCTGAAGATCAAGACTCTGGAGTGTGTGAACAACATGGTAGATTCAACGGTGGGTATAACACCACAAGTGGAGAATATTATTATGTTATTGAATGATGAGTTTATCATCGATTATGGGAATGTATTAATGAATGCATAGGATATGGATGGGGAGGCCAAAAAACATGCTCTAAGTAAAGGCATTATGAGTGAAAGGGTAGCAAATATGTCGATTAGCTCATCAATGCAGTAAGTAGCGATAATGTTAGAAAATAGTGTTTCCTGGAAGAAGGTATATAGGATGTTGATGGTAGAATGAAGATAAGGACTCTCATCTAGGATGTCAGTTTCAATATATTCTTCTAACAAGTGTGTAGGAATCGATGGAGGATTCAGGGAGAGATATTGAATCTCATATTCAAGCGCATGGATAGCTGTAGGGTGATATTATAACCCAAATTTATTGGTGGATAATTGAACTTGAGGGTTGATAGAAATTTGTAAGCCTTTATCATAACATCCTAGTCCAAATGCTAATGGAAAATTTTAAGGTAGCATAAGGTGAATTGTGGGTTGGACATGTGGTTTAAGGTATGACAAAAACTAGATTATGATAGTGGGGGTACAATTGTTGGGAGCAATGAGTCTAGATCTACGTAGATAAAGTTGGTACAATTTTTTGATGAACCTATGGGAAATACAGTACTAATGGTTAGCATTGATATTGAAGGGTGATCAAAATCACAAGTAGATTGGATCGTAGGAGGGTGCACATAAGCATCATGAATATTGTATTCATCGAGGCCAGAGTTTGTCAATGTATGAGGTGGTGAACAAGGTAGTGAGTCTAAATCATAGGATGAATATGATATTTAGGAATAACATATAGTAGTTGTAGAGAGATAAAATAATTAGTCATCGAGGTGAGAGGCTTGTTGCTCCCAATCATAACATCAGGTTACAGTGGAAGGGATTGGATTACCCGTGTGTGGAAATTGTGAGATGGGGGAGTAGGACTAGGATTTGGGCTATAGGGAGATGTGAAAGGTTAAGGTTAAGGATGAAATGGAAGTGGGGGTCTTTGAGGATTAGGGATAAGAGAAGGCTCTATGGAGAAATATGGATGAGAAGAAACAAGAGGCCATAAATATCGTGGTGAAAAGGCATAGACACAATAAGTGGATTCATGGAAGAAGAAGGTTAGGAGGGAGGAGGAGGCCACAAGGAAGGTGGAGAGAAATGTATGTATGGAGGATGAGGATCTATAGAGGAATATGAAGGTATGTGATAATAAAATTTAAGGGGATGTACGGGTTTCCTTGATGAACTATGCAAAGGTGAAACAATTGTGGGAGAAGATGTAGAGGTCTCTACCTGATGATGCGAAGGAATAGGGAGGACCTATGTAGAATATTATGAAGGCCATGATGGAAGATTAGTGTTGTTGCAAAACTTGAATAGGTTACCATCAGCTAAACATAATGGATGAGTCTATCATACACATACTTGAGATAGTGATGCAAGGTGGAAGGAACACATTACATTTCTCTGATCCATGGCCATCCAAGTAAGATATTACATTGCATCTTACCTTGAATAATATGGAATAAAATGGAGATGGTCCTAATGACTACGTAGATAGGTAGGATGATAGAACCTACTATGGATCGTATAGAACCATTAAAAGCATAAAGTTTGAGAGATGGTATGGTAAAGTGGTAGTTGGAATGTGTAGGTGATGAAGAGTAGCAGTGGAGATGATGCTAATGGAGGAACCAATATCAATGAGGACATGCTTGTAGGTGATGTTATTGATAGTTTCCTGGATATGGAGAGGAGGATCAACTCCCTTGCCCACAAGTTTAATAATCTTATGGTAATGGAAATTGATGGATGGCTGCATGCAATGGGGTATGTTACCTATGAAATTCACAAAAGCATTAGTGTCATGGGTTTCAAGGTCAATGGATTGAATGATATCATTCAATATCTCATGATGGGGTTGAGATTGCTATATTAGGTCAAAAATAGACAACTGGGCAGGGGCATTATGTAGTTGATGTGTGAGGATATCATGAATAGTGATGATATTTCATGATAGGGGTGTTGAAGCTTGTGATGTTGTAGGGGATTAGGGAGAAGTGAATGATACTAGGGTGAAGAGATGGGTGCATCTTGGTATGTCAAATAATGCTTGGTACAAGTGGTGAGGTTAATCATGTTGACCATGCCATGAGAGGGGGGATCACGTTGAACATTGTTAACCTGTCTAGATTGTCCTTAAAAATTAGACTATGCTTCCTGGGGATTGGTCCCCCTGTGTTCATATAGTGGGTTCTGATAGATACCCAAATTTTGATTTTGTGGTGCAAGGGGGTTTGAAATTTGAATGGCACCCTGATCGATGAGGTCCTAGACAAGGTCATGAAAAAAGTGACAAGATTCTATAATATGGCTACGTTATCGATGATATGCACAAATGACCTATTCGATATACCTCAACGCTTGGGTTGATTTGGATCAATGGAACAAATTTTAGGCAAGGTGATATGACCAACATCATACAATCTTTTAAATAAAGCTAGCAAGGTCTCATAGAGTGGAGTCATATTACATTATTGAAGTTGAGACTGAATACTATGAGTTTATTGTAGTTTATATGGAAGTGGTGCACTAGTTTGGAACAACTACTGCTATGGCAGAGGAGACCATGAGAATGATGGAGAAGTTGTAGAAGCTATTGCCACTTGGTTGGTTTGTGGTGGTTTTGAGTAGGATTGATTTTGTGCATTTTGATTGAAGCAAAAAATTGATTTGTAATATGGTTTCTTCCTGAGCTTGATCTTGCAAAATTGGAATTTAATATTCTTAATGACCTTGGCTTGAGCAATGGCCTCATCAAACATGCAAATTTGATGAAGTTGCAGGGGTATGGATATGTTTTTGTGACAAATCTTGGTGAAGAGTGAATGGAATCCTATGAGCTAGGTCATGGATGATCGATCTCCATTGAGAAACAAAATTTATAATAGGTTCATCATTTCCCTGACACAAGGCATGGACATCAAAGAAATTTGTCTTCTTTTTTATATTTATTGAGAAATTTTCAAGGAATGAATTGGTCAACTGTTCAAAGGTGAATAGGCTATGGCACATGATCTTGTTGTACCAATCAATAACTTGTCCCCCAAGGGAGAGGGAAAAGTTACACAACATGAGGGGATCACTACTATGGAGCTTATAACACACAATGTGGTAGTTGTTGATGTGCTCTCAAGGGTCCTATTTACCTTTGTACTTGTCAAATTTAGGGATTTTGAAGCGATATGGGTTAGGAGAGAACTGATGGGTGGACAAGTTCATTGCATAGCTCGTTGTATGTGGGTTTTGGGGATCCATAACCAGTTGTGTAAAGATTTAGAATCTTAAATTCCTCTTGCAAGAGTTGAATTTCAAGTGATGGAGGTACGATGAACTATGATGAAGTAGCCATAGATTGAGAGTGAGGAGGATATTGGAGCTATTTTTCTTCCCATTGTGAAGTAGGAATGTACTGGAGTTGTCCCTGTGGATTTGGTTGTTGAAATATATAAGATACCAAAGTAGATGGGATATGCTACTAAGGAGTAGACATCTACTGATGGTGGAGATATTGTGGCTATAGGGTTTGTGAATACTGTACAGGGGTCTACTATAATGGTTGTATAGTGGATGATGATGACCAAGAAGGAGGTATTGTGAAGAATGTAGGTACTATATACTATGGTGGAGGTAATGGTGTATGGGCAAAGGATGAAGGTGGTAGTCAATATGATGCACCAAAAAAGGGTGTTGGCGTAGGGCCAAAGGAGTGGTAAATTGAAGGTCCATGTTTGGTAGAATACAATGGGGTATTAGTGAGATAAGATGGATAGCATGGATTTTAGGATGAGAAGGTGGAGCTTGAAATGGAGGAGGTGGAGGGAGTTGAAATGTGTAAGTGGATCAATGTGGAGGGAGTTGAAATGTGTAAGTGGATCAAGGTGGAGGATGAATAGAAGATATCATACCATACATTCTGGAAAAGGGGAACATAGATGGTGGTAATGATGAAGGAGGAGTGTAGGCCTCAAAGATAGAGGTTTGAGAGGAAGGCATGGTGAACGTGTCCACAAAGGATTGTGGAGATGGGATTTGTTGGTGTTGTTGATATTGGAATTGTTGTGATTGAGAGGGTGATTGTGATGTGGTATCAAAATATGGGAATAAAATAGCATTTAGAACAAATTGGTGATTTTCGTGTGTTACATTCAACCACCAAGAGTGCCATAATGTAACACATGAAAATCACCAATTTGTGTTAAATTCTATTTTATTAATCTAAAATTAGGGCTACAAAATGAGCTTCCTCTTGAGAAGGTTTTATCCATTTTTTTACATGAATTTGAGAATATTTGCTAGTATCTTCCAGTACCCTCAGTGAAGGTGGGATTCTGTGTGTGTGTGCCATCGATAGTGATGTTTGATTTTGTCCCTTTGTACCTGCTTTGGGCTTGTAAAATGGAGTTATTATATTTGGGGACCTACCTTCATCAAGCCCCCTAGTTATGAAGATAAATCGACTCAAACATGAATAAAATCATGATAAAAATTGATGGAAATACTATAAAAACTATTTAAAACTGATATATACTTGATTTGATGTTGTAAATATGTTTTAGGGTTGGTTTGCATTGTGGCATGCAAACTAGATCTTGGGTTCATAGTTTGGGGTGTGAATTGAGTTGTTGTTCACTATTTATACAAATTTTCTATCCAAATAGGTTGCAGGTGGTGTTTGTTACTAATTTTCAGATGTAGAATAGTTAGAAGTGATTCTAACACAATTTTGGTAGAGTCTGGGTATGTTAACTAAAAGTGAGAGAGATATATAAATGAGGGAATGGGTCCACTATTTATAGGGAAAACCAAGGTCAAGGTGGTAGTTAGGTGTACTAGACCCTATATTCAAGTCCCATCATGGCTAGGTTAGGGTTTGTGAGGTGGTAAGCTTAGTCATCTTCTCACATGCCCTAAGGTAAATATCCCATCCTCACACGTGTGAGCTAGGGTTAGGGTTAACTAGAGTTAGCTAATACCTAGGTTAGGTTAGGGTTGAGTTAGGATTTCCTAGGAAATATTTTAACTAATTTGGGGTCCATACATGTGTGAGGACATGTTTAGGGCTAATTTGACTCTTAACCCTTATTAAACCCAATTTAATGATAAAGTGCACTATAAGTGAAATTCACTTGCAAATTAGAATTCTAATTAGCCTAAATAGGATTTTTAGTAGGGAATGGTCCCATGGGAGCCCTAATTATACGTAGGAAAGGGCTTAGGTGTCCTTAAGGGGATTTTAGATAGCTCTCCTATGAATAGGAGGTGTTTTGGACATGTTTTGTATAGTTTTATAGGGTTTTGCACCTACGAACAACTATGATGGCCTAAAATGACCTATTATGGCCTATGATAGTCTATGAATGCCTATGTAGGGATACAAGTGTCTATGGGTGATCACGTATGACTTTTAGGTGTCTACACTTATATTTTCTAATACATTTTTACTATCAATATTATGCTTTTCACTTGCACATAATGTGATCTGGTGAACCATAAATCTTGCAACACTAGGAGTATGTTCTTCACTTGTGCATCTATGATCTAATAAATCGAAAAATAGTTTATATTTTAGAGTTCTACTTCGACATGTTCCTTTTTTCAATAATCCATTTTTATGGTCACCATAGTATTCTACGTTGTCTGCCTCAAAATCCACCACACAATACTTGCACAGTGCACCCCTATAACCACCATACTGCATTTATTTTAAATATTTTATGCCATTGAAAGCACCATAAAAGGGACAAGTGTTTAGTTCGATGAGGTTAGATATTTGAACCCTGGGCATTTGTCCCCCTTATGAGGTTTCACTGCATAATTGGTCTACACCTTGAACCTTCGTTTCTCTTTGTGTTAAACTATGTATGTGTCTTTATTGTTTTTTTATCTCCATATAATAGTAAGACTGTCAAAAAAAATTCTTGATAATAAATAACACAATTTAAGTTTGATACGTGACAAACTATTGAATGTTATAGAGTAGATAGTACAATAAAGGGAAACTACAATTTGCAAGATCTTGATTTTTTTATCAAATCATTTAAAATTTATATAATTTAACATTAAAGAAGGATTTTTCAATCAAAATATTTTCAAATGTGTAAAATTCTAATAAATTATAAAATTCTCTCTATTGACTTTCTAACATGCCTATACACAAAATTTTAGTCCAACTACTCTTATATTCATAGACATGCCTATAAAGCCTACATTTTGAAAGGTAAATGCACCATTGAATGATATTGATCCATAAAATTTTAAGCTAGCTTCGGCCTTCTAATCTAATTCTATTTATATGCAAAGCACTATAGCTAAGTAGGGATGAATGCTCATGATGACCCATGACACACAAGATTGGGTTTTTAATTTTTAATATATTTTTTTAATAGTTTAAACAATAGCAAAATGTTATTAATAATTTTTAGCACATGAAGAGTGTAATCCTAGAGTGAATATAAAGTGTGAGAAGAAAGTAGAAATTAGAGCTTAGAACAAGTTTCAACTAGTATTAAGAAGGAAAAGAGAGTAGGAAATAGGAAGCAAAACGTAACTAAGAAGCAAATATAATTTCTTTTTATTACATAATTTTAAGGAAACTAAAAACCAAAATAATCCATATGAATAAAATCTAGATAACATCAAAATAAGTTCATATTTAAAGTCCTTAATTAAAGTAACGATGTCCTAGTTGGAAGTAAAGATATCTTAGTTGGAAGTACGAATGCCCTATTTAGGGATAAGAGGAAGAGTGAATCTATTACAAACCCTATCCAACACTAGAAGTGACTATAAGGATAATATGATTGAATATGATATAATGATTCTTAAAACTAGAGGGTTAATATGTAATTTCCATGGATATTGAACAAGTTTTTATGAGATTCAAAATTGGATTAAGTGGAAGTGGCAATTTATTTCAAATTACTCCATGAATTTTCTTCTCAAATTATTTTTCCCCATTATCTTCTCTAGTTTAGAAAATAATGGATAAAATAATGGATGCGGGATTTTTGTTTAGGGAAAAATATGCATTATTGAAGACCATGGAGTGAGAATTTGTTTGTGGAGACAAAGACTTTTAGTGTGGATTAGGAATTTTGGACTTTCTTATCAAATCATCAATGAGGTTTTGGATAATATTGACAATACTCTAGGTGAGTTCATCCAAGAGGTACCAACTCCTAAGGATAAAAGACATGTTGTATACACATGAATATGTGTTTCCATGGATATTTCAAAATATTTACCATAGTCCATTAGGATAAAATCCAAATCAAAAGAATGGTATCAATAAGTAGATTATGAAAAACATTGCATTCTGATGTCATAGCGTCATGAAATTGTACACATGGCAAGAGATTGCAAAGTTAAAATGATGGAGAAAGAGATGGAAAATTTTGGGCATGAGACAAATTTCAATATGAAATAAGGGGATCATCATATTGTAAGAGAAGTTAGATCAAATCATGAATTTTCCACTGCTAAGAAAGTGGCAAGAAAAACACCTTTGCATCATCAAATTGCAAAGGCCAATTAGTTCACTCAAATCAACCATTAGATAAACTAAATGACACAATGGATGAGGAATTACAATGCACAAGTTCAAATACAAGAGTTAAATATATAAAGAAAAATGTAAAAGCGAATTTTAAACCAAAAGAGGTGAAGGAGGTCAATATATTTTTTTATTTGTAGAAAGGGTTTTGAAAGGACCCTAAACCTTGTACAAGAGAAAATACATGAATTCCATACCGACCGAGGTGGTCCAAGAAATAAATATCAAAGAGCAAGCAAACCTCCACACGAGGAAAGGTGTCACGAAATCGTGACCAAATTGGTGATGTCGCGAAATCATGACAAGTTGCACCATTGCTGCCAAGAGAAGAAAGGATGTCGCGAAATCATGACAAGAAGTGCCATCGAAGTCGAAGGAGGGAAGAAGTCGCGATATCATGACATGTTGCAAGGTTGCTGCCAAAAGAGAGGAAGTGTTGTGATATCGTGATGTGTTGTTAGGTTGGAGCTGGAAGAGAAGAAGAGTCATGAAATTGTGACATGAAGGAAAACCGCGATCGGGCAAAAAAGGTGTCACGAAATCATGACAAGAAGTAAGACCACTGCCGAAGAGAAGAGGTGTCACGAAATTGCAACAAGAAGGAAGACCACAGCCAAAGAAAAAAGTGTCGCGATATCGCGACAATTATGGAATACTGCTACCAAAGAGAAAGGGTGTCGTGAAATCGTGACAAGATGGAAGACCGCTGCCGAAGAGAAAAAGTGTCGTGATATCGCAACATTATGGAAGATCGCTGCCAAAGAGAAAAGGTGTCGTGATATCACAACAAGATGGAAGACCGCAGTCGAAGAGAAAAAGTGTCACGATATCACAACAAGATGGAAGACCGCTACCAAAGAGAAAAAGTGTCACGATATCGCGATAATATGGAAGACCGCAGTCGAGGAGAAAATGTGTCGTGATATCGTGACATGATGCAAGTAATAGAAAAAGTGTCACGATATCGCAACAAGATGGAAGACCACTGCCAAGGAGAAAAAGTGTCGCGATATTGCAACAAAATGGAAGACCGCAGCCGAAGAGAAAAAATGTCATGAAATCGCGACATGATGCAAGAAAGTGCCTAAAGAGAAAAAGTGTCGCGATATCGCGACATGTTGCAAAAATGCACCCGAAGAGAAAAAGTGTTGCGATATCACGACATGTTGAAAAAACGCACTTGAACAGAAAAAGGTGTTGTGATATCGCGACATGTTGCAAAATCGTGACCGAAGAGAAAAGGTGTCACAATATTGCGACATGTTGTAAGACCACAGCCAGAGAGAAAAAGTGTCGCGATATCATGACAAGTTGAAAGACCACTTTCGAAGAAGAAAAAAGTGTCGCGATATCGTGACAAGTAGCAACCTCGTGGCCAGAGGAAAAAGGGATGTCGCAATATCGTGACATGCTAAAATTTCATGGCCAACGGTGAAAAGTGTTGCAATATCATGACAAGTTGCCGAAACGTAGCCGAAGGGGGAGAATAAGGAAGAAAGGACGCGAAAACTCAACCAGTTCCAAGAGCAAACAAACCCGATCCCCTGAAAACTACTCACATTGTGCAGACATTGGAACTTGTAGAAGCGTCCCTTAGGCCAATGGGAAAGGAGTCTCTCCAAACATGAATGTCCGTTTTGCCAAATCCCTTGTTAGCAAGCCAGTTTGCAGCTTTTTTGCCTTCTCGGTACTGATGCTTAATGACTAGTTCTGGGTAAATGCCGATTAGTTTTTTGCATTCTTGGAAGATCGAAACAAGGGCCCAGGGAGGCACAGAAGTCCCATTGAGCCAATTGATGCAGTGCAGTGAGTCTCCTTCTATGATAAGTTTATTAATGGTCAAGCCTTCCAAGAGAATCAAGCTTTGGAGCAGAGCCCGAGCCTCTGCCATATTGTTAGATTGAATTCCTAAGTTCTGAGCACTAATCCAAGTAAATCATCTTCATTTTCTTCATGTATATTAACATCTTCTCCTTACAATAAAAATGAAAGTAGTACATAGTTTATTTTTTGAACTTTAGGGTTTCAAGAACAACACATAATAATAGCATAAAGAGGTTATCCAAGGAAATGTACGGTTTCTAGGGTATCAGAATAAAGTAATGACTATATAGGATCATCCTTGAACTTTACGTTTTTCGAGAAAACATAAAGAAAAAAATGTTTTATGAGTCTATTCCTTGCATTTTAGATACTTTAGAGCAACATAAATATTTAGAATATAAGTCTCATTATGAACAATATGAAAAAATAGAAGATATTACTGAATATGAGAATGTTGGTGGAAATAGGAAAAGGGTAGGAAGACCATAAAAGCATGAAATTCAAAGAGATATCAATTTGGGAAGCCAAATAAAAATATCACAAGTGTTAACAAGAAGTAGGGTTAAACCCTCTAATAAAAATAAAAAGTGATGATGATGAAAATTATATCATGGAATATTAGGGGTAAATAATATCCCTTAAAAATATCTATTTAAAAATTAATGGGTTGTTATAGTCTTAAGTTTATTTTAATATGAGAAACAAAATATAGTAGTAAGGAATTTAAAGATGATTTTTGCAAGATTTGGAATATGGATGGTTTTCTAGAAATTTCTTTTGTAGGATCTTTAGGCGGTACTACAACAATATGGTACAATCACAAATGGAATGGAAAATGTTTAGAAGAAAAATGTAATTAGGTTGTTAGACTATTTTGCAAGAAAGAGGAAAATTTCAAATTTGAGGTTATAAATGTGTAATTCAACTATAGTTGAAAGGAACTTAGCTTATTCTTGTCAAACACAATGATGATTCATTGTGATCTATGTATTCTTGGGGGTGATTTAAATAATGTTCTATCTCCTTTGGAAAAAAATATGGTATTCCAATATTGTCTAAATCAATGCAAGTTTTTGCTTCATTTGTCAATTCAAATGGCCTTTGGGGTGTTAGTCCTTCAAGTTTTTAATATACATGGGATAATAGATGCATTGGTAAATGCATATAGTAGAAGTATTAGATAGATTATTTTTATCCAGCAATTGGTTGTAAATAAAATATAAAATATTTTTGGATATTTTGTTATGGGTAGGATCAAATCACAAACCCATTATTTTGACTTACGATTTACCCAATAATGGTCATCTAAAGCTATTTTGCTTCCAATTTATGTGGCTTCAAGTCCTTAATTTCTTCCATATGGTTATGTTATGGCAGGATGAAGCAAATTTTGAAGGATTGTATATGCATAGATTTATTCAAAATATGAAATATTTTAAGAAAAAAATGAAGATTTTGAATACCAAATCTCTTGGAGATATTTTTAAAGAAAAGAAAGAAATTGAAGCCAAGCTCAAAAAAGTACAAGAGAGTATAAACTACTGGAATGGAGCAATATTCTTATGTGAAATAAAAACAAGTAATTTCTTATTGTCATAATACATTGAAAAAGAATGATTCATATAAATCGAGGGAGAAATGGCTCAAGAAAGGAGATAGAAAATTAAAAAAAAAAAACATGTTACAACAAAAACATTTTTTTTATCACATCAAAAATATTTTAACTCTTGAGGGAAGAAATATTGAGGAAGAACAAGATATAAGTAAGGAAGCATTTAATTATCTCAAAAATATTTATTCAAATACTAGTCAAGATAAGGAGGCACAAGATAATATTTTACAAAACATTCCATAAATTATCACACAAGGACAAAATGAAATCCTAGTAAAGAAGATATCTATGAAGCAGATAAATGAAGTAGTTTTCTCTTTTCATCCTAAAAAGGAACTTGGCCTTGATGGATTTTCTACAATTTTCTTTCAAATATATTGAATTTTTTTGAAGAGTAACATGTTTGCTATGGTTGAAGAGGCCCAGAAAAGAAAGGCTATAATAAGTGTGATCAGTGCCACTTTTATTACATTACTTTACAAGAAATATGAGATAAAATATCTTGATAATTTTTGTCCAATAAGCCTTTGTAATATGATTCATAATATCATTTCAAAAATTATGTCAAACAGGTTGAAAGCAATTATAGAATTTGTTATCTCGGAGGAACAAGGTGGTTTTGTTCATGGTAAACAAATTCTTGATCTTATAATCATTGCATAGGAAGACATACATTCTCTTCATTCTATGAAAAACTAGGTATGCTTATAAAAATTAAATATGAACAAAGCGTATGATAAATTTTCTTGGAGTTTTCTACATGAGTTTCTAAAAATTTTGGTTTTGATTACAATTGGTGTGAATGAATTAAATGTTATTAGAGCATTGCAAAATATTCAATTTTGATCAATGGTTCTCCTACTAGTTACTTCAAATCATCTTGTGAAATACACCAAGGTGATCCATTATATCCTTCTCTATTAAGTATTTTTATATAGACATTAGGTAGAGCTTTCTCAAAGGCACAAACAAAAAGAAAAAACAAAGGTATTCAAGTTGCAAAAAATAGTCCCTTTGAATCTCATCTCTAATTTGTTGATGATAATTTTTTTTTGAATCAATCCTCAGTCAATGAGGTCATGTATTTTAAATGAATATTATCATGCTATGAGAAGGCTATTGGACAATTGGTTAATACTATAAAATCTAACTTTTTTTATTAACACTACCCTTGATTTACAACAAATTATTTTAAAAATTTTAGGGTTTAAAATTGAAAAATTCCTATCAACCTAATTGGGTATTTCTTTGTTTCATAAAGAAAAAAAGGATCTTTCAATCTCTTGTTTAGATTGAATGAAATATTATTTGGCAAGTTGGAAAGGTAAGTTATTAATCACGATAGGTTGGTTATTACTCATAAATACTAAATTTCAATCCATATCTATTTATATGATGTCACTTTCAAGATTTTCAATAGGTATAATATTAGAAATTAATAAAATCCAAAGAGACTTTCTTTGAAAAGGATGTGAGGAAAATATTTATCAGAACATTGAACATTGAGTACCATTGCATTAGTGAAATAAATAGTACAAGGATGCTTGAGAATAGCCCGTGAAATACAAATCCACTTGAAGTGAATATTTTAAATTGTTATAACAAATAACAATATAAGCCTATAATGTAATAACCATATAAGCTACACTAACATCCCCCATTTATTAAATTATTTTGCAATACATATAGAGTTGTGAAACAATTCAAATTTGACACGTGCAAGTGCCTTAATGAAAAAAATTGCAACTTGAGCATTGGTGGAGATGTACTGAAGCTGGTTTCGATGCCTTGGAACTTCGTCTTGAATGAAGTGACATTGTGTGTCAATGTTCTTGGTTTTCTCATGAAGCACTGGATTCATAACAAGGTTTAAAACACCTTGGTTGTCACAGAACAAGTGTATTGGAGATTTTTATGGATGACCCATACTTGTCAAAATGCGATGCAACCATATCACTTCGCACACAACTTCATGCAATACTCTACCTCTATAGATGATATAGCAACCACCTATTGTTTCTTGATGTGCCAAGAGACAGGACCGGATCCAAGATGAAATATATATCCTGATGTTGACTTACGATCATCATATGACCCGATATAGTTACAGTCCATGTATCCTTACAAGAAGAATTTATTATTCTTCTTGTATTCTAGGCCATATTCCATTGTGCCATAGACATAGTGAAGAACATGTCTTGCTGCTTTCCAGTGAGTAGTCTTAGGTTCCTCCATGAACCTCAAAAGATAGTTGATAGCAAATACGATATCTGGCCTAGTATTAGTCAGATATATGAGACTCTCGATAATTTTTTGATAGAGAGTACCATCTACCTAAGGTGAATCATCATATCGTGATAACTAAAGTCCTGATTCCATCATAGTTGCCATTGACTTGCAATCATTCATGCAATATTTTTCTAACTGTGTCTTGGCATATTTTTTCTTAGTCACTTTGATGTAGTGCTCCTTCTATCTCACTTCCAGACCAAGAAAATAATGGAGAAGTCTGAGATCTGTCATCTCAAAATATTTACGCGAGTCTCTTTTGATAGCAAATATCATAGTTTATGAACTCCCTGTAATGATTAGATCATCAAAATAGAGTACAATCAACACTATATCAAAACTTTGTTTCTTGAAATAGAGGTTTGCATCTGAAAGACATCTCTTAAATCCATGCTACAGGAGGTGATTATCCATTTTTATATACCAAGCTCGAGGAGCTTGTTTTAAACCATATAAGGATTTGACCAACTTGCAAACTTTATGCTCTTGGCCTTCCACTTCAAATCCTTTAGGTTGTGTCATGTAGACTTCATCTTGGAGATCACCATTTAGAAAAGCACTCTTGACATCCATCTGGTGAACTTGCATGGTGGTCATCCGATCAATAGGTACAAAAGTTTCCTCATAGTCAATGCCTTCCTTTTGTGCATAGCCCTTTGCAACAAGGTGAGCCTTATGCTTATCAATTTTCCCATATTCCTTGTACTTGACTTTGTACACCCATTTGCAGCCAATGGTCTTCTTTTCGTGTGGCAAATCAACAAGCTCCCAAGTTTTGTTCTTTTTTAGAGACTTATACTCGACATCCATAGCAGCCTTCTATTGTGGCTCTCTAAGGGTATATTGTACAAAAGCAGGTTCATATTCATACATTAAAGACATAAAAACCCTATCATCATCTATATCCATATCCTTTATTTCTCTCTCTAGATCTATAGAAAGTTCCTCAAAATATTGACAAATATCATCAACCTTAGTAGTCTCTACTGCTTCTCTTTCCTATCAAGCCATACTGCAAGTACGAGGTCTATCCAAAGTTAAATATGGTGGTGTGGATAACTTTGAGTCCCTGATTGTACTTGTATACCATTTTGGATTCTTCTTATATGGTGATAAAGAAGACAAAGAAGTAGAAGGACCTCCAATCTTTGGTGACAAAGGGAACTTCTCATATTTAGTTTCCACAAGATCTAGGTATACATCAGATGTGCTTTATGATGTGAAAGCCTCATCAAAAACAACATCTCTAATTATATGAATCTTCTTGGTCAAAGTATCAATAAAACGATAACCCTTAGAGTGTTCATCATAACAAAGAATAATACACTTCAATGTCTTCTCATCTAGCTTCTTCCTTTTCTATTTCAATATGTGCATGAAAGCTTTACATCCAAAAATGCGAAGATGAGATATGGATGGTTTTTGACAACTCCATGAATCCTGTGGAATCATTCCTTTTAGGGCTCTTTTGGGTACCCTATTCAGCAGATATACTATAGTGGTGACAAATTTTGCCTAAAATTTTTGCCCAAGACTAGCTCCTACGAGCATACAACAAACCATTTCCATGATAGAACGGTTCCTTATCTCAGCAACTCCATTTTACTAAGGAGTATAAGTAGTAGTTAACTATCTCGTGATTCCATGTGTAGTCAAGAATGCAAAAAATTCTTTAGAGGTAAACTCCCCCATTGATCTGAGGGGAGGGTCTTTATAGAAGTCCCTAACTCCTCAATAGATTTCTTGAATTGTTGGAAGAAACTAAAGGCTTAAGATTTCATATTAAGAAATAACACCCACATATTTCGTGAGTAGTCATCCACAAACAACTTAAAATACCTCTTCCCCCTACAACTGATTGGTGTGAAAGGACCATACAGATCGGTGTGAATCAACTCTAGAGGTTTCTTTGCTCTTGTAGAGCTCTTCTCAAAAGGTACTCTATCCTGCTTTCCTGCCAAGTAGTTAGAGCACACTGGAAATATGGAAGAAAGGGAAGGAAGACCCTTTACCATCTCATACTTACTTAGCTTAAGTAAGTAGCCAAGAACTAATATGCCCATATCTCTTGTGTCATAGGGCAGTTTCCTCCTTTGTAGAGACTATCATGAAAACATGGGGAGTATAGATAGCATCTAAGGAAAATAAGCCATGCTTATATGAATCGGTTGCAATGTTCTTACCACTCCTAGTTATAGAACAACACTTATTGCCATCCTCAACATGAAATTTCACAACCATATATTTATCTATAATTTGTGTGACAGACAACAAATTGTTTACCAATCCTGGAACATAGAGGAATTTTTCAATATAACACTTACCATCAGAAAGAGTGACTAAAACTGTACCCTCTCCTTGAAACTTGTAGGTTTTATCATCAACAATAGTGACAGGTTTTCCCTCCTTGGCCTCAAATTATTCAAACCACTATTTGTCATTAGTCAGGTGCTCACTAGCACCAGAATCAACATACCATACAGGATCCTTTTGCTTGGAGGTTGTGGTAGTCATGAGCACCTTGTGTGCCCACTCAGAATCCAAGTCAAATTCTTCAACAACAACATTTACCTTTGGTTTCTTGTTCTTATTTTGTGGTTTTTTTTGGCCTTTCTGTTTAGGTTGCTTATTCTTGTGCCAACATATGTTTGTGTCATGATTGTCTTTGTCACATATTTTGCAATATATATTCATTTTTTGAGGTTTCTTCCCTTCTAAAAAGTACCCTTCTTCTTAGAACCCCTCCTGTTGGAGTATAGGGTTGTATTAGAAAAATCATCTCTTTGAAGTTGGCGTGCCTCCTCTTCCTAAAGCAAATTGACCAACTCAACAAAGGTAACTTTCCTTTATGACACCTAAAGTGAGGTGATCAACACCCTATAAGAATAAGGTAACGCTCTCAATACAACTGAGGTAAGGAGCTTGTCATCAATAGGTTCTCCAAAAGAATTCAATTTTACTTTCGACTCAAATACTCTGCATAGAAAGAGTTCATCTGTCTCACCCTGCTTCATACTCATACTATGAAGTTGATATTGAAGGTAAAGAATGGTGGAATCATTCTTTCCTCATAAATTATTTGAAGTTCATACCATTCCTCTTTACCATATTCTTTGTCAACAATGTGTGGTTGAACTTCATCTAAAACATAAAGCAAGATGAGCACTCTTGCTCTACTATTTTTCTTATAAAATGCTATCTGATCTACAGTTGGAGTTGTAGTTGCTATTGATCCAGTTGTTGATGAAGGTATTTTTCTTTCTCTAGAAACAACATCCCATAAGTCTTCCATGACAAGGATAGCCTTCATATTTTTTTTGCATGGTGTGTAATTAGGACCTTTCAATAACTGATGAGAATCAGTCATTAAATTTGCAGCCATTATGAGGGTTCCTTATATAACCAAATGGTCCCCATTTCTATATATCTTTGTGCCAGGCCTTTATACCATATAAAATACCCGTAATTACATGAGGGAGACTATAGGTAATTTTTAGAGATCATACAATACGTGGAACTTAGGCGATACTAAAAGAGAATCGTCTCGTTGATGGCACCTACCATAGAAAGTTGTAAATCCTCATGCATGGGGTGTAACTTTCCCTAAACACTTCAGATTTTAGAACATTCGTTAGGATTTACACCTAAACACAAGAATGATTAGGGTAGTGGATGGAGTAAAAAAATAAAATTGGTGAACTTATTCCTCCCCGACGATTGATAGAGAATAAGCTCAGATGTTGTTTTGGAAACTATATTAGGTGGCAGATACAGTAGCCCAATCACGACAACATTACCTGTAAGTGCGGGCCAGAGGTATCACAAATACCGAATGCTATAGTGCAATAAATTGCATGGATGGGTTCAATTATTTTGGGGACTTAAGTGTGATTGATTTTACTTTAATGAAGTAGTGCAAATGTAAATGGAAAGTGCAACATACATCAAAAAAGTGCCCACAAAAAAATGAACCTAAGGTGTCGGTTTCCACCGAAAATGCACCTTATTACAAATGCCAATTTGTCTTTTTCAATGCTGAAAAATTACTCACTATCCCCCCCTTAATTTGTGCTCTTTGGAAAAAAATGCCCCCCTTCACTTTTGCAGAAAAAATTGGCCCCCCTTGTTAAGTTTGTAAAAAAAATTCCTTTCTAAATGTTTTAATAACTTTTTCTAAAGTTTAATTAAAAAAAAAAATCCAAGAAAAAAATTATTTCAAATTTGAATTTTATTTTAAAATAACTTTTTCTTAAAGAAAAAATTAATTTTTATTTAATTAAACAAAAGAAAAAATAAAAAAACATTAGAAAAAAAATAACAAACTTAAAAAAAAATGTATTACCTTATACAAGGCACAAGGGGGGGGTCGGAGGGATTCGATCCCTCGACCTCTTGCATGCTAGGTACAACCACCATCTAGTCAAGTTGGCTCCTCAATTGGATACGAAAGGGTAGAGCCCTTTATTTATACCGCAACGACATGATCTCTTGAAGCAACGACACCACTCGAAAAACTGCTGCTCCTCGAGTGGCGCCCTGGTGTTGTTTCTCTCATTTCAATTCCTACACATATGGGCATCATGATTCAATCACGTCCCAGATGCACTACTCCGTCACCGAGGTGGTGTCAGTATGCATGGAGGAACGAAGCACGATGAGATAGATATGGAATTCCATGGAAATTTTCGATCCCACAACGGACTTCCACAACAAAAATCCACAAAAAATATCCTTTCCAAAAATCGTTAGTATATTATGACAGTCTTTTCTTTATGTGAACAGATCACAGAAAAAAAATGTTGTCTCCTTACATAGCAAATCACAAAAATATGTCCACATAACAGCAAATTCACACCATTTTCCAGGATTTCTCCTTTGCATCAGTGATCTTTATGTGAGCCTCCACACCTTCATGCGCATAGCAACACCTTTGTTTTGGCTAGCTCCACACAACTTAGGTTTCAGGGCTCACCGTCCTATCTTAGTGTGATATATTATAACCAAGAAAAATCAACAACTCGCACCAGGGCAACAAATGTTTTACATGAGATGTTGTTCATTCATGCAAAACTCATATGCCCAAACTAGAGGTATCCTTGCACTCGCTACAGAACCACCACCTTAGAAAACGTGACCAGATCTCAGGCTACAACGCTGCTTTGATACCATATCAGAACATCGAACACTGAGTACCATTGCATTAGTGAAATAAATAGTACAAGGATTCCTGAGAATAGCCTATAAAATACGAAACCATCTTAGGTGAATATTAGAAATTGTTATAACAAATAATAATATAAGCCTATAATGTAATAACCATATAAGCTACACTAACAATCTTAGGTTTTCTCTTTGTAAATGGGATAGAGTTTACAAAGGAAAGAATATCAAAGGAGCAGGTTTGTGAAATTGTAGACTTATAAGTTTGATATTAGATGCAAATTTTGGTTGGATATTATTCATAGATCAAGTAAAGAATTAGGCAAAAATATTATTTCAAAAATATATAGGTCCTCTTGATGCAATGATTTATTTAGGAAAAAAACCCTACCCAAAGGATCATTAACATGGAACTTCATATCATATAGTTTGTAATTAGTAAAGAAACATATTATATGGTCTTCCAATAAGGTGAATTATAAAATTGTTTGATATGATACTTTAGTCAACTCCTTTATTGTATGTATCTTGAATGGCTCTTCTTGCATGAGTCGAAGGAGTAACTCCTCTTACTTGCACTTATACTTCAATTACTGCACTTCCTTGCACTTGCACCTATTTTCGGTGCATTCTAAAATAAATCTTACATTATGCAATTTGTGGTACTTCAAAATCATGATTAATGTATCCTCTTTGAACATTTGAATTGATTCAATGTTGTTGACCTTCAACTTCTCATGTGCCACTTGGCACTAAAACTCTTCTATCACTCCAAAATTCACTTCCCTTGTTATCCTCAAGTGCTTATAACTTAAATCTACTCAATTTGGTGAACTTATTACATAGTGGGACTTACACTTTACAAATGTCTCACCTCCATAAAATATTTAAACATATCATTTATCCTTGATGCTATATTAACACTTGGAATCTACCCTAGCTCATATTTTCAATGCACATATCCCTTCACTATCTTTTGCATGAAATACTTTCTTCAATATTTGATTCTTGGTGTTTGCCCTAGTTTTCTAGTTCTTTATCTCCTTTACGTATGTTCCATCACTGTATTTTGCATAAACATCTTGATTACATTTTTTTGATCTCCTTGAGGTAAAGCTATGGCATTGGACATTCAGCTTGGTGGCTTTCTTTCACTTTTCTAGTGGTGGCTCTTGAGTAATAATGGCTCTTCTTTGAACTATGGTGGCTCTTCCTTGAGCAATGGTGGATATTCCTTGAGCTTGGTAGCTCTTCAAATTTGGTGGATATTTTACTAATCCAAATTGATGCCTCCTCATTTTCTTACATAGTGGTTTCCTTAGTATCTCTAAACACTCTAATATTTGCTTATTTTGGTCCTCTATTTTCTTAGAGAGAAATATCTTTATTTGGTTTCTTTTTACACTAATAAATATACACTTTCATGAGCTTATAAAAATAACATTTAATACTAATATTATTTCTTCCTTATTCCTCCTTTTCAAAAAAGATTTAACTTAGATATTTGTTATTTTACTTTTGCATATTTTAGGACTCAAATTTTACCACATTATTTTGCTTGAAGACTCTCTATTTCAACTTCCTTTTCCAGATTTTAATAAATATAATATGGTTCTCTCAAATATTTAATGTAAAAATGATTTTAATGCTCAAATAATAACCTTACGTAGCACCAATATCACATACCTTTTTGGTCTTCTTTTGTATCTAATTTCCTTGGTGATTTGATTCACCCTTTTGCTATCTCGATATTTTAAATTTTTCAACTTTACTCCCTTTCACTTTGCTGCTCTAAACTTATCAATTTTGCAGCTCTAATTGCTGCCCAAATTCCAACTTACTTGCTTCCCCAAAACTCTCTCAAATCTGCCATGAATTTCTCAAAAAATGCAACTCTTTCTTGTCCTTCTAATGCTATCCACAAATCTGATTTTTTTGGATTCAAATTTCCTCCAAATTCATTCTCTCGAACCCTAAAAATTGCACCTATTAGTGTTTCCCAACATTCTAAAATTTTGTAGTCAATTCCTCCTTTGTTTCGCTATCCAAAAATACTTCAAATTTCTACCTTATTTTGACATCAAATATTACTTCAATTTTTTTTTCAAGGGCACTTAAAAATCTGCCCAAATTATCTCTAAATCACAGCTCTATACCTTCTTCAATTTGCTATCCTATAACCCTTTAATTTCTACCTCGAAAAACAACAACCTTATTATTTTCAAATTACCTTTCAAAAACTTTTTGGTTTTCCTTAAACTTCTCAAAATTGTGACCTATTCAATATGTCTTTCTCCTTCTATCTTCTTATTGAATTATGAATTTAAAACTTATATCTTCCATTGTCTTTTTCCTCAATAATCTGAATGTCTTGATATCTTCAAAAATATTCTCTAAAATTTAGCAACCTTATTGTTAAAACCTTCTTGCTTTTGGTCTTGTTGTTGGATGGCAATAATTGTCCTAAATCCTTCTTATCATAACCTTCTCCTTGCTTGCAATATTCTTCCTCTAGCTATCTTAAATCTCGTCCAATGGCCACTTCTTCAACTTTACAACGAGGCTTTCTCTAGCCTTCTTCTTCTACTACTAATTCTCTTGAGACCTCTTTTTATTGGGTATTATAATTCTACAACACCTTAATTCTTCTTATTAAAACTTCAATGAGACCTTTCCTTGGTCTCTCAAATATTCTAACTATGGATTTTTTGCAATGAGATCTCTTTCTTGGATTTTCAAAATATGCAACTCCTCAAATCTGTAATAGGATATTTTCTTAGTTCTCTATCTTCAATCTTCAATCTTCTAAGGGGACCTCCTAAATGGGTCTCCTCAATATTCAATGTCAAAAATATTCAATCTTCAATGAGACCTCTTTCTTGAACATTTTTAATCTGTAATGTCTAATATTTTGTTGCAACTCAAAACTAATCCCTGCACAAGGAAAGCACATGGACTTTGAGGCAATCGAAGGTGAAGTTCTTCTCTATTTTTTGTAGGAAAATTCTCAACTTCTGAGAACTATTTTTTTTAAACAAAAAACTTAGACAGTAGCAACAAAATACATTCAAATTTCTATAATTCTAAAACCAATAAACTTCACTAGTTATTCTCAAAACTAGTGGAAAGAAATCTATGTTGAGTCCTAGTATTCATGATTTTTACTTCAACCTTGTGGAAAGACTAGCCAAATAGAAATATTAAATATTCCTCAATCTGTCAAAATTTTCAATAGGACCTCCTTCTTGGGTATATTAATATCATTAATGTCAAGGTCTATCTTCAAGACCTATAATTTCCTTCTATTCTAAATTTTCTCTTGGAATAGGTAAATCTTCAAACTTCCCTAGTTTTCTTTTCCAAAGGTAATTTCATTAACTTCACTAGTTTCTCCTTAACTTGTGGAAATCTCCTTTACAACTTTAAACCTATGCAAGTCAAAATCTTGTTGTAGCTCTAATACCATTTTTAGATTTTGAAGCTAAATACTAAAAATAAAATAACCTCAAGATCTAAAATAAAGTTGCAATAAAAAATATAATATAATGATAATATTATAAATGTATAAAAATCATAAATAACTTCAACAATAACTCATATAATTGCCATTAACAAGTTCTCATGAAAATTGTATCTCCATTGAATAAATATCTCAAGTACCCATACTTACAAACACACATAGATACATATATAATGGAATGTGACTCTTCATATGGTGCACCCTTGGCCTTCACTCTCCTAGAGACTTCATATTTCTCTTCTATGGACTCATGTTCACATGGACTATTATGCACATTTACATTACCAAAATACTTTGGACACTTGTACATTTATTACATTGCATAAAGTAAATACTCACACTCTAATATAGGACACTCTCCTAATCTAAAGATGTACCCAAGGTGGTATATCAACATGTACCAAATAATGTAATATATTCCAAGACCTATTTTTATTATATAAGTTATAAATATTATAGTTTGTTAGACTATGTTTGTAATTAAAAGTGTTACCCCTTGCAATGCTATCATTAGTGTCGGTGGTACTTTCGATAATGCTGGATACTTACAATAGTTTTATTGTCTAGTTAGAATCTAATAATCACTTATCTATTTCTATTGTTCGCTATATTTCATGTTTTTCTAGAACAAGGGTGTGACTAAAGATGACCCCTTAAAAGTATGATAACTTTGAGTTTTTATGTGTAGGTACCATACGGATAAAGATATATATTAGAAAATTAGTCCTCTGCATTTGCAGATAAATGTGCCACTATTTTAATACCAACACCAACACTTTTAGGAAATTGAGGAGTGAAAAACAAGTTTTATCCTTATTTATTTTTGTCCCTTTTTCTTTAATTCTATTCTTGGTAAATCTATTTGATTTTACTATTACTATTCTAAAAGTAAAAAAGTGCATCATAATCTAGGAAATGTACTATTTTTTGTTTTTTAGAAGATTAGATATGAAATTTACAAGGAATGCTAAATTACATTTAGGTTAGATTTTTTTAGTAGGTGGTAGAAATTATATTATATGATTTTTAACTGGTGCCCAAAACTAGAAACATAATCATATGAAAAAAAGTACGTAGAGAAGCACAAAACAAGGTGTCTACACCCTAGCCACTCTATGAACCAGACCAAAGAAAAATAGACCCACGCAGGGGTTGTTTAGCAAAAAAAAAAAAGATCGAAAGAGAGAGCCCACACAGGGGCTAAGAAGAACATAAAGCAAAATCAAACTAGTTTCCACGTAGAGGTCAAAATATTAGTACCAAAATTCCCATGCAGGGAAACAAAGCTTGAAAGACAAAATAAACCCACTCTAATCATCAACAATTTTCAGCTACAGAGCTTTTTTGGCCATATTAAATTTCTCTTTCACACTTGCCTTAAACTAAAAGGAAAATTTTATTTTCATCTTTGTCATAAAAAAATCATATTTAGGGTTAGAACTTATTTGGTTGCATATTGTTTTGTCTTGCAGTCTTAACCTAAAATAGTTATTAGTACCAAATTAAAGTTATTTCTAGATTCTTTCTAGGAAAAGAGTTGGGTAACTAGAATATTCTAGAAATGTAGGTGTTTTCAAACTAAAATAATAAATTTTGACCTTGAAAAACTTCCCCATATCTTTTTGAAGTGACGAACCAATATCGGTACAACATAGGGACACTAGGAGCCAACAAGCCTATTCTCATCTACATGCAGTTCCCCTCATGTCATCATAATAATAAGGCCATCGAAACAGTTTAGAGTTATTTTTGGAGGAATGTAACATGTAATGTTGTATCATTTTGCTAAAGATGTCCTTAAATTAGTATTTTTATTAGGAGTAGAAATTAATTACATTAGGTAAGTGATAGGTGAATATTTTTATATAAATAGGAGTTAGGGGGTCCATTGTATTATCTTTTGGTAATTTGATGAAATCAAAGCTAAACTGTGTAGACTCCACATTGTCCCCTTAAACTCATTTTTGTATAAAATAAAAATTATTTATGACATTTGTGTAGCAATTATGACACTTCTCTTTTCATATATGGAATACATAGTAATTACGGTATTGCCATTTTTATCTGTGGAATAGATAGTGATGGTGGCACTGCCCTTTTGCTTTATATTAGTTCTTTTATTCTATTATTTTTAATTTCATATGTATTGGAGTATATTTATTTTATTCATTTCATTCACATATGTATTAATTAATCTCACACTCTCCTTGCTATAGCTTTTACCATATTTTAATTTTATGTATTTTTAAATTTCTTGCACCCTTGCCTTATTGCATTTAGTTTTCATATTGAAGCTATTTTAGTTTAGAGTGGAAAGGTTAGTAGGGTATAGCCTAAATAAAAAGGTTGAAGGAGGCATGATATTTATTCTTCTAACTATTGAAATATAATGATGGGTACAATTAGAAGTTAGACCTTTATGCAATTGAACAATATTTTAGCACACCCGATGGGACCAAGGGCTCAATTTCCATGTCAAAATATTATCTAATACCTTTTTATAAAAATATCAAATCTAAAGTGAATATATTTTTTAATTTAATTTGTAAATTTGTAGATACTTTATGGAATGGAAACTTTGTTACAAAACTTAGCAAGAATTTAAGATATTGGTATTCTAACTTCAAAATAGTAGATTGAATCTTTCACAGATTGAACTTGTAAAGATAAAGGTGTAACAATTCAAACCAAGTTGCAAGAATTTTTCGTAATACATAAAATAATTATTTGTTTCCTTCATGACCAAAAATCATGATTCACCAACTTTGAGATAAAATCTTTTATCTTTTTACCTAAATAGTGATTTTCTAGTTTCAAGTAGAAATTCTCATACAATTAAAAATAAAATCTAGGTAAAAAATTAGAGAATCACCAATTTTTGTAGTGATTTGCCTAGCATTTCTCATATATTAAAAAAACCAATCTAAATAAAAATTAGGGAATCACCAATTTTTGTAGTGATTTGCCTTGTTTCTAATAGTAATTATTTAGTCCCCTTTATTTTTTGAAATTTTATAAGTCAATTTTGAATGAATCGTCATTATTCAAAAAGGAGAAATTTGTCAGTTTTAAAGAAACTTTATTTTCTAACTTAAAAGCATCATGAAAGTATGAACTAACAATGCATGATCTAGGATTATGAATATGAGGTTAAAGATGCAACAATATACCAAATAATTTCATCCAATTGAACTCGTTCCTTATCAAAGGAAAATACAAAAGAAATAAATTTAGCTACTATATTATGAATATGATAAGTCAACAAACCAATTGAAACTCTAAGAAAATGAAAATAACCAATGGAAAATCTAACTAATTAATGTTAAAATCCTTAATCTATATCGTCACCATCTTTCTAGTAAATTGAATTAGGTTATCATAGTAATCTTGTTGTATACAATCTTTCCCTACCTAGCCCCACTCAAGTTTGGTCCTCCTTTACCCCTACCATCCCAACTATGATTATAATTCTTCTTTATGATATGCTTCAAATGTCATTAGTATTACCTATTACAACAAAACCTATTGTCCAATCAAGGACTCCAACTATATAATCTTCTAGCATGACTACTTCTCAAAACAACCACACCTTGCAAATACGATCTAATACACAAATAGGAGTGAGATAATCACCATTGATTTTGGGTTCCCAAAGCAATTCTCAAGTGAGCACTAATTAGCCACAACCAAGATATTTCCAACAAAAAATATTTCCAAATACACAAGCTCTTCTAGTCCAACCCATATTGTAGGGTCAATCAAATCCATCCAATCTAAATGTTAGCACAATCAAAGGATAGATAACATTATCAATATTGAGTTAGATAAATACACATAATTATCAAGCATAGGTTGGCCATCTAATCAGTGTCTACAAGATTCATTGTAGATTATGGCTCCATAGAATCAACAAAATCCTTAGTATGGATTTTAAATTCTACAAATATACCAAATCCTTAAGCCATAACAAACTCCTCATCCCTAGGTTTATTAATTGTCTCACATATAAAATTTCAACAATATATTTCAAACTAGTATGATGTAACCTTGCAAAATCTGTAAGGTAACCCACAACAACAACAAATGGTCCAATATCTTCCATCAACTCAAGCATCCATAACCCCAACTCAATGTCAAAAATAATATCCACCATAATGTAGTATGAATGCGTTGCTCAGTACTACTAGGCACTAGTGCTAGCAATAACCCAAAACTAGTTACCTAATTGGATATACTAAGGGTCTTTGAACTTAATGGTATATTCCCCCATCCTAGTTTTTGCCATGAAGTCTTCACCTACTTTTTATAGAAATATGAATAAGACTACTTTAGACGACCTCAATAAATTTTCCATGCTAAAATCAATGTATCAAATTCAAGAATAGGATATCATGGAATTCTTACTCATATATTCATTGAGAGAAAGTAACTTTATGGTATAGGAGCTTGCCTAATAATTATATTATTAATTGAGCTTCTATTGTTGAACCTGTTATGAAAAGGGTTGGTTATTTAGGTAATCTCTTCTAGTTGAATGCCATGAAAAGGTGTCCTTGGGAAAATATCCATTATTATAATATTATATTCATAAGGATGTTGTATCTAATCCTAGTAGTCATTTTTTCATTAGATGAACTAGCATGGTCATATTGTATAAATAGGTTATAATCAAATTTGGTGCTAATCGTCTACAATGCCAATTGTGTCACTTTGACTACAACATTTTAAGAAGCAACCTATACAAATGATGTACTTATTTAAAATTAGAAATCCATTACCTACTTATTTATCTAAATAATTGGCTTGACTTCTAACTCAAGTTTTGTACCCCAAATTAAAATTTTAATAAGGTTAAATAGGTTTGCATAGGCTTCCCTCAACCTTCATATTAAGGATAACTCCCTACTTTCCTCATTTGGATGTCTATTTTGAACTATTTAGATTGCACACAATTAAATGCACATATGAAAGTAAATATAGAAATTACAGTGCATAAAGTAAAATGTAATATGTAAAAGCATGAATTTTAAAGTGAGATATTTTACACACAAGAATCTAATTAACATCAATTTACACAGATAGCAAAGATAGCATGATATCAATTTACACACAAGAATCTAATTAACATCAATGTATAGTTATCCATCTATGAGCTCACGAAGGGGTTGTTTAACAAAAAAACAAAGATCGAAAGAGAGAGCCCACACAGGGGCTAAGAAGAACATAAAGCAAAATCAAACTAGTTCCCATGTAGGGGTCAAAATATTAGTACCAAAATTCCCATGCAGGGAAACGGAGCTTGAAAGACAAAATAAACCAACTCTAATCATCAACAATTTTCAGCTATAGAGCTCTTTTGGCCATACTCTTTCACCCTTGCCTTAAAATAAAAGGAAAAGTTTATTTTCATATTTGTCATAAAAAAATCATATTTAGGGTTAGAACTTATTTGTTTGCATATTGTTTTGTCTTGCATTCTTAACCTAAAATAGTTATTAGTACCAAATTAAAGTTATTTCTAGATTCTTTCTAGGAAAAGAGTTGAGTAACTAGAATCTTCTAGAAATGTAGGTGTTTTCAAATTAAAATAATAAATTTTGACCTTGAAATACTTCCCTATATATTTTTGAAGTGACGAACCAACATCGGTACAACATAGGGACACTAGGATCCAACAAGCCTATTCGTATCTACATGCAGTTCCCCTCATGTCATAATAATAAGAAGGCCATTGGAAGGGTTTAGAGTTATTTTTGGAGTAATGTAACATGTAATTTTGTATAATTTTGCTAAAGATACCCTTAAATTAGCATTTTTATTAGGAATAGAAGTTAATTACATTAGGTAAGTCATAGGTGAATATTTTTATATAAATAGGATTTAGGGGGTCCATTGTATTATCTTTTGGTAATTTGATGAAATCAAAGCTAAACTGTGTGGACTCCACATTGTCCCCTTAAACTCATTTTGGTATAAAATAAAAATTATTTATGAAATTTGTGTAGCAATTATGGCACTTCTCTTTTCATATATGGAATACATTGTAATTGCGGTATTTCCCTTTTTATCTGTGGAATACTGATGGCAAGTCGAGATTCACACAAAAAAACTTAAAATTATGTCTCTGTAAATTTCTTAACACAGTCTTACAATACCGTCCATTGGCATAATTCTTCCCCATCTCAATCTCAAACTCACCATCCCTTCCCTTACAATTTCCAAGTTTTTATCGATGTCTCGACCCTCTAGGCCATTAATGACCCACTGCACGAAAACATTAAACAAAAACCTGCAAAATCGGCTTCTCCCACCGAGTCTTCAATTTTCCCTCCATAATTGGCCAACTCCCTGATCCGCCATGAAAGCACGCATTTAATAGGCCCTTGACCTACAACCGCTATTTTGTCAGACTGTCCACCTGTGACTGTTGCCTCTTTTCCCATGCGCATGGCCGTCCGCGTGGCCATCCATGTGTTCATTTCTTGTTTGCTTTCTCCAGGCCATGATATCGTGACATGTCATGATATCGCAACAAAAACTTTGCCCTACCTCGGTATTCAAATGATGTCGTGATATCACGACGTCGTGATATCCTGACGTCACGATATCCTGACGTCGCGATATCATGACAAAAGCCTCTGCCTCTGCCTTTGCCTTTTGGTTTTCATGATATCATGATGTCACGATATCATGACAAAAGCCTCTGCATATTCCCTTGCCTTTTGGTTGTCGCAATATCATGACAAAAGCCTCTGCCTTTGCCCTTGCCCTTTGGTTGTCACGATATCGCAACGTCACGATATCGTGACGTCGCGATATCACGATGAAACTTCCTCCTCGCCTCAGTTTCCAAATGACATCGCGATATCGTGATGTCACGATATCATGACAAAACTTCCTCCTCACATCAGTTTCCAAATGATGTCGCGATATCACGACAAAACTTCTGACTTGCCTTGATTTCCTTTAGATGCCACGATTTTGTGACAAAACTTTTGCCTTGGTAACAAAATAAAACAAAATACAAAATACTTAGAAAATTTGGTTGATGCAAGATTGCCTTGTTGTCGCCGGATGCTCCTGCATCAGACACCCGGGGTAAAATGGAGAAGTGACCTTCACTTCTGTGTTGTTCGGTCCGCGTCTTTTGTAACATCTCCAAACGGGCACCTGCCCCTGCAGCCCGCTTAAACCCCGTCTCCTGGAAAAAAAAATTTTTGCCTTCTACCAGACAAATTTTGGCATTGCTGCACACCTTCTCATCCACTGCCTACAAGGGCTTCAACTTGTGGCGCACTCCATATTTCGTCAAGGAGTACGTATTTGCATGACCATCATGCACTGCACTTCGATCAAACTGCCATGGCCTTCCTAACAGCAAATGGCAAGCATCCATGGGGAAAACATCACACAGGACCTCGTCCTGGTAGTTCCCAATATTGAACGTGACTAAGCACTGTTCACGGACCCATGCTCTGTGGTCCTTCTGCAACCACACAATCTGGTATGGATGCGGGTGTCTCCTCCTCTCCAGCTGCAACTTAGTGACCATTTCCTCGGAGACTAAGTTATCAGTACTTCCATTGTCTATAATAACATTACAGACTTTACCTAAACTTTTGCACCTCATGCGGAACAGGCTTCTCCTCTGCTCTGGCTTGTCTTCATCAATCAGCATGGCTCTCCTTGTGACCATGACTTCTCCTCTCTCTGCCTCCTTAGAATGTTCTAATTCAACATCTTCCTCTGCCACAGCAGCTCTGGCAGGACCCACATGTTTCTTGTTCACCCTCTCGGGGTGCTGGGGACACTCATATGCCCGATGTCCCTCTTCTCCACAATGGAAATAGGTTCCCCAAAACACTCCTCTTCCATACCCATGTCCATATCTACCTCTTCCTCTTGGGTAGCCATTGTTTTGAACTTGGGGTTTGGGTTCCTCATCTTCCTTCTGATCCCGACTGCTACTAACCTCTTCTTTCTTCTCCTCCTTTCCTTCCTCTTTTCTTCCACCAGTCTTTCCTCCATGCCCTCTTCCTCTTTGCTTGCTCTCAAACCTTCTGTTCAGTTTTTCTTCAACCTTCAGAGCAAACTGGTAAGCATCTTCAATGGTGCTCACCCGAACTAAGCTCAACTCTTCCTGGATACTGGGTCTCAACCCATTGATATAACGGGCCACCTTCTCCTTGCTTGCTTCTAAATGGCCAGTTCTGATGGAGATCTTATAAAACTCCTCTATGTATTCTTGGACAGTTTTGTTCATCTGTCTCAAACTCTGCATTTTTCTTATTTGATCCAGTTCATAATCTGCAGGAATAAACTATCTTTTCAATTTTTCTACCATCCGTTCCCATTTTGTTATTCTCTCTTTTCCTCTTCTGTTCCGCTCCAGCTATACTCCCTTCCACCATATGCTGGCATGACCCTTCAACTTGGTCTTGGCAAATCTGACCCTCTCAAGATCTTCAACTTCTTCATACTCGAAGTATTCTTCCAGATCATTGATCCAGTCGATCAATTCCTTTGGATCCAGGTTCCCGAAATACGTGGAAACCTCCATCTTCGGCCTCTTCCCAATCTGGGATATGGCTTTGTACAGTCTGGCTTGTGCCGGATCTACAACCTCTTCTTCTTCTTCAGACTGGTTTTCTTCTTCATCCACTTCGTCTTCACTGCCATCATCTCTTCTTGGTTTGTGCCCTCTGTGCAGTTCTTCTTGCAGGGCCTGAACTTGCCACTGCAAAGCTCGGACATCTGCTGCTATCGCCATGCCTCTCCCACCAATGGGGTTTCTTCTTGGAGGCATTCTACTCACTTTCTCATGAGCCTTCCCACAGATCCTGGTGTAACTGCCTCACATCCGGCGATCTGTTACACACTCAAGAACTTTCGGCTCTGATACCATTGATGGCAAGCCGAGATTCACACAACAAAACTTGAAATTATTTCTCTGTAAATTGCTTAACACAGTCTTACAATACCGTCCATCGGCATAATTCTTCCCCCTCTCAATCTTGAACTCACCATCCCTTCCCTTATAATTTTTGAGTTTTTATCGAGGTCTCGACCCTCTAGGCCATTAATGACCCACTACATGAAAACATTAAACAAAAACCTACAAAATCGGCTTCCCCGTCGAGTCTTCAATTTTTCCTTCCGTAATTGGCCAACTCCCTGATCCGCCATGAAAGCACGCATTTAATAGGCCCTTGACCTGCAACCGTTGTTTTTTTAGACTGTCCACCTATGACTGTTGCCTCTTTTCCCGTGTGCATGGCCGTTCGCATGGCCATCTGCATGTTCATTTCTTGTTTGCTTTCTCTAGGCCGCGATATCGTGACATGTCACGATATCGCAACAAAAACTTCACCTTGCCTCGGTATTCAAACGATGTCATGATATCGTGACATCGCGATATCATGACAAAAGCCTCCACCTCTGCCTTTGCCTTTTGGTTGTCACAATATCATGACATTGTGATATCACGACAAAAGCCTCCACCTTTGCCCTTGCCTTTTGGTTGTTGCGATATCATGAAAAAAGCCTCCGCCTTTGCCCTTGCCCTTTGGTTGTCATGATATCGTGACAAAACTTCCTCCTCACCTTAGTTTCCAAATGACGTCAAGATATCGCGACGTCGCGATATCACGATGAAACTTCCTCCTTGCCTCAGTTTCCAAATGACGTCGCGATATCGCGACGTCGCGATATCGTGACAAAACTTCTGACTTGCCTTGATTTCCTTTAGATGCCATGATTTTGCGACAAAACTTTTTCCTTGGTAACAAAATAAAACAAAATACAAAATACTTAGAAAATTTGGTTGATGCAAGATTGCCTTGCTATCGTTGGATGCTCCTACATCAAATACATAGTGATTATGGCACTGCCCTTTTGCTTTATATTAGTCATTTTCTTCTATTATTTTTGATTTCATATGTATTGGAGTATATTTATTTTATTCATTTCATTCACATATGTATTAATTAATCACACACTCTCCTTGCTATAGCTTATACCATATTTTAGTTTTATGTATTTTTAAATTTCTTGCACCCTTGCCTTATTGCATTTAATTTTCATATTGAAGCTATTTTAGTTTAGAGTGGAAAGGTTAGTAGGGTATAGCCTAAATCAAAATGTTGAAGGAGGCATGATATTTATTCTTCTAACTATTGAAATATAATTATGGGTACAATTAGAAGTTAGACCTTTCTACAATTGAACAAGATTTTAGCACACCCGATGGGACCAAGGGCTCCATTTCCATGTCAAAATATTATCTAATCCCTTTTTATAAAAATATCAAATCTAAAGTGAATATATTTTTTAATTTATTTTGTAAATTTGTAGATACTTTATGGAATGGAAACTTTGTTACAAAACTTAGCAAGAATTTAAGATATTGGTATTCTAACTTCAAAATAGTAGATTGAATCTTTCACAGATTGAACTTGTAAATATAAAGGTGTAGCAATTCAAACCAAGTTGCAAGAATTTTTCGTAATACAAAAAATAATGATTTGTTTCCTTCATGACCAAAAATCATGATTCACCATCTTTGAGATAAAATCTTTTATCTTTTTACCTAAATAGTGATTTGCTAGTTTAAGTAGAAATTCTCATACAATTAAAAATAAAATCTAGGTAAAAAATTAGAGAATCACCAATTTTTTTAGTGATTTGCCTAGCGTTTCTCATAGATTAAAAAAACCAATCTAAGTAAAAATTAGGGAATCACCAATTTTTGTAGTGATTTGCCTTGTTTCTAATAGTAATGATTTAGTCCCCTTTATTTTTTGAAATTTTATAAGCCAATTTTGAATGAATCGTCGTTATTCAAAAAGGAGCAATTTTTCAGTTTTAAAGAAACTTTATTTTCTAACTTAAAAGCATCATGAAAGTATGAACTAACAATGCGTGATCTAGGATTATGAAAATGAGGTTAAAGATGCAACAATATACCAAATAATTTCATCCAATTGAACTCATTCCTTATCAAAGGAAAATACAAAAGAAAGAAAGTTAGCTACTATATTATGAATATGATAAGTCAACAAACCAATTGAAACTCTAAGAAAAGGAAAATAACCAATGGAAGCTCTAACTAATTAATGTTAAAATCCTTAATCTATATCCTCACCATCTTTCTAGTAAATTGAAGAAGGTTATCATAGTAATCTTGTTGTATACAATCTTTCCCTACCTAGCCCCACTCAATTTTGGTCCTCCTTTACCCCTACCATCCCAACTATGATTATAATTCTTCTTTATGATATGCTTCAAATGTCATTAGTATTACCTATTACAACAAAACCTATTGTCCAATCAAGGACTCCAACTATATAATATTCTAGCATGACTACTTCTTAAAACAACCACACCTTGCAAATATGATCTAATACACAAATAGGAGTGAGATAATCACCATTGATTTTGGGTTCCCAAAGAAATTCTCAAGTGAGCACTAATTAGCCACAACCAAGATATTTCCAACAAAAAATATTTCCAAATACACAATCTCTTCTAGTCCAACCCATATTGTAGGGTCAATCAAATCCATCCAATCTAAATGTTAGCACAATAAAAGGATAGATAACCTTATCAATATTGAGTTAGATAAATACACATAATTATCAAGCATAGGTTGGCCAACTAATCAGTGTACACAAGATTCATTGTAGATTATGGCTCCACAGAATCAATAAAATCCTTAGTATGGATTTTAAATTCTACAAATATACCAAATCCTTAAGCCATAACAAACTCCTCATCCCTAGGTTTATTAATTGTCTCACATATAAAATTTAAACAATATATTTCAATCTAGTATGACGTAATCTTGCAAAATTCGTAAGGTAACCCACAACAACAACAAATGGTCCAATATCTTCCATCAACTCAAGCATCCATAACCCCAACTCAATGTCAAAAATAATATCCACCATAATGTAGTATGAATGCGTTGCTCAGTACTACTAGGCAATAGTGCTAGCAATACCCCAAAACTAGTTACCTAATTGGATATACTAAGGGCCTTTGAACTTAATGGTATATTCCCCCATCCTAGTTTTTGCCATGAAGTTTTTATCTACTTTTGATAGAAATATGAATACGACTACTTTAGATGACCTCAATCAATTTTCCATGCTAAAATCAATGTATCAAATTCAAGAATAGGATATCATAGAATTCTTACTCATATATTCATTGAGAGAAAGTAACTTTATGGTATAGGAGCTTGCCTAATAATTCTATTATTAATTGGGCTTCTATTGTTGAACCTGTTATGAAAAGGGTTGGTTATTTAGGTAATCCTTATTCAATCTCTTCTAGTTGAATGCCATGAAATGGTATCCATGGTAAAATATCCATTATTATAATATTATATTCATAAGGATGTTGTATCTAATCCTAGTAGTCATTTTCCCATTAGATGAACTAGCATTGTCATATTGTATAAATAGGTTATAATCAAATTTGGTGCTAATCGTCTACAATGCCAATTGTGTCACTTTGAATACAACCTTTTAAGAAGCAACCTATACAAATGATGTACTTATTTAAAATTAGAAAGTCATTACCTACCTATTTATCTAAATAATTGGCTTGACTTCTAACTCAAGTTTTGTACCCCAAATTAAAATTTCAACAAGGTTAAATAGGTTTGCATAGGCTTCCCTCAACATTCATATTAAGTACAACTCCCTATTTTCCTCATTTGGATGTCTATTTTGAACTATTTAGATTGCACATAATTAAATGCACACATGAAATTAAATATAGAAATTAAAGTGCATAAAGTAAAATGCAATATGTAAAAGCATGAATTTTAAAGTGTGAGAGATTTTAGAAAATACTATTGTTACACCATAGCAATGATAGCATGATATCAATGTACACACAAGAATCTAATTAACATCAATGTATAGTTATCCATCTATGAGCTCACGTAGGGGTTGTTTAACAAAAAAACAAAGATCGAAAGAGACATCCCACACAAGGGAGAAGAAGAACATAAAGCAAAATCAAACTAGTTCCCACGTAGGGGTCAAAATATTAGTACCAAAATTCCCATGCTGGGAAAAAAAGCTTGAAAGACAAAATAAACCAACTCTAATCATCAACAATTTTCAGCTACAGAGCTCTTTTGGCCATATTAAATTACTCTTTCACCCTTGCCTTAAAATAAAAGGAAAAGTTTATTTTCATATTTGTCATAAAAAAATCATATTTAGGGTTAGAAATTATTTGGTTGCATATTGTTTTTTCTTGCATTCTTAACCTAAAATAGTTATTAGTACCAAATTAAAGTTATTTCTAGATTCTTTCTAGGAAAATAGTTGAGTAACTAGAATCTTCTAGAAATGTAGGTGTTTTCAAACTAAAATAATAAATTTTGACCTTGAAAAAATTCCCTATATATTTTTGAAGTGACGAACCAATATTGGTACAACATAGGGACACTAGGAGCCAACAAGCCTATTCTCATCTAAATGCAGTTCTCCTCATGTCATCATAATAAGAAGGCCATTGAAAGGGTTTAGAGTTATTTTTGGAGGAATGTAACATGTAATGTTGTATCATTTTGCTAAATATGCCCTTAAATTAGCATTTTTATTAGGAGTAGAAATTAATTACATTAGGTAAGTCATAGGTGAATATTTTTATATAAATAGGAGTTACGGGGTCCATTGTATTATCTTTTGGTAATTTGATGAAATCAAAGCTAAACTGTGTGGACTCCACATTCTCCCCTTAAACTCATTTTGGTATAAAATGAAAATTATTTATGACATTTGTATAGCAATTATGGCACTTCTCTTTTCATATATGGATTACATAGTAATTGCGGTATTGCCCTTTTTATCTGTGGAATACATAGTGATTGTGGCACTGCCCTTTTGCTTTATATTAGTTATTTTCTTCTATTATTTTTAATTTCATATGTATTGGAGTATATTTATTTTATTCATTTTATTCACATATGTATTAATTAATCACACACTCTCCTTGATATAGCTTTTACCATATTTTTAAATTTATTGCACCCTTGCCTTATTGCATTTAGTTTTCATATTGAAGCTATTTGATGAGGCCTGGAAATGCCTCAATCATAACATGTTTTGAACACTAAAAATGCCTATAAACTCTTATGTTTTATCTGATATGTTAGTTAAGTTGATTCAATATGTTGTATATTAACCATTTTGCATGATCAATGTATTTGGAATATTATATGCTGATTTTACAGCTTTTTGCATAGTTTTGTGTTCTTTTTGCTATGATTTGCTAAAATGGGATATGCTTAGAATAATAGCAGCATTTCACTAATCATGTTTTGATTTGTCTCAAGCAATTATTTCACCTAAATCGGCAACAGTGCAAGCAAACTATTGTTGTGCAGCAAAAACTGGTCTTTCCCATGTAAATTCCAGCCAGCTGTCCATAAATAGCAAGGCTTGGAATTCACATGTGGAAAAAGATGAAGACCATTGGAATTTGATCTTAGGAGATAACCCACCTGAGAGATGCAGAAGAAATCACTGGAAAAGCACACATTTGTTCATTCCGAAGTATCTTCGGAATGAACAGATATCTTCGGAATGAGAGAACACAGCGTCTTCGAAATGAGCGGATCTTCGGAATGAAGAATGCATTATCTTCGAAATGAAGGATTGTAGTATCTTCGGAATGAAGGATTGCAGTATCTTTGGAATGAAGGATTGTAGTATCTTCGGAATGAGAATTGCAGTATCTTCGGAATGAGCGATCTTCGGAATGAGAATTGCATTGTCTTCGGAATGAAGCCACTTATCTTCGAAATGAAAATAGAATGTGCTTTTTGACTTGTTGACCGATTTTTGAAGCCGAAAAAGGGAAATAAAGGTTGGAAAAGGTAAAGGAAAAGATCTTCCATCTGTCTTTGCCGTCATTGCCGACCAAAGCCATCATTAAGGGAAAGATCAAGTTTTAATCTTCTTCTAGGATAAAACCAGAATTTGTTGCAGCATTGTAGGATTAGATCTTTTGAGATATTCTTTGTTTGTAATCAGACCTTAGGACATCTATAAATATTGCTCCCATTCAGGTTGAGCTAGATAGTAGTAGTAGTAGCAGTAGGAAGTAGAAAGTAAGGAAGCTAGGAAGAAGCAAAAAATAGGTAGAATTTGACTATTACTGATCCTGTAACAGGTTTTCAACAGAATTATTGTAATCATGTTCTTTAATCAATAAAGTGCACCAGTTCTATTTCATATTGCTTGTAAATGAGTGTGATTAAGATCTAGAGAGAGAGAGAGACTTATACCTTCTTCTGGACAAGGAGGCTGGCCACTTCCAGACCTAGGAGGAGGACTAACAAGCGGGTTTTTATTCTGATTTTGCTGCAGTAGAATGAGTTGTAGAACTTGTTATTTCAATTGCTTGTAAACAACTGACAATATTTGTGATCTTAGTTTATTTATGTTTAGATTAAACTTGTGCTTAATGTTTTAGTTGTAATCTTTACTTTCAACAAAGCTTCCATTTTATTTCAGACTGTTATTTCCAGAATTTGTTGTTTTTAGCAATTTCTTGCATTTTATGTTTTGTTGTCAAACCCTGCATAGAAGATTGACAACCTTCTGTTATAGAGCCTTGACAGTTTTCATTTTCATGTTAGAATTAGACTTTCATTGCTGCAAAAGTAATTAGATTTCCTTTCTGCAATTAGGATCAGACTTTCAATTCTACAATTGTTATTTCTGCAATATAATTAGGTCTCATTCTGCAATTGTAATTAGGACTTCATTTCTGTAGTTAATGATTAGTTTCCAATTCTGCAACTTAGATTAAGGTTTAATTCATGCAATTTAGAGATAGGAATGTCCCAAAACCCCCCACACAACCGGTTCCACCAATAAGACCTGTTGCTCTAGATTGACCTAAGTTATAGTTGTTTCACTTCTTCTTTCACAGATAGCCTTGTACACTGCCCTGGATTGACAAATTCATTGAGAATTAATGATGGTATAATGACTACGCATCATTTTGGCACCGTTGCCAGGGAATAGTGTTGCCAGAAGAAAACAAACAGTCCAATAGCTGTAATCAGACTAAGCTATGAAAATTCAGGTTAAAATCTGAATACAACAGCTGAGGAAGATAACAACTATTGACTTAATTTATGTCATTTAAGAGTAAACATGAATGAGTAAGTCTAGGGATGAAAAAGGTAGAACTACCCCAAAGGATCCCCAGCTTGTTCCATTAAGGAGATCTTCACGCCTAAGGGGTGAATCACCTGTGTTTGAACTACCAAAAAGATTGATAGAAAAATCACCAGTCTCACCATCATTAGAACATTTTGAGAAAGGAAAATCACCAATTTTATCATCATCAGAATATCCTAAGGAAGAAAATTCATCAGACTCATTATCAACAGAGGGTCTTGGACCTCTTGAGAAGACAATTTGGAAAGCTTTAACTTCTCCCAACAAACAGGAAACTATGGCAAAAGGAGGAAATATAGATGGCCAACATGGCTATGTCCATAATGAAGGAGATGATCAGGATATGCCCCAACCTTCCAGAACATTTGAATATCCTATTCGTCTGAATCCAACACAAAACTCTCCCATGAAGACCATTTCACCTTCAATACTTCCAACCTTTCGAGGTGTTGTATCTGAAGATCCTGATCAATTTTTGTTTGAATTCAAGGTAGTGTGTCAGACCTATGATTATATAAATGACAATCAGAAACTTAAGGTTTTTCCCTCAACACTCAAGGATTCAGCATTACGTTGGTTCATGAGCTTAGAGCCTAATTCCATAAGAACCTGGGATCAAATGGAAACTGTCTTTTTAGACAAATATCAGGAATATTGTCGTGTAAGGAATAGGAAAGATGAGTTATTCAGAATCAAGCAGGAAGATGATGAGACATTGGAAGATTATCTTGATAGGTTCTCCTTTGTTCAAAGGAGATGTGGACTTGTAGAACCAGAATTATGTAAAACCATATTTTTGAGAGGATTGCAAGATGAATCCAGAGAAGTTCTGGATTTGATGGGAAAAGGGGATGTAACCACTCTCAGTAATGATGAAATTGTGGATCTCTATAGGAATTACTCTCGCACTAAGCAGAGAAGAAGAAAAAGCCGCACAAATGGCATTGATGTGAAGGACCCGATAGAGGAACTTGCAAATTTCAAAACCGATATTCTAGTGCACCTAAACACTACTTTGGGGGAAATGTCTGCAAAAGCAAAAAACACAGAACCTTTGGCAATTTATTGCCCAAGATGTAGAAATAAACATGCTTTGCAGGAATGTCCTTTGAATAAAACATCTATCTCAACCATTTGTAGTATCTGTTCAAAAAGGCATTCAAGTGATCAATGCCACCTGCTACCACAACTCAAAACTGTGTTAGAAAATTAGATTGAGGAACTCAACTATATTGGACCAAAACAAGGGGGAAATTTCTCTCAATACCAAAATCCTCCTCGTTTTCCTACAAATTGGGGGCATAATCCTAGTACTATGCCTTGGGGACAATCAGAACCACCCCAACGTCCTTGGAATTATCCTCAATGGACAAATTCCCAAGAATGGCCACAAGCAAATTGGAGTAACCCAGCCTGGAATCAGAATCAAAACAACCCCTCATGGAATCAAAACAACCCATCTTGGAATCAAAACAATCCAGCCTAGAATCAAAATCAGACTAATCCACATTGGATGCAAAACCAACCACAGTGGAATCAACAATACCAGTCCTATCCAAGGCAGCAAAGGAATCAAGGTCAAACTCAGCATTTGTTGCCTGCACCTAATCAAAATTTTCAAGAAAAATAGCAGCAAACACAGCAAGTGAAACAACCTCAATTGCCAGCTCAACCAGTCACTAATCCAAATAGTGTGAGACAGACACCTCCTGTCTATGTGGCTGAAGCTGAAGAAAATGTTGAAATTAATGTTCTTGATTGTAGTAACATCCAACTTCGTTCAGGAAAAGTTGTACCTAAACCAGTTTCAAATGAAATCAAAGAAAATGAAGAGCAAGAATCATTGGAACCAGAGAAAGTCCAACCAACAATAGAGACAAAAACAGAACCACAGGCAGAACAATTACCAAGGATAATTCCATATCCTGAAAGATTCAATGCAATACCAAAAAATTCTGAGTCAGAATTGGTCAAAGAACTCAAAAAGTTGACTATATCATTGCCCTTATTGCAAGCTATTAAGGAAATACCTAGAGATTAATAATACTATCCAAAATTTGTGCATTAAAAGAGCAGGAAGAAAAAAGAAGGCATTTCCCAAAACTATGCAGGTTGAAGGGAAGATAGTTGATCTCTTATCTGGAAAACTAGTACCTCCAAAGTATAGTGATCCAGGAAGCCCAGTTATCACAGTCACCATAGGTTCAGTACCAATATCAAATGTCTTAGTAGATCTAGGAGCTGCAATAAATGTCATGACCAAGGATACAATGGAACAATTACAGCTCAAACATCTCAGCCCCACATTTACAGTTTTAGAAATGGCTGATAGGTCAGTTGCAAAACCTGAAGGTATCATTGAAGATGTCCCTATAGAAGTTTCTTCTTGGGAATTCCCTACAGATTTCTTGGTTTTACAGCCAAGAAATTCAGCACATGGATATCCCATTATTTTGGGAAGACCTTGGCTTGCAATTGCAACAACCTTCATAGACTGAGATCTGGAAATATGACTATTTCAAATGGTATTGATCTGAAACAGATTTCTTTATATCCTCCTGCAAAACCATCTAGCAAATTTTTAGGTCAGTTATGGTTTTCTGACTCAGAGGAAGAACCAGAAGAGGTCATTTCTACACTAGCTACCTTAGTAGTAAGAGAACACAGAGAAGACCTCAGTGACACAGAAAATTTAGAAAATGAAACAATCTTGATGAATGTTCTGCATGAACAAGGTTTAGAAGGGGAAGCAACAAATATCCAACAGTTAAGTAATGAGGAGAATCAAAAATCTGAAGATGAACCATCTGTACTATCACAGGGAAACTCTGTTTCACTACCACATGGATGGCACCATCATCCGATTTTTCCTTCTCACTGTTCCATACAAGATATGCTTCCCTCAAGCAGCAATAAAATAGAAACTGCTTCTTTTCTCCCATCTCAGCAATGTCCTCTTAATCCCTTAATCACCAGGTATGAAGGAGTGAATTCAGTCCTTCTAAATACAAAACAAATAGAAGTCCAACCAGGCAAATTTTTGAACATTTACAACCAGCTTTCTAGGGAAGAGGAAGAAAAATTGATAGTTGTCTTGCAGAAGCATGTTCATGCTTTTGCTTGGAACTACAAAGATATGTCAGGAGTCCATCCTGATATATGTACCCACAGAATCTATACTGAAGAAGTCAAGCCAGTTAGACAACCCCAGAGAAGATTGAATCCTGCCTTAAGAGATATTGTGAAAGAAGAAATTGAAAAACTTTTGGAAGTAGGATTCATTTACCCAATTTATGATAGCCAATGGGTCTCTCCATTGGTTATAGTTCCTAAGAAAAATGGAAAAATGAGAGTATGTGTAGACTATAGAGAGTTGAATAAGGTGACATACAAAGACCATTTTCCATTACCTTTCATAGATCAAGTGTTAGATACTCTTGCTGGAAAAAGATACTTTTGTTTTCTTGATGGATTTAGTGGATATAATCAAATTCAGATTGCACTTGAAGATCAAGAGAAAACAACTTTTACATGTCCATGGGGAACATTTGCCTATAGGGTTTTACCTTTTGGTTTGTGTAATGCCCCAACAACTTTTCAGTGAGCAGTCCTAGCAATTTTTGCTGATCTGACCACCAAAAGTGTTGAAATATACATGGATGATTTCACAGTATGTGGACAAACTTTTGATTTTACATTGGAAAATCTTGACAAAGTCTTAACTCGTTGTGAAACATACCGGTTATCCTTGAATCCAGAAAAATGCTTCATGATGATGAAGGAAGGGATAGTTCTTGGTCATCACATCTCTCCTGAAGGGATCCAAGTTGATCCAAAGAAGGTGGAAATTATCAAGAATCTCCTTCCTCCTAAAACTCAGACTAATGCCGAAGCTTCCTAGGACACATTGGTTTTTACCGTAGGTTTATTCCCAACTTTAGTACAATAGCCAGTCCTATGTTTGCCCTATTGACTAAAGATTCTGAATTCTCCTGGACTGCAAAGTGTCAGGAAGCATTTGAAGCTCTGAAAGAGAAATTGATAACTCCACCTATGCTCAGAGGACCTAATTGGACATTACCATTTCACATACAAACTGATGCCTCCAATACAACAATTGGAGCAGCATTAGGACAAATTGACAATGGTGAACACTATACCATCTACAACATTAGCAAGAACTTGACAGGAGCCGAGAAAAATTATACAACCACTGAGAAGGAATTCCTAGCAGTAATATATGCCATCAACAAATTCAGGCATTACATCACAGGTTATCAAATATTTATTCACACAGATCATACAACCATTAAGTATTTGATGAATAAACCTATGGTAAGTGCAAGAATTATTCATTGGTTGTTGTTGCTGCAAGAATTTGATATCACTATAATCAACAAACCAGGAAAAGCTAATGTTGTGGCAGATTTCTTGTCCAGGTTGCAGAACACAGATGAAGGGGAATTAGTTGATGACACTTTTCCTGATGAAAAACTATTTGCTATATCAGTTCAATCACCTTGGTTTGCAGATATAGCCAATTATTTGGTCACAAGGAAAGTTCCTCCACATTTCACTTCAAAACAGAAAAAACAATTGATCAAACAGAGTTCTTCTTTTGAATGGATTAAGGGTATGCTTTTTAAGTGCAGTCCTGACCATGTGTTACGTAGGTGCATCCGAAAGGATGAAGTGTATGATATCCTTAGAGCTTGTCATGATGAACCCTCAAGTGGACACTATTCTGTAAAAAGCACAGTTAGGAAAATCCTAGGGACAGGATATTATTGGCCATCTCTTCACAAGGATGTGAAAAAGTACATCAGGCATTGTGATGCATGCCAAAGAATGGGGAAACCCACTCATACAAATGAGATGCCATTGCAGCCTCAAATGGTTTTAGAACCATTTGAGAGGTGGGGGCTTGATTTTGTAGGACCTATTGATCCACCTTCTCAAGGAAAGGTGCATATTCTAGTATGCACTGATTACCTGACAAAGTGGGTAGAGGTGCGTGCTTTCAAACATGCTCGTGAAGAGAAGGTCATTGATTTCTTGTATACTCAGATTTTTTAGAGATTTGGAGCTCCACGGTCTATCACCACAGACCAAGGACCCCAATTTGCATCCAAAGTCATAAAGGCATTTACAGAATTGTATGAAATCAAACATAGGAAATCATCACCTTACCACCCACAAGCAAATGGCCAGGTTGAGGTAACAAACAGGGAACTAGAACGCATCTTGACAAAAATAGTAGCTTTTCATAGGAGAAATTGGCTAGATAAATTACCGAAGTAGTTTGGGCCTACAATACTACTTGGAAGTCCACTATTGGATTCACACCTTATGAACTAGTCTTTGGTAAAAAGCCTCTCTTACCTATTGAATTTGAGCTACTAACATTGCACACAGCACTGGAAATTGGAATTGAATTGTCGCAGGCACAGACAGACAGGATTCTACAGGTGAATGCATTGGATGAACTTAGATTGGATGCTCTGCACCAAACTGAGGTAATTCAGGAGCAGAGGAAGCTGTGGCATGACAGTCACATTCAGCAGAGGAAACTTCAACAAGGAGATTGGGCTTTACTGTTTGATTCTCGCTATGAAGACTTCCCTGGAAAACTGAGAACTAGATGGTTGGGACCTTATTGGATTAAGGAGGTATTTGACAATGGAGCAGCTCGTCTATCCCCTATTGATGGATCACAAAGAAAGTTGGTAGTGAATGGACATCGCCTCGGAGTGTACCATACACCTCTGACTAAAGAAGAATTCTTGCAGCAACTTGATAGTTTGGATACACAACAGGTGGAAGAGATTCCCTCTTCCACTTCAAAACAATCAACATGATCATGGATTTCAAGAAAAAGCAGAAAATACAAAAAAATTAAAAAAAAATAGAAAACAAAAAGATGAATAAATTTTGAGTATGAATTCCTTCATGGGCATGGTTTCAGGGGAAATCATGAAATTCCTTCATGGGCATAGTCAGGATCAAGAAAAAAAAAGAAAAGGAGAGGTAAAAATAAAAAAAAAAAAAAAGGGAAAATCAAGAAAAAAAAGAGAGAAAAATGAATAACTCAGCAGTGAAAACCTTTTCTTAAGGCACTACTGGGTTGGTATGCATGAAAACCAGTTTTCTGGCATGCATAACCTTGAGAAATTTCTGAACCATCATTGTACAAATTCACCAAGTGCACTTGTTTTGAAATGTTGCAGAAAATCTCAGCAGAATATCAACAAAGGCAGTCATTCTTCAAAACTGGCATTAACTATTTTTATCAGGTATATATTTCTTACATTTCTTCATTGTAAAATGATTGGTATATAGTATATGAAAATTAACCATTAGCATAAAAGGTATTCATAAGAGTTGGCATACTTAAAACATGTTTTGAGAATGAAAATATTGATTTCTGCCTAATCTTCGGAACAAGAATGCCAAAAATAGTGCCTGTTGTATTATCTTCGGATTGAAATTGTCTTCGGAATGACAGCAAAATGAATGTTGCACTTTGTCTTCAGAAAGAAACTTTGTCTTCGGAATGACAATTTGTCTTCAGAATGAAAATTGATCTTCGGAATGAGGATTAATCTTTGGAATGAAGATTTAAAATTGCAAAGAGGATTTGTCTTCGGAATGAAGACTTATCTTCGGAATGAAGTTATAATCTTTCGAAATGAGGATTTGTCTTCGAAATGAAGACTCGTCTTTGGAATGAAGTCATAATCTTTGGAATGAAGTTTTGTTTGCACAATAAGTTATAATCTTTGGAAAGAGCATTTCCACGTGGCATCCAAGAAGACAAGGTACGACAAAATCAAACTCTTTTAGTTGCATACGATAAAGGAACACGTGTCAGTCAGCACATGGTTTGTTTTTGCACCCATTGGAAAGTACCAGAATTACGGAGGACGTGACCAACCATATGCCACCAATTTTTAATGCCAATAAACATGCACGTGAGAATCTACGGACTGAACAAAAAAATTAAAACCAAATGAGGTGGATCTGATGGCAAGGACGTCCAAGCAATCATTGACGGATAGGTGTTCGGTGCAATAGTAGAAATGTGTGCCACCTTTCTTTTCGAAGACGTGTTTGCGAAGTACAGTGCTCAGGTTACGGTTCATTTCGAAGAAGAAGACGAGAAACAGGGCAACGAAGGTTTCAAACTAAAACTCTGCAAATCTGCAACATAAAAAAAAACCAGAGATCCAGCAGAGAAATAGCAGCAGCAGTGAACAGAAAATATGGGGTGAAAGATCAGAACAGAACCTGCAGATACCACCTACCTCCGAGAAAATTTGGCAGTCGTGCAGATTTTTGAAGATGGAGGGTTTATGCCATTTTTGGATAAGTTTAATGGGTCTTCTGAAGATTTGGCTGGCATGTTCGCCCATACATTCAGAAACAACCGAGCACATGTAAACGGCATGACTATTGAGGTAACCCCTAAAATTTTAAGTCAGATTACTGAGCTGCCATTAGAAGGGATTTCAATTTCTAGATCTGGCAAGAATACATTGGCAAATGTAGTTAATCAGTTTGTAGAAGAAAATGATAGAGAGCAGAGTATTTAACCCATAACAACACATGCAAAGGGTTAAAAAGGGCCAGCCTGCAGGAACCCTGGGATGAAGTAGCCACCTGGGTAATTAAATTCCTAACCTGTGAAGGGCAGTATGTGCTGTTATCAGGGCATCATCTACGAATTTTGAACCATCTCAGACATGGTGAGCAACAACCGAAAGTTAGGGTAAATCTTCCCCTGTATCTGTATCAAGAATTAAAAAACATGGCAAAGAGATATCAGGAGGGCAAAGGAAGCCTTCGCCATCATGGCCTCATCAAACTAGTTTGCCAACACCATTTTAGAGGAAACCCTAGGAGTTTTGATAGGTTTTACTCTACCCTAAATGATGTCATTTTTAGGGATGAAGATGAGGAAGAAGAAGAGCCAGATACTACTGATGTTGCTACAGAAGAAGAAACAACTGCTACAAAAAATGTTGCAGAAGATGCTATAGAGGAAACTACAGAAGGTGCCCCTGAAGCTGTTATAGAACCACACCCAACAGCAGCAGTAGAAAACCTTGCTCCTGAACCCTCAACTTCACGAACCAAGAAACAAAAGAGAAGAGGATCTGGAACTGGCAGCAGAGCAGAAAAACAAAAGAAGGTTCATTTTTCTAGAGTGACCACTAATTTGACAGAACAGAGAAGTGAAGCACTTAACCAAACAGAGGCAGAAACAACAAGGGAAACAGAGGCATCTGAAACTGACCCCATAACCCCTACTGTCACCAAAAAATAGAGCAAAAAGAAGAAGTTTGCATCTGGAACTAGGAGGTCTACAAGAATCCATTTGAAAGAAACAGCAGAACAGGTTATGGAGGAAGAAGATAGACCAAGCAGCCCAGATGTCACAGAGATACAACCAGCCTCTGAAAACTTTCTAGAATTCCCTGAACAGATAGCTGAGACAGAAACTGGGCAGGATGGTTTGGAGGAGGCTACAATTCAACAGGCTACAGATATGGTAGATACCCTTATAGACAGTTTTATAGAGCCTCCTGAACAAGAACAAATTGTTGCAGAAGAAGAGATATTGGTTGAGCAGCCAACTACAGCTGATTTGTCTGCATCAGCTTCTGAAGCAGAAACAGAAGTGGAAGACATCACAGAGTAGCTGAAAGCAGCAAGAAGTGTTGTCAGAACACAAACCAAGTGGATTGAGGAGAAAGAAAGCATCATTGAGATACAAGAAAGAAAAATTGCAGAGCTTCAGCAAGAAGTGGCAGAATTGAGAAAAATGTTGTCACAATCTGAAAAATAGCCAGCTGTATCCATTGATGAAGACAATTTGGCTCAATTGCTTTTGGGTCTATCAAGGGCAGATGACTCTGTTGAGACAAACATGGGTGTTCATTCTGAAGTAGCACTCCTTCATTCTGAAGAAGTGCCTGTTCATTCTGAAGCAACACCATCTCATTCTGAAGCATTGCCTTCTTGTTCTGAAGATGCTTCAAAAATGGTAAAGAGCATAGCAGAGGATGTTGAAGATGAGCCACCAACACAAGAACAGTCCCAACAGCAAGAAAATGTTCAAGTAAGTACTCCTATTGAGGTCCCTGCATTCCAAACTGTTACACTTTCAGTAGAAACAGCAGATAAAGGGGTACAAGTAGAAATACTATCTGATGACAACCCCATAGAAATAGCAAATAAGGAGGTACAGGTAGAATTATTGATAGATGATCAACCAGTAGAAGTGGCAGAAAAAGGAGTTCAAGTTGATCTGCTACCTAGGATTCCACCTGTAGTCAGACCACCTAATACTGTGTCTCTAGAGCAGTACAATGCAGACATAGCTAGCTGGATGATTAGATATGAGCAGCTTGCCACTAAAACTGAAAAGTTCAAATTGGAAGCAAAACAACTAGAAGCCAAGGAAACAGAAATTCAGGCATTGAAAGAAAAGGTGTTTGACTTATGCCAAATTGCTGAATTTTTAGTCCAATTTAGATGACCAGCCAGATTTTACAGCCTTATTTTGAAGGAAAAATACCTCAGATGGCAGGTCATGAGGATTAGTTCAAACCTCCCATATAAATTGGACACAACTGCAGACTTCCTGGAGGCATATTTTGACAGTCCTTTTGAGCAGAAAAATCTCCTGTGTGAACTATTTTTACATAGTTTCTTCATTCCAGAGGAAGTTGAGTCTCATCCTCAAATCTACATTGGAGATGTTCAGTTGAGAGCATTTATGTCTACTTTGCAGAATCAGATTTACTGGGATCAAGAGAAAAAGTAGAACAAAGAAATTGAAACAAGGGCTGAGTTGTTAGTCAGAGCAATCCAGCCAAATCACCTAGTTATCACCAGGCAGCACTTCTCAATGATGAACAGGGATGATATAAAGAGGATGTACTTGAACAACTTAAGGGACTGTGTGGCCAGGTTCAATAATTTTTGTGATCACAATTTTTTCCCAGCATTGTCAGTGTGCAGAGACAGATGGGCTGAACTTTCCATGTCTTTGAGGAAAAGAGAACCCATCTCCCCCATCAACTTAGAATGGTCCAGAAGAAGAGCAGAAGGTGTAATCCAGCTGATTCAAATCATGCAACATAACTGGATAGGTCTCAGGTTTAGGCCTCCAACCATCATTACTCCAGTTCCATTCTACTTTGAGGAAGATGCCCAACCTGATGAACAATTTGAAGACTGGCTCAGAAACATTCAAGAAAATAGGGGGTATTATATAGGCAAGAAATTATTCTACAGGTCATGGAATCTAAACATGGACATATGTGATTCCATAGCCCAACAGAATGCATGAGGGCATGCATTAATATAAGTTGGGGGAAAATGATGAGGCCTGGAAATGCCTCAATCATAACATGTTTTGAACACTAAAAATGCCTATAAACTCTTATGTTTTATATGATATGTTAGTTAAGTTGATTCAATATGTTGTATATTAACCATTTTGCATGATCAATGTATTTGGAATATTATATGTTGATTTTACAGCTTTTTGCATAGTTTTGTGTTCTTTTTGCTATGATTTGCTAAAATGGGATATGCTTAGAATAATAGCAGCATTTCACTAATCATGTTTTGATTTGTCTCAAGCAATTATTTCACCTAAATCTGGCAACAGTGCAAGCAAACTGTTGTTGTGCAGCAAAAACTGGTCTTTCCCATGTAAATTCCAGCCAGCTGTCCATAAATAGCAAGGCTTGGAATTCACATGTGGAAAAAGATGAAGACCATTGGAATTTGATCTTAGGAGATAACCCACCTGAGAGATGCAGAAGAAATCACTGGAAAAGCACACATTTGTTCATTCCGAAGTATCTTCGGAATGAACAGATATCTTCGAAATGAGAGAACACAACGTCTTCGGAATGAGCGGATCTTCGGAATGAAGAATGCATTATCTTCGAAATGAAGGATTGCAGTATCTTCGGAATGAAGGATTGCAGTATCTTTGGAATGAAGGATTGCAGTATCTTCGGAATGAGAATTGCAGTATCTTCGAAATGAGCGATCTTCGAAATGAGAATTGCATTGTCTTCGAAATGAAGCCACTTATCTTCGAAATGAAAATAGAATGTGCTTTTTGACTTGTTGACCGATTTTTGAAGCCAAAAAAAGGGAAATAAAGGTTGGAAAAGGTAAAGGAAAAGATCTTCCATCTGTCTTTGCCGTCATTGCCGACCAAAGCCATCATTAAGGGAAAGATCAAGTTTTAATCTTCTTCTAGGATAAAACCAGAATTTGTTGCAGCATTGTAGGATTAGATCTTTTGAGATATTCTTTGTTTGTAATCAGACCTTAGGACATCTATAAATATTGCTCCCATTCAGGTTGAGCTAGAGAAAGTAGTAGCAGTAGGAAGTAGAAAGTAAGGAAGCTAGGAAGAAGCAAAAAATAGGTAGAATTTGACTGTTACAGTCCTGTAACAGGTTTTTAGCAGAATTATTGTAATCATGTTCTTTAATCAATAAAGTGCACCAGTTCTATTTCATATTGCTTGTAAATGAGTGTGATTAAGATCTAGAGAGAGAGAGAGACTTATACCTTCTTCTGGACAAGGAGGCTGGCCACTTCCAGACCTAGGAGGAGGACTAACAAGCAAGTTTTTATTCGATTTTGCTACAACAGAATGAGTTGTAGAACTTGTTATTTCAATTGCTTGTAAACAGCTGACAATATTTGTGATCTTAGTTTATTTATGCTTAGATTAATCTTGTGCTTAATGTTTTAGTTGTAATCTTTACTTTCAACAAAGCTTCCATTTTATTTTAGACTGTTATTCCCAGAATTTGTTGTTTTCAGCAATTTCCTGCATTTTATGTTTTGCTGTCAAACCCTGCACAGAAGATTGACAACCTTCTATTACAGAGCCTTGACAGTTTTCATTTTCATGTTAGAATTAGACTTTCATTGCTGCAAAAGTAATTAGATTTCCTTTCTGCAATTAGGATCAGACTTTCAATTCTGCAACTGTTATTTCTGCAATATAATTAGGTCTCATTCTGCAATTGTAATTAGGACTTCATTTCTGTAGTTAATGATTAGTTTCCAATTCTGCAACTTAGATTAAGGTTTAATTCATGCAATTTAGAGATAGGAATGTCCCAAAACCCCCCACACAACCGGTTCCACCAATAAGACCTGTTGCTCTAGATTGACCTAAGTTATAGTTGTTTCACTTCTTCTTTCGTAGATAGCCTTGTACACTACCCTGGATTGACAAATTCATTGAGAATTAATGATGGTATAACGACTACGCATCACTATTTTAGTTTAGAGTGGAAAGGTTAGTAGGGTATAGCCTAAATAAAAATGTTGAAGGAGGCATGATATTTATTCTTCTAACTATTGAAATATAATTATGGGTACAATTAGAAGTTAGACCTTTCTGTAATTGAACAAGATTTTAGCACACCCGATGGGACCAAGGTCTAAATTTCCATGTCAAAATGTTATCTAATCCCTTTTTATAATAATATCAAATATAAAGTGAATATATTTTTTAATTTATTTTTTAAAGTTGTAGATACTTTATGGAATGGAAACTTTGTTACAAAACTTAGCAATAATTTAAGATATTGGTATTCTAACTTCAAAATAGTAGATTGAATCTTTCACATATTGAACTTGTAATGATAAAGGTGTAAAAATTCAAACCAAGTTGCAAGAATTTTTCGTAATACAAAAAATAATGATTTGTTTCCTTCATGACCAAAAATCATTATTCACCATCTTTGAGATAAAATCTTTTATCTCTTTACCTAAATAGTGATTTGCTAGTTTCAAGTAGAAATTCTCATACAATTAAAAATAAAATCTAGGTAAAAAATTAGAGAATCACCAATTTTTTTAGTGATTTGCCTAGCGTTTCTCATAGATTAAAAAAACCAATCTAAGTAAAAATTAGGGAATCACCAATTTTTGTAATGATTTGCCTTGTTTCTAATAGTAATGATTTAGTCCCCTTTATTTTTTAAAATTTTATAAGTCAATTTTGAATGAATCATCATTATTCAAAAAGGAGAAATTTGTCAGTTTTAAAGAAACTTTATTTTCTAACTTAAAAGCATCATGAAAGTATGAACTGACAATGCATGATCTAGGATTATGAATATGAGGTTAAAGATGCAACAATATACCAAATAATTCCATCCAATTGAACTCATTCCTTATCAAATGCAAATACAAAAGAAATAAAGTTAGCTACTATATTATGAATATGATAAGTCAGCAAACCAGTTGAAACTCTAAGAAAAGGAAAATAACCAATGGAAACTCTAACTAATTAATGTTAAAATCCTTAATCTATATCCTCACCATATTTCTAGTAAATTGAAGTAGGTTATCATAGTAATCTTGTTGTATACAATCTTTTCCTACCTAGCCCCACTCAAGTTTGGTCCTCCTTTAGCCCTACCATACCAACTATGATTATAATTCTTCTTTATGATATGCTTCAAATGTCAATAGTATTACCTATTACAACAAAACCTATTGTCCAATCAAGGACTCCAACTATATAATATTCTAGCATGACTACTTCTCAAAACAACCACACCTTGCAAATATGATCTAATACACAAATAGGAGTGAGATAATCACCATTGATTTTGGGTTCCCAAAGAAATTCTCAAGTGAGCACTAATTAGCCACAACCAAGATATTTCCAACAAAAAATATTTCCAAATACACAATCTCTTCTAGTCCAACCCATATTGTAGGGTCAATCAAATCCATCCAATATAAATGTTAGCACAATCTAAGGATAGATAACCTTATCAATATTGAGTTAGATAAATACACATAATTAGAAAGCATAGGTTTGCCATCTAATCAGTGTCCACAAGATTCATTGTAGATTATGGCTCCACAGAATCAACAAAATCCTTAGTATGGATTTTAAATTCTACAAATATACCAAATCCTTAAGCCATAACAAACTCCTCATAGCTAGGTTTATTAATTGTCTCACATATAAAATTTAAACAATATATTTCAATATAGTATGATGTAATCTTACAAAATCCGTAAGGTAACCCACAACAACAACAAATGGTCCAATATATTCCATCAACTCAAGCATCCATAACCCCAACTCAAAGTCAAAAATAATATCTACCATAATGTAGTATGAATGCGTTGCTCAGTACTACTAGGCATTAGTGCTAGCAATACCCCAAAACTAGTTATTTAATTAGATATACTTAGGGCCTTTGAACTTAATGGTATATTCCCCCATCCTAGTTTTTGCCATGAAGTATTTACCTACTTTTGATAGAAATATGAATAAGACTACTTTAGACGACCTCAATAAATTTTCCATGCTAAAATCAATTTATCAAATTCAATAATAGGATATCATGGAATGCTTACTCATATATTCATTGAGAGAAAGTAACTTTATGGTATAGGATCTTGCCTAATAATTCTATTATTAATTGGGCTTCTATTGTTGAACCTGTTATGAAAAGGGTTGGTTATTTAGGTAATCCTTATTCAATCTCTTCTAGTTGAATGCCATGAAAAGGTATCCTTGGGAAAATGTACATTATTATAATATTATCATAAGGATGTTGTATCTAATCCTAGTAGTCATTTTCCCATTAGATGAACTAGCATTGTCATATTGTATAAATAGGTTATAATCAAATTTGGTGCTAATCGTCTACAATGCCAATTGTGTCACTTTGACTACAAGCTTTTAAGAAGTAACCTATACAAATGATGTACTTATTTAAAATTAGAAATCCATTACCTACCTATTTATCTAAATAATTGGCTTGACTTCTAACTCAAGTTTTGTACCCCAAATTAAAATTTCAACAAGGTTAAATAGGTTTGCATAGGCTTCCCTCAACCTTCACATTAAGGACAACTCCCTACTTTCCTCATTTGTGTGTCTATTTATAACTATTTATATTACACACAATTAAATGCACACATGAAATTAAATATAGAAATTAAAGTGCATAAAGTAAAATGCAATATGTAAAAGCATGAATTTTAAAGTGTGAGAGATTTTAGAAAATACTATTGTTACACCATAGCAATGATAGCATGATATCAATGTACACACAAGAATCTAATTAACATCAATGTATAGTTGTTCATTTTTTTATGAACTTGATAAGCAAATTAAAATGTTTTCTAGAAGGGTTGTACCAAAGCATCATGCACTTAACAAGCCATGAGGACGGTGCTTCTAACAGGATCTACAAGGACATGCCAATTTCTTACATCATCATGAGTACAAATAATAGTATGGGTTGCATGGAGTGTAGCTCTGAATTTTTGTGGTCAAAATATGATTAAAGTGAGGGCCCTAGACCCCTAATTATAGTAAAATTTTAACCTTGATTTACTTGGGGTGAAAATTAATTACTCCTAGTAAAAGTAAATATTTAGGGTCAATTTAGATAAATATTGTACCTCCAAATATTTCATGCCTCTATTAGGATTAGAAGGCTCAAAAATACTTAGTGCAACACAAAATGCCAAAGATATTTCTTTGGAATATTTTCCCTAAAATTTATGCTAATATTCATTTCTATACCATATTTGAGAAATTTGTTTGGCTATGTTGAGTGATTTGATAACTTTTTTAAGTGATTTTATTTTGTTAATAAGTTGAGAAAATAGCTTCTTTGAGCCAATCGATATATTTTGCAAGTGAATCACAACCATTTCAAAAGTCAAAAAATTTATAATTTTGATAATTTTTTTACTTTTAACTGAAAATCATCAATGAAGAATATTTATACACCTTCTTGGATATTTGTGAGTGGAGAAACATTGATGCCTTGGAGGTTTTTAGTTGAGATGCTTGTACCGTATTTTCCATCCATTCTCTTCATCAAAGAGGACATAAAATGCCTTGGATACATTGGACTCTCTAGCCTTGTATGCATAGCTTGAACCTAAGCCTTATTATGTATATATAGTTAGGGAAGATTCTACAAACTCAACTTCTCATATAGAAATAGTGGCATTATCACCTATAGAATACATTGCCTCACATGGATTGAGGATGAGTGGAGGTGGTAGGTATGGCATGTGGTGCAATAGGGAATGGAGTGTAAATGAGGGAAATATATTGTGATGCTAATTCAACCAAGGTGGCTAAAGGATACACCATGGTTTGCAAAATGATCAGTTATGATATGTGGGCTTGAGCGAGTGGAGATGGAAAGAAAGTAATGGAAGTATACCTTGATGTAATGATGATTTTTGAAGGTGGAGTGCCTCTTGGAATACCATAGTGTGAGTAGGATCTAGGAGAAACATGGGTTGCACTAGTGGATGATAGAAGAAGCAGAGTAGAAGAAAGGTAAATAAGAATGGAAATAAAATAAGAAGCAATAGCAATAAAAGCAAGATAAGCAAATGTAGGATATAAATATATGGTAGAAGGAGAAGGTGGAATGGTATATCATGGATGTGTTGTAGGTGGAGTGAATGTGTTCATGGGAATTGGACTAGTCGATCCCTATTCTGGAGGGCTTCCTTACAAGATTCCTCCTCTTAAACCCACACATCCTGCTCTTTTTGTTGTCATTCTATGTTATGTATCTCACAAATATAATCCATGTTGGCCTATGTTATTATACCATATAACATATATGAAAAATACTACATGTCAAACTAAGAATAGGTAGAAGAATATTTTATAAAATTATATATGTAACTATCTTAAAATCATATATGTAACTTTCATATAATCGTGCATGTAATTTTCATTAGAATATGTAGTTGGGGAATATTTTCATATAATACTCAGGAAATATACTTGTAAGACTTATAAAAAGGCAAGGATGAAACCTTCATGGGCTAGAGAAGATTGGAATTTATTATTAAGGAGGTTACCCCCTTGAAGAGGCAAGCAATATCAATATAACTACTCTTGTTCTAGATTTACATGTATCACTTATTTAATATTTCTATTATTGGAAATATGATATTAATATTTCTTTTATCATTAGTCTTTATATTTATAGTTAGAATTATCCTTGACATAGAATTTTTAATCTTAGTATAGCTTAGAACCAATAAATTCTAAGTGAAATACTCACATCAATGAAAGAGGTTATTTCAAGTAATATCATAGCTCTTTCTAGGGTATGGTAAGCTTTTTTTATGTGTAATGTTTTTCATTTTAAGCCTAGGTCTGTAGGTTAGAAATGGTGTTCTAACTATTTTAAAATATAACCAAGGATGTCACTTTTTGCAATGCTAGACCATCCATAAAGTGTATAGTCAAATGAGGGGTGCTCACATCCCACTACCCAAACCTTATACAACACCCATACATGAAGTTGAACTTTCATGTACCTTATGTAAAATGGGATATCATTATTAGGAACCCTGAGCCAAACCTTTAAATATAGGAAACCAATCAAGTTAGCCATGTAATTATCCATAGTGCATTGAGAACAACACTCAGGAATGTTACCCTCACATATTGTAGTAGTGGTATATTAGAGGGTTATGGAAAGTACACACAACTCATACTAGATTACCTCTCTTCCCTTATTTTTACTTGTGGTAGTTTTATAATTATGTTGATCTTATTTATAGTAGGACAAGAAAAATAGAGTACATAGGGCTAAAGGGGATCAAAACAACTTGAAATAGTGAGATAACATTTGATTTTATTCAATTTAGATTATTTTGAAGGAGATACATAGCACCAAAACCATTATCTAGTAAAAAAATTAAACAACCAAAAATCATCATTCCATGGTATAGCCCATTTCAATCGTCTTTCCAAGTTGATCATTTTGGTATATAACACCCATACATTTTTTAAAGTACCCCAAAATTATCATTTTATGGTATAGTTCATTTTGACCATATTTTTGAGCTAATTATTTTGGTATATAACACCCATACACTTTTTTATGACCCTTACTAAAAATAGTATCCTACTAAAATAGTAATTCTATTTTTAGTACATCCCATTGGAGACTAGAATTCAAGCAATGGAGGTGAAATATTACCCATAAGTTTCCAAAATCCTAAGTGACTTTATGGGAAATCGAACCCTTGCTCCAGGTATTATATTTTGTAATATATTTTGTTGCATATATATATTGGAGGCCATGCATCTTCTTTGAATTCCACTTATGGATCTTGTGCTTGGACCTACTTCTCTTATGTGTGTGTATACATCTTATGTTTTTGTGCTCATTTATTTCAAGTAGACGATAGTGTTCATGCCAATATATTGCATTCAATCTTGTTGTGAAAGGATATCTTATTTGATATTTTGTGCATCATCACCTTTTGTGCAAGGATATCTTATTTGATATTTTATTTTTAGTTGTTTTTCTTTATCTCACTTACCCTTCCCCCCAAGTTGTTAGATTAGGAAGTGTGAATGAGGAAATGAACCATAACAATTTAAATAAATAAAATGGAAACTTGATATTACATTAATAAAGTTTGTTTGTGTTACAAATTAGTCTTTTTAATTACCAGAGACCCAAAAGGGGGGGTTTTTGCAAATGAGTTCTATGGTGTCTCAAATTATCTCCTCGATCACACAACAAGTTGTGGGAGGGTTTTGAAGTCACATTGCTTGACATTCTGAGCTCTATATAGATCCCAATACCTGCACACAACCTCACAATAAAAGCATCAAAAAAATTTATAGGGCCTTTCAAGTTGGGACCCAAAATTGGAAAAAAGGGTTACAAAAGCTTAATTTTTTTTTATAAAACCTTACAAAATCAATTGCAAAAGTTACAAGACTATGTAAAATACTTACAAAACCTGATAACTACTTAATTTTACCATTTTGGGTATTTTTTTTTTATATGGAGTCTTTTTTTACGTTTGAGGCTCAATCGCCCAAGGTGGATGGCTTTATGCAGTTGTCCAAGGTGGTTGGGTTCTATGTAGCTACCCAAGGTGGTTGCTACTATTTTCTAGTAGAGGTTTCAAGCTTGGATCTAGACCTTCTTGGATTTGTTTCAAATCCTCTAATGCATATCTAGTGTAGTTTGGATGTCAAATGTGGGTGTAGCTACAAAAAAATATTAGAAAACACTTTGCAAAGACTCCATGATCAACACCTTCAAGCTCTCTAAATGATGTAACTATAATCACAAAGTCAAAAGGTGTACACAATGGATCCAAGGAAATTTGGGTAGAGTTTCGTTAATATTTTGTATGCTCATGAAAGTGAAATGAGAATGGGGTCTATTTGTAATATTTACCAATGGTGGAGGAGATTGATGAGGGGGTAAGAGGATGAGGGACAAGTGGCTTGGGTGAGGGAAGGGAGGAATATTAGGTTTTCCCACTTGGTTGGATAAATGTAAAACTTTCTCTATTTGGGCTATGACACCCTATGACACTTTATGACACATTTTGATGTGCCTCACTGATGCTTTTTTTATGGAGAGATTCCTCACCCACCAAAATGGAATTTCTCATAAATGTACTTGGGTGGAGGGAATCATTATCCAAATACATTAATGAGCTTGGAATGTGGAGGATAGGGGAAATAAATGCCAACTAGGGTTAGGTAAATTGGGGTTAGAAATAGTAGAGTGGTCTCATGATGACCATGGATTAGGCGTACGAACATGCTTAGGATGATCAAAGGGGCTAGAATAGTCAATATTAATATTTTTAAGGTTACAATGCATTAATTAAAATAATTACACTATTGATTAAATATTGATATTTAACCATTGCAAATGTGATAGTTTTTAGGTGTCTATAGATACCCATTTTTATACTACATTGTGTGCAAATACAATATGGTGCAAAAACTAATGATATCAACTATTGGATTGATGATGGAGAGGGATAATTATTGGTGAATGATAGAGAATGACATTCAACTTGAAATAAGTGATGTAGGATTATCTCAAATCAAGGATAATGTGAGATGCGCTAGACATGGAATTGATTAATTCCCTTGAATATTTACTTTTGACAAGTTGATGAGATCACTTTGATTAGAATTTTGAGTCTTTGAATCAAAAATTTTATTAGAATTTTGAGAAAATAAGATGAATTTTTCTATTTCCCAATAGAATGAGGTTAATTATAGCCTTGAGCAAATATTCTTGGACTTAAATGACTCCAAAATTGGGTGTTTGAGTATTGAACTGATTTGCAATATAATTTTATGGGTGTTGTCTACCCCCTCAAGTGATAATTGAGTGGAAATAAATGGATGACATCCATGAGATAACTAACAAATGATGGGTAAAAAGAAGATCAAATATGACATGAAGTTGCAAAAGGGGTGAATTTAGGGATCAGTTGCAAAATTTGGAGTTATGGTTTTCTAAATTCCTGGCCAACCACTTGAGGTAGCTATGCAACACTTGGAAACCACCCAGGGTAGTTTCCTAGCATCTTGGTGGGCATCTAGGGTGGTTTCCTTGTTCCTTGGTTACCGCAAGGGCAATTGGTGGCCTATTTGGGTGGTTACCAATGTAGAGCTATAAATAGGTCTTGTTTGTCTTATTTTGCAATTGCAACAAGCGGTAGAGAAATATGAGGAAGAAGAAGAATTTGGTAGATGATATGGCAAGAGAGAGCATGGCATCAGAATTTGGAGGATGTGTAGAGTCAATAAATATTGTGGTCCTTTGTTTTTTTTTTTGCATTTTTATTATTTGTTTTGGAAAAATGAATAACAGGGGGGAGGCAATATATATATATATATATATATATATATATATATAGAGAGAGAGAGAGAGATTTAAATGTGAAATATGAAATAATGGGTGGAATTTGTCAAATGGTAACATCATGGAATGGGCAAGAAAAAAGTTCTTTTTTTTTTTAAATTGAAAATTTTTATGATTTTATTGTATATGAATGAAATGAAAAATGTGTGTTAATAATTTTGTGGTGATGATTGCAGTTGAAATTATTATGGCCACAGCATAGATTTGGCACCATGTTTTTGAGTGCTAGGGACAAGCTAAGCGGGGATGACTAGGAGTGGTTGGAGATAATAAGCCTAAGAGAGGTGGCATGGATCAATATTATACACAGATTAGCGGTACCTATCAACACTAGCAAAGTGATGGGACCTAGATAGGGAGACATTTCATCTTCCTACAAGGGAGATGATAATGACACTTGAGGATGTGTACTTCTTTTTTTGGCTCGTAGTGGAGGGTATTCCTATCCACATAGCCATTAATAATGAAGAGGTGATGCCCCAAATATATGGTTATGATTGGAGGTCAGTTGACACAAGAAATAGTGGGATATAGTATTTTGTGGATTACCTTCATGAGAGACTATCACCACGATAGCTAGTCTTGGCATTCCTAATATCCAATGGCATATCAAATTATAGTGGTGTGTATTTCCCATGGAATTTAATGGGATTGGTTGCAAATTTGATCACGATGTTAGTAGTATATGCCTAGGTACCAATTCTACTGACACATATGTACATGGAGTTATACAAGGTGCATTGATAGAAGAGTATGGGTTTGGATTATAGTGTGCTATTGTGGGTGTGGGGGTAGGATAAATTTAGTATATGATTTCTAATAGGGCTATTGTGTGATATGGACATAGAGATAATAGTAGGGTAGTCCTATGTTTTGAGATGGCAACACAATAGGGAAGCACCACGAGGTTGACCATGAAAGAAAAGTGGGAAGTATTATCGATGATTATGGGTAGACCTTAGGGCCTAATATGTGATATAGAGGTAATGGATGGGAAGGCCAATATGGGTAGAGGATGGTATGCATTTGAGTTGAGTGTGGAGGACTAGATGGTTAATCGATCGACATGGGACAAATTATGAGCTCTTCTAGTTCTCCTGAATACTATGATACTTTATGTTGAGATAAGAGGTACTTTATCCACCTATCATCTACAAGAGGTGTAGGGATGAGACCACCTTAGATTTAATGTGGGTGGAGCTATTGGGGGATGAACAAGATGAGGATATCAAGGTGGTATATGGGTATGATGTGGGGATAACCCCTAAGTTTTATATCTAGTGGGTGACATATCATTGGGAGCCCAAAAGGGTGATACAACACTAGGAGTCTAGAAGAGTGATAGAGAGGATATGGTAGGAGTATATGGTGGTAATGTTATGGAAAAGGAGGTAGAGGAGGTTGCAAAGCCACCAATATGATAATTATTGGTGGAAAATGAGGTAGGCCCATTGAGGGTAATGGAGGAGGAATTACTAGAGGTAGAGTAGGAGGAGGACATAACATTACTTCAAGCAAAGTGGGATAGCCTACATGAGGACAAAGACAAGATGGTGAGGATACTTGGAGAGGTGGAGCAATAGTGGGCTTTGTTGGTGGCTAAGAGGGAGGAGTGGATATGAGAGGGAGAGAGAGGGGGTGATGAGAGAGTGGGATAGGTTGGTGCAGATACTATCACAAATTTAGGAATATATATTAACAATGATGATATATTAGGATGATATATGTCAATAGATAGAAATAGTCATTATTGAGAGGGAGACTATACACCAACTAGATGCAATAATGATAGATAGGAAGGTTATACATCAATATATGGACACAAAAATAGTAGATATGGAGGCTATGCATTAGCATATGGATATAGTAGTTCCTGAGAGGGATTAGGTAGTGGATAATATGGAGTATAAAAGGGTAAATTTAGCTAGAGCATGGACAAAGGTGATGGTAGCCCAAGGTAGAGTGATGAGAGTGGTGGCACAAAGATTACTAGAGGTGGAGATGACAATGGATATGGAGGATATCTTGATTAAGAAGGGATTTGAGGTCCCTCCTTGGTTGATGCTATTGGATTCTAATGTGACTAATGTGAGATGTAATGGTTATAAAATGATGAATGTAATAATGTGGATATATGTATTCATGTTTTATTATCACTCAAAAAGACCTAACAATGCATCACTACTCATGAATAGACTAGTTAATTAAGGGCATCAACACAATGGTATTGACATAACTAAAAAATAGAATGGAGTGAATGTGATACTATGGATACAAGAAGTGAATAAACTACAAGAAAAAAGGTGGCATGAATTTTCATTTTTCCTATATTAGAAAAGAAGGATCGACAAGTTCTTTTAGGAAGCTCAAACACCCTAGTGACATCGATCAAACTCATCTACTAATAAAATAAGCACTTGAAGATACTAAGACCAACTAAGGAAGTCAAGTTTCTCAAAGACCATAGTGTGTGTAGTGATGTTAATTTCCAATTTTGGGTGAGGTAGGACTGACCAATTGTGACTCAACCTATTATAATCTAGCTCATCCGTGAGCATATATAAGTTTGTATAAAATAAGGTTGCTAATGTGATATACATGTAACCACACGAGGGCATACTCCACTACCAGTCAGGCATCTATAGGCCCAACAGAGATAGCTCCATAGTCCTTCAACATTGCTCCACTACCATCCAGGCATCATAGCCTTGGTGGAGACATCTATAATTTCCTATGATCCATGATAATTGATATAATTGATGATGATGCCTCTCTTTTTTCTCTATTTTTTTGTTTTTTGCAATATAGATCCTTGGGGTTGGATTATGGCATGATAATACGAGTAGGGAAAACCATTTACTTTATGGTCAGAGGGAGGCTTGGTGTCATATTTTATAGACTCAAAATATTATTAGTATATGAAATGTGTGCATGGTCCAAGAGAAAACCTAAGGTAACTAGGAAGGCATGTAGCACTCAAGTAATACATAACTTTCAATGAAGGTTGATTGAGATAATAGGTATGGTTGATCAACCAAAAGAACCCAAAGATTCTCCAAACCTATGAGAGGAAAGAGATAAAGCATGGCAAACTATGAATGTGGAAATAGTGGATATTATAGAAAATTGCATGTAAAGAGGTTAGACAACTATGACTATGAATATGCCCTTGATTAACACAACCAAAATATTTTGTAATGACACATTGTAAATTGAATCAAATTGACCAAGGTAGCATTAAATTAAAAAAAAAGAGAACACAAAATGAAGCATGAAAAAATAATTAAGAAGTGGTGGAGTGAAAGATGACAGAATAGGAAGAGATAAAGAAAAGAAGGGGAGATAATATCTAAGAAAAAATAGGAGAGAGAAGGAGGGAAGAGAGGAAGGATAGAGACACAATGATTCATGGTACATAGTTGCTTGAAGCATGATCTTAAAACTAGGAGTGATGTGCAAGGAAGTAGATAAAACAAGAAAAATAATGAGAACATGGTGGGAAAGTGGACTAATTAGAAAGTGAAGAGTGCATGTGACATGAGCTTGTGGTTGTTTGATTTTTATTATTCACTTGATTTTTTATTTTTTAATTTCTTCTTCTTATTTTTATTATTTTTGTAATTGATTATGTAGAAGAAAACAGAGTGGAATATGAGTTAGGAATTATATTGGTGCAAATGAAGGATATTGATGGCTTGGGTTCCTCAACTCCCTTAAGAGTTGTAATTTTATAGGCCCTCAAACCAAATTATTGTGTGACAATGAATGGACCAAGCTAGTTGGCAGTAAACTTATCACATAAATGAGGTGGAAGATTTGAGTTTTGCTGATTTTCTTTGAGTATGAGGTTACCCACTTGGAATTTCCATAGATGGATTTTGTGATCATAGGCTCTTTTGATTTGATATTGATATATATATATATATATATATATATATATATATATATATATATATATATATATATACTCAATAGCATTGATTCAGTGTTCATCAAGGAGAGTGAGTTGGTTGAGCCTTGCTTGGTGGGTTGCATCCTCATCCATGAATTCCTATAAGGATATGCATAGGGTTGGGATCTTGATTTCAAGAGGCATGATGGCTTTAGCACCATAGACTAGTGAGAATGGTGTTTCCCCTATCGGTGTTTGGATACTTGTACAATAATCCTAGAGCACTAAAGAGAGTTGGAGGTTCCAATATTTATAATTTTCTTGTACAATTTTCTTAATAATGGTATAGATGGTCTTATTGGTATCTTGATAGTGAAAGTGAAATCGGTTATATGGGTGGGTGGAAGGTTGATATGTTTGAGGGTATATGATGTGATGATGTTTATGGAAGAGCCTATGTCAATCAAGACACATTTGAAAACTTTGTTATTGATAGAATCCATGATGTGCAAGGGTGGATCTGGTCCTTCGATCAAAATAGTTTTGATTTCATTGTCGTACAAAGAAATGGTCAGCATAGTGCAAGTTTGAATATTACCCACAAAAGTAGAAAAAGCATTAGGATATTGGATTTGCAGCTCTATAACATTAATAATATCCATAAATTCTTCTCAGTAGGGAGGGGATTGCTAGATTAACTCATAAATCATATAGTCTACTTTTAATATGAAGGACTAGCCAAGGTTGATATTTCATGGCTTGCATTGGTGGAGGTGGAAAAATTGATGAGGATGGCACATTTGAAGGGTCAACTTGTGGTGTTGGTTGATCAGGGTATTATCAATTTTTGGTGAAAACGTGAATCATGCCCACAAAACCTTGGTAATTTGGGATATTATTGATGTGATTGACTTGATTTGGTTGAGGGACAACTATGGAGTCCCAATTGTTTAGTTGTAATTCCCCATATTGTGGTAATGGAGTTTGATAAATACTGAGGTTTTGATTAGGTGGAACAAGAGGGTCGTCAACATTGATAGATCCCTTCTCAATAAAATATTGCACTATGTGCTTGAGTTGAATGAACTCATTGATATCATCACCCTTCTATCGATGAAATATGTATTAAGAATCTTCTATATACCCTCTTCCTTTAGGTTTATTTGGATATTCAATTCTTATATCGAGTAAAGAGATTAACTATGCATCCAAAAGTTTCTTAAAGATGGTTGACAAGGGATTTGAGAGAGGCATGATGTTATGTGGGGTTATTAAGTGCATGCGGACTAATAAGTGGGTTGGTTGAGATTTTGGAGTTGAGCAGTAGGTGGCATCGTGTTTTATATCACTTTTTGCGGTAGATATGAGGGTTTTTGTTGTGGATTTTTAGGTTGGTTAGGTTGAGTAGTTGGGCTATTCAACACTATTTAGTTGACCTAGATAGGCTTGGATTGATTTTTGTTGTTATTACCCTTAAAATTTTGTTTGGCCACTCTTTATTTTGAAGCTTGATCTCTCCTTGGGATTTGATATCTTCAATGATCTTGGCTTGGATCAAGGCTTCCTCAAGAGTTTGATATTGTTGGATTTGAAGTAGGAGAGATATTTATTTGGAACAACTTTGAGTGAATATTCGAGTCAACTCAATGATGGGGATGTAGACACCTAAATCATGTCATGCTTAGGGGAGCTACTTACAAAGACACACCCATAATATCGTAAGACATAATATTGGACTTTCCAAACATCAATAGTGGTTCTCACCACTCATTTGGGGCCTTTTCAAGCCATCCAAGCTTGGCCTATCAATCCAAGAGAAACCATATCCTAGCCGCTCAAGCCTATAGAGGCCAGACCCAATCTCGGGTAGAAGTGGCAGTATGCATGCAATAAAGGTGAGTAGGAGTGACTTTGCATTTCTTTTCATGACCAGTTCACATGGGAGGTTTGAGTTTACATTTAGAATTAATTTAACTGACCTCCAAGCATAAAAAAGGATAAAAGCTTCTCATGCTAATGACCAATTCACATAGAAGACTCAAGTGGGTAGTTAAATTTTAGTTAACTAGCCTTCAAATATAGACAGTGGACAAAAGCTTCTCATGCTAACTTGCACTACGCATGAGAAATTCATTTCTAGAGCTTGGATATAGACCTAGGGTTTCACACTATAAAATGTGCAAGCCTAAGATCACCAAGACATCCATATCAAATACTAGAAATCATTTATCACATCAGGGAGAGAGACATCTTCTTGAGGAGAGCTTTCAATACTTGGAGAGTTCTCTTTGAGATCACGTGTGCGATGGAGATTTGATGAATAAAAGAGCATAATACGTACTTTCATCAACATAATATCATAGTCTTTGACCCATAGCTTTGGGGCAAAGAGGGCAAGGTTTACTTTAGCGGTCGTTGTCTTGGACAGTGGCCTGCAGGATTAGCTTAGATAGACATAGCATCTTTATTTTGTTTTCTTATATCATTAGCATATATTTACATGATTTCATGGCATTATTTTATCATATTTCCTTTACATTATTTTATTTCTAACAACCTTATCTCGAGAAGCAATCTCATACACCTAAAAGTGTGTTGTTGTTTCATTACTTACAGGGCCACAGGTACATTAGACGAATATTACAACATACGAGAGGAGAAGGGATCCCTCTAGGAAATAGACCTAGAGAAGGAGGCATCTGTAAGCCCTAATGCATTTCCGTGTGTAGAACCAGGAAGCATTTTAGAGCACACCACCCCTTTCACAAAAGAAGACATCTCCTCATCCACTTGTAAATAATTGTATCAAGATGGGTATCCTTAAGAGGGACCAGCATGTAACCGGGTTTCAATATTAATGAAAGATTCATTATTTATCATTTTAATGTTATATGCTTTATTTTTCCTCTTGTCTTTCCATTTCATCTTTGGTATTTTAAATAAGTATTGCAAGTAGGGTTTTTAGAAAATGGACTGGTGTGTGCATTCCTGGGGTCGCTACAGATGGTGATCACGGTGGGACCACCATTAATTTTTCATTTTCTATTGGAATACTAACTTAATATTGTGTGCAGGTCTAGCCGATCTGAGTTACAACGGCCATAAACTAGCCTCTCTGAGCTACAAAGGCCAAGAACTAGCCACTCTGGTCAACAACAGCCAAGAACCAGCCGCTCTGGTCAAGAACGACTAGAACTGGAGTGTAATAGAGGTCAAAAAATAGACTCTCTAAGCTGGATAAAAGGTTGGTATAGCTTCTTTGATACTTTACAACTTTCTGTCTACTTCTATGTGTTTAGAACAAAGAACGTAAATCATATTTATGTTTGGAAATTGAAATAATAAAGAAGAAAGAATTAAGAATTTCTCATATATTAGATATTATTTTAAATTTTCCACTAGGCATTGCTAGGAACAATGGATTATGCCTAAAAAGTTCACCCTAGAATCCAACATGCTAGACATTGTATGTTGTTTGCTTGCTTTGAGGCCCTGCTAGAGGCCATAGTTGCACAAGATAAAGTGTGCTCATACAAATCATAGTAGTTCATGCATATTTCTAAATATTGAAACATATTTTTGCACTTAGGCATATAGGAAAGACTTGTTGCTGCTATATGATGCACTTTGTGTTACACAAGATTAAAATAAACACCACACAAGCACACCTCATTTAAAAATTAGAGATTTGGATTTCATCACCAACCTTCAATTCAATCTAGTGACATTGGAATTCATCTCCTTCCATTGGTTTACCCCCTAGAGCTTCCTAGAAACAGATTGGGAAACTTAATTATAGTGACACTAAGTTACTTATGTTCAAACTGTCTCCCACTATTGGAACAATCATTGGTTCAGAGTGGAAGATCTAGGCGAACCCCCCATTGGGTCTTCAGTGGTGTACCCTAGCTTCTTTTGAGAAAATAATGTTTGGCATGAGTGTACTTGATTGTCGCTATGGATGAGTCTTCTCATTCTTAATCCAAGAACAAATAAATAAAGAGAACAACACATAAAAACATGCCAAATAGTTTAGGGCACACTCAAATTGGTAATCAAGATAAACATTTGTTTGGTATTGTGTGGTCATTCCTAAATTGCAAACTCAAAGGATCAAGTCATAAAACAACATGGTCAAAACAATAAGTAAACACCCTTGGTCTGATGTTGAGGGAGATACAGAAGCAATTCATACCTATATGCAAATTCATAGTAATGTTGAATGACCTACCCATAATACCGTGAGATGTAGTTCCATGAGCCTAAGGGGTGACAACTCAAATCTTGGGGGATCTCCTTGAGAAACCCCAAATAAGGAACCACGTCATGGAATAAATTCACATAAACAAAAAGAGGCTTCACAACCATCCTCATCAAGGAGACATGAGGAGACCTCAAGGGCCTCCTCTAAACACACAGAAACATCTCAAAGACATGAGGAATATTCAAGGGCTTCCTCCTCACATGGACATAAATAAGGTTCTAAAACCCATTCTTCACATAGGGATGATGAGACTGCCACATATCCATCCACATGGAGGAAGCATGTTACCACAAATCCCTCTTCATCAAGAAGGCAAACAAGAATTGCAATACCTCAAGACTCATAAGAAACATATGAAATAGGTCTACCCACTAAAGGGCAAGAAACTAGAGCTACATCTAGTCATGGGAATCATATAGAAGAAACCCTTCACACAAAAGGAAATATTCCCGTATACTATGACCTCATAGGATTAAATGGCACCCCACAAGACCAGCCATGGAAAACAAGACAGCTATACAGGTTGGATCGATTTCCTACTCAACCAACCTAAATAACTGTAGCTACTGAGAACTCTGCATCTGGAAGCTCATGAACTATGACTTCTAAACATACCTCTTAGTTTGGGAGTACCTCAGAGTAACCCTACAGAAGATACATGGATTCTGATCATAGGGATATTCGATAATACATTGAACAAGTCACATTAACTAGCAAGAGTACATATACAGTAGAAACCCCCTCAAGGAATCTACAATTCAAGACAACAAGAACAGAGTCATATAAACATGAGTCTTCTACAATAGCGCAAACTGACTAAATAATGCAGTTAGAAAATGCATTATGCAAAGAGTGAGAGTTAGTGGAATCTATCGAACAAGAGAAACAAAGAGAAAGACTCTTACACCAACATGAGTAGCATTTAAGAGAGCAAGCTAAGTAGCTAGCTCTTCATAATTTATAGATAAATGGTGGTGACCACCAAATAACAAGACACACTGACTCACCTAAGGAAAGGCGCACTAGATAAGATAGCCCACAACGAAACCCCCTACCAAATCATGAACAAAATCCAACTAATGGGGGAGTGTAAACATAACAAACCAAGATCACAATCCTAAGTCCCCTCGTAGGAGGGAGGAAAATGGAACAAATAAAATGGATAGAGAGTTACCTCCATTGCCAATGCGAATAGGTTTACACAAGGAGGAAATCCGTGCATCAAAGGCATTTCAAGAGCTTGATGAAAAGATGAAAACCTTTAAGAAACAAGAGGTAACTAAGAACTCACCAACATTGAGCAAGATACACAATCAACCATTGTGCCCATCAACCCCTAGCCCTCCATATCCTAAGAACTTTGAGATGCCTAGGTTATAAATGTTTAAAGATGTAGAAGTTGCACAAGAGCATGTAACCAATTTTATCAACGCCTATTTTCATCTTGAAGAAAATGATGCTCTCATGCTAAGAACATTCATAATGACATTTTCAGGTGCTGCCACTCAATGGTTCAACCAACTACCTAAGAATAGCATAACCAACTTTGAACAACTAGTAAACACATTCTTGAAGCATTTCTCCTTTGGTTCTAAGAAGAAGGTGAACCTTTCAAACCTAGCTAACTTAAAAAAATATGATGATGAGCCAATAGTGGATTATGGGAATAGATGGAGAAAAATCATGGCAAAATTATCATTCTCCATTCCCATAGAAGATATAATTCACATGTTTACCAAAATTTGTTCTATACATATCTCCCTCTTACTACAACTCCAAAAGTATCCTTAATTTGAGGAAGCTTTGGCACAGGCCAAGCTCATCGAAGAGATAAAATTAGATGAGGGAACCATTAAGCTCTTAAACAAAAAAGATTGGAACAAGAATGAGAATAATGACAAGGACAAACAGAAGCAATAGAATTCTACTCCATTCAATCAAGTCATATTGGCTACACCCAAGGATGAGGGTGCACAACAACCACAAAACTATCAAACACATCCCCTGCCAGCCAACTACGACCAAAAGAACAATCAGGGAAGAAATCGAGAATGCAATCCGCCTCGTTATTTGATGCCTATGATAGAATCAATGCAATCAATATTTAATCAATTGAGTGAGGCCAAGAGGATCAGATTTCTTGATATACCTCTTATAGATCCCAACCATCCTAAGCCAAAAGGATATAGGGAAGATCAATTTTTTCCTTATCATAGGATACCAGTACATGACATTGAGGCTTGCGTTGGGTTTAAGCATCAAGTGCAAAACATAATTGATGTGGGAGAACTCAAAGTTGACAACCCACTGGCTCTCGATAATAGAGACATGGGCATATACAAAAACCCATTGCCCAATCATGAGGGTCCTCGAGAGCAAGGGGCCCAAGTCAATTAGGTTTGAGCTGACATACCTACCCACGGATGCATGGGGATGGTTAAGATCATTAACATAGCAACAAGGACTAGGCAGTATGGTCAACCACAACCACCTGCAACTCCCATGAACATCCCAACCACTCCTAGGTAAAGGCAAGACAACCTTCCAGGTCCACCAATGAGACTTGTGGTAACTATTCGAAGTAGATTGGATCAAAACCTACAGACGACTCCAGCTAAGTTATCCATCTATGAGCTCATACAATAGTACCCAAATCATAGGGATACTCTAATGGATATTTTAAGAACAATTGAGATTCAACCGCAAGATGCAAATGCATTCACTCACTTTGTGGGACAAGTGCAAGAATGCCAGGAACCTATAATCCGATTCTATGATCATGATATTAAGACAATTTTTGCTGCCTTACCAGACCCTCTACTAAAAATTGTAGTGGCCATAAATGACTTACCTTTCAAGAGGATTTTTGTCGATATAGGTTCATCAATTAACATCATCACAACAATTGCAATAGAGCACCTCAAGATACCCAAGACCAATATCGTTCCACACATTGAGAGCTTTTAATGATGCTTTATGCAATACTGTGGGAATGATAGTCCTACCCATCAAGGTGGGGTACAAGACCATCCCTATGATGTGTCATGTCTTGGAAGGTGCTATGCAGTACAACATCCTCTTAGGGCACCCTTGGATAAGGGCCATGAAGTGTGTGCCTTCGATCTTGCACCAATGTGTCAAGTATGTGCATGAAAACAAATTCTATGTGGTTATGGTCGATGAAGAGCCTTTTAAATACGTTAATCAGGTGGAAATTATGAGAGAATTCATGATCCCTTATACTCACCTATATGTGGAACCTTCATCCCCAACAACACAAGTGGATAACAAATACAAAGGAGTAAGAAAAGACCCATGCACATCAACACCTCCTGGTGCACTCAAGACAATAAATGCTTCTAAAGTACCATCAATGTCAAAACCAAAAGATAATTAGAAGCTAAAAGCACCCTTAGTTAAGGAATAAAGACCCAAAGAAGTCCCAACTATAGCCATTTCTGAAATACCAAGTCCTATGGAAGAGGAATATCCTCAAGATCAATATGAAGATAGTTATTATCACCCTGCTTCGCCAGTATCATCCGTGGGGTCATCCATGTTGCATGCATCAATACACTTGGCAAGCACAGGCATAGGGGAGTACCTTATGTAGAACATTACCTTTGCAATTGTCATTGAGTTTGCATAAGACGTAGAGTGGCCTAAAGACTTGAGGCCGCCAATAGGAACAATGGTTCCACTTGGAATCCCTCCCAACCAAACCAATTTTGTCTATGCCAGCCTGGACTGAACCCATAAGTCTTCAAATATAGAAGAGGATGGTGACAAATTATTCACAGTAAATGTTCATTACCTCTCTAATCTCGATTTTGCTCTAATCTACTTTGAGTGTTTCCATTGGCATGGCTATGGCCTTGGCATATATGAGTGGGGGTGTAGGAGGTCTTATGAGCCACTATATCAGCTTCCCTCCAACATATTTGGCTTAGGCTACTATAGTGGAGGTCGATATGACTCGCTTGTAGTGGCATTGGAAATATTAATCATAGGGTTAGGAGAATACATTGATTTCATTCCTTATCACCCCTTAAGAATAGAAAATTTTAGCAACAAACAAGTGGCCATTGTAAACATACTACCTCCAAAAAATTATCATCCAAACACCTTAATTGATTCCACCCCAATAGGGTACAACTCGTGGGATGAGAAGAATGGATATGAAGAAAGTGATGATGAGGCACAACTTGGCTTAGCCTATCAAGGGCCCCGTTATTTACAAAGGTTCACATGGTCCATCACGATGATATTGGATATACATTAGATGAAAGTGACTATTAATTAGAAGACTCAATAGAAAGAGCTTACTTAGGCCTAAACCATCAACCCCTGACTTTGGGGCGAGAAACAAATGCAAATGGATTCTTCATAAGTGACGAAGAATATGAAGATGAAAAAAATATGGCCTACTTGGGGCCAAGACATGAGCCCCTTATTTTAGGGCCGCATACCAATGCTAATGGTTTTTGGATAAGTGATGATGACTTTGAGGATGATACCGATATGGCTTATCTTGGACCTCACCACTTGCGGCAAGTCAATGAGCTAGTAGAGAGAGAGGCAGCACTTCATGCCATAGACCCCCATATATAATTTTTGGGGAGACCTGTTGACCTAGCTGCCATTCATCAGATGGTCAACCCCCCTCCGCCTACATTCAGAGAGTAGTTAGAGCCCAATGATCCTATTTTCAATCCTGATCAAGGGCCAGATCCAAAAATTCCCATTCCTCCATAACCTCATCATGATTATCGAAGGGAAATCCTAGAGACAAGATTGCAACCATGTGGTCCTGGATATTTCATCCCATCCATCAACATGATCGCAATTGATTTGACCACTCCACTTCATAATCCAACATATCCTACCAAATAATTACATCTTTATATAGATGTTATTGATTGGGATCATGCTAGTTCACCCATAGATCTAGAAGATCTCTTCCCCAATGAAGAGATGTTACAGTCATTTCATTTCACATTAGGTTATGCGTATGACATCTTCCATGTTGGTTTGGAACCTAAGTCACTAGGTCCTATAAATCCCATTGATGACATTCATTTGATACCCATGCCTCATCAGCTAGAGGATGGGTCACATATGGCTATAGAAGTAAATTTTTAGGTGGACATCAGTGATGATCCTACCCAACTAAGGAAATTCAAGTTCAGAGAAAGTCTATATCCATAGGAACAAGCCATCTTGATTCCTCTCCTCAAGGAGAGGTCAAATATTTTTGCTTGGACTTACAAAGACATGCCAGGGATAGATCCAAAGTTAGTCATTCACAACCTTTCATTGGATCCCATGAAGAAGCCAATCAAGCAAAAATTAAGGAAAATGTATCCAACCATCTCTTTTATGGTAAAGAACAAATTGTAAAAACTACTGGATGTAGTATTCATAGTTCCTATCGACTACCCTAAGTGGGTGTCCAACATGGTACCCATAGGCAAACCTGATGAAATATTTTGTATCTACATGGATTTTAGAGATTTGAATAGGGCAACACCAAAGGATTCATTCCCATTGCAAAACATAGATGCTCTTGTGGATGCAATCGCAGGTCATGAAATGCTCTCCTTAATGTATGGTTTTTTTGGATACAACAAAATCCGGATTAAGTTCGAAGATCAACATAAAATTGCTTTCATTACTCCATGGGGAACATTATGTTACAAAGTGATACCATTCGGTCTCAAAAATACTGGTACCACATATCAGCGAGCCATGACATACATATTCCATGACTATATGCATAAGATCTTGGAATATTACATGGATGACTTACTAGCCAAGTCCCTATTGTGGTAAGATAATGCCGAAGTCCTTAGACAAGTCTTCGATCGCATCATAGAACACAATTTTTGATTGAATCCTAAGAAGTGTGTATTTGGCATAACTTCTGGCAAGCTTTTGGGATTCATCGTATCCAAGAGAGGCATCAAAGTAGATCTTGCAGAGGTAAAGGTTATACTAGAAATGGTCGCCCCTACCAACATTAGGGAGTTGAGGAGCCTACAAGGCAAGATATCATCCATAAAAATATTCATCGTGCAATTATCAGACAAATGCAAACCTATGAACAGGTTGTTGTGCAAGGAATTCCCATTTTATTGGGTTGAATAATGCCATCAAGCCTTTGTAGAGATCAAAACTTATCTGGCAATGCCACCAGTATTGGCTCCACCAAGGCCAGACATACCATTTTTACTATATATATTGGCTACTGATTTTGCTTTGGGTAGCATGTTAGCCCAAAAGAATGCACAAGACAAAGAGCAAGCCATATATTACATTAGTCACACCTTGGTGAGCAATGAACTAGGATATGCGTATTTCAAAAAATTATGTTTAATAGTGGTCTTTGCAACTTGAAAGTTACGACACTATATGTTGAGCCATATGACCTATGTCAAATCGAAATAAAATCCTTTGCAGTACATGATGAACAAGACATATCACAATACACGTACCACAAAGTGGATCATGCTATTGATAGAATTTTATCTAGAGTTCATAAGCCAAAATTCCATCAAGGGACAAGTCATAGCAGATTAATTAGTAGAGGTGCCTCTTCAGGATAACAAGCCTCTCACCATAGAATTTTTTGATGAGGGGGTCTTTGCATTATCAGATCCGCCAGAACTCGAAGAACCTAAGAGAGAAAGAGACATGTCATTATTATTCGATGGTTCAAAGTGTGAACAAGGAGGCAGAGCAGGGATTATCTTTATCACACTACAGGAAGCTCCATTACCCTTATCATTCAAACTAAACTTCTCGTGCATAAACAATAATATAGAATATGAAGCATTGATCCTGGGACTTCAAACAGTCATAGCAATGGGCATTAAAATATTGGATATCTTTGGTGATTCCTTACTCATAGTAAACCAGGTCAAAGGACTCTTCCATTGTAGGTGCCCACTCTTGAAGACTTACAAGGAACTTATTGACAATTACTTAGCCCGAATGGAATGGTTCAACATCGAGGCAATCCCTCATACATTGAATAGATTTGCAGACACCATGGCCTCTTTGGGATCCTTAATCCCTTAGAATCCATCTGATGATTTTACAATCGTTCATGTGAAGGTGCTTTCGCACTCAAAAATACGTCGTGTTGCTTTTAACAATCAATAATCAATCAACATGATCAACATCAAACCAAATCAAGATTGGTCCTTTGCAGCCAAAGATTTCTTGCAAAAAACACCTTGTGGTTCTTTGACCTCCCATGGACCTGTAGAGTGTGGTGCAACCATACATCATAGAGTTGTTTCTAAATCCATGTTCACTACCTCAAAAATGCAAGAAGAGCAAGTTGTCTATTCTATAGAAGTTGTGGCCTATCAGGATTGGCTTTCCCAACTACGGGACTTCCTGAAGCTTGGAATAATACCTCAAGGTTTGTCGCATACTAAAAGGTGAACATTAAAAAATAGAGCAACAAGATACATTTTTCTAGGAGAAATCCTCTACAGATGAGGATATGATGGAGTATTGCTATGTTGTCTCGAGCCCCAGGAAGCATCTTGTGCAATTTTGCAAGCTTACGATAGAACATGTGGAGGCCATTTCAGTGGAATGGCTATCATTAAGCACATCTTGAGAATAGGTTACTATTGGCCCACAATGGAAAAGTTTTGTTGTAAGTATGTCAAGAAATATAGTAAGTGCTAGCATCATGCAAATCTAACGCACTTACCATCGTAAGCTTTGCAACCCATCTAGGCAGCATGGCCATTCTTGCAATGGGGACTAGAATTGATTGGTAAAATCTCACCTCCATCCTCAGGTCGACATACATTCATCATAATGGCCACAGAGTACTTCACTAAGTGGGTAGAAGCGATCCCCTTAACATCAACAACTAGAAAAAGGATTACGAAGTTTATACTCCATAATATCATAAGTCATTTTGGGGTCCCTTATAAGATAATATCGGATAATGGGCCATATTTCAATAACAAAAATGTGTGGGCTTTAATGAAAAAATACCATAATCAACATAATTTTTCAACGCCTTATTATCCACAAGCAAACGGGCAAGCAGAAGCCTCAAACAAAACAATAGTCTCAATTTTGAGGAAGACAGTGCAAGAAAATCATAAATATTGGCACATGCAAATGCCTCTTGCACTATGGGCATACAGTATATGAATGCCCATTGGGGAAACACTATTTTCATTAGTATATGGCATTGAATCCATCATGCCTCTAGAGTTGGAAATCCTAACTCTATGCATAGCATTAAAGGACTTCATAGATGATGAAGTTGCGCGACAAGTCCGCCTTGATCAGTTGATGCTTCTTGATGAAAACTGAGTCAATGCTTTAGAGCATCTCTATGTTTACCAATATTACCTTGTGTGAGATTACAATAGTAAAGTCCACCTAAGGAAATTCAAGGTTGGAGATCTAGTGCTCAAAGAAAACCAGCATAATTCAAATCTATTGCTACATCTGTGAGATAAGTTCATGGTAAACTGGATAGGTCCATACATGATTTCATAGAGAGTTGGGCCTAGATCATATCGCCTTATATCATTAGATGGTTTTGAAGAGCCTGAACCTCTCAATATAATTCACTTAAAGGAATTTTATGCATAAAATACAAAAACATTCATATATGTCATAAAACACAAAACATTCAAATATTTCATAAAATTCAAAAACATTAAAATATGTCAAAATTCAAAACAAATCATAAAAATATAACATTCAAAAATTCAAATCAAAAGGCTCCAAGGGTAATTCAAATTGCTTGGTCAAAACCCAAGGGTAATTCATGCCACTTGGTCAAAAAATCAATTCAAAAGGTTCTAAGGGTAATTCACGCCACTTGGTCAAAAATAAATTGAAAAATCTCCAAGGGTAATTCACGCCGCTTGGTCAAAAATAAATTCAAAAATATCCAAGGTTAATTCATACCGCTTGGTCAAACATCAATCAAAAAGTCTCCAAGGGTAATTCATACCGCTTGGTCAAACCCCATCAAATCAAAAAGCTCCAAGGGTAATTCACATCATTTGGTAAAAAAAAATCAATTCAAAAATCTCCAAGCGTAATTCACGCCGCTTGGTCAAAAATCAATTCAAAAATCTCCAAGGGTAATTCATACCGCTTGGTCAAACATCAATAAAAAAGGCTCCAAGGGTAATTCATACCGCTTGGTCAAATCCCATCAAATCAAAAGCTCCAAGGGTTGTTCAAACCACTTGGTCAAAATCAATAACAACCCCAAAGGCATAACCAACCCTTTGGTCAAATTAATCAAAAAATACAAAAACAACATAAAATTAAAAATTCGAAAATAATTGCACCTCACATTTTGCATCCACATCATTGCATTGCATTTTCACATACATTACAATTGTATATGTCATGAGAGCCTTAAAATTGATACCACAGTTCATTGCACAAGTCATGCATATCCATACTTCCATCCACATGTGTGTAATTGTGTTTTTCAACACAACCATTATTTGTTGCTATACATAATATACTAAGGTTTTTTGGTTAGTCAACCACACCTAGTAATCTTATCAACTTTTGAGGAAAACAACTTTAATTAGTAGAAGGTAAGGCCTAGCTGTGATAAAACCTTGGATAATCAATATCCCGTCACTAATTGAAACACTAAAATCCAATTTGGTAGAAGGAAAATATGAAAGTTGCAAAGCGGTCTAGGTTAACTTAAGTGAAAAGGATTATCCTTGCTTATCCCCCTGTGCAACCGGTTTAAAGGTGCTGAGAATTGGCAAAAGGACAAGCTTTACCCTATCAAAATACCTTGCTTAAAATAAAAAAAATCCCAAAGCAAAAGCACATATTCAAAATGCCAAGCATACATTCAATATAATCCAATACACAAAGCATACAAATAAAAATAAAATTAAAAAAACAAAAAAATCAAGCTAAAAAAAAAAACAATAAAAAATAAACAGTGGTTTTCATCACTACGTATGAGCAAAATAAAAAGTGATTATCATCAATACAAAAAAAAAAATCCCCGCTCAAAGAAATCAAAATAAAATAAAAAGTGATTTTCATCACTACATATGAGAAAAAATCCAAATCCAAAAAGAAGCCAAAAAGAATGGAATAAAGCTTGAATCCCTGGAATTCTCAATTTTGTAAAAAAATGGAAGGAGAAATCCTTACACATGACAATATGTCTACCACAACTGCTTTATGCATTTGTGTAGACCAATGTTTGAATGTGGATGAGCTAGCTTAGGTAACCAAATGTTGTCTAGTGGTACAGTCCAACTAAGTCCAAAATAAGGATGAGAAGAACACTTGAGAAACCCTGATCTTAGCAATGGGCTGAAAGAATCTTGCCTGACATCGGAGGAAATGCTTGAGTTCTACCTTAAAATATACAAATCACATGCACACACAGAGATCATGAAAAACTAGGTCCATGGTAAAAGCCTTACTTTTCAAAAGACTAAGTGGTAAGTAGACAACTATTGATAGGGGAACTAAAGTTTTTGAATCTCCAAAAAGCCCTAAAATATTTTTACATAGCAACAAATCATAACATCATTCACACCATCATATTATTTATAAGATTCTATAAATTAGGGGGTATCAACATAGTAGGACAGATACCACATATATATTAGAAATAGTATATAGACAACCACTAACTACTTTATATCTTTTAATTTACATGAACTTATTAAGAAGATACATTACACACCATTACATCTCATATATGAATACTTAATCAATTCTTATGATAAGAGTGATTATTTAAATTCATGATTATTTTTTACTTTCTATGGTATCATCCATTAAGATTGTCAATGTCATATGCATTCCGTATGTTTTAAGTGATTAGAGCATATAGGTTCATTTATACCATTCCATCACATAAGTTAGATGCATATAATTAAAGAAAAATTAAATATGCATTTAATAGTAACATTTGCATCCACAAAAACAAGTCATTAGTCATCCATAAACCACATCATAAAACATATAGGCAATATCCATTTACATACAAATCATAAATTCATCATTCATCATCAAAATACATCACATCATATCATCAAATCATATAAGCATCTACACATCCATCTAAACATATTCAAATATCATCTATCATCTAACATATCCATCAAATCATCATAATATCATCATCGCATCATATCATAGAATAAAAAACAAAAACATAAGCAATAAATGATACACATAATGAGTCATAAAAGGTAAATCTATCATAAAAGCATGTGTGTCAAGTCCAATGGATATACAAAAATGCACATGGGCTATAGTCATGTAGGTCAGTTGACCTCAAAAATGGATCAAACACCAAGTAGAGCATCAATAAAATATCGAACCTAAGCCCCCTACACCATCTCCTCCAGTGCCACCTCCCCCTATGGTGGTACTGCGAGTTGAGTGATGTGAGCCTATAGGTCTCTCTATCCGAGTCTAGGTATGTTGGCTAGGACGGATGGAAGACTATCCCGAGGTAGAGCACCCGCTAACCTACGAACCACCAGCACCTATTGGATCCTTAGGGACAAGCCCATGCCTCCTGAGTTGTATCTGAAGGAGGGTAACATGATCCGTAAGACCCTGGATCCAAGCTTCATGCTCATCCAAAAAGGACTAAAGCCATCACACATCTATCCCTGAGCCTACTACTAGAACCTCCTATAGTGTAGAAGGAGGAACAACAAACTGCATCTTGACATCACCACCCCCAATAGTAGCCTGTAGAGCCTGAATCTATGGTGTGAGCTGTTCAATCATAGCATATCACTATTGTACCTAGATATTAGTAGCCTGGAGCTCAGCCTTAACCTCATGCAACTGCACTCTCAAAGGAGAGTCTATCTCCTTGGGCTCTAACTCCTCCTAAGGAACATCAAGATCCTTTGCTTCCACTTGCTCTACTGGTTGGTCCCATACCTTGGTCCTAGCTTGAACCCTGGGTCCTGTCAGATCTATGCCATCACCCTCGCCATCATCCTCATGCCCTAGATTGCCAATGCCATACAACATCCGATAACCCCACCACTGATAGTAGGCATCTGTAACTCCCCCAGCCACTATAGGGTATATGGATGGGGCATCCTCCTCATCTAAAATCTCTATAACCTATCATGGAGGTAGGTCCCTCTCTATTGTGAGGTGCCTATACAAGAATGGTACCAAGGACACATCCTACTACAATACGTACTAACAAAGAACTTGAGAGTAGAATAAATACTCTCAGATGGCAATCTTACGGCTAATGAGCCATCGCTCGCACCGTGTCCTAGAAATAAAACTAGTTGGATCATCCCAAGCAGGACACTCATAGTAAGGCCACCACATGACATCTCCAACCAATAATTTGGTGAAATCATTAGCATAGTGGGACAAATCCCCTATAAAAGTGTGACTCTTACGCTCCTCATGCTCCTGAGCCCATCTAGTAGCATAGCACTATGTACGAGACTCAATATATGTAATGTCAACTAGGATCCCCTTAGGGTGATCTACCTAAATGTGCTCCCATCCCCAAACCTATAAGAGCAAACTATAAGCAATGTTGATGCATCCCCTTCGACGGATGTGGTACAACTCATCATAGCATTGATCCAATAGCGATCTACCCCATGCATATATGATAGGCTCTTCACTATCCAGTAGGTCCTACACCATCGCCAAGAGGTTCCAAGGGAACCTTAAACTCAAGCAGTCTAGGATAAGGACGTTGTTGATCACCATCAGCAACACAACATGCCTCGCTATGAAAACATGAGTATCATACCAAGTCTTGATAGATACTCCCCCAGACCCAATCTCTTGGAGGGCCTATGCAGAGCATTCTCCAAACACCCAAGTATAGATGACCACCTGATCAATAGTGGCTGACGAAACAATGGACACCCCATCGAATGGGATTCAAAAAATCTTGTAAACGTCCTCTGGTGTGATAGTCATATCATTGGGAGGAAGGTGAAAGGTGTTGGTTTGTGGGTTCCAACAATGGGCTAAGGCCGTAAGATAAGCCTAGTCAGCCATAATGTGGGGAAACCTGATAATGTAATATATCCCATGGGCCTTAAACCACTCCTAATCAGTGTCATCAAATCTAGGAAGTAAGTCAAGTAGGAGCTTTGGGTCCTAAGCCCGAGCAATGAGGATCTAAACAAAATAGAAGAAAGACAAAACACAACTGCAGTGCATCTAAGGCATAATTCACAATAAACATGAAAATGGTGCAAAAGAGTATGAGTTACTCTAAATCTAAGCAAAAGAAGAATAAATTGCACCTAATCAGGTAAAGCAAAAATTCAAAAGTAAAAAAAAATCATAAAAATCAATACACAAAATGCAAAAACAAGGCTTAAGATTTAGCCGCTGTCGCCTACAGCGACAGAAACCTGGTCGCTAAAGGCAGCAGCGACCAAGGCCCAAAGGTCAAATTTTTTATCGTTGGGATTCAATCTTGGCCACTCTGAGCGACAGCGGATTAGAGTCGGCCGCTCTGAGTGACAGTGGCTTAGAGCCGACCACTCTGAGTGATAGCGACCAAGAGGCAGCACAACAAATCTATGAACCCTTGGTCATAAAATCGAAAAAAATTACAATTTTAACAAAATGACTTAAGCAAAATAACAGAGGGAGTGAAAGCAAACAAATTGGAAAGCAAATCCCCTACCCAAGCATCAAAACTAAGCTAAGTTTGAAAATGCCCAAAATTACGGTAGCAGGTGAATAATGGAAATTTTTTGAAAAACCCTAGGTTGAAGCCACTGACAAATAGCAAAATCAAGGACTAACCAACTGTAGCAAAATGGAACTTAAGCCTAATTACGGAGTTTGTTTGTTACCAACAGGTTTAGTGAGGTTTGTTTTGCTCATTTCTTAGTGAAGTTTAATTTTACTTAGGCAAAGAAAAGAGAGATAGTATTTTGAAGAGAAATACCTGAGAAGCTCTGTGTTCTCCAGCAGTTAATGTCTCACCTCGTGCAGCCATGTCCTCAACACTAGCAAGTTTTGAAGTTGCAACCGTCACCGCTACAACAGAGCTCTAAAATAGAATCTTCAATAGTGAAAATGATAGGTCAAAATCCTAGAACTACAAATTTTATATTTCCTTAATTATGCCTTGGCCACTATTGACGTCAGTGACCCGAGCTTCCTGGCCGCTCAAGGTGATAGCAGCCACAGGTAGGAAATCAAAGGCCACTAGACCTGACAATGGCCAAACCCACAGATCAAAGTAAAGTAGTTCCTTCAATGAGGGAATAACAAAAATAGCAAATTATCATACTTTGATGGTTTAGGATCATCAAAATATTTAAAATAACAAAAAAATTACATAAAATCATAATATCAAGCAGGCCTCGTATCTAGTTACCTACTCTATCAACTCAATGATTGCAATGATTTGCACTCCATGTATTTCGGTGAGATGAGTAGATAACCATAAGGTCACTTGGGGTAAAAAACTCATTTTGGAATTACGATATGTCACCCTTAAAATTCGATGAAGATCAATATGGTCGGAATGCTCCATGGGTGCAAAAGGATCATTCTAATTCCAGTATGACATCAAAAACATTAAGTCAAAGTGATACAATATAGGCATGAACATAATCACTCATCCTAACTTCCTAATAAGGATATTGATAGTCGTACCACTCCTTGGGATAGGGATGGATGATTATTATAAGCAATTGGAATCACACTTGGATGTGGGATTTCCCATTAAAAGCAGCAAATGCTAGAAAGGAACTAGATTAGTCATATTGGTCAAGTGACTCGTCGCTTCAATAATTTTCATTTCTTCACAAATTCATTGTGTGAAGAGGTAGTTCAAAACTTCAACTTAATCATAATCAAAATCAACAAAAGATCACTTTATCATAGCAAAATCTTGTTCGTTCTATGAATCATTGCATATAACAATCACAAATTTCCCTTGTTTTCTAGTAACATAAGCAGACATGACATCTTCAATTGTAGCTCTCCTACCGGTCAAAATTGTTGTAGCAGCTAAAGCTACCCAATTGAGTTTGAGGAATGAGTGCAATTTAACATGCAAAATCCATTGGGCTAAGTCCTTCAAACATTGAGGCAATTATTCAAGGGATGTGTGCCATCTTGCATGATTGGGCCATCCAACGTTGATCAGACCATTGATCACCATATACCCTACAAACAGATCATTCTACGTTTTTACTCAGTGTTGTGTTTTCCACACAGTGCGTCGCAAAAAGGTACATATGTAGACACCTAAATTATGTCATTCTTAGGGGAGCTACTTACATAGACACACCCATAATATTGTAAGACATAATCTTGGACTTTACAAACATCAACAGTGGTTCTCACCACTCATTTGGGGCCCTTTCAATTCATCCAAGCTTTGCCACTCAATCCAAGAGTGACCAGATCCTAGCCCTTCAAGCCTAGAGCGGCCAGACCTTAGTCGTTGTAGATGATAGTGGCCAGATCTTAGCCACTACAGACAACAACGGCCAAGCCATAAGAAGTAGTTTGCTGACAAACAGACCCAATCTCGAGTGAAAGTGGTAGTCTACATGCAATAAAGGTTAGCGAGAGTGACTTTGCATTCCTTTTCTTGACCAGTTTAAATGGGATGTTTGAGTTTACATTTAGACTTAAGTTAACTAGCCTCCAAGCATAAAAAAAGGACAAAAACTTCTCATGCTAATTACCAGTTCACATAGAAGACTCAAGTGGGCAGTTAGATTTCAGTTAACTGTCCTTCAAATATAGACAGTGGACAAAAGCTTCTCATGCTAACTTGCACTATGCATGAGAAATTCATTTCTAAGGCTTGGACATAGACCTAGGGTTTCACACTATAAAATGTGCAAGCCTAAGAGCACCAAGACATCCATATCAGATACAGGAAATCGTTTATCACATCAGGGAGAGAGACATCTTCTTGAGGAGATATTTCAAGACCTAGAGAGTTCTCTTTGAGATCACGTGTGTGGCAAAGCTTTGATGAATCAAAGAGCATAATACCTACTTTCTTCAACATCAAATCATATTCTTTGACCCATAGCTTTGGGGCAAATAGGGTAAGGTTTACTTTAGCATCCGCTATCTTGGACAGTGGACCATAGGCTTAGCTTAGATAGACATATCATATTTATTTTGTTTTCTTATATCATTAGCATATATTTACATGATTTCATGGCATTATTTTATCATATTTCCTTTACATTATTTGATTACTAACAACCTCATCCAGGGAGGCAATATCGGACACCTAAAAGTGTGTTGTTGTTTCATTGCTTGTAGGGCCATAGGTACATCGGACGAATATTACAACATACGAGAGTAGAAGGGATCCCTCTAGGAAATAAACCTAGAGAAGGAGGCATCTGTAAGCCCTCATACATTTCCATGTGCAGAACCGGGAAGCATTTTAGAGCGTGCCACCTCTTTTGCAAAAGGGGACATCTCTTCATCCACTTGTAAATCAGTGTATCAAGATGGGTATCCCTAAGAGGGAACGACATGTAATCAGGTTTCAATATTAATGAAAGATCCATTCTTTATCATTTCTGTGTTATATGCTTTATTTTTCCTCTTGTATTTCCATTTCATCTTTGGTATTTTAAATAAGCATTGCAAGTAAGATTCTCATAAAAGGGACTGATGCGCGTGTTCCCAGGATCACTACAAGGGATAGAGAATGGTAACTCAAGTAGTATCGCTCTTCATTGATTTCCATAATTGAGGATAGATTTATCATAAAATTGATGAATATTGGTGATATTTTTCAATGTGGTATTCTTCTTGGCATTTAGAGTGAAGCACTTGCAATAAGATATTGGCTAGTTGCTCAAAATTATACAAGATGTGTCTAGGAAAATGGTTGTACCAATCCAAGGCTCCTCTCATAAGGGATAGTGAAAATGTGCAGAACATAAAAGGGTCTATCTTGTTTATGAGACAAAAACCATTGATGAACATTCTCACATGATCCTAAGGATCTTCTTTTCCCTTGAATTTTTTGAATTTGGGTATTTCAAATGAGGGTACGATAGCACTGGTATAGAAGGATGGATGGGATAATTTTGGAGTTGACTCAGTGTTGTATTTTGATACCCAATACCTATAACTTGTCATTCTAAACTATATACCTTTTTAGCCAATAGTTGAAATGTGTTTGGAGTGGTCTAGGGAGTTGAATAGGGTGCATTATAATGAGTCAAATAGGATGACTCAATAGGGGGATATGATTTATGTGAATGAAATTGATGGTAATTATGTTGGTTAGGATCATAAAATGGTGCTTGAGGAGCTTGGGATCATGAGGATAGATATTGATATGGTGGATGACATTGGTCACAAGTATTTGGGTGATTTGGGAGAGTTGTGTGGAGTTCAAATGATGTGGATGTTGGGTTTAATGTGATTTGTATGGTTTCAAAGTAGACTAATGTTGGTTTAGAGGTGGTTGTTGTTGATGTTGATGAGAGTGGTGTTGGTATTGATCAAAGGTGGATTGATATTGGTTAGGTTGTGGTTTATGTTAATGTGGGTTTTGTGACTATGTCACTAGCCACTAATGAGAATCATGAGGGTGGTCATATATCTTAGGTACCGTGGGTGGATATTGGGGAAATAAATTGCCCTAGGAAAATGAATGAGATGAAGGATTTAGGATATGAAGTGATTTATGATCACAAAAAATGCTCATAATTTTGTATGGATTCATAACATGTTGTGCGATATTATTTTGATAGAATGTACTTTTTATGAAGGTTTTATATATATTCAATAGGAAATTGTGTATATTCTCTAATATACTTTTTAAGTGTGATTTGTGTGTAGATTCGATGATTTTACTACTTTTTTGCATATTTACATTAAGGTCCCATTTGGACCTAGAACTTCATGTCTTATGGTGGAGAACTAAAGACAAAGGTAACCACAACAAGGAGTTGCATACACTAAGTTAGGTTCCTAATTTCTAGCTAAATGTTGGAAGGCGCCTAACTCCTGTCTTCAAAAAGAGCGACGTCTAACTCTTGACTTCAGGATCAATGGTGTTTGAATTCTAGCAACAGGTTGAGTGACACCTAACTCCTGACTTTGGGATCAATGATGCCTGAATTCCAATGACAAGTTGGACGGTGCCTGAATCTCATTGAATTAGAGTACAATAAAGACCATATATTTAGACAAAATGGAGTAGCAATTTCTAGAAACATATGCAGATGAAGGACAACGTAATGAACATGAAAATTATCCATTTCTCATCAATGGCTAAGAAAACACATAAATTGAGCAAACACCTATACAAAACTATTGATATTGATTGAGGTGTAATTTTAGACATATTCTATTTGGATAAATAGAACACACCTAATTTATCTTGTGAAGGATAAATTTAGCGCATGTTCATTCTAATCAAATGTCTATGATTGTTTTTTGCATATTTGTTATAACTACAAGTCTAAAATAGACTTGCCTAAATTTTTAATAGGGGATGGTGTAGACACCAAAACAGCACCAATGCAATTATGTGGCTACAAACACTGATCGAAGTGACATACATAGCCCCTAGGGCAGCCCCCAAAGGTTCAACAGTGGTCCTAACCACTCCCACAATAGTTTTGGAAGGTCAGAGGTCAAATTGGCACCTTTTCAACACTTTGATCCCTACTCGTCCCACCCAGGGACGATTACAAACTGGTATCATCACACCCAGGGATGATTATCAGCATTCGTCACAAGGTGGGGCAAATAGCAGGTTTGACTGGCAAAAAGTCAAACCTCGACAGGTCCGCCACTTAACTTCAACTTTAGGACATGTAATTGCGAGGAACGACTTCAAATAAAAGAGAGAGACTTCAGTCATGCATGCCTTGATTTTGGAGGCCTCATGCAAGGAGACTCTAAATCAGGGAAGAATATTTTCTCCCAAAATAGGACAAGCAACTCAAGTGGCGCCCTCGCATGCGCATTCAAAGAGAGAGACCCTAGGTCTATAAATTGGTGAGTCTTCTCACCCCAATAGGAGGAACAAAGAGGAGTATTTGGAGCAACAAAGTGCTTCCAAATTATATCCTCACCCATCGTTTGTGCTTTTACATCCATGATCTCTCTTTTAGAAGGGAGGTTATTGGGTGATTATTGGAAGTGCAATCCGGACCAAAACCCAAACATTTGGCCACAATATCCCACCAAATTTGCTGACACAACCCCATAATAGGTTTTGGACCCATCCCAAGTAGATTGGTGCCAAAACTAAGTCCCAAACAACGGGCGTCCTGCACCTGGACGCCCCCTGCACTGTTGCAGTTCTAATCGCCCCACCCTGAAGTGATTAGAAATATGTGGCAAATTTCCCTAATTTTTATTTTGCATTTTATTCTAGGTCGCTAACATATGTTGTCATTTAAATTTCATGTGATTCTGACAAGTCTTGACCATGCTTTTGTTATTTCCTGCTTTCACTAACATGCATGGAGCATCATCAGATTTTGGGTGATAGAGGCCGAATTGGAAAAATCCAACCATCTGGGTCATCCCAAAATACCCCTTTTTACCTAACCCCAACTTTGTAAGTTATTTGGAGGCTTCTATACTGAACATTTAGGAGGTGGCTTTTGGACAGGTTATGATAGTCCTAATCGTCCCACCCCAAAGCGATTAGAAATTCGTACAAGATTTCTAGACTGTTACTTTTGTAGTGGCTCCCTGGTAATTTTTTATTGCTTCTGTCAAATTTTTAACTCATTCTAATATGTTTTAGTTATCATTTTAATCATTTTATGCATGCACTGACCGTAGGCCTTGGGGATCGTGTGTTTCTCTCCATCCATAGGTGCTACTAACCATTTACTATTTCTCTGAACATAGGATCTCAACACCATAGGGGCAGCAAGGAACCATAGACATATTCATGCAAGCGGCGATGACGTTTTGGTCCGCCCATTTTCAATGTGGGCACACTGAAGATCTCAAAGGGGAATATATCATTCATGGTGTAATCAAAATATGTCCGACGCTCCTAGGACCTGAAAAGTGAGGAGACATATTGTAACCTTATTTTTATTTTGCATTTGATTCTAGGTCACTTACATATGCTATCATTTAAATTTCATGTGATTCTGACAAGTTTTTACCATGCTTTTGTTATTTCCCGCTTTCACTAACATGCAAGGAGCATCATCAGATTATGGGTGACAGAGGCCTAATTGGCAAAATTCGACCATCTGGGTCATCCCAAAATACCTTGTTTTACCTAACCCCAAATTTGAAAGTGATTTGGAGGCTTCTAGAATAGACATTTAGGAGGTGGCTTTTGGATAAGTTATGACAGTCCTAATTGTCCCACCCCGGAGCGATTAGAAATATGTACAAGATTTCTAGACTGTTCCTTTTATAGTGGCTCCTTGGTAATGTTTTATTGCTTCCATCAAATTTTTAGCTCATTATGAAATGTTTCAGTTATCATTTTAATCATTTTATGCATGCACTGACCGTAGGCCTTGGGGATCATGTGTTTCTCTCCATCCGCAGGTGCTACTAACCGTTTAATGTTTATTTGAACATAGGATATCAACACCAGAGGGGCATCAAGGAACCATAGACATATTCATGCAAGTGGCAGTGACATTTTGGTCCTCCCATTTTCAATGTGGGCACGCAGAAGATCTCAAAGGGGAATATATCATTCATGGTGTAATCAAAATATGTCCGACACTCCTAGCCCCTGAAAAGGGAGGAGATGTATTGTAACCCGATTTGGAGAAAATTAATAAAATAAAGGGCCACACTTTTACACTTGCTTTTAATCTCGTTTTAGTTCTTTGGTTTTCCTTATTTTCATGCATTCTCGTTCGTAGGACTTAGCGTTGCATTTCCCCTTCTGTTTCGCTTCTGTATCCTCATGCTTTCAGTGGTGATTAGGATGGGACATATGTCCCTTGATTTTGAGATCAAATTTCTGATCAAAAGTTGTGTGTTTTTGCTTGCAGGTATCAATATTTCAAGCACTGGACTACTGCTCGTCCCATCCCGTAACGAATACAAAGCTAGAATTCGTGCCACCTTGGGATGAATGGGAATTCATCTCACCTTGTGACGAATATAGATCTGTTATTCATCTCACCTCGGGATGAATAAATCTCTATGTAGTTTTAGATAAAAAACTTAGAGGCATCCAGTTTGGGCAGAGAAGAGGTTGGGGTTCTGAGCATCCTCTGTCATTTTATGTTTTATGTCTCTGTCATTTCTTGTTTCTTTTCTTGCATAGAAGAGTTTTACTGCATGTTTTTCTTTTTTTTTGCAAGTAAAAAGAACCCCACACACCACGAGATAATATAAACATCAAGGCGTTGGTCGTAAAACCCCAACCCTTGATCAAGACCAATGGTGGATTTCATCACCACCTTGGCTTGAAATATTGCATACATAACCCCAATCGTGACTGTTTCTAGACGTAAATCTTGATGAAAGCTGACCAAGTGTAGCTAGGGTGATTCCCAACGCATGAGGATAAGTCTTCTATGGTAGGTGTCAAAATAGAATGATTCCCATTTTGTACCGCATATGTGCCACATACTGTTCTACTCTCACGTACCAATAGTCTCCCTCATGTAAGGGCGGGTATATAGAGAGGTTCGGTATAATGGCCTGGAAGTGGTATATTGAAGGGGCGACCATTTTGGGAGATATAAGAACCCTCATATTGCATATACAACAAAAATTTCTTTACAAGGTTTTCAAAACAAACATCAAAACACACTGAACCATATTTAGGGCACACTTTTAATCCATAAAAGAGATAATCATTGCTTTGATTGTGTGTTTCCCTTTTGTTTAGTGTAGCATAAAAAATCATAAATAAGATAAAAGCATACACATATTTAGAGAAACATCACCATGGTGTACACCCATAGTTGAGCCCAATCATGGGCAGAAGCTATGAAAAGTGCACAGAGGGGGACAAGTCACCTTCGATATAGTCTTGAGGACTTGGTCATACCGCCTTGGCGACATGACCCATAAGATAGTCCACATCATGCCATTACAGAACAAGACTATAGAGGCACCCATTTGATGGGCACTCCCACTCAGCACAGACCCTTTTAGGAGGAGGCCATACACATGGCACTCAACATAGACGGGAGGGCTCCTTTAGATGCTCTTTATGAGTGGCCACCGTGCGATGAAGCGCTAGAGCAACATAGGGTCCATAAGGAGGGGCCACATGATTACATCATCCCTCCTTTACCCTTTATTACTACCCAAAACAATAAGCCAAATCCAGAGCACAAGGCTCTTCAGACAGGGCAAGCTAATTCTGCCCGCCCCTTTCACACATACGAGAGGGAGTACGAGGAAGACCACCACATTCCTCAAGAGTAATACACAGCACAGGAGCAATGTGCCTCTACACCTGCTATGTATCAAGATCACCCACTAAGGCCAGAACCTTGAGTGAATGTCGCTAACCTCGATAGAGGAAAGCAACCCATAGGGATCTCGGATCACCATGACTAAGATAGACATGTAGGAGAGGCATCTAGGCTTCCTAAACACAAGACGGTGGAACAAATTGACTTGGCCTTTGCCAAACATGCCACTCACAAAGCACAAATCACGTAGCTCAGGCAAGACAAATAATAGTTAGAGCACCTGTATCGCCTTAGCAAAGAACACATTCGATGTCAGACAGACGAATTGCTCCATAACACTATGCCTGAGAGGGTCCCAACCCCTCGTGCACATAAGATAGAATTGTATGAGAGGCACAACCCCTTGGTGTGAGATAGGTCCCCGCGACCTTATCAAATATTGCCTCCAAGACCTCCTAGACCTGAGTGGGAGGCCACTCATAAAAACAATGATGGTCACCCTCTACGGGCACCCACCCATGTTTACAGGTCTTGCCAAAGAACTCCTCAAGAAGCCTATGAGGAGTATGAGCAAGAAGAAGAGCGGGCTGAAACACCCTACCAAGGTAGGGGGGATGTTGTTCGGCTACCCCTCCATAGGCCTCAAGTTCCCCGCAACCCATAGCGGGAGCAAACCAAGGAGGAAGAGATCAAATCCTCCGATGCATATAAAGCGCTGCTAGAGCGCTTAGAGTCTATGGAGACCAAGACTTTTGGGCCCCAAAAGCCCACTTTACGCCAGCTTCGTAGTCACCCTGTGCATCCATCAGTGTCGGCACCCCCATACCCTAAACACTTTAAAATACCCCAGTTGGCACTCTTTAGAGGGCAGGAGGATGCCCAAGAGCACGTGACTAGATTCCTGAGCCAATGCTTTGGCATTCAGGACAATGATGCTTTGCTACTAAGAACATTCATAACCATGTTCATAGGCCCTGCCTCGGATTGGTTCACTCAGTTTCCAAAACATAGCATAAGTAACTTGGATTAGCTAGTGGATGCATTCCTCGAATGCTTCACCTTCAACACCAAGAAAAATGTGTCACTAAGCGACCTAGCTAGCCTCAGGCAGTATGAGGAAGAAACCATGGCGGCCTATGGAAATCGGTGGAGGACATTGCTTTCAAAGCTGCCCTACCTCCCTCCCATGTTTGACCTAACCCAAATGTTCTCAAAGAGTTGTTTGAGGTCGATCTCCATGCTATTGTAGCTACAACAATATGCCACTCTTGAGGAAGCCCTAGTGCAAGCCATAATCATTGAGGATATCAAGATACAAGATGGCAAGATTGCCAAGCCAAAGAAGAAAAAGTGGCCCAAAAATTCCAAAATAGGGACCACACAACCGAAACCCACTACGGTTAATCAGGTTGCTATAAACATGCCTAAGCCTGCACAAGCAAAACAACCCTCTCAGGCTAACTATCAAGAAGTTCCTCTTGACAACTATGAGAAGGAAAATCATCGGCAAGAGCAAACTTAGTAGCGTCGTTGTAGGCGATAGTTCACACCCTTCACAGAGTCCAAAGACTCATTGTTTGACCGTTTGTCCGTGGCAAACTTGATACACCTACCAGAAAGTCAACCCATAGACCCCAACGTGCCAAAACCTAAGGGCTATAGGGAAGACTTGTACTATAGATTTCATAGGCAGAAATGACATGACCTTTACGCATGTTGGAAGTTCAAGAGCTTCGTGCAAGAACTAATAGACAACAAGACACTGGCGGTGGACAATCCCATAGCGCCAAACAACCAAAATATGGGAGTCTTCAAAGACCCCCTACCTACCCATGATATGCAGGCAAAGACCCTTCAAGTCAATGAGGTGACACATAATTGTCCCATGTAGGGGTATGTAGGGATGATAAGCATAGTGACTCGAAATAAGAGATACCCAAGAGCTGCCCCCATAGCTATAGGAGAGGTTTCGACAACGTCACAACCTCAATAGCACCCTACGCAACCTCCCCCGCCTAGACCAGTGGCCACAATTTGGATTAGACTTACCCAAAGTTAAAGGACCACATTAGCTAGGCTCTCCATCTACGAGCTCATTCAACAATCATCGCCCTAGTGGGAGGCTCTAATGGAGATATTAAAATCCATCGAGTTGCAGCCCCACAAAGCAAAATATTTTAACAAATTTGTGGGACATGTAAAATAATGTATAGAACCAGTCATTACCTTTAGAGAAGAAGAACTAAAATCGATGACTGGTGATATGGCGGATCCACCCCTGCACATCATTGCGCGGGTCAACAGGATTTCGTATAAGATAGTGTTGGTGGACACCGGATTGTCCAGAAATATAATTACAACAACGACATTGAAACACCTAAAGTTTCCAGTATCTCACATCGTGACCTCCACCTATACTCTTTGAGCATTCAATGATGCGATATGCTCGACGGTTGGCACAATTGTCCTACCCATCCAAGTGGGACAAAAGACTATTCATATGTTGTGCCACATCTTGGAAGGTGAGATGGCCTATAATATCTTGTTGGGGCGACCTTGGATCAGGGACATGAAGTGTGTCCCTTCAATAGCTCATCAATGCTTAAAGTACACATTTGAAGGATAGGTGCATGTAGTCCCAATAGACTTAGAGCCCTTCAAATATTGCAATATGGTGCAACTGATGCCGCAGTTGACCCTTCCATCAACACATTTGGATTTTCAATTGAATCCATCTAACCAGGGTTGGATTCCGCATACATCCCCACTTTTAAGTCCATCAAATCACCAGCCGGGTCCATCATCATCATCTGATACTTCACCAACAATGCCACCTACGGTGTCCACACCGAAGGACAAGGGCAAGACACCCATAGAAGAGGCACCGCCCTCAGTCTCAACCATATCTATCGAAGAGATGCCTAGCCAAATGGAAGTCGAGACACCTGGTTCACCCTACATGGAGTGGACCCAGGAAGAACTCCCATTCCCTCCCCCTCCATAGCCAATGATCACCGTTGAGATGGCCAATACAGGCCTGGGGGAGTATCTAGTGTGGAACATTGTAGCAACACCCACACTTGAGTCCATGCAAGACATGGGAAGACCTCGCCTCCCCATCGGCACTGTGGTTCCTCTAGGCTACCCACCCAATCAGACAAACTTTGTTTATGGGGGCCTTGATAATGGCATTTAACCTTACATGCAAGAAGAAGAATATGAAGAGCCCTTTGTCGAGGACGTCAACTATTTGTCCAACCCGAACTTCACTTTGAGATATCTTGGCCAATGTAATTGGCATGGATATGGGTTGGGCAGGTATGAGCAAGGAGTGCGCATTCTTTTCCAACCAAGATATCAAATGCCATATGACAATTCAGGAGTAGGGTTCAACCACCCCCTGCCCCTTGACATCTTGGTAGAGAACATGCAAGGCCTAAGGATAGGCAACAAGGATAGGTTGGCATTAGATCCATATGCCAATCCTAACACAACATATACATTGGGGGATTACCTCCCATTGCTAACAACCAACCTTGTTGACCTTAACAACCCTTTCCCTTCGATCGAGAAAGGAGAAAGTTTGAGGACTCACCTACAAGAGGGATATAGACAAGGCCAAGAAGCGTCTTCAGAAGACAAATCAGAGTATGAGGTGGCGCCTTGGGACCCTTTTGAATCTGATAGCAATCATTCACAAGTGACCCCCATATATTATTATCAGGAGAGCTTCATGACAATGTTCCCTTTGGATGCTCCAATCGAGCAAGTGCCACTTCATGAGAATCAGGTCCCCCTGCAGAGAGCGAAACAACCCCGATGAGACCATATCAATTTGCTCGAGCAATACGAGCCTCATATGTCATAAACAGCTATCGAAGCCAATGAAGGCCTTTGGATCTCTGATAGCGATTATGAAGATGAGACTGAGATGGCATATCTCAACCATATGCGACAACAACAATACCCCGTGGACATAGATGACATGTTTGAATAGTTACACATAGGGCCAAGGCATAGGTGGCACCTAAACCAGGTGCAGTTGTACCAACTACTAAACCTGCCACTTCAAGTATACAAAGAACATCTTCCGCCCGGAGACCCTATAGAGCCATCAGTGCCAAGGGTGGACCCTATCCTTTTATCCACACATAGGGCTGATCCATTTGTTCTAGTACCCATAGATCTAGATTCGGAGCACAAATATCACCTAGGATGTTCGAGTAACCACACCCACAATAATGGAGACCAAAATCATTTCATCAACATGATCTCCATTGACTTAACCACCCCCATCCATAACCTAGCCGACCCAACACGGTCATTGCATCTAGACTTAGATGCTATAGATTGGGATCACGCTGACACACCACCATCCCCATCAGAGTACTGGCCTTGTGGTGGGATGTTCCATTTTACCCCAAGACAAACTCAAGATGTCTTCCATGTTGAAGAGGAACCCGACGTTCCAAACGTAGATCTAAATTCAGCAAATGATATCCACATTATCCCAACTCCACACCAGTTGGAGGACGGGTCCCACATGTCAGTTGAAGAGACGACTGATGTAGACATCGGCTCTGATCCAATGAATTCACAAATCATCAAGTTGGGGGTAAGTCTATACCCTAAAGAGCAAGCCGACTACATTGCCCTTCTCAAAGACAATAAGGAGGTTTTTGCATGGTCCTACAAAGACATGCCAAGGCTAGACCCACAGCTAGTCATGCATAATCTAACGTTTGATTTGACAGTCAAGCCAGTTAAGCAAAAACTATGTAAGATGCACCTAGTAGTAGCCTTAATGGTCAAAGATGAGTTACAAAAGATGTTGGATGCACAATTTTTCATCTTCGTGGATTACCCACCATGGTTGTCGAACATGGTACCCATTAAAAATCTTGACGGGAGGATTCACATATGCATCAATTTTTGAGACCTAAACAAAGCGAGTCCCAAGGATGATTTCCCCTTACCTAGCATCGATACATTGGTAGACGCTACAGTGGGCCATGAAATGCTCTCCCTCATGGATGGTTTCTCGAGATACAATCAGATTCGTATTAATCTTAAGGACCAACTAAAAACGGCATTCACAATGCCTTGGGGGACATTTTGTTATAAGGTCATGCCCTTTGGCCTTAAAAATGCTGGCACCACATACCAACATGCCATGACATACATCTTCCATGATCACATGCATAAAACTTTGGAAGATTACATGGATGATTTTTTGGCCAAATCTCTTTTGTGCCCAGATCATCTCGATGACTTAAGCAAGATCCTCGATCGCCTCATTGAACATAAAGTCAAATTAAACCCCAAGAAGTGTGTATTTGGCATCACATATAGAAAGATCTTGGGTTTCATAGTCTCCAAACGAGGAATTGAGGTCGATCCACACAAATTCAAGGCAATCCTTGAAATGCTTCCTCCAACTACCATCAAGCAACTCAGAAGCCTGCAGGGAAAGGTCGCGTCAATCAAGGGCTTCATAGCGTAGCTATCTGACAAGTGCCAACCCATGAATAAATTATTGCACAAAGGGGTAGCATTTCACTGGGATGACGAGTGCCAGTCAGCCTTTGATGAAATCAAATAATACTTGGCTTCACCGCCACTATTGGCACCACCTAGACCAGGAGTGTCATTCTACTTATACATCTCAGCTACTGAGGTGGCACTGGGCGCCATGCTAGCCCAAAAAAATGAACTACACAAAGAACAAGGCTAATTACTATCTTAGCCGCACCCTGGTCAGTTATGAACTTAACTATGCATACATCAAGAAGCTATGCTTGGCAGTGGTGTTTGCTACCAAAAAGCTATGCCACTACATGCTAAACAATACAACGTATGTTGTGTCTAAGGAGAATCCATTGCGATACATGATGAGTCATACTTATCATAGTAGCCGCATGACAAAATGGATCATGTTGTTGACGGAGTTTGACATCAAATTCATTGGATAGAAGTCCATAAAAGGTCAAGTCATCACCGATCAACTAGTAGAGGCTCCTCTTGAAGACGATTAGCCTCTAATCATAGAGCTACCAGATGATGGGGTCTTCCATGTCTCAGAATCACCAGATTTTGATGAGCCTGAGTCACAGGCCGACATAACCCTATTCTTTGATGCTTCTAAATGTGAGCAAGGGGGTGGCACGGGAATTGTATTCTTCACACCACAAAGGGCTCTAATGCCTCTATCATTTAAATTATATTTCTCGTGCACCAACAACAATGCCAAATACGAAGCCTTGCTCATAGGTCTTCAGACAACAATCACCATGAACATCAAATGTTTAAACATCTTTGGTGATTCGTTGTTAATTATTAACCAAGTAAAATGGGTATTCCAATGTAAATTCCCAGTTCTACAGGCCTACAAAGCCCTTGTGGACAAATTCCTAGCAAATATTGAATGGTATGACATCGAGGCACTCCCTCGATCATCGAATCATTTTGCAGATACTATGGCCTCCTTGGGGTCACTAATCCCGCAAGACCCTTCTGGTGAAATGACAACCATTCAGGTCAAAACATTATCGCAATCCACAATGGAGCATGCAAGCTCTGACCTAACACCAGGAATCCACCCGATCTAGATTGAATCATCTCAGGATAAGTTCTCTCGAATCTGTTATTTTCTAAATCGCACCGACTGGGGGTCCCTGTTCTCCCCGACCCCTCTTAATAGCAACACAATGCTATTCTTACAAGTTCTTTCCCACTCAGCTTTTTCTAGGGATGAAATTCAATAGGGATTGACCATTCATACCATCAAGGTTTTTGATCAGTAGGATTGGTACACACCCATAATAGATTACCTCAAGTTAGGTAACCTCCCACTTGGATTGACACATGCCATGAAAAGATCATTTAAACAAAAAGCGGCAAAACATGTCTTGCTAGGAGACATTTTGTATCGTCGAAGCTATGAAGGAATCCTCCTCCATTGCTTGGACCAACAAGAGTTCACTTGGGTGATCACCCAAGCACATGATGGTACATGCGGTGGCCACTTCAGTGGTATGGCCATCGCAAAGTGCATTCTCTGCCTGGGCTATTATTGACCAACTTTATAGTGATATTGTTGCACCTATGTAAAGAAGTGCATGAAGTGTCAACACCATGCTAATTTGACACATGTACCTTCCCAGGCCTTGTAGCTGATCCAATCGACTTGGCCATTTTCATAGTGGGGCTTCGATCTAATCGAAAAGATCTCCCTTATGTCATTGGGTCATCACACGTTCATCATAACGGCCACAAAGTACTTTACCAAGTGGGTGGAAGCAATTCCGCTAACCTCTATGACTGGACCCCGCATTGCAGAGTCTATTTTGCATAACATCATCTGTCATTTTGGTATTCCATCCAAGATCATCTCGAATAATGGAACGTCATTCAAGAACAAATATGTGAGTGCTTTGACAACAAAGTACAAAATTTAGCACAATTTTTCAACACCTTATTATCCGTAGGCGAATGGACAAGCAGAGGTGTCAAACAAAATGCTAGTTGCTATCCTCAAAAATATGGTCACAGATAGTCATAAGGATTGGCACATTCAAATCCTACTTGCCTTGTGGGCTTATCACACTAGCATTCGGATGCCCACTGGGGCAACTCCATTTTCATTGGTGTATGGCTCCGAGGCAATCATGCCTCTCGAGTCGAAAATACCTTCCCTATGCATATCAATGCAAGAGTTCATCGATGATGACACTACGTGGCAGGCCCGGTTAGACCAAATTATGTTGCTCTACGAAAAATGGATCAATGCTCTTGAGCATTTATGTATCTATCAAGAGCGACTTAAGAAATATTACAACATGAAAGTTCACCTGAGGGACTTTCAGGTTGGTGACTTGGTCTTGAAAGAGAACCAACAAAATTCTAACTTGCTGCCCCATCTACAGGACAAGTTCAAGGCCAATTGGTTGACAGTAAAATAGGACCTGGAACATACCGGCTCGCCTCTCTTGAAGGAATCAAGGAACTAGAACCCTTGAAAATCAGTCATTTGAGGCCATTCCACATTTAGAGAGAGCCATAGCCCACCCCAAAAGCTCCAAGGATTCTCATAATTGCTTGGTCAAACCCAAAAAGCTCCAAGGATTCTCACAATCACTTGGTCAAACCCAAAAAGCTCCAAGGATTCCAGTAATCGCTTGGTCAAACCCAAAAAGCTCCAAGGATTCCAGCAATCGCTTGGTCAAACCCAAAAGCTCCAAGGATTCTCACAATCACTTGGTCACACCCAAAAGCTCCAAGGATTCTCATAATCTCTTGGTCAAATCCAAACAGCTCCAAGGATTCCAGCAATCGCTTGGTTAAACCTAAAAATGCCTTAAAGGTATCCATAAACCCTTTGGTCAAACCAAAAGCTCCAAGGGTTCCCAAAATTGCTTGGTCAAAAACAAATATTCAAAAACAAACACAAAACAATCAGATCATCAAAAATAACAAAAAAAATTGCATCTCAATTTCATGCATACTCATAAACATCAATGAGCTTCAACAAGTAGTTTTTAAAATGCAAAAAGGGAAAACCCTAGGTTCTGATGGTTTTCCTATTGAGTTCTACCAAGAGTTATGGGATATTCGTCATGTTGATTTATTAGAGGTGGTGGAAGAAGCCAGGAAAGCCAAAGAAATTTTGAAGGTTATAAATAAAACTTATATTACTCTTGTTCCAAAAGTTGAAGAGGTTGATCATATCTCAGATTTTAGACCTATTGCTTTATGTAATGTTCTTCTCAAAATCATTACTAAAATCATGGCAGAAATGTTGAAGCTTCTTTTGCATAAGATTATTTCCCCAGAGCAAGGGGGTTATGTGGAAGGATGTCAAATAGTATATGATATAGTTCTTGCTTAGGAAGTCATACATTCCATGGATATGCAAAATTCTCCTTCCATGTTCATTTGGTTAGACTTATCCAAAGCTTATGACAGAGTGGATTGGCACTTCCTTATCAAATTTTTGAGGCAATTTGGTTTCTCTAAGGATTGGATGGATTGGATTATGGGATGTATCTCTTTAATTTCCTACTTAGTTCTTATCAATGGTAGGCCTTCTCAGTCTTTCCCACATTCCAGAGGTATTATGCAAGGTGACCCACTATCCCCTTATTTATTCATCATTCTTGCTAAATTCTTGGGTAGGACTATAACCAAAAAGAGGGAAAAAAACCCTTGAGGGAGTTACCATTGCTCATGGAGCTAGATCTATCTCTCATCTTCAATTTTTGTATGACTCTACTCTTTTAGGTAAAGCTACATCTAAGGAATATTCTAATATTAAGTAAATCATTAGTTGTTTTTCTAATGCTACTGGGCAGTTGATCAATGAAGACAAATCTAAAGTTATTTTCTTTCACTGCTCTGCTAGACAGGAATCCATGGTCTTGGATAAGATAATATATAAGAAGACCTCTCTTCCAATAACTTATTTAGGTATTCCCATAAATATTCAAAGGCAAAAAAATAAATATTGGAATTGGTTGTTGGACAAAGTCAAGAAGAAAATTGGAAAGTGGACCAAAAAGTGGCTTTCTTTTGGGGGTAGAATCGCCTTGGTAAAATCAGTCCTTCAAGATATTCCTATTTATGTTTCTTCCATTTTGAATATCCCAAAGGTTGTTCTTCGATAATTGGATAAAATCAGTCATCGTTTCCTTTGGAGTGGTACTAAGGAGAAAAGAAAACGGGCCTTGGTGAAATGGGATACTTTATGTCTTCCTAAGAGTGAAGGGGGGTTAGTATTATGGTATTCAATTAATAACAACAAAGCTTTAGCTGCTAAATTATATTGGAGGATGTTGCATAACCCCAATGCTCTTTGGGCCAATAATCTTCGTGCTAAATATACTGAGAATAAAAGTCTTGAAGACCTTATTCGCTATCAACTTCCTACCAAAGGTTCTCCCATTTTAGTAGTTCTTAAGACTGGTGAGGATTTTATAAAGAAAAAATTATTTTGGATCATTCATAATGGTCAACATGTAAATTTTTGGACAAATTCTTGGGATGGTCACAAGCCTTTGATAACTCAGTTTCCTAACTGGAGGCCTTGGATGGAGGAGCTTCACCGAGCTAATTGGATAAAGGTGGCTAATTATTGTCGATACCATACTGGTAATTCAAAGGTTGGTAGATATTGGATTCCTATTGAGGACTGGCCTATTCAAATCCTAAAAAGGCAAAGACAAGATATCCAAGGCATCCTTCATATGAGATCCCTCTCTTGGTCCCATGAAAAATATTGTTTTGGATGGAACAACACTACTAAGAGTGAGTATTCAATTGCTCAAGGTTATTTGACCTTATGCCATAATAATCCCAACCATTCTTTTGACATATTTTCTCAATTGTGGGCTCAAAATATCTGGCCTAAGGTGAGGTTCTTTAATTGGCTTTTATTGCATCGTAGGGTGCTTACTGGTGAGCAACTTATGAAGCATGGTTTTCATGGCCCTTTTAGATGTGAAATGTGTGAAGAGAATGTAGAAAATATCAACCATATTTTTCTTGATTGTACTTCAGCCTCTGAGCTATGGAGGATAATGGCCACTTTACTTGGCTTATAGTGGTCCAATTTTTTTACTTTTGAACAACTTTGGAGGGATTGGACTAATCAAGAGGGTGTTGATCATTTTATTAGGCAGTTAGTTTGGATGGGTTCTACCATCCTTATTTGGAATATTTGGAATGAAAGGAACAACCGAATTTTTAATCAAGATAGAAAGGATGTTCACTATATTTGGCAAAAGACCATAGCCAACTTAGTTGAATCAGTCCATGATCTCCTTAATCACCCCCAAAACTCCCACCAAATATGGGATCAAGTGATGCAAATATTGAATATTAAACCTTCTAAGGGCAACCATCTTAAAGGGAATGTGAGTATTAGTAAATTGGATAGGAATAGAAATTGGCAACCTCCTCCTAAGGATTTTGGAAAAGTCAATACTGACGGAGCCTCTAGAGGGAACCCTGGAAAAGCTAGTGTGGGAGGAATTGGTAGACTTTCAGATGGATCCCTGGTTTTTAATTTTGCTGAGAATTTGGGTATTCTTTCCAATAACCTTGCTGAGGGGTATGGTATCCTCGAGAGGTCTTCGGGAGGCTACTAAGGTTGTATGGGAAAAGGTGTTAGTTGAGTCTCGACTCTCAACTTATGATTAATCTCTTGAAGAATCCTTCTAAGAATCATAAGGTGGATTGGAGAATAAAAAGAATTATTGAGAAGATTCAGTTAATCCAGATGGGATTTTTGAAAGTTGATTACAATCATGTGGTCAGAGATCAAAATAAGAGTGTTGATGCTTTAGCTAATTGGGATTTGGACAAAAGTTATCTTACTTGTTATGACCACCCTCCTATATGGTGGGCTTCTCAAATTAGGGAAGCTCTTCTTTCTATCATTTCTTTGGATGGCTCAAGTTTTGAAGGTACCTAGTTTCTTCTTGTTTTTTTTTTTTTTGCTTCTCTTTGGTTCATTCAGTTTTTTTTTAGTTCCCTAGCTCATTCTATTCTTTATTTTGTTTCCTTTGTTGATTCTTGCCTTAATAGTCTTATGGTCTAGATAGGTCTTTGTTTTGTTCTTTTTTTATTTCTTTTTTTTGTTTTTTTTGTTTAGTTTTTTAAGGTGGGTGGGTTTTTTTATTTTTTTTTGTTTTTGTGTTCTTTGTGTTGTTTTTTTTTGTTCTTATGTTTTTGTTGTTTTGTTTTTTTTTTTTTCTGTTTTTTGTTATTGTTCTTGTGTTTTTTTTTGTTCTTGTTCTTGGGTTTCTCTTTGTTTATGTTATTTCATGTTTTTATGGGTGAGTGTTTTCTATATTTTTTGTTTTTTTTATTGTCTGTTGTTGGTTGCTTTTTATTTTTATTTTTGTTTTATTTTTTAATTTTTAAGGTTTTGATTGTGTTTATTTTTCTTGTTTTTTTTTGGGTTATGTCTTTGTAGTGTTCTGTTGTTTTTGTCCTGTCTGTGTTTTGTTATGTGTTTCTTGTGTTTTTCTATGTGGTTTGTGTTGTGGTTTCTTTTATCTTATTGTGCGTGTTTGGTTGTGCTTTTGTTTTTGACACACTCAAGGACCATCTTTTTCATTTTATTTTATTATTTTTGTTGTTATTTGCTTATTTTTAATTGGGTTTTTGTGTTTGTTTGCTCCTTGAGTGTGTCAAAGGTGGTAGGCCAGGTCCGAGTCTTGGGAATTTTTGGCGGAATGGATACCCCTGCCTCCTTGGGTCTTACCCGAAAGTGGCATCCCTTTTGGGATGTTTTCCACAAATTAAAAAAAATACAAAAATATAATCAACTGCATTAGGCATCGCATCCATACATGGCATATTTGTTGGTCATACATGTCACAAGAACCATAGACTGTAATTAATCAGCAGTTCCATCATTTTCCACTTTCAATCCATTTTATAAACACATCCACCCAGAATAACACCATCCACATTTTAGCATAGTCAGTTGTCTCCTAATGGATTTAGGGTTTTCGCCATTCAGCTATCTTTAAATTTCTAGCCAAAAATTGTACAAAGTCAGACATATTTTACAAAGGTAGAGTTTTACTTGGATCACGCCTCGTTACGTAACATCCCTACACAAGTTAAAACACATAAAATAACTCCCAAGTTGTGTGAATGCAAGAGAAACCTACAAAGCAGTCTAGGGTACCATAGGTGAAAGGTTAGCCTGTTCATCCCCCTGTGCGACTGGTTTGAGAATGCTGAGAATTGACAAAAGGACAAGCTCTTCCACATCCATTCCCCATAATAAACAGTGGTTTTTACCACTATCCATCATATCCCCAATCACCTTTGGTCCCCAAAAGTTGTAAGGATTCGTACTACACGCCCCTGACAAGGATGGGTAGTCGTCCCCAAGGCCTAAAAGGATCAATGCCATTCAAAAGCAAAATCCCAACAATCCATCATCACAAACATCTCCAAAATACCTTTGGTCCCCAAAGTCATAAGGATTCGTACTACACACCCCTGACAAGGATGGGTAGTCATCCCCAAGGCCTAAAAGATCAATGCCCTTACATAATAACATCCCCAATCCCCTTTGATTCCCAAAGGTCGTAAGGATTCGTACTACACGTCCCTGAACAGGATGGGTAGTCATCCCCAAGACCAAAAGGATCAATGCCATTCACAAGCCAAAAACCTACGAAGCTCAACTTTGCAACCTAAAAAACAAAAAAGCAAAATTAAATAATAGTGGTTATCATCACTATTCAAATCCCTTGCTCAAAAAGAAAAACAAAAGAGAAAAATAAACAGTGATTTTCATCACTATGTATACGAGCAAGTATCCCAACAAGTTGAGCAACCGAAAGACGCCTGAGCTTGAATCCTTGGAATTCTCAGCATTCGAAAAACCATCTAGGTGATCCTCATTAAGGGTTTGGTGGATAGCCTACCTGACAATGGCGGTATCCTAAACGCATGACGATATGTCTATCACATTAGCTTTGCGTGTGAGCAAACCAATGTTTGCATGTGGATGAGCTAGCTTATGGTACCTTAGATTGTCCCATGGATTAATCTTACTAAATACAACAAAGGAGTTAGTGGAGCTAATTAGGTGATCCTCAGTACAAGTTTGGTTGATAGCCTATCTGGCACTGGCGGTATCCTGACAAATACCACATAAACGAATTCAATTGCACACACAGGGATGTGAAATAACTTGGTCCAACTCAAGTCTGATTCGTACCTTATTCAAAAGTCTTGCGAGATAAATGTACAGTCTTGGCTAGTTAATTAAAACATCTGAATCTCAAAAAACCTTAACTACATTTTAAAACAATGGGTACATTTCATTACTCACATCACCATCAAAAAATATGAAAAATACAAAAACAAAATTATCACATGCAAAGTCATTCCACAAAGCATTCACATTGTACAAGAAAGCCAGTCACTCCTGTACAGTCTATGGTGCCATCGACAAGTTACCAACAAATCATTTCATTCATTCCATATGCATACATCATATCATTAGAAACATCGCATTCATAATAACACATGCATACATCATCATAAATAAATGTGCATAAACAAAAAAATAAATCACGACAAGTGTATAACCAAAAAGAAAAGTCATGTATATATATATCATCAAAATGCCCATAGGCTACAATAAGTCGGTCCTCTGACCTCGCAAAACAAAGCAAAAACTCAAAAACCCCCAAGCCTAGGGCATCGACCACCATGATCACGCAGGATCGATGCGACGGGAACTACCCCCCATGGTGTGGGTCCTATGCGACCTCTCAGGGCGGCTGCTGCTAGCCCCCGCATCATGCCCACTAGTGCCCCCCTCATCCATCCGCCTGCGATGAGATGATGCTGACTGCTCAGTATCGCTGTCTCTCATCCGACATGAAGACCCACCTCCAGGGAGCTCAGGTAACCGCCCATCAAGGTGGATAATATCTACCTCCAAATCCATCCGATGTCGAAACCAATCCACCTCCCATCGATGGTACGCAGCCACTACATCATCGCGCTATGCACCAACTGAGTTCGTAGGAGATCCCTCTCCTGCGTAGCATCTGTGTCCCCATCCCATCGGTGGTACGTAGCAAATGCATTCTCTCGCTCTGCCAACTGAGTCCATAGGAGATCCCTCTCCTACAAAGCCTCCCCAAGCTCCTCATCCTATCTCCAAAGTAGATCCTCCAATCATGCTATCTCAGCATGATCCCTCACCTCCACACCCTCCAGGACAGCTTAGTGCATAGGCATATCTAGGACTGCAGGTTGCTCCGGCTCCCACTGCTCTGGGACATCCTGCATATCCGACTGCTCTAGAACCCCAAAATCATCCCCCCAAAGTTGTCAACCTCCACCATGTCCGCATCCTCGAGCGGAGCCCCCCAACCCTCTCCCGATGCCTCTGCACCCTCACCACCTACTGCTACCACCTCTGGACCCCCTAGAGGCCCCTCGCCTCGCCACCGCCACAATGTCCACCACTGGTCATACTCAGTGGTCACCCCGACGTTGTCCACGTCAGGGACATCGATCACAGGATCCGACTCCTCACCAAGTGGCTCGATGATCGGCCAGGCAAGAGTCCTCTCATCGCCCCAATGCCGATAGATCAAGGGCTCACCAGGAAACCCCTGGTGCACCCCAAACTATCATGTCACTCGAACGTACGAGAAGTACTCTTGCTCGGTCCCGTGTCGCCCAATCAGCCATCTCCCCCTGCACACCTATCGGAGCCACTCTCCAGCCTTAGGCCAGGCTGGATAGTCCCGGTATGGGTGCCAGAACACCTCCCCTGGAGCAAGCCGAGCGAAGGCATCAACATAGTGCCCTACGACACCTGCCCACCATCGACTCTACCCTTGCTCCTCAGACCGCCACCATAGAGCCGCATACCCTATCTCTCTGTCCACCATCTCTACCCGAGTAGTCCATGGCAAACCCTGTGGCCGCTCCATAGCTATGTGCTACCACCCCCAACACTACAATAGGTAGCTGCACCCAATCCCCTTCTGCCTTCGACAACGGACCTCGTACAACTCATCATAAAGCTGTGCTAGAAGCGTCTGTCCCCACCTCATAATCAAAGGTGCCTCCATCGGGCACTCGACCAATCTAAACACTACCTCCAACAGGTTCCAAGGGAACCTCACACCTGAGGAGTCAGGCAGCAACATGTTGGAGATGAGGGTCATCAGTAATGCATGCCTCACCCCCAACACACCCCTCTCTAGCCACCACCGCACCAAGATACCACCAATCAGGCAATCCCCCTCTACCCTCTCCACCGGACTATCCACCCCCATCTCCACCCCATGCCCGAAGCACCGTGTCAGCACAACCATCCGCTGATCACGTGGCATAGTCTGAATAGGAAGCCCGTCTATCGAAATCCATAGAATCCGATAGACATCCTCAAGAGTCACCGTCATCTCCCCTGTTGGGAGATGAAAGGTATTAGTCCGGGGATCCCACAAGTTGATCAAGGCCATCAGATAGGCTCGATCCCCCACCATAGGCTCTAATCGAGTCACCTGCTTGAGCCCAAGGGCATCAAGCCACTCCCAGTCAGCCACAGTCAGTGCCTCCCACGCTTCAAAAAACACCGTAGGCACACGGTACCGACTCTTCACAACCTGCAAAAGAAAACAAATCAAAAACATTAAAACATGACAAAACAAACAAAAAAATTGTACAACACTAAAACAATATACAACAATGTATACAAATTGTACAGATAAATACATTTACAAAAAATGGTACAACAACAGTAACAACACTGTACAGACAAACAAATTACAACCTTACAATCTAGGGTTTTTTACCTATTTTTTATATAAAAAAAAAAAAACAAAAAACACAAACATTTAACCTAGGGTTTTTAACTCTAGTGCAAAACAAAAAAAAAACAATAATTACAAAAAAAAATCACAAACACACCTAGGGTTTTTAACTCTAGTTCAAAATAACAAAAACAAAAAAAAAATTAATACCTAGGGTTTTTAACCCTAGTTCAAACAAAAAAAAAAAAACTAGTTCAACCAAAAAAAAAAAAAAACATGCCTAAGGTTTTTAACTCTAAATCAAAAAAAAAAAAAACAAAATAAATTAACCTAGGTTTTTCATCCTAGTCTAAACAAAAAAACAAAATAATAGTTAACCTAGGGTTTTCATCCTAGTCTACACAACCACAAAAACAAAATACAAATAACAGTTAACCTAGGGTTTTCATCCTAGTCTAAACTGACAAAAATAAAAAATAAAAACAAAATTAAACAGTTAACCTAGGGTTTGACCTTAGTCTAAACTGATAAACAACAAACAAAATACAAACAAAGTGAAGTTTTTGACCTTTGTTTAAACTAGGGTTTTTTACCTTAGTTTACAAAAAATCAAAATCTAACCTAGGGTTTTTAAATTCTAGTTTAACACAAAAAAACTACAAAAAAATCAAAACAAAATCACAACTAGGGTTTCTAACTCTAGTTAAACAAAAATAAAAATTTACCCTAGGGTTTTCATTTACTGTAACACAAAAAATACAACACACAATAAACAACAGTTTTCAGTTCCTAGGGTTTCAACTTAATCTACTAAAAAAACACCGAAAACAACATAAAAACATTTTTTTAAGCTAAGTTTTCAATCTTAGTTTAAACTAGGGTTTTATTTTTTTAGCTTACAACAAAACACAAATTCACACAAACAACACACATTTAACTAGGGTTTTCATTTTTAATTTGAAAAACAAAATACAAAAGAAAAAAGAATTGCGGTTTTAAACTGTAACACAAACCAAACAAAATACAGAGGAGGATCACTTACCGGTCTCGCTTCGGCTCCGCCGCTTGATGATCCGGTCCGTGAACTCATGGTGTCCCTAGAAATTTGATAGCGCTCCGCTACGCGAACTTGACCTCCTCCTCCTCACAGCTCCCAAACGCCAGGAAAAACAAATGCAAATGAGCCCAAAACCTAGTTTTGGCCCTTAAATAGGCTTTTAGGCCTGTAATCGTTCCCCCTTGGGATGAGCACTCTAGTTAGCACTCGTCCCACCCTGGGATGATTACTAAACTGGTATTCGTCCCACCCAGGGACGATTACAGAGCAAAAATTTCAAAAACAACAAAAACTGCACCAAAATGCACAAAAAAATAGCAATAAACTTGCCGATCAAAGGGGCCTTTGCGCCTACGATTCTTGGCATGCAAAACCGATGTTGGGGTCACAAATCCTCACTATCCTACTCCCTAAGAAGGCTATCATAGCCGGACCGCTCCACGGGAGGACGGATTTTCGAGAATTTCATCCCCAAACGACGTCACAAAAAGGGTCAAAACCCAACCAAAAATAGCAATAACATTGCCAAACGAAGGTGCCTTTGCGCCTGACATTCTTGGCATCCAAAACAGACGTTGGGGTCACAAATTGTCACTATCCTACTCCCTAAGAAGGCTACCATAGCTGGACCGCTCCACGGGAGGACGAATTTTTGACAATTTCAGCTCCAAAATGCGTCACAAAAAGGGTTCAAACCCACCAAAAATAGGTCAAAATGTTTAGAAACTGCATAAGCATTCAATGAAAAACAACTGAAGGCACCCTTACCTAAGTCATCTTGGGTCAAGCGACTCATCACTTTTCTCATGTCGGTCATTCCCTCATCGATTCGTCGCTTGAGGGGGTAGTCACACTTAGTCACCAATCAACAAAAACACACCCAATCAAGGAAATGGCACGCATTCAAAGGATCATTGACAAAGACAATCATGCTCCTGCTTGGGGCAGCAAACAAGCAATAATCACAAGCTGATCAAACACTTGGCATTCTAGAATCATGAACTCAAGGTTCCCATAGACAAAAGGTTGCGCCCTTTGCCTATTCATGACTGAACAATGTCCAAGATCAAGTAACACCTCACTGAAAAAGGTTAACACTTGAATTAAGCTCCTTAGCTCGTCAGAAGCAAGGATTCAAGAATGCGTGCCCTTTCCATACTTGGGGCATCAAAATTTGGTTAGGTTACTAAGAAACCCTAATCATTAGTGCTTTGGTTATCTATTTTTGCTCAGCATTGCGCCATGCACAACGCATCCCAAAAAGGGGCATCTGTAGACACCAAAACAGCACCAATCCGATTATGTGACTGACAAGCACTGATCGAATTGACATACATAGCCCCTAGGGCAGCCCCTAGAGGTTAAACAGTGGTCCTAACCACTCCCACAGTAGTTTTGGAAGGTCAGAGGTCAATTTGGCACCTTTTCAGCACTTTGCTCCCTACTCGTCCCACCCTGGGATGATTACAAACTGGTATTCATCCCACCCCGGGATGATTATCAGCATTCATCCTAGGGTGGGGCGAATAGCAGGTTTGACTGGGAAAAAGTCAAACCTCGATAGGTCCGCCACTTAACTGCAACTTTAGGACATGCAATTGTGAGGAACGACTTCAAATCAGAGAGAGATACTTCAGTCATGCATGCCTTGATTTTGGAGGCCTCATGCAAGGAGACTCTAAATCAGGGAAGAATATTTTCTCCCAAAATAGGACAAGCAACTCAAGTGGCGCCCTCGCATGCGCATTCAAAGAGAGAGACCCTAGGTCTATAAATTGGTGAGTCTTCTCACCCCAAAAGGAGGAACAGAGAGGAGCATTTGGAGCAATGAAGTGCTGCCAAATTACATCCTCACCCATCATTTGTGCTTTTACATCCTTGATCTCTCTTTTGGAAGGGAGGTTATTGGGTGATTATTGGAAGCGCAATCCGGACCCAAACCCAAACATTTGGCCACAATACCCCACCAAATTTTTTGACACAACCCCATAAGAGGTTTTGGACCCATCCCAAGTGGATTGGTGCCAAAACTGAGTCCCAAACGGTGGGCGTCCTGCCCCTGGGCGCCCCTCGCACTGTTGTAGTTCTAATCGCCCCACCCCGGAGCGATTAGAAATCTATGGCATATTTCCTTAATTTTTCTTTTGCATTTGATTCTAGGTCACTTACATATGTTGTCATTTAAATTTCATGTGATTCTGACAAGTTTTGATCATGCTTTTGTTATTTCTCGCTTTCACTAACATGCAGGGAGCATCATCATATTCTGGGCGATAGAGGCCGAATTGGAAAAATCCGACCATCTGGGTCGTCCCAAAATACCCCGTTTTACCTAACCCCAACTTTGTAGGTGATTTGGAGGCCTCTGGACTAGACATTTAGGAGGTGGCTTTTGGATAGGTTATGACAGTCCTAATCGTCCCACCCCGGAGCGATTAGAAATATGTGCAAGATTTCTAGACTATTCCTTTTGCAGTGGCTTCCTGGTAATGTTTTATTGCTTCTATCAAATTTTTAGCTCATTCTGATATGTTTCAGTTATCGTTTTAATCATTTTATGCATGCACTGACCGCAGGCCTTGGGGATCGCATGTTTCTCTCCATCCGCAGGTGCTACTAATCCTATTTACTATTTCTCTGAACATAGGATCTCAACACCGGAGGGGCAGCAAGGAACCATAGACATATTCATGCAAGCGGCGATGACGTTTGGTCCGCCCATTTTCAATGTGGGCACGCGGAAGATCTCAAAGGGGAATATATCATTCATGGTGTAATCAAAATATGTCCGACGCTCCTAGCCCCTAAAAAGGGAGGAGACGTATTGTAACCCGATTTGGAGCAAATTAATAAAATAAAGGGCCACACTTTTACACTTGCTTTTAATCTCGTTTCAGTTCGTTGGTTTTCCTTCTTTTCATGCATTCTCATTCGTAGGACTTAGCGTTGCATTTCCCTTTTGTTTTGCTTTCGTATCCTCATGCTTTCGGATGGTTGTACACTATATAATACATAGGCCACCCCTAATAAATGGATCCCCAAACATTTTCTATAAATCATTTCTAAAGCTGCAAATAAAATTTATTCGAGTGTTCATAAATATATTTTTAAGCGTCCGATGTGCATGAATTGATATGGGTGGAGTATGTTGGAGCCTGGGCCCACTCTCAACAATATTCCTCCCTATTTTCTTATTTTTCTATAATTAGTTTATTCACTATTTATTTTCCTATTTTCTTTCTTTTCTACAATTTATTTAATTTTTGTAATTTCCCTATTTTTTTGTATTTTCTTGCAAGTGTGTTTTTCACTTTCCATAGTTTATTTTCAATCATGTGTTTGATAATGTAGGCTAAATTACTGGTTTGTATAATAAATAGAACTACACAAAAAACCACCCCCTCAAAAATTAGGATATAATGGACTCATCTCATTAGTTTTACAGGCATAAACTATGCTTAGTACTTCACAAGTTTATGATCTTTCCTAGGTTTGATAATTTAAATGGAGGCAATAAATTAGATGTATTTATAACAAATGTTTTACCAACATTTTGGCACCATTGGCAGGGAAGTACCAATTGTAATACCTTATTTTTTTATTAAGTGTATCTGAAAATTCTAGGATAACTTATCTACAAAAATTTTCCACCTAATCTTGTATGAGTCCACCAAGAATCAGAGGACCAGACGATCATTTTCTCAAGAGTAAGGACCTTATTTCACAAGAAGCCCCTAAATCAACTGTACCAAATTTTGAAGTTGAAATTTCATCACCCCTACCACCTCCACCAGTGCATTGGAGTCAACATCCAATTTTTGCACAAAGTTCTTCTTTACCAAAACAACCAAATCTTGATGAAGAATTAGTGGTAGATAATAGAGAAGTTAGAAGAACCCAATATAAGGAGGATTTTTTGTACAACCAAAATTGGAAAGCAATATAGGATGGAACTATATCAGTAGTCAAATTAGATATTCTTGTGTAGAATACTCAAAATGATAGACAAGTTTTAGAGACTGCTTTAAGGTCAATAGGTGTAGAGATCCCATTTACAAAAAATATGGTTGAAACTGAAGAGACATCCACCAATTTTAAATTTCCAATAGAAGAGGCAATAAAAGAAACAAAAATGAAACACATTTAAGACTGAAGTTTTTGACTTGTTCCTTTTTAAGTATGATGTTCTATGTAGGTTAGTAGATTACAAGATTGATGCCCAAAAGTTGAAATTATTTCCCTCAACTTTGGATGATTCAGCACTGCACTGGTTCATTAGTTTGAAAAAAAATAGATTACTACCTGGGAAGATATTAAAAGACTCTTCCTAGAACAATACCAAAACTTTATTAGGGCATGGGGTTCTAGATAGGAAGTCTTTGATATGACTCAGAAGGAAGATGAATCGTTGGAAGAATACTAGGATAAATTTAGCTTTAACCTGCAAAGATATCCCCATGCAAAACTAAGTGATAGGTCCTTAAGAAGTATCTTCTTAAAAGGGCTCACCAATGAGTCTCTTGAAGCACTGAACATGATATATGGAGGAGATGTTTACCATCATCAAATGTCATTTATTCGATGGTTGTGTCAGAATTATTCGATAAGGAAAGGTAAACTAACCTCCCAAAGTATCAAACCAATAGCCATAGTAACTAAAACTAAAATAGATAACATGCTATAAGACCTAAAAATTGAGATGATGTCATCCAGTGTACGTCATATGGATACTCTTTTACTTTAGAAGAAGAGGTAGGAGAACAAGGCAACTTTGTCCCAAATGTAGAGGGAAGCACCCCAAAAATGTATGTTTGAAAAACAAGATTAGAGTATGTGCAGTTTATTAGAAAGACCATCAGATAAAGTTGTGTCAACAATTACCAAAATCTAGAGAATATCTTGAAGTAGCAAAAGTATATTTCATGGGAAATAGGAGAAACTAGTAACAATATCCTATGGAAAAACAACATGCTAGTTGGAATTCCACCTTATGGGAGAGGTAATTACATGAATCAAGGTCAAGTTCAGCCACCCAATATGGGTTGGTGGGGATAAACACCCTCCAAGGAACCACTCCTTATAATCCATACCCATGGATACCACATCAGAATCCTGGACCTTAGTGGAGAAACTATAATGTGTGGAATCCAACTCCACAAAATTTTAACACAAGTCCCACTACAACAGGTTTGCCAGCTCCCCTACTTTGAGACCTACTCAACTTCCTACACAACCTACATCAAATACCAATAACAACAAATAAAATCAACTTGCATACCAAGTGGGAAATATCAAGAAGACAAGCAGGAGTAGAAATAGCTACTTTTGTAGAAGAGGAGGAAAATGTAGAAGTAGAAAATGAGGAATCACCTATTGTAGAAGAGGTAGAGGAAGAACCAATTACTGAAAATGACAGAGAAGAGGTTACACCATTAAATGCTACAAGAACCAAGGAAGTTAGTACAGTCGAAGTTTGATATTTTATCCAATTTAAAATATTTAAGTCACAATTCCTCTTTTCTAGACTATAATAGATGTTCCAATTTACACAAAGGCCATATAGGAATTATTTCTAAGAAAACCAGGCCGAAAGCTAGCAAAATCAATTAGTGTGTTGGGTTAGTTAGCTGATATCATGTTGGAAAACATCTACCACAAAAAAATATTTTGATCTAGGAAGCCCTATTTTAACTATCAAAATTAAAGGCTATCCTTACCCAAAACACTAGTAGATCTAGGAGCAACCATTAATTTCATGGCCAAGGATACTATGTTGAAACTTAAAACTCACAAATCTGAAGCCAACTAAAACTATTCTTCAATTGGATGACAGATCTACAATACTCCCTAAAGGAATGTTGGAGGACATTATAGTTACAGTAGATGCATGGGAATATCCAACATATTTCTTGGTGTTGCAATCAAAGTTTGGATTGGGTGGTTATCCACTCATCTTAGGTAGACCCTAGTTGGAAACAATTGATGCCTACATAAGTTGCAGGAATGGATAAATGACCATTTCTAATGGCCAGAATGTTAAAAATATGATTATTCATCCACCTGCACAATCTATTGATTTGTTGGGAGAACCCGACTATGAAGATCAAAATATTGGTGATTTATCAATGATTCAACCCATAATGGCATTGGATGAGCTTGAGGATGAAAATGATGAGGAGAGAGTTATAACAAATTTTTTCCAAGGAGAATCCTCTTCATCCTCCTCCAGAATAACCACTTGTTGGAAGTAAATATCATCACATCAAACAAATTGAGGTTGCACCTAGGAGGATATTGAATGTAAATAATGAGTTAACACTCATTCAATAGGACACCCTAAAAGAGATATTGGTCAAACATCAAAATTATTTTGCTTGGGATTATTCAGACATGAGGGGAATTGCTCCTCAAGTTTGTACTCATCACATATATCTGGAAGAACAAGTAAGACTAGTAAGACAACCACAATGTCGGATGAATCCAACCATGAAAGAAATTGTTAAAACTAAATTACAGAAACTCTTGATAGTTGGATTTATCTACCCTATATCTGATAGTGAATGGGTATCACCTTTGGTGGTGGTGCCCAAGAAAAATGGAAAGTGGCGTATTTGTGTTGATTACAAAATGCTCAATAAGGCAACAAAGAAAGACCACTTCCCCTTACCTTTTGTGGATCAGTTCCTCGATACCTTAGTAGGAAGAAAGTACTTTTATTTCTTGGATGGGTTTAGTGGATACAATCAGATATATATTGGGGAAGGGGATCAGGATAAAACAATGTTCACTTGTCCATGGGGAACCTTCACTTACCGAGTCTTACCCTTTGGTTTGTGTAATGCACCTGCCACTTTTCAAAGGGTAGTATTGAGTATCTTCTCTGATATGATTGGGGAAACTGTGGAAGTATACATGGATGATTTCACCATTTACGGTGAGACTTTTGAGGAAGCCACAACAAATTTGGAAAGAGTGCTTCAATGGTGTGAAGAAACTAATCTATCCCTGAGTCATGAAAAATGTTTTATGTTAATGTAGGAGGGGATAGTATTAGGACATCATATTTCTACAGATATGGTATAAAGGTAGATAAAAATAAAATTGAGGTAATAAAAAATCTGCCCACTCCCAAAACTCAAAAAGATGTTCAAAGTTTCCTTGGCTCTGTTGGATACTATAGGCGGTTTATATCAGATTTCAACAAAATTGCTAAACCCTTGAACACATTATTGTCAAAATATGTAGAGTTTGTTTGGACATGTGAATATGAACAGGTATTTCAAACTTTGAAAGAGATACTGACCATTTCTCCAGTATTGAGAGGTCCAAATTGGACCATTCCCTTTCACATATATGCGGATGCATCCAATAATGTGATAGGGGCAGTATTGGAATAAAAATATGGTGAAGAATTTTATGCCATTTATTATGTCAGTAAACATCTTACAGGTGTTGAGTTTAATTACACTATCACAAAGAAAGAATTTCTTGTAGTCATTCATGCTATTAACAAATTTTGCCATTATATTACAGGTTACAAGGTTTTTGTGCATATTGATCATTCAACCATCAGATACCTGATGAATAAACCTACAATTAGTGGTAGAATTATTATATGGCTTTTAATTTTGCAAGAATTTGATATTACAATTATTGAAAAACCAAGTAAATATAACATGGTTGCAGATTTTCTTTCCAAGTTAACGCCTTCAAATCATACAACCACAGAAGATCAATTTCCAAATGAGCATATCTTTGCTCTTGATGAACAAATACTATGGTATGCAGATATGGCTAATTACTTAGCCATTGGTAAAGTATCCCCTGCACTCTCACCACGTGAAAAATAGACATTAATAGAGAAGAGTGTGGCCTTTTCATGGATTGATGGTCACCTATTTAAAATCGGGCCTGATCAAATCATGAGAAGGTGTGTTGTTGAAAATGACATTGCAACAATTCTTAAAGCTTGCCATGATGAACCTTGTGGTGGTCATTTTGCAGGTAAAATGACTATGTTTAAAGTATTGCAGGCTGGATATTTTTGGCCTTCATTATTTAAGGATGCAACCAAATATGTAAGTCAATGTGACCAATGCCAGAGGATGGGAAGACCAACTTTTCAAGATGAAATGCCACTTCAACCACATGTGCACATTGAGCCATTTGACAAATGGGGAATGGATTTTGTAGGACCCATTAATCCACAATCAATAGGTAAGAGATATATTTTAGTTTGTACTAACTATGTGACTAAATGGGTTGAAGTGCAAGCATTGCATGATTCCAAGAAAAGGACTATAGTAGATTTCTTGTTTGCATTCATCTTCACGTGATTTGGCATTCCAAGAGAAATCACTACTAATCAGGGACCCCAATTCACTTCAAAATTGATCCAAAAAATAATGCAATAGTACAAAATCAGGCACAATAAGACCACTCCTTACCATCCACAAGAAAATGGGCAAGTAGAAGTCACTAACCGTGAATTGGAAAATATTCTCACAAAAATGGTGCAACAACACAGGAAATACTAGGCTATGATATTACCAAAAGCAGTCTAGGCTTACAGAACCACCTAGAAAACTACCATTGGTTTTACACCATTTCAGTTGGTATATGGGAAAAATGCTATGATGCCTATAGAATTTAAAATTATAACTCTTAGAACCATAGTAGAATTGAATTTAAATTTTAGATGAAGCATAAAAAGAATAGATTAAGTAGCTTAACCAGCTAGATGAATATCAACATGATGTTTTGCATCAAATAGAAGTCATTCAAAAATAGAGAGCCCAATGGCATGATCGTCACATCCAACCAAAATAGTTCAAGGTGAGAGAATAGGTATTGTTGTATGATTCTTGATTCTAGGAGAGAAAGGGAAAACTCATGCAACACTATATGGGGCCATATGAGGTGATTGAACTAATCAACAATGGTGTTGTGTGTGTCAGAACTATTGATGAAAGCAACACTATGTTGATAGTCAATGACCACCGATTATGGCCATATCACGCGCCTGAGAATTACGTGATTGAGTCCAGAATAGGCATGGGGGAGACCCCACTTGATTGAATTTTAAAATTTTTTTTAGTAATATGTGGACACATGTTTGTCCACATGAACCAAAAATAATTTATTCTTTTATAAGTTCCACATTTTCTTTCTTTAGTTGTTGTTTTTGTTTTGCAAGAACAATGCTTTGAATGTAATCTGTAGGCATCTTGGGAAACCTAGGCCTATCAGGCATAGGATCCATGAACCTACACATTTCTAGCTTTCTAGGAAGTTTAATTTTAGTAGAGTATGCTCATCCCCATCCGAAGGGGGATAACCATGCCTAGACGCATGTGCGAGTGTTTACGTCTTCATGGAGAAAAATACCCAAATGCTAGTTTAGACAATGAATGTTGATTCTATCTTTAAAAGAAGAACATCGAAAGTCTGATCAACTAGAAGCGCTCAACTGCGAACACATCAACAGACGTTGACTTTTCAATGATGGGGAGGCGCCTGACTCCCACATATCATAAAGGCACCTATCTCCCATTATTGGAGAGTCCTCATATAAAATGTGTGTAATGTTAGTATGTACATATGCCCTATTTAGGCAGGTTCCTGTATCCCATGTATTGGAGTGAGGCGCCTGATTTCTAGCGAAAAGGCACCTATTCTTCCATTCTAACGAGTGCCTATATCCCGTGTATTAGAGTGAGGCACCTAATTTCTAGCGAAAAGATGCATGTCTTTTGTTCTAATGAGTGCTTGTATCTAGTATAAGAAATAAATCTTCGACATTGGGAAGCAGCCAAAGCCATGTCAGCATTTCATCCACGTGATCAAAGTCAAAATTCTCATGGATAAAAACATTTTTCCATTAGAGATTTATGCACGTTCCAAGACAATCAACGAACAACTTCCAAGGAGGGATGTGTGTCATTCCATGGGAAAAAATATTAATTTAATATTTTTCTTGCATTTTTGGTATGGAAACCTCGAATGAAAATGAAATTGCAGCACCCGAGAATAATTTATTCGGAGAAGAATTTCTTCACATGGGAAATATGCATGCCATTATTTGTTCTGGTAAACATCGTCATCATGAGACAACCAATCCATATGCACCACAAGCATCTACACATCATGCACGCATGAAACACTATTTAGGTATGTACTTAATTTTCTATTTTATATATATATATATAATTTTCATAGAAATACATTCTTGTAAATAGTGTCGTCATGTTATCCATAGAATGTCCATCCAATCACCATACCCAACTCTGCATTTTTTCCACATGTCAATAATCAGTTGGGTGAACAATTATAACAATCATCCATTAGAAATCTGGCACATGATTTCATGATATTTTGCACAGATCACTATAATTATTTCTAATTATGGTGAGGAAGCGCCTATATGCACGGATACAGTTGAGTTAAAATGACATGTTAGAAAGAACCTATGAGCAATAGTAAGTTGTAGAGAAATCCAAAAAGGTAGAAAAATAATTGCAGATGAAAACCTAGAGAGAAATTCACCATGGGAGGGAAATCCATGAATCATCTTCTTAAAAATAATGAGCCCAAATATCTTTCAGGGATCAATGAGGATGTTTAGAGCTAATTCGAAGTTGCTAGATGGATGGATTACTATCGCCTAGTTAGTCAGAACCAAGATGCTAAAGTAGTCAAAGAATTTACAACATCCTTGAGAGACGGTGTCGTCAGAAGATGTAGACTAGAAATTCTAATCATAGATTCCCATATTACTGCAGTCATTGGTATCTCTAAAATAAGGGATCATACATATAAATAAGATAACCCTATGTAATGTGCACAGAGGTTCTTAAGGCATCCAACGACACATTTGAAGCACTTTGGACTACCAAAACAATACCTCCTAGAGTGATGTAAATCCAACTAAAAGAGGTCAAAGCAAATACCTCATATCACATAAAAATTGCGATAAATAAAAATAAACCTATAAAACCCTCCATTTACATAAAAATCTACGATAAATAAAAATAATCGGTAAAACCCTCCATTCACATAAAAATTGCAATACATGGAAATAAATCAATAAATGTATTTTTTTCTAATTCTTGGACTCACTTCCCTTTTACAATGCATTACCAAAGGAATATATATCCCCAAAGAAACTCTAAAACAAAACCCTAAAGCTTAAAGCCCTAAAAATAAAATAAAAATTTATATTTTCAACAAATTGTTTTTTTTGCCAAAAATTGTCTTTATAAGAAATTACTATTTTAGACAAATTATTTTTCATCAAAAATTGTATTTTTTAGTAATTATCATTTTTGGTAAATTATTTTTTCGATAAAAATTATTTTTTTTAGTAATTACCATTTTTGGCAAATTGTTTTTTCGTTAAAAATTTCCATTTTTAGTAATTTTTTTTTTTTTTTTTAACTTCTTTAAAAAACCCTCTAAAAGATAGGCTCCTACATCATTCTCCTTTGGTTGAAAATATTTTTGCTCCTGTGAATTCCTCTGATCAAATTCATGCAACATTTCTACTATCAATATCTTTTCCAACTGTTTGAACCCTTGATCAAATCAATATGATGTTAATAGGTTTTTTTCTCTGCCCTTCTTCCTTATGCGGTAACAAAAAAACTTTTACTCCATATTTTTAAAATATGTAAGTATTCCTTCCCTATCATGAGTACCCTTCCTATCATATTTCCAAAGCCTCTCCAACAATAAGTGACATGCATCCATTATAATTACATCACACCACACTTCATCCTTGTAGGTATTCCCAGTTGAAAACTTAACCAGACACCTCTTACCTACAGTTACCTCATTGCATTTCTTGAACCACAATATGCAATAGATATATGATTTCTTCTCACACTTTAAGTTAACTTTCTCAACCATTTCATTTGAAACCATATTTTCACAACTACCATTATCAATAATCATCTTGCATACCTTTCCTCTAGATGTGCACCTAGTTAAAAGGATATTTGTACGTAGCCATGAATAACCACCATCACTATCTTGTGCTTTCTCCTTCCTATGAATGATCATCATCCTCTTTATCATGATATTTTTCCCCATGTCTGCAACAACTTCAATCTTAGTTTTCTCTTCTACCTCAACCAGATTGACTCTAGCTTGCTCTCCTTATTTTATTTCTTATATAGGATAGTGCGAACACTCAAAATATTTATGCCCTTCCTCACCACATCCATAACAAGTATATGGTCTTTGTGGGCCATCCCAATTTCGTCCTCCATCATAACCTCTTCCTCTTTGAAATCCTCCATTTCTCTCACGGTTACTATGACCTTGCTCAAATTCTTCTTATTTTCCTGTATTAGAATATTCTCCTTTTGAGGGATTAAATCCACCACACCCATTGGTTGGAGGTGATGATGGTCCATTCCTCACTCCTCTTCTAAAATTACTCCTCTTATGTTTCTCTTTCGCTTTTAATGTAAACTGATATGCATATTCTACACTATGTATCCGAAGCATACTCAACTCGTCTTGTATCACATAACTTAATCCAGTCATATACCTTGTAGTCTTTTGTCCTTTTGTCTCTTGAAGCTCCACCCGAATTGATAACTTGTAGAATTCATTGATGTAGTCCTCGATGCTTTGATCCTTTTTCCTGTAGTTTTGTAATCTATGAAACAATGTTTGGGCATAATCTTTAGGTAAGAATTTCTCTTTCAATTTTTTTTCTATTTTTTGCCAAACCCTAATATTTTCCTTTCCTTTCCTTTGTCTCTCCTTCTGTAGATGATCCCACTAAATCAAAGCATGTCCTTTTAAATTCATGCATGCAATATTTACTTTTCTTTTCTCTGAAAGGTCTCTCCACTCAAAGAACTTCTCCATGCTTTTCAACCAACCTATAAACTCTTCTAGTTTCAACCCTCCTACATACTCAGGGATATCAACCTTGATCCCATATCTATTTTCTTTCAGGTCCCTAATCAACCTATCCTCGAAATGATTCTCCTCTAGATTCCCCTCCAGTTTTTCTTCTACATAAATTCTTGATCTGATGTCTTCTCCCATAATCTCATTATCAAAATCTAGATCTATAAAATCCACTGGATGTCTTTCCCTCATACGATCCATCATCCTAATCAATTGAGCAACTTATACCTACAACTCCTACACATATTTGTTAAGCTGGGCATAATATCCTCTTCCTCTCCTCATGCTAATTTGATCTATGTTATTCTAAATAGAAAATAAGGATAGCAAAATAACTATAATCAATAAAATTACCTTCTATTCCCTAGTAAGATCCAACTTGCTCTGATACCAAATGATGTAAATTCAACTGCAAGATATCAAAGCAAATACCTCTCATCACATAAAAATTATGATACATAAAAATAAACCTATGAAACCCTCCATTTACATAAAATCTACGATATATAGAAATAATCAATAAAACCCTCCATTCACATAAACACTGCAATACATGGAAATAAATTAATAATTATTTTCTTTTCTAATTCTTGGATCCACTTCACTTTTACAATGCATTACCAAAGGAATATATATCCCTAAATAAACCTTAAAACAAAATCCTAAAGATTAAAGCCCAAAAAATAAAAAAGTTACTATTTTCAACAAATTGCTTTTTCTGCCCAAAAATTGCCTTTTTAAGTAATTACTATTTTTGGTAAATTATTTTTTCATCAAAAATTGTCTTTTTTAGTAATTACCATTTTCGAAAAATTATTTTTTCATCAAAAATTACCTTTTTTTAGTAATTACCATTTTCGAAAAATTATTTTTTCATTAAAAATTTCCATTTTTAGTAATAAATAAATTATTTAAAAACTTCTTTAAAAAAACCCTCTAAAAGATAGGCTCATGCATCATTCTCCTCTGGTTGAAAATAACTTTGCTCCTGCGAGTTCCTCTGATCAAAATCATGCAACTTTTCTACTATCAATCTCTTTTCCAACCATTCGAACCCTTGATGAAATCAATATGTTATCAATAGGTTTTTTCTCTACCCTTCTTTCTTATGCGATAACAAGACCACTTTTACTCCATCCTTTCGAAATATGTAAGTATTCCTTCCCTCATCATGGGTAGCCTTCCTATCATATTGCCAAGGTCTCCCCAATAATAAGTGACATGCATCCATCAGAATTACATCACACCACACTTCGTCCTTGTAGGTATTCCCAATTAAAAATTTAACCAGACACCTCATATCTACAGTTACCTCATTGCCTTTTTTAAACCAAGATATGCAATAGAGATATGGGTTCTTCTCACACTTTAAGTTAAGTTTCTCAACCATTTCTTTTGAAACCATATTTTCACAACTACCATTGTCAATAATCATCTTGTATACCTTTCCTCCAGATGTGCACCTAGCTCAAAAGATATTTGTACACAGTCAAAAATCACCACCATCACTATCTTGTGCTTTCTCTTTCCTAGGAACGATCATCATCCTCTTTATAATAAGATTTTCCCCAATGTTTGCAACAACTTCTATCTTAGTTTTCTCTTCTACCTCAACCAAATTAACTTTAGATTGCTCTTCTTGTTTTATTTCTTATGTAGGATAGTGTGATCACTCAAAAGCTTTGTGCCCTTCCTCACCACATCCATAACAAGTATATGGTCTTTGTGGGCCATCCTAATTTCACCCTCCACCATAGCCTCTTCCTCTTTAAAATCCTCCATCTCTCTCATGGTTACTATGACCTTGCTCATATTATTCCTATTTTTTTGTATTAAAATATTCTCCCTTTGAGGGATTAAATCCACCACATGCACTAGTTAGAGGTGATGATGGTCTATTCCTCACTCCTCTTTTAAAATTACTCCTCTTATGTTTCTCTTCTTCTTTTAATACAAATTGATATGCATCTTCTACACTATGGATCCAAATCATACTTAACTCATCTTGTATCACATAACTTAATCCATTCATATACATTACAGTATTTTATTTTGTTGTCTCTTGAAGCTCTACTCGAATTGATAACTTGTAGAATTCGTTGGTGTAGTCCTCGATGTTTTGATCCTTTTGCTTGTGGTTTTGTAATCTATGAAACAATGTTTGGGCATAATAGTTAGGCAAGAATTTCTCCTTCAATTTTTTTTCTATTTTTTACCAAACCCTAATCTTTTCCTTTTCTTTCCTTTGTCTCTCCTTCTGTAGATGATCCCACCAAATCAAAGCATGTCCTTTCAAATTCATGCATGCAAGCTTTACTTTCCTTTTCTTTGAAATGTCTCTCCACTATAAGAACTTCTCCATGCTATTCAACCAATCTATCAACTCTTATGGTTTCAACCCTCCTGCATACTCAGGGACATCAACCTTGATCCCATATCTGGCTTTCCCTTTGGTTCTTCCTCTACATAAATTTTTGATCTATTGTCTTCTCCCATAGTCTCATTATCAGAATCTAGATCGAAAAAATCCACTAGATGTCTTTCCCTCATACGTTCCACCATTCTAATCAACTGAGCAACTTATACCTACAACTCTTACACATCCATGTTAAGCTGGACATAATCTCCTCTTCCTCTCCTCATGCTAATCTAATATGTGTTATTCCAAATAGAAAATAAGGATAACAAAATAACTATAATCAACCAAATTACCTTCTATTCCCTAGTAAGATCCAACTTGCTCTGATACCAAATTATGTAAATCCAACTACAAGAGGTCAAAACAAATACCTCCCATCACATAAAAATTGTAATAAATAAAAATAAACATGTAAAATCATTCATTTACATAAAATATGCGATATATATAAATAACTGATAAAACCATCCATTCACATAAAAACTGCAATAAATAAGGTTTAGCTATTTTCATTAAAATCTTTAATATATTTTTCTAAGATATGGAGAAATAAGGTTTGCAATCTAGGTTGAATATTAATTCTTGAGGATTAAATATTAGAATAGTTCAAAAAACATTTTTAAGAATGGATTTTTGTGATTAAGAAATTATTTGAAGTTTTTTAAATGGAGTGAAATTTTTGGGTTTGAAGTTATTTAAGGATTTTAAAGTTTTTTATTTTTTATAGTTTTTGAAGTTTTTAAAATTTAGAAAGTTTAATATATTTTGGAGTTAAAAGGTTTTCTACATCAAAGGTTAGAAAATTTAAAATTTGTAAATTTCATATTTGAGTTATTTCTTAATTTGGGAGATATAAGGATTACTACTTCAAGGGAATTAAATTATCAAGTTGAATCACTAATTATCATGGAAGAAATTATTAGAAATGCATTCAGTGAGGATAGTGAAGAAATGTTGAACAAGTTAAAGTTTTATTTTCAAAACTTAATAGATGACTTTTATGGAAAGAAGCAATTATTGAATGGTTTAAAATAAAAACTATATTTATTTCTCAGGGATGCAAAATATGAAAATTTCACAACACTTATAAGCTATATTCATGAAAAGCTTTTTATAACATGGTGGAATTCACAAAACACTCAAAAAAACCTTCAAAAGACCTCCAAAATGAGATCTAAAGTTGCTAAAGTGTAATACTGAAGAAAAAACAAGTAGATATCTAGTAAGGGTAATGTGTAGAAACCCTTAAAGGATGCTATATTTAGGTAACCTAAAATGATGTATTTGGTAATTACTATTTAGTATTTTCTTATCATAAGAAAATATGAAAAATGAGTGGTAGAAATATTTTGTAATTGATTCATCATATTTTTATAATTTTTGGTGAAAAATAAAGGTAATTTGCCATGTCTTCCACATGAGTTTTGACATGATTCACCTCAATTTCAAAATTGATTTACCTTATTTTTATAAATAGATTTTAGGTTTGACCCCTTATACATACCCATGGCACAAGTGTCATGTAAGTTAGAGTGCAATTGTAGATTGAGAGAATGTGCACAAGTGTCTTAAATATATGAATGAAAATATATAATGTGAGGATGTGCACAAGTGTCTTAGATTAGGATTACATGTAGAAGTGTAAGAGTCATGTAGATATGTGCAAGTTTCATAGAGTCAAGTGTGCATGCAAGAAGTGAAGAGTCTAGTATGCAAGTGGCAAGATGATAAGTCAAAGGTCGTGGGACTTGTCATGTGGATATAAATAGTAAAGCACTTGAAGATTCAAATTACTAAGGCTATATTATGAAGAAAATACTCCATAAGAACATAATCTGAATATCAAATTATAGAGTTCTAAGAGGAAGAAAAATAATAAATCTTGTATATATATTTTGAGCAATTAATATTGTAAGTTCATGCATAGTTCATGAATGACTTAGGCTATTTACATTCATATTTGATTATATAAGTGAATGTTATTTTCAGTATTATATAGGCCTTGATATACATATTAATTTTCTCATATATTATTCTACTCATTATATTATTATTTTTTACCTTTAATATTATGGCTATTTTATATTGGGACCTATGAAATTCTATAGTATTAAAGCTTAAAAAGTCTAAAATATGTCTTTAGTGATGAGTTTGTGCTAACCACTTAAATTACAAACTAGGTTTTAATGAATTTCTTAGTATAATTCAATATCTTCTCTTGCATACACTAAGTGATTCCTTCCTATGAAAGCAGTAATAAAGCAAGAAAAACTCAAAGCAAATTGAAAGTAAAATATGTGCTAAAATAAAATCCTACACAGGCCTATATCTAGTCTAATAGCTAACTAGATTGGTTGCAGTTATACTACTCCTAATCAATGCTAAAAAGACAATAATAAATCTCTAATTAACAACTGAAAATAATACATTCAACATAAATCAAACATTACCTACGTACTTTATTCTACATATAATAGGAGAGAATGTTTATGGATTGTCCAGGTTTAGTGGGCCCTTGCTAAACCTTTAACAATATAAAAACTCTTTCTTTACAGGTTCAAAACTTACTTCAAGGTACTAATATTATTTGCATACCATTATACAAATATTGCAAACATTAAATAAATCAAAAACCAAATTTTATTCTTTCAGAAAGTGAAATTTTGTCATGGCTGGAAATACATAGTCATGGCAGTCCATACAAAAACCAGAATGTAACAACTATAAAGGAGTTTATTTATATTCATCCTAACCTTAAAAATAATTCTCTCTATGGTATTTATAATATACAAAGCACCTTATTGTGCAACAGCTTCAACTAATTCTGAAATATGATCTAGAAATTTTCTACAAAAAGCAAGGTGTTGTTACATTCTATTTCAGAAATAAAATCCTATTTTATTGCTAATATAAAGAGAGGAAAACACCCCTTGCTGGTTGTTACCATCCAAAAAAATATGTGAGTTGTCTCCCCTAAATATTAACTACTTCCTAACTATCTAAGTTGTCACATTGCTTATCAAAATAAATTCTACCTTGTTGTAATTGTTGTTGTTGACAGGTCACATGTCACCTTTTTGTTGCTTTTATTCAACTTGTGCAATTCCATTATTTTAGGAATGGTTATTTAAAATATAGGATATTTTCTACAAAACACATCCTATGCTCCTAGGTTGATTTTGCACATAACTGGATTTTTAGAGAATTTTATGTTCTTCTGGAATAGACCTGTGGCTGGAAATCCTTCCATAGTACCTTCTGTAGTAATGAAAAATGACTTGTGTATACATCACTACAAGACAAAAAAACACATAGAAATATAGAAAATGATAATAGTAATGATCACATTTATCCACTACATCTATTTCATTAAGCATTTAAGTGAAATCATTCCATTCAAGCAAAAACTAGTAAAGATGTCCATAATGATTTTAATAATGATCAGTTTGGGTATGAAAATAAGGCTAATAACTATCAAAACATAGCCTATTTTCCTAGCTCATCATTCCCCCCAACTGACTCAATTGCATGTCCTCATGCAATTTTTCACCCTATCAACTACCACTATCAATCTTTGTTTTTCTTGACTGTTTTTTAATAGTCTTGGCTAAAGTGGTTGGTGTTGTTTTAGTTGGAGGAGGTTCTAGTTTAACTGGAGGAGATGTTGGAATAGAAATATGCTTCTTTTATGGAGGATTTACCTTTGTTGAACTACCCTTAGTTTTGAGAACACTTTTTCCTACACCTAGATCTTCTTTTCCTGCACTTTTGACCTATTTTTGCTTCAATGCTTTCAGTTTTCTTTGAGCATAGTTATTTTTGGCAATTTTCTTGGGTCTCATTTTAACTCCTAATGTTGTAGTCTTTTATGTAGCTGTAGGTGTTTCCTATTTTTATTTTGGAGTTGTCTTTCACTTTCTTGTTGAGGTTTCCTCCACACTTCCCTTACTATTTTTCTTTTTATTATCTGTTGTAGGTTTTGTAACAGGTGAGTGAGCTTCTGGTTTTCTACAACCTGAGTTTACATTATCTACAAAATATGTGTTGCCTCAAAATCCATAAACCTCTTTTCTAGGTCTGTAATTTTCTCACTAGTTTCCTTTTTTAATTCCATTAACTCCTCTTTTCTTGGTCTATAATTTTTTTGCTTCTTGTTTCTCTTTATGTTCTTCCACATTCTTCTTATTCTAAGGCTCTAGTTCTTCCTCATTTCTATCAACAATATCTATCAAAGTAGCCCTTTTATTTGAAGTTCCTTAGGTTAACTATCTCCAAAGTGAAGATCTAGTTCTGGGAGGATATAATGTAGTGGTTGGGTTCTTGGATTTGGGAGTGCATTTAGGTCTAGAAATTGTTTTGGAGGATGTAATGTCCCAAAAATAAATATTTTTGTAAATGTCTCCTACACTTAATTATAAAAGTGAAAAAGGGTTCATGTGACTAGAAGACATAACTTAATTTGTGTTTATTTATGTTTTATGTTTTTATGTTGTAATAAGGCACTTTAAGTGATTTTAGGGTTGGGAGATGTCAACTCCAAATTATAACCTCACCCTATATAAGGGAGTGAGACGTCCCATTTTGGGCATGTTACGTTGATATCAAAATTGAATATTGAAACCCTAGAGGTTCCATGAGTTGAGATTGCAGGTCTTGCTCATTCCCATAGTGCATTGGAGGTGCATGGTTGGGGTCTTGGCAATATCATTGCAGGTGTTATTGCCCTAAAATATCAAAAATACAAAAAAAAGAGGCATCCGTGAGGAGTTCGTGGCATTTTTAGGAGTATTTGTGTCATGTGTTTCAGATCTATTGGCAGCCCCAAACCCTATGCTTGTATTTGGGGTCATTTTTGAGGAGTTTTTGCATCTTTTTAGCCTTGGGGAGTTGTTGTATTGGTTTGGCAATATTTAATATATGATACTGGTTGATTTCTCCTCATACTTGTGTTATTTTATGAGCAATTTCTGAGTTATTTCCTTGTACTTAATTTTTGCATTTTCATAGTAAGGGTTTGATGTTTCTTTAAAAGGGAAATTACAAGTGGTATCAGAGCTGGAATCTTACCAGCCTGTGGTTAGTTTTAGCATTTTCAGTTTTTTTTTTAGTTATTCATGGTGATAAGTGTGTTTCTGTGATAAAAAGTTGTGCCCTAGTGAAAATTGTGGATTTTTAGGGGATTCGCAGATTTTTAGGGATTTTTTTTTAGAAAATAAAAATTGCAAATTTGGATACCCTTTTGACCAATTTGTAGTTATGTGGTTTCAAAAATAAAAATCTGGTGGTTAGAATTTTTAGAATTTCATATTTCCATATTTTTAGGGTTTGATAGGGTTTTATGCATCGTCCTCCTGTTCATCAGTATTTTACTAGGAGAAACAGACTCACTTTGGAAATGTCAAACAAGGAAGAGGTTGAGGAGCCCCAAAAGCCAATTGATAGGACTAAGCTAAAATTCGATGCCCTACTTGACATGCTACAAAGAATGGTGTCCTTACAAGAGACAAATCAACAAGAATTGAGGGTACCTTTGGGCAACCCAAATGGCACAAGGAGGGAAGAAGAAAGGGGAGGCAACAACAATGGGCATGAGTCATCTTCTAACTCACACACTCCCTTTCCTAGGCCATCCAGGCCTATGTTCCTTGTTCCACCACCTCCACCGGAGGAAAATGAGGTAACTGATGAATTAGATGAATGGTTTTCTACTTATAATAATAAATCTGAGGGTTTTAGGGCAACCGTTTCTTTTGATAAATATTTGAATATTGTGGGTAAATCTATTGTTGAGGCTAAAAAAGAGAAAAAGAAGCCCTTTTTGCATCAAAAGGTGACCATTCCCTAATTTAATGGTCAATATGGTCTTACAACTAGGGCATGGCTTCAAAAATTGTAGACTTATTTTACCTTCGAGCCTATTTCTAAAGCTGATGCAGTTCAGATTGCTACACTCCACGTTGAGGATAGTGCTTACTCATGGTGGCATCATGGGTTAGTAACCCAAGGGCATGGTGATATTGATGAATTGTGTACTAGGGTTTTGAACAGGTTTGAAAGGAGAAATGTGGAAGAGTATTTCAAGGAGCTTGCCACTTTGAAGAAAACTTCATCCATTCATGCCTATGTGGAGGAGTTTGAACAACTTTCAGTTCAAGTACAAAATATTTCACCCAAGAGGGTAATTTTTCTTTTTATGGATGGTTTCTTGGAACCCGCGAAGGGATTAGTTAAAGCTTTTGAACCAGCCACTTTTGAAGATGCCATTAAGAGAGATTTAAGCTTAGAATCTGTTTTACCTCCTAGATAGAAATATTTTGCACATAATCCACCTGCTAGACCACCTTTTGCAGCCATAAAAATAGTTTTTGGATAGCAGTATGGGAAGCAAGGAAACCTCACGCAGCAAGGTGGAAATGAGAGAAATTTTATGGCAGGAATCCCACGCATGGAGAAGGTTTCAGATCTGGTTTTCAACCACCTAATAAGCCCCCAAATGGCCCATGCTTGACACAAGAAGAGAAATATGAGCTAAGGAAACAAAACAAGTGTTTCATTTGCAAGTCTCCTTGGCAAAGAGGTCATAAATGCAGAGAAAGAGGTATGGAAATCATTGAATTACATTCTAATTCTTATTCTGATAATCCTAATTTTTATGAGGCGGATGAGACACCCTTGGAAGAGGAAGCACAAAGGGAGTATGAGGAAGTTCCTGAAGGTTCCCTAGCCACTTTAAGTGGGCTGAATCAGTTTCACACTATTAAGGTACCAAGTAGATATTTTGATGAAAAGGTTATTGTTTTAATAGATGGTGGTGCTACTTAAAATTTTGTTGATGAGAAGTTTGCCACTAGAAAGAATCTTCCTACAACTATCATTCCTGGTTTTAATGTTGCTATTGCCAATGGTGATCTTATCACATGCAACAAAGTGGTAAGAAACATAAAAATTAATTTTGGCAACATGGAAGGAGATGAGCAATTCTTTGTTTTTCCCTTAGGAGGTATTTCACATATGGTTTTGGGTGTGCAATGGTTGTATTCACTTGGTGATTATGTTACTAATTATCGAAATTAGAATTGAAATTTGTGCTTGAAGGGAAAGATGTGGTGTTGCAAGGAATCAAGGAAAATGGGTCAAAATATTCTTGCAAAATTTTGGAGGTTTCATACAAAAGAATGGAAAAGATGATAAGGCATAAGGACGTTGAGTGGGCAGCTGTAATTTTTAGTTTAGAAGGAAAAAAATCCGCCACCTATCATCCTCAAATTCAAGGTTTACTACAAAAACATCTTAAGGTTGATCAAACTAAAGTTTTAGCTATACAAAGATGGCCTATACCATCCAACTTAACAAAATTGAGGGGTTTTGTGGGTTTATTCAGTTACTACAGGAGGTTCATTAAGGGGTTTTCTTCTTTGGCTACCCGCCTTACTGAATTAACTAATAAAGGGGCCTTTTCATGGTCCAATGAGGCTCTTTTAGCTTTTTTAAAGCTGAAATATGTAATGACTTCCATTCCTTTACTTGCTATTCCTAATTTTTCTGTTGCTTTTACTATTGCTTGTGATGCTTCAGGTGTTGGAGTTGGCGTTGTACTTATGCAACAAGGATATGAGAGTAGAAAGCTTTCAAATGTGGAGAAAACTTTCAGCATCTATGATAAAGAGATGCTAGCTATCATGCATGCCTTGACCGAATTCAAGCAATACTTAGTGTGTGGCAAGTTTGTGGTCAAAAATGATCATAACAGTTTGAAATACTTCTTGGGGCAAGTTGAACTGAATGAAATACAGCATAAATGAGTAACAAATTTGCAATCATATGATTTTGAAATTGAGTTTGTAAAGGGTAAGAAGAATTCAGTTGCTGATGCACTTTCTAGGAACCCTACTTTTCATTCTCTTTCCATTATTTCTGCTGATTGGAAGGTGAAAATTATGGTTGAATATGCAAAGAATGATTTTTTTTCTAAACTAATAAATGGGCAAGTTGAATATGACAGGTTTAGCCATAAAGAAGGACTAATTTTTTGCAAGGGAAGAGTGTTTTTAGTACCTGAATCAAAGCTAAAACAAGCTTTAATTATAACCATGCATGATTCTCCACTTGTAGGCCATCTAGGTTTCTACAAGACTTACAAACATGTTAGAGAAAGATTCTAATGGGAGGGTTTGAAAAAGGATGTCTTCTTGCATGTTCAGGAATGTGTTATTTGCCAAGAAAACAAGGGGGGACATGAATTTGCAGCTGGTTTACTTCAGTTACTTCCTATTCCCAATCAAAAATGGGAAAGTATCTCCATGGACTTCATTACTGGTTTACCCAAGGTATACATGAAGGATTGCATATTTGTTGTTGTTGATAGATTGACAAAATTTGCTCATTTCTATGCCATTTCAACAACTTGTACAGCCATACAAGTTGTTGATTTTTTTTTTTAAAGAAGTTTTCAGATTGCATGGTTTGCCTAAATCCATTGTGAGTGATAGGAATAGCAAATTTTTTAGCATGTTTTGGCAAGAATTTTTTAAGCTATGTGGTACTAAATTGACTCCTAGTACTAGCTACCATCCCCAAATTGATGGGCAAACTGAAATTGTTAACAAATGGCTTGAAGGATATTTGAGAAATTATGTTTCAGGTCAACAAAAGGCATGGGTTAAATGGCTACACCTTGGTGAATATTTCTACAATTATACTTATCAGATGTCCATTAAAATTTCTCCATTCAAGGCACTTTATGGTTATGATTCTCCACACTTTTTAGATCTAATTTTTGGTGATTCAAGGTTCCAAAAAGCTAGAGACTTTGCAGTAAAAAATCAATATATTCTTAATGCTTTGAAGGACAATATTCTTATGACACAAAATAAGCAGAAGAAGTATGCAGATAAGTAGCGTAGTGAGTGCTCATTTGAGGTGGGAGACTTGGTTTATGTTAGGTTGCAGCCCTACAAAAAGTCTACATTAAAAAGAAGTGGAGCAGAAAAACTCAAACCCAAATTTTATGGACCTTACAAGGTGTTGAGTAAGGTTGGACAAGTTGCATATGCTTTGGAACTTCCAAGTGGAAGTAAAATACATAATGTCTTCCATGTTTCTTGTTTGAAGAAGGCCTTGGGCCAACATATTCAGCCATATTCAGATTTTCCACCCCTTGATGATGAAGGAAAGCTCATTCTTGAACTTGAATTGATCCTTGAGACAAGGGAGATAAAGCTTAGGAGTAGGACTGTCAAAGAATATCTTGTGAAGTGGAAGGACTTGCCTATGGAGGATGCTACTTGGGAAGGTGTAGAAATTTTAGATGCTCCAGCTTTGACTTTGCTTGAGGACAAGCAATTTGAGGAGGGTGGACTTGTAATGTCCCAAAAATAAATATTTTTGTAAATGTCTCCTACACTTAATTATAAAAGTGAAAAAGGGGTTCATGTGACTAGGAGACATAACTTAAGTTGTGTTTATTTATGTTTTATGTTTTTATGTTGTAATAAGGCACTTTAAGTGATTTTAGGGTTGGGAGATGTCAACTCCAAATTAGAACCTCACCCTATATAAGGGAGTGAGACGTACCATTTTGGGCATGTTATGTTGATATCAGAATTGAATATTGAAACCCTAGAGGTTCCATGAGTTGAGATTGCAGGCCTTGCTCATTCCCATAGTGCATTGGAGGTGCATGGTTGGGGTCTTAGCAATATCATTGCAGGTTTTATTGCCCTAAAATATCAAAAATACAAAAAAAAGGCATCCGTGAGGATTTCATGGCATTTTTTGGGAGCATTTGTGTCATGTGTTTCAGATCTGTTGGCAGCCCCAAACTCTACGCTTGTATTTGGGGTCATTTTTGAGGAGTTTTTGCATATGTTTAGCCTTGGGGAGCTATTGTATTGGTTTGGAAATATTTAATATATGATACTGGCTGATTTCTCCTCATACTTGTGTTATTTTATGAGCAATTTCTGAGTTATTTCTTTCTGATACTTAATTTTTGCATTTTCGTAGTAAGGGTTTGTTGTTTCTTAAAAAGTGACATTACATAGGATGCCTTATTTACACCTAGGGTATTCTTTCTACCTTGCACTCTACCATTCTTAATAGTCAATACTTCATGATTGTCCTTCTTATCTAAATATTCTGATTTTAAAGGAGTGATAGCCTCAGGTGTTGAGTGTGCAGGTAACAAAGGGTTAAATAGGGCAGCATAATCCTCTTTGTTTTCTTCTACCTCTATCCTCCCTTTCTCAAACCCTTCATCTCCACTTTGCTCTTCCTATTCATTATCTATATCAACTACTTTATATTATTTTTATTCTTTCAATTTAGCTTCTTCTTCTACTTCATTCTCATCCTCCTAGCTATCTACCTTTGTTGTTTCCTCCTGGATTCCCTCCTCATATTTCTATTGTTTCTTTTCATCTGAATCAAATACACAGGTTGATACCACCATTTTACCCCAAGTTATCTTGGATCTAATCTAAATTTGGTGCAAGATACGAAGTTTGATTAACCTTGGGTGAGCAATGGCATGTTCATTGTCATTTTCCACCTTTTTGGTCATAGTTTTAATAAACTATTTCAAATAATAGGGCAAATCTATTCGGTGTTCTAGATTTGAAAATTTTTTGAGGGCTAACAAAATCTCAATATGGTTCTCATAGATCACTATGAAACATCCTTATAAATTAAAGAACCACATTATAGCCAAGAAATAAATACCTTTGATGGTGTCATCCCTTGCTTTGTTAAACCTCATAGAGATACCTAGTTGCTTCACCATTTCTATAATTTTGATGTTAGGCAATCTATACCACTTCTTCCCTTCATTTGGTAGCTCCAAAATATCTACAATATTCTTTATGGATACTTCCATAGTTACCCCATAGGTAATATGGGCCACCGTGCTCTTCAAGTCTAGTTTCTATACAAAATATTGAGCCAAAACAATGTCATGTCCTTAAAACTTCTACATGGTCTGGTACCATATTGGGGTAAAAATTTTCTTGATGTCTTATTTGCATATTTGTAAAGCTTCCATTTTGTCTAGTTCTACATGTTTTACCACACACACCATTATTACTAATAGATTTTTAATTTTTCAATAAAGGATTTCAGCAATTAATAGATAGAACAATCGTAGGAACAATTTAAATGATGTAAAATATGAGAATGAATAACACAATATTATACTAAGAGGGGGGTGAACAGTATAAGACCACTTTTTACTTTTCTTTCCCAAACAATATTATATAATATATCAATGGAAATATCAACAACAGTAATTAAAGCAATGCACAAATCACCACATACAATAGAGACACCAATTTAACATGGTTCACCCAATGTGGGCTACTCCACGGAGAAAATATTTCACTAAAATTTTCTCAACAAATCTCTTGGTAATCCTTCTCTATTACGATATTTATGGACATCTATCCAAAGGATACACCAATCCCCTAATAAAATTCATGGATACCTATCCATAGGAGATACCAATCCCCTCAGTTGATTCATGGATCTCTATCCATAGAAGAACTCCTCCTATACTCTGTATGGTGATCCTCTAGAAGATTATTGCCTCCACTGGACTGGCTTGTGGATCTCTCTCCACTGAAGACTTCTATCCTTACTCATAAGACCTTTATCCTCATTATCCTGGCTAATGGATATCTATCCATTGAAGACTACTATCCTCTGCTCTGTCACCTCCAAATCTTACTCTCAACTCTACTCAATCTCTGTCTCAAATATGCACTAAACATTGTCCTTCGGTCTAGCACAAATCTACTCACAAGTTTGTCTCTGGTCTGACACAAATATGCCCTCAAATTTACACCAAAATTTGTCCTCAATTTTATCCTCAAGCATTAACACAAAGTTTAATTCAATCACAAATCAATTCTGCTAGATCTGCCTCAAGACTTACCATAAAGCTTGAACAAATCAATCAATCAATTATGCTCTCAAGTATTCTCAATGACTTACCTCAAATATTTTCACAAGTCCTCTCAATAACTTTCTCAATTTGATCAAAAAGTGTTCACCATGACTTACCTCAACTCTACTGAACAAGTCCTCTCTAGAACTTGTCCAATCTGCTCAACAAGTCTTCACTAAGGCTTACCTTAAATTTTCTCAACAAGTCCTCTCTAGGACTTACTCAAATCTGCTCATAATATTTCACAAAATCTTACTTAACTCTGTCCTTAAGTCCACTCTAGGGCTTACTCAAATATGCCCATAAGCTTTCATAAAAACTTGCTTAACTCTCTCCTTAAGTCCCCTCTAGGACTTACTCAAATTTGGTCACTAGCTTTTACAATAGCTTATTCAAATCAATTGTAAAACTTGCATACAAAAACTCAACTCAATATCTTACAGAAATACCTCTTCAATATCAAAAAATAATTTTCACTCAGATATTTTTTAACCACAAAACATATAGAGAATGATTATAGACTCAATATATTTCACACTCACAAAACACTCAATCACTTTCAAACTCTCTTTCAAATCAATTTAGAATAAAGAACAATTTATTTTACAGAACTTGAACTATCACTCCAATGTATTTGATCAATAATACTCATCCAACTTCACTCAACCATTCACTCAATGAAATACAACTTGCTTTCAAACCCTAACCAAATGTTTCACTATACTTCCAACAATATACACTATAGAAATCAAACCTTGATTCAAGATGATTTCAAATTCACATAACAATGATACTCATGATCATTCACAAACCCTAGCTCAGGATAGTTCTCAACTTCACATAACAATGATACTCATTATCTTTCACAAACCCTAGTTCAAGATAGTTCTCAATCTCACATAACAATGATATGCATGATCTTTTACAAACTCTAGTTCAATATAGTTCTCGATATCACATAACAATGATACTCATGATATTTTAACATCCACAAATCATGCACATTAAAACTCACTCAAACATTTCTAACAATGCTTATCAAACAATATTTTTCACTCCAACTTTGCATTTCATAACTTCAATCCAACAATATTTCACTCACAAGGAAGTTGTGCCCATAAATTTTGTTTTTATGGAGATCTAACCTCAAAATATGTCTCGATCACAATCAAATCCTCTTTGCCAATTTCAAGATTAGATATCAACAATCTTTCTCAAAAAATCTACTCAAATATTTCCCTCAAAAATTATTTCATCATACAAAAATATTAAATTTCAAGTACACCTTATAATCTCCAAACTTCAAAAATAATTAGCAAAGATTCAAATAACTCACTTTCACAATCATTTCCTTTATGCACCTTATTTCTCCTCACAAAAATAATTATCACAATGTAGCTTTATCTCAAAATACAAAATACAATTTTCCTTGCATACCTTATCACTCCTACTTTATAAAATAAATTCTAACCACCAAAAATTAAAACAAAATATTTTAATTTTATTTATACCTTATATCTCCCTCAACAAACTCACAAACTTCCTTTTAGAACTCACGAAACCCTCTAATGCAATTTCCAAATATCAAAACCTTTGGATAAATTAAAATATGAGAAGCATACCTTTTAATTTATTCTACCCAACAAAATGTCTTTAGTGAGATTTGAATACACAACCTCGCCTTTCAAACCACCTTAGCACAAAGTACATTCACCAGTTGGGCTACATGCCCACACGAAAATAAAAGTGCATGACTTCCTGTATGTTCCTTGTCTCTTCTCCCACTAGCACAAATGAAAAACCTTTCTTCTTTGCAAAAGATAATTGCGTGAATCAAACACATGATCTCACCCTCACGAATACCTTAACGTAGCCCTTGGCTGCCACGTGCTACCAAGAACCTTGAGACTTGCTTGGCGCTCCACTTCAACTTATCACCACATATGCCCTTCAATGTTTAACACATGTGAATATTTTCTTACTCCTTTAATGAATGCAGTGCACAAATTCTTTATACTTAGAGCTCACAACATCACATGGATAAGTTTTAATTAAAATGTTTACCCTATTTATACCATATGCTATGCACTCCAACACGTTTGAGATTTAGGAAATTCGATTTTTAATTTGAATTTAAAAATTAAACTTTTTGTGCCTTTATTATTTATTTAAATTTAAATTTTAACCTATGGTTAAAATATTTAGATTTAAATAAATTAAATCATAATCTTAAAAATATGTCAAATGGATCTTTTTGAGGATCTATAATTTAATAACTCCTTCGCCCTTGTTTTTCTTCAAATAAACCTTTATCCTAGAATATTATAATATTAAAAATTATAATATTATTATTTCCTTTTAAACCTGCTTCTCCTTCCTTGGCATTTTCTTTTAAATATGCTTCTCCTTCCTTGGGTCTTCAATCAGTTTAGGACTTTTTAGGCATATAATATTTAAAATAAATATTAAATCCTATTCATTTAAACCTCTTCTTTGCATTTTGTAAAAACCACCTGATGACCTTAATGACAATGAAACTTGGAAATCAACCTCTTGACATCAATGACAACAAAACTTGCTCATATTTCCAACAATATTCACCTTTGTCATTGATGGTAATCCATTTTCCTTTAACCATTTCTTTTACCTTTTTCAATTCTACTCCCCCTGACTGAATGCTCTCCCTCTAACTCAAATATCTCCCCCTTTGACATCAATGACAAAGGACCACCTTTGGGGCTTGGGGCTAAATATGAGACTCTTAGCTTAGCCCCTCCCCCACCTCTTCTCTTTGAGGTGGTTAATTTTAGGGTAGGAGTATATCTACTCCCTACATAAATTTATATTTACCTTTGTCTAGTTTCTTTCTCAACTGATCCTTCTGATTCCTCTAACTATTCTTGTTTTCGCTTATCTCTAGAAGTTTTTCTCTACACCACTTAGCCATATGCCCAATATTATTGCACTTGTAACACTTAATATCGTGGTTCCTTGAAGGTGAAAATATCTTGTAGTTCCTCCTGGTGAAGCCATATTCATTCCTATCATGAACCCTGTAGTTAACTGCCTTATGACCAAATTGACTACAAGAGTAGCAATACCCTTGAAGGAGATGCCCATTTCTAAAATTTCCATATCTGTATCTTTCATGTGTCCTGCACTGCATAGCCTTGTGACCAAACCTATGATATGAGAAGTATCATCCATTAAATAAACCTTACCTTGACCTCATTGGTCTCTTGGTCTCTTCTACCCTGTGTTGTTTCCTATTCCATCTATTCCTCATTTGTGCATTGTTCATTTCCTTGTTGAAATTTATGTTTTCTAGCTTATCCTCAAAATTCTCACTCTCCCTTTCACTCTTTTCTTTTGAATCTTCTTCTTCTTTGGATATTGAGATTGACTCCTCTCCTCGTCCTCTATATTCTTCTTCAAAACCAAGTCATGTCTTGTTTGATGAAGATCTTTGTACCTTGATAATCTTATCCAAGTTCTTTGAGCTTATTCCAAACTTGTGTAGCTTATATTTAGACTCTTTTACTTCCTTCCTTAGTGAAGCTACCTCATGCTCTAGCCTTTCACATTCCAAGACCTTTGCTTCTAACTTATCTTTAAATCTCCTTGTCTTAGCTATTGAGTTAGATATTCTATAAGCTTTCCGTTCTCTTCATCACATTCTTGAAATTGAAGCTTGAGTTTTGAGTTCTACTTTCTTACCTTTCTTAATTCCTTAAGAGAATAAATAATCTCACCTTCAAGATCAACTTCTTCTTCCTATTTATTTTCTAACACTTCCTCTACCCTTTTATTACCAAGATCATCTTAATTCTTTTTTTATTTATTTCCACTAGAGGCACTTATTTCTTCTTTTATTGCCATAAGAAGACTTTTTTCTTCTGGTCCTTCAAGAGCACCTTAATAAGACTTTTTTCTGCTGGTCCTTCAATAGCATCTTAATATTCATCTTTATTGAAAATCAAACCATTCCTTGTACACTGATCTTCAAGATGGCCAAAGTTACCACACCTAAAACACTTGAGAATTATTGGTGCCATTTTTATATCTTTTTCTACTATCATAAATAGAATCTTCTTCTTCATTATCTGAGGACTTGTCATCACTATCACTTAAACTCTTGCCTATCTTATCTACATAAAAAATCTTCTTAAGCTTTTGGAAAAACTTTTTTTCTTGCTTGCCTTATCCATCCCTGCTTTTCTTTTGATACCTATATTTTCCTGCTTCCTTGTTCTTATAATCCTATTTCTTATCACCACTGTTATTTCCAGTTTCTGGATAATCATATGCATAGTGACCATATTTACCACATTTTAAACACTTAATTGATTTCGTACCTTTATACTTTCTTGTGTCCTTGTTTCTTCTACCATAGTTTTCTTCTTCATCACCGAATAACTCATTACCTAAATCTTACTTCTTATCCTTTGTCTTCTTTGTAACTTTGAAGGTTGCTTCTTTCTGGGGAATAGTCTCTTCTTTTATTCTCATCTCAAAAGCTATGATAATTCCATGTAACTCATCCCTTGTCAAAAGTTCAATATCTTTTGACTCTTCTATGGGTGAAATTTTTTCACTATACATTTTAGGGAGTGACCTTGAAACCTTTTGACAAGCATATGTTTCTTCAACTTTAAAACCAAGTCCTTGAATGGAGTTAACAACCTCATCCACATGAAGTAGATATGTAGCAATGTTTTCATCGTCTTTCATATTTAGGTCTTCAAATATTTTCTTGTAATTTTACAATTTTTCCATCTTGACCTTTTTGTCTCCCTCATATGTATTTTTCAGCTTATCTCAAATCTCTTTTGTTGATGTGCAATGTATAACTTTTACAAACTCTGTTTTACGTAAACCATTTAAGATTCTATTTATTGCCTTTGAATTATTCAGTTGTAGGAGCTTATCATATTTATCTGTAGATGGAGTAGCTGGCGATATGTACCCATCCTCAACTGCTTGTCATATATCATTTCCTAGTGCCATTAGGAAAATATTCATTCTCACACTCCAAAATTCATAATTTTTCCCATCGAACAATGGTGTCTTATTTCTTGAAGATCCACTCTAATAATCCATCTATGTTCCTTTAAGATTTTTCTTCAAGCTGTTAAAATCTTCCGAAAGAACCTACTCTGATACCAATTGAAGAACACAAGCTTATACTGGGGGGTGAAAAGTATAAGACCACTTTTTACTTTTTATTTTCCAAAAAATATTATGCAATATATCAATGGTAATGTCAAAAATAGTAATCAAAGCAATACATAAATTACCACACACAATAGAGATACCAATTTAACGCGGCTCACCCAATGTGGGCTACTCCACGGAGAAAATATTTCACTAAAATTTTCTTAAAAAATCTCTTGGGAATCCTTCTCTATTACAATGTTTATGGACCTCTATCCAAAGGAGACACCAATCCTCTAATAAATTTCATGGATACCTATCCATAGGAGACACCAATCCGCTCAACTGGTTTGTGTATCTCTATCCATAGGAGAACTTCTTCTTCTCTGCTCTGGTTATGGTTATGCATAAGGGGTAGTACCAAAAAAGTATTTATCAAATTGGGGTGAATCAACGTGAAAAATGTATAAACTTTGGGGTGAATTTTTCAAATATTTTAAGAAAAGTTTTCAAAACATGGTGATTTTTTCTTTTTTTTCCACTAAAATTATCACAAGGTGACTGGTAGAAGGCGATTGGCAGAAGGCGACTGGCATAAGGTGACTGACATAAGGCGACTAGCATAAGGTGATAGGTAGAAGGCGACTGGTAGAAGGCGACTAGCAAAAGGCAACTGGCATAAGGTGACTGATAGAAGATGACTGGCAGAAGGTGATTGGTAGAAGGCAAATGATAGATGGCGAGTGGTACAAGGCAACTGACATATGGCGAGTGGTAAAAGGCGATTGCCATAACCCATTAATAAGATGATGCCACATGTCCTCCCTTCTGCCACGTGTTGTTCATGTGTTAACTCCTGCCATGGGAAAATATATAAATTCATTTGCAGGGTCATTTACAGTGTTTGCTAAAGCAATTTTAAACCTTTTTCCAACATTTTCAGGGCATTTTTTGTAGCAGTTTCCAAGCAATTTTAGGGAGTTTTGAAAGAGTTTTTAGAGCGTTTTGGCAACATTTTGAGAGCATTTTGGCAGTGTTTTTAGAGGGTTTTGGTAGCATTTTGAGAGCGTTTTAGCAGCATTTTTAGAGTGTTTTAGAAGCATTTTTAGAAGGTCTTTCTAGTGTTTTCTTGCTTCTTTTCAGAGATGGCTAGTTGTTCCTCTCCTCTTCCATCAAAAGTGCATTTCAACTACATCTTCTGCCCTAATAGCAAGAGTAGTTTCAACACTCCTAATAGAGATTCCTAATGGATTTATACCATTGGACTTGCTGGTGTGTTGAGGATGCCTCAGTTGAACATTAACGTTTAGTTGATGCAACAGATCATTTCTTGTTACAACCATGACATGTCCACTATTTTGATCCATGTGGATAACAAGGAAATTGTTTTTTTGGTTAAACCCTTCGATGTGTAGTGACTAACAAAGCTGCCATTTTTGGATGTTTTACTGGTGAAAAACTAGTACGCCTTAACTGACGATGATAAATCGACCCTGGAAACCCTTTACTTTGTTCATCTTGACAATCTGAAAGGTATTATTTGAAATTTTATTTTTTATTTAACATTAAATATTGTTCTGTTGGAGACAAATTTCAAATGTTGGAGACAAATTTCTATATGCTTGCATTGAATTTTTTTAGGTAAGGCTTATTCTGCAAGGGCGACCTATAGAAATGCATTTTTGGGCACTTTATTTATTGATTTGTTGTATTAATTGTAGTAAATTTGATTGGTGCATGCACATTTCCAACTGCCTAAAGCACGACCTTTTGAGTTCCTAGAAAATTCAATCTTCTACTTACACAGTGACTACCGAAAATTTTATTCTTTGTTTATTTTAGGAAGTTTATTTCAACCTTCAATAGAGCAGTCCTCCCACTGCATTGCACCCCAGTTTATTGTCTATTGGCATGTCTGATGGTGAGATACAGGTAAAAATAATTATTGAAATATCATTGTTTTCTTTTGTTTATTCTATCTTTTTATTCTCTAATTTTGTTTTGAAAATAGAAAAGAGCATATCAATATTCAAGTAAGAAGGATACTGCATTTAGGATTCAAGAAATATCTGCTTATTCTGACACACAATTGTAGTCATCACCAATAACTCCCAACAAACATGTGAGGTCTCATGATGGTCAAATTCAGCATACACCTGCGGAACCTTTTACTGGAGAAACAATTACAGTTGATGTAGAAGAGGTTACCTCCAACCCACAAGGTAACGTTACTCTTCATTGTTCAAAAATGATTTTTTAAATGATTTATTTTTTTGATGTAAAATTATGTTTTTTAATGTGTTTTACGTATTTTTCAGACAAAGGGTAAATAGTTGAAACATCAATGGCTGCAGAATCTGAGTCAGGTATGTATATTTTAAATAAATATTTTTTAATGCTATTGTTATTTTAAAAAGATTTATTTTATGTTTTTGTGTGAAATTTAACAAATGACCTACTAGATTCAAAATGTTAAAAAAAAATATAGCTCCACCATCTGACTAGCCATGACCATAGCCACAGCCATAGTAGGTTCCACTGTCTATCCACTCAAAGCAAGTTCTAGTCCATCCACATTAGGTTCCACTTATGAGGAACCAATCATGCATGTGTGGTAAAATATTCGTCACACCACCACCTCATCATGCAAGAAGTGCTACAGAGACAAAATGTGTCATCATCTAATATTTCTATTGTATTGATATTAACCTTGGAGAATTTTTCAAATGTTGAGAGTGCATCTCAAATGCCCTCGGGAACTCTAGATTGTGACTTTCTTTATTAGGGTATGAATCCTGAAAATTACCCTTTAAAGGTAAGTGATATTCTTGAGGATGAAGAGGGCATTGATGGAGAAGAGGATGTCAATGTAGTTTTTGTCGAAGTTTCCCCCTCCACCACACAGCAAGTCGTCGTATGTACGGTTATAGAAGATGATATCCTAAACTTTTCTAAAAATGTGTTATTAGCTGATGCATGTGAAGTTGTAGTTCATAATACTCTTCTTTCGGATATTGATAAATTGAAAGAATGGGAATATTGGGCCAAGGTTTTGATTAAAGCCATCAATGGACGATATAAATTTTTTTCAAAAATAAAAGAGTTATTTTTCAAGATGGAGAATGAGCCACAAAAGCTTGATGCCTTGCTACATAATGCTGAATCTGGCACTATGGAGGCCGAGCCTACATATAGAGATGAAATTTTGGTCATTATTTTGAATCATTTAGAAAACCTCAATGCAGAAGCCAAAGCATATTTCAATGAATGGGTACTTGATCAGAACAAAGTAGTAGTTGCAGAAATAGCACGACTTACAGCTGATGTAAGTTCTACATCTAACTAAAAAATATTTTTTTTGTTAAATATGTTTTTTTTATAAATATTAAACTTTTTTTATTTCTGTTTTGTAGTCTAATTTCCAACACCTAAAGCAACAAGTCAGTGCCATGAAATTTTTGATCAAGACTGCCAAAATTAGCATTAATAATGCTATTGAATTGAAGAAGAGGTTACAACAGACGGTTAGAGAAAATTTCTTGAAGAAGATTATCAGAGATAGGGGCCTGGATGTCAAGGCTAAACTAAAAGAAAATGAGAAGGAGTTGAATGCACCTTTCAAAGAAGATCCAGTGAAGGAAGAGAGTGCCTTGTTATCGGGGATCAACACTACAGTAGAAATTTTGGTTAGGGTTGGGGTATTAGAAGAAAAGGATATTGAGGTATATGTAGGTGGACCTTTAGGAAACATTGAAAAAGAATAGAACTTTGTTGTGTTGGATTTGAAGTGAAACAAAAACTCAATATATCTTTATATTTTTATAAATTAGTTAAGACTGATAGAGGCAATTTCTGAAAAATTCATATTATCATTTTGAAATTTTGTTTTTAATTATTGTTATGTTTAAATTTGAAGTGGAATAAATAATGTTTGATATGTTTTGTTTGATATGTTTGATATCCTTTTTGAGAATTGAAATCAATGAATGAAATTATTTTCGAAAAAATGTGTTATCCATTGAAAAATTTGTTTTCAATGTTGTTATGTTAGGATTATATGTGTTGATGTATTAAGTAATTTGAAGTGGAAGAAATAATGTTGATATGTTTTGCAAATTGCAAATGAATGGTATCATTTTTGAGAATTGAAACAATGAATGAGACTATTTTCAAAAAATGTGTTATCTATTGAAAATTGTTTTTTGAATGTTGTTATGTTAGGATTATATTTGTTGATGTATTAAGTAATTTGAACTAAAAAATATAATGTTTGATATGTTTTGTAAATTGTAAATGAAAATGAATGGTATCCTTTTTGAGAATTGAAACAATGAATGAGACTATTTCTGAAAAATGTGTTATCTATTAGAAATTTTGTTTTGAATGTTGTTATGTTATGATTATGTGTTGATGTATTAAGTAATTTGAAGTGGAAGAAATAATGAATGAATGGTATCTTCTTTAAATATTGAATTCAATGAAAGAGACTATGTTTTGATTATTTATGATGATGTAAAAGTTTGTTGTTCTTTATTTGAAGTGGAAGAAATAATGTTTGATGTGTTATCTCTTGAAAACTTTGTTTTGAATGTTGTTATGTTTTGATTGTTTGTGTTGATATATTAAGTAATATTGAAGTATGTATTTTATGTTATATGAATTAATTTGAAATTTCATAAAATGCAGCATAGACAATTACTTTCACGAATAACAAATACTACAATAAAAACATAAACTTTTAACTAATAGTTCAATAACAAGGCTAATGAAAAATGATATACAAAATATCCAGTAACACATTTCTATAATCCAATAAACAAATCATGTGTAATCAAATAATATGTGTAACACATGTGTAATCAAATAATAGATAATTAAATCAGAGGGCTATGCTATATAGAGTATCCAATGGCATCCTTCCATTATGATATGTGAAATCAAATCAAATGATCATATGTGAAATCAAATAAAATAATAATATGTGAACTCAAATCAAATCAAATGAAAATATCCTTTCATTATGATATGTGAAATCAAAACAAATTATAGCATCCTTTCATTCTGATATGTGAAATCAAATAAAATGATAGCATCCTTTCATTCTGATATGTGAAATCAAATCAAATGATAATATGTGAAATCAAATCAAATAATAATTTGTGAACTCAAATTAAATCAAATGAAAACATCCTTGAATTCTGATATGTGAAATAAAATCAAATGATAGCATCCTCTCATTTTGATATGTGAAATCAAATCAAATGATAATATATGAAATAAAATCAAATGAATGCATCCTTGCATCATAATGCTGGAAGTTGGAACAAACTCTTTTTAGATTGTACAAAATATTCTGCACTCATTCCCAAAATTTATGTCATCACAATTTGACCAGTGTTACCATAATCCTCATCATTATCAATATTTGTTACACCTCTTCTCTCTGCCAAATAATTCCAATGTGACAATGTTATTTCGTAAGGAAACTCCTCCACCTCATAGGCCGACACATATACTCTCAAACAATTCTCCAAATTTTTGTCCAACCTATTTTGAACTTTAGATTTTATATATGATAGTGCACTGAACACCCTTTCATCTTCCACGGATCCCAAAATCATCGTTTGAAATAATTCATATAAATGAAAATATTCGCTCATAGTATGTTGTAATGCAGTACTTGGTTGTAATATTCTCCACAAGCATGAAATAGAACTTGCTTCATGACGGTTAGAGAACTGTGAAACTTGAGTAGACATTGTTGTTCCAAAATAGTTTGATTGTTTTGTCAAAATATCTTTGTTGAGAATGCCATTGATTTCAATGCCATTGACTACAACACTTTTACTAAAATTTCTAGCAAGGCTGCCCATGTATTTGAGAAAAAATAATAATTTCTGCTATTTTTTTAGTTTAAGTTTTGTATCGTCTAAAACTACATGAAATTTATTGTAGGTTATGGGCATTTGCTCAACTTCATTTGTAGCTATATCCAGTCACACACTATAACAATATAAAGGTATTTCATTTCCGTGGACATTAATACATAGATGATCATTTATATTGAACTTCAAAAAGCTCTGAGGACCATTCACATTTGTTAATGCTCTCCAACTCTCAAACAAGGGATCCATAAAATTTTGACCAGATGCATACATCATATCAATATGCATGTAAATTTGTATTCTTGCCCTGATGAAATCCACAATATAAATCGATGTTTCTTGTGCAATTTTGATCAAAGTATTCATTTTTTCCAACATTGGAAGAATTCCACACAATGTGAGAAGATCCAAAGTCACTCATTCAAAAAAGTAAATATTTAGCCTTATCAACCACCCTACGATTTGCATACATAAACCCTATCAAGGATTGATATTCTTTAAAAACTCTTAATGTTAGTAGATACATCGAAATCCACCTAGTATCCACATCTTTCAATAATTTACCTTTGGTAACTCCTAGTGCAAACTTTTGAAATTTTGGAAATATTTTTGGACTACATGAAAAATATTCATGAATTTCACGAACAAGATCTTCCACTCTCTCAACATTTGTAAATGTATCCACAATTTTGTATGCAAGATTAATTCTATGAGCCATGCAATGAATAGGGATCAAATATGGGGTAACCGATGTTTGTAGTCTAACACAAAGACCATTAATGTGTCCTTGCATTGTAGTAGCACCATCAGCTCCTACACATATTAACTTAGTGGCTATTTCAATTTCATTCATTCCTGCTTCTTCTTTTAAACTAGTTACAACAACATTGTAAATATTTTTTGCATTACAATTTTCTACCATTTTGCGTATTCCAAGTAAATGAGGTTGCCTTGAATGATTTTCCAATGTGTAAACATGCATGCAAATCCAATATGTATTGTCAACTACAGTCACCTCATCAATTGAAAATGAAATGAATTTTACCTTTTTTACTTTCTTTCTGAGGTCATCCTGCTCAACCAATGACAAATATTTTGCCATTTCCCAACCACTTCGATCTGACCAATGAGCGTTGGGTAAGTTATGCACATCAGCTAGTCAATAGAGATTTATAATCCATGAAATCAGACATAGGTCTACCCTTCTTAAGAATAGAAAATACAATAGCAAATTGCAAACTTTTTGAAGCTAAAGTTAACTTATTCATTTTTTCGAAATTAAGCTTGAATCGTTGCACCTTTCTCAACTGATGTTTGCTTTTGTTTCATTTCTTTATCATATTCTTGCGCATATCTCATATGTCCACACTTTGATGCATCCTTCCACCTATAAGTTTTTTGTGTTGCTCGATCATCTTCTTTTGTTTTGATATAAACCTTTCCATAATGTTTTTCTACTATATATTTCTTAAGTTGCAATCTATGCTCCTTTCCATGTTTCCAACTACAAATTACGCATCTTAATTCTGTTATATCATCACTACTATTCTCTAGAAGCACTGGCTCAATAAATGGAAATTCTGATATCCAATCAGGGTGAAATGATCTATTAATTGTCCACCTAGATAACCTTGCACGTTTATTTTTTTAGATGAAGATTCTTTGGAAGTAGGGACTGCATAAGAACTATTATTATATTTTCTACTGGGCATGTTAGATTCAAGAATATCTTCATATTGTTGTTTGATTTTATTGATATTAACTTCATCTGTGGACTGTTCATTTACATGGATATGTGGAAGTGGAGGAATACCAAGGTTAACAGTATTTTTGTAGAGATAATACTAGTGTCAATAGTAGATTCATTATCACTATGGCATTTAAAATTATACTAGTGTTTTCTACAGATAAAAGTGGATAAAGACATCAACCAAAAAACACACTTCTTTATGAATGAAGACATTATATTTAAAATTAACAAAGTAAAAAAATTAACTAGGGAGTAAAGTTGTTCATACTTTCAGTTTGTGTAGATGTTGATGGCTGACTGGGTTTCAAAATATTATGAAAGTATTTGAGGATACTCCTTTTATTGGAATACAAGCCTCCCTTCTTTCCACTGCCTGTAGTTGACATTTTACCTATATGAACAGAAGAATAACATGAACAAAGAACATCATTTTTAAATATGAAAATAATTGGTATAAAAGAGAACTATTTCTAGAGACAATAAAATCTATCACATGAATATCGTTCGTAGGCAGAATAAACCTCCTTATTGAGTGTCCATTAATAAAATATTAAATGAAATTTAATGGTAAAATAAGCATACCGATAAATTGATTCACCTTATGTCAGTCACCTTCTACCAATCGCCTTACACCAATTGTCTTCTGCTAGTCACCTTCTACCTATTGCCTTATGTCAATCGCTTTATACCAGTCATCCTCTACTAATCACCTTATGTCAGTCACCTTCTACTAGTCACCTTTATTTAGTCACCTACCAATCGCCTTATGCCAGTCTCCTTCTACCAGTCACCTTATGCCAATCATATTCTACCAATCACCTTACGCCAGTCATCTTGTGCCAGTCACCTTCTGCCAGTCGCCTTATGCTGATCGCCCTCTACCAATCGCCTTATGCCAAGCACCTTCTACCAGTCACCTTCTACCAGTAACCTTCTTCCAGTCACCTTATGCTAATCATCTTATACCTATCACCTTTGGCCTGTCACCTTCTACTAGTCGCCTTCTGTCAGTTGCCTTCTGCCAATAGCCTTCAGTTAGTCACCTTCTACTAGTCGCCTTCTATTAGTTGCCTTCTGTCAGTCACCTTATGTTAGTCATCTTATGCTAGTCGCTTTCTACTAGTCTCCTTCTACCAGTCACCTTCAGCTAGTCACCTTCTGCTAGTTGCCTCCTGGTAGTCATGGACTCTGGTTTTGTCAGTACTCTACTTTGTGTCGCTCGCTATCCGAAAAAAATGTTGTAATTGTATGGGAGTCGTTGTCAGGGTTATTTATATATAATGGGGTACAAGAGGCGATTTGTGCGGGATAATTCTTATTTTTAATAAATTTAGAGCAAAATTTGGGCGGTAAACCTTATGAAAACGGGGTGAATTTACCCTAAAAAAATTAGATTATGAAATTTTTGAGTGAATGGGTCGACCTCTATGGTCCCAAAATTCACAAAATTGACATTTTGGAAAGTCGAATATTCGTGCTAAATTGCAAAATTCACCACTACGCAAAAACTTGGCTCTGGTTGGTGATCCTCTAGAAGAATACTGCCTCCACTACACTGGATTGTGGATCTCTCTCCACTAAAGACCTATATCCTCACTTAGAAGACCTTTGTCCTCATTACCCTAGATAATGGATCTCTATCCATTGAATACTACTGTCCTCTACTTTGTCAACTCCAAAGCTTACTCTCAGCTCTGCTCAATCTCTATCTCAAATATGCACTAAACATTTTCCTTCGGTTTAGCATAAATCTACTCACAAGTTTTTCTCTATTCTGACACAAATATACCCTCAAATCTACACCAAACTCTGTCCTCAATTCTATCCTCAAGCCTTAACATAAATCTTGATTCATTCACAAATCAATTCTGCTAGATCCGCCTCAAGCCTTACCATAAATATTGAACAAATAAATCAATCAATTATGATCTCAAGTCTTCTCAAAGACTTACCTCAAATCCATCCATAGGTCCTCTCAATAACTTGCTCAATCTGATCAATAAGTCCATCAATATTTACCTCAACTCTACTCAAAAATTCCTCTCTAGAACTTGTCAAATGTGCTCAACAAGTTTTCACTAAGACTTACCTAAAATATACTCAACAAGTCCTCTTTAGGGCTTACTCAAATCTATCCATAAGCTTTCACAAAAGCTTGCTTAACTCTGTCCTTAAGTCGACTCTAGGACTTACTCAAATCTGCCCACAAGCTTTCACAAAATCTTGCTTAACTTTGTCCTTAAGTCCCCTCTAGGACTTACTCAAATATGCTCATTAGCTTTTACAAAATCTTATTCAAATCAATTACAAAACTTGCATACAAAAACTCAACTCAATCTCTTACAAAAAACCTCTTAAATATCAAAAAATAAGTTTCACTCAAATCTTGTTTAACCACAAAAACATATAGAGAATGATTATAGACTCAATATATTTCACACTCATAAAACACTCAATCACTTCCAAACTCTCTTTCAAATCAATTTAGAATAAAGAATAATATGTTTTATAGAACTTGAACTATCACTCTAATGCATTCAACCAATAATGCTCATCCAACTTCATTTAACCATTCACTCAATGAAACATGACTTGATTTCAAACCCTAACCAAGTGTTTCACTATACTTCCAATAATTCACACTATGGAACTCAAACCTTGATTCAAGATGATTCCAAATTCACATAACAATGATACTCATGATCTTTCACAAACCCTAATTCAAGATAGTTCTCAATCTGAAATAACAATGATATTTATGATCTTTCACAAACCCTAGTTCAATATAGTTCTCAATATTACATAACAATTATACTCGTGATCTTTCAACATCCACAAATCATGCACATTAAAACTCACTCAAACATTTCCAACAATGCTTATCAAACAATCCTTTTCACTCCAACTTTGCATTTCATAACTTCATTCTAATAATATTTCACTCACAAATAAGATGTGCCCATACCTTTTATTTTTATGGATATCTGACCTCAAAACCTATCTCAATTGCAATCAACTCTTCTTTACCAATTTCAATATTAGATATCAACAATCTTTCTCAAAAACTCATACTCAAATATTTCCCTCAAAAATTATTTCATCATACAAAAATTTTAAATCTCAAGTACACCTTATAATCTCAAAACTTCAAAAATAATTAGCAAATATTCAAATAACTCACTTTCACAATCATTTCCTTTATGCATCTTATTTCTCCTCACAAAAATAATTATCACAATGTAGCTTTATCTCAAAATACAAAATACAATTTTCCTTGCATACCTTATCACTCCTACTTTATAAAATAAATTCTAACCACCAAAAATTAAAACAAAATATTTTAATTTTATTTATACCTTATATCTCCCTCAAAAAACTCACAAAATTCCTTTTAGAACTCACGAAACCCTCTAATGCAATTTTTGAATATCAAAATATTTGGACAAATTAAAATGTGAGAAGCATACCTTTTAATTTATTCTGCCCAACAAAAGGTCTTCGACGAGATTCGGAGACACGACCTTACCTTTCCAACCATGTTAATATAAATCGCATCCACCAGTTGGGCTATGTGCCCACACAAAAATAAAAGCACATGACTTCCTCTATGTTCCTTGTCTCCTCTCCCACTAGTGCAAATGAAAAGTGCTTTCTTATTTGCAAAAGACAGTCATGTGAATCGAACACGTGATCTCACCCTCACGAATGCCTTAACGTAGCTCTTGGATGCCACTTGTGCTACCAAAAACCTTGAGACTTGCTTGGCACTCCACTTCAACTTATCACCATGTCTGTCCTTCAACGTTTAACACATGTGAATCTTTCCTTACTCCTTTAATGAATGCAGTGCATGAATTCTTTAGACTTAGGGCTCACAAAATTGCATGGATAAGTTTTAATTAAAAGCCTTTGCCCTATTTATGCCATATGTTATGCACTCCAACACGTCAACAATTTAGGAAATTCGATTTTTAATTAAAATTTAAAAATTAAACTTTTGGCACCTTTATTATTTATTTAAATTTAAATTTTAACCTATGGTTAAAATATTTAAATTTAAATAAATTAAATCATAATATTTAAAATATGCCAAATGGGTCTTTTTGAGGATTTATAATTTAATAACTCCTTGGCCCTTGTTTTTCTTCAACTCAACCTTTAACCTAGAATATTATAATATTAAATATTATAATATTATTATTTCCTTTTAAACCTGCTTCTCCTTCCTTGGGTCTTCAATATGTTTAGGCCTTTTTAGGCATATAATATCTAAAGTAAATATTATATCCTATTCTTTTAAACCTCTTCCTTACCTTTTGGAAAAACCACCTGATGACCTTAATTACAATGAAACTTGGACATCAACCTCTTGACAACAATGACAACAAAACTTGCTCATATTTCCAACAGAGAAATTATTCCCATGGCTTGATTTTGATGCATGGGAACTTGATACCTGGTTAGTCTTACATGGGAGGATGACAATGGAGAATAATGCACACCATGTTATGCATCTAAACATGTGTTTATCAACAACTCTTAACAGTTAAAATGACGTGTGAAGGAAAAGTACAAGGTAGGTGATGTATTTAATTTTTATTAAATCTTATATAAGCGTTCATTGTGATGATGATTCGACAAGTGACATTACCTCCATGTAAAATATCATATGAACAAGGTATGGAGGTAAGTAAATTTAATTCTGGTCAAGTATCACCAAACAAATCACGTTGATGGGTCCATGATGCCTAATAATACCCTTGTAATCTTCATCTTATCTTTATCAAATTTGCATATGAGTGTGTGCCCTGAGACTTACCTATTCGCATTATCTTATCTCATGGAATTTCATCCCATTTGACTTTCAGCCTGTATGGAGTGCACCCTTGTCAATTCACCAATCTTGCTGACTAAGGAATTTATGGCTATGTTGATTGGACCACTATCATCCACTATCATAGTGGTTGAATTTATCTTTTTATGCTGAAATGGTCAATATTACTTGACCATCCACGTGACTACATTGAACTCATTGTTTTACCACAAATATTTCTACAGTACTCTTCAAACTTGCTCACCATATTGAATACAATGTTGAAAACAATTTTTATGACCATCCCCTTCCCCCCAATTTAAAAATTCTTCCACATCTTTAGGGAAGAGTAGGATAAAACAAGGTAAAACAAGGATGAGGGAAAGAGTGGAATAGACCATCTTTAAATTTTTTTGCAAAAATAAAATACATACAACTTAAAGCAAAAATGAAAATATGAGAGAGATACCTATAATGATACATTGTTTGCTATGGTATTTTGAGAATTTTTGGAGAATTGACAATAGCATAATGAAGACATCCATACTAAGACGTAAATTGCATATACATGGCATCATAAAAAAGTTTGAACATGTGGTGTTCTTAATGTTGTTTTTTTTCTCTTTTTTTTGCAACCAATTCCTACCAACAAGCTGGTTTTCAGAAATTGACTGTTTATTTGTGCTAGGAAGTCGGTTTTTACAGTTAGATATTATTTTGCAAGGATGAAGAGCCAATAAAACTATTTTTCATCTTCCTCCTTGGTCCTATGATGACGATAAAGGTTTTCACCATAGGACTTTTTTTTCATTTTTTCATTTTTTTTTGCATCCCTTTGCTAAAGGAGGAATATCAAGTGTTGGCAGAGGGTTGCAGTTCAAAAATAAATTGTAGTTCTACTTTTTGAATGACTTGTTTAATAAAATTTTACTTAAAGAGAGGTTTGCAGTATAGCTTCAATCAATGGCAATTACCAAGTAAGCCATGAGATACATCATAAATGGTTTTAAGCTTGACTATACCATTACCATATGCTTCTTCAATTTCATAAGGGCCCAACCATATTATACGTAGCTTCCCTTTGAAATATTTGAACTTGGAATCATAGAGTAATGTCTAATCACCTGATTGAAAAGTCCTTTGAATGATATGTCTATCATGCCATTTCTTTCGTTGTGCTTCTAATAACTCAATATGTTGAAGGGCATCATGATGAACTATATCTAATACATTCAATTGTAAGAGTCTTTATTATTGAGTAGTGGTGAGATCAATTCCAACCTTTAGCGTAGTGCATAAGGTCTAAATTTAAAACTCAATGGGCATGATAGTTATCTTCCCATAGACCATTTCATAGGGTGTGAGCCTTGTTGTTGATTTCCAAGTGGTATTATAATCCCATACTACTTCCCTTAGTCTATGCACCCAATCTACCCGATGTGAAGCAACTGTCTTTGTTAAGATGTTCTCAAGCTCCCTATTAGTAATCTCCACTGTCCGTTAGGCTGAGGATAGTATGGTGAGGATTTCCTATGGCTCACCTAATATTTGTTTATAAAGGGAACTATCACATCATATATGAATTATGGTCCTTGATATGTTACAATATCCCTTGGTGCTCCAAAATGTTGAAATATGTCATACAAGAAGTCAACAACCTTTTCTTTTTGGGCATGTTGTAATACATTCACTTCTACCCATTTTGTGATATAATACGTGCACACCAAAATATATTCATTGAATTCACTTGCAGGATTGATAGGTCCAACAAAGTCTAACCCCCACTTCTCAAATGGTTCTAAAACCACTTGAGGATGTAGAGACATATTTGTTGAAGGAGTTGGTTTACTTATTCTTTGGCATGGATCACATCAAGATACATAGACTTTATCATCCCAGTTCATTATAGGCCATTAGTACCCTATTTGAAAGATTTTTTACATGATTCTCTTGGAAGCATTATATCCTCTACATGGTTCATCATGAGCTACACAAAAGATGTCAAAAGTATCTTCTTCCTACACACATCTTCAAATTACATGGTCAAGACATAATTTAAACAAGAGACCATCTAACCAAGTGTATGGAGCACTTTCATGGATGATATTTCACTTTTTATATGGTGAAAAGTGAGATGGCACTTTCCCTGTCACCAAATAGTTAGCAATATCTACATACCAAGGTGAGTGTATTGAAATAGAAAATAAATGCTCATTGGGAAAGGAGTCTTGCACAAGCTCTATCATTGTCTTTGTTCTATTTTCTATGTTTTTGATTTAGCTTCATGGACCCCCAAATCCAGGTATGGGCCATATCTGATCTGGATTTGGGTTCAGTTCACCTATGGGTCCGCCCAAGTTTTATCTTGAGCAAAACATGTACATTTAGGTTTGTCCAAGCTAAATCCTAGGCAGACCCAGGGAGAACCCACGAACAGGAAAAAACATAGAAAAACACCAAGGACTGAAGTTGCTCAATTGCCTATGAAATCAATTCTTGAAAATGTTCAAATTTTTTCTTCCACCAAGAGAAAACACGGATGGAAAATGCATGAAAAATAATATTTTAAAAATGCAATTTGGCCTGTGTTGGCACTTGCCCAAAATTGATTTTTTTGCTATCATAGAGAAAGAAGACAAACATTTGAAGGTGCTTCTCAGACCTACACATCTATACAGATGATGCTTTGTATGGAATTCCATAAACCACATGTTAGACCTAAATTTTGCATGTGCAAGATCATCACATTTCTCTAACTCTTCAAGTATCAGATCAATCAGGGTTCTCAAGTAGTGATTAAAATTAAAATAAAAGGAAAGCTATATCTAAACCTCTGGTTGCACTTTATCTATACCATCTACATCATCGTCATAGCTCACCATTTTACTTTTTCTCTCCAACTCTACCTAATAAAAATCAAAGCCAATTTTATAGTGTTTGCTATGAAATGAATTATGTCACACTACATACGTTCCATTCTTCAATTTTTACTCCTTAGATAATTTATTTAAATTATATTTTATTAAACTATGTAATAGATATTTAACTATATGTAATTTATTTAACTATGCGATAAGTATTTAACTATATGTAATTTATTAAACTATGTGATAGGTATCATGTAAAGTCTAGTGGTTCATTAATCCTCACATTTATTATGAATTTTATAAATAAATTAAAAATTATTCATTATAATATTTACATTATAATATATATAATTAAGATAGAGTTTTATATAATATTATAATGTAATTTTTGGTCAAATATATGCCTAGTAAATAAACTTCATATGTTTGTGCGCACTAGATACGACCAGCATTGAAAGGCCAAAGGAAAGAGATGTCCTTCTAGCTAATATCCAAAGAATTCCGGCTCCTTGACTAATCCTACACTTGTTTGAAGATAAGGGTGCAGGAAAGAAATGGAAAATGTAGAAAGAAAGGGAAATATGGCCACAGGCCGAAGTGCAGGATGATGGATAAACTTAGTAGCAGTCACACCCTCTAAGCTTAGCAGCACTACAAAGAGAATCAAGTAGTAGAATTTTGTTTGCAACCTACGTGATGGAAACATCTAGGGTGATACTCTAGTACTTTGTTCCTCGCTAGCAGGACCCAAACTCAAACTTCAAAATTCAAGTGTAACAGCAAGCAAGAAACACAAGCGTTAACAAAAGTACGTCAAATCAGAATAAAACCATACATGAAAAATAACTCACAAATCCAAGGCGAAGATCTCTTCTATTAGTGCAGAACTTAGGGGAGTGTTCTTGCAAAATAGTCTAACCCTTTACAATAAAATTTGCTTAGTATTTATAGAGGTTTCCATCTCTTTCATTAAATACATGAAAGGACCCAATGTCCATAAATCAGAGATATGGTGGATCATTATTTCTTGGAAATCTCCTACTGATAATTATGGTCTATAATGGCTATGGATGACAAGGCATTCGGGCACAAGGGCATTAAATTTTGGCCACCTCCATCCTCTCGAAAATTGAACATGAGCTTCATTCATTTACTCTATATTGAATTTGATTTGGAGAGGGAGTAAAATCATCGAGAAGGTATTCTTGAAAATGATAAAAATCCTCCACTTCACCACCAATATTAAATTGCGGCCCTTATCTAGGCATATACTTGATTGGAATTTACATTTTAAACATTGCCCAAGATGACGATAATTAATGACCAAATCCACATATTTTAATTCGTCATATGCTCTCATAATTTTGCTTCCGAGCGAAAAATAAACCAATTGAATTTTTTTTTAAATATCATTTTCCTCCCAAGTGGGGCAATGAAGAAAAACACCTTTGCCTAAACTCAAAAATTACTGAAATATATTTTTTGAAATGTCTTTGCTCGACATTAAAAAAAACTTTTAATGATGTTTTCCCCTGGAATGCATTCACCCATCACAGTCACCCATCAGGCTTGCCCCTCAAATTCACCCATCAGGCTTGCCCCTCAAATTCACCCATCAGGTTTGCCCCTCATAGTCACCCATCAGGTTCACCCCTTTTTTGGACTTCTAACTATAGTGTGGCAAAAATGCCAATAATTTTGGCAGCTCATGGGGTATTTATCTTGTATGGATGCACAAACTTCAGGCCTTCATCCATTGGGCTTCAAGAGTCATCTTCAGAATCAATCACTACATGTTCCACCACCAGATTTTGTGCTTGCACTCCTCCTTCATCTGCCCCCGCATCTCCTTCTACAAGATCTTTGGGCTCCTCTTCCTTGGATACCCTCTTAGCTACCTCTTCACCCTCTTTCTTTGCATGCTACTCTACCAATATGTCACTTGTCTTGACATACACCTCGATGGCATGAGCCCATCTAAAAGAGTTGAATCGAGTTGGATGATCTAGGGAATCAATAATAACCTTCAACATCTTCAACTGCTCCAAATGTGTGTGTTTAGTCCTTCAACTCAATTCATACATGGTAGCTTCCATCCACATGAGTCTCCTGATAAAAGTGATAGTTTGTTCTTTGAAAATAGGATGACCCAACTCCTCCACCTCAGACTCATCTTGAATATTTGCTTGCCAAACATTATGTAACTCTTCAGCAGGGAGCGATTCGCCAAACTCATTTGCAAAACCTAGAAAACCCATATTTGCGAGAGTGTCAAAATAGATCTCTACAACCACACGTTCTTGCTCCAAAAATGTGAGCAATTTCCTGGTTTCATGCACCAGCTCCAATCACTAAAAGTAGCACTGCAGGGTAGCTTTTGTTGATGCCCAGGCCTGATCCATGTCGCTCATTGGGCGGATGTAAAAGTTTGATTCTACAAAAGAATGGATCTTCAAGGCCATTTCCAAGTGTGCCTCCACTTCACTCTCAACATGATCAAACTTAAGTTTACTCTGTAGGACCACCACTATAGCCTTATACAAAAAACTCATCACCATTTTGATATAGAATGTTAGCATTATTTGGCTCACTTCAACCATGATTTCTCTCATCAATTCATTTACCTGTACCACCTACTCTGCCTGATGCTGCTAGAGACTTTCAATTTTAGATGTCAGGTTCTGTATTTTTTGTTCTACTGCTACCCGAGCTTGAGCTTGCTCCTGAGCCTATTGTTTCCAATGTTCAATCTATTGAGTCAAATGACCAACCTATTGTTCCAATTGTGCTTTATGCATTCATGTTTGTTCTTCCAATAATGCGTTACTCTCAGCTAGTGTAGCTTCTAGATCAGTAATCCTACCACGAGCCTGATGATACTCTCCTTTATAATGCTCATTCTAGAGATATACTTTCTAAATGCTCACTTGGATTCCTCCCACCTCCTCTGTGGCATCGATCTACTTGATGTCCTGTGTGGTGACTTCATATGAGTAATCCCCAGGATTCATTTCTCCTTGGCATTTCTGTACTTAGGGGATCATGCAGATAGTGTGCACCTCCATGGCCTCTAAATCAAATGACACCCTCTGTAGTAGTTTTGTCAATGCCAATGCCTCCTTCCTCCTATGAATTTTTATCCACTGAGATGAACTAAGGCACACTTGGTCAATTTTAATTACCAACATATGATTTGATAGATTTGTTACCACCTTGTTCAGAGATTGTATTTCCTGTAAGATCTTCATTTGGAGATCTATGTTTGCAGCGACAGGAGGTGCTAGAAAAGGTAAGGGCACTTGTAGAGCATGCAAATTAGGGGTTGATAAGGAGCTAGCAGCTACATAATGGATGGATTCGATAGCTTTGGGATAGGTGGAGCTGGCAATTGAGGTACTACTAAGGCTGGAAATTAAGGAAATAGCACAGTAGTGGCTTGATATGTACTTGTACTTTAGGAAGGCACGTGATACATTGATGACGTAGATTATGAATATGAAGTAGAATATGCATATTTTGGGAGATCAAGGAAAATAGGCATAGGCAACTTCGGAGAAAGCTTACCCGATGCAATTAAATCAATTTCAGCTTTCTAAGATGCTTCATATAGTTTAAGGAACATAACAATATTTTTTATTACCGGATCGACCAACCGATATCATAATTGAAAGCCTTCAGGTTGTACCATACATCCTGTTGATTAGACGGTCTAAACCCTTTAGGTAATCTCTGCCAAGTTCTAGAAAATATAACATTAAAATTTGTGATCTCCTCTTGCAGATGTCTATGGATCCGTAGATTCATGAAAACCTTTTATCAACAATTCCGCCAGTTGATCCCAGATGTTATTGTTGCTTGGGGTAATGATCTATACCAATATAGCAACTTCCCACGAAGTGATAGCACCATCAATTTCACCATCACATCTTCCTCCATGATCACATGAATTGAAGCCAAAGAGGCCACATATTGCACATGTTCATATGCAGTCTTACCAGTCCTATCATATGTAGGCAAAACTTTTAGCACTACTTGTGTTACCGAATGTTGTGCTTGTACCTTAAGTGCTCCTATGTTGTTCCATGTTGCGAAAAACCTTGGTGGATTTTATTATGGTTGTTGTTGTTGTTGTTGTTGTTGTTGTTGTTGTTACTATTGTTGCTGAGCAATTTACATAGGGGTACTTGATGAAACCAAAGGATTATGTTGCAGAGGTGGAGGAAAACTAGTGGATGTACTAGTCAGATTTGATGAAGAAAAAATTCCAGCTACTTGTGAAGACGTAGCAACTGATGGGTGTGTTGGGGAAACCATCCTAGGATGTTCACCCAATATTTTTGTGTCAAGTTCGTAGAACTCAATTGGATTTTTTGGATCTTTGGCCTATAATCTTGTTATCATTTAGAGACATCTGGATCAAGCTAAGTCGCTAGATGTTCTAACATGACAATAGCAAGGTGAAAATTAGGGATTTACTATTGCTTATGATGTGCTAAGTGGAGCTTTTTGGACACTATTCCTAGTTAGATCAAAGAACTTAACTAAGACAAAAATATTTGAGTCCCACCGAGTGTGCCAAAAATTGTTGGTCAAATATCTGCCTAGTAAACAAACTTCATACGTGTGTGCACCCTAGATACAACTAGCATTGAAAGATCAAAGGAAAGGGATGTCCTTAGGGCTAATCTCCAAAGAAGCCTGGATCCTTGACTAATCCTATACTTATTTGAATATAAGGGTGCAGGAAAGAAATGGAAAATATGGAAAGAAAGGGAAATATGGCCACAGGCCAAACTGCAAGATGATGGATAAACTCAATAGCAGTCGCACCCTCTAAGCTTAGCATAAATACAAATAGAATCAAGCAAAAAAATTGCATTTGCAACCTCCACGATGGCAACCTCCAAGGTGATACTCCAGTAATTCATTCCTCTCTAGCAGGACCCGAACTCAGACTTCAAAATTCAAGTGTAACAGCAGGCAAGAAACATAAGCGTTAGCAAAAGTACATCAAATCAAAATGAAACCATACATGAAAAATAACTCACAAATCCAAGGCAAATATCTCTTCTATTAGTGCAAAACTTAGGGGAATGTTATTGCAAAATAGTCTAATCCTTCATAATGAAATTTTCTTAGTATTTATAGAGGTTTGTGCCTCTTTCATTAAATACATGAAAGGACCCAATGTCTGTAAATCAGAGACATGGTGGATTATTATTTCTTGGAAATATCCTATTGATAATTATGGTCTAAAAATGGTTATGGATGACAAGGCATTCGGGCACAAGAGCATTCAATTTTGGCCACCTCCATCCTCTTGAAAATCGAACATGAGCTTCATTAATTTACTCCGTATTGAATTTGCTTTGGAGAGGGAGTAAAATCATCGAGAAGGAATTCTTGAAAATGATAAAAATCCTCCACTTCACCACCAATATTAAATTGTGGCCCTTATCTAGGCATATCCTTGATTGGAATTCACATTTTAAATATTGCCCAAGATGACAGTAATTAATGACCAAATCCACATATTTTAATTCATTATATCTCTCATAATTTTGCATCTGAGCGAAAAATAAACCAACTGAGCTTTTTCTAAAAATATCATTTGCCTCCCAAGTGGGGCAAAGAATAAAATCACCTTTGCCTAAAATCAAACATTGCTGAAATATATTTTTCGAAACGTCTTCACCCAACATTAGAAAAAAAATTTAATGACGTTCACCCCTGAAATGCATTCACCCATCACAGTCGCCCATCAGGTTCGCCCCTCATAGTCGCCCATCAGGTTCGCCCCTCACAGTCACCCATCAGGTTCACCTCTTTTTTAGACTCCTAACTGTAGTGTGGCAAAAATGCCAACAGTAATATATTTTGATGATAATATGCTCTTTAACTATAATTTAACTTAGATAGGTCTCATTTGTAGATGTAAATAATGTAATTCTATTATTTTAGTTTTTTTGAGCTATATTTGTGTTTGTTTATATTTATTTAATTTTTAACATAAATTATAGATTATACCCACATGTTGTAGGTGAGTTGGAGAGGGTAGGGCAATCCTCCAAGGAAGGTTCCTGGTTTAAATCTCCACACTATCAAAAGCACATTGGATACCCAAAATATATATGATAATGCTAGTGTGGTCAGGTCCGGGCACAACTCCTAGGTGATTTTGATGGTGTAGAACCCCCTGGTCTTGGTTTCTCAGACCAAGGTGACTCCACAAGGGATTTTTTGCTAAATTTAAAAACACATAAATTATAGATTATATTTAATAAATAAAAATAGATACTTTAAATTTTATAATTACACTTCGAATATATATATATATATATATATATATATATATATATATATATATATATATATATATATATCAATTTTTGTACGAATGAAACCAAAACAAACCTAAGAAAAAAGTGTTGTATCGATAAATTGGGTTCTTCGAACACGAACCCAAAATGAACCGGTAAGTTAGTCTTGTAAAGTGATAAACATACATTGTGCTTTATATGGTTTTAACTTTGAACCATTCATTGTTTTAGGTACCATTGTCCCATCTAACTTGTGTAACTTCACTGCACACCATTGTCCATTACTTTAATAACTCTAAAGGAACCAATCCATAATGTTTTCAACTTATTGGGCTTGATTTCTCATTTCCCATTGAATTTTAGAAGCAATTCACCCTACTTAAGTTTTAGTTTGCGAAGATGTTTATCATACCACAATTTCTTTCATATTTGGGCTACTTATATTTCCCATTGTACCATGACTCTCCTTTCATCTAATCTAATAAGTGTAGCCAGTTGCTCTTCCAGACTTTCTTGGTCACCCAAGTGATGCTCCACAACTATCCACAAACTAGGTACTAAGAACTCCACTAACACTACTACCTCTTGATCATACATTAGCTAGAATGGAGTATGGTCCATTGTTGGTTTTAAGGTTATCCTATAAGCCCATAGAACATATGGTAACCTCTCCTCCCAATCTGCTCATTCTATAACATAGGTCTTATATAACGTAGAAACCAAGACTTTGTTGGTTGTTTTTGCTTGTCCATTTGCTCGAGGGTAATACAAACTTGATAACGAATGCAAAATCCTGAATTCCATTGTTAACTTTTTAATAACCTCATTAACAAAGTGACCTCTTTCAAAAATAAAGATTTTAGATCTTTAGAATTGAAGATTATTCAAGACATTATTAGAAAACTAGATAAGATAATTGGCAAAATATCCTATCAACATATAAGATGGGAACTCAACAAAGAGGTCAACACACAAGCAAATCATGCAATAAATATAGCCCCTAGTTATTGTCACCAAATCATCAAGAAGTAGGAGGATAGGGGTGGTATGTGAAGATGACGAGGACTCTAATAATGAGGTCCTTTTTTATCTTCATGTTCTATTTTTTAGAATGCTCTATTCACTTTGATCTCTCTGATTAGAGAGTTTTGTACCTTTTTGTTAAGTAAATAAATCCTTTCCTTTTAAAAAATAAAGTGACCTCCCCTATCACTTGTTATTCATAGAAAAATTTTAAATCCTGTAATCACCTATTTGTACAAGAATCAAGTTGTACTTTTTATCGTGTTATCTGGTAGTGCCTTCACTTCTACCCATTTTGTTAGGTATTATGTTGCTACAATGATATACCTATATTTTTTCCTATGGGTGGTTTTCAATGGTCCAACAAAATCCAAACCCCATATCTCAAATAATTTTGAAGTTTGTGATGGATGCAAAGGCATAAAATCTCTACGTAGTGGTTTCTCCACTCTTTGAAAAGTGCCACATGCCTATACATATTATTTTGCATTATTGTACAATGTAGGCCACCATAATCCTACCAAGAGTATCTTCCTAGCAATGGCATCTAGCCCCATGTGTCCTCCTACCAAGCCTTCATGGGCTTCCTTTAATGTTGTGTTAACTTCCTCCTCTATTACACATCTTCATAAAATACCATTTATACCCATCTTATACAACAATCTAGCTATCAGCTGAAAAGGTGTTAACTTCATGATTACCTTCCTTTTCTCTATTATTGTCAAGTCTTGTGGTAACTTTCCTATGGATAGATATTGCCCAATTAACTTGTACCATGTTGGTACAATGTTAATTACAAACAATTGTGCATCAAGGAATTCATCTAGAATTCCCATCCCTGTAGGTTCGATCATATCTGAGATAATTGGTCTGTAATCACATGCTTCTTGTTAGGTCTCACTATTGTTGTTGACATTGCACAACACACCCCAAATTTGAAGACCCACCTTTAATTTTAAATTTTTTAGGAATTTTAGTTTTCTTTGAGTGATTGATTGATACGTCCCTACCCACGAATTTTGATATATGGGTTCCAAGGTTGGGATGTTGGTTAAATGTTTACTTTTAATTTCTTTTCAAAAGTTAATTTTAATGTTTTGGGTTAGGTTTAACGTTTGAATTTCAAATGTTAATTTCAATGTTTTGGTTGGAATTGTTGTTTGATTTTTAAATGTTATTTTTTAATGTTTTCTTTTTATTTTTGTTTCAATTAAAGTAATTCAAACATTTAAAATTGATTGATTCAAATTAAATTAAAAAATAAAAAATAATAAGAATAAAAGGGAATCAACTTTTCATTCTTATGGAAGGTGTTGAAATAAAATCCTTTTATCACACTTTGTCTTATGAATTTGTACTAACCTTTTTTTTTTGCAGATTGTACATAAATCCTAATTTTGAAAATCGTTTTCATATGCAGGTTACAAGTCGATGGTAAAATGTTCAAAGCAGTTCGAAGCAAAAGAGGGTTATGGTGGCACCATATTGGAGATGGACGTGGCGAGGATCAAGGTTTGGTACTAGTTTCAAAGTGAATATTGACCACGGTGGACCTTACCTCATACTGACCATGATGGACCCTATCGATAGACGCAGTTTTCAAGATGAAAATGGCAAACTTGGACAGCGAGACACCTACCACAATAGAAGGATAGCCACATACGACACAACAAGTACAAAGACACATGGCACATTAATTTGAAGCTAGGTAGGGGGTTGACCATCATAACGTGGCCCTTTGGCATTTTATACCACCATAGTGCCTCTGACATCCCAAATGTAGGATAAAATCGAAACAAAGCTTGGAGACCTACATTCTTTAGATAGATTTTGGAGGGGGCATTATGGACATTGTACAATAGAGAGGAGGCTCCTTCATGGATGATTGACAGTGTTTTATTGGTGCAATGGTAGTTGGAGGGGATAACATCCTCCACGATACCGGATTATGGTGATCCACAAATACATGATGAACCACAGATATAACTGGCTTAGCAATGACATGGCAAGCATTATCAAATTCAAGTAAATATGGAATGCAACCTCAATCCCCACCTGGATGAGAAAATATCAAAACTATATTTTGTGAGGGCTCTGGCGAAAGTTGACCCGAAGAACATATATAGATCCAAGCACTATCCAGATAACGATGTGGAGTGACCAGGAAAGCAATGTGAGTTCAATAACATGAATCAAAAGCTGACAACTATGTCGATAAAATAGACATGCCTCATACGAAAACAATTCACATCATAATTTAGCTATGCAGTGAAGGATGTCGAGATAGTTCTTCCTAGGTAGTACAAGAAAGAAGAACAGTGATTCATCCGACTCATGAATATTACCACATAGACAAATTTTTACTAAAGAAGCTTTTAAAATAAATGGATTTCATTGGAAATGACAGTTACATAAAGGTATTATGAAACAGGTGGACAGCGTGGGTTTGTAAAATTATAATAGGCCTCTGTAGGTAGCGTTTTCATGGATTATTTGACTGCTATATTAACTGTGAGTGATGGTAGTGTTGGCTTTGGTAAGAATCAACGATTATCAAGTTGTCAGATAGTAAGTAAGGCAGCATCGACGGTGCTGAATCAAATAGTGCTAACAATGTGGAACAAGCAGTGAGCGGTGAGGTTTCATTAGTTTTGTTTAACAAAATGAAGATAAAATTTATTAAGAAAGCAAGATAAAAAAATTGATGTGGGATTGTTAATTTTCAACACATCCAAATTATTAGTTTCATAGGTCATTAACTACACATTGGGATAGTGAAGTTCACAAATAACAGGCACTTTCATAAGTCCGAAACAAATGCAATTCACCTTTAACCACAGGCCCCTTGTTAATAGTTTTTCTTGCAAGCACTGAGGTATTCAGCACAAATTGACACAATTTTTACATGCATTCAAAGCACATTTTTCAATTAAGCTAACAAGAACCTTGGAGAAATTTTGTATTTCTTTGCAAGAGAGGGTTTTCCTAACAATACCCTGACTGTGAGTATGGTTTTGCAATTGGGTAAAATTATCACTCAACAACTACTACTCAAAATACAAATTCTTGCAAAGTAACAAGCCACCTCCTGACTTGCATCATCGATAAAGTTATGCATAAGGGGTCAGTGTCAAAATATTTGTATAATAATGAGGTAAATCATTTTTGAAGTTCAAGCAAATAGCATCCAAATTCATGTAGAAGATATTACGAATTGCACTTTTTTTCACCAAAACATATAATAATGGGATGAATTTATCTTAATATTTGATAAAATTTGTAAATATTTTAAATAAATAGTAAAAGCCTATCAGCAACGTAATATTGGGTGACTAAAGAATGATATATTAAAAAACTATAGGTAACAGGAAACTACCAGTAGTAAAAAACTAATGGCAACTTGAAACTACTGTAATTGCTACAGTACAAATCTACCGATAACTAGAAACTATCGATAGCAGAAAACTATTGGTACCAAAAAACTACCAGCAACTGTAAACTACCAGCTACAAACTACTAACAACAAAAAATTATTAGTAATTGCAAACTACTAGCACTAATAAACTATCACTATCTGCAAACTATCCGTACCGACAAACTACCAACACTAACAAACTATCAATAGCTAAAAACTATCGACACTTGTAAACTACTTATAGCTAAATACTACTGACACCTACTAACTACCAACACCAACAAACTATCGGTACCTTCAAAACTACCATCATTGAAACTATCATTAGCACAAATGATAGCTACAAACTATCGGCACTTGTAAACTATTGGCACCTTTAAACTATCGATGTCGAAAAACTACCAACAACTCAAAACTACCAAGAGCAAAAAACTATCGATAGCTTGAAACTACTAGCACCTTAAAACTACCGATGAACCTACCTACTATCAGCATCATCGAACCTCCATACTACCAATTCCAACCACTACCCATTTAACGCCCACCTTTCAACAGCACTACCATGTGTCAACACTAAATTTATTTAGGGCCAAGTGTTAGCATATCTTGCAACAAAAATTATATAAACGAGAAACAACCCTCACAATTTCAACCTTACACAAACAATTCCAGAGCCTTAGAAAGCCTTCCATAGCCATCCAAAGCCTCCTAGAGCCTTTGAAACTTTTAGAAACCATTCGAAACCTTTACACATGTCGCATCAATGGCCACCTCTCCCACCATTTCTACATCGAATTTGACATTCAAAAACCTTATTTTCTCATTAGTATCTTAGGTTCTCATAATGCCAGGCTATGATGCTACATGGGTATTTAGGCCTTTTGAGGTTAGTATCAATGCCCCATTTCCACATCGATAATATTTTACTGCTAAAAATTGTTAGAGGTTACAATCATGACAGCTAAGTGTTCAACATTAACATCGACAATAGGGCTCTCTCCTTCACTCTCAACCCTAGGAACATACAAATATTTATAGGGCTCCTGCACAAGAATTTTCCATCCGTCACATCTAAGATTTCTTTAACAGATGAAGATAAAATCTACCTAGAGGCCAGTTTTGGTCTCTCATCAAACATTTTATCAATTAAATTTCCTGTTCCAAATCTTGAGTCTCATTTTCATTACTTTTATGTATTTTATTAATTTTATATTTTTTTTAGTTCACTCAAATCTTTCCAGGAGAGGACTCCAGTTTTCCCATGACACCAACCAATTTCTTCGTGTAGTGATAGAGTTATTCCAAGCACGTATCATTTTGGAGGGGAGATCAACTGACATTCCAATGTGGGGGCTGGCATATTTGGTGCATTGTTTAGCACATAAAAATTTGACTATTCAACATATATTTCAAAAAAAATAGAACGCGATCTCAACAACGCCCACTTAAACAACGGGGTAGTTTTTTCCACATGTAATTTTCTTCTTGATTTTTTTATGAGTCATGCTATAATCTACAGAATTCCTCGATGCCCACCTTGCTCCACACAAAACTAAGGACAATTGGCTTGATAGAAGAAGAGGTACAGATAAAATTCTAATTTTTATTAACATAATTCTTGTTAGTTTAAAATAGTGTTTATTTGATACTTATTTAATCTTTCCTTAAATGCAAAAAAGGGCAACCTCCTCTTCTTCCAAGAGAGAGGTTGCAATGAGGGAAATTCTACTAGAGGCCATAGGATATTTTGACTCTCAGTCAAAGCAAGAACAACCACTAGTAAGAACTTACAAATGGTTAAAGTCTTTTGGATTATCTCTTCCTCATAATGTTGCTTCATCAACTACACGTAAAGTGCACATTGATCTCAAAGAAGTTAGCCAACCCTCAAGAGGTAATGTGACACTTACAAATGTTTCAGTCTAGTCATTAGGTTAATTTTTTATAGCTTCATTTAATTTTTTTTGTTATATTTTTAGGGCAACATGATGCACACCCTTCAAAATATTCATTCGATATAATCAACTAAACTACATTGGTTGCGACATAGAAAATTTATTTTAGTTCTTCATTTTTAACAAAATTTCTTAATATTTTTTATATTTTTTAGGAACACCATTTAGATCAGCTTATCACACACAGAGAATGATACTGCCACCACCTCCACCTCCATCGCAGCCAACATCGATGAATATTCAATAGCGAATGCATGGGAAGTAGTTATTTTCTTCTAGGAGTTGGGGTATAATGTGTACATAGACTTCTTTAGATCTTCCAAATATTTTTATTGGAATATCTAGTCTACATGGTTTATTAGAATTGGATAAACCTCATCTTGAGCAATATTATCTTTATCAAAGCAGCAAGCCTAAGTTTTTTCAAGAAGTTGATGTGCTTCATCATAAAAATTAGTAGACAGTAGCACATGATCCTAACCTAGAAGTAACAGTTGTTGGGAGCTTTTCCCCTCCACATGACACGGGCGATGTTGGTCCACTTTTTGATGACCAAAAATTAAAATTTCCACCAAATATTCTATTGGTCGATAATTGTGAGACCAAAATTAAATATATTCTATTGGCTAATATCTTTGGGTTGAGAGATTGGGAGTATAGAGCAAAAATTTTAATTCAAGAGCTAAACGTCTAATATAAAAATTTTCCCAAAGAGACCATATTTTTCTATTGGTTGAACAAGAACTGAAAAAGTTTAGTGTTTTGTTAGATCAAGCTCAATCTGGAACTATTATGACACTAAGTGTTTATGAAGATGAAATTTTAAATATTCTTTTAAATAGGTTGGAGAATCTAAATGTCGAAGCCCAAGCATATTATAATCAATGGGCTATTGATAAGAAGGTTAAAGTTGCAGAGGCAGGCAAAGTAGTTAGTGATGTAAGTTCTTCTAATTTTGAGTTTATTAATTTATTTCTTTTTATAACAATTTGTAACTAATATATTATAAATTATCTATTTTGTAGGCCAATTTTAAAAATATGAAGAAACAGGTTGAGAGCCTGAATGTTTATTTCAACACTACCAAGGAAAATCTATATAAAGTGATACAATTGAAGGAACGCTTAGCTTACATCATTAAAGAGCGCAATGTATTCAAAAATATTATTGTAGACACTAAATCCTAGCCATTTATATTTATATATTTATTTATTTATATACATATATATATATATATGATGTAAAATCATAGTCATTCATAAAATAGTAATCCTAGCTTGCCATGTGGTAATCCTAACCACTAGCCAAACCTCAATCCTAACTTGCCACTTGGCAATGCTAGAGCACCATAACCAAAACTTAAACCTAACCTAATGAAAGGTTATAAAATTTCATTCACTTTTGTGAATGGGATGATAAATAAGAATACTCTAAAAATACATCGATAATTCGTATTATCATCGTGATAGTAACCCTAATCGAAGTTCGATAATTGAACTATCAAAGCCCTGATCGATTTCTGACACTTTTGCAACTCAGATCCAGATGCAGTAGGGCATCCACATAGTTCACATACATGGATCTACATCTACCAGATGTAGGATTATGTTTATCCAATCTCTATATATGACTTTGCATCTGCTTGGTAACATTTTCAACCCTCACGAACATAGATCAAATCAAGTAATGACAAGGCAGTTTGATTTAATTTATTTTATGTTCTATGAATATTCATAATCTAGGGTTTACAACTTTCGTTTACACATCAAGAAGGGTTGCACACTGTGGAAGCTTGCATATACTATTACCCCTTTGTTGGTAGGACGTGTGCAAATTACAGGTTATTGAAGAGTTGTGGAAGCAGGAGAGGTCCAAAAAAGAAATACAAGCCCACTCATCGATTTGATTGTACCAAAGAATATTTAGGACACCAAATTCATTAGATTAAATAAAATATTTTTCCCCTTTTAATCATTGTATTCTTAAAGTAAGCATATTTTTTAACCCCTATGACTCGGGGAATATAAGTATTGTAAAAAAGAAGATCAAGACTAGTCCAAAATTGATCAAGTCAATCAAGTGGTCTTGAGTCAACCAATACAAAAAATCTGACAATATCAATTCAAACTTCAACAATCCCTATAATAGCATCAACCACCACAACAACCGAATTATTAGGTGGTACCACCCCCACAACCGCTACACACTCAAAGTCAAACATTAGATAATTGTCAAAACTAATAATATACTCGACCAACCTACAACTATACTCCATTACCTAAACCATTATACAACCTTTTTCAAAGGTTATATGAGGTACAATTGATTACATTGCCATACATTAAGCTAGAATACCCCAGTAAACCATGGGGTAGGAAATATAAGGAGTACCAATATTGTACCTATCACTGCAAAAAGGGTCATGATATCAATAATTGCTATTCGTTTAAAGATATTGTGAAAGATTTCATTGAGAATGGGACTATTAAAATTTATAATCCTCTAGCACAACAAAATCAAAACCTTGTATTTATCATACACCTCTCCCTAACCATAAAAGCACACAACAAACAACGAGAATGTCAAATTCTACAGTTCCCTCCAATTATGTTAATCATATAAATAATCCTTAAAGTTACCAAGGTTTTTTTGGTGCTATTCATATAGTCACCAAAATTCAAATAAATATGAATAGAACACAATAGTAAAATGACCCATAAACAATAGTACTCCCTCCTATGGCACCATATAATATGCCTCAAAAACCTAATCACATCAACACACCTCAACAAATTCATCTTCCAAATCATCCACCAAGACCCACTATTACACTAAGGAGTCGGTTAACGCATAGCCTTAAGTTAGATTCAACCAAATTATCAATTTATGAGCTCATACAATAGTCTCCCCCACATCATGAGGCATCGATGGAAATCCTAAAATCCATTGAAGTTCAAACCCAAGACCCCAATACATTTGCCAATTTTGTGGGGAATGTTCAGACATGTATGAAATCTTCAATCTCATTTTATGATTTTGAAGTAAATATTGTACCATCAGGGTCACTAGATCCTCCATTACACATCATTACTCATATTGATAAAAAATATTTTAAATGAATGTTAATTGAGTGCTAATTGATACAAGCTCCTCTATCAATGTTATCACCATCTTAGCACTTCAACACATCAACTTACCATCATCCCATATCATAAAATCCACCTTCACCTTGTAGGCATTCAATGATGCTTTGTGTTCCACATTAGAAACTTTAGTCCTACCTATGACACTAGGATTCAAAACCATACACACCATGTTCCATATTATAGAGGGGGCCATGGCTTATAATATTCTTCAAGAGCACCCCTATACTAGATAAATGAAAAGTGTTCCCTAAACATTACACCAATGTTTGAAATATGTGCACGAGGAAATGATCCATTGTGTACCAACTGGAATAGAGCCATTTAAGTACTACAAACTTATTTCAAATCCTTATGAGTTGTCACCCCCATCTACCCATTTGTCCCTCACACCTCTCACCACACCTTCCACCTCATGCTAGAATGCATCATAAAAAGCACCCATACCAGAGGCTCTTCCTATGGTAGATAAAAATTCCACATCTCAAGTCATCAACCCAAAATAGGCCTCATCATCCACTTCATACCACATGCCCATCACACCCAATAATCCATCTAATCAACTATTATATTCATCAATCCAAACCATATAATATCATCTTCTAAATCAATAGTCCACTTATCCCATCTTCATACAGGGGTACCAAACCTCTACATCACAAAATTTATCCTCCACTTCATCACAGGCACCCATCATCATCTCATCTAGGCTTGAGCCTCTAACCATTAGCCAATCCACTTAACCAAATCCACCTCCACCTCAATCGGTCAATGCCACACAAATTGATTTATCTATTCATGAAATGTTATTATAGCATAAACCTTTTCCTCCACCTAAGCCTCAATTCACCCTTGATCCCTCTATCTCTGCATTCGTATCATCCACGCCAGTATCCAACCAAGTTGCATTCCATCTTACCAATCCTAGTATTTAGTGAATACATAGTTGAGAGTGTTGAAATAAACCCACCTACTATTGAGACTGTTAGAGACTATGGTCGTCCACATGACCCAACCTTAGCCATAGGTGTGGTTTATAACATGGGTTCAACATCAAATAGAATTAAATTTGTAAATTGGGGAGTAGATTCTTCGTACAATCAACCTCCTCTCGATGAACCCCAATAATAAATTTTCATCAATATTGAAAATCTATCCAACCTGGACCAATGAGATACTTTTTGTGGGTTAACTGAAAAGAATTGTCTTAGGATGATATGAATAGGGTATTCATTATATCCTTGAACCTCACCATTGAGAGGTGCATGATCGCTCTAGCTTAGGATATAGGCCACAATCTCCCACTTCCTCTTTCGAACAAATATTTCAATGACTCACTATAGATCCTAAATAGGATGGTGAGGAGGACGAAGATAATGATGATAGTGAGGATGAACACATAGACACTAAGTTCATGCATCATCTATACGAAGCTTCTTCAGAGCACCCCAAGCCTCATCTTGAACCACCATTGCCACCTTGGCCACATCTGTAAACTTGATGTAAACTATGTACATATTATCACAAAAACTCAAAAAAAATTAGTATAGACATTAAAATTGAATGTTGTACATCCATTCAAGAATCCATAATCATTTTCTTGCACATTACATTTACACATCCTTCCCATTTGCATTCATACATGTCACTTGTTGCTCTCCATTTTCATAAGGTTCATTCACCAATTCCAGGATAGCTACTCCACCAAGAGTGGAAACATGAAATCTCATCCTTCACATCACATCCACTACTCTTCCACCAAGTTAACATGGTCTTCGTTTACTTGATGACACCCCTCCGTAATCCTTATAATTTGGTGAAACCAATTCCTATTGACATAAGCCTTATCGACATGGATCAGATCTCATCACATCCATCCATTTACAAATTCATCTTTTCAAAGGAATTATTAAGAGCTTCTACCACTTATATTCCTTTGCAGCCTTCACCTTCAACCTTTGATTCTTCTATTTTTCATATTGAAGTGAAAGAGATTGTGCCAACAGAGTTCAACAATGTCATTGATGATATTAACCTAATTCCTATGCCTCATAATTTAGAAGAGGGTTCACACATGGCAATTGAAAATACTATAGATGTGAACCTAATCACAGATACAGACAACCCACAAATTATAAAACTTGTGGAAGTCTATCTACCAAGGAGAAAGAGTGGTTATTTGACACATATTTCTGTATCAGAATTGTTTTATTGTTATAATTATTTAGTGATTATGATATGTTTTATGTGAATTACTATTGAATATTGTGTGAATTATTAGTAAATATGATTAATTGCAGTAATCTAACAAATGTGTTTGATTTATACAAAATTCATCCGAGTCTTGAGAAAAATGCAGGAAAAAGTGTTGATGATCGATGAAGAGATTGCAGAGCTTTGGAGTGCACCTCGGATGAGAAGAAGGATGAATAAAAGGACCCAGGATAAAAGTAGAGCTCGGTGACAACAGTAGTTGACCTATTACAAAAGCATGTTACAAATGTATATTACTGAAGTATGTTACTGAAGTATATTACTAAAGTATATTACTGAAGCATGTTACTGAAGGTAACTACCGAAGAAAGTTATTGAAGAATATTTTACCAAGCAGTTACCGAAGGATAATAAAGGTTGTTGACTTACGTAGCATGCCACATCAGTGACGACACGTCAAGTTTGGACGACAACAAATATTTTCACTTAGCAAAATATTTCATACTATCCGCGAGAATATTTCAGTTGATAAAAGTTGTTATTTGCTTAATAAAGTTTGTAATCAGATTATTATGAGAAGTTTTAGATATAGACGCAAGACTGTTAGACCTTTCCTAGAATATAGGACATGAGGTCCTAATGTATATCTTGCGAATCATTCAAAATAAGTATTGTCTTGTTAGGTTTGTTTGTAGGATGCCACTTGGACCAGTCAGAATATTTATCAAGTCCAAATAGGAATATGTATTATGTTAGGTTTAGATTATTTTGGTTGATGCATAGTTATCGCATCAGAAAGTCCACAAAATCTGCATGGCAAAATATGTGGAGAAATACTATTTGGAATTGTATTAGTTACAATATAAATTACATAGGAGAGACCTTGAAAGAGGTCTATGGAAAAATACAAGAAATTATTGTCTGTTCTAAGTTTACAATTTTGAAGAAACATGCCAACATGTACAACTGAATCTCCAGTAATAAAAGTAGCATTTTGTTCTTCAAAAATGGTAATTTGTATCAATTTCATGTGTTGTTTAATTTATGTTATGTAAATTGTGTTTATCTATTACCTGCATTCACAGAATAGACATAATGTTAGTATTAGTTATAAAATCTAGTTACTGAGATAAAGTAAACTAGGGGAGAAAGACTTACACTACCCTCTAGGAGGTAGGGCCCACTCCTATAGCCAGTCCTTGAGCTCTCACCCTTGCAATAGGTTAGGATTAGTTAGCCTTAAATTAAACTGCATTTCAATTTACATAAAATAAGATAGATTGCATGAGGATCCTCACAAATAAATTAAATCATGTCATAAATAAATTAGTTTACAAATAATTAGGTGCATCAATAAATCAATTCATCAGTAAAAGTAAATTATCATTGCATCAATTATTTATTATACTCTGCATCATTTATTTCTGCACAAGTTTTATTATATTTATTACTTTCCTGTACACGTGAAACCTGAAAAAGAAACTTGAGCTAAGCTTAGTATTAATCCCCATGGTACAATCTATATGGGATTCCTACTCTTTAAATCTAACCTTGATTTCCCTTGGATTGATAAAATTAAATGTAAGCTCTACAACCGATCATTTTGGTATCATTGTCGGGGAGAGTAGCATCGTAGTGGTTAGTCAGAAAATTTGTTTGGCAGTGCAAAGAGAGAGGCTTACTTGTATGTGAAAAGGGGTACGTACGAGACCTTGGTGTGCATACGAGTCAGAGTGGCCCAAATATGGTTCCAACAAGTTCCTCCGTTCGACGTTGCCAGGTTCATTTTTCTTAAAGGATTCATTTTTACTGCTTTCATAGATTAAAAATTTATTTTCTACAAATTTCAATTTTCGTAAATTTCAATTTCAACAAATTTTATTTTTTGCAATTTCCTTGTTTTGGGTGATTACTATTGTTAATTTGATTTAGGACCTATGAAAAAGAATAGGAAGTAGGTGAACGCTGAAAACAACCTAAAATTTTCTTAGGACCCTATTTTTTTAGTAGGAAGTAGTTACGTTGAGTGACACAACTGTAATGAAATCCCTCCTAATAGTCAAAGAATAGTAGTAATTTACCTTTTACTTCAACAATTTTACTTCTAGTAAAAATTTACTTTCCAAGCATTTTTACTTTTTCCTAAGTATGCTGAAATTAGTTGTATAAACGCATCTAATTTTAGTAGCATTAGGACTATTTAGTAATTTTAAATTTATTTATTTTCTATTGTGTTAAGAGTATTTATAAGTTCTGAAATTTATATTTAAACTTGGAAGATAGTAGGATTGAAACAAAAAAATCAAAACCCAAACAGAAAATATAAAATATAAAATCAAAGAGAGAAAATAAAATAAAACAAATGGTGGAAAATAGTCAAACTGAATTTATAGACCTTAGAAAATTATTAATACAACAGGAGGTTAATCTTCTTTTTGAACAAGGGAACAAAACAACCAAACCAGAGTGGGAAGAACTGTGTGAACGCATTGACACTATCAATAAAATATCAGACGAACTAAAGAAAATCAAGAGGATAAATATAGCAAAAACTCTAAGGGTAAACCATTCTTCACCTTATCAAGATCTTGGAAGAAGCTATGAGAATTGGCTTTGGGATAGGAGAACAATAGTAAATCCAGTAATTTATCCTTGGAATCAATACCTTGAGGATTCCCTCACCATTCACAACTTCCTTGCAGACATAGAAAGGAAAGAATTAGCCCTACAATACAATAAGAGATACTGCAAGATTCCTAGAGCTATACATTTTAGAGAATTGTGCCAAGAGTTGCATTACGAGCTACAATTTGGAATTCTTGATCCTGTTGCAACCAAATATTTCCTTGTTCAGTTGATTCAATTGTTGGTAGACTACTTCAAATTTGAAGAGGAACATTTTATGACACCAGAACAACTTGATCCAGTCAACGATATTCATAAATTATTCAAAGAAGATTAGACATATTGCAAAAACAAGAAGTTTAGAACATTCATGAGCAGACCTAGAGACTCTAAAGGAAGATTCATAAAAATTAACAAAATAGAAGGAAATTCCCGAAAAGACTTTAGAGAGCCTAGAATTTATAAATTAGTAGACACCAAGGCTACAACATCAACCAATCAAGCTGAAATCCTAGATCAAGATCCCAATTCATATTTATTGCCCGATCCAGAATTTGACAACTACGTAGATCCTTCTTCTATATTTTCGAAACCTATACCTGATCCAATTCTTGAAATCCTATATTCAGGTATGGTTGATGAGCAAAGTGGTTTGGGAGAGGAAGGAGAAAACCATGGAAATAGGAGACAAAGGCAAGAGAGAGATCAGGGAGAGAACAAACAAAGAAAAATGTTCGCTTTCCCAATATTACATACAGAAGGAACAACAAGAGAACCTAAATCAATCTCTATTTCTATATTGCCTACCTTTCATGGAAAACCCCATGAAGATCCTGATGCTTTTCTTTTTGAATTTGAAGTAGTATGTCAAGCTTACTTTTACACCACCAATGAGAAAAAGCTAAGGTTGTTTCCATCTACTCTTAAAGATGCAGCTTTAAGATGGTTTATGGGTCTAGGAGAAGGAGTTTGTAATCATTGGGATGGAGAAAATGGATTAAAAGAGCTATTCCTTGAAAGATATCAAGATTATTGTAGAGTTAGGGATAAGAAAGCTGAGATTTTTCGTATGAATAAAAAAGAAGAAGAATATTTGGAGGATTATCTAGAAAGATTTCAATTTGTAGGGTCTAGAGTAAATATAGACCTTGATGAAGAAATCCTAAAAGAACTTTTCCTGAAAGGGTTGAAGGAAGATGTTCTTGAGATTTTAAATCTTATGGCAAAAGGAGACATTCATCTTATGTCATTTGAGGAGATTATCAATATTTGTAGAAATTATTCAAGAAACAAACCTCTAAGAAGCAATAAATATACATCCACAAGAGGAGGAGTGACAAGAGTAGAAATTGGAAATATGTTGGAAGGCTTAAAAACTGATTTGTTGAGTACTTTGACCTCATCCTTGGACTTAATGGATAAAAAATCAAAGGACACTGAAGAAATTTACTGCCATAGGTGTAGGAAAAAGCACAATTTGAGAGAATGTCCTCTAAACATAACAAATATATCCAATATCTCCGCTTGTTGTCAAATTTGTGATAAGAATCATAAAACTGAAAACTGCAAGTATATCTCCGTTGTTAAAGCTGCCATAAAAGAACCTGAAGTGGAACAAGCGGAAGATGTTTATTTTATCACTCAAAGATGAAATGGTCCATTTAATGGCCCACCAAATTGGTCAAACCCTAGTTATTCTAACCAACAAAGGCCTAATCAATGGTCTAATGCACCAAATTGGACAAATTGGAACTCTTACAATCAAGACTGGAACATACCCCCATGGGCTCAATTTATGGCTAATTCTTATGGAGGGCCACCTCCGTGGAATCAAGGGACACCAAGTCAGAACATGCCTAGTTGGAATAATAGTGGCCAATATAATCAAGGTGGCACCAATTGGTCCCCAAATACAACACAACAACAAAACCTTCAAACTCAATTTAGGGGACAAAACACTCAAAACCCACCTCAAAATAGACTTCTACCACCTCCGACCAATAATAATAATCCTCCTAAGCAACCACCTCTTCCAGATCAACCAATTCCTAACCCTAACAACAATAAGAATGTCCAACAAGTTTATGAGGCTAGTGAGACATGTTCTATATCCGTAGCACCATGTCAACAGATTCAATTAAGATCAGGAAAGGTGTTGGAAAATAATGTTACTCTCACAGAACTTGATGACTCTATCAAAAATTTGTTTGAAAAAGAGGATAACAACAAAAAGGAAATAGAAAATCCACCAGAAAATATTCCAACAAAGCAACAAGAAATCCAAATAAGGAAGGAAGTAGAAGTACCATTCCCTCAAATATTGGCAATACCAAAAGAACCATCTAAGCCAACCTTTAACTTCCTTCAAGAAATAGAAGGTGTTATTATTAAAATTCCTTTATTACAAGCTATCAAGGATATACCCATCTATTCCAAGCTTATTAAAAATATATGTTCAAATTCAGGGAAGAAAAAGAAGAATGAATTCCAAACTATTCAAGTCATTGGACAATTATCTGAGATAATGATAAGAGATAGGTTATTACCAAAATACATAGATCCTGGAATACCTATACTCATAGTACATATTGAAGACATAACCTTACAAAATGTTTTGATTGATTTAGGAGCCGCTATTAATGTCATGACCAAAGAAACAATAGAATCCTTAGGGATGCATAAACTACAATCAACTTCTATTGTGCTTCAACTCGTTGATAGGTCTACTATTAAGCCATAAGGAAAACTAGAAGATATTATGGTCTCTGTAAGTTCATGGGAATATCCTATAGACTTTATAGTCTTACAACCCAAAAAGAAGTTAGGGGGACATCCCTTAATCCTAGGATGCCCATGGCTTGCAACAGCTGATGCTTACATTAGCTGTAGATCAGGAAATATGACTATTTCTAATGGCAAGAATACTAAAGACCTTAGTTTATTCCCTAGATCAGCAATAGAAGAAGAATTTCCAAAGCAATTGTGGTATGATTTCCCTCATGAGTATGATGATATCCAAACCTTATCAATTAATGTTCTACATGAACAACTTCAACAAGAAGTCGAGGGGCCCCTACCATTATTGTTAGGAAATCAACAAGAGAATCAAGATCAAGACAGTAGTTGTTCATCTCAATTTTCCATTGATGAGGCAAGCACAAGTCAATCTCAAATAGAACCATATGGCTATGATTTAAACATTCTTGGATATGAGGTAAATGGGATAGATGCAAATACAAAAAAGTGTAAACAAATAGATATTATACCAGGAAAAACTCTTAACATTAGTAATGAATTCACAAGCATGCAAGAATCATAGTTGGTAGATGTGCTTAGAAAGCATCAATCAACATTCACATGGAACTATGAGGATATGATGGGTATCCACCCAAATGTTTGTACCCATCGCATATTTATTCAAGAAGGTTGTAATCCAGTAAGACAACCCCAAAGATGATTGAATCCAGCTATGAAAGAAGTAGTTCAAGAGGAAATCATTAAACTCTTAAAGGCAGGATTTATATACCCAATTTTTGATAGCCAATGGGTGTCACCTTTGGTGATAGTCCCTAAAAAAATGGTAAATGGAGAATTTGTGTTGATTATAGAGAATTAAACAAAGTAACCAAGAAATATTATTTTCCCTTGCCATTCATTGATCAAGTCTTAGATACATTGGCTGGAAAGAAATATTTTTGCTTTTTAGATGGTTTTAGTGGATATAATCAAATCTCCATAGTTGAGGAAGATCAGGAAAAAACAACTTTCACATGTCCTGTAGGAACCTATGCTTATAACGTTCTACCTTTTGGACTATGCAATGCACCTGCAACTTTTCAAAGAGTTGTATTGGCTATCTTTGCTGACTTAACTAATGAATGTGTGGAAATTTATATGGATGACTTCACAGTATACGGTACTACCTTTGAAGAAACATTATCAAGCTTGCAAAAAGTTTTGGTAAGATGCCAAGAGCAAAACCTCTCTCTAAGTCATGAAAAGTGCTTTATGATGATGAAAGGAGGTATTGTTCTAGGACATTATATATCAGAAGAAGGTGTTAAAGTAGACCCTGCAAAGATACAAATTATTCAAACCCTTCAACCTCCAAAAACACAAACAGAGGTGAGAAGTTTCTTAGGACACGCAGGATACTACCGTAGGTTCATTAAAGACTTCAGAAAAGTTGCTACTCTCATGTTTAAGCTCTTAACTAAAGATAGTGAATTCAATTGGACAAACGCATGTCAAGAAGCCTTTGAAGAAATAAAAGAAAATTTGACTACTGCTCCAATCTTGAGAGGACCAAATTGGGAATTACCATTCCACATTCATTGTGATGCTTCAGGTTATGCAATAGGAGCAGTATTGCAACAAATAGAAAACAAAATACCTTATGCTATCTATTATGTAAGTAAAAACTTGCATGGAGCCGAGCTTAACTACACTATTATAGAAAAAGAATTTTTAGTTGTAATTCATGCTCTCAATAAATTTAAACATTACATAACAGGGTATGAAGTATTTGTTCACACTGATCACTCTACCATTAGATACTTAACGAACAAAGCAACAGTGGGTGGTAGAGTGATTAGATGGCTTCTCTTACTACAAGAGTTCAATGTCACAATTATAGATAAGGCAAGAAAAGATAATGTTATTGCAGATCACTTATCTCGCATGCAAATATTTGATGATAACGAGTTAATTCCTGATAATTTTCTAGATGAACATTTGTTTGCTCTTTCTATTTTTACCCCTTGGTACGCTGATATTGTAAATTATTTAGTAACAAGAAAAATACCTCAAAATTATACACCGCATGAGCGTAGGAAATTAATACATCAAAGTATTCCTTTTATGTGGATTCATGGAATTCTATTTAAAAAATGTCCTGATCAAATCATTAGGAGATGTGTGCAAGAAAATGATGTATATGACATTATTAGGGCAGCACATGAAGAACCTTGTGGAGGTCATTATGCCACCCAAAGAATGGTTATTAAAATACTTCAAACTGGGTACTTTTGGCCTACTATGACTAAATATGTTCATCAATTTATTGATAGATGTGATGCTTGTCAAAGAGCTAGCAAGCCTACACCATCTATGGAAATGCCTTTGGTTCCACAGATAGTACTTGAACCATTTGAAAAATGGGGAATTGACTTTGTTGGACCTATAGACCCTCCAAGTGATGGTAATAAACACATACTTGTATGTACAGATTATGTTACCAAGTGGGCTGAAGTTAGAGCTCTCCCACGAGCTCAAGCTGAACCAGTGGCCGATTTTCTTTATGAAAGCATAATGCAACGCTTTGGAGCACCAAGAGAATTAGTTTCAGATCATGGACCTCAATTCACCTCCAATGTGATTGATCATTTTGTTAACATCTATCAAATAAAACACAAGAAAACCTCACCATATCACCCTCAGGCTAATGGACAAGTAGAAGTTACAAATAGAGAACTTGAAAAGATTATTACAAAAACTGTAACTATTAATAGGGGTGATTGGGCTGAGAGATTAAAAGAAGCTGTATGGGCATATAATACAACTTGGAAAACTACCACAAGATTATCACCGTATGAAATGGTCTATGGAAAACAAGCCATCATGCCCATTGAATTCGAGATAGAAACCCTTCGCACAACGGTAAAACTTGACATGAATTTGGATAATGCACAAAAAGAAAGGTTGGAAAAGTTAAATATTCTGGATGAGAGAAGATTAGAAGCATTGCATAGAACTGAAATAACCCAACAACAACAATGAAATAAATGGCATGATAAACACATTGTACCATGTACATTTCAATCAGGAGATTGGGCCTTGTTATTTGACTCTCGTTATCAAGATTTTCAAGGTAAATTAAGAACAAGATGGCTAGGACCCTATGAAATTGAGGAAATATTTGGAAATGGTACAATCAAGCTTAAGCCCATAGATGATTCAACAAGGAAACTACTAGTAAATGGACATAGGCTTAAACTTTATAAGAAGCCATTATCTAAGGAAGAATTCATACACCAGTTTAGACAACAAACTGATTTGCAGTGTATTTCTGAACTGCAACCAACTACTATCCAATAAAATCTCTCTTTGAAAAGAAAATAATAATAATATAATATAATATATATATATATATATATATATCAAAATTGAAAAAAATAATTTATAAAAATAAAAATGATTATGCTTCCTTTATTTCATCATGAAGTATCTGTATTCCCTTCCATTTTCAGTCTTAATGTTTTAAAGATAGCTCAAGGAAGATTATTACCACATGATGCATAGTACCTTGTTGCTAGATGAAATCTAGGTATTCTTCAAATACTCAAATTATATCTGGTCTCCTGAGCAAAATTTTCATTGAAAATCAAGCAAATATTTTAAAATGTTATAAGTTTCTCCTAGTTGATCAAGTTTTTCTTTTGACCATGCACAATTGCACATCTAAAAACATTGTGAAATATTGGAGAAATTAACTCATGTGTTATTTTTGCCATAAGTGAATAGTTTCCCTTGCTTATCTATTTATACGCATGGTCTAGAATACTAACAAATTGGCAAAAGGACAAGCTCGCCCTTCACCTTCAAAAAAAAAATCCCTTGCTCCTGATCTAATCGAGCAAGTATCCCCATAAAAATCTTCTTGCTTCTCCTCAAAATAAGCAAGAACCCCAAAAAAATATTCCAATACAATTCTTCTTGCTTCTCTTCAAAATAAGCAAGAACCCCAAAAAAAAGCACTAAAAATCCCTTGCTCCTCCCAAAATGAGCAAGTATCCCACATATCACAAAAGTAAATAAAGGGCAAAAGAGCTTGAATCCCTAGAATTTTTAGTATCTCAAACACCATGGGATACTCTTTATTGAAGTATTCTTACGTATTAGCACTAAGTCTGGATAAGACCTCTAGATGCTCATAAGATCAGCTAGCTTTTTGGCATACATAACCCTTGTTGTTTTTCAATCCTTACTCATAATGGGGAATGAATCCTCACTACACACACAGTTGGTCTTGAAAGAGGCTTGAAAATACTAGGACAACTTTGACATTAAATTGGTTTGTGAGAGGAGTAAATGAAGTTGTTTCAAAATTGCTAGAATGTTTGAAGTCCTTGAAGAATAACCCTAGAAACATCACATGCAGATAAAAGCCCAAAGACAATCCTCATGAAAGTACTATGGTTTCAATTTTTTTTTCTACAAAAGCATGGCTTGTGTCCATCACATTTTCATCCTTTAAAAGCCATCTTAATAACTATTTCACTTTTTCCCATGATTGAAGATATCCTAGAAGGTTGAAATCAGATTTTATATAAATTATTTTTCTATCCTAGAAACTTCTTCATGACATACAGGAAGCATACTCACCAAAAATTATAATAAAACCCCATTCATAAAATTATCCTTCTATTATCCATAAATATAAATAAACACCCTTCCTTTTTGTTTTGGCTATAGGGGGGATAAATAAAGGCATATACAACTCATAATACAGTTTGGGGGAAGAAAATAGGTAAAGTATTTTCTTGACTCTAAATAGTGGTTTCGGTAGATATCTTCAATAGATGTCTTCCATAAGTACCTTTCGTAAGTGTCTTCCATAAGTACCTTCCATAAGTATCTTCTATAAGTATCTTCCGTAAGTACCTTCCATAAGTATTTTTTGTAAGTATCTTCCGTAGGTGTCTTTTGTAGATATATTCCATAGATACCTTCTAAAAATTTTCATAATTATCTTCTATAAAGCTTCTTAAAACAATCATTTCTAACACCCTTCTATAGCTTGTCATCCGTACTCAGGCTAAAAATTGTAAGTTTAAAATTTAAACTAAGGACACATGGCAACTTAAGAATAGGGCAAATGAAAGCACACGACAACGACAAGCATAAGAAAGCATGACAATAATATTTTTTCTTCCAAAATTAAACTAAGGGAAATTAAAATTATATGATATGAACCCTTGGTTCATATAGCTATCAAACGCCATGTATTAATGTGCTTGAGCCGACGATCAACCATCTTCTGAAACCAATCAAAACATAGTAGATTTTTACTCCCGCCATGTGAGGTGTTAAGGGAAGTTGACAAAAGCTAAACCATAAAAAAATTATATTAGCATGAGACACGTGACTCTGTCCAACCAATCGTGAGAGGTTACGCGGATTAAGGATTTTCACCGTTGATTAACATAAGATCAAGGGCTGAGGAGGAAAAGAGAAAACATAGGTAAAAAACATGACCCTCTCTTGCTATTGTGATCGATCATCGACACGTGCCCCCTTTATTGCCCAATCGAGTGAAAAGCATGAGAAATTGGATGATCATCATCGATTGAAACAAGATCGACGAACGATATTGCACCAGAATTTAAAAACCCTATTCATCATAAAAACTAGGTAAACCACATCGTATAGGTTTTCAAGTCATATTCACCTCGATAAAAAAAAATAGTATCCATCACCAGAAGAAACATAACGATGCTGCATGCGGCCATGCAGATGAAACAAACCAGCCCCAACCCGAATCTAGTCACAAAATGCAGAATATTGTGAGGATTTGAGAGAATAGTCTGAGTAAAAAGGTTGATATTGTGTAATTTTGCATGTGCTAGCACCGGATTAGGTCAAAATTGTAGGGTTTGTCGAGAACGTCGGAAGGTGGCAAACCTGTGGTGAAAGCGACAGGTAAAATATCCTTTCAATTTTAAATTTTGATTTTTGTTTTTGTGTTTTTTTATTGTTGTTTTCTTATATACAAAATAGATATTCTCTACTTCACTTTGTACATACGACGAAATAGATACATAAAAATTAAAAATACACAGTTTATTTGTAAAATTAGGGTAAATTACAAATATTTTAAAAAATATATATAGAAATTATAAAATTAGGGTTTTTTAAAATATAGAAAAAAAAAAAGAAAATCATATGTATTAAAAATTTTAGAACTGGTAGAACAATTATAGTAGTTAAAACATTTTTTTACACAGATTTGGTATGATTATAGTAGGGTTTCAAATAACTATTTGAGGATGTATTTTATTTTTAACCATAAAATAGAGTAAAATTCTAAATAATATAATAATAAAAATAGTAAATTTTTAAGGGCTCTATCGACTTCTGAGAAAATTTTGTTTATATATAAATTGTAGGGTTCTTGGTGATAAATTTGAAATCCTCTTCTCTCAACCCTTAGCCGTCACCATGCCTCCACCCATGTTTCAAAAACGTAGTGAACCATCATCCATTGAGACCCAAAACCCGAGCGACTCTGTAGTCGAAATTTTTCAGAACGCCCGATGGTGGGAAGCATTGACTAAGTTTAAAGGCCATGATTTAGGGGTGGCTAGACATTTCATAATGAACTGTAACCCCGACACAATGTCTACCCATGTTGGAGGACTCCAACTAGACTTAAACCCTAGCTTGATCTCTGAGGTGTTGGGATTACCTGAGGTTGGTCTACCTTATTATAAAAACCCATCTAAAAGTGTCGCTCAGTTGGTGATAAAATTTGGTGAGAAGTGTACAATTCTTAGAGACAAGGAGGGAGCAATCAAAGGGGTTTCAACTTCTACACTTCCCCTCCTATGGCAAGAAGCAGCTGTCATTATTATTAAGTTCTTCACTCTTGAGGGATGAATGTCTGTCTTATCAGCTTACCACATTCGTATGTTAATGAACTTAAAATTCTTGGATAATAAATATTGTGTCATTAATCTACCTTACTTTTTGTTCCAATCACTGAAATCGATTGTTTTGCGAGTTAAACCCAAAAATTCTCAAGGAAAACCAAGACTGCACTTGATTGCGCACCACGGTTTAATTAAATTGATTGTCCTAAAAAAATCTCATGAAGTGAAAGTATCCTGGAACCGGATCGTGGATGAATCCAACTTACCCGAATGCTCGAAATCTACCGGATCTGAGGGGGAACATTCGACAGAGGAAGAAAATGACTCTGATAGTCAGGAAGAAGAGCCTGAAAGCCCAAAATAGAAATGTAAGACTTTGAAAAGTAATAAACAATCCCGATCGAATATCAGACGTCAAAAGAAAATTGTAGAAAACTTTGAACAGGAAGATGAACAAGGGCCTGAATCTGAATTACCTGCAACCGAGTCTACTATAGAGACCTTATCCTACCTTCATGCAGAATACAGTTTTGCAAATGAAAATTGATAGATTAAGGGAAGATTTTATAGAACACTCTAAAATTATCCAGAGAGCCCTTGTTGTTCAGATAGATTTGATTAAGCAGTTTTCTATGGATAAGACACCAAAGCCTGTGGACTCTATCAACCGGCCGCCACCTATCGAAGTCTCCCCGCATAAAAGTTCTACTTCTAGTAAAAAGCCTAAAAAATTTGTAAACTTCAGCAAACAGGTGTACACTAATAAATCAATTGACTTTTCAAAGATCCTTGAGGAGGATAGTTCCCAAAAAATTCTTAGTATTACTCAACAGAATCAACCTACAAAATTGGATCTGCCTGCCAAGAAAGGAAAAACATTAAAAGGTCTTGTCTTGGATGTAGGGATGCCTTTGGAGCTTGATCCGATGGTTAACGATGAGGAACTTCATCCTTCGCAGACAAAGGATACAAAGCAGAAAGGAAGTGCTCAGGAGGTTGAGCACATCAAAATAGTTATGGTGGAAACACCAGTTGTAGTAGTTGCAGTAGTTGTAGATCAACGGGCTAAGGAACAGATACAACGAGTAAAACGAGAGCGTAAATTACCAGAACCAAGACCACGATCATCTTGGATTTCTTCTCAACATGCACCAGTTGGATGAACAATGAAAAAACTATTATTTTATTAATTACTCAGACTTATATTTTTATGTATTGATCATATTTGTAGTATATTATCCATGGTATTTTATCTGTAGACTTTTATATGATGACATACGTAATATGTACAGTTAATATTTGAAATATTTTTGTTGAACTGTCATTTACTGATATAAACTGTTTATTCTTAGTTTTGTGAAATTAATAATTTTTGATAAATTGAATTGATAGATATTTCCTGTATTTTGGATAACTGATTATTTTTCTTATTTTCTTGGAGAAACTTAGCATGATTCTATTAAATATATCTATTTGATTTGTTTTAGATGATTTCTGGAAAAATCATATGCATGTTTCAAAATCATTATAAGATCTATAAACAGTATTCTCTGAAATTTTGGTAATGATTGTAATGATTTATGTTATTCTTTCTATACAAATATCAATGTACTTAGAATTTTTAGTTATTCATAAAATTCTGAATATCTGATGCATGTATAGGGTTGTTATATTATGTTCATCTTATCTTCCCGTATGCATGAGGACATGCATAGACTTCAGTTTGGGGGGAAATGATGAGTGGTTATTTGACACATATTTTTGTATCAGAATTGTTTTATTGTTATAATTATTTAGTGATTATGATATGTTTTATGTGAATTACTATTGAATATTGTGTGAATTATTAGTAAATCTGATTAATTGCAGTAATCTAACAAATGTGTTTGATTTATACAAAATTCATCCAAGTCTTGAGAAAAATGCAGGAAAAAGTGTTGATGATCGATGAAGAGATTGCAGAGCTTTGGAGTGCACCTCGGATGAGAAGAAGGATGAATAAAAGGACCCAAGATAAAAGTAGAGCTCGGTGACAATAGTAGTTGACCTGTTACAAAAGCATGTTACTGATGTATATTATTTTCATATATTATTAAAGTATATTACTGAAGCATGTTACTAAAGGTAACTACCGAAGAAAGTTACTGAAGAATATTTTACCAAGTAGTTATCGAAGGATAATAAAGGTTGTTGACTTATGTAGCATGCCACATCAGTGATGACACGTCAAGTTTGGACAACAAATATTTTCACTTAGAAAAATATTTCATACTATCCACGAGAATATTTCAGTTGATAAAAGTTGTTATTTGCTTAATAAAGTTTGTAATCAGATTATTATGAGAAGTTTTAGATATAGATGCAAGACTGTTAGACCTTTCCTGGAATATAGGACATGAGGTCCTAATGTATATCTTGCGAATCATTCAAAATAAGTATTGTCTTGTTAGGTTTGTTTGTAGGATGCCACTTGGACCAGTCAGAATATTTATCAAGTCCAAATAGGAATATGTATTATGTTAGGTTTAGATTATTTTGGTTGATGCATAGTTATCGCATCAAGAAGTCCACAAAATCTGCATGGCAAAATATGTGGAGAAATACTATTTGGAATTGTATTAGTTACAATATAAATTACATAGGAGAGACCTTGAAAGAGGTCTGCTGCTTGCGGGAAAAATACAAGAAATTATTGTCTGTTCTAAGTTTACAATTCTGAAGAAACGCGTCAACATGTACAACTGAATCTCCAGTAATAAAAGTAGCATTTTGTTCTTCAAAAATGGTAATTTGTATCAATTTCATGTGTTGTTTAATTTTTGTTATGTAAATTGTGTTTATCTATTACCTGCATTCACAGAATAGACATAATGTTAGTATTAGTTATAAAATCTAGTTACTGAGATAAAGTAAACTAGGGGAGAAAGACTTACACTGCCCTCTAGGAGGTAGGGCCCACTCCTATAGCCAGTCCCTGAGCTCTCACCCCTGCAATAGGTTAGGATTAGTTAGCCTTAAATTAAACTGCATTCCAATTTACATAAAATAAGATAGATTGCACGAGGATCCTCACAAATAAATTAAATCATTTCATAAATAAATTAGTTTACAAATAATTAGGTGCATCAATAAATCAATTCATCAGTAAAAGTAAATTATCATTGCATCAATTATTTATTATACTCTGCATCATTTATTTTTGCACAAGTTTTATTCTGTTTATTACTTTCCTGTACACGTGAAACCTAAAAAAGAAACTTGAGCTAAGCTTAGTATTAATCCCCATGGTACAATCTATACGGGATTCCTACTCTTTAAATCTAACCTTGATTTCCCTCGGATTGATAAAATTAAATGTAAGCTCTACAACCGATCAAATGGCATATTTGCATAGTCCTACAAGGACATGCCTAGCCTTGACACCAATGTGGTAGTTCACAACCTCACTTTAAACCCTGATGCTAAGCCAGTTAAGCAAAATTTAATAAAGGCACATCCTACCATAGCTGTCACGATCAAAAAAAACTTCAAACTTTATTAGATGTGGTTTTCATTCAACTCATTGACTAATCTGAGTGGCTTTCAAACATGGTACCCATTCGCAAGTCCAACGAGATGATTTGCATTTACACTGACTTTCGAGATCTCAATAAATAATGTCCTAAGGATGGCTTTCCTTTACCAAACATTGATACTCTTGTAGATAATACTACGGGCAATGAAATACTTTCTTTAATGGACATTTTTTTAGGATATAACCAAAATCAGATTAATCTTGATGACCAACACAAAAATAATATTTACAATGCCTTGGGAGACTTTTTGCTACAAGGTGAGACTTTTTGCTACAAGGTGATGTCATTTGACCTCAAAAGCATATGATCTACCTACCAACATGCCATGACTTACATATTTTATGATTATATGTATAAGATCATTGAATACTATGTAGATGATTTAATAACCAAATACAAAACACGTCTCGATCACATCAATGTATTAGAAAAAGTTTTTTATTGGCTTCTTGATCATAACGTGAGGTTGAACCCTAAGAAATTCCTTTAGAGTTACATTAGGTAAACTTCTAGGGTTCATTGTGTCCAATCATGGCATTGAAGTGGACCCAAACAAGGTTAAGACCATTCTAGAAATGCCTCACTCAACAAACTTGAAGGAGTTGCATAGCTTACAAGGAAAAATTCAATCAATCCATCGCTTCATCATGCAACTCTCAGATAAATACAAGTAATTCAATAACATGTTACAAAATGGGGTCACATTTTCATGGACAAAATAATATCATGAGGCTTTTGATGACATAAAATGATATCTAGCGTCTCCACCAGTCTCAATGCCACCTCGCCCAGGGGTCCCTTTTTATTTTTCTATTTTAGCAATAAATTTTACATTAGGGACAATACTTGCACCAAAGAATGAAAACAATCATGAGCAATTAGTTTATTATATTAGTCAAACATTGGTAAGTTATGAAATGAGATATACCTATGTGGAAAAATTGTATCTAGCAGTTATTTTTACCACCAAGAAACGTAGACATTATATGCTAAGTCACACCATTTATATCATAGCTTGAGAAAATCCTCTACACTATATGATGACTCACACATACAACACCCATACCACAAAATGGATAATTCTCTTAATAGAACTTGACCTTCAATTCATTAGTCAAAATTCCATTAAAGGTTAGGTGATAGTTGATCAGCTCGTAGAAGCTCCGCTTCCTAATGATCAACATTTTTTTATTAAGCTACCTGATGATTCGGTATTCAATATCACTGCATAGGAGGAAGATGTTGTTCCTAAATATGATGTTGATATCACCCTATTCTTTGATGGGTCCAAGTGCGAGAATGGATACGGTGCAGGATTCATGTTTCCTACACCACAAGGGATACCCATCCCTTTATCATTCAAACTTGACTTTCCATGCACAAACAATAATTCATAATATGAAGCCCTAATATTAGGACTTCAAGTAGCCATAGATATGGGCATAAAGTGCATAAGGATATTTGGTGATTCCTAGCTTGTTGTTTATCAAGTGAAGGGATCATACCAATGTAGAGAACTAGTCTTAAAACTTTACAATGAAGTAGCAATAAAATTTCTAGCAAAATTTGATTGGTACGAGATTGACAACTTGCCTTGTTTGACTAATAGATTCATAGATGTGATGGCTTCCCTAGGACCATTGATTCTAAATAATTCCACAAAGGAGTTCCGACCATTGATCATCATGATAAACTCTAAATATTCAATCTCACGAGTTGAATCTAAGGATGAGAAGGATGTTTGTTTTATCTAAGCAATGCCATATAAGCCTTGGATTAATCAAATGAGAAACTTTCTCAAGTTTGGTATACTCCCACCATATTTATCATGCACTACCAAATGAACTTTCAAATATAAGGCAACTTGTTTCACTCTCTTGGGGGATGTGTTGTATAGATGTGTTTATGATGGAGTCTTACTTCTTTGTCTTGAGCCTACAGAGGCACAATGAGATACATATGAGGCTTATTATGGTACTTGTGGTGGCAACTTTAGTGGAATGGCCATTGCAAATCACATATTATAGATTGATTACTATTGGCCCACCATGTAAATTGACTATTGAAATTATGTCAAGAAATATCAAAAATCTCAACAACATGCCAATTTGACTCATATGCCATCATAGGTGTTACAACCAATACAAACTCTTTAACCCTTTTCACAATGGGGTCTTTATTTGATTGGAAAAATCTTACCTCTCTCTTTGGGACAACACACATCATCATTGGGATTGAGTACTTCATGAAGTGGGTTGAAGCAATTCTTATGATCAACATGATAGGACCTTGAATTATAGAGTTCATACTCCAACATATTATCTATCATTTCCCTCAAAGATAATCTCTGATAATGGCAAGTATTTTAAAAATAAGAATGTTCGAGTGTTGTGTGATAAATATAACATCCAACAAATTTTCTCAACTCCTTATACCCATAAGCAAATGGACAAGCTGAGGCCACCAATAAGATAATGATAGCCATTCTAAAGAAACTAGTTAAAGAAAATCATCAAAATTGGCATACTCAAATCCCCTTGGCATTATGGGCTTATCAAACGAGCATTTGTATGTCTACTGAGGCAACTTCATTCTCATTGATCCCTTGACATTGATATCCTTTCAATATGCATTTTATTATAGGAATTCATGGATGACACAACCACTAGGCAAGCACATTTTGATCAACTCATGCTCCTCGTCGGAAGGTGAATCTATGCTTTGTAGCACTTATGAGTGTATCAAGATCATATCAAACATGCTTATAATGCAAAAGTCCACCTATGTGAATTCTAAGTAGGAGATCTTGTACTTAAAAAGAATCAACAAAACACCAATGTATTTTCGTAACTATAAATTTATAGCTAATTGGGTAGGTCCATATATTGTGAAATATAAATTGTATTCAAGAACATATAGGCTTTCTAGTCTTGAGGGAATAGAAGAGCTTGAACCATTGAATATTATCCACTTGAGAGTATTCTATGCTTAAAGTGAATTATATATGTACATATATACATGGCTAAAAAAAAATACAATAAACATTTTCATTACCACTCAAACATACACATGGCATTCATGTATTCCACCTACATTGCATACACACATACATATCATTTGCATCCATTCATTTGTTCAATTTGGATAATTGTTAGTCCAACAAGTCTTGTCACTTTAATCAGAGGCACATTTTTCTTAGCATTAATCCCATTTTGCAAAATAAAACTCATGCACCCCTAAATATTTTCGGTCACTCAGCTACTCCTAGTGTTTTAAGTAAACTTAATTGAATGTTGAGTTTCCTCTTAGACCAAAACACACTTTTTCACAAAGAAAATATTAAGTTCTAGGAGTTGACTCTACCATTCTTGAACCAAATGCATATCACACATATTAATAACATCTTATGTTAGAGATGGATGATGCCATGTTTGGACTAAACCTTAAAGCAAAAAGTTAATTGTGCTTGTCCCATTATGCACATAGTCCAAAATAACAATGAAAACAGTGGTTTTCACCACTTACAAAACTTTACAAAAATACAAGATAGAGTAGTAAGGATAAGGGTAAAATTCTCATCAAGACTCGATTCGAGTGGTTGAGGATATGATTCCCCAAAGCTCTACCTTTTATAATCACAAAAAAAATCATAAAAATATTATTAAGGATAGGGTTAAATCCTCATTAGGACTTGATTTGAGTGGAAAAATCTAATTCAAACTTTAACACAATGATAGTTGGGTTTTAGGTAGTAAGGATAGGGTTTCATTATCATCAAAAATTTATTTGAGTGGTTGAGAATCTTATTTACCAAAATTTGAAGACCCTAATATTGTATTGTGCTCATGTGTGGTGACACATCTCTCTTGAAGAGACCTTTGAACGCACATAAGGACAATCTAGCTTTCTAGTTATCTCCATGACTAGTTTAACCTCACCTTACTTAATATGGGTAAATGAATTTATTTGCACATATAATGGTTCTTGATTGGCTTAAGGCATTACCATGCTCATGACTAGTAAATTAATATTCATTGCACACATAATTGGTCCTTGAGAAATTTGATTTTTCTAGGACAATATTGGTACTTTATGGATTTGTTAAATTAATATATGAGTTTTTTTTAAATTACTAGGATGTTTGAGTGTCTGCAAAACAACTTTAGCTTATTTATACCTAAGGAAAAAAAAGTCATAAGAAAGCTTACATTCCATATCATCATCACATTATTATATAATTTCATAATCAATTTCATATTTCACCATTAGATTTTGTTGTCCCTGATTAAGCAATAAAGGCAAAGTTTGCTAAATAATGGTCCATAACCTCTTCGAATGACAATAAATAAGAAAACATCATTATTCATTTGTATACATCACCACCTATTGCATTCATTCATAATACATTTATTTCATCACATGCATACCATAAAAAATCCATCAAGCAAGCAAACACTCAAATAACTAGGGGTGCTTCAGGTATCACACCTTCCCCCATCAGTCAACATCACATCAATTCAAAAAGCTCCAAAGATACCAAAATTCCTTTGGTCAATTTAAAAAAGCTCCAAAGATAACCAAACTCCTTTGGTAATTTTTAATTCAAAGGTTCCAAAGTCACCAAACTCCTTTGGTCAAACGATCTTTGAAAGAACCTTGTATCTAATGATTTAGTCTAGGCACCTGGTGGTTGTAGCAACTAGTTATACATGCAATCCATTAGTATGAGTATATTACCATAAAAACACTTATCATTACATCAATTCAAAAATCTCCAAAGGTACCCAAATTACTTTGGTCATTTTTTTCCAAAAGGTTTCAAAGGCACCCAAAATCCTTTGGTCACATCTCAATTCAAAGGTCCCAAAGGCACCAAACCCCTTTGGTCAATTTCAATTCAAAAATATCCAAAGGTAATCAAATTCATTTGTTCATTGTAAATCCAAAATGCTCCAAAGGAACCAAACTCCTTTGGTCATTTTTCAATCCAAAAGGTTCCAAAGGAACCAAACTCCTTTGGTCTTTTTTCAATCCAAATGGCTCCACAAGATCCAAACTCCTTTGGTCACTTTCAAATCTAAAAGGCTCCAAAGGGATAAAAATTCTTTGGTCCTTTTCAATTCAAAATCCTACAGAGGCATCAAACCCCTTTGGTCGATATCTAGAATGGCTTTTTCTTTCCTACACTAACTAACCTAGATTCTCAAGTGAACCTTGTATCTAGTGATTTACTCTAGTCACCTAGCGGTTGCAACGATTGGTTATCCATGCAATATGGTAGGATGGGTAAATCACCATAAGGACACTTATTAAAAAAAAAATCACATCAGCTCATCCAAAGCATCATTCACATCATTCCATCTCATTTTGTGGCAAATCGGATTAATTTGAGCGCTTAATTTTAAAATGCAACCAAAAGTTATAGAACATCCCAAAACAATCAACAATTTCACAAAACTATCAAATTAATCCTCAATGCATCCAAATCATCATCTCGTGTCACCTTGTTCAAAATCAAGTTAGTTTGGTCCTTCAAGTTTTGAATGTGACTATGTTCTAGAAAATTTACTCAAAGCTATCATAAGCCCTCTCCACGGGTATCTTAAAAGCAAAAATCTTAGACAAGCTTCAAAATGATAGGTACTAGACCACTATACAGGTTTGAAATGTGGCCTTTACAAGTGAGGTGGTAAAAAATACCTCCATATATGCCATATGCTTACCCACACTATTTGGTTCATCAACAAAGAAATTGCACATCATGTTGAAAGCAAAGTTTTGACAATACAGATCTACCTAAAACTTGGGGTAACCATGTTGACCTTGATTTCCATATTTTGCATCCATCAAATTCACCCTTTTCATCATCCACATTTGGTCAATTGGCTCATGTTTTTTATTCTTCATCCATTCACCAATTGAGAGGGTAAATCAAAATTAAAATTTTCAAAACAATTATTTTTGCGCATTGAAGAAAGAGACCATTTTTCCATTTCACAAAACTAGGTGTCTCTTGTTTTTGCATTGCATTGTGTTGTATACAATGCAATAAAAAAATGGGTATCTGTAGACACCAAATTCTAGCCATTTATATATTTATTTATTTATTTATTTATTTATTTATATATTTATATATAAATGATGTCATATCATAGCCATTCATCAAATCGCAATCCTAGCTTGCCATGTGGTAATCCTAACCGCTAGTCAAACCTCAATCCTAGCTTACCACTTGGCAATGCTAGAGCACCATCACCAAATCCTAAACCTAACTTAATAAAATATTATAATATTTCATTCACTTTTGTGAATGGGATGATGAATAAGAATACTCCTGAAAAACATCGATAATCCATATCATCACCGTGAGAGTAACACTAATAAAAGGTTTGTGATTGAACCATTAAAGCCTTGATCAATTTTTGACACTTCTATGACTCATATCTAGATGTAGTAGGGTGTCCACACAGCTCACATACATGGATCTGCATCTATGATATGTAGGATTATGTTTATCTAGTCCCTAGATGTGACTCTACATCTGCTCGGTAACACTTTCAATCCTCATAGACACATATCGAATCAGTTAATGGCAAGGTAGTTTGATTTAATTTGTTTTATGTTCTCTCTATTTCATTTTATGTTCTATAAATATTCATAATCTAGGGTTTACAACTTTCATTTATACATCAATAAGGGCTTCACACTGTGGAAGCTTGCATATGCTATTACCCCTTTGTTGGTAGGACATGTGTGCAAATTACAGGTTATTGAAGAGTTGTTGAAGTAGGAGTGGCCCACAAGGATAGACAAACCCACTCACTAGTTTTATTGTAGCAGAGAAGATTCAGGGACACCACTCTCATCTAATTAAATAAAATGGTTTTCACCTTTTAATCATTGTAATCTTAAAGCAAGCATATTTTTGTAATCCCTATGACTCAGGGTATATCAATGTTGTAAAAAATAGAGATCAAGGCTCCATTATCAATATAAAATCATTCATTTACTTGCACATTGCTTGTTTTAATTTATCATTGTTTGGTGTTAATAATTATTGTTACAATTATAATTTTGCATAATTTAGATCCTGATATATTGTTGAAGGAAAGGGAAAAAGAAGTATCTTCATCATCTAAGGAAGATCCTGCCAAAGAGGAAAGGGCATTAATTTCAAGTTTGCAAATAGTGTAGGAGAGCCTTATTAGAGCTGGTGCACTACCACCAGATGCTGTTGATTAGAGTAATGTGCAAAGTGAGCCTGACCCAATGATAGTCACAACATTTGATACTCGTTTAGAGATAGGATCTGCTTTAGGCCATGTTGGCACGTAGTTTAATATTGTGGAACTAAGTTGAAAGTTCACAATTTTGTAAAATGCAATGTAATACAATATTATTCGAATTAATAAAACACTTTTTGCAAATATTTGTCATCCAATTTTAGATAATTGTTTTGTTTTATATCTTTTAGTAAGAGCTATGAAACCATTCACCAAGAGCACATATGATTTTGGTAAAAAGTACACTATTTTGCAAAATTGCGAAGTAATGAAATCTTATTCAAATTAATAAAAAAACATTTTGCAAATATTTGTGATCCAAAGTTACATAATTGTTTTTCTTTATATCTTTTAGTAAGAGCTATGAAACCATTCACCAAGAGCACATATGATTCTGGTAAAAAGAACACTATTTAGCATAATTGTGATGTACTGAAATAATAATCGAAGTAATGAATAAACATTTTGCAAATATGTCATACCATATTTAAAAATTAAATGTTTACAACAAAAATCAAATCTTTGACAAACAAAGAATAATATGAACAAAAAATATATATTTTTCATAGTTGATCTTTGAAAAAACTATAGTGGAGGAAGTTGAAACAAACACTTATCAGTTTGACCAAAATCAGTTGTTTGCTTAGATGTTCCTTGTGTTTCTAAAAGTTGATCAATGCAAGTATCCTTATCTTCATTATCATGAATATTTGTGATACCTCTTCTATCTGCTAGGGATTTCTAGTATGCCAATGCTCTGTCATACGGATACTTGTCCAGTTCATAAGATGAGACATATATTCTAAGATAGTTTTCTAAATTTTTATCCAATTTGTTACGAACTTTAGATTTCACAAAAGATAAAGCACTAAAAACCCTTTCATATTCTACTGATCCCAAAATCATTGTTTGACATAATTCATATAAGCAAAAATATTCACTCATTGTATATTGTAAAACACTACTTGGATACAATTTCTTCCACAAACTTGTTATAGAACCCAATTCATTCAGATTAGTCAAATGTAAAATTTGATCCACCATTGTTGATCCAAAATAGGATGATTGATTTGTCAAAAGGTCTTTATTGAGAATACCATTGATCTCGATACCATTGACCTCCACACGTTTAGTAAAATGTTTAACAATTGTACCCATATAGTTTATGAACAATTTACTTGTAATATTGCAATCAGTACCAGGATCCCAGAACATGGGGTTAACCACAACCATGGCCTCAAGCAACTCATCTCTTTGAAAATGATCTCTTATTTCTCTTGTCAAGGTTTCTACTATTTTTCTCAATTTAATCCTTGTATTCTGCAGAACTACATCAAATTTGCTATATGTTATGGGCATTTGTTCAACATCATCTGTAACTATTCCCGATTGCCTTTCAAAACAATATAATTTTATTTACCTTCCATTAACATAAATGCAAATATTATCATTGATATTGAACTTCAAAAAATTATTTGGATTATCGATGTTTGTTAAATTTCTCCAATCTTCAAACAACGGATCCATAAAATTTTTCAAGATAAGTATAAATTATCGATACACATACATATTTATTTTCTAATCCTGATGAAATCAACAATATAAATGGATATTTCTTGCGCAAGTTTTGTCAAAGTATTCATTTCATGCAACATTGGAAGAATACCACATAAAGTGAGCAGAGTTTCCAAGTTTGTCATTCGGTATAACAAGTCCTTTGCCTTATCAACTACCCTCCGATTATCATACATAAACCCTATTAAGGATTGATATTCTTTGAAAACTCTAGATGTAGGTTGAAACAGTGAAATCCACCTCGTATCCACATCTTTTAATAATTTTTTACCTTCAATAACTCCTAGTGCAAAGAGTTGAAACTCTGCAAACCTTTTTGGACTGCATGAAAAATAAGCATGTACTTCACGGATGAGTTCTTCCACTCTAGCAACATTTTCAAATGTGCTCACAATTTTGTATGCAAGATTCATTTTATGAGCCATGCAATGAATGGGGATCAAATATGGGGTAATTAATGTTTAAAGATGAACACAAAGCCCATTTATGTGACCTTGCATTATAGCAGCACCATCAACTCCTATACATATTAACTTACTAGCTATTGTTGTATCATCCATTCCCACAATATCCTTTAAGCTTCTTACAACAACATTGTAAAGGTTTTTTGCATTACAATTATTGACCATCTTATGTAATGCTAGCAAATGAGGTTACCTTAAATGATTGTCAAATGTGTAAACATGCATGCATATCCAAGATGTGTTGTCAACAATAGTTACTTCATCAATTGAAAGTGAAATGAATTTAGCATTTTTAACCTTCTCTCTCAGGTCCTTCTCAACTAAAGATAGACATTTTACCATTTCCCAACCACTATGATTTGACCAATGGGCACTGGGAAGATTCTGCACATCAGCTAGTTGAAAGAGATGCTTAAAATCAATAAAATTAGACATTGGTCTACCCTTTTTAAGAATAGTATATACGATAGCAAACTGCAAACTTTTTGAAACTAAAGTGGTTTTATGAATTTTTTGAAATTTTACTAGAATCGTTCCACCATTCTAAACAATTGTTTTTTGTTGTTTCATCTCTTTGTCATAGTCTTGTGCATATCTGACATGTACGCATTCAAAAGCATCCTTCCACCTTATTGTTTTCTTAGTTGTTCCATCACTTTCTTTTACAATCACATAAAATTTTCCACAATATTTTTCTATTGTATCCAACTTAAGTTGCATCTTATGATCCTTCCCTAGTTTCCAACTACAAATAATGCATCTACATTTTATTGGAGTATCATTACTATTCTTAGGCTACATTGGTTCAATAAATAGATATTTTGATGACCATTCTAGCTGAAATGTCCTTCCAATAGTCCACTTGGTTAACTTTCTATGTTTAGGTTTTTGAGTAGAAGATTCCCCAAAAGTTGGTATTTGCTCAAAAAGGTCATTTTGTTTTTTGGTTGATGTGTCAGTTTTTGGATTCTCTTCAAATTCTTGCATGTCATTGTTAAGAAAATTTTCATGTTGAGGTATCTCATGCTCGAGAATATCTTCAAGTGGAGGCATGTCAAGGTCAATTGTGTATTCTACAGAAAAAGGTGTTCTATATCATTGTTTGATATTACTTACAAAAGTTACTATTGAGTAGCTAAAATAGGTATGTACCTTGAATTTGTGCAGATGTCGATAGCTCCTTGGATTTTGATATTTGGCTAAAATATTTTAGGATACTCTTGTTTTTAAAAAATTTGCCTCCCTTGCTTCCATTGGGAGTAGGTGCCATTGAAGTTGTATAGTAAAATGTATTTCATGTCAAAAAATAAACATGATATTGAAGAAAATTATCACAATTTTAGAAGTGTTATAAGGAAGAGGGAGGTTAAGAACCTAACATTGTTGTTTTGTGTAGCCGGTCTTATTCACCTCGGTACTGATCATTTTCTATTGTCGGTCTTCTTCCTTTCGCTATCGATCATTTTTTTCTATTGGTCTTCTTCCTTCTGCTATTGATCATTTTTTGCTACTGGTCTTCTTTCTTCTACTATTGATCATTTTTTGCTACTGGTCTTCTTCATTCTGCTATTGATCATTTTTTGCTATTGATCTTCTTCCTTCTACTATCGATCATTTTCTGTTATCAGTATTCTTCCTTCTACCATCAATAATTTTTTGTTGTTGGTATTCTTCCTTCTACTATCAGTTATTTTTTGCTATCGATAATTTTATGCCAATTTCTTTTCACCCTGGTACCGATTATTTTCTACACCTAATCTTCTTCTCCTTGGTATCAGTCATTTTTTGCTATTGATATTCTTCCCCTAGTAACCGTTTTTTTTTTTCTATCGATTTTCCTTGCCTTGTCTTGATAAAAATGTGTTGCATATCTTCTTCCCTTTGTGTTGGTTAGAATATATTGTTGGTCATTTTCTATGACTGGTATTCTTCCTCTGGTTTCGATCATATTCTATGATCAATCTTCTTCCTTCTACTACTAGTGGCTTTTTACTGCAAGTTCTTTTTACCTTGGTACCAATCATTTTCTATAGTGATTCTTCTACACCTTGTACTGGTCATTTTCTACTACCGATCTTCTTCCTCTAGTGGTGGTAATTTTCTATTATTATCTTCCTCCCCTCATCCTAGTCAAAATTTGTTGCCTAACTTCTTCCCTTGGTGTTGGTCAAAATTTTTTGTTGATCTTCTTTCCTTTGTGTCAATTTGTTCCCTCTAGTATTGATCATTTTCTTCTATCGATCTTCTTCCCTCTGGTACCGATCACTATCTACTTTTGGTCAGGTTCACTTTTTTAGTAGTTGCTTTTGCTTGTTGTAGGGTTTTCTATGCTACAGGTCATTTTTTGAGGACTTTGAATGAGTATGAGTATCGTTGTCACATCAGGTATATATATTGGTGGTATAAGAGGTAAATTTGGTAAGATAAATAAAATTATTTATAATTTTAAGGTAAAAATGTGCATGATTTAGGTAGGAGTGGTTGGCGATTTAAAATAATAATGATGAAATTATTATCAAAGTGGGGTGAACCGACCCTAAAAAATTTTTGCTCCCAAAAATTTTGGGTGAATGGGTTGACGTCACGGGGCCCATTTTTTGCCAATTTCAAATTTTGGAAATCCTAATATTCATGAATTAACGATGATTCACCACTATGCATAACCTTAATCACTGGGTTATTTATTAGGTACAACAAAGCTTGATGATCAACATAGAAGGCAAATGGGTTTACCAATAGGTAATGCCTAAAATTTTGTACCACATATACCATCCCCAAAGCCTCTCGTTCTATTGTACTATAATTCCTTTCTACCCTTGATAATAGATGACTTACAAAATAAATAGGTTGATCCAACCTAAATTGTCCTTCTTGAGCCAATGTGCATCCTATTACAAAATTGGAAGTATCAATATGGACATGGAACTCTTTATCCCAATCTAGAAACACCAGGATGGGGCTACTCACAAGTTTTGCTTTCAGTTCCTCAAAAGCTCCTTGATGCTCCTCTATCCAACTAAAAGGAACATTCTTCTTTGTCAATGAGTCCAATGGGTAGGACACATGTGTGTAATTCTTGATAAACCTTTGATAATATCCCATGGATCCTAAGAAGGTTTTTAATGAACTCACATCATATGGCTCCTCCATATTCAAAATGACACAAATTTTATCAGGATCAGTCTTCAACCCTTCACTACACACTATATGTCCTAGTAACTTCCCATATGGTACCATCAAATAACATTTCCTAGGATTTAGGGAGATATATGCATTCCTACATCAGCTCATACATTCACTCAGGGCTGGTAGATGGTCCTTGATCTTACCATAGATGGACCAATCATCCAAGAATACCTTGAACTTCCCTATTGCCAATTGATCAAATATATACAGAATAATCCGCTGAAATGTGGTTGGGGTATTACACAACCCGAATGGCATCCTATTGTATGCATAAATTCTATTTTCTACAATAAATGTGGTCTTCAACTTATCTTATTTGGCTATACTAATTTGATTATAGCTAAAAAACCCATCCAAGAATGAATAAATTTCATGTCCTGCGACTTCCTCCATAATGGAATCTATGAATGGAATAGGGAAGGGATCTTTAATCATTACTACATTCAAACTTCAAAAATCTACATAGATCCAAATCTTATCCACTTCCTTTTTCAAGGTGACCACAATAGGAGAAATCCATTCACTCATGGTAACCCTAAAAATAATGCCAGCATCCAACATCTTGTCTATCTCTGTATTTACCAGAGCTGCATACTTGGGGTTCATCCTATATGGCCTCCTTCTCACTGGTTGTGCCCTAGGAATTAATGTAATATTGTGGACACATAATTATAGTGGTATACCTTTCAAATCCTTATACGTCCATGCAAAAACATCCTTGTATTCCAAGAATATCTTGAAAGTTGTTGCTTTCAATACTGGATCCCAATCATCACCATAATGGATCATTCTAGGTTCATTCTTCGTTCCTATATTTACTTCTACTATCTGAGGTCCTTCATATTTGATACTTTTTGGCTCTACCTTAGCCTTTTCCACATTTTTCAGATGCATTGGTCTTGCATCTATCTTTGCATCTCCAATTGTATATTCTGCAAAACTCTTAGGAAATATCCATTTCTCTTGTTCCTCTTCTTTTGGTTTCTTGTTGACCTTCTTCTTATCTTGTATTTTCATGATCTCCTCTGTATTAATACAGAGGTAGTTGGGCTGAAATACCTCATACTCCTCCATATACCAATGGATAAGTTCGCTATCATATCGGGTTTTATCCTCACTACATTCTTCAAGATACAACATTCCCTCTTCATTGGGTTCATATTCTTCTTCACCTGAAGAACTGTCTGACTCATCCATCATGGCAACATCCTCACTAATTATTTGATTTTTCAAGTTAATCATATACTTATGTTGTCCTTTCTTGAATGTGATCTGATATTTTCCTCAATTGTGATTAACTTTGGCTACTCACAACCAACCTCTTCCCAATAGTGCATCATATGCAAGCTTTTGCATAGTAATCACAATAAAATCCAAGATGAACTCTTGGTTAGCTATTATCACCTATTGTGTCATCAATACTCCCTTTGTCTCAATACCATACTGGTCAGCACCGTACAACCTAAAACTTGGTACCCACAATGATGGAGCATCGATCTCCCTCCAAGTTTTCTCTGGTAGCACGTTAACACTTGATCCTCCATCCATAATAACTTGTGTTAACTTATGCCCTAGTATCTCCATATGGACCAATGTTGGTTTCTTCCCAACATCAATCATTAATATGGTTGGATCCATAAAATAATCCTTTCATTCCTCTTCCTGTATTGGTTGGCTCTAGACCTCCATCACCTTTTGTGGTTGTATCTCCTCCTCCATCGCCTTATGTAGTGATGGTATGGCTTCAAGCAAACTAGCCATATTGATTTCTATTGTTGTATTCAGAACTTGTGCTACCAAGTCTTGTACAACTACTTTATCTTCTGATACGCAAGGCTTATTTAATTCTTTCTATTCTGCAAGCCTTAACTACTTAGCTTTTTGTGCCTCTTCTTCAATTACCTTTTTTACCACCTGCCATATCTTCTTTTCTTTGGTAGGTTTTGGGTAAGTATCCTTCTTAGTCTAACTTCGTGTCACGACTAATATATCCTTCTCGGTTTCCTCCTCCTTTACTAAGGGTACATCAATGTCCAAGAAATTCATATTTTGTGAGCCACTCGTACCTACTTTCTTGGGATAGTTGACCTCCTTGTGGTTACCTGGACCACACCATCTACACATGTGTGTAGTGTTATTTTGTATTGTCTCCTATGTCTGGGGAGAAGGACAATTCTTCATAAAATACCCCCATTCTTGGCAATTATAGCATTGTATGATTGGCCTTCCTTTTAAATCATACTACAAGTGGCTTTGACCTCCTTACATGTTGCCTTGATACAGCCTTTCCCCTCTATGGTTATTTCTATAACCTCCACTGGTTGCGGCTTGTCCATTCCCTTGAGGCTTTAATTTTTCCTCCTATTCTTGAATTGTGAGGGTCTACTATCAAACTTTCAAATTGAATGGATATTTTACCACTTCGTGTCCCAACACATTACATATGTGGTAATATTCATTTCAAGGATAATTCACATTTGTATGTCCTTCGATCTTACATTTCATACACTAGATATATTTTTTATCTTGCCTTGTATCTCCTTTGACCTCCTTTAGTATCTTATCAAATTCCTTTTGGAATGATTGGATAGTCTAATGTATCGTATCATCTTCACCACTATCTAAGTCCTCATGCCTAGAATGTGTCATGATTCCTACTACCATCTGCTTCACCTCACTTTCAAAATATTTGCTTTTTCTAGTGCTTCTTCATATGTTGAGGATGGTACTGCCTTCATCTTCTTCCTATATCTTGGTAGTAACCCATCGAGAAACCATCATTTAACCAGTGCATCTACTAGTAGCATTTGCATCTTGTCTACCAGTTGCTTTAATCGATGGTTATATGTTTTAATATCCTCATCAATACCTTGCTTTGTAGTGTATATTTATATTACAATGTCACCATCATCCCTCAAAGGATGAAATTCCTTGATGAAGGCATCTTTCATCGTATTCCAAACCTAAAATGTTGGTGTATTTTCTCACTTTAGATACCAATCTATTGTGAGTCCTTGTAATGTGGTGGGAAATAGCTACAACCATTCATCTGGTTGGTCTACACCATTTTCTTTCTATATGGTTATGCATGTACCAATATGTCTTGTTGGGTCCTCCTTCCCTTCTCCCATGAAGGGTGGACATCTTTGTTTTCCTACTCTTGTGGCTATGTTAGCCATTGGTGAGGTTCCTCCTTCATCACTTGATGAAGTATCCTCTAGAATCCTTGACTGATTCCTCCTTTGTGTGGGTGATCCACTATGTTGCTCCTCATTATATGTTTCTATCCTAGGCACCTTATTTTCATTGAATAGTCATCTCTCAACCTCTTGTGCGTCCTCACTTTATGACCTTCTTCATTGGTATGTCATTTGTGGCCTTGATCCTTCTTCCTAAGACCTCACATGTTGTTTCTCTAGTGCTTGAATCTCATCCTCTACACTCCTTTGCAACCTTCATGTTGCTTGTTCAGGTGTTACCATCCACTCACCGTATCCTCGCATAATTTCTTTATCAATGTCTTCTCTTACACCAATGTTCTCCTTGACTCTTGGTGACTCTTGTACCCCTTCTATTTCTATCAACAATGTCTCCCACCTTTCAACATCTCCTTCATTCAAATTCCATACTTGTTCTATCATTGGTTCATTCGTATCTTGTGTGGAATTGTTCACATTCCCTCTTTGAGCAATTCTAGTACTCCTTATTGGAATTTGCTCCTCTCCTTGATCTCATCTCCCACATCTTCACAAACTTGTATTTTTCATTCACCTCCAATTAGTTCCTACTCAAAATTATCAATCATAGGTCCTTCTCAACTATGACAATTTGACCCAATTTTGATAATACTATTTCAAATCCTCAAAGTTTGATTAACAACGCCAAATGTAGTATCATGTCATATCCTCGATGATCTTCCCCAATGATAATGGGTTCTTCACAAAAATGACAATAGATACAAAATGTAGCATAGGGGGGAGTATTCCCAAAAGGGAAGGTGAAATGGGAGGTTTTGGGATGAATTCCAGAGTTTTATAACTATTTTGGTCCAAATCATATAGTTGTACAGTTTGCAACTGTACGATTTATAAAACTCATAAAAAGGGATTGTACGATTCCAAATCATACAGTTGTATGGTTATAACTATACAACACCCTAAATTGTATGATTTACCAATTGTACAATATGCCAAAACTTAGTTTATAGATAGAAACTTAATAGTTTTACAATCGTCCACTCTGAAACTCTTATTTTCCACCTTGGACAAGTTCAACTATGCAATTGTGAGTACAAAACAAGGTAATTGATCAATTGTATGATTTGGGAAGGCTAACTGTACGATTTGCAACAAACCCTTGCTATAATTCCTCAATCTCAAATCTACAAAGTTATATGTAAGAATTCATCGCAATAAATATTGATTAACCCTAATGGTGAAATTATCACTATAGTAGTCCAACATGCACATCCAAAATCACCATTCTTAGTCTGTACCAAACATTACACCTCACTTTTCATTTCTAAAAACTGTACAATGGCATGCAAATGTATCAATTACCATTTCCAAAGAAAGTTATTGGTCAATATTCATATCCACAATCATCATACATGGTTGGGAATCAATTAGCACTTCATTTCCATTGTAGAATCATCCATTTACACTATCATTCTGGCCATACTTGCACAGAACATATCATTCATGTTAAAGGGTAATAGTGATCAATAATATGAACAATCATCAATGAACAATTCTCCATTATGCATGGGCAACTATCAACAACAATCAATAACCTTTAATGAATCATCTGTAAGCATGGACTATAGTCCATAACAATGAACAATCATCAACATTCATGAAAAACCATCAAAAATTGAATGGGGGGCTTTATAATGCTTTCCCAGGTCATTCCAAAGTGGTTCTTGAGACAACACATCATTCACAACTATCTTTCCATAATATCTTAAAACAATTAATGCACTAAGGTTTTACTAAGTCTTAATTTGATTTTTATCAAATTACCTTTCATGTGCATTTCACTTTATTTCATTTAACTTCTAATTGTACATTTATGACCAATTGTACAATTACACAATTGTACATTTACAACCCTACACTGTACAATTAGACAAAATTGTGCAAATCCAAGTTTTATCATTTCTTCTTCTTTTGGAAGGTGGATTTGTTGCCTACATAGGTTTACCCATTCTTTGGCATAGATCACATCGAGATACATAGACTTTAACATCCTGGTTCATTATAGGCCAATAGTACCCTATTTACAAGATTTTTTGTATGGTTCTCTTGGCAACATTATGTCCTTCACATGGTTCATCATGAGCTACATGTAAGACATCAAAAGTGTCTTCTTCCTACACACATATCTCAATTATATGGTCAAGACATAATTTAAACAAGATACCATATAACCAAGTGTATGGAGAACTTTCATGAATAAGCTTAAACTTTTCATATAGTGAAAAGTGAGAGGGCACTTTCCCTATCACCAAATAGTTAGCAATATCTACATACCAAGGTGAGTGTATTAAAATAGCAAACAATTGTTCATCAAGAAAGGAGTCTTACATAGTTTTTGGATCATTTGCCAAATGTAATCTAGGAATATGGTCAGCCATTACATTTGTTTACCAGTTTTGTCCAAAATAATAATGTCAAATTCTTGCAAAATTAACAACCATCTAAAATTTTTGCCACTTACTATAACTTTATTCATAAGATATTTAATGGTAGAATGATCAGAATGGATAAAAACCTTATATCTATTAATATAAAGTCTAGACTTGTTTATGGCATAGACAATAGCAAAAATATTTTTTTCAGTGATAGTGTAGTTTAGTTTTGCTCCATTCACATTTTTGTTGACATAATAGATAGCATAGGGTTGCTTTTCCTCATTTTGAGTGAGTATTGCACCTAATTCTTGGTTTGATGCATCAGTATGAATATGAAAAGGTAAATCCCAATTTGGTCCTCTTAGGATTGGTTTTGTGGTTAGCTTTGCCTTAAGCTCTTTAAAAGCTTGTTGATAGTCATCATTCCAATAAAACTAATTAGATTTAGTCAGCAGTTGAATTAATAGAGCAACTATCTTGTTAAAGTCTTGAATGAACCTTCTATAATAGCATGCATGTCCTAATAAGATTCTAACCTTTGTTTAACTTGTAGATGGTGGAAGGAAGTTTATGACCTAAATTCTAGTTGGATCTATCTTGATGCCATCTACAAAATATAGTGACCTAAGATAATGCCTTTGGTCATCATTAGATAGCACTTTTCATGGCTAAAAGAGAGATTGTTTTCTTGGCATATTTTAAGGACCTATTTTAACTTGTTTAGAGGTTGTTCAAACGTATAACCATAGATAGTAAAGTCATCCATATAAATCTCTAAACAATCATGATTAAGATCAAAAAATATAGAAATTACATGCCTTTGAAAGGTATCAGGTGCAATACATAGCCTAAAAGTTAAGAAAAAATATGCATATGTTTCCCAAGGGCATGTAAATATGGTTTTTTCTTGATCCTCTTTAGCTACTTTGATTTGGTTGTATCCACTAAAACCATCTAAGAAACAAAAATACTTCTTTCCTGTGATAGTATTGAGAACTTGATCAATGAAAGGTAAGGGAAAATAGTCTTTCTTAGTAGCCTTATTGAGTTCTCTATAATATATACAGACTCTCTATTTTCCATTATTCTTAGGTACAATAACCAATGGAGAAACCCATTGACTATCTGAGATGGGATAAATGAAACCAACATCTAGTTTTTTTTTTTTATTTCTTCCTTTACTACTTCTGTCAAGGCTGGGTTAACTATTTTTTGAGGTTTTCTCACTGGGTCACATACATCACTTATAAATATTCTATGAGTGTAAATAGATGGATGTATGCCCTTCATTTAATTGTAATCCTAAGAAAAAGTTTGTTGATGGTTTATCAATAATTTTAACAAAGGTTCCACTTGGGATTGTTGCAAATCTTGATTTATGTTTAATTTTTTTCCAAGAGAAACTTCTATTTGTTTGCAGTATTTATTATTGGAATATATGCTTGAGATGTCCTTCAAGAAATGATTTAAAGATCATCGATGTGGTAGTAATTAATGAAAAGTTACAATATCTTGTGTAATTTGAGTGGGGCAAGTAATGAAAGAATAATTTGGAATATAAGACAGTTGTAAACTACTAGGTTCTACTAAAATAATCTACTTAGTGATAGAAGTGGTATCATTTGTGAAATTGTTGTCATACACTTCTTCCTCGAGATTATGCTTTTGGGTAGTTATCATAGCCAATGATTGGATGATTTCTCCATCATCAAGTTCATCAAACCATGGATGCTCATTATAAATTTTTGGATTTGCAGGTGGATAAAGAGTTAAATTTTCGTTATGTATACCATTAAAAATGGTTATACTTTCTGTACTGTAACTAATACAAGCATCTACTATGGATAGCCAAGGTCTACCTAGCATTAAAGGATGTCGTCCAAGTGAGGTTTTAGTTTGCAACACTACAAAATCTACTGGATACTCATAAGAGGAAATTGTAGCCATGATATTATCTAGAATTCTCTTTGGTTTCACTATTGACCTATATTCCAATTGCAAGACAGTGAGGGTAGGTTTGAGATCTTGTAGTCCTAACAAAGTTATGGTGTCCTTCGTCATCATATTAATTATTGCACCAAATCAATTAAAATATTTTGAAGGCTAGTTTATCTTATGTGTACTGTAAGAATAAGTACTCCAGGATCTATGTATTTTGGAAAGAAAATTTTTTCATACATCAAATAAAAATTTTAACCTATGACATGAATGGTCTTAGGTTCCTTTCTTTTTCTTCCCAGATGCTTGGCACACATGTATAATGGTCTTGGCATAAATTGGAACATCTTTTATCACTTGCAAGAGTGAAATTTTCACATTGATGTTACACAATTCTACCATGAGATAAAAATTAGTTTTGGATGTTTCTTTTTGAATCATCAATATTTGAGGAAAATAAGCCTCTGTTATATTTTTAGAGTGTTCTATAGGTTCATCCCCTATAGGTGACACAGTCACACTTGTACTTTGTTCTTGGAATAATGGATTGAATTACAGGTTCTTCCATAGTATGATGTTCACTTTCCTCTTTAGTGATGATGGGAGGTATAAGGTTAGGTAAAATTATCCCTGACCTAAGTTGGATTTCACTACAAGACAAGAAATTGATTGGATAAGTACCTTTAGCTTTATGTACTGGTTTTTGGGTAGGTTTATTATTGGTATTAGGCATTGGTTGAGTAGGAAGAGGAGGTTTTTTGGTTGGTGCATGATTATTATTTCCTTGTGGAGGAGGTAATGTTCATTGTTGTTGATGTTGTTCAGGAACTTGTCCTCAAATTTATGGTGTATTCAACTGATACTTTTGTGGATATGATCCTTTCTAGCCTTGCCAACCTTGTTGTGGATGATATTGATTAGACCAATATGGTTGTGATCAAGGTGGATCGTTATTAGACCATTGAGACCATTGGAACCATTTTAGAATGATAATATGGATTAGGCATACCTAAATATCATCCTTTATTATATTCTTGAAATGGCCTCCTTTGTGCAACAAAGAAAACATTTTTCTTTTCTTAAAAATTAGGTTCCTTCAATATTGTTTTTACTGCAAGTAAATGTTCGCAGTCCTCTATTGAGTGTTGTTGATCACAAATGCTACAAATAGTAGTCTTGTCCAAAGTATAGTCACATAAGGTATGCTTATTCTTATAGCAAGGGCAATAAATAACTTCTACCTCATGTTTCTTTTACAAAAAATCCATGGAAGAGGTAAAAGTGCCCAACAAATATATTTTCAAATCTTCCAACATGTTACCGATTTCAACTCTTGTAACTCCTCCAATTGTTCTAGTTGGATTATTATTGTGCAAATATGGCCTTGTGTAAGATTAATTGGTACACAACTATAGAATTCAATGGAAAATAAGATTAGAAATGTTTCCTTCTCCCATTATATTGAGGATATCAATGATCTCCTCTCTTAATAATTTTAGAAAGATAGTTTTCAACAAATCAACATCCAAATCAATGCTACCTCTCTTCAATGCAGACTAAAATCTCTCAATGTAATCTTCAATATCTTCACCCTATTTTTGAGTCATCTCTCTCATACAACAATAATCTTGGTATTTATCCAAGAAAATTGCCTTCATTCCATCATCACTTTTCCAAGTAGTGATAGAATTTTTACCCAAACCTATGAACCAATATAATGCACCATCCTTTAAAGTGGCTTGAAATAATTTTAACTTTTTTGCATCAGTGGTGTACTTATAGGTTCAACAAAGCACTTCAAACTCAAAAAGAAATGTGTTAGGATCTTCAATGGCCAATCCTCTAAAAGTGGATATGGTTGATGGAGAGATAATCTTCATGTGCCCATCATTATTATTAGCATCTACCCTTGGAAGGCATATAAGGAAATTAAAATCTCTCTATGGTTATATCAGTTCCTCTTCAACCATGTGATAATTCAATGGAGTCCATAATCATTGTATGAGGTCTTCTTGGAGTAGTATAAGGACTAGAACTAGATGATTCACTATGTTCTTGTCCTTCACTTTGTTCACTTGCATCCCTACTAATATCAACTTGTCCTTATTTTCAAGTGTATGAGTGATTTCTTCAATAATTACACAAGCCTATTCTTGGATAAATTAGATTTGATTTGCTCCTTCTAAGAACTGTGACTCAATTGTAGAGAAAATGATAGTATGTTGGATTTGTGAAGCCTCTTCTTACTTCTCATTTTATGCCATGTTTTTCTTAGGATGTGGTTGAGAGATGTATCTTCCACGTTCATCTCATGGTAAAATCATTCATTAATCATTCTCCCTATTATTAAACTTACAAAAACAAAAACAATGATGAAAATACAGGAAAATTGTAGGAATTAAACTTAATCTAAAAAGCATTGAAATTTTAATTCTAGAAAGCAATTAATTTAAAGCAATGAAATTATTTTAGAAATTAAATTTTGATGCCTTTATCCACTTGATAATTTCTTGTTGCTTCTGATGAGGCCAAACAACCCCTCCAAGTATTTTAACATGGAAATTCTTTAGCTTTTGCAAGATACAATATTGTTTGTGCAACCTTACCCAACAATGGTGACAAAAAGTGATGAGTTTATGCTAACCACTTAAATTATCAACCATGTTTGATTTAAAATGTGCATTACTTAGTATAATATAATATCTTCTCTTGCATACACTAAGTTATTCCTTCCTAGGAAAGCAATAATAAAGCAAGAAAAACTTAAAGTAAATTGAAAGCAAAACATGTGCTAAAATATATATTTTTTTTAGTAACACTTCTTATACGCATCCACCATGGGGATTGAACCCTATTCACATCACCGATAATGCAAGTGGAATCCTTGCCAGTAGACCACACTGACAGGGATACTGAAAGAAAATCTTACATAGGCCTATATCCAATCTAACAACTAACTAGGTTGGTTTCAACCATACTACTAATAAATGTTGAAAAGACAATAAATCAATTCCTACTTAATAACTAAAAATAATCCATTCAACATAAATCAAAAAATTACCTGCCTACTTTATTCTACATCTAAAAGGAGAGAGTGTTTAGGGATTATCCAGGTTTAGTGGGTCCTTGATAAACCTGTAATAGCATAAAAACTCTTCCTTTATATATCATAAACTTACTTAATGTAGCACCCTAAAATTGGCGCAGTGAAATCATAATAATTACAATTACTCTAGTAAATAATTCAAATTCAAATTTTAACCTCCCAAACCGCCCGTTAACCGTCGCTTAATCCGTTTCCCCTTTCCCACGCCATTTTTAGAGTTTGTTTTGACCGTTTGACGATATCGTCGTCGATCAGACGATATCGCCCCAGATCTGACGATTTCGTCTGGGCTAGGACGTCCAGACGATCTTGTCCCTAAACTAATTTTTCACAATTAGCTTCTGTTCCAACGGGTCTCTAATCCGGGCAGAAGCGTGTCTGCATCGTTAGAGACCCTCCCCCATTGGAGATCTCCCAAATAGGGATGATCTCCAACCTCCTAACCTCCCTCCTAAGCCTATTTAATCCTAAGCCCTTCCCTTAGCACCCCCTGGCTGAAATTCCCTATAACTCGACTTCATACGCATTAAGACATCCCAAATTTCTATTTGCATTAGTTCTATACAATTTTTGTTGCAGGTACCTTAGTGTTTTTCAGTCGGAGCAAGCTTACATCGTCGCAGACGATCCTGTTCAGATCGGAGGCGATCCTGTCGAATCAGAGACGATTTCGTACCAATGCGAGACGATTTCGACTGTAGTCAACATTGAGGCAATCAGTGCCTAAAGTTTGCATTTCTTCATCTTTCAATCTGCTATTTTATGCTGTAATTAGCTAGTTTATTTGATATTTTATGCTATCTTGCATTTTGGAGTTCACCCATGTAGCTTTAAATGCATAATTAAGTCATCAATTGCCATTAAATCATCGTAGTACACTCGTATTTTGTTCATTATTATCATGTTAATGTTATTGCTGTCATTTTACACTGTTTCCCTCTGTTAGCATTGTTGTATTTTCTGTGTTTTGCACCTATTTCTCTGTTTGTAGGTCTCTGACGAATTCGTCAGATCTCAGATGATCTTGTCAGATCTCAGATGATTCTATCGAATTCCAGATGATCCTGACTGCTTCAAGAATCAGAATCTTCATCAGACATCCGGATCAGGTATTTTCTTTTAACATTGCTTAATTTCTTTGTTTTCTGTCTTAATTCTATTTTTTGTATTCATTTAATCTGCATCTTCATATAGAATAGCTTAGACGCATTTTGGCCAAACCTAGGACATGGATGCTTAAGGCTAAAAATGAACACATCAAACACATTCCCAACCTAGGCATGGAAACTGCCATTAAATGTTTCCTGGTGAACCCACCATCCATCAAAAAATCACCAATATACACCTCCCCCGAGAGGCGGGACCTTCGCAAGGCCTCTCAGTCCGAGGTACCGCGCCATCCTTTTCACATCCCCCTTCCGGGCACGGATCCTATAGCCTGAAGGTAAGGGTGTGAAAAATTTGGAGCGATACATTTTGGTGAACCCGACGTGAATGCATTTAAAACCTTTTGAAAACAAAAACAAAAAAATATATATGTATACAAGAAAAACAAAAACAAAATCATCATTTCAAGTTTGTATGTTTTAGATTCAATTCTAAATAGTAGATACTAAATATTACTTTTAGAAGTACTAAAGAAACCATGAGTTTTTACTCAAATCAATATGAGCCCATCAGTAATGTTGGAAGAATTCAGCCAAATACATTTGTTGATTATGACCAACCTCATCCCTATTCAACACCACCTCCATCACACTTTTCTCATTTTTCATCCTTACCCCAACAAGACAATCCCTTTGCCAATCCTCTTCATAACGATATTATCTATTCTCCCATATATCCATATTATGTCTATCGTTCCACATACAATCCTCCACCACCTTTTCAATATTCTTCTTTCAATACAACACATCCATTTCAACAAGAAAATACTTATTCTTCCAATTCTACCATGCACTCACCTCATACTTCGCAATCTTCCTGTCATCATTCTACCCATAATAAAGAAAGTAGAGGTGAGAAACCATTAGGTCCTTTTATGACGAAAGTCCTAAGGCATTTATCAAAAACCTCTCAAAAACCTTCATCACGTAAATTTACTAAGCTCAATCAACCAATGGATATAATTCTCAAGTATTTACTTGACACAAATAAGATTGAACTTCCTTCCATAAGACAACTTGATACCACAGCAGATTGGTTTAAACCTGAGCTACATTGTGAATATCATAGAGTAGATGGACATATGACACAAAATTGTAAAGATTTAAGATGTGCAATTCAAGATTTGATTGATAAGGGTCTTTTTAATATAAAGGAATTACAATCTACAACTCATTATAAATCTCCAGTAAACAATCAAACTCCTACACAACAAATACCAATAATCAATCAAGACATGGGGATCTCCCAAGAACCCCTATTCAATTATCAACAACAAGAAACCAATCAAATATTGCATGTTAATGTGTCCCATCATGATGATATTATTAATATTGTAACAAAAACTACAAATGAGCAACCTCAAGTTCAATCAACTCAATCTGATATTCAAGATATGGATTCCTCATTTGACCAACCTTCAAAACTATCTTTGGCTCTAGAGAATGATCCAAAATGGAATGTAAGCATAGAAAGCTCATCTTTAGAATCAAAATCTCAATCTGAAATCCACTTTGATAGCCAACAACAAGTGATTAATCCTCAAGCAAAGATATCCCTTTTAGAAGTATTACAAATTTCTCACAAGGAAATTTTGTTCAAAATACCTAGCCAACAATTTGTTCCTCATCATATTTTCTCTAAGAACATAATTAATGGTGTAAACCCTCTTGAGGTTAACCATATTTCATTCTATGATGAGGATATTCCTTCCTCTACTCCACAAGAAGACTCCTATCTTTACATTACAGGATCTAGTAAAGAAACACTTGTTAAAACTATCATGGTAGATAATGGCTCCTCTCTTAATTTATGCACTTATCAATTATTCCAAAAACTCAAATTAAAGGAAGAAGATCTTAATGAATCAAATGTTATTATAAAATCTTTTAACAATGAAATTCAAGAAGCTCAAGGTACTATAATTCTTCCCCTTAATATTGGATCCAAGATCCTGGATACTTTATTTTATGTAGCATATTGCCCTTCACATTACAACCTACTTCTCAGAAGTCCTTGGATTCATACGATGAGGGTTGTCCCTTCCACTCTTCACCAATGTTTGAAGTTTGAACTTGCAAATAAAATTGTTACCATACATGGTGACCCAACACCATTTGAAGAATATTTAACGGTTGAAACATCAAGTTCTATACATTCTCTATTATCACAATTATCTTCTATCCATCACTTTTCTTCATCCATATATGATCATCCTTGTTTACCAAATAACATCCATGCATATATTTCATATATGCTCCCTCCATCTTATCAAGACTTGGAAGATAGTGATAAGAATGAAGAACTTTCTTATCCTTCTTACATTTTATTTTGTAACATGATCAATTTTACACATATAAAAGTCAAATCTTTTGCTACATTATTCTACATTATAACAAAGCTTTTGTTATCACTACCTTTTATTCATCACCTTTTGTCCTTACCTTCACCTCAACCAAATTATCCTTCAAAACCTCCTTTGATTTTGAAGCAACCTTAGACATGCTATACTCAAATAACCTTGTATAGTGTATATAGATCATCTTGTATATACCACCAATTTCAATTCATAAATTAAAATCAACAAAAAAATCAAAATCCTCAAAATCTTCAAAAAAATACTAATGCAACTAAGGACCTTAAAGGTAAATTTGAGCCCAACTGGCTTGGACCATACATTATCACCGCTAAATTTGAATCAGGAGCATACAAATTATCTACCTTAGATGGTAAAGAACTTAAAGAACCCATGAATATTTTGCATCTTAAACGTTACTATGTATAAATTTGGTCATTTCATCCTTGTATATATTTGTTTAAAATATTTCAAAATCACTATCTTGTATTTCTTTCAATTTATAAATTCAAAAACACCAAAAACATTCATAATCATCAAAATCTTCAAAACTATTTGTTGTATTTATTTATGGCACTTGTTAATTCTTTCAAAAATAATAAAAATAAAAACAGCAATATTCTTGACTCTTTCGAAACCAAAACAATATAAAGAAGAAAGAGAGAGTCAACATTCTCAAAACTTCTCAAAAAGTATTTATATATATCTTCTTACAAATGTTGCAATTATATGTTTCAAATTATTTTGGATAAATTAGCATTTATTTGGAATCCCTCACTTTCACACTCACAAAATAAATATCTTGATTTTATCTGGCATGATTACTAATCTCTCTTATATCAAAGTCCACAAAATTCAATTAAATAAAGTTTGAGCATAGAGAATTGATCTTGTTATTTACTTAAACCAAGCACATCTTTTCACAATAAAATGATTATATTTGTAATTTCCATGCTTTGCTACATAGTAGAAGTGGTTTCTTGAGCGAAAAGTTTCCCCTGCTATCCTATCATGCACATGGTCTAGAATCTTTGAGAATTGGCAAAAGGACAAGCTCACCCCTACCCAGAATAAAAATCCCTTGCTCTACAACTAATCTGAGCAAGTATCCCTAGTATAGAACAAAAGGCAAAGTTCAAGAAAAAGAGAAAAAGAAAAAATGTTATTTTATATCATTACAACAATGTTTCAAGCATTATCTCAAAAATCAAGCAAAAATACAAAAAGAAAAGCAAAAGAAAGCAAAAGCAAAAGCAATAAAATCCCTTTCCCTACCCTTTGAAAAGAAAAGAAGGGTTGATGAGCTTGAATCCCTGGAATTCTCAATTATTCGAAAATTGTGAGGTAAGCCCCATAACAGGTGGTTTGTGCCCAACCCGCTTGGCCTTGGGTAACTCCTAGCGTGGCGATATGTCCGTCACATTAGCGACCTTCTTTTGTACAGACCTATGTCTGCTTATGGATTAGCTAGCTCTTGATAATCCGACTTACATAGTAGTCTAGTATGGTTATATGCATCTACATCATGGTTAATGAACACTTATTTGGTTTATTCAAATCACTTGTATCAAATTATCTTGCTCAAAACTGGTAAATGAACATAGCAATTGCACACACATTTTATATTTGAGAGATTTTGTGTATCATTATGATAAATCAAGATTGGAAATGAACTCACATATGCACATGGGATTCCTTATAAATCTAACTTTTGTCTTTAAGATACTTTGAAATATTTTTTTGCAAATTGTTTGGAATAATTCATTTTCTTCTTTAAAGTACAATTGTTTAGTATAAAGACAACTACATGCATAATAGAAAAATCAAAATTTCTTTCAAAACCATACAATCAAAACATACACACACACACACATATATATATATATATATATATATTATCGACTTTCGCGACGATGGTATAGTTCCAAAACCAAAATTGGAATTTTATGCCTAGCGCAAGTCCTCATCTTCATATTTTCTGTTTATTAAAAATCAACCATGCAATAAAACTATCTCTTTTTTGGATTTTCGCGATGATGGTATAAGTCTATACCTACATATTCTATGCCTAGCGCAAACCATTGTAACAATTTTTATTCCCCATTTATTTAAAAATCATGAAAAACATATGACTTAAATCATTCTATTATACAAATTATGTTTTTAAACAAAAAGCATGCACATTATCACTATTTCATGTCATTATGTCAACCTTCAATTTTGCAATGATGGTATAATTCCTAGGGAATTATCCAAAAAATTTATCACACTTAGGAATTTATGCCTAGCAAAAATCATTTTAACATTATTTCATGCATATTATTTTTATGAAAATCTGAAAACAAACCATCATCACCATCATTTGCACCATTGCACCAAAGTCTTAAGACAGTCTCTTAAGCACTCTTTTACTTTTTAACAATATTTCTATATTGGGATTAGCTTGACGACCGAGTGAGCGGCGACTCCATGAAATGGTCTATAATAGCGACAATGTCCTTTGAAATTATTGTTAGAAGTCTCTTTTTATCTTTTATCACATTACATCACAAACAACCAATTTGTTACATCAGATTATTTCATTTAAAATCTTACAAGCATGACATTCAAACCATAATATTTCCAATGACATAATTACATGAATCATCAAATCAATCAATCAAACATAAAAGCATCATAAAAATACATAAGACACAAGTCATATGATCAAAAACATATCTCATCTCATATATATATCAACAATATATACATCATCTCAAAACCGGATTGGTATGCCACAATCTGTACCTCGGCATACTCAATCCTCTATCAAAAAATAATAAATGCTATCATATCAATCTGTACAATGTCGTGCAGTAGTCTAGCCTCGAGAACCCCTCGAGCTCTCAGCCTCATCTCCTCCCCCGCCCTGAGGTGGACGAGGTGGCCCCATCGCAGTATGAGTGGTACTGCGAGTCCTAGTCGTCGATCGAGACGAAGTCCTCGACGACCCGATCCTGATCGGCTCTGCGATGTTAGCCGGTAGTGGTAGTCTATCCTCCTCTGGCACCATCTGATAGTATAATGTCTGATAGAAAGTGATTTGGGCAATAGCCCGTGCCAGCTCCCGAGTGCTCGCCCCTCCGCCCCGTGCTCTGAGGCGTGCAATCTCGTCTCTCGAGCCGTGTCACCTCAGCTCGATGTCGTGCAGCATCCTCCTGTAGGGTTTGCACCTATGCTTGGAGACGGATTGTCTCTGCTCAGAGAGTCACTATCTCGCTACTCTCCCTAGTGTCGACACCCTTGCCCTTATCGGGCGATGGTGGCCTCTCTCTCTATGGAGAAGGGGGTCTCCTCGCCCTCATATCCCGCTATCGTGGCCTCTCCTATGTCTATGGCCTCCTCTGCTCTCTCCCGTTGTGACCCTGGGCCACCTCCATAGCCGTCTGGCGTTGCCTCCCTATCCGACGCATAATTGCATGAATCGGACCCTATGTACCAGGCATCGTAGCCATCGGCTACCCCTGCGTCGTCCCCATCCACTGGCTGAATGGGGGCATCGTCCGAGTCCTGACTCTAGAAGCGCTGCATGTCTGGAGCCCCGCTCACTGTGGTGTTATCTCGGATAGTCCGAGAAAACTCGTAATCCCTGAGAGATGGGATCCCCTACTGTAGACCGAACTGTCACAAAACTCGGTCGTAGCGGTGGAGCTCCACCTCTCCCCTCTCCATCCTCAACCAAAAACTCGCCTGACGTGAGCCAGCTCCTGTCCATCCTCGGCCCACCCTGGGTGCTCTCGCCATGGCCTCCAGGTGATCTGGTCTGGGACAAGGTCATCCAGTAGTCTCCGGGACATCGGTAGGTCAATCCGCCACTGTGACCCTCTTCGGAGCCACCAGTAGAAAACTCGGGGCCTCTCCCCATCAATCCCTATCAAAGGAAGCCCTACCGGCCTCCGCACTGCAATGTGCTCCCAGCACCAAACCTGTAGGAGCGATGTCATAACTAGACATCGACCGCCCTTGTACACGACCCCATGCAGGATCCTGTACAATCGACATAGCACAAAGCTGCCCCAAGAAAATCTGTAACCATGGTCTCGCATGTCGCAGATCACATCTGCTAGCATCCATGGTACCCTGCACCCACTCTGGTGGCACAGCAGAAGTCCACCAACCACTCCGGCCAAAACCTGTGTGAGTCTAGATGCCCAGGCATCTGACGCAGTGCCTCGATGTTCACTCCGCCCTTCTCCAGGGCGAAGCTCGGGTCACCACACAACCGCATCATAGCATGGCCCTGATTGGCCATAGGAGTGATCAACCGTCCTTGTATGGGGATTCTCAGAATCCTCCATACATCCTCCAAAGTGGGAGTCATCTCCCCTGTAGGTAGCCAAAAACAAGAAGAACCCGGATACCACCTCTCTGCTAGGGTTGTCAGTAGCCCCATGTCTGTAGACACTTGTGGCATTTCTGCCACATGTCGTAAGTCGGCCTGTGCTAGCTGATCCCGCTCTGCCTATGTTAGAGTGGCCAAGTCATCTCTCAACCCCCGTATTTCCATTCTCCCGCTCTTTAGCAATCCTCTCTGCAACATAAACAACAAAACAATAACAATCATTAATAAAAAATCATTAATTAAAAATGCAAGTTAAAATAAGTTCAATTTTATACAAATGATGATATCGTCCACTATTGGACGATATCGTCCCAAATTTGAGCATAATCGTCTCCGATTTTGCAAGCCGAAATCGTCCCTAATTTGATGAAATCGTCCCCCTTTCGTCGATTTCGTCATTAGACGAAATCGGTGAACTTGAGACGATTTCGTCTTGACGACGTCGATGGCCCAAAAATGGCCGTGATGCTCAAAAATTGATCAAAATTCACCTAAAAAGCATGTAAATTCAAATTCAAGCATTCTAAGCTAAGTTTAGACTCTTACCCGTAGCCCGCGTCGGACCTCTGTTGATCTATGTGCCGTCTCCACCATTTTTGCTTGCAGAGCTCTAAAACCAGAAAAATGAACAGTAAAAATGAATTAGGGTTTTACCCTATTTTTCTTAATTTTATTCAAAACACAATTAAAAACATTTTTAAAATTTTGCTTTTCCACGTTTTTACCTCAAACGTTCGATTTGGGTAAAAACACGGAGGGGGCACCATAGTAAGCTGTCGTACGATTCGACCAAGAATCGTCGCCCAAAAATGGGAATAATTTTTGCTTTCTCGTAGATCGAGAAGAACTCATCTTTAACGCATTTTCTTCAAAAAATTCGCTAAAGAGGGGGCAAAATGTAGCACCCTAAAATTGGCGCAGTGAAATCTTAATAATTACAATTACTCTAGTAAATAATTCAAATTCAAATTTTAACCTCCCAAACCGCCCGTTAACCGCCGCTTAATCCGTTTCCCCCTTTCCCGTGCCATTTTTAGAGTTTGTTTTGACCGTTTGACGATATCGTCGCCGATCAGACGATATCGCCCAGATCTGACGATTTCGTCTGGCTAGGACGTCCAGACGATCTTGTCCCTAAACTGATTTTTCACAATTAGCTTCTGTTCCAACGGGTCTCTAATCCAGGCAGAAGCGTGTCTGCGCCGTTAGAGACCCTCCCCCATTGGAGATCTCCCAAATAGGGATGATCTCCAACCTCCTAACCTCCCTCCTAAGCCTATTTAATCCTAAGCCCTTCCCTTAGCACCCCCCTGGCTGAAATTCCCTATAACTCGACTTCATACACATTAAGACATCCCAAATTTCTATTTGCATTAGTTCTATACAATTTTTGTTGTAGGTACCTTAGTGTTTTTCAGCCGGAGCAAGCTTACATCGTCGCAGACGATCCTGTTCAGATCGGAGGTGATCCTGTCGAATCAGAGACGATTTCGTACCAATGCGAGATGATTTCGACTGTAGTCAACATTGAGGCAATCAATGCCTAAAGTTTGCATTTCTTCATCTTTCAATCTATTGTTTTATGCTGTAATTAGCTAGTTTATTTGATATTTTATGCTATCTTGCATTTTGGAGTTCACCCATGTAGCTTTAAATGCATAATTAAGTCATCAATTGCCATTAAATCATCATAGTACACTCGTATTTTGTTCATTATTATCATGTTAATGTTATTGCTGTCATTTTACACTGTTTCCTCTCGTTAGCATAGTTGTATTTTCTGTGTTTTGCACCTATTTCTCTGTTTGTAGGTCTCTGACGAATTCGTCAGATCTCAGATGATCCTGTCAGATCTCAGATGATTCTGTCAAATTCCAGACGATCCTGACTGCTTCAAGAATCAGAATCTTCATCAGACATCCGGATCAGGTATTTTCTTTTAACATTGCTTAATTTCTCTGTTTTTTGTCTTAATTCTATTTTTCTGTATTCATTTAATCTGCATCTTCATATAGAATAGCTTAGACGCATTTTGGCCAAACCTAGGACTTGAATGCTTAAGGCTAAAAATGAACACATCAAACACATTCCCAACCTAGGCGTGGAAACTGCCATTAAATGTTTCCTGGTGAACCCACCATCCGTCGAAAAATCACCAATATACACCTCCCTCGAGAGGCGGGACCTTCGCAAGGCCTCTCAGTCCGAGGTACCATGCCATCCTTTTCACATCCCCCTTCCGGGCATGGATCCTATAGCCTGAAGGTAAGGGTGTGAAAAATTTGGAGCGATACACTTAAAGGTACTAATATTAATTGCATACCATTATACAAATATTTAAGATGTTAAATAAATCAAAAACCAACTTATATTCCTTTAGAAAGTGAGATTTTATCATGGCTAGAAATGCATAGTCATGACAGTCCATACAAAAAACAAAATGTAACAACTATAAAGGAGTTTCTTTATATTCATTTTATCCTTAAAAATAATTCTTGCTCTAGTATTTATAATATACCAAGCACCTTATTATGCAATATATTCAACTAATCCTAAAATATGATCTAAGATTTTGCTACAAAAAGAAAGATGTTTTTAATAGTCTATTTCAAAAATAAAATCTTGTTTTATTGCTAACAAAAAGAGAAGCAAATGTCTCTTGTTGATTTTTACCATCCAAAAAAAGGTGTAAGCTATCTCCCTTAAATCCTAACTACTTCCTAACTTTCTAAGTTGTCACATTGCTTATCAAAACAAATGTTACCTTGTTGTTATTATTGTTGTTGATAGGTCATACATCACCTTTTTGCTATATTTATTCAACTTGTGCAGTTCCCTTATTTTAGGAATGGTTCCCTAAAATATAGTATATTTTAACTCATATTTTCTAAGAAATACATCCTATGCTTCTGGTCTTATTCTGCGCATAACTGAATATTTAGAAAAAAAAAATATTCTTCTGGAACAAACCTATGGTTGGAAATCCTTTCGTAGTACCTTTTGAGGTAACAAAAAATGACCAGTGTATACAACAACACTACAAAGCAACAAAACACATATAAATATAACAAATGATAGTAGCAATCATCACATTTATCCACTACATCTATTTCATTAAGCATTTAAGTGCAAACATCTCATTTAAGCAAAAACTAGTAAAGATGTCCATAATGTTTTCAATAATGATCAGTTTGGGTATGAAAATAAGGCTAATAACTATCAAAACATAGCCTATTTTTTCTAGCTCATCATTTGGCACCAAGGAGAGTATTATCACAATGCTAATCCATAAGTATAAAAATCAAGAACACTCAATCACCTTCATGAGCCAAACACTTTAGAATTTTGAAGAGTAGTATATATTCATTAAAAATAGATCTTCATGATGATGAAGATCTTCAAAAAATACATGGATTATTTTTCTTAGATCAAAACCACCATATTGTAGTCCACCTTTATGTAAGTTTTATGGTGCTACAGGTGAATTAAGAGAAATGGGAGTAAGTTGGATAAGTAAAATTTAGGAGTTTGATATAGAAATCAATCCAACCACATTGGTTAGGGGTCAGGCACCTTGTGAAAACTTTGCTAATTTAGTCCCAAAAGAACAAGTAGCACTAGTATAATAACTAAAACCAAAGGAATAAATAGGATAGATAGGTTATATCAAGAGATATATGATGACTAGTTAAGTTCCAGGAGGTTCAACACCAAAAGAAAGGGTCAAGTTCAAACAAAAGGTAACTCACTTCACTTAGCTAGATAATGTCCTTTTCTAAAATAGATATGATGGGGTATTACTAATATGCATGGAATAAGAAAGGATAAAAAAATTTATTAAATAATACCATAATGAAAAATTTGTTATTATAATACATAAACAATAACTCATAAGATCTTAAGTGTAAGATACTATTAATATACCATATTCATCAAGTATTTCAAATGGGTGAAATATTGCAAAGTCTATTGCATATTCATAGGCAAAAGAAGGAAAACATTGATGCCTCTTAGGCTTGTAATCATCATGAAACCCTTCTAGTAATGGAGTTTAGATTTCATTAGAAAAATCAGTCCTTTGTCAAGTGTAGGACATGTGTGGATTTTGACTACTATAGATTACATTACCAGGTGGGTTGAAGCAATTCCAGTTAAGTTTGTAAATCAATAAGATATCATATAACTTTTAGAGGATATCATAACTAGGTATGGGACCCCTTATATAATAATAACTAATAATTCCATAGTTTTTATAGGGTTTAAATCTATGTGCTTTGTGCTTGAATATGGCTTTATCCTAAAACTTCTTCCAATTACTATCCACAAGGAAATGGCGTAGCAAAATCTACTAACAAGAAAATTATCAAGATCTAAAATAGGACCATTACCAAATCTCATATATATTAACACATAAATCTAAAAGGAGCATTATAAGTAGATAGAGTGATACATAAAGCTTTAACTAGTTCATATTTGTACAAACTTGTTTTAAGCAAGGAAGAACCATTACCAACAAACTTAGATCTCCCTTCTCTTCAAATTTTCAAATAATTATATCTTAAATATTTGCCACAATATGGGTATGCTTGAATGCATTATTTTCATTGGAAGAAGAAAAGGAGAAGGCCTTTAATAGGTTGTTCAACACCAATAGGTACTCAAAAGATGGTTTGATAAAAAAATAATAGTGTAGAGTTCAAAGAAGGAGGCCTTGTTTTCAAATGGGATAAATATAGGTCCAAGATGAAACATGAGAAAATTAACTTCTTTTAGAATGGGCCATAAATAATCAACAAAGTCAATGAAGTCAATGCTTACAAACTGATAACACTTGATGGAATACCACTACCTACCTTAGTCAATGGCCAACACCTAAGGCCCCTCTTAAAGAAAAAAAGGTCAATTGTAAATATCTACATAATTTTTCTTTATTCATTTTTCCTTGTCTTTTATTTCCTACTTCTATATTCCTTGTCTAAAGAAAAGTACAAAAAAATGAAAAATAAAAATAAATAAATAAGAAAATACAAAAGGAAAAAATATCCTTCTTATTTGAGTGAAAACCTTAAAATGGGTGTCTAGTTATCTTGCTTTTTATTTTTATTCTTTCCCCCTTTTCTAAAAAAGCAAGCAATTTTTTTATAAAAATTGGCCAATTTAAAAAAGTTTAGTTCACTAGAAACAAAGTAGTGTATCACTATTTTTGAAAATTAACAATCTGCTAAACCTAGCAAGTTGTAACTTTTCTAGCAAATTGCCAACTAGCTTTTTGATGGAAGCAATTGGGAAAATACAAAGAGAAAAAAGTGAATCACTAATTCCCAAAGGTATTAAATCATTCATTACACACAATAAATACATAATGGGATAGATTTCAAGTGGGTGGGAGGGGTTTTTAACTCCTCCCTCTCATTTTACCATTTAGATGTAGTAAATAGAGAACAAATACATAGAAATCCACTTTTTGACAATAGAAAAGAGAGCTAAGAGGATCCAAATATATTTTAAGGTAAAATGGAAAGGGGTTATTAGCTCTTTTTATTCCTTCACCAACCATTCAAGACCGTTTTTTTTTAAGTAGTCATATTACACTTTCCTCCTACCCACCTCCATACCTCTTTTGGATGTCAATACAATGCTACCCTAAAAAAGTCATGTCCCTAGCCTTTACAAGTCTATAACTTACTTTATTTTTTACCTCTACCTATATAATTTAAAAATCTAGGTCACAATTTTATCCTAAGGGGGTTGAATTGGTAAAGGTATTTCACAAAAATTTGCTAAGTCAAAAATCGTTGACTTGCTAGTTTGAGACCAAGCAAATCATCTCTTTTAAATCAAAAGAAAAATTTATCCAATTTATAAAGTAGTAAATGACTAATTTTTAGCTTTAAAAATTCACTCCCTAATATTGATAGAAAAGAGTGAATTGCTACTTTGGCCTAGACTTGACCATAAAATCCTAAACATTACATGAACACTATTGTAGTAGCAAGTAGTGGTACTATGACAAAAGTGACTCTTTTTAGCCCTCCAACCACAGTTACAATGGTCCCAACAGGTGCAATACCATAGACATAACAAGCAAGTCCATTTAATACCAGGAAGAGGAAGGTCCATAAAAATCCTAAGAAGGGTGAAGTTATATATGACAACATTTATTACAAAGTGATAGAGAAATAATTCAAACTTTCTCCTATAAAATTTTATAAAGAGGCATTCATGTACTTCAAGATGGGGCCTAGAACTAATTCATAGAGCATAAGCAGGATATGGACATTTGGTTTTTATATGAATCTAGTACCCCATGTAAGGATTACCTAAAGATAATAGAAATATGTGCCAAAAGGTATGACAAGTACTGTCATGTTAATTTTTCTTAGATATGAGATCTGATGACCATTTTTATCACTAACGATGATATCAAAAAAATAATCAATGTAGAGGATAACTTAACATATTGAGTCACCTATAATACAAATGCCTAGATAGACTATTACAATATTTTCAACAACAATAGATAGAGGGATTTCAAATCCACCTAGCTCAAAAGACCTCAGGATACCCAAAACTTCATATTGACACTAATAATTGACCAATTTAAGGATGATGTGTAGATGGTGTTGTTATGAATTGTAATGGTGCTTAGGGAAATTATAAATAAATTACTCATAAAAGAACATGTGGTCATATTGTATGTAGTGGATCACTACCAAAGGCACTCATAGATGATTGAATATACTAAATACGTAGCAAATAAAATGAACAACTCAAGAATTTTAAGCAAACTAGAAAATTCAACTACACATCATACCTCATCTAAACTAAAAGAAACACTAGTTTTCAAAGTTTCAATAAAATCAAACTAGGCTAGATAATAAGCCTATGATAATTTTTAACTACATATACATGCCTTGCAAAGTAGATGGAAAAACAACCTATGAATTCTATAATTTTGTGTAGCACCCCATCATGAAGTGACTAAAAGAGAGAGTGCCCAAACTTTCAAATGATTATCATAGTCTACTAAGGCCTAAGAAAATACCTAATGGTGACATATACCTAGGAAAATCAAAGTCATTCATTAGGCTATTTAGGTTCTCTAGAATTCCTTATGAGTTACCCATATTTATGCCCAATAACTTATTTAAAAATATAATATATTTAGCACTTAAACTATATTGACCAAAAATATTTTAAGGGGTGGAAGAAGGTGATATTTTATAAACAAAGAAGGTGATCATGGCATTAACAACTAAGATAAAAGCATATCACTTGTTCATCAGTGATAGGATAAAAATCCTAGGGATTACCCTTCTAAAATACCCTTGGTCTTATGATCCTAAGAAGATCTTCATGGATTAACTCATATCATGTGATCTTGATACTTTTTATGCCCATAAAAAAGGCATAAATTGGAAAACAAGGTCAACCTAGACGAAGACACTACACTAACGAAGCTAGAAGCTCATATAAGTATGAGTATGAAATATAGCAATTGTATGATAATCCTTCCTTGTCGTATGCCTTCTATGCTAGTATGAAGAGAAAATATGATTTTGATTTTTATCATAAGATAAACCATCAAACAAGGAGGGTCTTCAAGAATTAGGGATACACAAGAAGGAAAATGATGGCTTGGTAAAGGATGAGGTATAAAACTAGTACTCTAAGGGATCATGTGCACTAGGGGTCTTTTGATGTGAATTTTTATAATGCATGGGATAAGGGGCATAAAAAAAGATGAGCCAAGAGGTCATGAATAGAATATGATGCCCATTTGGAACCACACATCACTATCATGACTACTAATTCATTAACATTAGCACTTATTAGCAATTTTGTACAAGAAATGACTCATGAACTCTAGGTTTAGAAAAAAATTGATCCAAGGGGATCAATTTTTAAAAGTATGGAGTCTGAGAAGGAGATAGTCATGGTGGAAGGTATACCCACACTATAAGAAGGATAAATACCTAAATAGGTCATTGTATAAGAGATCATATCCATCCAAGGATAAATCCATGGTAATGGAGGTTGTATCTTTAGAGGCCATAATATCATTTGTTCCCTCTCCCTCTCTTCTTTATATCTCTTCTCCACATGACACTTCTACTCCCACTTCTTAAGTATTCCTCACTTCTTCTCTTCCCACTTCTCATATACCTACCAATTATTCTATTATGCTTCCATATCCATCAATAAGCACAACCTTTGGATCTCCTACATGTATAATACCTCCAAATTTAGGCCAACCATCTATTGCATATAAATCACTAATTACCTCATTCCCTTCATCCATACCTATTGCAGAGGTCACAACCATCCAACCACTCATATCCTATTCTATGAATCCCAACACATCTTTTCTTATATATTCATTTTCCATTATATTAACTTTTATTAATAGCAAAGTGTTAGTATCCACATCCCACCATCACCAAATACCATTACAATGCAATTTGCCCCAGCCACATTCATCTCCATATATCTATGTAAACCAATTGCTTGACATGGAAATCATTTCACTGATGTAAACATCACCATGGATGATTGAGATAGTCCAAACCACCCAAGAGCAACATATTATCACATGACCTAGTCAGACATTCATCTAGCGAGAAATATATGTCTTAGGAAAGAAATAAATCAAAGACATTATAAATTCCATTAAAAATAAATAAAACAAAAATAAGGGATGAGTTTGTTGAATTAAAACCCTTAGCTCCCAAGGGGCCTATAGTCATGTGCTCACAACTACTGATAAACTCATTACTTAGACCCAACTAATCCTACTACTACACCAGTGGATTACATCACAAGGCTATAGGAGCTAGAGTTGACCAAGATCAACCCCTTTGAAATGCAATAATTGTCAAGTCAACTATAATAAGGAGAATCCATGAGGTATGCCCAAGTGATGGAAAATAAATAAGCCTACAAGAAATAAGCTCTAGATGATTCTCAAGTAATGGTCCAACTTATGATAGAGAAGCAACAGCTACAACAAGAGATAGAGACACTAAAGAAGGAGGTCATTGAGAAAGACCAACTAAAGAAGCATTTGGAATATTCAAAGGGCTAGCTAGAATAAAATAAAATAAAAATTAAAAATAATTGGAAATCCAATAATACAATTGGATTAAGAACAAATCCAACATAGGTAGTAATTGGAGCAAGAAAAGCAATATTTGAAGTTGCAACTAGAATAGGTGTAACCAGGCTAACAATAGAGATAAAGATATTGCCCAACTAAAGAAAGAAAATGAGGAGTTAAGGAAAGAGGAAAAAGTGGAAAAGGATAAATCATCGATAGTTGAACAAGTCAAATACTTTTAGGATGGTATAAAGTCTAAGGTCATAAATGTTAACTCCTATTTTGACTTAGTTTCCAAAGTAGAAGCCATCCTAGATCAAATTATTAAAAGAATCCAACAAGCAGAAGAGGAGCTATCTATGAAAGGAAGGTACCCAAAAGTGTTGCAATAATTGACCCAAATGTCAACAAAATAAGCTAAAAAAATTAGGGTGTAAATTAGAAGGAACATAGTCAAGCAATTTAAAGTGATCCTTGATATTGAGAGTGAAAAACACTCATGATGGATTGGGTTGTTTATTATCTTAGATCTAAAGATTTAGGTTGTTTTTTATTGTTAAATTCTCCCATGGTGGCTTGGGCGATAATATTTATTTCATTTTGATTTTATTTCTTATTTTCTAAGGTGGGAATGTTGGCTATTTTGGATTTTTAGGATCTATTTTGCTTATATGATGGACCATTTTATGCTGGATTCCAAACTAGTTTCCCCTAGGGGAATCAGTCCCATTTGTGTTCTTTGGTTTGAATTGAATATTTTAGTATCTTTGTAAATGTTCTGGGACCCTTCCAAAAACCCTTTTAAAAGGTTTGGGTATCCTTTCAAAACCCCTTTGTTTACCAAATAAATTATAAAAAAAATACTCATGGAACCCTGAAGGCATCCATACAAAATATGATGTATGAAATGAAACAATCAAGTGATGTCAAACTATTTGACAAATTTGTCAGTTAGAAATGACTCCTCCCATATGAGCAAGTAGATAAAATTTTGACAAGGATAAAATCAATGTTAAAATGATTCTACACCTAAAAAGGTTGATGATATTGAGTCACTATTGAAAAAACTTAAGAAAATAACAAGGCAAAAGGAAGGGCTCTCTAAGAGCCAATACGAGGGTCTTATTGGGGAGGTAGAAATGTTGATAAATTTAGATCTACAAAGTGATGTAATTTTGCATGTGTTGTTGAAGGTGCTATATTAAATATCTAAGAGACCCAACAAATTTGAAGTTTTGTAGTTAATTGATTCCAATTTTGTATACTTTATGCCTAAGGGTGAAGGTAAGAACTATATCTCTTGCTAATTAATCTTGGTGCCCTAACAAGTCACTAGAAGTATTACAGTTTATTTACTAACTTTGGATTCCCAATAATTAGGGGATCATAAAAAATGAGAAGTCATAATCTCAAATCCTAGGAACACCCTTTTAGGTCCCTAAGATTTTGAAAAACGACATAAAATCAACCAAGTCTAGAAGTAGTAATTCATCCAAGAAGTGTGATTCATTAGAAATTATAACTCATACAAAATGTGTGATTTGCTCCAAATAAACAAATTATTTTGTAGAGTATCAAATTTTCCCTTTTAGATGAGCAATTCACCATTTTTTTTGTAAGTTGGATAAGGAACATGGAATCCAAGGAAACAATAAGAAAAGTGATATTTTTTCATCATATAGCACCAACTAGTTAGAATGCTACTAAAAGGATTTAGATCATTTTATGAGGAATGTAACATTTAATGGTACATAATTTTGCTAAAGATGCCCCTAAATTAGCAATTTTACTAAGAGTAGGAATTAATTACCTCAAGTAACTCATAGGTGAATAGTTTACTATGAATACGAGCTAGGGGCTCCATTGTCTTATCTTTTGGCCATTTCATAAAATAAGAGTTATATTTTATAGACTCCATGTTAATATTTTAAAATTCATTTTAGAATAATAGAAATACTAGGCATTATTATTGATTGGAACTACCCTTTTGATTATGAGATGTATAATGATTGTGGCACTGCCCTTTTGCTTTTTTTTAGTACTTTCCTTCTATAATTTCTAATTTCATATATATTAGAGTGTATTAGTACTATTCAATTTTTTTCAAATTTTTTAACTAATTGCTTGCTCTCCTCGCTATGACCATGATCATTTTTTAATGTATACATTTACATCAAATTTCTTGCACTCTTACCTTATCTTATTAAGGCTAGTTTAATTTAGATTAGCATGGTTAGTGGAGAGTTAGTCTAAATATAGAGATTATTGAAGGAGGCACTATCTTCCTTCTTCCAACTATTGAAACAAAATTGTGTGTGCAATTAGAAGTTAGACCTTTCTATTATTTAACAACTACATTGTAATCCATCCCTATATATAATATCACTTTCAAGATTGCTAATAGATAGAAATTTAAAATCAATAAAATTCAAATATACTTTTATAGGAATGGATATGAGATAACATTTAGGTTTCCTCTTTGTAAGTGGGATAGGGTTTACAAATAAAATAATATGGGAGGAGAAAACTTTCATAATTGTAGACTTATGTGTGTGGTATTAGGCGTAAAATTTAGCCGGAGATTATATGTTACAAAACTAGACATATGGCAAGAGATTGGAAAGTGAAAATGATGGATAAAGAGAGAAAATTTGGAGCATGAGAAAAACTTCAAAATAAAACAAGGATACCATAGTAGAAGTTAGATCAAATAAATAATTTTTTGCTTACAATAAATTGGAGAAGAAATCTCCTTTGGAACATCAAATGGCAAAGCCTTTATGATTTACTTATATCAACCATTAAAAGAAATAAAGGGCATTAGGGATGGAAAAGTACAATGCACAAGATCAAATTCATATGAAATTAAAGGTGCAAGGAAGATGGGAGGGTAAATTTTAAATCAAAGGTAGCAAAAGACGTCAAGGTTCATCTAGGAAAATCATCTTCATTTTCCTCCTTTACTATAAAATTTTCTCCTTGCAATAAAAATAAAAGTGGCGTATGAGTGTATCCCTTGCACTTTAGGATTTCAAGAGCAACATAATAACAAAAGGAGTATGGAGGATATCCATGGAAATTTAGGGTTTTTGGGGCAATTTAATAAAGTAATGGGTATAGAGGATCATCTTTGTACTTTAGAGTTTCTAGGGCAATATTTAGGGTTTTCATAGTAGCATAAGAAAGTAATTACTATAGAAGATCATCCTTGCACTTTAGGTTTTACGAGGATATATAAAAAAGAGATATTTGATGAAGGTACTCATTTCACTTTAAATTATCTATGGTAATATGAACCTTTAGAAGATAAGTATCATTTTGAACATGGAAAAATATGATGAAGATGTAAGCGTTGGTGAGAATGGAAAAATAAGATGACCCTCAAAGAAAGAACAAAGAGAAAAGAAAACTGAGAGGGATATCAATTTGGGGAATCAAAAATAAATATCACAAGTGTTAAAATAAGTGGGTTAAGACCATAGATAAAAATAAAAAGTGATGATGAAAATGCTATCATGCAATATTAAGGGTATGAATAAGACCCCTAAAAAGAACAATTAAAGAATTAAATGGTTGTTATAGTATTGTATTTTTTTCAATGTAGGAAATAAAATTAACTAGTGAGGAATGTAAGGATGCATTCAAAGATTTAGAATATGGGATATTATCTAGTATTTTCTTCTATAGGAGTTTCCAAAGGTACTATAACAATATGGAACAAATATAGACGGGGTGGACAATTGCTAGTTTGCTACATGATATTCTGATAGAATTTATTTTTTATCAAGTTGGTGTGAATGGATTAGATGTTGTAATAGCAATCCATATTATTATATATTAATTAATGAATCCCCTACTAGATACTTTGAATCATCCTATAAGATCCACCAAGGTGAACCATCTCTTTATCTATTTTTTTCTTGTAGTGGCATTGGGAAGAACATTTTCAAAGAAAAAATAAAATATATTATAATTGCAATAAATGGTCCCTTCGAATCTCATATCTAATTTGTTGATGATAATTTTATTTTGGATCATCTCTTAATGAATGAGGCCATGGATTTCAAATCACAATTATCATGTTATAAGAAGGCTAGTGGATGGTTAACCCTACAAAATTTAGGATCTTTTTTAATAACATTCTATTAGATTTTGTATGAATTATTATGGATATTTTAGAATTAAAAATTAGAAATTTTCCATCAAAATATTTGGGTATTCCTTTATATAGTAAAGGAAATGAAAAGGATATTTGGGACTCAATTTTGGATAGAATAAAATTTTATTTGGAAGGTTGGAAGGGTAAGTTCTTAACCATGACAAGAAGGCTACAAGTCTTTAATACTACGTTGCAACCCATCCCTCTATATGATGTCTCTTTCAATATTGCCAAAAGGTATAACATTTAAAATTGATAAAATTCAAAGATATTTTCTTTGGAAATAATGTTAGGAAAATTTTATGTTTCCTCTTTGTAAGTGGGATCGAGTTTGCAAAGTAAATAATATAGGAGTGGTATGCTTGTTAAAAAGTATTCATATGAGTTTGGTATCAAGGGGAAAATATGGTTGACTATTATTCAAATATCATGAAAGGTATTTGAAAAAATGATACTTCAAAAGCATGTAGGTTCTCTTGATTTATTTAAATTGTTCAAGAAATGAACCCTACCTAGAGGACACTCACATAAAATTTCATATCATATAGTTTGCAATTTATCAAGAAAAATATTAGATGGTCAGTCAATGAGGGGTGTGTTTGTGGTAAAAGGGGGATATCTAATATAATTATCTAAACTGATACAAAAAAATAACAAAATACTAAAACTAAGATCAAAGTAGTAAATTAACAATAAATACCAAAATTTATCCTAATTCCACCATAAATAAATTTGAAACATTCAAGAATAACTACAAAAAATTATCCATAATATGCTAGTAGGATAGGGCTAATCTTAATGTAGTAAAAATAATTACTTGACATCTAGGGCATCAATGACCATAGCATTCATAAAATAAAGAATATCATTCCTACATTTTCCTACTCGCAATGTTGCCATGGTAATTAAGGAGAGATCATACATGGGATGTTTGTAGAGGGTTTGATCTGCCTTAGAATCTGGTCCTCAAGCAATAATCAGTGACCTTTGATGTCAAATATTTATAGAGCATCCCATGCTCCTTTGTGGAAGGAAAAAAACTAGTATTTGATGGTTTTGGTTGCACATACAAGGACAAGAGAGAGATAAAGAAAACAAGGGTGTGTGATGTGGAAGCAACAAAGGTCAATGGCATGAAAACAAATATTAGCAAGTGTGTAGAATAATTTGTAAGTGCATTGTAATGATTTGGTAAATGCATGGTAATAAAATAATAAGGTAAAAGCACATTATAATAATGAGTGTAAATAAAAAATCCTAAAATTATTTGGACAACCAAGCTCCCTATTTAAAGTGGTAGTCTTGGTGCCATCTTTTTTCAAGACATATGCTTTGAGGAATGCATGTCAAAACATCTCTTAATCATGTCTCTATCCTTAATTTTAGGTTTTAGAAAGGTTGGAATGAAAAAATATTATGAGAGATTATGTAAAAGTAGGATTTAGATGAAGAAAATGAACCAAAACCATTGATGAACATGACTCACTATTACCCTACCTAAGGACTAACAAAGTTAGCCCAAAATTGTCTCATATATAGGAGGATGAGACTCTCCATCACCTACAAAGTTTATTGTTAGTGGTCTTTTCCTAAATTCATATTGCCCCTCCTAAAGGACTATGGGTGATATCACAAGGGCTAGCCACTCGTGAGTTCTTAGGAAAAAATAAAAAAGAAAAAGAGCAATATGCAATAGCCAAAGCAACGGAAATAAAAGTTCTATGATACAAAACTTAAAATTTGTAATTTTGTATTCTACTGTCTATATAAAAATGCAAAAAATTTAAAATAAACAATACAAAAATTTAGCCAAAAAAAGTGAGAGTACAAGAAAAATACCTGATACTTACCTATATATGCCCCTAAATTTTTTGGCTAAAGGAATTTGATTTTTACTCATCCCATGCGATCTAGGACTAAATTTACCTATAAAAATTTCCAAAGAACTAAAAATGCTAGTTGAATATAACATGAGTAAAAATAGAGCATGTAGATGATTCTAGAGCATTTTGAAACCCTTAAAAGCAATATCCTTTCACTTTTCTTACAATACTTGTCAAAAAAATTATTACATTTATTTCATTTATGGCATATGCATATGTTTTGTGTAGCTCATGGCAACATACCATTTTTTTTATGACACTAACTCAAGGTTTTTGTAGCACATGGTAACATATCATTTCAAGTATTGGATGATGCATACTTGATATTTGTATGGTACACGGTGAGATATCATTTTTGCATTGCATTTATGATTTGAGTAGCATTCAAAGTCGTACATGATGATCAACTAGCATGTATGATTTGTGTAGAATTCAATGATATGCTCAAAAAAATACTAACTTCCTCCAATATGGCCATGCATAGGGTGGTGAGCCTCTCATACACACAACTAAAGTAGGTAGACCGCATGCAATATCTTAAAAGTTTCAAGTATCAACACACGTATCACTACAATAGGGAAAAATGGGAGAAACCAACACATGCCATGTACAACTATAGATATTTTACCTTGATCCTAACAAAAACCATTATATAGGCACAAATGGAAAATATGGTATTCAATCATGTCCACCCATTATTATGGAGGGTGTAGGGGATGCCAACGTATACCATGAATGAGATGTAAGTATATGTCCCCAAATCTAACTCATGTCCTACCTATGATGATGAATGTGTTGTTTGGCAAGGCATCCCCACCACAATAGGGGGAGAAGAAAGATATAAGCTAAAAATGGTGTGCTATATACATATATCTCACTTAAGTAGAAGGAGATCTCTGGAAGGTAAAGTAACTATGTCCCTATTACAATAAGTTTCATCACTAAAGTATCTAGTCAAGTGCGTTTTTCAACAAGGAATAATTGCCACTATAGTGAGATACCAACATGATAGAAGTGATTAGAGATGGGCTAAATATATACTACAACTCTCCCTAGGGGAGGAATATTCAAAGGAAGGGAAAGTCACCATGCCCTACTATAATCAGGTTTGCTACTACATTATCTAGTCAAGTGTATTGTTCAACAAGGTACACTTTACACTATAATGGGATACCTGATAAAAGTGATTAGAGATTGGTTATATGCATGATACAACTTGCCCTAGAGGAGTGATATCTCATGGAAGGGAAAGTCACTATGCCCCTATTGTAACAAGGTTCACCACTAGATTCAAACCCCACTCATTATGAGGGAATCGGGAGCCCTCATAAAAACCTATGCAAACTCATTGAAAAATAGGGTTCACTAGTAAAGTATCCAATCAAGTATGTTGTTAAATAAGGAACACTTACCACTATAGTGGGACACAAAATGATTGATTGATTAGAAAGGTTGTGTATTTTTATATTTTTGTTATTGCATGAAATATTAAGAAATTTTTCCTTGGTGTTCCAGTCACATACCATATAGGAGATGGCATGGGTTGAACTAAGATAGTTTTTCTTTATGGTACTTAAAGTATGGTACTGACACAAGGAATACTTTGAAATGCATCATGGTGCATCTTATTGGTAAGAGTGGCATTGTAATGAAGAGATCCAAATAAAGCATAAACAAATTCAACATTAATAAATACCAATAAAAATATATAGAAAATACTGAGCAACAAATCAACAATAAAAAATTGACCAAAATAAAGCAGAAATAGAACCAATCAATCAAAATTACTAGGATCATTACTTTAATGGGTGGTCATGGTCAAGCAATAGAATCCACTCAAAAAAAACACAAGGTATTTGAAAATTGAACAATCAATATTGCAACTGTAATGGGTGGTCATGATCATGACAGGAAGAGATAAAACAAAACACATAGATACAACCAATGAATGTATAGGATTGACACACACAAACAAGCAATCAAAGCAGTCAAAGTAAAAAATAGGACACCAAAGTCAATAGACAAACCAAGAAAATACAAAGACTATACAAGTGGGTCATAAGGGACACGTAAAAGTGCTTGATATGCATGGAGTTGGTGGAATCCTCCAACTCAATTCCATCCATTGATTGTAATTTTATTACCCTAGATCCAAACAATTCTTTGACAATGTATGGATCAAGCCATTTTGTATAAACTTGCCCTTGCACTTCTTATGCACATTAGCCAACATGAGGACAATGTCCCTGACTTTGAAATCATGATGATAAACTTTCTTATTATATTGTTTGGCAATATGAAACTTATAGGCCTATTGTTCTCAATATCTCATAGATGCCTCTCATTAAGAGTGGTAATTTTTGCAAGATGAACCTCCCAATACTCTTTATGGAACTCATCATGACTCAACAACTTTATTAGAGAAACATGCAAAGAAGGCAATTGAATTTCAAGTAGCAAAACAACTTTGGTACCATAGACCAAAGAAAAAAGGGTTGCCCTATAGACATTTAGATACCGGTATGGTACACCCATAATGTAGGATATAACTTTAAGTGCCAATATTTCTTTAATTTTCTAACTATTTTTTTAAGTAATAACAAGAATTTTATTTCTAGATTCAGCTTAATAATTCCCTTGTGGACGATAAGATAAAAAAATGATGTTGAATCCCCAATTAAGTAGTTGGATCTTGTATTTATTTAATTTTAAAAGGAGTACCATTATCTAGAATGAGAGTAGATAGGGCACCAAAGTGGCATACAATCTATTTAAAAATATATTTGGAGATGGTATGAGTTATTTGATTTATCAATGGCATGGCTTCTACCCATTTTGTAAAATATTTTGTGGATATGATAATAAATTTATGCCCATCCAAGGACACAAGAGAAATAGATCCAATAAGGTAAAAATCCCAAGTGGAGAAAGTCCAAGGAGACTCAATTCAATGAAGAACCTAGACAGAGGCATGACTTTCATCTTTGTGGAACTGATATTTATCACAAGATTTAACATATTTATCTATATTAGCCTCCATAGCTGACCAAAAATAACCTATTCTTAACAATTTATGAGTTTTGGGATGACCATTTAAAGTGTCCTCCACATTTGTCACTATGAACATCGAAAAGAGCTTTAGGTACCTCAGGTTTTAAGGCATCATAATAGCACACCATCAGGGTTATGATAGTATCGCACTCCATTGAGAACAACATATCTAAATTATCTCTTACAAATATATGTTGATTTCTTAGCATTAGTGGTAGGTGGATAGGATTTATCATTGAGGAAGCGTAAAATGTTGCCATACCAAGGGTCATCAAGGGGGATTTGAAAATTATTAGTATTAACCTCAATTGTATGCACATCCACAAAGCCATTAGTGATAGAAATTATAGGTTCATCATGAACATTTACCACAAAATTAGTTTTAGAAATGTTTTTATGTGGTATGATTTTACTAGTTGAAGAGGCTAAACATTCAACTTAAGTATTCTATGCCCTAATGAAATACCTAATGGTAAAGGACTCAAAAGCATTGATCAAATTCTTAGCCACTTGGTGGTAATGGATCAAATGGGGAGCTTTGAAAATATATTCACTAGCAATTTAAAAAAACGTGATTCAAGAATCACCTAACACTTTGATGTGTTTAACATTCATATGTTGGGTGGTCAAGGGTCCTAATATTGGAGCTTCATATTCTATAACATTATTAGTACTACAAAAAAACATCAAGCAGAAGGCCATAGAAATAGCTAGCCTGCTAAAGACTTGAGAAAGATGCTAAATTCTATTCCAAAATTGTTTTTTCCTCCATCAAAGTGAAGGATCCAAGTTTCAAGGAGGAGTTTTTGGTTAGATTTTTGATAAGAAGGTGTGTTAACCCTGGGTATAACTTTTGTTTCATGGTGCTTCCAAGAGGGTTTTTTCATGCTCAATAAGTGCATAGGAAGCAGATTTCTAAATAATAATAGAGACAATGAACGAAGAAAATATGACAAATTCATGAGGGGCACAAGATATAACCATTATATCCTCATCACACAATGCCTCTTTTAGACATTTTTAAACAAGTTCAGAAATTGTTGCCAACTGATCAACAATTATCTAAGTTGTAACAACTTTTTATGTAACAATACAAAGATTAAATTCTTACATCATAGTGATCCGCTTTCATATCGAGTATGTTTAGGGATGTAAGGATTTTGCAGTAGGTGTATTAAAGGGTCAATTTTAATGACTAAATAAGTAGTTTAATACACCATATTATGGAATAACTTCTCCCATGCAAAATAAATGGCTAGGCAATATTTTTCCATGGGAGCATACCGAGTTTTTTTCTAAAAGCATTATTTGATGAATATAATACATGACATACTCCTTATTGTTATCATCTTGTTGAATAAGAATGACTCCTAAGGAAACCTAAGTAGCTTAATTATACAATACAAATGGTTTATCTAAGTTGGGTGGGTAAAGTGTTTGGGTTGTAAAACAAATTCTTGAATTCTAAGAAGGCCTTGTTACAACTTTTATCCCATTTTAACTAAACATCTTTCTTAAGTAAGTGTTTCAATAGATAAACTTTGAAATCTAATTCAAGGATAAAATGCCTAATATCTCCAAGCTTCTCAAAGAAATACTTGATATTTATATAGTTTTAGGGAGGATGCATAGTGTTGATGGATTTGGTATTATCTTGATCAATATTTACGCCCCTCCTGAACACCATAAATCCTAGTAGCTTACCACTAGTAACATCAAACACACACTTCTTGGGATTAAGCCTAACTATATAGTGATATAATCACTCAAATATGACATGAAGGTCATTCAAGTGGTCATCCCCCTTGTTAGACTTACCCAATAGGTCATCCACATAAGATTCTACTTGTAACCACCAGAAAGGGTCACACCCGATGGCGTATCCTATTGCAATAAATGATAAAAATATAGCATGCATACAAGAAAATGAAATTGACAACAAATGAAACAAGAAGAAAAATGCTTTATTCCATTGTATTCGAAGTCAAAATCCAATTACAAGTACATCCCTCTTAGGGATAATCATTTTGATACAATATTACAATAGGAGTGCACAATTGTTTCCCTCTTAAGGGTAGGTGTGATTTCCAAATGCCTTTCAAGATGGCACGAACTGCTCTAGGGTGGAGGTGCCCTCTTCTTCATGATGGGGAAGGAACTTGATGGTTGGCTCTCCTTTGAAACTGTTCCCTGTGGTCAAGAAACAACACAAGAATGTCAAAAATATAGGCAACCTCTCATGATGAGGCCCTTTTAGGTAAATTGCATAATGACACCATTAAACATGCATAATCAAGAAAACGTAAAAAGTGCTTCTAAGATATGCAAATCGAATCAAGATTCATATAATAGCGTAAAGGAAAGTAGCAGCTACACTATGCATGGATCAGATATATAAAATGAAGCATAAACATGCATAAAGAAACCATTTAAGTCCTAATTGAAGCATAAACATAAAGAAGCTAAATCTAACCTAATTCTACGGTCAGAAGTCTGCTAAAATGCATTTAAACTATGAAAACAACTAATCTAACCTAATTAGCCAGACATAAATGAAAATAGGAAGGTGGTTATACCTCTATTGCAAACCGCAGCTCTGGTGAGCGGTCTGCACTGTAAACCGTGGCTGACAGCCATGGTTAGCACTCTGATAGGCTTACCCTCAATTCCAAGGGTAGTGGGCTTGACCTCCTTGTCCAATTGATGTTCAAGGGTCGCCTTCGATGTCCTTCTGATAGGTTTGGTGGTTGAATCACTGTGATGGGCCTTCGTTTGCCCAGATTTGCATTTCTTGATCCTCCTAGGCTCCTAGGGCATCCATAATGCAATTCATCATGAATCTTGGCAAGTAGGAAGGTGATAAGTTCAATAGCTCTCTCTTAGTATACTCGATTGAGTGTATAATTTGATAGGGCTTCGCTACTCAAATCTCCAATGCTCTCTCTCATAATTTACCCTAATTTGGAGGGGGTATTTATAGGATGCCCTAGGGCTAGGGGTGGCTTCCTGGAGAAGCCAAGATCAAGAAGGGGTGGTTAGGACAGTTGGAATGGAATATTCCACCCTCTAACCACCTTCTTCTAGATCAAATGGTCGTTCCAACTGATTTGGCTCGGATTGAAGGCCAACTGAACTTCAGTTAAGACCGTAGGTCACAACTACGGTCTAGACTATAAACCATAGGTCTCAACCATGGTTCAGCTGTAAACCATAGGTCTAGGCTATGGTTCAGACTGATTAGGCCAAGGAGCCCAAATTGAGTGGTTAGAACCACTGCTCTATCTTGGAGTCTATCCAAGATCTTCCATATGGTCTTGTAGCATGTCCATATGAGTAGTCACCCTCGACATGATGTGTTTTAGGTGTCTACAGATGCCCCTTTTGAGATGCATTGTGAGATTGAACAATGTTGAGAAAAAATAGACCTCCTAAAATGATGTCGAAGGTTCTATGATGATCATTAGTCAGATCAACATTAGATGCCCTAGGTCCAGCAAAAGGACATGCATCCTAGAATCATTGCTTCCAACTCTTTGGAGGCTTAAACTTGAAAGAGTTTGCACTCATCATCAATACATTCGAGTAGCTTTGGTGCTACAATAGGAGTTAGGCCTATATAACAGAAAGGATGAGAGTTACAAATAAATTATCATATTTGCTATTTTCCCCAAGCAAAGGGGTAAGCTTATGATAGTTGTTGACAATGATTCGCAAGGATGAACACAATTTTGACAAGATCAAGGGATCTACAATTTTAGGGATCTTCTATTGATTTTGATTATGATTTGATATTATGACTACCCCCTCAAGTGATGAGTCGATGAGAGTAATGACAATGAATAAAGTGACGATGTCGCTTGACCACCATGGATGATCTGAACAAATTTAGATTTGAGAAAATTAATGCATTGGCTAGGCCTAGTTCAACTTTTGATTCCAACTATTAATAGTATTTGCATACTTCTATCCCATGGAGCAGTCAGGCTACAATAGCCATCTTAGGGAATCGAAATGATACAAATCCAATCAGATTTGTGTTGAATCAAATTATCGATGATTTGTTGAAAAAGAGGTCATAGAAGAAATGACATGCAATGCCTCATTCCCATGGAGCAGTCCGACCGTGAAGGCCTTCTTAGGGATTGAAAAGAAGCATATCAGATCAACGATGACAATTTTTGCCCCAAATGTCCTTATGGTAATTTACTCATCTTGTCGGATTGCATGGAGCGCAAGTCGCTGCAACCGCCAAGTGTATAGGGTAAATTACTGAATACGAGGCGCATTTGGTGTTTTTAATTATTTGATTTTTTTTGAATGTTTTGAATTATGCATTGAGCTTATTTATTTGGCTGGGAGGTGCATCGCTCCATGAAAGGATTGTCATAGCGATGACCTCGGTTGAATGTACTTTATAATCTCAGCTAGATTTTTGATTTTTAATTGGATCCTAGTGCTTGATTATCACCAAATTTCCAAATTAATTTGCTTTTATTGAGTTCTGACCCAATGGGAGGCATTAATTTATCTTTTTGGCCCTTCCCATGGTGGGATTTTCTAAAATTACTTGCCAGTTGCAAACCATGGCTAGGGTCTACGGTTCCCATTTGCAAATTTGGGAACCGTGGCTAGGGCCTACGGTCCGCGTGAAACATGAGAAGCCTATAAAAAGTCCAATTTTCAAATGTCTCTCATTATTCCCTGATAGCGACTTGCAAACTAGAGCTCTGACAGTGACAACTGAGAACTCACCTAAAACCTACCACACTTTACCCGCACACCTACTCACAGGATGATGGCCGGGTGCGGGCAAGCGTCTTCTAGCCACGGTGGATGAGGCGAGGGTAAGGTAACTCAAAAACCAAGACCTCGCATCCATTACCACTTAAAAATGAACCCAATTAAGTAATTGGTAAATCAATTTCACTAAATTGCTAGCAATGAACCTCATCTTAGGCTAGGGTAGCTTAGGATTTAATTTTTTTCCATTTTTGGTCGTGGTATCGCACCCGATTGGATCTCAATTGGAGACCGTAGGTACCAACTGTAGTTCCCAATTGGTCAATTGGGGACCATAGCTACTAGTTATGGTCAACATTCAAAATCCCAATGGTCAATTTTTGACCGCATGCGGACCGTAGGGTTGACCCGTGGTTCGCCAACTTTAGGAAAAATTTATAAAATTTTTAATTTTTCTAAGTTTTTAGAGGTAATTAATATCATTTAATGCATTTTTGACTTGTATGATTGACAAATTTGATTTGTAGGCCTGCATGATGACATGTTTTTGCAATTTTATCAATTTTTTACTATTTTTGATGATTTTTAGATCATTTTTAAATGTTTTTGCTTGTTTTAGTTAGATTTTTCCTTATATCATGCTATTTATTTCAGAGATTGACCTCTAGAGCATGAGAGCCTGACATTCTGAAGACTCTCCATGGAGAGCTCACTGATGGTGAGCGAGAGTGGTTCAGAGTTGTCGACTTTAGCTACGTACTGGATCTACCCACTATCAGGGTAGATCAATCCTATCTGACTATGTTGGCCCGACGCTGGAATGTGTGGACCAACACATTTCACCTACCTACAGGTGAAATGATAGTTACATTAGAGGATGTATATAGGATCTTTAGGATCCCCATTGATGGTGAGGCCATCATCTCCTCGACTTCTGGTGCTAAGGAGTCCATCTTCGATGCCATATTCGATGCTCGGAGTGAGGAGGCTCAGCGAGCCATTGACCACGGAGGGGTCCACATTGGCTATTGGTAGGGGAAGAATGTCTTCTCCATGCATGAGGCCATTTTCATGCACCTGGTGGTGCAATATGTGCTTCCAGACTCCTCGGGCATGAGGATTCCCTAGAACCTCTTAGCTACTATGCACAGAGTTATCTAGAGCTCTATCCAATAGCCACTACTCCTAGCTTGGGGAGCACTCTATTGGCTCAGTTATATCAAGAGCTATATCAGATCACTGATCAGAGCCATCAGGGGATCAGCTATAGTCTACTTCTATAGATTTAGGGTTGGAAGCATATCAAGATAGAGCATCCTAGGGAGCTGCCCCTACACATCACAGAGATCGATGATGATCATCAGTGCTATGCTGCCTACTAGCCTCGGGAGGAGGAGGGCTTCCATAGTAGGACCCATGTTGGTGATGTCCAACATTACATTACACAATTTATAGGACTCAGGCTAGATGATATCGAGTGGTAGCCCTACATGGAGTGTCCTGACTAGCCTAAGGCCAATGAGTGACTTCGATAGTCTCACCAAGATAGATGGTTACTCGGTCAAAAGGCCAAGATCAGAGAGTACCAATTTTTCTCTCACATCCTATATTAGTTTGGCATGGTGTAGGACATCCCGGAGATCCCATTTTCTTATAGGCACCTAGCTTTGGAGAGGGATCTACCATGGATCCAGCCTCTAGCTCTAGGGGATGCTCTCGATGACTTCCAAGAGACTAGAGTTGATAGAGCTATGACCACTCCAGAGTATGACAGATGGTGGTCTATGTTCCATTGGTATGGGATAGGGCCTCTAGGTGAATTTGTAGATCATGCAAGAGCAGAGGTGGATCCTGATAGGTGCAATGTGCACCAGTAGATAGAGGGTGGTTGGGGTATAGAGGCTACCACTAAGGAGGCTCCTGAGATTGACCCTGATGAGGAGGCTCTCGAGGAGGGTGAGGTCCCTCCTAACAGTGTAGAGGGACTACTCTTAGCATAGGTGGCTGACTTGCAGAGTCATCTTGGGTGATTCCAGATAGTAGAGGGAGCAAGACACTACTATCGCTACTCTATAGGCATAGTTGATAGATAGAGATCATCGATTGATGCATATAGAGCAATATATTGCTAGCCTGACAGCATGGGCTACCATAATAGAGACCTAGGTTGGTGAGCTCACCCATGCTCATGACTTGGCACTAGCATAGAGGGATGCGATAGTAGCAGAGTGAGATCTACTCAAGGCATAGAGGGGGGATCCCTCATCCTCTCAAGAGATTATGGGGCCTCCAATGGCACCAACAGTAGTACTACCAGGTGGTCAGGATCCTATGGTAGAGATTCAATGCTTGTAGGGTTTGTTGATGAGTGCCAATGATAGGCATGCATCCAGGGTTGCTCGGGTAGACCAGCTAGTTGGATATATTCAGATGCTAGGTGCAGAGGTTCTCAAGGATCCATATGCTCTAGAGTCCCAACGGACTAGATCTCGGACTATAGGACAGTCTACTACTAGCTCGAGCCATCACACCCATTGGAGTGAGAGGACACACAGGTCCTCTAGTACACATGGTGGTAGTAGTCATACCAGGACTAGGGAGGTAGGGCAGTCTACTACAGCATCCAACCATAGGTCTCGGTGCATAGAGGTGCCCATTGCATAGGTGGTAGTTGGATGAGTGCTAGGCCTCTTCGGGCTAGGTGGTACTCAGGGCTCTCAGTAGGATCCATAGTAGATAGGAGGGCAGTAGGTAGAGCAGGCTCCTAAGCACAGTACTAAGGGAGGTGGTGAGAGCTCCGGTATAGGGGGAGCAGATCAGAGCTAGAGCTCTACTATTGTAGGATACATTTTTGATACATATCATTTTTGGTGTAAGGTCGAGGACCTACACATTTGTAGCCTACGAGCATTTTTGTACTCTCGATGTACTCTGAGACACATATTTATATATGATATGACTGATCATTATTTTATGGCTCATTATTGTGTACTCATTTATTTTTTATTTTATATTTATGTGATGCACATGGATGCAATGCTTATGTTATGTTGATGCTATATGATGTGATGTATGGATGACATGCACTAGATAGCTATTTGATTTATGATGATGATATGCAATGATCTAGATGCTTAGATGTGCTTTTTATGATGGATGCATATGGATGTGATGTTCTTTTCTTTAACGCATATTTGATATTGCTTTATTGTATGCATTAATGTATGTAATGATTTATTTACATGATGCTAATCTAATGTAAATGAACCTGTATGCTTTAATCACTTAAAACATAAGGAATGAATGCAAATATGTTTATCAATCTAATGGATGACACCATAGAATGTATAAAAATCATGAATGTAATTGAAAATCCTTAAGATAAGAATTTAATCAATTAATCACCCATATATGAAATGCAATGGTATGCGATGTTTATGATGTGAATGATATAATGTGTCATTCGATTTTCTTTTGCAAATTTGAAAAATATGCATGATATAGTCAGTGGTCATCTAAATATTATTTCTAATATCCATCCGGTATCTATCCTATATGTTGATTGTGCTTTATATAATGATGTATCATGGATTCGATACTTTGCAATTTGATGATTTATATGGTTGCAATTTTTGACATTTTGTTGCTATGGGAGAAATTTTTGAGGTTTTCCATGAGACTCAAACACCCTAATAGACTTATCAAAAGTTGCATACTAACCACACTAGACTTCTGAGATAAAAGGCTTTTGCTAGGATAGACCCTAACTATTCATTATCCCTGTGTGTGCAAATGATTATTTTAAGATAAGACACGAGTGTTCCCCGATGTCAAGCGGGATTCTTTCAGCCCATTGCTAAGATAGGGGTTCCACAAATGTCTTATCCAATCTCAAGTTTAGATTTTAGTTGGACTAAGCCACTAGGCAATGCAGGACACCTGAAGCTAGCTCTTCCACATTCAAACATTGGTCTTGTTCATAAGCGAGATGCTAATGCATCAGACATATCATCATGCATAAGGTACAATAGTGCTGACAATTCTAGGGATTCAAGATCATTCCTTTCTATCCTTCAATTTTTGGGATACTTGCTCATATGTAGTGAAGCAAGGGAGTCGATTCCATCTTCTTTTTGAACTATCTTTGGATCTTCATTTGATATCTCTTCGAACTAGATTTTGGATCTTCATTTGATCTCCGCTCGAACTTTTGATTTATGATCTTCATTTGATCTTCACTTTTGAACTTCACTTTGAACTTTGATTTAAGCCTATTTTTTGATCTTCACTTGATCTTCACTTTTTGGCATTATACATTTGATAATTTTCTTCAGAAACTTTCCTTTGGGGGGATTTACTTGGAAAAACTATTTTTGGTATATCGATTGAGAATATCGATCTTATGATATCAATATGGGATATCACTCTGGGGAGTCGATCTATGATATCGATCTAGGGTATCAATCATGAGGATTGATGTGGGATATCTCTTTGGGATATTGCTCATTTTATCATAAGCAAGGGATTCTGAATAGGGAACTAACCTATCCTTTTGCCAACTACCAACATTTCCCATACCGTCCACACAGAGGGATAAGCAAGAATAACTCTTTTCACTTCAGGATACCCAGTCCTGCTTCACGGCTTTCATATTCCCCTAGTCCTTGTTAGGATTGTTTAAATTTTTTGATTAGTGATAGGCTTCTGATATGCTAAGGGCTATACTAACTGAACCTTAGCTACAAAAGCAAAGCAAGCTTTCTACCAACTCTTGATAAGACCACTAGGTATGGTTGAGTGACCAAAAAACCCTAGTATATCTCCATAGCAACATTATAGGTTGTGTTGAAAAACACAATTACTCACATGAATGATGGATCATGATAAATGCAGAGATGCATGATTTAAACACAAATGTGGCATCATTTGTAAGACTGACAAACACAATGCCTTCTATTACGGAATGCAACGGATGACGAATGCCTATATGCAATGCAGTAATGCAGCGAATGCATGTGTAAATGCAAAATGAAAATGCAAAATTCAAATGCAAATGCAAATGTTTTTGGATTTTATGCTTTACCAATTTTTTTTTGGATTTTATTGATTTTATAATTTTTATGGGTTTTGAGCCTCATAATTGACCAAACGGTGAGTACATGCCTCTGGAGCCTTTAGATTGACCAAGCGATTTTTAGGAATCCTTGGAGCTTTTAGGATTGACCAAAGGGATTATGGGTACCTTTGGGGCATTTTGGGATGACCAAGCAATTTTGAGAATCCTTGGAGCCTTTGGGGTTGACCAAGCAGTTTTTTAAAAACTCTTGGTGCCTTTTGCATTTGACCAAAGGGCTAACAGATGCCTTTGGAGCTTTTTAGGATGATCGAGTGATTATAAGCAAATCCTTGAGGCTTTTAACTAACATGACCAAGCAGTTTTAGGGACCCTTGGAGCCTTTTGGGATGACCGAGTAGTTTTACCAAACCCTCAAAGCTTTTGAGGTTGACCAAAGGGCTTACAGATGCCTTTGGAGCTTTTTGTTGACCAAATCACTTATGAGAGTGTTTGGAGCTTTTTAGGATGACCGAGCAGTTACAAGCAACTCTTAGAGCCTTTTACTATGCTCTTCAAGCATAAAAAACCTTAATATGGATGATGTTGAGAGGTTCAGGCTCTTCAACACCCCCTAGCGATGTTAGGTGATAGGTACCCAAACCAATATTTTTAGATATGATGTAGGGTCCTAGCCAATTAGCCTATTTGTCTCGCATATCTGGTGGTAAATTAGAGTTCTATTGGTTTTCTTTCAAGACAAGATCCCCAACTTCAAAGTCTCTCTGGTGGACTTTGACATTGTAAGCTCATTTTAGTCACTCTTGATAAACGTGGAGATGCTCCAGGGCATTCACATGATGTTCATCGAGTAGCATCAATTGATCCAGTCGAGCTTGTCATGTAGTGTCATCATCGATGAACTCTTTCAATGTGATGCGCAGCATTGGAATTTCTAATTCCAAGGGCATAATGGCCTCAATGCCATATACTAGTGAGAACGGTGTTGCCCTAGTGGGCATCCGAATACTAGTCCTGTAAGCCCATAGCGCAAGGGGCAGCTGGATGTGCCAATATTTATGGTTTTCTTGTACCATATTTTTCAAGATGGCCACCACTATCTTATTTGAAGCTTCAGCCTACTCGTTTGCTTGCAGATAGTATGGAGTCACAAAACTATGTTTGATTCTATATTTAGATGTCAAAGCTCTCATAGTTTTGTTCTTGAAAGATGTTCCATTATCCGATATTATTTTGGATGGAATCCCAAAATGACTTATGATATGCTCCAATATAAACTTTGCTATACGAGCTCCAGTTGTCATTGTTAAGGGTATTGCTTCCACCCACTTTGTAAAATACTCAGTAGCCATGATTATGAATGTATGTCAGCCTGATGATGGAGGAGAGATCTTGCCTATAAGATCTAATCCCCACTGAGCAAATGGCCAAGCCACTTGGATGGGTTGTAAGGCCTACGATGGCAAGTGCGTAAGATTAGCATGATGTTGGCATTTAACGCATTTCTTGACATACGCATTGCACTCCTTCTCCATAGTGGGCCAATAGTAACCCATTCGAAGGATGCACTTGATGATGGCCATGCCACTGAAATGGCCATCACACGTACCATCATGGGCTTGCAAAATTGCCCATGATGCCTCTTGGGGCTCTAAGCAATGAAGGAGAACTCCATCGTAGCTTCTTCGGTACAAGATGTCTCCTATTAAGACATATTTGGCCACTTTCTATTTAAATGTGTGCTTCATGACATGCGGTAATCCCTCTAGGATTATACTAAGCTTTAGGAAGTCTTTAATTTGTGACATCCAATTTTGATAAATCTCAGCTTCGATTGCTAAGACGACTTGCTCCCCCTACGTATTTACTTTTGCAAATGCAGACTCGAAAACAACCCTGTGGTGAATGGTAGTACCACTCCCCATGGGACTCTGAGAGGTTAATGACCCCTAGGGTGCCTTCTTAAGAAAGTCTTCAGCTCTACAGAACCATTCAGCTTGTGGTTCTACACTGATCATGTTGACTGATTCTCTATTATCATAGGTTGCACGCTCTGCTATTGGATGAGAGAGCATCTTGACATGGATGGTAGTGAAATCAGTAGATGGATTCTGAGGGATTAAATATCCCAAAGAAGCCATGGTATCTGCAAACCTATTTGACGATCGAGGGATTGCCTCAATGTCATACCATTCAAGTTTGGCCAAATATGTGTCAACTAGATCTTTATAGGCTTTCAGTATGGGACATCGACACTGAAAAAGCCCCTTGACTTGATTTACTATGAGCAAGGAGTCACCAAAGATGTTCAATCTCTTAATATTCATGGTGACAATTGTGTGGAGGCCCAATAGTAGGGCTTCGTACTCAATGTTGTTGTTGGTGCATAAAAAATCCAACTTGAATGACAAGGGCATTGGAGCTCCTTGCGGTATGAAGAACACTATTTTAGCACCACCCCCTTGTTCGCACTTCGAACCATCAAAGAACAGAGTCATATCAACATTGTTCTCTAGTTCTTCAGGTTTGAGAGCTTCAGATACGATGAAGACTGCATCATTTGAAAGCTCAATTGTTAGAGGCCTACTGTTTGATAGTGGCACCTCAGCTAATTGATCTACTATGACCTATCCCTTAATGGACTTATGGCTTATGAATTCTAGATCGAATTCTATCAAAAGCATGATCCACTTTATAGTACATGTATTGTGATAAGTCTTACTCATCATGTACTGCAAAGGATTTTGTTTGGATATAACATACGTCGTATGACTTAACATATAGTGTCACAATTTCTTTGTAGTGAACACTATTGCTAAACATAATTTTTCCACGTATGCATACCCGAGCTCATAGCTCACCAAAGTTTGACTAATATAATATATGGCATATTCTTTGCCTTGCACATTCTTTTGGGCCAACATGGTTCCCAATGCAAAGTCAGTTGTCGATATATATAGTAGAAAAGGCACCTCTAGCCTTGGTGGAGCTAGCACTAGCGGTGTCACCAGGTATTGCTTTATCTCAGTGAAGGCTGCCTTGCAGTCCTCATCCTAGTTGAATGGGACACCCTTATGTAGCAGTCGATTCATGGGTCGACATTTATCTGATAGTTGGGTGATAAATCACTTTATCGAGGCTACCTTGCCCTGAAGGCTCCTTAATTCCTTAATATTGGTGGGAGGATGCATTTCCAAAATGGCCTTGACCTTCGTTAGGTCTACTTCGATGCCTCTCTTGGAGATGATGAACCCTAGTAATTTTCTAGAAGTTACGCCAAATACGCACTTCTTAGGATTCAGCCTGACATTGTGCTCTATCAGGTGATCGAAGACTTTCCTTAAGACCTTTGCATGCTCTTCTCATAGCAATGACTTGGCTAACAAGTCATCGATATAATATTCAAGAATTTTGTGCATATAGTCATGAAAAATGTATGTCATGGCCCATTGATATGTGGCACCAATATTTTTGAGGCCGAATGGCATAACTTTATAGCAAAATGTTCCCCATGGCGTTATAAACATGGTTTTGTGTTGGTCTTCGGGTTTTATCCGAATTTGATTGTAACCAAAAAAATCATCCATTAAGGAGAGCATTTCATGACCTACAGTTGCATCTACGAGAGCATCAATATTGGGCAACGAAAATGAATCTTTGGGTGTTGCCTTATTTAGGTCTCTAAAATCCATGCAAATATGGATTCTTCCATCGGGTTTTCCCATGGGTACCATATTGGACACCCATTCTGGATAATCGATGGAAATCACAAATTCCACATCCAACAACTTTTGTAGCTCATCTTTCACCATTAAGGCTACTATTGGGTGCATTTTCCTAAGATTTTGCTTGATCGGCTTCTTTGTCAAATCTAGTGAAAGGTTATGAGTAACCAATTTTGGGTCTAGACCTGGCATATCCTTATACGACCAAGCAAACAAATTTGGTCTCTCTTTCAGCAGAGGGATGAGGGTGGCCCACTCATCTGGAGTGAGACTCTCTCCAAATTTAACCTTCTTTGCATTAGCGGGATCATCACTGATATCCACCTCAAAGGTTTCCTCTATCGACATATGTGATCCCTCCTCAAGCTGGTGAGGCATAGGAATCAGATGGATGTCATCAGCCGGGTTGATTGGTTCCACGTTGGAAGTATTTTTGGCATGATAAACATCATATGCATAGCCTAGTGCAAAATGGAAAGGTTGCAACATTTCTTCATTGGGGAAGAAATCCTCAGGCTCAACGGGTGAATCAGCATGATCCCAGTCGATAGCATCTTTGTTAAGATACAACGGTTTAGACGGATCTACTGGATTGCGGAGTGGAGTGGTCAAATCAATGGAGACCATGTTTATGGAATGGAATTGATCTCCAGGACCACATGGACTGACCTCTACAAAATTTGCATAGTCCTCATACCCATGATCTGGCTCTAATGGCACAGGCACAAAAGGGTCTTCCCTATGAGGACTCTGAATAATTGGATCCTCCCTATGCACTGAATGCAAAATAGGATCATTTGGCTCATGGAGCTGCATGTAGGTCGATGGAAGGGGATTAACCAACCGATGGATTTGATCCAAGTTTAACCATCTTGCTCTCAGACGTGGACCAACATGTAGCTGCCTATAGACCTCATCGATGTCGATGGGTTGATGATGGTAATGCAAATAAGGAGGACCAAGGTAGGCCCTCTCTAGCTCATCTTCTTCATCACTATCATAATAGAATCCTTCATTCACCCCCACTCCTAGAGGGCGCTCCTCCAAATGAGGCCCCATGAATCTTACTTCTTGCATGTTGTCATCGCTATCCAAAAAATCGGATAATTATACCTCATGTACGATGCTACCGAGAAAATTGGCTCGATCTCTTCCCCTGAATGATCAACGTTGGGAAGGATCTCTTCGGTATCCTATACCGACTCAATAGGCAATAGATGACATGCATATAAAGGCCTTACATAAGCGCCTTCGACTTCATCCCCAGATTCATCATCGTTTGAGGAATCCTCATCTGCATCATAGCCTGGTCCACTCATATCGGAGGTGGACTCCGCTCCATCTTCATTACAAAGATCTCCTAGCTCGAGATCGCTTGCAGTAATGGGGTTGCACCCCTGCATGTCTGTGTCATCGACTGCATCATGGGTTTGGTGTCCCAGTTGATCTCTGGGGTTCATTTCTACCTCAATCTGCTCAAGGAGCCCTTCACGATGATCTTCGAGTGGCTCAATGGTGATGACAGATATCATAGGGTGATTCCTCTAGAATTTGGAAGGATCCAGATGATATGGATTAAAATCCACATCGTCCGCCATGCTGAGGTACAGATGATCTAGGGATGCTATGAGCAAATCATCCTACCCATGTATCTATAACCCTAGACCAAATCTATCAGTGACTAACTGATAATGAGGTTCCAATGGAGTCCTCCATCCTTGTTCAAAGAGACCAAGGTCGTATCCATGCCAATGATATAGCTCAAAAATATGCATGGCATACTCTAGATTAGACAAATAATGAATATTTACCATGAAAGGTTCCTCGTCATCTTCATCCATGGGCTCTCACGTTGGAAGCTGATCTAGCCCCACATAGATGAAGTTAGTTTGGTTAGGTGGCTCTCCCAATGGAACCACCGATCCAACCGGATAACGATGAGCGGATGGTCTGCCCATCTCTTGCGTAGTCTTCAAAATTGGTCCGAAGGTCACATTTTGCACAAGGTACTCGCCTAATCTGGTATTAGCAAGATGTACCATCACCCACGGTGTGGATGACCCTGCTAAAGATGTAGGTGAGGTAGGCTGAGGTGCCTCCTCGGCTTTGTCTTGGGGTTCCTCAACTTCCATGGGAATGGGAACGTCCTCGATGATTGGCTCGGGCTCATGCTCTTTCTCTTTCTCACCCATCTTCACCTTCAATTTCCTATCATCCCGATGCATGACTGATGTCGATGGTTTCAAGGAAGTGGTAGTGGTATGCTCCGATCTATGTGACATAGATGGCATTGGTTGAGCATGCACTATCGGTTTACCTCCTGGTTTCTTTATTGGTGACGATGGCCAAACATCCAGGTGCATTGATGGGAGTATGAAACCCCCAAGAAAATCTGCTAGGTTCACAAACTTAAATGGCTCCTCATCCGAAGCCACTACGTGAACCAGTCCCTCATGAATATATTTCATGCACTGATGCAGTATCGAGGGGACACAATGCATTTCATGAATCCAAGGCCTACTGAGTAAAATGTTGTACTGCATGGCCCCTTCTATCACATGACACATTACTGAAATGGTCTTTAGACCTACCTGTATGGGTAGGATAATTGTGCCGATAGTCGAACATAGTGCATCGTTAAACGCTCTCAATGTAAATGTAGTTGGCACAATGTGTGATTTAGGTAGCTTCAAATGACTCAGTGCCTTGGTCGTTATTATGTTGATCGATGAGCCAATATCGATCAAGACCCTTTTAAATGGCATGTGATTCACACACGCGATTATGTGCAATGGTGGGTCGGCCATAGTTGTAGAAACCATCCTTATCTCATGATCATAAAATTGGATCATCGGTTCTTGACACTGTTGTACATGTCCCACGAAATTTGTAAATGCCTGCGCATCCTGGGCCTGTACTTCAATGGACCTCAAAATGTCCATAAGAGTCTCCCTATGCCTCGGGGACTACTGTATTAATTCATATATTGACAACTTCGCAGGAGTTGTCTACAGGTTTTGGACCAACCTGCTCCTTATGGTCACCATCGGTCTTGTTGGTGGGCCTAGAATATTCTGTGTCGGTCGCTGATTCGGCGTGGCTTGTATTTGAATGGGAGCACGAGGTTGATTTTGTTGTTCGTATCTCCCATGCCTAGTGACAATATTGACCATGCCTACGAACCCCTGGGTAGGTGGTTCGACTCGCACCTGGTTAACTTGACCAACGTTGTTCCGAGGTGCCTCATGATTTGGTAAGGGGTTCTTGTAAATCCCCATATTCTGATTATCGGGCGCCTGCGGGTTGTGTGGCACTACAAGCTCACCCTTGTCGATCATATTTTGCACTAGGTGTTTGAAATACCAACACACCTCGATGTCATGGCCTTTCATTCTATGAAAGATGCAAAATAGATCATCTTGGAACCCCTTTGGTTTGGGTTGATTGGGGTCTATCATCTTGACTTTGGGAAATCTGATTGCCTTGGCCTCGCATAACTGATGGAAAATCGACCATCAATGATTCCATCAATGGTGTGAACTGGTGAGGTGGGCGTTGATCTTTGTTCTTGCCCTTGTAATTGTTGTTGTGCTTGTCATATTGTGCAGGGGGAGGTTGAGCTTGATAATTCTATTTATGTTGCCCCTTGTCCTCCTATTGGAGATTCAATACCACTTGATTTACGTGGGCCTGCTTGCCCTATTGTTTTGTGGTACTCTTCTTTTATCCCTCTCTCCTATTTTTGAGCTTCAAGTTGCCTTCCTGCAACTTGATGTCCTCAATCACCTTGGCTTGCGCCAAAGCCTCTTCGAATGTAGGATACTATTGCAGCTACAACAGTAATGAGATGTGCTTGGCACAACTCTTCATAAACATTCGAGTTAACTCTATGGTAGGAATAGGGAATGGCAACTTCACCATTAATCTCCTCCATCTCTTTTTGTATTGCTCTATTGGCTCATCATCGCATTGAGCTAGCATAGCCAGATCAAAAATATTGGCCTATTTCTTGATGCCAAAGGAATAGCATTCAAGAAAGGCATCAACTAATTGCTCAAAACTTGTTAGTGTTTCTTTAGCTGATTAAACCACTCTTGGGCCAGCCCTAAAAGTGTCATGATGAACGTACACAACAATAATGCATCATTGCTTGCTATCTAAAAACAAGCATCCAGAAAGCTCGTTACATGTTCCTGTGCATCTTCATCACCCTTAAACTTATCCAACCTGGGCATATCAAAATGCTCAAGGTAAGCCGGAGTAGGCATAGAAGGATCCAAAGGCTCGTTATGGATTTTCCTCAATGTCAGCTTTTGAATAGTCATGCCTTGTCTCTCAATGGCTTTAATCTTCTCGGCTAAGGCCTTATAGGCCTCTGAAGATAGAAAGTCCTCCTCCCTAAGTTGACGTGTAGGTGGCTTAGGAGGTATTATCTTCCTTGTGCGAGATGGAGGTCATTGCTCTTCCTCCTCTTCAGCTCGAGAGCTCTCAGGATATTCTTGCTCGTATCCATCTCCCGTTGCTGCTTCATGTTGCCTCTGCCTTTGATTATTGAGTGGCGATGGTCGCTCCCTCTGTTCGGCACTAGCATGAGTACGAGCATCTCTATGCTCTTGATGCATATCGGCTTGTGAGAAAGCCTTCCTATGTGTATGCTCTCGATGCTCATCTTGAGGATATAGGCCAGCCCTAGCTAACCGATCCTCCTGCTCCATGCGTTCCTTTTGGGCAAGGATACACTCTTCGTGCATGTGCTGCTCATATAACCTCTGTCGCATGAGCCTTTGTGCTTGAATATTTTCATCTTCAATATGTTGCCTCTCTAGGTGAGCATCCTCCAATTGATCTTGGAGGAGTTGGCATTTTTGCTCTGATGCCAGTCGATGTGATCTATCGATCTGGTCGACCATGGGAGGCCTTTGGTATCCCTGCTCTATACGAGCGACCTTGTGGGTTCTGTACCCATCGGACTGATGTGTTGTGCCTTTGCCTCTATCTATGAAGATGGCATTGGCCTCCTATTGTGTCCTATACTATGAACCACCATGCATAGATAGTGGGTGTGTGACATGAGGGTGCTTAGAAGCCTCCCCATGTTCTCTAGTAGTGTGGATGACACTCACGCTATGCTCACTCGAGGCTCGAGTGGGTGGAGTGAAAGGCTTGTAGCCTAGCTGCTCTAGAACACTACCTAGACCCTCTAGCTACCTAGACCACCATCGCTCATGCGATGGTGTGCCATTATCTCCCACCTTTGATATATCAATGGTGATCTTGCATGGTGGACCACGCATGGGAGTATGGTTAGTCCTATGCTCGGTAGTGAGCCTGTCTGCCTACCCCTGAATGGGTGGGTCTCTAGTCCTTCTATACTCAGAAGGTGGAGCCATAGATCCTCCAATGGACTTAGTACATAGGGGCACCAACCTGGTCCCCTGCACAATAAACTCTTCGATCGATCCCATGGATGCACGTGCATTGCGGTCTCGATAATGGCTCTCAAGTGGAACACCCTCATGCTGGAAGGTTTCCTATTCTATTCTATGCCTAGAGGAGTGTACTGAAGCTCCTCTATCTAGGGTTTGCTCTATTGGCTCCCCTCGTGTCGAGTTATCTCCTCGAATGCTAGTCGAATGACGTTCGGTTCGCTCATGTGGTTGAGGAATTGACATGTATTATTGTGAATTGGTTAGGGGTTGGTCATCGGCATTGGCTTTGGACCTTTGCCGACCACCCCGTGTATCCACCATTGTGTACCTAGAGTCTAAATGTATTATTATTAAGCAAACAAGGTATACAATAATGATTATCTCATTTTAAGTTTTAAAAGTGAGTCCTAAACTATTTGATGTGTTTTCAATATTTGTTGTATCAGTGTAGAAACTCTTATCATGTTTTGCAAAACTTGTTGGATTTTATTCTCAATTTAATGGATTTCACCTGTACGCTCGTAGCTCGACAACTTGGCTATGAACTCCAAGTCGCGTAAATCCCCGTGTGTGGTAATGAAGTCCACACTCGAACAAGGAGCATAGGTCCTCCCAGATCCTCACCCATTTTCCCCTAGTCAATGTTATACCCTTCGAAGAGAATACATGTAAATTTTCCAGGGTACGAAAGGTTCTTGGATCCGGTATTGGTCTATATATCAAGGGTTCATAGGATTTGGGCCAACGGATGGAAGTTACGCCCACCGTCGTTGAACCCTACTAGTGGTTGGATGTCAAGCCCAACTCACTAGCGTTTAAGTGCCAAGTGGTGTGTGTGGTTCCTTTTAATGTACATAAAATAAATGCATCATATAGCACACATGCTCATTTTCTAAATGCTATGCAAATGAAAGACGTTTCAAATTCAGAAAATGCAAGCTACTCTAGATGCTCTTTAAGACTATGCACATTACGATGCTAAATGGCCACTAATTGGGCCTCACACATGCAAACCATCCACACATCTCTATCAAGCACGTTGTAGCCTAGGGTGGACTGCAATCAGAGGTCCGTTGTTCCCAGCAGTGCCTTTCTATTGAAAGCAAAGTATGAAAGCAAACTAGGACAATTGATTTACCATTTTCTTAATTCATTTCCTAATTTGCATTCGAATTAACCTACTGTAAAAACACAGAGAGCAAAAAAGTGATAGAGGTCTAAAAATAGGACCTACCTCAAGTCCTGCACTATCTGATATTCTGAACTTGTCTATCTGTGTTGTCAGTAGGAGACCATAGGTCTGATCTACGGTTTTGACTGTAAACCATGCCTTGTACCTACGGTTCAGTTGTTGGGCCATAGCTGATAGTTGTGGTCTATACCTACAAGTGCAAAAACCAATAAAGCATAGTCAGATCCTAAAAATATGGGGTGCCACCATGATCACCTTCTGTAACCACCAGAAAGGGTCACACCCGATGGCGTATCCTATTGCAATAAATGATAAAAATATAGCATGCATACAAGAACAAGAAATTGACAACAAATGAATCAAAAAGAAAAATGCTTTATTCCATTGTATTCAAAGTCAAAATCCAATTACAAGTACATCCCTCTTAGGGATAATCATTTTGATACAATATTACAATAGGAGTGCACAATTGTTTCCCTCTTAAGGGTAGGTGTGATTTCCAAATGCCTTTCAAGATGGCACGAACTGCTCTAGGGTGGAGGTGCCCTCTTCTTCATGATGGGGAAGGAACTTGATAGTTGGCTTTCCTTTGAAACTGTTCCCTACGGTCAAGAAACAACACAAGAATGTCAAAAATATAGGCAGCCTCTCATGATGAGGCCCTTTTAGGTAAATTGCATAATGACACCATTAAACATGCATAATCAAGAAAATATAGAAAGTGCTTCTAAGCTATGCAAATCGAATCAAGATTCATATAATAGCGTAAAGGAAAGTAGCAGCTACACTATGCATGGATCAGATATATAAAATGAAGCATAAACATGCATAAAGAAACCATTTAAGTCCTAATTGAAGCATAAACATAAAGAAGCTAAATCTAACCTAATTCTACGGTCAGAAGTCTGCTAAAATGCCATTAAACCATGAAAACAACTAATCTAACCTAATTAGCCAAACAAAAATGAAAATAGGAAGGTGGTTATACCTCTGCTGCAAACCGTAGCTCTGGTGAGCGGTCTGCACTATAAACCATGGTTGACAGCCATGGTTAGCACTCTGATAGGCTTACCCTCAATTCCAAGGGTAGTGGGCTTGACCTCCTTGTCCAATTGATGTTCAAGGGTCACCTTCGATGTCCTTCTGATAGGTTTGGTGGTTGAATCACAGTGATGGGCCTTCGTTTGCCCGGATTTGCATTTCTTGATCCTCCTAGGCTCCTAGAACTTCCATGGCAAACTGATCATTAATAATTGGCAAAGTAGGTAGGGCATAAGTGCAATAGATCTCTCTTAGTATACTCGCTTGAGTGTACAATTCGACAAGGTTCCACTATACAAATCACCTATACTCTCTTCTTTCCCCATTTGGAGGGGGTATTTATAGGATGCCCTAGGGCTAGGGGTGGCTTCCTGGAGAAGCCAAGATCAAGAAGGGGTGGTTAGGACAGTTGGAATGGAAGCCTCTAGAATCTTCCATCCATTAACCACCTTCTTCTAGATCAAATGGTCATTCCAACCGATTTGGCTCGGATTGAAGGCCAACTGAACTTCAGTTAAGACCGTAGGTCACAACTATGGTCTAGACTATAAACCGTAGGTCTGGGCTACGGTTTAGACTGATTAGGCCAAGGAGCCCAAATTGAGTGGTTAGAACCACTGCTCTATCTTGGAGTCTATCCAAGATCTTCCATATGGTCTTGTAGCATGTCCATATGAGTAGTCGCCCTCGACATGACGCGTTTTAGGTGTCTACACTACTATTTTTTCTCTCAAGTCATGAAGATCGGTGTTATAGCTTGTTGATAAGTAGCACTTTTTAAATCTAGAAGACATTACAAGAATGCTCTCCAAGGTGTGCTAAAAGTCATTTTAGTTTGATCCTTAGGGGAAATTTGGCTTTGGTTATATCCTATATAGCCATCCATAAGGGATAATAGTTCATACTCTATATTAGAATCTATAATAGCATCAATTGGGGGTGAGGAAAATTATCCTTGGGATAGGCTAGGTTAATATTTTGAAAATCATAGCAAATTTAGATAACATTATTTTCCTTCTTTTTCATAGGCACAATGTTAAGTACCCATCTCAAATTATCAACATTTTTGATAAAATTGATATCTAGAAACTTTTGGATATCAATTTTGCATAAATTTTGAATGAGGTGAGAGAATCTTCTTTACTTTTGTCAAATGGAAATGGCATCCTCATAAGTAACAATGCTATGGATAACCAAATCCGTATCCAATTCAGACATGTTAGAATATTCCCAAGTAAAGATATCCTTATACTCCTTAAATAAGATAGTAAAGATGGCTTGCTCTTTTGTAGATAGGCATATCCCAAGTTTAACCAACCATGGTTGATTGGGGATGTCTATGTTAATATCTATAGTAAGCTCAACACTCATGACATTGCCTTCTTCAAAATAGTTTGAAGTAGGGGAAATTCTATAGTTCAATATAAATCTCAATCTACCAAACATAATGTGACCATTTATGCCTTCCTCACTTATGATTAGGTTATTGAAGGAACCCTCTTATGATATTATCAGGAATCCTTTCATCATTAGCATATAAGAATTCTAGGATAACTTCATCATTAGGCAAGCATATGAGAAAAAGAACATTGTTAGGAATTTGAACTAGTAGTTCATCTACATACTCCTTTCCCCTAATCCTAGAGAGGATATGAGTATGTGTTTGGGTAGGAATATGCATACCAAGGTATGGTCTTACTTGCTTATAAAATTGCATTAATGCTTTAATGAAAACCCTAGTTTTTAGCTCAATGGAAAATTTACTTTCAATTGGATGTGTAGGACCAATTGAATTATCAAGCCACTTATTAGACAATCTATTTGAAAATGAAAATATTTCTAGATCTATAAATAGGCTAGCAAGGATAGAAGTGGAAGCCTAGGCATTCTCATTTCCATGGTCTAGAATCACCATATTTTTGTAGTCGTGTTTGCCAAGAGATATCCTCAAAAATATGAAATAGTCTAGGCACAATAGGGGTTTTTAAGGTCAAGCAATCTTGAGTTACTATTAGAATAGCAAGAACAGTCCTAAAACAATGTAAAATATTAGTGTTGACTAGGATCATTGCTTTTAGAGGAAGTCTTGGTAGTATTGAAGAATTTTTAATAATAAAAGAAAAAAAATGGATTTTGGTTTAGGATAGGTTAAAATTGTACTTGAATTAATGTTTCCAAAAATGAGACAATCAACATTATGGTTTTGAAACTGAAATATTTCAGCTTTTATTAAATTCCTATGGTAACAATTCTTATTTTACCTAACTTATGCAAATGTTTTGAAGTAGAGATAATAGAAACATTAGTTGTTCTATGCCTATCTAGCCTATATTTACATTTATCACATTCATAATTCTTAAGCATAGAATAGGCAAATAAAATATTGTTATCCATTAGATAAATTTATATCAAAGTGATCATCATTATCATATAAAACAAGAATTTCCATTGAACGTACTTGATAATGCGCCACACCCATATCAAAAAGTGTTGGTAGAAGTAGCATTTTTTATTTCAATGTTAAAGGCTTGACTAAATTCATTGTCTATGTCACTATTTGTTTTCTCTCCAATCCTATCATTATCTAAACAAAATGTTACTTGTTTCAATTTGGCAGCATCTTCATAGGATTTACGTCATTTGGCCAACCTTTGATAAAACAAAATTGGATCTTCCCTCTATTTAGGATTCAACAATGATGGCAATTTATCTACTACCTATTGAGTGAGGGGACTAATAACATCCATATCAAGTTGATCATATTTAGATTCATACCTTTCTTGAGGGTATTTTAAGCAAAATTTAAGATGCCCCTTGTATAACTTTCTTCTAGAATTCCAGTGAGGCTTATGTTTATAAGTGGAAAATTTGTGTGTTTCATCTATAAGGAATAAAATAGCTACCATGGATTGGAGAAAGAGCAGGGTTTTTCTTAGTGGCAAATTTCACAATTTAGCATGAATATTCAGATTTCCAAAATATCAATTTTGTAAATTTTGGGACCATAGAGGTTGGCCCGTTTGCCCATAAATTTCAGGATCTAATTTTTTTAGGGTGAATTTTCCCCATTGTCATAAGGTTTAATGCCCAATTTTTGCCCTAAATTTATTAAAAATAAGAAATATCTCATCCAAATTTTCCCTTGTACCCCATTATATATAGCTAACCCTGACAACGACTCCCATACAATTACAAAAAAAAAATTGAATAGTGAGCGATACAAAGCAGAGTACTGACAAAACCAGAGTCCACGACTGCCATAAGGTGACTACTATAAGGTGACTAGAAGAAGGCGACTGGCATAAGTTGAATGGATGAAGGCTACTGGCCGAAGGTGATTGGCAGAAGGCGACTAGTAGAATGCTAATGGCATAAGGTGACTGACAAAAGATGAATGGCATAAGGCGACTGGAAGAAGTAGACTTGAAGAAGATGACTAACTGAAGGTGACTAGAAAAATGTGGCTAGAAAAAGGCAACTAACTAAAGGCAACTAGTATAAGGTGACTAGCAGAAGGTGGCTTGAAAAAGGTGACAGGCCGAAGGCGACTGGCAGAAGGCGACTAGCATAAGGTGACTGGAAGAAGGTTATTGGTAGAAGGTAATTGTAAGAAGGCAATTTGCAAAAGGTGCTTGGCATAAGGTGACTGGTAGAGGGCAACTGGCATAAGGCAACTGGCATAAGGTGACAGGTAGAAGGTGACTGGTAGAAGATGATTGGCATAAGGTGATTGGTAGAAGGTGATTGGCATAAGGTGACTGGCAAAAGGCGACTGGCATAAGGTGACTAGCATAAGATGACTAGCTAAAGGTGACTAGTAAAAGGTGACTGGCAGAGGGAGAGTGGCATAAGGTGACTGGTATAAAGCAACAGGTAGAAGGTGACTGGCAGAATACGATTGGTATAAGGTGATTGGCAAAAGGCGACTAGAATAAGGTGACTCAATATATCGGTATGATTATTTTACCATTAAATTTTATTTAAAATTTTATAAATGGACACTCAATAAGGAGGTTTATTCTACCTACGAATGATATTCATGGGACAGATTATGTTGTCTCTAGAAGTAGTTCTCTTTTAAACTAGTTATTTTCATATTTAAAAATGATTGTTCTTTGTTCATGTTATTCTTCTATTCATACAGGTAAAATGTCAACTACAGGTAGTGGAAAGAATGGAGGCCAGTCTAACAATAAAAGGAGTATCCTCAAATACTTTCATAATATTTCAAAACCCAGTCAGCCATCAACATCTGCACAAACTGAAGGTATGAACAGCTTTACTTCCCAGTTAATTTTTTGACTTTGTTAATTTTAAATATAATGTCTTCATTCATAAATAAGTGTGTTTTTTGGTTGATGTCTTTGTCCACTTTTACTGTAGAAAACACTAGTATGCTTTTAAATGCCATAGTGATAATGAATCTACTATTGACACTAGTATTATCTCTATAGAAAACACTATTAACCCTGGTATTCCTCCACTTCCACATATCCACATTAATGAATAGTCCACAGATGAAGATAATCTCAATCAAATTGAACAACAACATGAAGAGATTCCTAAATCTAACATGCCAAGTAAAAAAGATACTAATAGTTCTTATGCAGTCCCTACTTTTGGAGAATCTTCATCTAAAATAAATGTGCAAGGTTATCTAGGTGGACAATTAACAGATCATTTCAGCCTGATTGTATATCAGAATTTCCATTTATTGAGCCAGTGCTACTAAATAATAGTAGTGATGATATAACAGAATTAAGATACGTAATTTGTAGTTGGAAACACGGAAAGGAGCGTAGATTGCAACTTAAGAAAGATACAGTAGAAAAACATTGTGGAAAGGTTTATATCAAAACAAAAGAAGGTGATCGAGCAACACAAAAAACTTATAGGTGGAAGGATGCATCAGAGTGCACACATATGAAATATGTGCAAGAATATGATAAAGAAATGAAACAAAAGCAAACATTGGTTGAGAAAGGTTCAACGATTCAAGCCCAATTTTGAAAAATGAAAAAGTTAAACTTTAGCTTCAAAAATTTTGCAGTTTGTTGTTGTATTTTCTATTCTTAAGAAGGGTAGACCTATGTCTGATTTCATGGATTATAAATCTCTATTTCAACTAGCTAATATGCAAAACTTACCCAATGCTCATTGGTCAGATCGAAGTGGTTGGGAAATGGTAAAATGTCTGTCATTGGTTGAGCAGGATGACCTCAGAGAGAGTAAAAAAGGTAAAATTCATTTCACTTTCAATTTATGAGGTGACTACAGTTGATAATACATGTTGGATTTGCATTATTTTTACACATTGAAAAATCATTCAAGGCAACCTCATTTACTTGGAATACGCAAAATGGTGGAAAATTGTAATGCAAAAAATATTTACAATGTTGTTGTAACTAGTTTAAAATAAGAAGCAAGAATGAATGAAATTGAAATAGCCACTAAGTTAATATGTGTAGGAGTTGATGGTGTTGCTACAATGCAAGCACACAGGAATGGTCTTTGTGTTAGACTACAAACATCGGTTGACCCATATGTTATCCCTATTCATTACATGGCTCATAGAATGAATCTTGCATACAAAATTGTAGATACATCTACAAATTTGCGAAAGTGGAAGAGCTTGTCTATGAAATTCATGAATACTTTTCACATAGTCCAAAAATATTTTTAGAGTTTCAACAATTTGCACTAGGAGTCACCGAAGGTAAAAAATTGTTGAAATATGTGGATACTAGGTGGATTTCGATGTATCTACTGGCATTAAGAGTTTTCAAAGAATATCAATCCTTGATAGGGTTTATGTATGCAAATCGTAGGGTGGTTGATAAGGCTAAATATTTACTTTTTTGAATGAGTGACTTTGAAACTCTTCTCACAATGTGTGGAATTATTCCAATATTGGAAAAAATGAATACTTTGATCAAAATTGCACAAGAAATATCGATTTATATTGTGGATTTCATTAGGTCAAAAATACAAATTTGCATGCATATTGATATGATGTATGCATCTGGTCAAAATTTTATGGATCTCTTATTTGAGAGTTGGAGAGCATTAACAAATGTGAGTGGTCCTCAGAGCTTTTTGAAGTTTAATATAAATGATCATCTGTGTATTACTATCCGTAAAAATGAAATACCTTTATATTGTTATGTTGTGTGACTGGATATATCTACAAATGAATTTGAGCAAATGCACATAAACTACAACAGATTTCATGTAGTTGTAGATGATACAAAACTTAAACTAAAACAAATAGCAGAATCATTGACAAAAGAAATAAGAGACCGTTTTCAAAGAGATGAATTGCTGGAGGCTATGGGTGTGGTAAATTCGATGTTTTGGGATCCTTGTAATGAATACCATATTATAAATTCTTTGTTTCTCAAATACATGGGCAGCCTTGTTGTCCATTTTAGTAAAAGTGTTGTAGTCAATGGCATTGAAATCAATGGTATTCTCAATAGATATCTTTTGACAAAACAATCAAACTATTTTGGAACAACAATGTCTGCTCAAGTTTCACAACTCTCTAACTGTCATGAAGCAGGTTGTATCTCACGTTTGTGGAGAATATTACAACCAAGTATTGTCTTACAACATACTATGAGTGAATATTTTCATTTATATGAATTATGTCAAATGATGATTTTGGGATCCGTGGAAGATGAAATGATGTTCAATGCACTATCATATATAAAATCTAAAGTTTGAAATAGGTTGGACAAACATTTGGAGACTTGTTTGAGAGTATATGTTTTGGCCTATGAGGTGGAGGAGTTTCCTTATGAAATAGCATTGTCACATTGGAATTCTTTGGCAGATATAAGAGGTGTAACGAATATTGATAACAATGAGGATGATGGTAACACTGGTCAGATTGTGATGACAAAAATTTTGGGAATGAGTGTAGAACATTTTGTACAATCTGAAAAGAGTTTTTTCCAGCTTCCAGCATTATGATGCAAGAATGCATTCATTTGATTTTATTTCACAAATTATCATTTGATTTGATTTCACATATCAGAATGAGAGGATGCTATCATTTGATTTGATTTCACATATCAAAATTCAAGGATGTTTTTATTTGATTTAATTTGAGTTCACATGTTATTATTTGATTTGATTTAACATATTATCATTTGATTTGATTTCACATATCAAAATGAAAGGATGCTATCATTTGATTTTATTTCACATATCAGAATGAAATGATGCTATCATTTGTTTTGATTTCACATATCATAATGAAAGGATATTTTCATTTGATTTGATTTGAGTTCACATATTATTATTTGATTTGATTTTACATATTATCATTTGATTTTATTTCACATATCAAAATGAAAGGATACCATTGGATACTCTATATAGCATAGCCCTCTAATTTAATTATGTAATATTTGATTACACATGTGTTACACATATTCTTTGATTACACATGATTTGTTTATTGGATTGTAGAAATGTGTTACTGGATATTTTGTATATCATTTTTCATTAGCCTTGTTATTGAACTATTAGTTAAAATTTTATGTTTTTCTTGTAGTATTTGTTATTCATGAAAGTAATTGTCTATGCTGCATTTTCTGACATTTCAAATTAATTCATATAACATAAAATACATACTTCAATATTAATTAATATATCAACACAAACAATCAAAACATAACAACATTCAAAACAAATTTTTCAAGAGATAACACATATCAAACATTATTTCTTCCACTTCAAATAAAGAACAACAAACTTGTACATCATCATAAATAATCAAAACATAGTCTCTTTCATTGAATTCAATATTTAAAGAAGATATCATTCATTCATTATTTCTTCCACTTCAAATTACTTAATACATCAACACATAACAACATTCAAAACAAAATTTCCAATAGATAACACATTTTTAAAAAATAGTCTCATTCATTGTTTCAATTCTCAAAAAGGATACCATTCATTTGCAATTTACAAAACATATCAAACATTATGTTTTCAGTTCAAATTACTTAATACATCAACACATATAATCCTAACATAACAACATTCAAAACCAAATTTTCAATAGATAACACATTTTTCGAAAATAGTCTCATTCATTGTTTCAATTCTCAAAGAGGATACCATTCATTTGCAATTTACAAAACATATCAAACATTATTTCTTCCACTTCAAATTACTTAATACATCAACACATATAATCCTAACATAACAACATTGAAAACAAAATTTTCAATAGATAACACATTTTTCGAAAATAGTCTCATTCATTGATTTCAATTCTCAAAAAGGATATCAAACATATCAAACATTATTTATTCCACTTCAAATTAAAACATAACAATAATTAAAAATAAAATTTCAAAATGATAATATAAATGTTTCAGAAATTGTCTCTATCATTGATTTCAATTTTAAAAAAAATACCAGTCTTAAATAATTTATAAAAATATAAAGATATGTTGAGTTTTTGTTTCACTTCAAATCCAACACAACAAAGTTCTATTTTTTTTCAATGTTTCCTGAAGATCCACCCACATCTACCTCAATATCCTTTTCTTCTAATGCCCTAGCCCTAACCAAACTTTTTGTTGTAGTGTTGATCCCTAATAACAAAGCACTCTCTTCCTTCACTGGATCTTCTTTGAAAGGTGCATTTAGATCCTTCTCATTTTCTTTTAGTTTAGCCTCGACATCTAGGCCCCTATCTCTGATAATCTTCTTCAGAAAATTATTTTTTCTAACCATCTGTTGTAACCTCTTCTTCAATTCAATAGCATTATTAATGCTAATTTTGGTAGTCTTGATCAAAACTTTCATGGCACTGACTTGTTGCTTTAGGTGCTGGAAATTAGACTACAAAATAGAAATTAAAAAAAAGGTTAATATTTATAAACAAAACATATTTAACAAAAAAAATATTTTTTAGTTAGATGTAGAACTTACATCAGCTATAAGTCATGTTGTTTCTGCAACTGCTACTTTGTTCTAATCAAGTGCCCATTCATTGAAATATGTTTGGGATTCTGCATTGAGTTTTTCCAAATGATTCAAAACAACGGTCATAATTTTATCTCTGTATGTAGACTCGGCATCCATAGTGCCAGATTCAGCTTTATGTAGCAAGGCATCGAGATTTTAGGGCTCAATCTCCATCTTGAAAAACAACTCTTTTCTTTTTAAAAAATTCTTATATCGGCCATTGATGGCCTTAATAAAAACCTTGGCCCAATATTCTCATTCTTTCAATTTATCAATATTCGAAAGAAGAGTATTATGAACTACAGCTTTACATGCATCAACTAATAACACATTTTCAAAAAAAATTAGGATATCATCTTCTGTAACAGTACGGGCGGTGACTTGTTGTGTGGTGGAGGGGGAAACTTTGGCGGCATCTACATTGACATCCTCTTCTCCATCAATGCCCTCTTCATCCTCAAGAATATCACTTGTCTTTAAAGGGTAATTTTCAAGATTCATACCCTAATAAATAAAGTCACAATCTAGAGTTCCCGAGGGTATTTGAGATGCACTCTCAACATTTGAAAAAATTTCCAAGGTTAATATCGGTACAACAAAAATATTAGATGATGACACATTTTGTATCTCTGTAGCACTTCTTGCATTATGAGGTGGTGGTGTGAGGAATATTTTACCATGCATGTGTGATTGGTTCCTCATAAGTGTAACTTGATGTGGATGGACCAGAACTTGCTTTGAGTGGATAGACAGTGGAACTTGCTGTGGTTGTGGCTGTGGTTGTGGCTATGGTTGTGGCTGTGGCTGTGGTTGTGGCTGTGGTCATGGCTGATCAGATGGTGGAGCCATATTTTTTTTAGCCTTTTGAATCTAGCAGGTCCCTTTGTTAAATTTCACACAAAAACATAAAATAAATATTTTGTAAATAATAATAGCATTAAAAAATATTTATTTAAAATATACATACCTGACTCAGACTCTGAAGCCATTGATGTTTCAACCATTTGCCCTTTTTCTAAAAAATACGTAAAACACATTAAAAAACATAATTTTACGTCAAAAAAATAAATCATTTAAAAAAGCATTTTTAAACAGTGAAGAGTAAGGTTACCTTGTGGGTTGGAGGTAACCTCCTCTACAGCGACTGTAATTGTTTCTCCAGTAAAAGGTGCCACAAGTGTATGTTGAATCTGACCATCATGAGACCTCACACATTTTTTGGGAGTTATTGGTGATGCCTGCAATTTTGTGTTAGAATCAGTAGATACTTCCTAAATCCTAAATGTGGCATCCCTCTTACTTGAATACTGAGATGCTCTTTTTTTTTCAAAACAAAATTAGAGAATAAAAAGATAGAATAAAAAAAAGAAAACAATGATATTTCAACAAATATTTTTACATGTATCTCACCATCAGACATGCCAATAGACAACAAACTGGGGTGCAATGCAATGGGAGGACTGCTCTATTGAAGGTTGAAATAAGCTTCCTGAAATAAACAAAGAATAAAATTGTTGGTAGTCACTGTGTAAGCAGAACATTGAATTTTTTGGGCACTCAAAAGGTCGTGCTTCAGGCGGTTGGAAATGTGCGTGCACCAGTCAAATTTACCACCATCAATACAACAAAGGAATAAATAAATTGCTCAAAAAGGCATTTTTGTAGGTTGCCCCTGCAGAATAAGCATTGCCTAAAAAAATTCAATGCAAGCATATAGAAATTTGTCTCCAACATTCAAAATGTTTAAGCCCCTTTTGGACTTAGAAGAATTAACTGAAAAAAAAGAACATTGTTAGAAAATAAAAAATAAAACAAGAACATTTTTAGAAAAATGAAAGTACAGTAGAACAATATTTACTGTTAAATAAAAAATAAATTTTCAAATAATACCTTTCAGATTGTCAGGATGAACAGAGTAAAGGGTTCCCAAGGTCGATTTATCATCGTCGGTTAAGGCGTATTGGTTTTTCACCAGTATAGCATCCAAAAATGGTAGCCCTATTAGTCGCTGCACATCAGAAGGTTTAATCGAAAAATAATTTTCTTGTTATCCCAATGCATCAAAATAGTGGACATGTCATGGTTGTAACAAGAAACGATTTGTTGCATCAACTGAATGTTAATATTCAACTGAGGCATCTTCAACACACTAGGAAGTCCAGCGATGTAAATCCATTGGGAATCTCTATCAGGAGTGTTGAAAATGCTCTTGATATTAGGGCAGAAGATGTACTTGAAATGCACTTTTAATGGAAGAGGAGAAGAACAACTAGCCATATCTAAAAAGAAGCAAGAAAACGTTGGAAAAATTTCTAAAAATGCTTCTAAAATGCTTTGAAAATGTTGCCAAAATGCTCTCAAAATGCTGCCAAAATGCTCTCAAAACGCTGCCAAAATGCTCTCAAAACGTTGCCAAAACGCTCTCAAAACGCTGCCAAAACGCTCTAAAAATGCTACCAAAACGCTCTGAAATTGCTTGGAAACCACTGTGGAAAAAACCTTGAAAATGTTGGAAAAAGGTTTAAAATTGCTCTGGAAAATACTACAAATGACCCTACAAATGACCCTGCAAATGAATTTATAGATTTCCCCATGGCAGGATTTAACGCATGAACAACATGTGGCAGAAGGGAGGACACGTGGCATCAACTTATTTATGGGTTATGGCGGTTGCCTTTTGCCACTCGCCATCTGTCGATTGCCTTGTGCCACTCGCCATATTTTAGTTGCCTTATGCCACTCGCCATCTGTTAGTCACCTTTTGCCAATTTCCTAATGCTAGTCACCTTCTATCAGTCACCTACTATCAGTCGCCTTCTACCAATCATCTTTTGCTAGTCACCTTCTGCCAGTCGCCTTCTGCCAATTGCCTTATGCTAGTCACCTTATGTCAGTCACCTTATGTCAGTTGCCTTATACTAGTTGCCTTCTACCAGTCGCCTTCTGTCATTCACCTTCTACCAGTCGCCTTCTGTCGGTCGCCTTCTGTCAATCACCTTCTGCCACTCGCCTTGTGATAATTTTTGTTGATAATTTTAGTGGGAAAAAAAGAAAAAATTGCCATGTTTTAAAAAAATTTCTTCAAAAATTTGAAAAATTTGCCCTAAAGTTTATACAGTTTTCACATTGATTCGCCCCGATTTGATAAATACTTTTTCGGTACTACCCCTTATGCATAACCATGAGAAAGTGGCTCCCAAGGAACTAGATCTCCCTCTAAGGTGAAAACTTTATCATTAAAGGCATACTTAACCACTTGACAAGCAAAGGAAGCAATGGCTCTCACATTACTAGTCCAATATTTACCTAATAACATGTTATAGTTAGTCTAAAAATCAAACATAATAAAATTCAATTTACTTCCTTAGAACCAATTGAAATTGACAACCTACAACCGATGGGATCTTGAGGTTTACCATTATAAGCATAGGAATGACTTCTTGTAGAAAGGAAATTTTCTCTAGGGATTTTCTATTTATCTATCAAAGATAATGTCATAGCACATTTACCACTCCCTTTATTAACCAAATCCCTATATATTGTCATATTTTTATATAAAAAAGCTATCATCAATGGAGGGCCATTAGACCTTGCTAAATAAACAATAACAATCATGTTTTTCAAAGAAAATTTGATAACCAAATCAAGGCTAGTATGTGCATTAATACAAAGGTTTTCTCTATGTGATTAAATATAATACACTTCATAAGATCTTAGAATGGTGGGCATATTATTGGTGATCCTTGGTGCAAGCATATCCATCTCATCTAGTAACTCTCCTAAAACTTATCTTTGATAGGGAGATATACTAAGTTACTATAAGTTTAGTACATTGTAAGGAGTTGTATGCAACTCTTCAACAATATTGTGTGCTCTTTTCTTGCTCATGACTAGTTTCAACAATGACTCTTTGGGTGGGGTAACATCTTGTCAAGTTTTTGCTATGAACACTAAGATCACTGCTTTAAGTGACGGTCTCAATATTTCACTATTTTTAAAATGATAGGTTTCGTAGACTAGGTTGAGGTATTCTCTAAAATGTTTTCTTTAGTTTTGGATATTTCTATGTTTATAACAGGTTCCTAGATGACCAAGGAAGGGTTTGAGATTTTATCAATAATAACAAGACTAATCGTTGCATAAACATGTTCTTTTCCTTTATCCTTATTTTTTGTCTTCCTTAGAAGATTATTTTTTTTATATTGAGGTGCAATATCGGTCACAACAACAATTTGTTAATTCAAAGATGCAATAATTTCTCTTTGCACCTCTAAAATATTGATATTTTAAGGCACATTTGGTTGACTATAGATATATTCTCCATTTGGGCCAGCTTGGAAAAAGACTTGATTAACTTGAGAAGTATTTTGAGGTGGAAAAAGACTTGATTAACTTGAGAAGTATTTTGAGGAAATCAAGATCTAAGATCTTTATTTGAGTAATTATCATTTTTATTTTAATAATTTTGACTCCCTCTTTGGTTTCCTTGATTACAGTTGCATTTTGATTTTGATCATTTTGTTGACCATCTTGATTAGACCCTTAACCCTGATTTTGATTCACTCTACATTGTTTCTTGGGAGCCTATTTTTCATGGTTAGGGAATGGGGTGTTATAAATACCCAATATTTATTTGTGAGGGTGATTCAACCTTTTACGGAGATTCTTTTTCCTTTCATTAGATAAAGAAATCCTATCACTGTTAACTTGATCAATATTGAAATTAGGACCAAAGGCTTGCCTAAGGCAGAACTTTTGCAAATCTGTGCAAGTGGAATCAATATGAACATAGGTTCCATGCCAAAAGCAAAACTAGTTATTATCATGTCATACATAAGTTTTAAACCTATCATTAATATGATGGTTTTTTAGCTTAGGAGGTGGGTAAATTTTGAGAATATCTTCATGTGTTCATTAAGGAGTCATATTGCCAGGTTTAGACCATCCCCAAATTTAGCCAACATATGAACAAGAGCTTCAAATTTTTCTGTTTTATGGGAGGTATCTTGGATATACACATTGCAAACCCCACCCATACAACATTTCTATTAGGATTTTTAGGTTTTAGGGCTTTTTTGACCATCCTTATTTTCCTATTTTTCAAGGATTTTAACAAAATGAATAACTTTGTCAAGGGAAGGAAAACCACAAGTATTATGTTCCTATATTTTAGCTAGAAAATATGGTTTAATATTATTTACAAACATTACAATAGCAACCTCTTCATTTAAATTCATATTTACATGGAATTTGAGTCTTTCCTACCTTTTATAGAAATCAATAACAGATTCATTAGAGACTTTTTTGTGGTTACAAAAACATTTATTTCTTCCATAATAGCCATATCATCATCAAATTATTGTTTTAAATTTTTAACAAAAGTATCTAGGGAATCAATAAAATGTTTAGGTATGGATACAAATCAATCAAGAGCATTTCCTACAAAATCCTTGGTTATTTCAATAAAGTTTTCCATTGTGAATCTAATCCCTATAATATATCATGAACTTGTCTATAAGTATTTAGGATTTATTAATTCCATCATAAAAAACATAGGCACATGCCCAAATAGGTTAGTAGCTTCTACATTAGGGTCTGGAGATTGAATTTATAGTTTCTCAAAGTCGAATCAATCGATCCAGGTAAAATCTTCCTAGGATTAGCTAGGAGAGGAGGAGGAGGAGGAGGAGGAGCATTGGGATTCAATATTGGAGAGATAACAACCTACACTACAAGGTTTCTATTTGCACTCAAAATTTAAGTATGATTTTCCATCAAGTCTTGTATTTGTTTGGTTGTTTCTCTCCTAGGAGCTCTTATTTGATTTTTGGAATCATACATATGACTGTCTAGCTAGTCAGCTAAATATTCCCTAAGGGTTGCCATGTACACAACTAAATTTTCATCATAAGGCTCAAAATGAGTATTGGATTTTATGGATTGGCATCTAAAATGCATCATTTGTGTGTTCTATCATGCTATAATCATCACATTTTAGGATTATAATAGTTGTGCAACAAACACCTTATTTTCATCTCTAGATGTTCCATCCTATTGGTGCAATAGCTCAATGTGCCTAGGACACCCATGCCTCACATAGAGTGACATAATAGGAAGCTCCATGGGTAAAGGGAACACCTATAGGATTTATAACTAAGGCTAACTCCTCATTAGATTTGATATTTGCATGTTTTTAAACCTCGTAGACTCAAGCCTACTTTTCTTAGGGTGCAAGGAAAGGAAATGATAAAAAAAACATAAAAATAAGAAAGTTGGTGGAAATATAAACTACATTGAATTGTCATTGATGTCGAAGGATACATGAGGTAGAAATAATAAGATGTCAAAGGTGCATGATAGTTAAGAATATTCTACATGGTTTTGATAGCAAGACTCACAAGAAAGAAAATTATTGAAAGAAAAGGGTTTATAATATTTATTTTTTAAATATTATATGAAGGACAAAAAGGTTTAAGAAGTTTGTTTGGGACAAAGGTCTAAAAGAGAAGAAGAATTATAATATTTATTATAAGAAGGAAAAAAAGGTTTAAGAGTGGTTTTAGAAGGTAAAGTTTAAAATACGAGGGCCAAAGTTTTAAATAAAAGTCTTGTGGGACAAAGGTTTGAAGGCAAAAGGTTCAAAAAGGAAATATTATAATATTTATTAAATATTATAATATAAAGTTATAAACCCTTGGCGCCAACATCTTTTTGAAATACTCTTATGCAAAATAGTGTGTCGAGGTTTCAAGTCAAGAAGAAGTGCATATAAATAAGGGGACAAAACATTTCATTTTTCACCAAGCACTAATGATATATTTCGATTATTATTCAATGCAAAAAATGTTTTAATACTTTTGTGATTCGAAGGGCTAAGTTGAAATTTCCTACGAATGGCAAGAAGAGGACAACATGTTTGAAAGGTGTGCATGTGATTGGTTAATGACATATATTGTGAGAACCTTAGACATCCTATCCAATTGGGATATCCCAGCTGGTTGTGTGACTTTCATGAGCACTAACAAGAAGGAGGTTGTAGGGTCAAAACCCATGAACATCATTTTGAATGTTGTGCTAAGTTTTTCAATTTGTGTGTTGAGACAGGGACATATTTGTATGGGCACATCCTTGGTTCCAACCACTATGGTAGCACAGTTGGTCAGGGCACTTGTGATAGCACTATTATGGTAGAGGTTTGTGGGTCAAAACCTATGAAGTGTGTTTTTCTTGGCATTGATGATAGTGTTGATTTTTGGTGAGCGCTAAGGTTGCTTAGCATTGATGGTGGTGTTGATTTATGGTGAGCGCTAAAGTTGCTTAGAATTTATGGCAATGATAATTGTTGGTAATTTGCTTTGGTTGTTTGGTGTTGACGGCTATGAATGAGCGCACGAAGACTTTGAGCAAGGTAAAGTAAAAATATTTTGATTATTGTCTAAATATTGGAGTTATAAGGTGGTTTTAGTGATTTGTATATTCTATTATTGTGAGTTGAATATTAGGGTGTATTTTTGAATGGCATAAGCTTGGAGTTATACGGTGTATTTAGTAATTTATATATTATGTATTGTAAATTGGATTTGGAGTGTTTTGCTTAATGATAAGTTAGGAGTTATAAGGTGTAAATTGATTTATTTCCAAGTATAATTTGTACCTAATATAAAAAGGGATCCTAGGGTTTTAGAAGCTTATTATTAAAATATTAAAGAGAATAAATAAGGCATTGATTTTCTAGATTTTTTGTGGACACCTGTTTGGAAAGATTTGAGTGGTTGATATTTTTATCTATGCTAGAATTTGAAAATTACTAACCATACTTCTTAAAGGATCAAAAGGAAAATTGTTTTGAGATAGGTTTTAGAGGCACATCATCATCAAGGTAATTTTTAGAGGTATGATATTTTGATCCCATTCACAAGGTTTTTCTGGTTAATAAATATCTTGTTGTCATATGATTGGAGAAATAAGGATTGAATGAGTATACTTGTGCTAGAGTTTGAAAACTATTTGTGCTTCATTGTTGAAAGAAATTGGAAACACTTGTGCTAGGGTTTGAGAACTATTTGTGCTTCATTGTTGAAAGAAAGTGGAAACACTTGTGCTAGGGTTTGAGAACTATTTGTGCTTCATTGTTAAAATAAATTGGAAACACTTGAGCTAAGGTTTAGAACTATTTGTGATTAATTGTTGAATAAATTTGAAAACCCAAGTGCTAGGATTTGTGAAGCAAGCTTGTGCATTAATCTTGATTGATATTTGGATACATTTGCAAAGGTTAGAGAGAATTTTTATGAAGCAATTTGTGCATTGGTTTGAGTAACATTGGAAGCGAATGTGCAAGAGTTAGAAACCATTTTTGTGAATAAAACTTGTGCATTATTGTGATTGATTTTTGAGAGCAAATTTGCAAATGATATAGACCATTTTTGTGGAGAAAATTTATGCACTAGCCTTGACTTTCTTGAAAAGAAATTTGCAAGAAGTAGAGATCTGATTTGAATGCAATGAACATGAGACATGTGAAAGCAACAAACTTAATGAATGTGAAAAGAACATATTGAGTACTTGTATTGCATATCATTCTCTATATGTTCATGAAGAAAAATAATTCTGGGTAGAATATGTCTGAATTACTTTAATTGAAGAAAGTATTTCTGAAACCATTATTTTGAGCATCATTTGTGTGCAAGTTTTGGAAAAATTTTGAGCAGGTGTGAGCTATATTGTGAGCTATTTTGAGTTGACCTTTTGAGAAGGCTTGTGAGCAGATTTGAGAAAATTGTGTGAGCAGTTTGAGATAGAGTTGAGCAGGTTATGTGAACAAGTTGTTGAGCATATTTGTGCAAGCCTTGTGAGTAGTCTTGGTGCAGATTTGGGCAGAGATGAGAGAAGGTTTTTGAGAAGATTTGTGCAAGCCTTTTGAGTAGGCTTGGTGTAAATTTTGACAAAGTTGAGAGTAGATTTTTGGGCAGATTTGAGCAAGCCCTGTGAGTAGGCTTGGTGTAGATTTGAGTAAGCCTTGTGAGTAGGCTTGGAGCATAGTTGATAAGAATTGTGAGCTAGCTTTGGAGCTGACAGAGTTGAGGGGAGTGAGATCTCCTATGGATAGAGGTCCACAAACCTGAGCAGAGAGGAGAGGTCTCTTCTGTGGATAGAGATCCATGAACTTGAGCATAGGAGATTGGAGTCTCCTTTGGGTAGAGGTCCATAAAATTTTTAATAGAAAATTGGTTTCCAAGAGATTTGTTGAGAAAATTTATAAGAAATATTTTCTTTGTGGATATAACCCACATTGGGTGAACCATGTGTGAAGACAAGGACACGACACTTAAATAAAATAAGGTAAATCAAATAACACAATGAAACACAAGATTGCACAAATGGATGTATTCAATAAAACGGGGGGAGCCAATAAACTCCTTTTGATATAATTTATCCTCAATGAGGCTATTTGATACAATGATTTAAAAAAATGCTAGGGTTCTTTGAAACCCTAGCTATAACAATGAAGTGTCTTCATATTGATGTGTTCTTGCTTCCAACGGGGTGAGTGGGCTTTGGATATCCTATGGTGGGCCACTCCAGCTTCAACAACCGTTCAACAATATGTAAAATCTACAAATATACATACACAAAAATAGAGAAAGGGGTTAATAACACCTATGAGGGCTCCATAGCATGAGGCCCTCAGAAATCAGTAAACCCTAACTAAAAATGGATCAAATGACAGGTGAAATCTACAAATCATGTAACATAATAAAACAAATAATTATATACCTTGCTTGTGATGTTTCGTCACTTTGTTGTTGGAGTTTTATAGCAGATGGTGTGATATAGTAGGCTTTGGTTCACATTTTGTGGTTCAAATAGGCTTGAATGCACACTTGGCAGGCTCTAACGTGAGCTTCGCAAGCTCTGGTGTGCACCTATGGGACACAATAGGCTCTGGAGAGTGCCTGCAGAATACAGCAAGCTCTAGTGAGCACTTCACAGGTTCTGTAGCAAGCCTCTCAAGCTCTGGAGGGCTTCTACGATTTAGGATAGAATCTAAAGAAGCATATCAAGGGGGTGGTGACGAATGTGGTGGATGGATGGGGGTTGTGATGATGATGGAGGATGAATTGGGGACATCTGGAACAACAAAATTCTTTTTGGCTTAGCTAGGGTTTTAGATCTTCAAACTCTATCTCTCTCAACTTCACTAGGGTCTCAGCAATGACTCCTCCAGGGTGCAACTTCTAATCTCAAGGTTCCAGGGTTTGGGCATTTGCAAATGCCCCTATTTATAATCCAACCTAGGGTTTTCTTAGGGTTTTAGCCTTACACTTTTGATCGTGTGGCTAAGATTAAATTAGATCCTAAGGTTGAGATTACTTTTTAGATGTGGCATGGATTAATAAAGATGGACGGTGGGGATTAAATTGGATCAAAAAGTTGTGGTTAATTGAGTTTATAAATATATATTTTATAATAAATATATTATAATATAATATAAAATATTATATTAAATACAAAATAATATAAAATAATATTAAAATAATCTCAATTGGGTTAGGAAATGGCAGGAAAGGTGGAATTGGGCCAAATAATTGGCGGGAGAGGTGTATGGTGGACAAGTGGGTGGTGGAATGGTTAGGATGGAGGATTAGTGGCTATAATTTGGTGTCTATAGATGCCCCTTTTTGTACCATGTTGCGTGAAACACAATATGGTATAAAAACACGAGACACCTATTTGGGCTATGGGCACAGAAGCATCTTCTCTCTGTCGTTGGATTTGAGCACTGATGTTGAAGACAAAAGAATAAAGAATTTTTGGAATTTTGCATAGCTTACCCCCTCAATTGGCGAATGAGTTACGAATGTATCTCACAAGCCAATTGAAAAAATTTGTGTGAATAATGGATGATGTCGTGAATTTGTGCAAATGATGAATGAATGGTGTGAAATGCAAATGTGATACCATTTTTGCCCCAATGGTGGAAAGGGTGTTGGTGTAAAATACCATAATGATATGAATGATGTAACATATGATGTCGTTTATGCCCCAACGGTGAAAAATGGGTTGATGTAAAATACCATGTGATTGTGGATGATATGAATGATGTAAGATGTGATACCATTTTTTCCCCAACGATGGAAAGGGGGTTTTTGCCAAGTGTAGATTGTCATGATCATGTAAGATGTTATCCCATTGTGGGAGAATCATAATGTAATGTGGTTGCCCCAAACTTTGGGATGATTTGATGTTGTTGAAAAAGTTATCGCAATGGCGTCATTGAGTATGCAAAATATGAAGATGCATGTTGACTAAGTCAATGTAGGGGTGGGGTAGTGACTGTGGAAATTTCTTCACCAATTCCATGATGGAACCAGTCAGTCTACCGGTATGTCCTGTATTTTAATTGTTGTCAAATGAATGAGTGTTTGGGTGAATCTTTAGGCTTATCCATGTTTTTGATTTGAGAATTTGATAGATTATTGAGGGAGTGGAGGCACCCTTTGTCCCGGTAAGACAGTTTGTTCCTTGTGCAAAATTTATCTTTCTTTTGTTTTTGTTTTTTTTTTAATATAGGATGAATACTAAAAGAAATGTGATTGTTGTTGTAGCTGAGGGATATTGAGCCTCGACATCACTTCTCTCCTCTTATTCCGGGGATGAGGAAGAAGTTGATGATGGATGAGTGGGAGTTGTTGGGTAGGGTGGGTTTGGAGGGTGTGGCGAGACTTGATGTGGTGAGGGTCAATGAGGGGTATCTCTTAGCCTTGATAGAGAGATGGGACCCAGATAGGGGGACGTTCTAGCTACCGACTAGGGAGGCTACCATCATGCTTGAGGATGTGTATCACATTCTCAAGGTGTCGGTAGAAGGGGAGAAGGTGGTGGTTGGTTGAGATAAGAAGGTCGATATGGAGAGGATGTTCGAGGATCGATGGGGGGAGGCCCAGATGGGTGATGGGGGTATATGCTACCTGAGCATGTACAAGGTGAAGGAGTTGGATGCACTCCCAACCTTGATCATGTTCATGTTAGCGAACATAGTGCTACCCAATAGCACTGGTTGTAGGTTCCCATGGAACCTATTGGGGTTGGTGAGGGATCTACTGACAGACCCTCGGGAGTATGCCTGGGCACCTGCCTTATTGGCGTAGTTGTACCGAGAGTTGTATGAGGTGATTCAGAGGGAGAGGAAGGGGATTGGGTGCAGCTTCCTCCTTCAGTGTTGGGCATGGGAGCATTTTGTGGTAGCTTGGCCCGAGGGGTTGCCATGCGAGTCATGGCAGATGGGGGAGCCTTATGCTAGGCATTGGGCAGTGGCTGAGGAGGTTCAGCCGAGTCGAGAGGTGCACACTGGTCAGTGGTACCATGATATGTGGTCGGGATTGACTCGAGAAGATGTTATATGGAGGTCATGGTGAGGAGCTAGGTGGGATGGTGATAGGAGGCAGCTACATCGGGTGAGGCAGGCTCGATGGGTGGTTGGGTGGAGGGATGAGGAGGTGGAGTACTTCCAGTACTCATGGGTGCTGAGGTAGTTCGGCCTACCTCAGGGTGTGCCAGATGAGTCGATGCTATATCGGCATCGATGAGATGAGGGGATGCTTCCCTGTGTGGAGCCATGGTGGGTGCAGCTGGAGGATGATGAGCAGCTGGAGGTGCCGATGTGGATGATGTCGAGGTGACTCCAGAGTATGTGGAGTGGTTTGGTGCCCAACCAGTATGGGTACCAAAGGTTGCGGGTGTGGATGTGATAGTTGTGGGGTCGGGGGCTACCCCAAAGAGGACTAGGCCTCAACGAGTGGCTAGTCAGAGATGGTCGAGGGGGTCGGTTGAGCCGACTCTGGAGATGGGGTTGGCGGATGAGGGGAGGGGGATGATGAGGAGATGGGTGAGATCTTTGAGTTGGTGAGGTTGTGGGCTGAGTTGGAGTAGCTTTATGAGGAGTGTGAGACTATGCTCGAGACTCAGAGGGAGTCGAGGGCCACTATAGCATGGTTAGAGGTGGAGCGGGCAATAGTTGTGGCTGGTGATCAGGCGATGATCATGAGGCTTCAGGAAGAGATGTTGGTGAAGGAGCGTCGACATCAGATGGACTTGTGATGTCTACGGGCTAGTGAGGCATACATGCATTCTTTGGAGGATGTGTGTATGCAACACCATATTACATTGCCGGATCCTCCCTCTTCTTCTATGGTCGAGTCATCTAGGCATACAGAGTCTAGGTAGAGTAGTAGGCCTAGGGCTCCTACTAGGTCTCAGGAGTCCTCTCATGGATGTTAGGCTTAGTGCTTAGATGCACTATTTTGTATATGTGAGCCTTGGTGCTCCCTTTTGTAGCCTTTTTGGCATTTATTGTATATTCGACACTTATATATATATACATGGCTTTTATTTGTGTGTTATATTTTGTGTGAATGCAATGTTTATTTTATTAATGTTTGATGCATGTTTATGAATAATGTTTGAATATTATGGATGTTTAATGCAAGCTAATAATGATGTATATGCCTAATGTTTATATGGATGATGTATGCAAGTTATGTGCTATGGATGATTAATGCAAGTAAATGTATGATGAATCTAAAATGCAAGCTATGTGATGTGTTATTAATGATGATGTGTTATGAATGATTAATGCAAGTAAATGAATCTAAACTATATGGGAGGAATGCATGTTGTTCAAATGATCCTTTATAGTTCAAAAATTTTATTGACCATTTTTGTTGTCCATTGTTTGGCAATCGGGGGTACCAAATTTGGTGGTGTTCTGCAACTTGACTCACTATGAAGACATGGTTGTGTATATGGAAGAAGATATGGATGTTGATATGGAAGAAGATATGGATGTTGATATGGAAGAAGATATGGATGTTGATATGGAATGAGTACTGCAAAATTTTCAAAGACTCAATCATACTAGTATTATCAAGCAAACTCACTTGGGTTGTCTAACTTTCTTTAGGACCAATGTGTGTGCAAGTGAGGTTCATATACCAAATCTTGAGTGTGACAATGACCCTATCCAATCATGGACCAGTGTGTGTGCATGTGAAGTTCATTGACCCATTATGAGTAAATTGGGCATGACCTGTTATGGAGATGACCCTGAAGCTAGCCTGTCCTTATGTGCGGTCAGAGGTCTCCCTGTTTGCCAAGTAGACATGTCACCCCGCATGAGCTTACTCCATTGCCAGTCAAGCATCTATAGCCTCGGTGGAGATTCACTCCATAGTCCAATGAGATTGATCTTTCAGGCCTTGGGGATGACTACCCATCCTTGTCAAGGACGTGTAGTACGATCCTTACAACTTTAGGGATCAGGGGTGTTTTGGATTTAATTTGTTAATTTGGTATAGAGCTTTGGGGAATCGGATTCTCAACCGTAGTGTGATGAGAATGTTGACCCTATCCTTACTACTCTATGCTTTTATGTTTATGTTTGGAGCAATGTTGGTAGTGGTGAAAACCACTATTTTTGGACTATGTTGCATAATGGGACAAGCGAGGGATATCTCCTTTTCGCCTCGAGGTACTACCCAAGTATGGTACTAACCCTCTTTATCTCATAATGTTTTTAAGATGTGATGGAATGTGATTGGTCCAAGATTGTATTTGGGATCAATCGGCAATGCTCAAGATTTTCTTAGTGTGAAAAGTGTGTTTTGGTCCTAAAGAAAATCGGACATCCATTTGGAGGTTGTTTGCTACCCTAGTAATGGTTGAGTGACTAAAAATCTATGTTTTTGTGACACGTGATGTGGTTGACATATGAATTTTGTTAAAGTTGCATAAATATTTCAAACTAGGTACCCCCAATCGTTATAACTTGACTCTTTGTTTTATGGTCATATCATCATTACTTTGCCAGATCATTGAACATGGGATGGGATGAATGCAAATGTATATGCCTAATGCAATGGAATATGTATGATTTAATGAAACCATGCATGAATGCAAAAAGTGAAGATGTATGTTAAATGCCTAAATGTAAACGGAATGTATGCAATGTAGATATGCCTATGTGGATGATGATTTTTTTTTTAAAGCCATGTATATAGACATATAATGTGTCACTTTTAACAATGAAATACCTTTAAATGAAGAACATTAAGTGGTTCAGGATCCTCTATTCCCTCTAAATCGGCAAGCCTATAAGTACCATTACCCACTTTTTGAGTGATTATGTATGGACCTAACCAATTTGCTGTGAATTTGTCACAAAGATGTGGCAAAGCATTGGTGTTTTGTTGGTTCTCTTTGAGTACCAGATCCCCTACTTGAAATTCCTGAAGATGGACTTTAGCATTGTAAGCATGCTTGAGGCGGTCTTGATAAACTCATAAATGTTCTAATGCATTGACTCGCCTTTCATCTAGGAGCGTGAGTTGGTCCAGTCGTGCTTGTCTAGTTGTATCATCATCTATGAATTCTTGCAAGGAAACTCGTAAGGAGGGAATCTCGAGCTCAAGAGGCATAATAGCTTCAACTCCATAGACCAGGGAGAATGGTGTTGCTCCTATTGGCATTCGGATGCTTGTTCGATAAGCCCAAAGTGCCAACGGAATTTGTGTATGCCAATATTTATGATTTTCTTTGACGAGTTTCTTAAGAATGGCAATCAAGGTCTTATTGGTAGCTTCAGCTTGTCCATTTGCTTGTGGGTAATAAGGAGTTGAGAAACTATGTTGGATATTATATTTCTTGTAGAGTGCTCGAACATCCTTGTTCTTGAAAGACTTACCATTATCCAAAATGATTTTAGAGGGAATGCCAAAGTGACAGATGATATGATGGAGTATGAAATCCACAATTCGAGGTCCTGTCATATTGGTTAGAGGTATTGCCTCAACCCACTTTGTGAAGTATTCCATGGTGGTTATGATGAATGTGTGTTGTCCCGAAGAAGAGGGTGAGATCTTGCCAATTAGGTCCAGGCCCCATTGTGAAAAGGGCCAGAGACTTTGTATCGGTTGTAAAGCTTGTGATGGTACGTGAGTTAAATTGGCATGTGTTTGACATTGTTTGCAATTTTTGACATATGTGCAACAATCATGTTCCATTGTGGGCCAATAATAACCCATGCATAATAGGCACTTTGCAATGGCCATTCCACTAAAATGGCCACCACAAGTACCATCATGGGCTTCCTCTATGGCCCTTTGGGCCTCCCCAGCTTCGAGGCATCAAAGCAAAATTCCATCATAACCTCATTTATACAACACATCACCCAAGAGAACGAAATGGGCTACCCTTTGCTTGAAAGCATGTTTGGCAGACCGAGACATGTCCGATGGGAGTGTTCCAAATTTTAAGAAGGCTACAATGGGGCCTGTCCAAGACTCACATGATTCCGTGTGGATAAAGCAAACATCTTTTCCATATTTTGGGTCAGTGCGAACAACGATCGCTTTAGAGATTGTTGAGATTATTAGGGGCTGAACCTCTCCTAAGTCATTCTTTGGAATCAAGGATCCAAGAGAGGCCATTGCATCTACAAATCTATTAGTCGAACGAGGTAAGTTATTGATTTCATACCATTCAAATGTTGAGAGCAATTTCATTGCTACTTCATGATAAAGCTTAATGGTAGGTTCTTTGCATTGGTATTCTCCAGTTACTTGTTTGACCACAAGTTGAGAATCCCCAAATATTCGAATACACTTAATACCCATAGCTATAGCTGATTGAAGACCTAATATTAAGGCTTCGTACTCTGCTGTGTTGTTTGTACATGAGAAGTCTAACTTGAACGATAAGGGGATAGGAATCCCCTGTGGTGTATGAAAGACAACTCCCGCACCTTGACCTTTCTCGCACTTAGATCCATCAAAGAATAATGTGATATCGACATCTTCCTCGGGAATGACATCGTTGTCTACTTCAGTGACTGAAAATACCGAATCATCTGGGAGCTCAATAATCAAAGGATGATCACTAGGTTGTGGAGCTTCCGCAAGTTGATCAACGATAACCTGACCTTTAATGGATTTTTGGCTAATAAATTTGAGATCAAATTCTATGAGTAGCATTATCCATTTAGTGGTATGGGTGTTGTTATAAGTGTGAGACATCATATAACGCAGAGGATTTTCTCTAGCTATGACATAGGTTGTTTGACTTAGCATATAATGTCGAAGTTTCTTGGTGGCTAAAACCACCGCTAAGCATAGTTTTTCTACATAAGCGTATCATGTTTCATAGCTTACCAACGTTCGACTAATGTAATAGATTGCTTGCTCTTGATTTTGTTCATTTTTATGTGCAAGCATTGTCCCTAAAGCAGCCTCTATAGCTGAGACATAAAGATGAAAAGGGACCCCCGACCTAGGAGGAGTTAAGACTGGTGGTGAAGTTAGATAGCGCTTGACATCATCAAATGCTTTTTGACATTCATCTGTCCATACGAATGCTACCCCCTTTTGTAGCAAGTGATTAAATGGCCTGCATTTATCGAAAAGTTGTGCAATGAAGCGTTTGATCGATTGAATTTTACCTTGCAAGCTATGCAATTCCTTGAGGTTAGTTGGGGGTGGCATTTCTATGATGGCCTTAACCTTATTTGGGTCCACTTCAATGCCTCTTTTGGAGACAATGAATCCTAAAAGTTTACCAGAGGTAACGCCAAAGACACACTTTTTGGGATTTAACCTCACCTTATACTCTAGAAGTCGGTCAAAAATATTTTCCAAGACATCAACATGTTCTTGTCGGGTTTTAGATTTAGCCAAGAGATCATCTACATAGTCTTCAATGATTTTGTGCATGTAATCATGAAAGATGTAAGTCATGGCTCTTTGATAAGTAGCTCCTACATTTTTGAGGCCAAAGGGCATAACCCTGAAACAAAATGTTCCCCAAGGTGTTGTGAATGTTGTTTTATGTTGGTCATCAGGATTTATTCGAATTTGGTTGTATCCTGAAAAATCGTCCATGAAGGAAAGCATTTCGTGGCCTGCACAGGTATCGACAAGAGTATCAATGTTTGGTAGAGGGAAGTCATCCTTAGGACATGCTTTATTTAGATCTCGAAAGTCATTGCAAATGTGTATCACTCCATTAGGCTTGCGAATGGGTACCATGTTTGACAACCACTCAGGATAGTCAATAGGAATGATAAAATGTACGTCTAACAATTTTTGTATTTCCTCTTTGACTATGAGGGCTATGGTAGGATGCATTCTCCTAAGTTTTTGTTTGACCGGCTTGGCGTCAGGATGCAAGGTAATATTGTGGACAACAAGGTCAAGATCAAGGCCAGGCATATCCTTGTAGGACCATGCAAACACTTCTTTCTTTTTCTTGAGGAGAGCAATGAATTGCTCTTGTTCATCGGGTGTTAAAATTTTTCCAAGCTTGACAATTTATGGGTTGTCAGGATCTGAACTAAGGTTCACATCGATGGTATCTTCAATGGACATATGTGAACCTTCCTCAAGTTGATGTGGTGTTGGGATCAGATTAAAGTCATCTAAGATGTTTTCTAATTTTTCTTGCTTATCGTTGTCTAACTCTGCCTGAAAGACCTCGGGACCATTGGTAAAAAGTGATGGAGGTGAAGGTGGTGGTGAAGGAGGAATGTAGTGGGCCGAAGCCTTTAGCAATTCCTCGGATAGGGTGAACTCCAAAGAGGAGGGTGTGGAGGAAATCTGGTTCAAGTCAATAAGGCTAGTGTCAATTGGAATTGGCCTAGCCAAATCGTATGGATTACGGAGTGGGGTAAATAAGTCAATAGGATTCATATTGACCTAGCGGAAGGTAGGATGGTTTGGCCGAATGGGCAGATGGAACAATTGAATCGGAACCGATGTCGAGGCATGGTATCCCTATAATAGTGAACGTGAAAACATTAGAGCAACACATTTTTGATTTTTTTTTTGAAATGTTTTGTTGATTTTGATTTTTTTTTTGAAATATGTACATATGTTACAATTCTTGGCTTATGTGGGTGGCTCAAGGTAGATTACCAGGTGGATCATCTTGTTCTTGTGGAAGAAGCAAGCAGAATATGGGATGATGGATGGGGAACATTCGGAGGTAAAACTCTTCCTATTGGGTGATGGGGACAATGGGTTGTGACTCCTCTTCAGAATCGTCAGAAGCATTTGACATGACCTCAAATTCTTCATAACTTTCATCATCGGAATCAAAGATAGGATAGGTGAAGTTGATGGGATCATCTTCGTTTACTTCATCCATGCAAAGTTCTTGAAGGGCTTGTTCAAGAGAAGATGTTGAGGGTAATGGGTGGATGGGGTGATCTTCATCATTGAGTGTAAGCTTTTTAAAGGCTTGCTCAAGAGAAGTGGTGGAAGACAATGGGGTATAGCCTAAACCGGAATGATCATGGGCGCCTCTATATGGGACCTCTAAGATATCATGCATTCCTTGCTCATGGGAACCTAGACCTTGACCTTGCCAATGGAACATATTAAAGTATCGAGCTGGAAACTCCTCTATGTTAGGTATGTTGGCACGCCTAGGCTCATGTGGTTCTTCGAGTGGGTTTGCCTCAGTTGAGAAATCCAACCCTCCATAAACAAATTTAATGTTATTTGGAGTGGCACTCATGTCATAAATAGTGCCTATGGATAAAGAACGGTCTCGAGGACATCCAAAATCCTTAGCTGTGGGAATGGCTAGGGGTGTAATGGTGACGTCTTGGACCACGTACTCACCAATGCTTAGATTAGTGATGTGGACTATGACTTGGGTTGATGAGGTGGATGGTGAAGGCTCAGGTGGCTCTGGATTGGTTGTGGATGGTGGTGAGTTAAATATGTCACAATATGAAAGTTTGACTTGTGACACATCGGTTGATGGAGTGGGATTGGATGGCGGTGTGGAATTAGAAGATGGAGGATGGGATAATGATGAAATAGAAGAAGTGGTTGTAGAAGAAGGGGTAGATGTGATGTATGATGTGCTAATAGTAGACTTACTATGACCACATGTACAAGAAGAAATGGATGTTTGAGGAGGTGATGTGATGGGTAGTTCCTCTATGATGGGAGCCTTAGAAGAAGATGGAGATGGATTAGAAGAAGGTGGATTAAAAGATGATGTGGGTGGATTTGATGATGGTGCCAAGAATAGATGGGTGGAAGGTAACATGGATTCATAAGGATTTGAAATGAAATTACAATACTTAAAAGGTTCGACATCCGTGGGGATGCAATGGACTTGTCCATCATGAACATATTTCAAGCATTGGTGGAGAATTGAAGGAACACATTTCATTTCCCTCATCCAAGGTCTACCGAGGAGTATATTATATGCCATGGCTCCTTCCAAGATGTGAAACATTGTGTGCAACGTTTTGGCCCCTACTTCTATAGGTAAAACAACAGTGCCAACTATGGTACACAAAGCATCGTTAAATGCTTTGAGGGTGAATGATGATTTGGAAATGTGGGATGGAGGTAATTTGAGGTGGATAAGGGCAATGGTAGTAATGATATTGATTGATGAGCTAGTATCAATTAATACTCTTTTGAATGGCTTTCTATCTATTAATGCCATTATGTGCAATGGAGGGTCCACCGATTTCAAACTCATTGATTTTATCTCAAAGTCGTAGAAGGTAATTGATGGTTCCATGCATGTTCTAACACTCCCTACAAAGTTGTTGAAGGCATTAGAGTCTTGGGATTCTAACTCAATTGACTTGAGTATTTCCATTAAAGCTTCTCTATGCCTAGGGGATTGTTGGATAAGCTCATACACAGAAATCTTGGCTGATGCCATTTTCAAACTAGTGGTTAACCAGTTGGTTAAGGTTACCACTGGCCTTATTGGATGAAGGATGGGTGGATTAGATGGGTTGGATAGATTGATTGGTGGAGATGGATTTGGTGATGTTTGGATGGGAGGTGGGTTCGAAGGTTGTTGAGTATTTTTTTGATTTTGCCTTTGCCCTCTAGTGACCACATGGATTGCTCCTACAAAGTTTTGGTATTGTTGGACATGATTTACTTGATTAGGAGGTGGTTGTTGATTGTTACCTCCTATATTATGTTGGACCTCCCCATGGTTAGGTAGAGGTGTCTGATATATGCCCAAATTTTGATTTTGTGGAGCTAAGGGGTTATCCACGTTAATGGCCCCTAAGTCTATGAGGTCTTGCACTATGTTTTTGAACACATGGCAGGAATTGATATCATGCCCATTTTGTCGATGGTATGGGCAAAACAAGTGCTCTCTATAACTTTTAGGCCTTTTGGTGGGATCATCGGGCCTAATGTCTGGCAAGGCTAATTTTTTGGTCTCATACAACCTTTGAAATATGGATGAATATGATTTCACTAAGGGAGTGTATTGACGTTGGGGTCGATTGAATTGGTGGCGGGTAGGTTGTTCCACAGTTGGCATTGTGTTTTGTACCATTGGTGCTTGGGTTACTGATGGGACCGCATGATAGGAAATTTGTTGTTGCACTAGTTTTTGAGCCATTACGGGCTGGCTCATGACCACTTGATTGACTTGATTAGTTGTGTTAGCCGTTGAGGCTTGTGTGGATTTGGTTTGGCCAGATTGATTATTTCGGTATTGGCCCCTATTTTGCCATTCTTTCTTCTTAGGCTTAATGACACCCTCTTGGATTTTTATCTCCTCAATGACACTAGCCTGTGCTAAAGCCTCCTCAAATGTTCTATAAGTATTGAGTTGTAGCATCCAAGAGATGGGTTTTAAGCAACTCTTGGTAAAAAGTTTGATAATTTCTTCCATTGGGAGGGAGAATGGCAACTTTGTTATGACTGCCCTCCAACGGTTTCCAAAATCATAGATAGGTTCCTCATCCCATTGTTTCAAATAATATATATCCGATAAGGACACCTTATTTTTAATATTAAGGGCGAAGCATTCCAAGAATAGATCTATCAATTGATCAAAAGTATAAATACTATGTGTAGGTAATTGATTGTACCATTCAATGGCATCTCCCCCTAATGTTTGAGGAAACGTTCGGAGCATAAGAGCATTATCATCGCTAATCCAAAAACATATGTGGACAAATGAACTCACATGCTCCTTAGGATCCTCGGTTCCCCTGAACTTGTCAAATTTTGGTATCGTAAAATCTACCGGATATGGCGGTGATGGTACCGATGGATGGATTGGTTGATGGATCAGTTGGCTTAATGTGAGCTTTTGGCTCGTTATCCCTGGTGAGTTTTGCATCAACTGATCGATTTGCTTTTGCATTGCCTGGAATCTAAGATCTTCTACTAGAATATGAGGACCTTGGATTATGTGATGGTTGGTTGATGGGTTGGATGGTAGATGTTGGGGTGTGACCAACATGGTGTTGTGGAATGGATTGGGTTGGGTATGTGGAGAATATTGATGGTTGAAATATGGGGATGATTGATGAAGATGATGATGGAGAAATGGATTGTGTTGTTGGTTAGTGGCAATGTTGATTGGTATGGTGGATGTGTGGAGTGGTGGTGGATTGGGGATGGACACTATGGAATATTGAGGGACCCATGCTGAATTTTTATTGGTGAGCGGAGGTTGATTTGGAACTCCTTGGGTCATAGGGTCTATGTAAGCTGACTGTTTTCCTTTTGTTCATTGTGAAAGCAATCTGTTGATGAGCCCTAATGTATCCGTAAGTTCCTGATTTGACCATGTGTCGAATGATGGGGTTGTGGTTGGATGAGATGATGGATGGGTTGATGATGATGGATGATTAGACATGGTCATGTTGATTAGGTGAGATGATGGAGATGTGGATGACACAATCATGTTGGCTAAGTGGGATGATGGAGGTGTGGATGATATGGTCATGTTGGCTAAGTGAGATGATGGAGGTGTGGATGATGATGGATGAGAGGACATGGGTATGGTGCAAGTTGCATTTGATGTTACAACTTGGAGGCTAGGGACTTGTGAGGCAACATTGACATACTCCTCATACAAGGGGTTGGTATAGGTGGATGTGAGATAAGTGTTTGGAACACTTGGGCTTTGTGGTGGTTGGCTCATGGAGGAAGGCATACCATATTCATAACTCGAATTAGGATATCCTTGGGCAAGGTAGGTGGTAGCCAATTTAGATTCTTCAAAACCTTCTTGGCTAAGGGGTTCTAAGACATAGTTAGAAGCCTTGTAAAGGGCCTGCACTCTATCCATGTCTATGTAGGTGGTGGTTGTCTCCACATTGTGTGAATGTGTCTCTACTTGAGAGTGGGGTGGATGGGATGATCCAGACAAAGTAGTCTAAACCATATTGGATGGGGCTACCGAAGTAGTGGGCTCATGGGAACTATTTTCCATTAAACTACTTTGGTTTATTATTTTCTTTTGTTGTCGTGTTAGCACCATAAAGTAGTTAAACCAAAGATTCAAAGCTTATCTAAATCACACAAATTAACAACTTTTCCAAAATTTAAAGCAAAGAAAACAATCAGTCCTAGGTTTCACCGTGTGTGGCTTACCTTGTTCATTAATTATTTTCTTTCATTAATGTGAAGTTCCTTTTAGAATTGTTGGCTTGTGTGTTTTGATGTAACTTAATCTTGTTTAATGAAAAACAAAGGTAAAAACTAAGGTTGGCTGGGGCAACGAGATTCTTGTTGGTAATGACCTCCAACAAGTTTGCTCGAGGGTAGTCCTATGGTTTCTAGGGTAGATATTGGTGGATGGAAATCATGGCCACCATCACCAAATCTCAAGCAATGGTTGGTGATGAAATCCAGCCACTACTATTAAAAATGTGAATCGTGCAAGTGTGTGTGATTTATTTTATTAGATTTCTTATTCTCTATGGTGTGCAAACAATATTAAATATTACTAACTTCACTAATCTAAATCAGAAGCCAACACAAAGATGCAAATTTCACCTAAAGAGTGTAGAGTACACCCTTAAAATCCCCTGCCTACAAGTGATTAAAATCACAAGAGCAATCGGAGGGTTCATCCACCTCTCTACCAAAGGGGCCAGCCTAGGGCAGGATTACTTTATGCATCAAGATGTTGTTCCTATTTAGATATGCAAAATTAAAGTGATCTTTAACCCTAAAATGCAAAATCTAGGATGCGTTTCTATTTCATATGCACTCAAAAATGCAAACAATCACCTAGATCTACAAATTTTAGGACAAGAAATGAATTTGATATAATGAAACACACACAAACCCTAGATGTAACTTGCTACCGATTCTTTCCCAAACTGCTTAATGTTAAACCCAGAAACAACGAAAAATAGCAGCAGAATGCAGAATACGTAAATCACTAAATGGCAACCTAGGGTTATGAAACTTACTTGGAAGCCTTAGCTCTGCTCCAAATCACTACCACATGCAGTCGGGCGCCTATGTAGGTGCAACAGAGCACCTGTGTAGGTGTAGTAGAGCACCTACGGTTGTCTGTAGATGTTGTCAAACGCTCTGTGGATGCTCCTGAATGCCTACGTAATCTCTAAAAATGTTGCAGACTGCTTCAGAAAACCCTAGCGACGAAATCGATGATCTCTACGCTTCTAAAAATTCTTATAACAAACAAAAATAAAATTAAGTTAGCAAGGTAGATCTATTAAATAATGAAACCCTTGTGGGGTCCCACCATGATCGCCATTTGTGAAGACAAGGACATGACACTTAAATAAAATAAGGTAAATCAAATAACACAATGAAACACAAGATTGCACAAATGGATATATTCAATAAAACAGGGGGAGCCAATAAACTCCTTTTGATACAATCTATCCTCAATGAGGGTATTTGATACAATGATTTACAAAAATGCTAGGGTTCTTCGAAACCCTAGCTATAACAATGAAGTGTCTTCAGATTGATGTGTTCTTGCTTCCAATGGGGTGAGTGGGCTTTGGATATCCTATGGAGGGCCACTCCAACTTCAACAATCATTCAAAAATATGTGAAATCTATAGATCTACATACACAAAAATAGAGAAAGGGGTTAATAACACCTGTGAGGGCTCCACAATGTGAGGCCCTCAGACATCAGTAAACCCTAACTAAAAATGGATCAAATGGCATGCAAAATCTACAAATCATGTAACAAAATAAAACCAATAAAGATATACCTTGCTTGTGATGTTTCTTCACTTTGTTGTTGTAGTTTGACAGCAGATGGCATGATACAACAGGCTCTGGTTCACATTTCTATGGTTGCAGTAGGCTCGGACGCGCACTTGGCAGGCTCTAACGTGAGCTTCGTAGGCTCTGGTGTGCACCTGCAAGATACAACAGGCTCTGGAGAGCGCCTACAAAATACAATAGGCTCTAGTGAGCGCTTCGTAGGCTCTGCAGCGAGCCTCGCAAGCTCTGGAGGGTGCCTATGGGTTAGGGCAGAATATATAGAAGTAGATCTAGGGGGTGGCGATGAATGCGATGGATGGATGGGGGTTGTGATGGTGATGGAGGATGAATGGGGGATGGCTGGAACAACAGAAGTCTTGTTGGCTTAGCTAGGGCTTTAGATCTTCAAACTCTATCTCTCTCAGCTTCGCTAGGGCTTCAACAATGACTCCTCCAGGGTGCAACTTCTAATCTCAAGGTTCCAGGGTTTGGGCATTTGCAAATGCCCCTATTTATAATCCAACCTAGGGTTTTCTTAGGGTTTTAGCCTTACACTTTTGATCGTGTGGCTAAGATTAAATTAGATCCTAAGGTTGAGATTACTTTTTAGATGTGGCATGGATTAATGAAGATGGACGGTGGGGATTAGATTGGATCGGACGATTGTGGTTAATTGAGTTTATAAATATATATTTTATAATAAATATATTATAATATAATATAAAATATTATATTAAATACAAAATAATATTAAAATAATCTCAATTGGGTTAGGAAATGGCGGGAAAGGTGGAATTGGGCCAAATAATTGGTGGGAGAGGTGTATGGTGGACAAGTGGGTGGTGGAATGGTTAGGATGGAGGATTAGTGGTTGTAATTTGGTGTCTACACCATGTTAAATCTATGTATCTCTTATGTGTGATGATTTTTGCATTGCTTTACTATTGTTATTGATTATATTAGTTAAAACTGCTTTGGAAAGTTATTGCAATTGTTAACATTGGATAATCTTGATTGGGAATGAAAAGTAAAATTTGTATCTTATATTGTTCACCCCCCTCTCAGTATAAGCTTGTGTTCTTCAAAAGTAAATTTGTAGAAAATTAAAAATATAAGTTGTGAAGGTGATGCACCAAGATCAAGGTTTCCCTTCTGACTACATGAACGAGATGGAAGTAAACACATTCATCATAGTCTAATAGCTAGAATTTGAACACACTTCATCACACATAGCCCATAATTAAAAACACACTAAAGAAGTACGATGAAGAAAAAACCGTCATAAATTCCATTCATGTGCCAAAATAATTACAAGGCATGTGGTATGAAGAGGCTTGATGCTCCTTAGATAGAAACTCAAGGTTTAAGCCTTACTCATACAATCGAGGAGTGAAAGGAAAGGATTTCAAGGCCATATATGAGGCATGAGTAGGTAGCTGTAAATGCCTTTACAATAGAATTATAGGCCTATTTATAGGATGAGATAGGGATATTTCCCTCCAAAAACCTACATTGAAGGTTTTCATATTATTCTCTATTCTACAACCAAAATCCTTCTACAACTATAGTTGGTAGCTTCAAGGTCTCTAGATTTATGGCCATCCATATTGGAGGCTTTTAGGCCCTTGGATGGTAAGTTGCTACTACCATCTCTCATTGTTGTGGCTCTAGGGTGGTTATCATCAAGTTCTTGCTAGGTTCCTCCCTAGAATATCCTACTTGCTAACATAGCAAGTATGGCCTCCTTGACTAGCACAAGCTAGTAGGGTAGGCTTACCTATGTGATGGGTGGAAACTGTAGCTACCACATGGATGGTTCTAACAAGCCAAGCTACAAATTCAACTTTATTATTCCAAGATAATATCTTAACTACCTTCTAGACTATATTTTTGTATTTGAGAATGACTACCATGTGTCCCTAGCTAAGATGGGATTTTCCTTTGGCTAATGGTGGGCCTTCTCTAATCATGCCCTACTTCTCACCTCCTTTTGCTTCTACCTAGTTTCCATGTGTTTGAACTTAGCTATGGTGAGACCCCATTTTTTCTCTTTTTCTTTCCCATTAAAATATTAGCACAAGTCATCAAATGGAAAATCAACAACTTATGGGCCTTTGCACCCTCAAGTTGTTATCTTTAAGCAAAAAAGGAGAATTGACTATTGATTTGGGATCCTATGGCTAGTGTGGATTGAGATATTTCTATCTTCCTTTTTTGTCATAAGGCTTGCACCCACCCTCATGACAGAAGGTAGGTTGCATATTTTGACTCCTATTTTTGGCTTGTCTAGATTCTGATTGGACATTTGAGTGAAGCAAGACTATGAGAAAATTTTCCTACAATATTTACAACTCCCATGGGTTCTTCATCTTGCTAAAAAAGGGAAAACTCTGGACTACTTGCCTTGTTCTTAGGCATGGATTCAAAAATATAAATTGAGGAATACTCAAAATATGAAATAACATAAAGGAAAGAAAAAGTGAGAAAGGGGGTGGGGGAACCTACTAAGGTGAAATTTTGATCATATAGGATTTCAATTCCTCTCACTCCTCTTTGAGGGATGCTCTCACTTCTCAAAAGTGATAGTAGAGCCTTTAGAGCTTGACTTACCTCGTGCATGAAAATTCTACCACTCTATGAATAACCTTTTGCACCTGTACTTCAAGCTCCATTGAAGGTTTGATGGTTCTTTCAATATATCTGGTACAGAGGAGCTCTGGTGGTTTTCAAGAGTTTTCCTCCTTTCTTTCTAATCCTCTAATATCTATGTGTATTCTTGGTCTGATAGAGAATTATTATCATTTTTCCAAGGGGAGGATGAACCTTCTTGAACCAGGAATTCTATGGGACCTCGTAAGCTAGCAACCGCGATCAAAAGTATTGCCTAGGCCATACACTCCTATACTACTCATTATTTGTTGAAGGTATCCCATATTTTCCTTAATTTTCCCAACCAATCCTAAACACCAATAACTAGTAGCCCTTGATCACTTATTATTATAATTCAATCTTAGAATTTTTTTGCTTTGGTCATTCTTCTTGATCCTACCACCAAGGTCTGTTTAATTTTTTATATTATTTCTATACTCTGTTGGGACATTATGCTGATAAAATTGATCATTTGAGAAATTGAGGCCATGGAATTGGATAGTACAAACCCCTCTTATTAGCTCAGAGGTGTTTTGTTTCAAGGCTTATGAGCTTTTCTTCTTTTCTTCCTCAAGCTTTTTATGGAACTCAATCGATCAACCAATTCATGATTTTTTCTTTGCTCCTCCTCTAAGAGATCAATCATTTTCTAAGCACTTACATTCCATTCTATTTTATTTAGGAGCCCCTTGATCTTGACCTATGAGCTCTTGAGGATGTTCTTGACCTCTTTAAGCTCCTTTTTCCTTTTCTTTAGTTTTCTCTTAAGGGCCATGAAATCATGCTTGATGATTTTGTCTGTTTGCTTAGCCATATCATTTGTATCCCTAGCTCCAACACCTTGGAGGCTAATGGACACCAGGGTCACTTGATAATCATGTGACTACATTTTCCCTTCTAAATTTGATACCATTGGGTTCATGTAAGAAAAGTGAAGAATTATTTCCTGTATATCAATATGGCTCCTAAGTCCCCATTCTTTCGATCTAGCTACTCTTTTGACCTCCTTCTAGGTGTACTAAGAGTCTTTCTTCTAGATTTGTTTGAAATGTGGTGATACAGCTAATACAATAACAAAGCCATGTGAAATAGCTAGATGACTTTTTTGAGGAAGTGGTGGTAATATAGGCTAGAAAAATAGGCAATATGAAATAGGTTGAGGGATAACAGGGAAGGATAAGAACCCTTTTTTAATGTGGGTTGAAGATCAACTTTTGGGGCGGCTAGAGTAGAAGCAAATGGAGTGAGGGCTTTAATATTTGACAGTGAAATTCCCATATGGAAAGTAGGTATAGTGGGAGCTCTATAAGGGTGGGTGGCCACCAAGGAGATGGGAATATAGGATTGCACTAGTGAGCTTAACACTAGAGGTGGTGGGGAATTTATGGCTAACATAGAGGGGAGAGGGGTGCTATATGCCTCTTCAACTACTTGGGGTATAACAGCTTGAGGATTTACCTTGGAAGATTCATTTTCTTCTTAGTAGATGAAGGGTTGGCATCATGAGATGACTCCTTTTATTTCTACTATGTTGAGGTAGATGGTTGGGGCTATGACTCTATGGTTAGGACATGTTGCTCAGGTGCTATAACATCTATGATCCACAAAGGGAATTCCCCTACTTGTATGTTTTCTTTATAATTCACTTCTTTTGTTGTCATCTCCTAGGTAATCATCTACTTGAATATATCTCCACTACCTCTACCTACATTTGTGCTTCCTTCATTTTCCTGCTCCTTGTCCTAGTTCTCCTAGAATTCCACGTCCTTATCTATCTATCCAAATACAGGTGCAGTATTTTTTATCCTCTACTAGAGTTCTCACCAGGCATTAATATTTTCCATCTTCCACCCTTTCTTTGTTAGGAATTTTAACTTAGCTATATAAATTTGGTGTTTTGCATCTACTTCACCCATATTCATATAAAATGTCTCATAATCCTTCTTCTTTGATGGTGGAATTTATGTTTGCTCCAAAAATTGCTTTAAAAAGGGTGTGGCATCTTTGTCCATGTGTTTTCATACAACTCTAGGTCTATCTAGGACTCATCCACAAGCTCTATCGATTTCTTGAATTTTTCTAACCACTCTATGAGCATCTTATTAGGATCATATTTCCACTTCCCTAGTGCCTTCTACAATCTAATGTCTTTGAGTTTCTTCTCTAAGAGTTTGTGGATCCTCCGCTTTAGTAGGGTGATGTTTTTATGAGTGAAAGGAGCTTGAAAATTTTGTTCTTATTTCTGCTACTCATGTAATTTGTGTCAATGAGGTCCATCTGGTAGATCACTTCTATTGTGAAGACCCACTCAATTATATGCTTTGGCAACCAGTAGGTATGCTTGCAAGAGTCATTTATCCTAATGAGAGTCCTATATTTGGTAAAGAACCAATATTTGGGGTTTTTGTCCTCCAAGAATTTCTTAAAATCTACCATGAGTTGCTTAGGCTCTTTCCCTTTAAGGGTCATCAACATTGAAAGCATAACATTTTCAAAAAAATCATAATATGAGGAAGAGGACTTCCTCAAGCTCTTTGTCTAAGAGGAAATAAATCATTGATGACCCAACTCATCTATAGAATTTATAGCTAGCCTAATATGCATCCATGATTTTGAGATGATATTAAATGGGCCAAGAATGTTGAGAACTAGAAGAATCGAGTCTCTTGAAACTTGACTATCCCCTCATGAATATTATCAGTAATGTAGTTGATGAAGTCAAACACCACCCTTTCTCTACTAGCGTGTGCCTCATTTGATATAATACTTAGACCTGGGTATAGAACAACTCCTTATCCTATTTTAGGCTAAATATAAATACCAAAATCCTTGTGGCATCCCTAACACTCCCCTTTAAATTTGTAATATCTAGGGGGAATCTTGGTAGCTCATTCCTCTAATGCCACACTCGTCCTAGAGATAAGCCAACTTACCAAGGATTACATTATAAAGCTCAATAGCATTTTCAAAATCAATTATGGTCCTCCCTATCTCCACCATTAATATTTTTCAAATTAAATGGGCCTAGATGATGACCTTAATGCCTCCATTAGGAGATCAAATATCTTCACTCTTGGGATTGTAAAATTCAACATATATAATGACTAACTTGAAATAGTTGTGCACCTAAAGCACCATGTACTGAGCTAAGGTGTTGCTCTAGATTTGAGCTCTAAAGCACTCATAGAATTTTTTCTTGAAATGTTCCAACACCCCATTCTTCAATATCTTGGTCCTCGACAATTTGGGGTCTGGTACCCCTCCACTATGTCTATGTCTCTTAGGAGTTTAGGGCCAACGGACTAAGAATTCAAGGCCATCATCTCTTGGCTAGAGGTGGATAGGGAGGCATCTAATGAAATGGGAATATATCTTGCTCTAAACATGGGGTTGTATATGCTACTTCTTCTCCTCTCAATTGCTTCTTGAACACTTTTATGCATATAATATCTAGTTAACTTGGGCTTCGCTTTTGCTTTGTTGCTTTGAAATTCTGGGATCCTTTGAAGATTATGACTATAATAAGAGATTTGAGGGATGAGATTTTCTTTTTTAGAGATTTGAGGGATGAGATTTTCTTTTTTATAGATCCTCCCTTGGGATATTAGCATGCAAATCAACTTAAAATTCTCCATGCATGCAAAATATTCTCTTTTTTGAGAGAGGCGGGAATTTTTTGTTGTTGTTTCAACCTTGGTTTGTTTAACTTTTTGAAATGATTATAACTTCTTCAAGTTGTAGAGCCCTTTGTTCTATGATATTGACCATATTATTTTCCATGAATTTATAGTATAGATGCCAAAACTTAATATATATGGCACTCAACTCAACACATTTAATTTGCACACATTGCTTTAGTGGGGAATGACTGGTGTGGCACTAACACCCTTTGCTTCAAATTCAACCAATTTCATATTGGTTACATGCATAATTAATGTAGTAGGAAGGCATACTACTCCATAATGACTCAAATTCTTTCTTGTTTCCAATCAGAAAGGTCACATTACTCCTTGGTTCCTACAATAAATCTCTTTCATAAGATCCACAAACTTGTTGCAATGATTTCCCTATCATACCTTTGTATTCAACATATGCTCTCTAGGTGTTAGCCATTACAACCTTGTAAGAAATAGTTTTGTGGTAGATTTTAGGATACACCTCCCTAAGTAAGGATTAAATTCTTGTGCCTCCTTAAGATCCTGATATTAAATCATGTGTCATCATTGATATTGATCACTTTTGGGATATCCTCTAAAAGTGGGACGGTCTCACTCAACCATTGATGATCTTCAATTCGATGATGGGTTTTGCTTTACCCTTTGTATATTTTACTCCCAGATTTAGATTACCAAATATTTTCCATGTGCTTGGTTTAAGAGTTGGTGTCACTTTACAAAGTCAAAACCCCCTAACATCCTTGTCCTTTGTTGATCTCTTGATAAAATGATTGATGCTTCTTTGGTGAAGGACTTCTAATCATCAAGAATTTATCCCCAATATGGATCCATGTGTACCCATGGAGAGATGCCTCCTTTTGATTGAATAAAGGGGCCACCTTGATATTTACTTCATATTTTAGATGATTTATTTTACACTTTGGAAGGACCTAATTTAAAAGGAGAAAGGATTTCCCCCTCTCTCTTACACACTTTTATAATATTACATCATACCTATTGTGATGGGTCATCCTATTCTAGCTATATCAAATGTCCCACTAGAATCTGACCCTCATGTCTTAGATACCCATTGCTCTAGGTAGTCATCACAAATGTATGAATGCATCTCATCCATATAGTTTGATTTTGATGTCTTTTCTTCAGTTACATAGGCTTTTTATTCTTTGATCTCCATGGATGGGATTTGATCTACGTGGTGCATATAGAGAGGTTCTGATGGGATATTCAAATTGGTCTCATACTTAGTTAAAAGTAGCATGTGAGTCCAGTCCAAGAAAAAATGCCTTTGATTTTGGCAATGAATTCCCTTGAGAGGCATATTCCAAATGTCGTCAATATATCAATCAGCATTATATCTTGTTATACCATTAGATCAAGGTAAGTTTGGAGAGCCATGGAAATATCCCATACTAATCCAAATATTAGTACTAGAGTACCATCTAGCTAAATCACCCTATTACTAGTAAGCTCACATGTTAAGCCTAATCCATTTGATACTCTTTTAAGCATGACTAAGGTGCTTGACCCAGAGTCCAAATAATTATAAATTAGCTTATCTTCATAGATCAAGGTAATATTAAATGGTATAGGCTTGGGGTGGTTGAACTGCAAGCTGGAGACTTGTAGCATAATGGTGTATTTTGTCTGCGTAGCTCCTTTTCCTTTTGGAAGCCCTCTTCCAAATGCTTCATCTTCTCTTGAATGGAGAGGGCATCCCAAAGAGGCATGACTATGGTGGACTTCCATAGGCAGTCTACCACATTGAAGGATCAGATGGAAGGATCCTTTGGGATAGTGTTTGATGTTGTTGAAAACTTGGACCTTTATGTCATTAGAGGTGATCTTGAAGGACTAATAGTGAGCTACTCTGGGAGCTTTGGGGTTTTCCTTGCAATCGTCAAAATTACTTAGGCCTGGCTATCTGGTAGAGTTTGCATAGGGGTGCTCCTTCAATTATTTGCTTTTCTACCCTAGGGTCTAGGGTTTTATGAACTAGATCTCCCTTTCTCTTTGATGACCTTCCTCTTAACCTTGGTGATGTAGTCTAATCCAACTTGTGGCCTCCCAAAAGCTAAGGTTCCTCCTTCATCTAACATAGAATATACTTCTACTTCATCTTATGCATTGAAGGTCTACTATGAAATTAAGGAATTATCAAGTAGTGGCATATTCGGAGGCTATGAGGCAAGTTCTAAACTAAGCATCTATAATTTTGACTATGAAAATGGGGGAATATTATGATTGAGTGAAGTTATTTTGACTTCTTAAGATTCATTTCTAACATGAAAGTTAGAAGGGTAATAGTCGAGTGTAGGACAATACCATTCACTAGGATATTTGACATAATTATTTTGCATGGTGATCAAGTTTCAAACTAGGTTTGGAGGCATTTTTTATATGGATACTAGCATGGGTACTGTGTTGAGTTAGAGCCTATGATCAATTAGGATATCTATTGGTTAGAGGTGGAGGCTTTTGATATCCATTTGGAGGTAGTTAGGCATTCTAATTTCCTTATTGGAAAGGGGATTTTAGGTAGTTTTGGTAGGGAAACCTTTGAATATTTTATCATATTTTTAGGTTTATGATATCATTGAATAAAGTCCTCATTATATTCCATATTTCATCAATTTTAGTAGCATAAGGATGGATTTTAATTAGGTCAAAATTTTGAGCTTGCTCTAAACTCGTGCTAAGATTAGTCAAACTGGTGAAGGGTTGGATGGTTGGGGCAAGGTGATGTAAAGGTTGCATGGATAGGAAATAATGGTAGATGTGGTCTATAAGCTAGCCACATTCTTTGGATTATATAATTTTTAACTTAGATGGCTATCCTATAGGCTTATGCTATTGATTTTCCTCCCTTAGACTTGATCATCATGGAAATTTCAAAATTAAAAGTTTTCAAGTAGTAGATAAATGTCATACCCAAGGGAGGTCAAATCTCATTGGGGATCTTTTTCCAAGTCTTGTGGAATCAAACATTTAAATTACCCATTGTATCTATGAGCACCCTTTTGATGGTTTCTAGTTGCTTTAGGAGAGACACCATGTTTACCATATCTCTAAATATGCTTATTGGGAGGTCTACTAGTTGGTCCCAACTTTTGACTAATTAAGGATTAAGGTCAATGTACCATTCATGAGCTTTCCCTATTAAATATATTGTTAGTAGCCTTAGGTCTATATCTTATTTTTTTATGAAATGCTCCACACACAAGCTTACCAAGTGGTGTAAATGCTTTTTTGGGGTGACATCTTATTTCAAGAAATAAGGTATGTACTTGAGCACTAAGGCAAGAATCAAATCCCATACAATAGGTGGAGTAGGCGTGATCAAAGGATCTTTGTCATTCCACACCAAAAACCTTAAAGGAGGTAGTCTTAATAAAATTGTCATGTTACATCATTAGATTCTTTCCCTCACTCTTTGGTTCAAGGGTGACATCAACTCTTGTTGATTAGCTTAGGTGAAGGCTCTAGTTATAGGTCTTCCACTCATATATTTTTGGGTATTTGCCTTAAGAATAAATTTTCTAGGTGGGGAGATAATACTTCAACAAGCCTAAGAGATAGAGACCCTCACTAGAATCTCAATCAAACTCTATGGGAAAATTTCTTCAAATTCTTTTCTCTATAACAGAGTTTCCAAGTGAATCTCTTGATGCTTTGCTACAAGTATATTGACTTTGACATTCACCGAAATAAAATTCAAGAGTCTTATTTCAGTTTTATGGGTTAAACATAAATGCTTGTCCCACCAGGCATGCTAAATGGACTTTTGTTATCTCTAGATTTTTTGACCTATCAGGGCAACAACCTAATGTGCCTAGGACACTTGTTACCTGTATAATGGTCCACCTTAGCAGGACTATCCCTTATTGCTTGATTGATGTATTGGTGTGTTGATATTTAATACATGATCCTATTTTAATTTTATCAAGATGAGTTGATGGTTGTACTTTATGCTTTATAAAGTTGGATTATGTTATTTTTAGAATATGGTATTGCTAATGAATTTTGTGGTTGTAGGACCAGGTACTCTCATGGGTGGATTGGTATGGGACAACCACCAGAGTTGAGAGAAAAGGGAAATGATGGATGAATTTTCATCGATAGCCATAAGGGTAAAACCCTCATATAGATGCATTTGCATATGTTTGAGTAAAATGCATCATCGGACAAGTAGGTTGCTATAAAAGCAAAATAGCCCTTACCCTATGCATAGGGGATCTTTCGTAGGCATGTGATAACATTATAGTTATCATAAAGCCTCCTACTTAAGGAAAATAATTGTTTGTGCATATTTTTTATTGCATCTTAGTCTGGGAAAGGATAAATTTTAACAAGAACCCTTTTGTTGTTGCATTGTTTTGGAGCATGAAATTTGTTTGGTTAAGGATTTATCAAACAAAATATTAATAATAATGTTAGTATTATTAATACTTAAATTATTAAATATCTACATTAATGGTTAATATTAACATTCAATATTAATTAAATTAATTCTATAAAGTAAATAATTAGTTTTATTATTATTATCCTAATGTTAGTAATTAACACTAGCATTAGAAAACAATTGAAGTAATGAGATGAGCAATGCTTGCCCTAAGAGTATTAGTAAATTAATGTAAGCATTAATAAGTTAATAAATAAATATGAATAAAGTTCATATTTTAATAATGTTGGAAAGTTGGTAATATTGGAAAATTAGAAACGTTGGAAAAGTTGGCAATGTTGGAAATCTTTTCATAACATAAAATTGAAACATTACCCTAATTGTGCAATGGCTCATGAAGGAGGATGGGTGGCAGGCATGCATGCATTTCGAGCTACTTTTGATCCTTGATCTTCTTTTCTTTCGAGCATTATTTGATCTTCGAGGTTGCCAATTTTTTGGTATTGCTAGCTAGAGAAAGGATTCGAAAGGTGAAAGCTTGTGGAAGGAAAACATACTCGGAATTGCTTTAGAGGTATTCTTCCTCTAGTTTTTATTTGAATGAATAATGTTTAATATGTAGTTGCATTCCATTACCTTGCTCTTCATCATTAACGATAGCATTCCAAGCATAGCCAAATAGATTTACCTTGTTTTATATTATAATATATACATAGGAATATTTATATTATTAAACCTTGGGAATGGTTGGGTAGAAAATATATTCTTCTCCTACTTGAAATTCCATTTGTTGTGTAATATGTCTGGCTATTATCATTATTTGTTTTGAATCAAGCAAATTCCAATCCATCTTGTGTCGTCTCCTACTTTGGTACACTGTGATCAGTTTAAATTTTTAGGTGGTCATTTTAATGAAGAATGTTAATGCCACTCTATCAAAAGAAATATTCAAAATGTTTGTGTCATCTAAGAGTTGAATCCCTAGTTGTGCTTGTAAGGTCATTCATTGCAATATTCATACCACTACCCTCATCATTTATTATTTGTTCTAGTATTCCTCTACATTAAATAGAGCATACTCTTCCTAGCTTGAACTAGTAACTCTTGTCAAAAAGAGCAGGGCTCTTGCAAGATTTATAAGAGACATCCATGAAATCGTCATCTACCTATAGAAATCAAAATAAGATCACGCTCCAATTTCTATTATTATAATATTATATAATAGCGGTATGTAGAGGTGGTGAAGGTTAAAACTTTTTGGTTCTTAGGTAGGCTTATCACCATGGTTTTGATAGTTATGATCCTGGTTGAGGTAGTTTTCCACTCTTAGCCTGCACCTGTGACTTCTCTTTTAAAGTAACAATTGTATTCGAGCCTTCGTCCCTATGAGAAGATGGAGTTTTGTCAATACTTTTGCAAGTATGATGAATCTTAGGTTTTAAAGTTATTTGATTAAGTATATAAGCCTTGGATAATTTCATACTATATTAATCATATTATGTAGATGTATATATATTTATTAATTAATAGTTTTATTAAGACATTAGGATGGAGCTATTAATTAATATTGGGGATTTTTGCCTTATTGGTATTGATTAAATAATATGTTTGGTTATTTATCAATATTAATATATTGGTTGATCAATGGTTTTATTAAGTATAGAGATGGAACTACTAATATTGAAGACTTTTAATATTGAATAAATAATGTGTTTGATTATTTGTCAATATTTTAATTAATCAATAGTTTTATTAAGGAACTATTAAAGGCCTTGTCTTATTAATATTAATTAAATAATGTGTTGCTTAATAGCTAATATGAATTAGGTCCGAGATGTAGACCAATTGGTTCATCCAAACCCCATAAGAGGGGTGGAGGTCCAATATTCAAATCTCGGGTGTTGCCAAACTGAACGCTTGTCCCTTTCCTGGTGCTCTCAGCGGTGTAAAAGTTTTAAAATGATTGTGGCATGGCGGTTATAGGGGCGGACTATGCGAAGATTTGTGTGGCGGATTCTAGGGGCGGACAACGTAGAATACTGTGGCAGCCATAAAATCTAGACAGCCTACTCGGATTCATGGCGGCTACCGATTCCACCATGTAAAACAAAAATAGCTAATATTAATTTATGAAAATAATATTATAAATTGGTTTATTAGTGAAGTAATATTCCAATGTATTTAGTATATTCTAAATCTTAGGAAAAGGAAAGTTTTATTTGAAGGATTAAATAGTAAGATTTCCAAGAGATGGATGAGGCTTGAGTAGCTAAGGAATTCATAATCGAGATAAGTATGGGATTCTCTCAATGATATTTGCTTTGCATGAGCTTGCATTGTTGTATGTTTTTCTTGCATAGTGCATGTTAGGCTTGCATATGCATTCAAGAGTTGTCCTAATCCCTAAACTTACATTCAAGTTCGATGGAGAAGACCTATCAAGTAGAAGACTTTGAGAAAGAAGATGAGCTAGGGATCATTTATGTATATGTTGAAATGTAATTTTGTAATTGGAGATGATAAATACTTGGAAAGTATCTTGTGTGGAAATTATGTTATGCAAATATTATGATAAAGGAAAATATATATTGTAAACATTATTGTTATATTATCTTAAGATTTGTTCAAAGAATAAAATATGAATTAATATTTTTTCTTTATGTTAAATTTCCTTGGAAATGAATCATAAATTGCAAAATGAAAAAGTTGTGTTATTGAAGATATTGGTAGAATATAATGGATGGATTATGGTTAGGATTCTCCTAGATGTTGTTTTACTCTTCAAGTATTAAATTTGGAATGAAGTACCTAAATTCTTTAATATTTATCAATATGTTATGTTGATATTTAATTTTGAGCATGTTTCAATATAACACTCTTTTTCTTTTGTTGAAATGATCATAATTATTGTTTAGGACCCTTGGGTTGGAAGGGGGTTATTTTGGGCATGTTTTAGCACCATATTAGTAATCCCTAGAGTCAAGATGTACCCAATCCTAGTTGAGTTATGGTGAGACAATCAACTAGGTATTTGTGAATGATACACCCTAAGCGATGAGGCTTGGGTGGACCACAGCAGTGAGGCTTGGATAGTCCTAGTAGTGAGGCTTGGACAAGTCCTAACGGTGAGGCTTGGACGTATTTCTAGTGGTGAGGCTTAATAATATTAATGGTGGATTGGTATTGGATAATCCATAAGATCATTCACAAGGTAGTATAGTGGTGGTACCTTGCAATGAGGCAAGTGTGACCATGATCATTACTAGGTGAGTGGTAATGGTTTTAGTTATCTCATGGGGAGATGAAGCTAGCTAATAACTAAGGCATCACACTATAATAATCCTACATAGAAGGACTTATAAAGGATTGGGGAATAGGTGTCATATTTAAGTGTTATGGGCCTTAAATTATAATCCCTATGTTGTGGTCAAGTTGTCCTATACAAGTGAGTATGTGGGAAAATTAGGGGGACTATTGGAGGTATCTTTTCTAATGGTGAGGTTAGAAAAGTGAACCCTAGAGAATTACAAAATTTGTTCACTCCTATCCACTTGAGTGTCATTTATAGTGATAATAAACTCAAAATTGATTATGCCTTAATACTAATGAAAATATTGGGTCTTCTTTATGAGCTAATCCTTGTAGAGAAAAAAAATTACCTTTCTCCCTCAGGTCAATTTTGTGGGTTGTTACAACCTTGTGTAGAGCAACACATCAAGAAGCTTCAAAGTTTTTAACTGAAGTTATCTCCTCATTGGATTTTATTTTTGTGTGGTTTCAGACCTTGCAGGCTCAAACCTACTTTTTTGGGATCGAGGGAAAGGAAAGGGAAGGAAATAAAATGATAAAAAGCATAAAAACATAAAAGTAACTTGCAAGAAAATAAATTTATAGAAAACTAAAAAACCTAAGTTATGTGGTGAATGGGTTTCTCCTCCTAAGTGCATGAATGAGATAGAAATAAACACATTTACCATAGTCTAATAGCTAGAATTTGAACACACTTCATCACGCATTGCCTAAACTTGAAAATACACTAAAGAAGTAAAAATAGTCACAACTTTCATTTATGTGCCTAAATAATTACAATGCATGTGACTTAAATAGGCTCGATGTTCCTTAGATAACAAATCAAGGTTTGAGCCCCACTCATACAATCGAGGAGTGAAAGGAAAAGCTTACAAGGTTATATATGAGGCATGAGTAGATAGCTCCCAATGCCTTTACAATGGAATTATAGGCCTATTATAGGTTGGGATGAGGGTTTTTTCCTTCTAAAAATCTATGTAGAAGGTTTGTATATTCTTATCTATTTTGTAGCTAAAATCCTTCTACAACTATAGTTGGTAGCTTCAAGGTCTCTATATAGAGGGCCACCAATGTTGGAGGATTTTGGGACCTTGGATAGCAAGTTGTTTCTACCATATCTCATTGTTATGGATTTGCAATGGTTGCACCATTAAGTTCTTATCATGTTCCTACCTAGAATCTCCTCCTACTTGTTAACATAGTAGGTATGGCCTCCTTGACTAGTGTAGGTTGATCTTCATCAGCCAATGATGGATAATCTCTTAACTTCCTTTTAGACTATCTTCTCATATTTGTGAATGATTACCATGTGTCCTTGGTTGAGATAGACTTTTCTTAAGTCAATGGGGTTCTTCTCTTACTATGCCCCAACACTCACTACCTTTTGCTTTCACTTTGTTACAATGTGTTTGGCCTTAGCTATGGTGGGACCTCATTTTTCCTCTTTTACTTTTATCCATTGGAATATTAGCATGGGCTATCAAATGGAAAATCAATGGTATGTGGACCTTGACACCCTCAAGTTGTTGGCTTTAAGAGAAAAATGAACATTAATAGCTGATTTGAGATCCAACGACTAGCATGGCTTGAGATATATCTACCTTTTTTTTATGTCATGAATTTGATGCCTGCCCTTCTGATAGAAGACGATTGCATATTTCAACTCCTCTTTTGAGCTTGTCCTACTTTTGATTAGGAATTTGCATGAAACAAAACTATAGGAAAAATTCCCTACACACCTCATTAAGGGGTGGTTCGGATTTGTTATTGTGCTCATATTTTCTACATAATGTCAAATTTTCTATAGGTTTTCAAGAAGCTATAATAGATTTGTATGGATCATCAATGTTGATTTTAAGATCCTTTTCTTCTTTTGAATCAAAAGCTTTATCAGTCTAATCCTTAATCCTAGGTTCATCATCATGAGGAAGTGAAAATAAATGGTTGATATAATTTTAAAGAGTAATAGGAAAAATATCTTCTATTTCTACTATTTTGGAATAAGATTCTTCTTAGACCTAGTAGTCATTCCAATGCCCTTGGAAGAAGTCAGAGGAGCCATAAGGGTAAGCAAAAGATCTACTCGAGTAACTAGTTTTACCAAAATGGTCTACCCTTAATTAAATAAACTACAAAAGACCTTGCAACAAATAAAGATTTGATTTTTGGAAAATCCCTAAGAGAAATAGGAAAACTATGAGATTTTTTATTCAAAAAGTAACAAAAGCAACGACCAACACAAACCCTACGACAACTAACCTACCAAACCCTAGGGGCTAAAAATGGAAAATAAATACCTTAAAAGGTGGTTTCATGTTGGGTTTATCAAATGTTTATGGGAAAAGGGGATATCTAAAATAATTATTCAAACTAATACCAGATGAAAAAAATACCAAAATTAAGATAGCAAAGCAGTAAATTAACAATAAATACCAAAATTTATCCTAATTCCAACATAAATAAATTTGAAGCATTAAGAATAATTGCACTAAAATTATCCATAATATGCTAGCAAACTAGGGCTAATCCTAATGCAGTAAAAATAATTACTTGACACCTAGGGCATTGTTGGAGAATATTAAATTATTTGGTATATGTTAAAGTACCCCCATGGTACAATTATATGTTTGTAAATATTAGATTAGGGTGTGAGTTATTATATTATGGGGTGTGATTTATATTTTCCCTAAAGTATGTGTTAATGTGTGAGAAGAGTCCAAGTATCATGTAATAAAGTGTGCAATGTGTCATGTAAGTAATTCAAGAGTCATATGTGTAGGTGTCAAGTATACAAGTGAAGAGTCACGTGTATTTTTGGAAAAATGTTGAGTATTTTCCATGCTATTCTAGTGGGGTTAACTCTAAAAGGTATTGGACACTATCTATGTATCCTCGTTGGGGTTTGGGGGTAGCATCCCCTAACAAAATTATTAGGGTTTCTTAAGTTATTTTTAGACCCATATGGGTTGTTTAGGGTTAAATATTTGAACCCATGGTTTTTTGCCCATGGTATTGTAAAACAAATTCTTGTGTTGTTATTTAATTGCACTTGCATTAGGGTTTTAAGTGAGATGAGAGATGAACATTATTGTATTGAAGACATTTAAGTTTATATAGTAACAAGATATTATTGTGCTAGATTTTTCCCATAAGGGTTTCCCAGGAGAAATATTATGTTATGTGTGTATTTATTATCTTCTTATTTTTATTCTATATTTACTACTTTTTAGATTTAGTTTATCAAGGCCTTTTTGCTCTTCATTTGGTATCAAAGCTAGGTTTTAGCTTTGTTCAAGGAGTAAGGGTTTCAACCCTATGATAAATTAACTTTTTAGTGGGAGTAGTACATGGAAGAATTTTGGAAAAGGAAAATGATGAGAAGCACGAGGGTAGAGATTAATAAATCTAATGGATAGAATTTTGAATTATGGAAACTCAATATGGAGGATCTTTTTATTGATAGAGATCCGTGGATTATGATCTCGAGAATAAAACCAACATCAACTATAGATAAGGATTGAATGAAAATTTATAGGAAGGCAAGGAGCTCTATCATATTGTGCTTGAAAAATACCACGACAAAGTTATTATGGGATAATCTAGGAACTTTGTATAAGACAAATTCTATGGTAAATAAACTCTTTTTTCAAAAGAAGTTGTATTCACTTTGGATGAGTTGTGGCGACTCTATGGCTGAACATCTGAATGCTTTTAACACTATAGTAAGTCAATTAAAAATTTTTGAAGTAAGAATGGATTAAGAGGAAAAGTGTATTACTTTACTTTGTTCATTATCTAATTCATGGGATAATCTAGTTATGGCTATCACCAATACTACTTCTACATTGAAAGTAGAGGATATAGTGTGAACATTGCTATCTGAGGAAATGAGATAAAAATATTATGAGGATTATCATTATAAGGATGCCTTGGTTGTGAGATTTCATTCTCAAGAAATAAGTAAAAATAAACCAGGAGAAAGGAAATTCAAAATTAGGGGTAAATATGTTGCTCTAGAAATGTTGGAAGTGTTGTAAAACAAGGTATTATAAAAGAGACTGCAAATATAAAAAGGTTGATAATAGTCGATAATCTGATGAAGGAACTTCTACAAAAATAAAGACCATAAATGAAGAAATAGGGGGTTTATTCTTAGCTACAACATACTCAAGTGAATTTCATGACTCATGGTTTGTTGACTTAGGTGTTTCCTTTCATATGACTCCTCATAGGGAAGGGTTTTGTGAATATGAAAAGATAAATGGAGGTGAATTTTTCTTGGAAGATAACTTAACATATAAAATAATAGGTCGAGGAAGATTCAAGTTTAGGTTAAAATATGGAAGAATTAAAACCCTTCCTGGTGTGTTGCATATTCTAGGTTTGGCAAGGAATTTGATATCCGTGAGTAAGATGAATGGTGCAGGTGTGATTGTGGTATTCAACAAGTATAGTTGCAAGATAGTTTATGGAATCATGGTGCTGGCAAGGGGACTTTGTATAGGAACTCTGTTCAGACTTGAGGCTAGCACTGTAAGTATTAATTGCAATAACTCTTTAATTGTATAGGATAATGATACAATAGAAGAAACTTTGAGTATTCTTGTAGAAAATACAATATTATGGTATCAACACATGGGGCATATTGGTAAGAAAGGCCTTCGAACTTTAAAAATGAAAGATATGGATGAAGGAATTTTTGATTGCCCATTAAATTTTGTTCTTTGTGAGCATTATGTTTTTGGAAAGCAAACCCGAGTCAAGTTTCCTAGTAGTGCTATAAGATTTTAAGAAACTTTGCATCGAGTTCACAATGATGTGTTCAGAGCTACAAAAGTATCATCATTAGGTAAATCTATCTAATTTTTTATATTTATAGAAGACATTTCAAGAAAGACTTCGGTATATTTTTTACGGAACAAATATGATGTTTCCAATAAATTTAAGGAGTTTAAGGCTCTTGTAGAAAATTAGATAGAGAAAGATAAAGGTTTAGAGAAGTGGCAATGGTGGTGAGTATTGCTCTAATGAATTTAAGCAGTTTTGCAAGGACTGTGGAATAGAAAGGAAGAAAAAAACTATGTATACTCCATAATAGAATGGATGAACAAGACATTGATGGATAAGGCTAGAAGTATGCTAAGTGGTGCAGGGTTAGAAAGGAAATCTGGGTAGAAGTCATGTTAACTGTGTGTTACCTCATCAATAGATCTCCTACCTCAACTTTTGTGGATAAGACTCCACATGAAGTATGGACTAGTAAGAAACCCTCTCTTATTCATATAAAGGTTTTTGGTTGCGATGCTTATATGTATGTCCCAAAAGAGAAAAGGACTAATCTAGACTATAAATCTAAAAAAATCATAATTGTGAGTTATAGAATTGGTGTTAAAGTATATAAGTTGTGGAACCTAGAAACACAAAAGACTATTTACATTCGTAATGTGATCTTTAGATAAACAAAAGGGTTTTCAAATAGGAAATGCAACTAAGAAAAGAACCTAAAATAATTCAAGTAAAATTGGAACAAGAGGAAGAACCTATGGTAGAACTTGGTGCTACAAAATATGAACTACAAAGAGAGTCTGAAGAGGAAAATTTAAAGGAAGAAGAAGCTGAAGATTTAGAACCTAGAACTCCAAGTTTGAGGAGATCAAATTGACTAAGAAGACTCTTAGAAAGGTATGGTCATTCAAATTTTTATTTTATATTTAATATATTACTTACTAATGAAGAGCCCAAGACTCTAAAGGAGGAACTTCAGTCAAGAGAGAATAAGTCTTGGAAAAGGGCTATGGAGGAAGAAATGGAGTCCCTGGATAAAAATAAGATGCGAGACTTGGTGAAATTACCCCTAGAATAAAACCTGTTGGTTGTAAGTGTGTATTCAAGAAGAAGTACAATATAGAAGGAAAGTTGGAGAAGTATAAGGCTTTTCTAGTACCAAGAGGATTTTCTCAAATTGAAGGAATTGACTTTGGTGAGATTTTTTCTCATGTGGCTAAACTAACTTCAATTAGATTTTTATTGGCTATTATGCTAATTTTGATCTTGAAATAGAACAAATGGATGCAAAGAAAACATTTCTACATGGTGAACTTGATAAAAACATATATATGTCACAACCATAATGCTTTAGGGTAAAAGGTAAGGAGGACTTGATATGTAAGTTGAAAAACTCCCTTTAAGACTTGAAACAATCTCCAAGAATGTGGAACCAAAAATTTGATAGGTTTGTTTTGACAATTGGGCTTGGAAAAATTAAAGCAGGTCCATGTGTATATTTTAAACAAGAAGGTAATAATTTTGTTATCATTTTTTTGTATGTGGATGACATGTTGTTAATTGGTAACAATAAGGAGATGATAAAGTTACTAAAATATCAATTATATTTTAAATTTGACATCAAGGATTTGGGTGTTGCAAATTTTATTTTGGGCATGGAAAAAATAAGGGATCGTACAAATAGAAAGTTGTGGTTCAATCAAAATAAATATGTTGATTCGATACTATAAAGTTTTAGGATGCATGATTGTAAATCAGTATGTACTCCATATATTGTTGATCAAAAGTTATCTGCTGAACAATTTTCTAAAATAGATGAGAAAATTTGTCACAACCCAACTTTTCCCATTCTTTTTTATTGCCAAAGGTTGATCTAACACCCAAGATCTAGGATTTAACAATAATATTCCACTTAGAATTCCTTCCAGGCACACCCATCCTTACGTCTTGTATATATTTATCTATACAAGAGTACTAGGTGTATTTTCTATAACCAAGCTATCCATATCATAATTTACAATGAGCTAGCCTTGGTTTCTTCTTTCACTCTATCAAAAGGAGTACATCCAATTCACACTCTATATAGGTCCCTTTATAAGAGTGATAGATGCATGAAAATGAATCGAATATCCCTCTCATTTCTATAATGAGCTAGCCATCCTCATAATTTGATTCTTTCCAAATTATCCCATGGAATTATTGTGTGATCCTTCTTTTCCTATTCTTTAAACAAGCTTACACAAAGGGATTCCAAACTATTTCCATAAATTTGAACCCAACAACTTACCAATGAATAACTACTTGCAAACAATGCATAAACTAAAATACTATCCATGCTAAAGTGTAATCTTACTATTAATATTCACTTTTCTTAGTCAATATATCACAAGCTTGCAAACTTAAATTATCCAAACAACCCATTTAAAATATATCCAAAGGTTTTGTCTTTAAGAATCAAAATACCCTACTCAAGTGAGCCAAACATACACACAAATATACATCTGAGTATATATTTCCCACTTCGACCATAAAACAATAAAATATATAAATATATCTCCTGATAACATAAAGGTTACAAAACATAATAACAAAGACATCTATTAACATTCATTATTTTGCAAGTTACAAGTACAATGCATTGATAAAACAATTTACAACAGTATATACAATTTAGATCAGTTTCTTGGGATAACATAAAGATCATCAAATAGTTGACTTAAACTAAATATTTTCCTAGAGAATTGACATATCGATTGTTGCACAACACAACAATATTATTGTATTTGAGAAGCATAAGGCCAAAGAGCAAATCACTCAACAACATTGAATGTGAAGTATGGAATCTTCTATAGTTACCTTTACCCATCGTCATCCCCTCCACATAGTTCTTAGTTTCCTACAATTCTATCCGCATGAGGTCTTTGGTTTGCACAAGAATTATTCTATCAAATACATACTATCATTTTCTAACAAGTGTAATGGTTACCAATATCATATCCTTTAGATATCCTTAGCACCATCACAATAGAAAATGGTATATCCTTATTCAGCAAACTACTTAAGTTCAATAAGAGATAAAACACGTTAGTCTATCTCCATATGTAAAAAACTCCTCTACTTTAATATTGTGTAGATCACTGATAAATTTACTAATAATTATAAACAGAACTGCACATTCATTCATACCAAAATCAACATAATCTGAGTGTTTCATACAATAAAGCAAACGATCATTAATATTGGATATAAATAGGATTATTTTCCCTAAGTGCATGCATTCTAAAAAAATTATACAATTTTACCATATATAAAAATTATCAACACGACCTGCATCAAAACGACATCAAACACACTAATCCTTTGAACTTTATTTAAGCATGGTTAACAAGGTTCAATCTGAGATGACACTAATAGTTACCGAGACAACCTCAGAGTTTAGTTTAACTTCTCCATACTACTCCAGATCATACACATTTTCCAACCGTTAAACAATACTTGGGGAAAGTAACATGGTTTCAATGCTAGAGGTTCTTCCTATATGTATTTCCCTTTGCCTCAACATCAACTCACCGTATCCTAAGGATTTGCAATGGAAACCAAAACCAAATATACATCGTACAACCCAACCAAACCAACTCAACACTTTCTACAACTTAATTTTTAGGTATAGTTCTATGTTTGGGTTTTCTAATGACCACTCTATTGCAAATTCATGATGATAGCAAAGTTAATTAATCTATTTAACCTAGATTTTGTCACCATAATAGCCCACATTTTATTTGGTTTTCAATAACCCAATAGCAACCAGGATATCTTCAATAGTGCATGCATTAGGTTTCACAATTAAGGTAATAATCTCACACTACGTCTAATGATAATGTAGAAGATGATTTAAACTAACAGAAATATAATTAGAATTAGGTACATCACTTGTACATCTATTTCAGTGATTCTAAAATCTTTATCTCAGGTTGAAACTCAGCTAAATTAAACTCATAGCATCATAAGTTCTTAGCATAAACCAGAGACCTTAGTAACATACGTGGTAGCACAATGAAAGCTCCAAACCATATGCTTCCTACAACTCCTATAACCTACCCTCTTCTTTGTCTTTCAATTTTTGTACTTCCTTTCTCTTTTATATTTTCCTTAATCTCTATTTTCCTTCGAAAGACCACCCATCATTCCCATCACCCTGCTTCCCAGAGTATCCATTATAGCACAAACGTGAACACCAAAACCAAGCTCATACATTATCCTCCACTCGAGGTACATGGTAAGCATCAATCTACAAAACAATATATCTAGCACTCTCTATGATTTAAAACTCAAGTAAATCAAATCTCAGGATGAAACCCAGCTAACTTAAACTCATAGCATCATAAGTTCTTAGCATAAACCAGAGACCTTAGTAACATACGTGGTAGCACAATGAAAGCTCCAAACCATATGATTCCTACAACTCCTATCACCTGCCCTCTTCTTTGTCTTTCGATTTTTGTCCTTCCTTTCTCTTTTCTATTTTCCTTAATCTCTATTTTCCTTCGAAATACCACCCATCATTCCCATCACCCTGCTTCCCAGAGTATCCATTACAGCACAGACGTGAACACCAAAACCAAGCTCATACATTCTCCTCCACTCGTAGTACATGGTAAGCATAAATCTACAAAACAAGATATCTAGAACTCTCTATGATTTAAAACTCAAGTAAATCAAATTTTTTTCATCCGCTACGGTTATGGTTTGGTGAAAACTCCACGTAGATCACTAATCTCATAAATACACAATTAAAATCCACTAAACTTCTTATTTTATTTTATAAACAAGCACCTTCAAAAGGTAAAAATTCATATATTTTATGGTTTTCATTTCATGAAATAAGAGAACAAGCAACCTTAAGGAAAACCTCCAATGATATTGTATATTTTTTTGGAAAGAACCAAAACGTTAGTATTCCTTGTTCACATAACACTATAAAGCCAAAGAAAAATTGTTTTCTTTTAAACAACAAGAAACAAGACAAAACAACATCAATTTTTGTCTCTCTTTCTCTTTATATATATATTATTCCATTTAAAAATTGGAACTCCTTTATACCAATGGAAACTCCATCTAAAATTATAATAAAATAAATTATATCAAAGAAAATATCGTCTATAAGGAACAAGTTTTTACCCAAAACTTTAATACACTTTCCCATATAGCAAGTTGTATAGAAAACTAATTATGACACAATCATTCATAACCATAAAATACATCATACCAAATCATGAATCAAACTAGTAAGAAGTCTGCCAAATGGAGGGTCATGACATCCTTTCCCCCTTAGGCTTAACACAGTCCTCTATATTGTATAAACTCAAACATCAAATAACAATCACACATTATTCTCAAATAGGTACAAAAATTTTTGTTGCATATCTCCTACTTTCTCCCAGGTAGCATTTCTCTTGAAGTAATGATCCCACTGGACCTTTCATTGCTTTGGAGTCCCTTTCCTCATCGATTTGGAATGAAAGTCAAGGATATTTATTGGTCAAAACTCTATAACCTTCGGATACACCATCTGCAATTTAGAAACATACCACGCATGATCAAGATTAGCAATATATTTTCTTAATAATGATATGTGAAAGGTGTCGTGAATCTTTGATAGATTGGGTGGTAAGGCAAGTCGATATGCCACAAGATTGATCTTATCTATAATTGCAAAGGTTCCCATAAAACAAGGATCCAATTTTATGGATTTAATAATACTCTTATTTGGTCTCACCCTCAGAAACACTCTGTCACCTACCATAAACTCTCTTGGTGACCTCTTAAGGTCGGCATAACTTTTCTATTGATCTACATCTTCCTTAAGCCTTTCCCTAATCACCCTTAACCGTTGCTCCATTTCTTTGACCATGTTTGGTCCAAGGACAACCCTATCCTCTGGATTGTCCCATGATAAAGGTGTCCTACACCTCCTACCATATAGTGCTTCAAATGGTGCCATGCCTAAGATCGAATAGTGACCATTATTGTAGGTAAATTCTACCAGGTGCAGGTAATATTATCATTGGGTTTTCTAATCCATACAATACATGTGAAGCATATCCTCTAATACTTTATTTACCTTTTCAATATACCCATCAATTTTTAGGTGATATTCAAAACTGATGTTCAATCTAGTGTCGATGGCATGATGTAAAGCTTGTCAAAACTCAGATGTGAATCTTGAGTCTCTATCTGAAATGACCACTCCAAAAAACCATGAAGCCTTAATATTTCCTTGGCAAATTTGTTAGCCACAATCACAACATTGTCCTTGGTATTTTTGGGTATGAAATGCATAAATTTGGTCAATCTGTCGACAACAACTAGGATTGCATCATGTTGGAATCTGATCTTTAGAAAACCTACAATGAAATCCATTGAAAGCATCTACCATTTTTGTGGAGGTACATCATGAGGGTACAATAGTCCTATAGGATTTTTGTGTTCTGCCTTTACTTTCCAACATTCCAAATATTGGGCAAAAAATTTAATTATGTCCTTCTTCATTCCTAGCCAATAGAAATTTTTCTTCATATTCTCTCTCATTTTTGTCCCTCTTGGGTGAGCATAATATGGATATTTGTGTGCTTCATTCATGATAATTTTTTTTAGATCACTGGCCTTAGGAATTATTATCCTATCTTTAAAGAACAAGAAACCCTCCTTGATGTTGAAATCCTTACTTTCATTGGTTTCCTTACCATTATTTCCCATATTTTATTGCAAAACACATCCTACTATTACATTTTCTTAACTTGTTCCATAAATTCTACATGGATGAGAGATAATATAGCTATGTGTCTTCTCCTACTAAGTGCATCATCAACCTTATTTTCCTTCCCTTTGATGTATTCAATGCCAAAATCATATTAAGCGAGAAATTCCATCCACCTTCTTTGTCTGATATTTATCAAGGGTTGAGTAAATATGTACTTCAGACTCTGATGGTCTATCCTCAACTCAAATTGTCTTCCTACCAAGAAGTGTCACCAACTTTTGAGAGTAAAAACTATTGTTGCCAATTCCAGATCATGAGTTGCATAATTGACCTCATGTCATTTCAATTTCCTAGATCCATAGGCTATCATTGCTTCCTTTTATGAGAGCACTCCTCCCAAACCTTCTAGTGATGCATCTATACGAACAAAAAAATTATCCTGAGGATCTGGTATCTTTAATATGGGGGCTATAGTGAGTTTTTGTTTGAGAAAAACAAAAGCTACCTCACATTTATCTTCCCACTTAAACTCTTTTCCCTTCCTCTAAATATTATTTATTGGAGCGATTACCTTGGCATAGTCCTTTACATAATTCCTGTAATATCTAGTCAAACCCATGAAACTCTAGACTTCCATAACATTTGTGGGTGGTGGCTAATTCAATATGGCTTCTATCTTCTAGGGATCCATCACAATCCCTTTTGTCGATACAATGCATCCTAAATATTGCACTCTTAACACATAAAATTTATACTTTGATAGATTCTTGTATAGCTTATTCTTCCTTAGCAGATCCAAAACAATATTAAGGTGTTGGTCGTGCTCTAACTTATTTTGGAAATATATCAAAATATCATCTAAGAACACTATAACAAATCAGTCCAAAAGCTTCCTAAAAATGTTATTCATTAGGTTCATAAATGTTTTTGGTGCATTCATTAAACCAAAAGGTAAGACATTAAACTCATAATGTCCATAACAAATTTTGAAGGTTGTCTTATGGGTATCCTCTTCGCATATTCTCAATTGGTGGTATCCTGATTTAAGATTGATCTTTGTGAAAATAGTGGCATCCTTGAGCTAAAAAAAGAGATATTTAATTCTTAGTAGAGGATATTTGTTCTTGATGGTTGCCTTGTTAAGCATCCTATAATATATGCACAAGTACAAAGAACCATCCTTCTTCCTGATGAACAGTACCGATGCACCCCATGGTGACACACTTGGTCTAATTAATTCTTTCTTTAGAAATCCTTGTAACTGCACTTTCAACTCTTGCATCTCAATCGAATTCATTATTTAAAGATATTTATGGATAGGATCTATTCTAGGTTGAAGTTCAATTATGAAATAAAATTCACATTTAGGTGGTAATATAGGTAAATCCTATAGAAATACATCTTTGAACTCCTAAAGAATTGGGTGTTTCTCAAACACCTCTTCCTTCTTTTCATCTTCTATCTCATTTAACTTCACTACATAAATTGTTCCTCCTCTCTTTATTTCCTTCTTAAGCTGCATTGAAGAGAGGATCTAGGGTTGAAAAGCCCCTTGCAGGTTGTACACCCTCTATGCTTTCCTACCATATTCTAAATATTCTATCCATCTATCCTGGAAATTGATTATAGCCTTATGCGATTGCAACCAATCCATTCCTAGGACTATATCGAAAGCATGTATCAGTGCTACATAAAGGTAAAATATAGTTGTACCACTAGGTAATATAATTTTAGTTATAGGGTAACATTGATCTACGAAGTAGGTCTATCATAAGTCATACTCGAGCTTCCACCCATGTGCCAAGATTCTTGGTCTTTCTAGTATATTTTTAATTAAGCTAGTGGAAACAAAATTGTCTATGGCACCACTATCAATCAAAATTCTAACATTTATACCAAATATCTTACCTTTTATTAGTAGTGGAGTGGCTTATCCTTCTAGATTTTGACTCCTTGTTGTTGCATAAATCTTGTGTGATGGTTCCTTATAAGCAAGTTATTTTCCCTTCGACCTTGATCCTGCTTTGACTGGACATTTTTTGGTGTAATATGATCCGCCACATTCATAACATCCGAATTTGGGTCTTGCATGAGTTTTTTGCTTCTATCGTTCTTCTATCTTTACTACTAATGAAGGATTGGCCTGACCCTACGATGGTGGTCTATTATCACCATTTTTGTGATTGTTAAAATTTTGGTTTTTTCCTTTGAACCTTTTCCTAAACTTTCCTTGTTTCCTATCATCCCTTCTGTCCTATCTAGGGGAACTCTTATTTTCTTATTCATTTTCCCATTTCATGAACTTTGCACTATTTCTTTTTCTCAGTGCCTCTTTGTCCTTCTCATATGCCCCTTCATAGTCGAAGTAGGGCTTGAGATAAGTTTTAGCTTTCCTAGCCAGGTCATAAGCCTTCTAAAGGGTATTAGGTTCTTGCATGTTCACCTCATGCCCTATTCTAGGATCTACCCCTAGAATAAATTTATGGACTTTCATTTTCTTATTATACTTGGGTACATATTTCATTAGCTTCACAAAATTTTGATAATATACCTCCATAATCCTAGTCCCTTGTCTAATTTTGGCGAATTCCTCAAATTTCTTGATGTAGAAGTGTGTAGTGAGGAATTTTTTTTGAAATTTGTCACAAAGTTCTCCCATTTCAAATCAACTATAGGATCAATTCCTTGTTCCCCACTAAATGTTTCCCACCAATCCAAGCCCACTCCCTGTAAGTGTGGAGTGGCATAAGATGTTTGAATGCTAGTGGAATAGTTCTTCATATTATAAAAAATCTTTATCTCCTTCAACCAATATTTGGCTTTATCTCCATCTTCCTCCCCATTGAACTTAAAGGATTTTAGATTTTTCATATATTTTCCCAATTCTACCTCCAGTCATATTCTAGATTGTTGTACCTATGAATAGATTTCATTCTCTAGTCTTACTTTAGTCTTAATCTAGAATTTCTAGCTTGTGAATCATGAATCATTATAGCCTCTAACAATTGTTTATGAGTTTCTATCTGTTCCTTCAGTAAGGTAACCATTACAGAGAGATCATCCCTCTCATTATTAGGAGCTTTCGTACCTAGCTTTAGGATCTCGACCTCTACATTATTTTGCCATGTCTACCTCATCGATGGGGTAGCGCTCCTTCTCCTTCTCTTGGAAAAAAATGTCTCTGGCCACAAACAGGAGAGATAGGAGGAATCAGTTCATAATTTCATCTTTAAATTATTTTTCCTACTAGTAACCATACACCTAGTTATCCTAGCTAGGCAAACAAAATCAAATTCTAATAGGTAGTCTATTCATACATAGAATAACCCCTACATGAGTATGTATTCTGTTACACACCACCTTCTAAGTTTACACAAGTAACATACTTCCTTAAGAATCGTGCTCTAATACCAAATGTCACGACCCAAATTTTCTCATTCTTTTTTATTTCCAAAGGTTGATTGAACACCCAAGCTCTAATATTTAACAATAATAATCCACTTAGAATTCCTTCTAGGCACACCCATCCTTATGTCTTGTATATATCTATCTATACAAAAGTACTAGGTGTATTTTCTATAACCAAGCTATCCATATCATATTTTACAATGAGTTAGCCTTGATTTTTTCTTTCACTCCATCAAAAGGAGTGTGCCCAATTCACACTCTACATAGGTCCCTTTATGAGAGTGATAGATGTGTGAAAAGGAATTGGCTATCCTTCTCATTTCTATAATGAGCTAGCCATCCTCATAATTTAAGTCTTTCCAAATTAGCCCATGGAATTATTGTTTGATCCTTCTTTCCCTATTCTTTAAATGAGCTTACATAAAGGTGTTCCAAACTATTTCCATAAAGTTGGACCCAACAACTTACCAATGGGCAACTACTTAAAAATAATGCATAAACTAAAATACTATCCATGCTAAAGGGTAATCTTACTATTAATATTCACTTTTCTTAGTCAATATGTCACAAGCTTGCAATCTTAAATTATTCAAACAACCCATTTTAAATATATCCAAAGGTTCTATCTTTAAGCATTAGAAGACCCTACTTGGGTGAGCCAAACATACACACAAATCTACATCTAAGTATAGTGTAGACACCAAAATCCAGCCACTTGCAAGTCATCTATACCTTCCTGTCAGCCACGTGTCGGTCATCCACCTTCCCGCCATTATTTGGCCCAAATCCACACTTTCCCGCCATTATTTGGCCCAATTTCACCTTTCCCGCCATTTTTCATCCCCAAATTTATTTAAATTAATATTTATATATATTATATTTTAATATTTTAATATATATATTTAAATAATAGTTTAAGTGATTTAATCCGAGCCGTCCATCCTTCATTTAATCTCATCCGTCCATCCATCTTAATCCATTTCACAACCAAGATTTATTCTCTACCCTTGGATCCACTTTAATCTTAGCCACACGTTCAAAGTGTCGTTAAAACCCTAAAGTGTGCCCTAAGAGTGGATTATAAATTGAGTCACTTTGATGGCTCAAACCCTATGTCTTTTGCTACTTCTATCTCCGATCTTCTAACTTCTTCTATCGCCTATCTCCTCTCTTCTGCTACCCTTTCGCCGCATCCATCGCCGCTTTCGTCGCCGCTTTCGTCGCCATTCCTTCTGCAGCATTCTGTAGAATCTCCCATTCCTGTCGCAAGTGCCCGCGGGCGTTTACCCCTTCACCAAGTGCCCACGGGCATTTACCAAGTGCCCACGGGCGTTTACCAAGTGCCCACGGGCGTTTACCTATAGACACAGACTCAGACCGACGTCTGAAACCTTAATCCAGAAGCACGCGGGCGTTCAGCGAGTGCACCAGGGCGCCTTCCGCAGTCGATTTGACAGCAACATTACTTCCGAGTGTCGCCTGGTCTAGCTGCGTTAACAGAGAACAGGTATAAATTAGTTTAAAGCAAGTAACTTATTTTCTTTTATTGATCTGTTATTGAATTCCTGCATTTCATTTTTCTAGGGTTTTAGATTGTTTTCGAGGGCTCACACAGTGGAGCCCTCTTATTAATTTCTAACTCCTTGATAGTGTTAATGTGTGCAAGTTTTTGACAGGAGATCCGGTTTATTGATGGCAGCTGATTAAGTTGGAGTGGTCCAAGCAAGGGATACAACAAAGCCCACTCACTCTGTTGGGATTGAAGATACATTCTTCGGAAGCGCCACCATTTGTGCCAGCTAGGGTTTCGGAGAACCCTAGCATAACTTGTAACTGTGTATCACAAATAAAGGGTTACAAGCCCAGTTGTATTCAAAAAGGAGTTTTTAAACTCCATCGATTAATAGAAATCGTTTGTTTTGTGCAACTATTATGTACTCTGTCATTGTGATTTTATTTATTTTTTTTTTGGCATGTATTTTTAATCTACAAATGGCGATCACGGTGGGACCCCCTAGGGTTTCATATTTTTAATACTTGCTTTACTAATCTGTTCTTGTTTTCTGTTTTATTTTGCAGGTTCCAGAAATCGTGAAATTCGTTGTTCCGACGAACTAGGGTTTCTGAGCTTGCGAGAAACGCAGCGGACGCCAGAGGGGCGTCTGGAAGTCCAATACGAAACGCAGAGGTGCGTTTCAGCCTGTGCAGACTCCCGTGGGCGTTTGAAGTCAGTTTACAGAAAAGCGTAGGCTTCCAAGTAAGTGTTGTACTTTTTACGTTTTTGGTTTTTCTGCCATATTTTGTTTCTTTTTCAGATCATTACTTTAAAATGAACAAAAACTAAGTAATCTGGAAAAGAACAGTTATTTTTAATTACATTTTTCTTTGCATTGCATTATTGATTGTTGCTTGCATTAAAAAAAAAAAAAAAAATTTGCATACCTAGCTGCATATTAGAATAGCTACGAATTATTTGTTTTAATTATCTAAGTAGGACTATTGATTGGATGTCAATAGTACTCCTGCCATTGGGTGATTCCAAGCGAGAGAAGTGGACGAACCTTCCGGTTGCTCCTTTGATATCCGATATCATTGGTAGGCGGGGGGTTTTAAACGGTGTACTCCACTTCTTCGAGAGGAAATGACATGTTTTCGGTAGCCTCTTGCTTAGATCATTAGAACTTTTGATTTATAGCCTTGTATGTACACATTAGATAACTAAAACATTTAAAAAAAAAAAATTCATTGCATTTTCATATTGCATTTAAAACAGTGATATCCGGATTTCATCACCGGGTATTGCTTGAAGTTTAGTGACGGTGGAATTCATCTCCATCCATTAAACTTCTGCCTTAGACACCATAGGTCACCCCAGAGCAAACTTGCTGGATTTCATCACCGAGTAAGAATCTCGTTGTACTTTCCTAGCCATAGTTTTTACCTTTTTTTGTGAATAATTCAAGATTAGATCACATGCAAAACTCATAAACCGGACACTTAAAATTTACTACAGATTAAGATCGAGAAAATAATTAATTAACCGCGAGGTAAGACACATTGGTTGAAACCTAGGTTGTGACTTGTTTTACGATAATTTTTGTAGTGTAAATTTATCATTCTAGTTTTGCATTCTTCTTTTCCGAATTTGTTTAGATTTATTGCTTCATGGTATTAACAAGGAATCAATCTAAAATGTTAAATCTAAATAATAAAATGGGTAATTCACAGAACATCCCCACCACCAACATGGCCACTTATCCTAGTGAATTTCAGGCAGGTTCGCTTGCAGGTCTTTCACGTCCTTCTACCGTCTATCACATGGCCATGCCCATGGAGGAAGACAATTCCTGTCATATTACCCACATTGATATGGCCCAAGTGCAAACTCACTTAAGAGATGGCACTGGTTATGTCCTTGAGCCAATCCAAGATTCCCCTATGCAAGATTCTATTTTTCAGCGGGATATTGCATCAACCATACCCGTTGGTTTCACTCAGGTCTACACTAACCCTTTTTTTGAGGCTAATGTGGTATCTGTTCAGCCGGCTTCATCTCCAACATCTTCCCAGATGCTCAATTGTCCTCCTTTGGAGACAAATGTAGTGTCTTCCCGACCACCTTCTCCTCCATGTACCCGGGTGTACACCAATTCTCTTTATGAAGTTGGTGGAAACTCCTCTAACCATAACCAATTTCAACCCTCTTCTTCCCAAACCATTTATGGTTTCACCCTACCTGGGACACAGTCTACTGTTCCTTCCCAGGTATCGCCTACTTCAGCCACCTTCATTGCTCCTGCTATGCAGTCCCCTGTGACTACCATGGCAGCCTGCCCTCCCAACTTCATCGCCCCTGCTATGCAGTCTTCTGTGACTACCATGGCAGCCTGCCCTCCACCTTCATCCAATCATCCCACCTCCCTTGGGTTAGAGATTAATAAGGTTAAGGAGTATCTCGACAAATTGATTTTGCAACAACGAGCAACAAAATGCTCAACCACCTATCGTAGTAAATCCTACACCCCAACCAATTTCTACCCAGCCAACTTTTATTAGCTCAGGCCCCACCTGGGTACCCCAATCTTCGGTGGTGTCCATTCCTACCCCACCTTTCTCCCAACCTAGTCCAGTTCATCATCTACCCCAATCACCTTCTTTCCGGTATCATCCATACCAACAACCTGTCCATTCCACACCGCCTAATCCAGGCAATTTCATCCCATCTCATCAATTTTCCACTCTTCCATTACATCCTCATAATCATCAAACGAGTCAAAATTTTCATGAAGATTCTCGACTCCATGCTATGCAACAACAGATTGACAACCTTATGCTCAACATGCCTGGCTCATTTAGTCAGAAACCTACGCTAAGGTCATTGATCAATCAACCAATTCATCCTTCGGTACCTTCACCACCATATCCGATTGATTTCACATTACCGAAGTTTGACAAATTTTGAGGAACTGAGGATCCTCATGAACATGTGAGCTCATTCATGCATGCTTGCTTTAGAATCCAAAATAATGATGCTCTTATGCTCAGAACTTTTCCTCAGACATTAGGAGGAGATGTTGTACAATGGTATAATCATTTAGCTCACCATAGCATTTATGCTTACGAGCAATTGATTAATCTGTTTTTAGAACGATTCTCCCTGAATGTACAAAAGAGAGTTTCATTGTCCGACTTATACAAGCTCAAGCAACATGACGATGAGACTGTTTATGACTTTGGAAACCGTTGGAGGGCTATCATTAATAAACTGCCATTCTCCCTACCAATGGAGGAGTTAACCAAAATGTTCACCCGGAGTTGTCTAAAACCTATCTCTTGGTTACTCCAATTACAACAATACGGGACTTTTGAAGAGGCTTTGGCCCAAGCAAGTATCATAGAAGACATTAAAGTCCAAGAGGGTGTTTTAAAACCCCGTAGAAAAGAATGGCAACAAAAGGGCCAACAACGAAATAATAATTATGGCCAAAACAAACAAGCACAGACTAGTACAGCCTCAAATGTTAACCAAGTTAATCAAGTGGTGGCGAGCCAACCCGTAATGGCTCAACAACAACAAGTAATGCAAAGTCAACCGCAACCAATTGCTTATCATGCGGTACCCGCCCCTACTCAACCAACTCCCAATATTGGGCCAACCATGGAAACTCGACCTTGGCAAAACAATCGTCCCAAGCGACAATTCACACCTTTAGATGAACCATATGCGGTCATATTCAACAAGTTATATAGCACAAATCAGTTAACTTTACCTGAGTTTAAACCTTTAGACCCATCTAGAAGGGGGAAGTATTACAAGGAGTACCTATTTTGTCCTTATCATAGGCAAAATGGGCACGATATCAATAATTGTACAACTTTCAAACATGTGATCCAAGATCTTATTGAGATTGGAGCCATTAAATTGGATAGCCCCTTAGCCCAACAAAATCAAAATCTTGGTATATTTCAAACACCCCTTCCACATCGGGAGGAAGCTCCAACAACTTCAGGGGGAGTAACTCGGGTAACTCCTCCTAATCAAGTCAACCATGTACAACAATACCAAGGTTTTGTGGGTACTATTAACGTAGTAACCCGGGGTCAAAGGGCGAACCAACCAAATCAGGTCGAACCACGACCACCTGTACAAACCCCGATCCACCTCGAGTAACGATGACCCAACGACGTGCTAGTACTTCTCAACAACCGCTAAATCATTCTACTCAACGCCAACGACCCATCATGTCATTGAGTAGCCGAGTTAACTACCGGTTTAAAAATGGCTTCACGCAAGTTATCGATCTATGACCTCATTCAACAATCTCCCCCGCATAGAGAGGCATTAATGGAAATATTAAAGTCAATCGAGCTTCAAACTCAAGATACTAATGCCTTCAACAACTTTGTGGGGAGTATTCAAACATGCATGGAGCCCTCCATCACTTTCTATGATTTTGAAATCAAACCTATGTCAACAGAAAGTATAGATCCTCCACTACATATCATGGCCAAGATCGATAACAAGCCATTCAAGAGAGTCTTAATTGACACCGGTTCCTCAATCAATATCATTACAACATCGGCGTTGAGTCATCTAAAGCTGTCGCCATCCCTTATCACAAAGTCGACTTTTACTCTTAAAGCATTCAATGATGCTTTATCTTCCACTGGTTGGCCTGGTTATCTTGCCCATTGAGGTAGGGGCCCGAACTTTGCATACCTTGTTTCACATCTTGGAAGGGACCATGGCATACAATGTATTGCTTGGACGGCCTTGGCTTAGGGAGATGAGATGTGTCCCTTCTATACTGCATCAATGTCAGAAGTATGTATATGAGGGACGAGTTCATTGTGTACTCGCTGACACTTGAACCCTTCAAACATTGCAACTATGTCTCAAATCCTTATGAGATTGTGTTGCCATCCACTCATCTTTTCTTGACCCCATCTATTTCTTCTATACCATCTTCTTCTAAAGCTCCCATTCCTGAGGAGCCACCCATCATATCGCAACCATTTTCCTCTTCCGCTATTCCATCTCATTCACCACTTTCTTCATCAACTAATCTTCCTTCTTCTTCATCAGTGACCACATGCACATGTGGCCATGACCAATCATCTCTTTCCACGTCATTACCCCCTTCTTCTACACCTTCTTCAACATCACCTATTATTCCTCCATCTTCCCAACCATCAACAGCTGATGTTTCACAAGTTAGTGAAGCATCAACCCAACCAAATCCTTCCAATTCTTCTATCCCACATTCTTCTATTCCATCATCAAGTCCATCTCCCTCCCAAGTCAAGGTCCATCTCATTGATGCAGGTATTGGTGAGTATGCCATCCAAGATGTCCACATCACACCGTTCAATGTGCAAAAAGTTAAAGATTTTGGTCGTCCACATGACCAACATTTATCCATTGGATCGGTTTATAACATGGGTTCTATGCCAAATTCCATTAATTTTGTATATGGGGGAATAGAGTCATCTTCTAGTCCTACCACCATACTAGAACCCAAGCATCCAGTCCCTGCCAATATCGAAAGGATGGAGGGTTTTCCCTCTCGCTATTTCCACGAGACATAATTGGCGGCAATTTGGCCTAGGTCGATACGAGCAAGGGGTAACCGAACGCATCGATATGCCATATCGGAGACCCACCGAGCGTTTTGGTCTGGGCTACCAACCACTTCCATCCCTTTCTTCTTTTGAGCGAGCTTTTCAAAGCATTAATCTTAATTCAGAAGAAGAAATCCTCCACCCCGACGAATCCGAAGATGAAGTCTATGAAGAATTTGACGTCATGTCAAATGGTGATGAATATGAAGAAGAGTCGGCGCCCATTGTTCCCCTCACTAAACAAGACGAGTTTTATCTCCAATTGTTCCCTCTCCAAGAGGCCATCTTTCGCTTGCTTCTTCCACAAGAACGAGGTGAACCACCCCCGCCACATCCATAAGCCATAATCCAAACTTGTATTATATGTATATACTAAAATAGTGGTTTTCACCACTACCAAAAAAAAAAAAAATCAGAAAATTCCAAAAAAAAAAAAATCAAAATATATAAAAAATACTTTATTGCTTTATGTATGTGTGTAATAGTGGTTTTCACCACTACAAAAAAAAAAAAAAAAAAAAAAAAAAAAAAAAAAAAAAAACTGAAAAACTATGTTGTTTTGCACTTCAGGTCTTCCGAGGTCTTCACCGGTTTTCCCTTCCATTCCGCCCATCCTTTCTTCCATAAGTCGACAATGAATTTTGAAGACTTATTCACCCCGCTCCATAATCCATATGATCCGGATAAGCCAATCCCGATCAACCCAAGCTTGATTGACATGGATCGGATTTCATCCTCTCCATCTATTTCGGAGTTCATCCTTTTCGAGGAATTGTTAAGGGCTTCCGCCAACTACATTCCTCCTTCACCTCCACATTCACCTTCATCTTCTAAGCCGGAGGTCTTCCAGCGGACATAGACGAGAGCAAGGCACGGGAGCTTGATGACATTTTAGATGACATAAATCTGATCCCTACTCCCCATCAGCTTGAGGAAGGTTCCCACATGTCTATTGAAGAAACTATCGATGTAGACCTTAGTACAGACCAAGATGGCACCCAAATTGTGAAACTGGCTAAAAGTCTATCATCAGAGGAACAAGAGCAAATGATTGCTCTACTCAAGCGGAAGAAGGAGATATTTGCATGGTCTTACAAAGACATGCCAGGCCTAGACCCTAATTTGGTTGTCCATAACCTCACCTTACAAAAAGATGCTAAACCTGTCAAACAGAAACTTAGGAAAATGCATCCTACCGTGGCCCTCATAGTTAAATCGGAGATTCAGAAACTTCGGATGTTAAATTTGTCGTCCCGATTGATTATCCTGAGTGGCTTTCTAACATGGTACCCGTTCGCAAGCCTAACGGGGGGATACGTGTTTGCACCGATTTTTGAGATCTAAATAAAGCGTGTCCTAAGGATGACTTTCCTCTTCCAAACATTGATACTCTTGTCGACACCTGCGCTGGTCATGAAATGCTTTCGTTCATGGATGGATTTTCGGGATACAACCGGATTCGAATAAACCCTGAAGATCAACACAAAACAACATTTACCACACCTTGGGGAACTTTTTGTTACAGGGTGATGCCCTTTGGCCTTAAGAACGCAGGTGCAACCTATCAACGAGCCATGACTTATATTTTCCATGATTATATGCATAAGATTATCGAAGATTATGTGGATGATTTATTGGCAAAATCTAAAACTCGACAAGAGCATTTTGATGTATTGGAAAAAGTTTTTGATAGGCTTCTAGAGCATAAAGTAAGGTTGAACCCTAAGAAATGTGTCTTTGGTGTTACCTCAGGCAAACTCCTAGGTTTTATTATCTCTAAACGAGGTATTGAGGTGGACCCAAACAAGGTCAAAGCCATTATGGAAATGTGTCCCCCAACTAATTTGAAGGAGTTGCGTAGTTTGCAAGGAAAGATTAATTCAATCCGTCGCTTTATTGCACAACTTTCCGATAAATGTAGGCCATTTTGCCACCTACTACAAAAGGGGGTACAATTTTCATGGACGAGATGAATGTCGGAAAGCCTTTGATGACATCAAGCGAGTACTTAGCATCTCCGCTGATCTTAGCTCCGCCTCGTCCGGGGGTCCCTTTCAACCTTTATATCTCAGCAACGGACTTTGCCTTAGGGACAATGCTTGCACAAAAGAATGAACAAAATCGCGAGCAAGCTATCTATTATATTAGTCGAACATTGGTAAGCTATGAAACCCGATATGCTTATGTGGAAAAGTTGTGCTTAGCAGTGGTTTTTGCCACTAAGAAACTTCGTCATTATATGCTTAGCCATACAACATATGTCATAGCTAGAGAAAACCCTCTGCGTTATATGATGTCTCGCACTTATAATAACACTCGTACCGCTAAATGGATAATGTTGCTTACCGAATTCGATCTTGAATTCATTAGCCAAAAATCCGTTAAAGGTCAAGTTATAGCCGATCAACTTGCGGAAGCTCCGCTACCTAGTGATCATCCTTTGATTATTGAGCTCCCAGATGATTCGGTATTTGCTATCACTCGAACAAGAAGAGGACATCATTCCGGAGGAAGATGTTGACATCACGTTATTCTTTGATGGCTCTAAGTGCGCGAAATGTCAGGGCGCTGGAGTTGTGTTTCATACACCTCAAGGGATTCCCATCCCTTTATCATTCAAACTAGACTTCCAATGCACCAATAATACAATAGAGTATGAAGCCTTAATTTTAGGTCTTCAATCAGCCATAGCTATGAGCATTAAGCGTATTCGGATATTTGGGGATTCTCAACTCGTGGTTAAACAAATTACAGGAGAATACCAAGCCAAAGAACCTACCATTAAGCTTTATCATGATGTAGCAATGAAGTTGCTCTCTAAGTTTGATTGGTATGAGATCACTAGTTTGCCTCGTTCGACTAATAGATTTGCGGATGCCATGGCCTCTCTTGGATCATTGATTCCAAAGGACTCCCTTGGAGAGGTACAGCCCCTAATCATTTCCACAATCTCTAAGTCTGCAATTGTCCGTGTTGAGTCTAAAGATGAAAAAGATGTTTGCTTTATCCATTCGGATCCATATGAGCCTTGGTCTAGTGAGATAGTAGCCTTCCTCAAGTTTGGAACACTTCCACCTGATTTGTCTCGAACTGCCCGTCGCTGCTTTAAGCAAAAGGCAGCTCGTTTTGTTCTTTTGGGGGATGTGTTGTATAAACGTGGATATGATGGAGTACTCCTCCACTGTCTAGAAGCAGGTGAAACACATAGAGCTATTGCTGAAGCCCATGATGGTACTTGTGGTGGTCATTTTAGTGGAATGGCCATTGCGAAGCGTATTTTACGTATGGGGTATTATTGGCCCACTATGGAACAAGATTGTTGCAAATATGTTAAACAATGTAAAAAGTGTCAAGAACACGCTAATTTAATCCATATACCATCACAAGCTTTATAGCCCATCCAAAGCCTTTGGCCCTTCTCACAATGGGGTCTCGATTTAATTGGCAAGATTTCACCTGCCTCTTCAGGACAACATACTTTCATCATTACAGCCCCATCGAATACTTCACAAAGTGGGTTGAAGCTATTCCTCTAACCGATACGACGAGTCCTAGAATTGTGGAGTTTATACTTCACCATATCATTTGTCGTTTTGGTATTCCCTCTAAAATCATTTCCGATAACGGCAAGTCTTTTAAGAATAAGGATGTTCGAGCTCTTTGCGAAAAGTATAATATCCAACATAGTTTCTCAACTCCTTACTACCCACAAGCCAATGGACAAGCTGAAGCTTCCAATAAGACCATAATTGCTATTCTTAAGAAACTTGTTAAAGAAAATCATAAAGATTGGCATACACAAATCCCCTTGGCATTATGGGCTTACGGAACAAGCATCGGAACTCCCATTGGGGCAACGCCATTTTCTTTGGTCTATGGAGCTGAAGCAATCATGCCTCTTGAGCTCGAGATCCCTTCCTTGCGAATTTCTTTGCAGGAATTTATCGATGATGATACTCGCTAGACAAGCACGTCTTGATCAACTCACACTCATAGATGAAAAACGAATCAATGCTTTAGAGCATTTGCGAGTTTATCAAGACCGATTGAAACGTGCTTACAATGCCAAAGTTCATCTAAGAGAATTTCAAGTAGGGGATCTTGTCCTTAAAGAGAATCAACAAAACACCAATGCATTGCCGCATCTTCGAGATAAATTCGCGGCTAATTGGTTAGGTCCATATATGGTCACTGAAAGAGTGGGTAATGGAACTTATAGACTTGCCAGTTTAGAGGGAGAGGAAGAACCCGAACCACTTAATGTTATACACTTGAGGGCATTCTACGCATAGTTTGAATTTTATATGTACATATATACATGGCTTGTAAAAAAAAAAAAAAAAAAACAAATAAAATAAAAAGAATTTGCATTTCATTGTTAGTTGCATACATCTCATTCAAAAACATTGCATTTCATGTGCATACATCTCATTGAAAACCATAACATTTCATTTTCAGCCATAGTTGCATATCATGTTAGAGACCATTCTATCTTTTGGATATAAAATTTGGTCAAGCAAAAGTCATGTTGCCTTAATCAGGGGCACCTTCATAAAATCCATCAAACCGAATTGTCATTCGTACATCCATTTTCCATTTGCACATATTTACATTGCCAAAATGTTTTCAATCACTCAGCCATTCCTAGTGTTTTAAGCAAACTTCGAAATGCATGTCAAAGTTCTCTAGGGCCATATCACAAATTACACTAAATAAAATCTTGAGTATTGGGAAATGATTTCAAAAGCGGTCTTGAACCTATCACATTTTCACATCTTAAAAACATCTTGTGTCAAAGAGAGATAACACCATCCTTGGGTTGTGCCTTGAAGTGAAAAGGGTAATCCTCGTTTGTCCTATCATGCAAACATAGTCCATAAAATAGTGGTTCTTACCACTATCACAAGCAATCACAAAATATAAATATAAACAGAGTAGTAAGGATAGGGTAAAATTCTCATCATACTTCGGTTGAGAATCCGATTCCCCAAAGCTCTAAGGAAATGAACATTTTTCACACACCACCGATCCCAAATAAGTTGTAAGGATCGTACTACTTGTCCAATCGGACGGATAGGTAGTCATCCCCAAGGCTTACAAAGGTCAAAAACAACATGGACTATGGAGTTAACCTTCACCGGGGCTATAGACGCTTGACTGGCAGTGGAGTATACTCATTGCGTGGCGACATGTCTCTCCTCAAAGAGAGACCTCTGAATGCTCATACGGACAAACTAGCTTTGGGGTCTTCTCCATAACAAGGTTACCTAATTTATGCAAGATGAGGTTAATGAACACACTTGCACACACACAGGTTTTTGATTGCCTAGAGTCACTACCATGCTTCTGATTTGGTTAATGAACTCACATGCACACACATTTGGTCCTAGTTGAATTAGGCAGTATTAGTAAGTTTGTTTGATACCACTAGCATGTTTGAGTCTTTGTAAAACAGTCTTCCTCCATATTTTCTTCCATATCAACCTCCATATCTTCTTCCATATTCATGTCATTCCATACGTCATCCATTCACAAGCCACCAAGTTCGGTGCCCCTGATTAAACAATTATGATAACAGTTGGCTAAATCTAACTATCTAAAAGTATGAGTGCTTCTTAGTGCATATTTCATTTACTTAGTCTCGCATTAATCATCTATAAGTTTGCATTCCATTCCATCACATATGCATTAAAACATATAAAAACATGCATCACAAAAACATAGGCATTCACACAAAAGAAAGTAAAACACTAAAAATAAAAGCCATGTATATATATATGTGTATAAAGGTCAAATTGTACAATGAATGCCAAAAGGCTACAATATACAATAGAGCACCAAGGCTCATAAAGAGTGCATCTAAGCACTAAGCTAACCATCAAAAGAGGACCCCTGTGACCTAGTAGGAGCCCTAGACCTAGTGGTGTGCCTAGACTCACTACGCCTAGAGACAGAAGAGGATGGAGGATCAGGCAACACAATGTGATGCCTAAACAATGTGTCCTCCAGAGCCTCAATGTAACGAGTCCTAGACCTAAGCCTAGCTATGTCTATCCCGTGTCGTCGCTCCCGCTCTGCTAGCTCTGCTTGGAGTCTCGTCACCCTGTCATCCTGGGGCACCCTAGTCGCTCCATCCAAGTCCGCTCGCAGCCGGGCCATCCTCTCCTTCCGAGCGGCTAACGGGGCATCCCGCTCTGTCGCTCGTTGCTCCAGTCGAGCTATCCTCTCGTCCCGAGCAGCTAGCATAGCATCGCGCTCTGCTATCTGCTGTTGTAGCTGTGCCAGCTCGTCCTCGAGCCCGCTAGGGGGTACCTCCCTAGCCTCTCCTGTGGCCTCTCCTAGGCCCTCTCCGCCATCATCTCCGTCATCTTCGCTCCCCGAAGCCTGCCGTGCCATTTTCCCCTTTCGCCTTCGATTGTCAGATCGAAGGCGGGGACCCTCCTCGCGCTTGGGAACCTCCGCGGTTCCCTCGCCCTCGCTAGCCCCACTGCCTCCAATATCTCCCAGTCTGCCTGGGACAATGACCTCCTCATCCCCGGAATGATAGGGGAGAATCGGTGTCGCGCCTCTAACACCCTAAGCTGCAAAACAACAAAACAAAATTTTGTTACAAATTTTTTTTCAAAAAAAAAAAAAAAAAAAAAAATTATTACAGTTTCGCAAAAATCCCTTTTCCGTTGGGGCAGAAAACGGTCAATCTTTCATATTTTTTTCTTGTTTGTACACCAACCCCTTTTCCGTTGGGGCAGAAAACGGTCAATCTTTCATATTTTTTTCTGGTTCGTACACCAACCCCTTTTCCGTTGGGGCAGAAAACGGTCAATCTTTCATATTTTTTTTTGGTTCGTACACCAACCCCTTTCGAAATTTTGGTTTCTACACCAACCCCTTTTCTTTGGGACATAAACAGATGGTTTGTACACCAATCCCTTGGATTACAAATGTTGGGACATAAACAGATGGTTTGTACACCAACCCCTTTTCTGTTGGGACATAAACAGATGGTTTGTACACCAACCCCTTTTTTGTTGGGACATAAACAGATGGTTCATACACCAACCCCTTTTCTGTTGGGACATAAACAGATGGTTTGTAAACAAATCCCTTTTCTGTTGGGACATAAACAGATGGTTTGTACACCAACCCCTTTTCTGTTGGGACATAAACAGATGGTTCATACACCAACCCCTTTTTACCGTTGGGGCAAAAACGGTTCATTATATTCCAAATTTCTTCCAATTGGCTTGTGAGAACCATTCTCACTCGCCAATTGAGGGGGTAAGCTGATAAATCTTAAATATTCTTTTATTTTCTTTGGTCTTCAAAGTTGTGCTTTAGTCTTGAGAGAGAGTTGCGTCTGATCTAGCTTTTCAAGTGTCCTAAGTTTTTGTGTTGCATTGTGTCTTCACACAAAGCAGCTCAAAAAGGGGCATCTGTAGACACCAAAATCCAACCACTTGCAAGTCATCTATACCTTCCTGTCAGCCACGTGTCGGTCATCCACCTTCCCGCCATTATTTGGCCCAAATCCACACTTTCCCGCCATTTTTCATCCCCAAATTTATTTAAATTAATATTTATATATATTTTTTAATATTTTAATATATATATTTAAATAATAGTTTAAGTGATTTAATCTGAGCCGTCCATCCTTCATTTAATCTCATCCGTCCATCCATCTTAATCCATTTCACAACCAAGATTTATTCTCTACCCTTGGATCCACTTTAATCTTAGCCACACGTTCAAAGTGTCGTTAAAACCCTAAAGTGTGCCCTAAGAGTGGATTATAAATTGAGTCACTTTGATGGCTCAAACCCTATGTCTTTTGCTACTTCTATCTCTGATTCTAATTCTTCTACTGCTATCTCCTCTCTTCTGCTACCCTTTCGCCGCATCCATCGTCGCTTTCGTCGCCGCTTTCGTCGCCATTCCTTCTGCAGCATTCTGCAGAATCTCCCATTCCTGTCGCAAGTGCCCGCGGGCATTTACCCCTTCACCAAGTGCCCACGGGCGTTTACCAAGTGCCCACGGGCGTTTACCAAGTGCCCACGGGCGTTTACCTACAGCCACAGACTCAGACCGGCGTCTGAAACCTTAATCCAGAAGCACGCGGGCGTTCAGCGAGTGCACCAGGGCGCCTTCCGCAGCCGATTTGACAACCACATTACTTCCAGGTGTCGCCTGGTCTAGCTGCGTTAACAGAGAATAGGTATAAATTAGTTTAAAGCAAGTAACTTATTTTCTTTTATTGATCTGTTATTGAATTCCTGCATTTCAATTTTTCTAGGGTTTTAGATTGTTTTCGAGGGCTCACACAGTGGAGCCCTCTTATTAATTTCTAACTCCTTGATAGTGTTAATGTGTGCAAGTTTTTGATAAGCAGATCCGGTTTATTGATGGCAGTCGATTAAGTTGGAGTGGTCCAAGCAAGGGATACAACAAAGCCCACTCACTCTGTTGGGATTGAAGATACATTCTTCGGAAGCGCCACCATTTGTGCCAGCTAGGGTTTCGGAGAACCCTAGCATAACTTGTAACTGTGTATCACAAATAAAGGGTTACGAGCCCAGTTGTATTCAAAAAGGAGTTTTTAAACTCCATCGATTAATAGAAATCGTTTGTTTTGTGCAACTATTCTGTACTCTGTCATTGTGATTTTATTTATTTTTGTTTGGCGTGTATTTTTAATCTACATATAGATTTCACACTTTGGCCATAAAAATAATAAAAGATATAAATATATCTCCTGATAATATAAAGGTTACCCAACATAATAATAAATACATCTATTAGCATTCATAATTTTGCAAGTTACAAGGACAATACATTGATAAAATGATTTGCAACAATATATAAAATTCAGATCAACTTTTCTCTTCCTGGGATAATATAAAGATCATCAAATACATGACTTAGACTAAATATTTTCTTGGAGAATCAACATATTGATTGTTGCATAGCACAATAATATTATTTGTATTCGAGAAGCATAAGGCCAAAGAACAAATCACTCAACAATGTTGAATGTGAAGTATGAAATATTCTCCAACTGCCTTTACCCACCATCATCCCCTCCACATCATTCTCAGTTTTCTGCAAGTCTATCTACATAAGGTAATTAGTTTGCACAAGAAGTCTTCTATCAAATACATACTATTATTTTCTAACAAGTGTAAGGTTACCAATCTCATATTCTTTAGAGATCCTTAGCATCATCACAATAGAAAATGGTATATCCTTCTTCAACAAACTGCTTAAGTTCAACAAGAGATAAAACATGGTAATTTATCTCCATATGCAAAGAACTCCTTTACTTTAACATTGATGTAGATCACTCATAAATTTACTAATAATTATAAATGTAACTGCACATTCATTCATACCAAAATCTACATAATATGAGTGTTTCATACAAAAAAGCAAACAATAATTAATATTGGATATAAACAAGATTATTTTCCCTAAGTGCATGTGTTCTAAAAAATTAATACAATGTTGCCATGTATAAAAATTCTCAACACGATCCATGTCAAAACGGCATCAAACACACTAATCATTTGAACTTTGTTTAAGCATGGTTAACAAGGTCCATTTTGACGAGACACTATTAGTTACCAAGACAACCTCATAGTTTAGTTCAACTTCTCCATACTACTCTAGTTCATACACATTTTCCAATTGTTAAACAATGCTTGGAAAAGTAACTTGGGTTCAATGCCAGAGGTTCTTCCTGTATGTATTTCTCTTTGCCTCAATATCAACTCATCATCTCCTGAGGATTTGCAATGGCAACCAAGACCAAATAGACATCGTACAACCCAACCAAACCAACTCAACACTTTCTATAGTGCTATTGTTAGGGATAGTTCTATATTTGGGTTTGCTAATGACCACTCTATTAAAAATTCATGATGATAGCAAAGTGAATTAATCTACTCAACCTAGCTATGGTCACCACAAAAACCTACATTTTATTTGGTTATCAATAATCCAATGACAATCAGGATATCTTCAATGGAGTGCACACATTAGGTTTCATAATTAAGACAATAATCTCACACTACACCCAATGATAATGTAAAATATGATTTAACTAATAGAAATAATTAGAATTAGGTCCACAACTTGTACATCTATTTCAATTGTTCTAAAATATCTTTGGCTGGAACCCAACTAAATTAAACTCATAGCATCAAAAGTTCTTAGTATAAACCAAAGACCTGAGTAACATACCTGGTAGCACAATTAAAGCTCTAAACCATCCACTTCTTGCAACTCCTATCACCTACCCTCTTCTCTGTCTTCTGGTTTTTTTCCTTCCTTTCTCTTTTCCATTTTCCTTACTCTCTATTTTTCTTTGAAATACGACCCATCATTCCCATAACCTCACTTCCCGAAGCATCCATTAAGGCACAAACATTAACACCAAAATCAAGCTCACACATCCTCCTCTAGTTGGGGTACATGGTGAGCATCAATATGCAAAACAAGATATCTAGCACTTTCTATGACTTAAAACTCAAGTAAATAATTTTTTTTTCATTCGTTGTGGTTATGGTTTGGTGACAACTCCACATAAATAACTAGTGTCATAAATGCACAATTAAAAGCCACTAGACTTTTTCTTTTATTTTATAAACAAACACCTTCGAAAGGTAAAAATTCATATATTTTGTGGTTTTCATTTCATGAAATAAGAGAACAAGCAACCTTAAGGAAAACCTTTAATGATATTGTCCTTTTTTTTTGAAAAGAACCAAAATGTTAGTATTCCTTGCTCATATAACACTATAAAACCAAATAAAAGTTGTTTTCTTTTAAACAACAAGAAACAAGACAAAACAACATCAACATTTGTCTCTCTTTCTCTTTCTATATATATATATATATATATTATTCCATTTAAAAATGAAACTCTTTTAGACCAATGGAAACTCCTATAATTATAATAAAAGGAATTATATCAAATAAAATATTCCTTTTATTATAATTATAGGAGTTTCCATTGGTATAAAGAGTTTCATTTTTAAATGGAATAATATATATATATATATATATATATTATTCCATTTAAAAATGAAACTCCTTTAGACCAATGGAAACTCCTAAAATTATAATAAAAGGAATTATATCAAAGAAAAGATCGTCTATAAGGAACAAGTTTTTACCCAAAACTTTAATACGCTTTCCCATATAGCAAGTTGTATAGAAAACTAATCATGACAAAATCATTCATTACCACAAAAGACAACATAGCAAATCATGAATCAAACTAGCAAGAAGTCTACAAAGGGAGGATCATGACAAAATTGAAGAAATGCATTGTGTTCCTTATGCTAACATTGTTGGTAGTATGATGTATGCAATGGTTTGTACTAGAACTGATATTGCATATGTAGTGGGAGTAGTTAGCAGATATATGTCCAATCTAGGAAAAGAACATTAGACTGTTGTGAAGAGGATATTTAGATACTTGCGTGGAACTTAAAAATATGCTATATGTTACCAAGAAAAATTTAGAGATAGTACTATTGTAAATCTAAAATGTTTTGTGGATGTTGACTGGGCTGGAGATCTAGACAAGAGAAGATCCATGAGTGCTTATGTATTCAGATTATTTGGAGGGGTAGTAAGTTGGATGAGTAACAAGCAATCAATGGTTGCTTTATCCACAACAAAGGTAGAGTACATTGCAGCAACTCATACCTATAAAGAAGTAGTGTGGCTATAGAGGTTGTGTTCAATATTTGGTCTTAAGCAGAAGGTTGTGAGAATTGACAATGATAGTTAGAGTGCAATATTTTTGGTCAACAATCCTGGTTTTCATGATCGATCAAAACATATTGATTTCAAGTACCATTTTGTGAGAGAGATTGTTGAAGGGAATTAGGTGATGCTAGAGAAATTTGATACAGAGAATAATATTTTTGATTCATTAACAAAGGCTATACCTACTCAAAAAAATTCTTGGTGTAGACAATGATTGTCCTTAACAATTGATAATGGTATTTTTGGACCTTATGGAAAGTATTCAAGAAGTGGGAGAATTTTAGAAATATGTTGAATATTTTCCATGTTATTCTAGTGGGATTAACTCTAAAAGGTACTAGACACTCTTTGTGTATCCTCGTCGAGGTTCAGGGCTAGGCTGGGTCCCAAGCAGGGGTTCGGGGGTGGCAGCCCCCAACAAAAATTTTAGGATTTCTTAAGCTATTTTTAGACCCATATGGGCTATTTAGGGTTAAATATTTGAACCCATGGTATTGTAAAATTTGTTCTTGTGTTGTTGTTATTTAATTGCACTTGCATCAAGGTTTAAAGGGTGAAGAGAGATGAACATTATTGTAATGGAGACATTTAAATTTATACAACAAGGAGATATTACTATGTTGGGTTTTTTTCTCGTAAAGGTTTCCCAGGTGAAATATTGTGTTATGTGTATATGTTATCTTCTTATTTTGATTATGTATTTACTGTTTTTCTAGATTTAGTTTATTGAGGCCTTTTTGCTCTTCATGTATGTGGTAAGATGTAAATTCAAGAGACATGAGAGGTTTATCATATGTGAGGAATAGGAAACGATGAACCTCTCAGATAAGTGAGGAGAGCAATAGTCAAAGTATTTAAAGGTCACTTGTAAGGTTATATTATGGAGATAAAGCTCTATGTATTGTATCAAAGAAATGTATCAAGAAAGGGTCTGAGAAAACAAAATCCTGTATACAATTTGAGCAATAATATTGTAAGTTTTTTTATGCATCTTATTATTATTATCAATGTTATGTTCATTGATATTGGCCAAATATATTGAATACTCTAATACTAAGCAAATAGCATTCACATGGGCTGAAGGGCGAAGGGGTTGGAACTCACCATTTCCATTCCCCTTATTTTAGAGGTCTCGAACCTTCCAATAGCTAGCGAGTGTGTTAATAGGGAGAAACACTCCCTTGCCAAAGAGCTTAAGCAATTCAAATGCAAAGGAGAGCATCCAATGAAATGTCAAAATAGATATATTCATCAATCTCTAAAGGCACCATGGGATGGGGTGGCACTAGTGATGATGCAATACTTCACTCTAGATAATCAAAACACAATTGTTTGAAGCTTTCACTTTGCCTTCTTAGATCATCTAGGCTAAAAAATAATGATGAATGTACCAATGTTTCTATTTAAATATTTGGAAAAAATGATGTCATAGGTGTAGACTGGAAATTATTCTTATCCTCTCCATAAAAGACTTATGAAAGTGTTGTTCAAACATGTGGCCAAGCATGGGGATAAAGTGGATTTGAACAATCTAGACGTGTTCAAGAATTATATTGAGGTGGATCTAAAAGAAAAGTCATTGGAGAAGTTAGAGAGTAAGGAGCCTAGAACTCCAACCCTAACCTCCTTGGACCATTTGATTGAAGAAAATCAAGTTTCCTCAAAGAAGTATAAGGTAGGCCTTCCAAAAGAGCCAGTGGTGAATATTGAGAACCATAATACCCTCAAAGGAAAGAAGGAATCAGCCAGGTGCTTGAAACACTTAAGGTCCAAAATGGTTAATATTGAGTAGCCTATGCAAGTCATCCTGGATTCTGAGAGTTTAGAGTAATCTACCCCAATTATCCAAAAGAAACTAAGGAAAAATGTTGGAACTCTTGCTAGAAAAGGGAAAGAACCTTTGAGGGCTTGGAACCCCCTTAAAACTCTTAAAAATGCAATGAAAACAATGAGTGATCTCCTTGGATCCTTGAGAAAGTCTATAAAAATGACTACAATGTATGTTGAGCAAATCACATGGATGAGAGGTATTTTAAGAATAATAATCCTAAGGAGGAAATGAAGTTTTCTAAAGTCAAAATGGAATGACTGGGTTGGTTGGATTCCTCCCAGTCCTGTTGTTCTCTGTGTTTTCTGGTCATGGTAGTCCCTTGGGTTATCTATATTTTATGCTATTGGTGGTCCTTTGGGTTAGGCCTTATTTTATGTTCATTGTGGTCCTTTGGTTATTTATTGTTTTCTCTTTGGTTTGTCTTATATTTTGGTTCTGTTTGGGCTTCTTCTTGATGCCTTATTTATAAATTTGTAAAAGGTTCGAGGACCCTCTCAAAACCCCTTCTTTGTACATATAATAAAGAAAAATATCCTATGAAAGAGGACCCATAAATAATCTAGCTAAAAATCCACTAGGTATTAAGGACCATAGAATTTTTAAAATAAAAAAAAATCTCATTCCTACATTATCCTACTTGCAACATCACCATAGTAATTAAAGAGATATCAAACTTGGAATGTTTGCAAGGGGGTGACCTACCTTAGATTTTAACCCTCAAGTAGTAGTTAATGACCTTTGGCTATAAATCCTTGTAGAGCGTCACATTCTCCTCCATGGAAGGCAACAAACTAATAGTTAATGGCTTTAGTCGTACATACATGGACAAGAGAGAGAAAGAGCATGAAAAAAGGTGCATGATGTAGAAGCAATAGATGCAAATAACATGAAACTAATATTAGTAGGTGCATAGAGCATTTTGTAAGTGTTTGATAATGATTTGATAAATGCATGGTGAGAAAATGAGAGGGTAAGAGAGGTATTTTTATTAGATGAAATGAAATAACTTTTCTTTTAGAGACAAAATCGATTTCCATCCTTTTTAGGGTCATAAAATCATAACCATTGATTTAAACAATCCATTGTTCAAACACTAGGTGTAAAAACATGATAGAATTACGACCTATATCGAAAGCCCTAAAATTTATCAAACCAATATTCTTTCTTAAAGTTGCAGTCTTGGTATAATCAATTTTAGGATATGTTCTTTAGGGAGTGCATGCCAAAATGTCCCTTAATCATGTCTTCATCCTTAATTTTGGGTTTTGGAAAGGTTAGAAGATAAAAACATCATGAAATATGGTGAAAAAGTGTGAATTAGGTGAAGAAAGGGAAACAAAACCATTAACCAACATGGGTCACTATCATCCTACCCAAATTTTGAACAAGTTTTTTTATTTACATGGTGGATGATGAGTGTCGTTGAGTCTCATCATTTAATCTCAATGATTTATCAATCTCGGGTGGTGTCCAAGGCTGTCTACGATAGAAGGCTAGGGCAGAGTACAATTCAGGCATTCAGATTTCAAGCATTTATTGGTGAAGCAGATTTTGGTTTAGCCTTTTGGTGTCACACTAAACCTAGTCTGAAGAATGGAAACTGAAATAAATTACAGGAATTGAAAACTAAATCTAAATTGCAGAATTTAACAATTAACTACAATTGCATGAATTGAAATTGCTAAATTGAAATCTAATCTACTTTTAGAAATTGAAATAACATAATTGAAATTGCTAAATTGAAATGTTGCTAAAATGAAATCCTAAATTACACTTGCAAAATTGAAACCTATTTTACTCTTGCAGAATGGAAGTGATGCTTGGAAATGAAACACCTGTCAATGCCCTGCCACAAAAGGTCGTCAAGCTTCTGCTACAGGAATTGACAGCAAAATGAAATATGCTGAAAATGAAAAGTTGCTAAAATAGAAAAGTAGGGAAAACATGGAAAGCAAAGGAAAAATGCTTAATATAATTTGTCAGCTGACATACACACAAATGTTGTACACAAACATAATAGAAAACATAAATCACATAATACAAAATAAAAACAAGAAAATGAAATCTGGCAAGCAATCTATTAATTCTCGCTACAGCAAAATTATAGATTAAAACCTGCCATAAAATCCCTCCTTCTAGATCTGAAAGTGGGCCCATACTTCCTGATCTAGAAGGAGGTGAAAAGCACTCCTTAACTAATTAACACTCATAACAGAAAATGATAAAATAGCTGCACTTTTATTGATGACAGAACATGCTGAAAACTCGTTACAGAAAATTGTTGTACAATCCTAATTGCTGCTATTGAAAACTCTCCTCTATTCTAATTCCTAATTGGCTCAACCAAGGAGGGAGTCTGTGTTATTTATATAAATATTTACAACATATCCCATGCTCAAATCAGCCTATGTGCTACTTTACAGTGATTTGCCAATAATTTTGGATCTGAAATAAATGCAAATCTGGACAGTTTGTGTTGCAATAGTAGTCATTGGCCCTTAGAAAGCATCTTCAGTGGTGGGAGTACATGGGAGGAGTCTAGAAATATCTCACACATCTTTCTCCACTTCAGAATATGCCATTTCTATCTTGCAAACAACTTTCTATTATGCTACAGTTTTTCTGGGTTTATCCTAGAAGAGGATCAAAATTGATCTTTTCCATGAATGGTGGCTTTGGATGGCAAGGACGACAAAGTCAGATGGGAGATATTTTCCTTTAACCTTTTCAACCTTCTTTCCCTTTTTCCATCATCAAAAATCAGTCAAAAAGTCAAAAAGCACTTTTCTGTTCTCATTTCGAAGATAAGTGGCTCATTCCGAAGAGACTGTATTTCTCATTTCGAAGATGTCTTGTTCATTTCGAAGATCTTTGGAATGAACAACTATGTGCTCTTCAAATGATTTTAGCTGCATTTATCAAGTGGATTAGCCCTCAGGATCAGATTGCAATAGCCTTCATTCCTCTCCATGTGTGAATTCCATGCCTTGCCATTCATTGGTAGCTTGCTGGAATTTACATGGTAAATTACTACATTTTCCAGCTCTGCTGCACAGCTTGTAAAATATTGGCATTTCTTGCAAATTCAAACAAATTAGAACATGGAAAAATTATTCAAATATCAACATGAAGGAGTACATCAAGTTGCTACTGAATTTATACACTTCATTCACCAAGTAACCATGCTGAAATAGTGCAACAATGCTGCACAATTGTCCTTGCTCTGTTATACCCTATTGTTGCCTATTTAGACCATGTGGGAATGCTTCTAAATAGGTCAGATGTCTTCTGTAGTCCTTCTGAACTCATTCCATCCATATCCTCATGCTTTGCTTGACAACTTCAAGGTGTTCCTATAAAGTGACAGCTTGCTGATTTTTATATGGCTATTTTTTCAGATTTTCAGATTTATGACAGTCCTAAACTTTTGGCTTCAATGTGGATTTGAAACAAGTTGAAGGGCAGGAAAACATTCAAAAACCATTGAGAAGTTAATGGATATCAGCATACCACATTTGGTTAATTGAAATGCATGTTCTTACTTGCTACTTAATCAAGCAAAATCAGTCACAAAATGCTGAAAATAGTCAAAAACAGAGATATAGTATTCCTAACATAAAATCATGTAAACACTTAACAAATAGTATATTTTAGTCAACTATTTGGCAATTAACTTATCATATGGTAGTCAAACATTGTGCAATAATGAGGCACTTTTGGGCCTCATCATCCCCCCCAACTTGAACCGATGCATGCCCTCATGCATCTTAGTAGGCCATAGTAATATGCAGGTTTTATTCTTGTGAACAACATCCTTTGCTACCTCGCTAACCGAGAAATTCCTCCTTGCTGCACTATATCAAGTATTTTGCAATTAAGCACATGTATGACTCTTTTTCTATCTTTCTACAAGTTTTAGTGTTGCAAGGTACCTCTTAAAGGCTTGATATCATATGATTCATCTTGCAATAGTCTTATTGTGGAACCATATTTGGCGGATGCACTACTACCGATGGAATTTTCTATTCTTAACAACATTTCAGCCCGAATGCTTATTTTTGTTGTTTGCACCTTTTGAACAAAATTGATAATATTTTTTGATTTGAAATGCTTGAGGGATGTACTTACTTGTGGTAGAGCCTTATAAACCTCAATATTTGATGTACCCTACTCTTTTTGCTATTCTGTAGCATTTTCAACAATTTTGGTATAGTTTTTGCTCATTCCAAAGATATCCTGCTCATTTCGAAGAGACTGTATTTCTCATTCCGAAGATGTCTGCTCATTTCGAAGAGACTGTATTTCTCATTTCGAAGATGTCTGCTCATTTTGAAGAGACTGTATTTCTCATTCCGAAGATGTCTGCTCATTTCGAAGAGACTGTATTTCTCATTTCGAAGAGACTGTATTTCTCATTTCGAAGATGTCTGTTCATTTCGAAGATCTTCAAAAAAAATGCAGAAATGACCTCCTATGCAAAATTTAGCTACAGATTCTATTGTGGGTCCATCTCTAGAGTGTATAAGCCTTCCATAACATCAAAAATCCCTTCTTCATCCTTTTGTTTAGATGTTATTCTTTGTTTTGTATGTTGTTGTTTTATTCCAGTAGTACTAAAATAGAACCTTCGAGGTGCATTTTGTTGATTATCCTCCTTCAATTTATCAGACAATTGTGAGATATAAACTTGCAGTTCTCCTTCTAAAATTTGCCCTACAAATTGAAATAGAATTGCTGCCATGTCTGTCCCAAAATCAGGTTTTTGCATAGTTTTGGAATTTCCATGCAATTAAGGGCATAAGGGGTGTTTCTTGACATCTTGAACATGTTCCTTTTTCAACTTGTCAATATTGTATGAATAGTTTATGCCAAATACCGACTATCATACACTAAATGCTAAATGTTTACTATGAATTAAATGCAAGAAACACATACCTTACTCATCCTAAAAATTGGTCATGCACCTTACAAGCCGTTTTTGATGATTGTTAGCAGGCTATCTCGAAAACATAAACAAACATAACACATGTGCAATGTGAGATTTGTACAATGGTGGAACAATGATGGGTAGATCAACAAGGCAATGCATGCCAAAAAATCGGTTTTCATGCAAGCCAACTCAGTAGCGCCTCCAAGAAGGTTTTCACTACTGAATTATTCATTTTTTTATTTTTTATTTTTTTATTTTTTTTTTCTCTTTTTTTTTCATTTTTTTTTCATCAGAAGAGGCTGCCATTTCTGGTTTTCAACCAACTTTTGTCCTCTTTTTTTTTTTCAAGTGCTTCAATGAGAGAGAACATCTCTCACTCTTATTTGGATAAGACCAATCCTTATTCTGCAAAAACATGTCAATTGTTGTATGAAAACACCATCTCTTTCTGTTGAAACCTGCAACATTGATGCAACCTTCCTTTCTAGATGAGAAGTAAGAATCTTCTTACATCATAATTGCCTCCTTATTGCTGGAAATGAAGTATTGGCTCCATTGTTCCTCTTCCTTGCTGAAATTGATGCTTGTCCTCATGTATCCCCATTTTGTGGGACATGCCTTTGCTGCAATTTTTTCTCTTTTTTTTTTTTCGATTTTTCTTGTCTTGCTTGTACCCAAGAAGGAAGTTCACAAACAAGACTATTCTTCTTTTTGCTTTTCTTGTATTTTTTTCTTTTGTCAAACTTTTTATCATCACTCTGAATCTGATATTGAAGAGAAATTCTCTTCCATTATGTGTACATCCAATGGAATCTCCTTCAAGAACTCCTCCTTAGTTAATGGTGCATGGTATACCCGAAGGCAATGTCCATTCACCACTAACATCCTCCATGAATTACCAATGGGAGAAAGAAGCACTCGCTCCATATCTGAAAACTTCTTCAATCAAGTGTTGTCCATGCCTCCTAGTCTGCAAAATCTTGTCAATCTGTTCTTGAAACAATTAAATACCAATTCCCAAAAGATGTTAAGTGCTTACATCAAGATAAAATCTTGATATACCCTTGTAATTCCATGTAAAGGGATTGAAATATTGTTTCAAAATAGCAACAATTTTGCTTTTTGTTTATAAGTCAGCCAACTAATAATGTTCAAGAATTTTCTTGGCTGCACTTCAATTTGTTTCATTCCTAGGAGGACAAAATTTACCCCTTTGTAAAATGGAAGTAAATTTTCTATGTGCAGTTTTTCTAGTTTTTTCTCCTTTATCCAAGGCTAATTTTTGTGTGTTTGGACTAAAGGTTTTCTGTGTATCTCCATTGATTTTTGTCTCTTCAAGCTCAGGTAAGTTCTTGTTTGAGCATAGTTGGATGTTGTTGCAGTCAATAACATTTCCTGCAGTTTTTTTTTTATACCAGATTCAGCTACATAGACAGGGGTTGCCTATCCTGTATTATTCAGACTGATCACAGGTTGGGCTAAAAAAAGAAATATTTTTGGTTTGCACAATAAGACAAGAAGTGTACAACTTTAGCAGATCAACTACTTGTCAGGTAGGATCACCTCTAATGAGATCAACTATTGTCTGTGTAGGCTAAGAATTGCTAGGTTGCGGTTTAGCATGGTAAAATCCTAACAATATTTAAGTAATAATGGAAAACTCTAGGATCATCATTAAGTTGTAAACTCCTATTTTGATTGTGCAAAAGTTTTTGTGATTTTTTTTTTAGCTTACATAGACAGGGGTTGCCTGTCCTATATTATTCATATTGGCCACAGGTTGGGCTGAAGGTGGTGGTTGATTTACTTGCCCTGTTTGTTGTTGTTGGGATCTCTCTTTGAGAAGAATTCAGACTAGGCAACAGATTTTGCATCTCTGAGTTATGGAAGTAAATGGCATTCATCAATGATATGTCCCTGTGAACAAATGCTACAGGTAGCTGATATGGCTATTTTGTTCAAGGGATAGTCTTGTATATCTACCATGATATCTTTCCCAACACCTAGTACAAATTTTTTATACTACCCTGATGATATGGATATAAAAATGGCAGTACTAGCAGATGGCTCCTTTAAAATTTTTAAGAGATCTTATGTTTCTTGATAATGAGGATGATGAATTCTTTCAATTTTTATCAAGAATTTCAAACATAAGCAATTTAACCCCCAAGTGTGAAGATCACCTCCCTGTGGTTGCTTGTTTTCTAAATGGACTGAAATGCAACTATCAATAATTATTATTTATACCAATCATTTCATTCAGATTTTACTCTAAACTTCATAAGTTAGCACAATAATAATTATTTGACTACTTTTACCCTCTAACAACACCATGATCCCTAGAAACGGTGCCAAAATGATGAGTGTCATTGAGTCTCATCATTTAATCTCAATGATTTATCAATCCAGGGTGGTGTCCAAGGCTGTCTACGATAGAAGGCTAGGGTAGAGTACAATTCAGGCATTCAGATTTCAAGCATTTATTGGTGAAGCAGATTTTGGTTTAGCCTTTTGGTGTCACACTAAACCTAGTCTGAAGAATGGAAACTAAAATAAATTACAAGAATTGAAAACTAAATCTAAATTGCAGAATTTAACAATTAACTACAATTGCATGAATTGAAATTGCTAAATTGAAATCTAATCTACTTTTGCAGAATTGAAATAACATAATTGAAATTGCTAAATTGAAATGTTGCTAAAATGAAATCCTAAATTACACTTGCAAAATTGAAACCTATTTTACTCTTGCAGAATGGAAGTGATGCTTGGAAATGAAACACCTGTCAATGCCCTGCCACAAAAGGTCGTCAAGCTTCTGCTATAGGAATTGATAAGAAAATGAAATATGTTGAAAATGAAAAGTTGCTAAAATAGAAAAGTAGGGAAAACATAGAAAGCAAAGGAAAAATGCTTAATATAATTTGTCAGCTGACATACACACAAATGTTGTACACAAACATAATAGAAAACATAAATCACATAATACAAAATAAAAACAAGAAAATGAAATCTGGCAAGCAATCTATTAATTTCTATAGCAAAATTATAGATTAAAACCTGCCATAAAATCCCTCCTTCTAGATCTGAAAGTGGGCCCATACTTCCTGATCTAGAAGGAGGTGAAAAGCACTCCTTAACTAATTAACACTCAGAATAGAAAATGATAAAATAGCTGCACTTTTATTGATGACAGAACATGCTGAAAATTGTTACAAAAAATTGTTGTACAATCCTAATTGTTGCTATTGAAAACTCTCCTCTATTCTAATTCCTAACTGGCTCAACCAAGGAGGGAGTTGTGTTATTTATATAAATATTTACAACATATCCCATGCTCAAATCAGCCTATGTGCTACTTTACAGTGATTTGCCAATAATTCTGGATCTGAAATAAATGCAAATATGGACAGTTTGTGTTGCAGTAGTAGTCATTGGCCCTTAGAAAGCATCTTCAATGGTGGGAGTACGTGGGAGGAGTCTAGAAATATCTCACACATCTTTCTCCACTTCAGAATATGCCATTTCTATCTTGCAAACAACTTTCTATTATGCTGCAGTTTTTCTGGGTTTATCCTAGAAGAGGATCAAAATTGATCTTTTCCATGAATGGTGGCTTTGGACGGCAAGGATGACAAAGTCAGATGGGAGATATTTTCCTTTAACCTTTTCAACCTTCTTTCCCTTTTTCCATCGTCAAAAATCAGTCAACAAGTCAAAAAGCACTTTTTGTTCTCATTTCGAAGATAAGTGGCTCATTTCGAAGAGACTGCATTTCTCATTTCGAAGATGTCTTGTTCATTTCGAAGATCTTCGGAATGAACAACTATGTGCTCTTCAAATGATTTTAGCTGCATTTCTCAAGTGGATTAGCCCTCAGGATCAGATTGCAATAGCCTTCATTCCTCTCCATGTGTGAATTCCATGCCTTGCCATTCATTGGTAGCTTGCTGGAATTTACATGGTAAATTACTCGCATTTTCCAGCTCGTTGCACAGCTTGTAAAATATTGGCATTTCTTGCAAATTCAAACAAATTAGAACATGGAAAAATTATTCAAATATCAACATGAAGGAGTACATCAAGTTGCTACTGAATTTATACACTTCATTCACCAAGTAACCATGCTGAAATAGTGCAACAATGCTGCACAATTGTCCCTGCTCTGTTATACCATGTTGTTGCCTATTTAGACCATGTGGGAATGCTTCTAAATAGGTCAGATGTCTTCTGTAGTCCTTCTGAACTCATTCCATCCATATCCTCATGCTTTGCTTGACAACTTCAAGGTGTTCCTATAAAGTGACAGCTTGCTGATTTTTATATGGCTGTTTTTTCAGATTTTTAGATTTATGACAAGTCCTAAACTTTTGGCTTCAATGTGGATTTGAAACAAGTTGAAGGGCAGGAAAACATTCAAAAACCATTGAGAAGTTAATGGATATCAGCATACCACATTTGGTTAATTGAAATGCATGTTCTTACTTGCTACTTAATCAAGCAAAATCAGTCACAAAATGCTGAAAATAGTCAAAAACAGAGATATAGTATTCCTAACATAAAATCATGCAAACACTTAACAAATAGTATATTTTAGTCAACTATTTGGAAATTAACTTATCATATGGTAGTCAAACATTGTGCAATAATGAGGCACTTTTGGGCCTCATCAGTGGAATTGATAGTCGCCATGATGATTTGGGCATGTTGTCCATCTCTATGGCTGGCCTGGAAACCACCACATAGTACTCCATGTAGTTTATCCCTATAACTTCCATGCCACATTTATTTAAAACCTTTTACATTGTTGAAAACACCAGGAAAGGGACAAGTGTTTAGTTTGATGAGACCCGATATTTGAACCCAGGGCATCCATCCCCCTTACGAAGTTTCACTACACCAATTGGTCTAAACCTTGAACCTAAATACTGATAAAGTAGTCTTTCCTTGTCCTGTATATAGGAGCATGAGAATCTTCACCACCTGTAAAGTCAATTTTTAGTGCTCTTTTTACAAATATAGCATATTCTACAAATTTTTAGTCCTATGCTTGGTTGAAGCCTTATCCTCTTATTTCTAATAAAAATGATAATCATTGGTGGGATATGTATAGCTTGTAAATATCCAAAGGTCAAAGATTACATTAAAGTGAGCAACAACTCCAGATCATGGGTTTTCATTAGTAAACTTGCAGGAGAGGAACTCAAACAAATAGTATATGAGCTCCAAAATATGCTTCAAGAGTTATGTTTATCTATTTTCATGTGGAAGGATGAGTTGATTTCAAACTTATTAAAAGATGTTGGATACTCGATCAAATTGGGATATGAGGATTTAGAGAAATCAAAATATCCTACTCCTAATTATTTTGCTTGAAAAATGTTTGGTCACTCAAGGCCCTTCCTAAGGCCTCAACATTCTTTTGGTTAGCAGTCTAACACAAAGATTCCTACATGAGAAAGTCTATAAAGAAGAGGATATCATGGACCTTTCAAGTGTGCCTTGTGTGAGAAGGATTTAGGAACATCAAGTCATTTACTTCATCATTACCCCTTTATTTGCACCATTTATGGTCACTTTTTAAAAAACGTGAGAATAGATTAGGTAGCTCCATCAACATTTAAAGAGTTGATAGAATGGTGGATTAATTGTTTCAAAGCTAAATCAATATGTATTGTATGGAGGGTTGGTCTTGTAATTATTTGTTGAAATTTATGACTTGAAAAGAATAATAGAAGTTTTGAAAATAAAGCTCAAAATCATACATAAATTTGAAACTATTGACTCTCTTCTAAAATGTTTACAGAGATGGTGCTCATCATGAGAAGTCTCAGTGTAGAAAAATAAATGCTACCCTCTCAGTTATAAAATTTGAATATACCTGGAAGGGTCATTTGTTCTATGGTAAAATGGAAATATATAAAAATTGGGTTTATAAAAATTAATTTTGATGGTTCTTCCAAAGGAAATCTAGGAAAAGCTTGTGGAGGTGGTATTTTTGGAAATAATTGAAGGTAAATTTCTCTTCACTTACTAAGAATCATATGGAACTTCAATTAATAACTATGTAAAGTTTAGGGCACTTCTTACTTTGATTAAAATATAATTAAAAAAAGAATGGAAATATATTTCAGTTAAGGGGGATTCACAAATTGTATATAAAATAATATTTATAGCTAATTTCATCAAAAAATGTTGGAGATAGTCTCTAAAAAATATCATTATGTCTATAAAAGAAACTAGGTAGCAAATAATATAACCAATCATGGTATTGATCTTCATCTTAGCAAAAATTAAGGTTTTAGAAGCTAATTGGTTGAGTGAGATTTTATCTCTTAGTGAAAATAATGTCAAAGAGTTGATAACAAAAACATAAGAGTTTAAGGAAGATGAAAAAAATATTTGATAAAAAACAAAATGAAGAATATATTTTTTTATAAGGCAAGTCAAATATGATTTTTATATCTTAACAAGAAATGAATTTTTTGGTATTTTAATGGAAGTGGCCCCAAGATAAGCCATAAATGACTTGTTAAAAAAAATTATAGGATCTCATGGTAGGAACAAAGAGTTTTACATCATAAACCAAAGTTCCAATCTCATGGGTAAACCATAACATTTTATCAAATCTTTGGCTTAAAAAAATATCTTATAAAAAAAATTGTCTAACAAAACCATAAATACATCTATAGTTAACTTGTTAATATTTTACAAATCCTAATTAATATTAGGTAACTTATAGAGAGTCTTTATTGGCAAAGCTAGAGCAATTTTTTTCAAAAAATAATCTTTTAGGAGCTATATCTTTGCATATAGTTGTCTGATTCAGATGATTCTGGTGCCATTTTCTATAGATTTTGAAAATATTTGAAATGAGTGATCATTTTAAATAATATAAAAAGTATCAAGGGAGATATGACCATGTGAAGACAACCATTTGAAACTAGGGTAGCATTAAGGCAATTTGTTTCTTCTAAATAACGTCTCATCTTTAGGAGCCATATCTTTGCAAAGGGTTGTTTGATTCAACTAGTTCTTAAATCAATTTATACAAAATTTAAAGAGCTTTAAAATGAATGGTCATATGAAGGAATCCAATAAATATTTAGGGAGATACAATCCTATGAAATCAACCATTTGGAACAAGGGTAGTGATAATTTTTCAAGTCATGAAAAATAAAATTGCAAATATTTGTTAGCCAAGGTTTGGATGATGGGAGGAGTAATGGAGCACTAGGGATTCAGTGAGGCAAGATATTCTATCTAGGCATAGAACTTTTCATCTTAAGTTTCTTTTTCTCCTTCTTTATCTTAGAAATTTTGCATACAAATTATTATAGGTTTTTTTCATATATTGTAGTTGCTAGAGGATATTCTAGTAAATTTTAGTAGATTTTGAGTTTTAGTTTCTATCCCATGGAATCATCTCTAGTAGTAGATGTTAGTGAGAAAATCACAGAGGAGTGATCCTTGTATCTCAAAGATAGGGCAATTTTTGGTAAATTTAATGGGTCTTAGCCAGGGGCTTCAACCTTAAGAAAATGGATTGATAGGAGTTGGAAGTCTCCGGGAGTGATTATATCCTTTCTTCTTAAAGTTTTCTTTCTAACCATTTTTTTTTCAAAGGAGGAAAGACATAGAATCCTAAAAGGGGTCCTTGATCTATGGAAAGAGTAGGACTTTTCCTTACCCACGGGTATGAAGGCTTTGCGCTTGAGAATACAAATCTATTACTAGTGCTATTCTGGGTTAGTATGTATGGATTACCCATTGAAATTTGGGAAATAACTATCTTAAATGTAATAGGCAACACTCTGGGAGAATTTCTTGAGATTTTAGAAACTACAGAAGATGAATTCTTGTCTATTTATGCTCAAATATTGGTCATGATTGATATAAGTAAACCTTTACCAGAATCATTCATTCTTAATTATAAGAGTAAGTTGTGGGTCCAAACCATATATTATAAAAATATATACTAGATGTAGAGAATTTTATGAGGTGGAGCATATTGAAATATCATGCCCTAAGAAGAATACAACATAAACATATGTAGAAAACTGCAAGAGAAACTTACAAATGGATATAGATAATGATGGTTTTCAACTTCCAAAAAATAGGTCTAAACAGATGAAATTAAATAAATAGTGGAGACTCGATGGTGAGGGAAGAAAGTAGAGAGGGGAGGGCTCTGGTCCCTCCCTTGCTCCCCCTCCCATGGCTCCTGGTTCCTGCCCAGTCCCTGGCTCAACCCAGGTCATCCCTCCCGGGGAGTGGTTGTTTGCGGATGATCTCCGGGGGGAGATCCTTCTCCACTATCCGTCCCCCTCCCGCCGCCTAGGTTTTCCTTGGTTGTTTTTTCGGATCGGTGCTTCTCGGGGATCCTCGTTTGGTTGGGGATCCCTTCCCTTTTCCCTCGGGCTTCCCCTTGGGGTTTTTTGCAGGTTATTCGCATGGATCTGGTCCCCTGCGTTTCTCGGTGCGGTGGAGGTGACGGTTTAGGGTTTGGACAGCTTCCCCCTTTTTCTTGTGAATCCTCGGCGGGTTCTGTGCTTGGACGAGATTCTTAGTCTCTGCTGCTGGGATCCTCTTCTATTTTCCTGGGGCGGGTTCCTTGTGGTGCAACTCTCTGGTCACTTCCTGATGGGTTGGATCCTCTCTGTGCAGGCTATCGGCTTCCTGCAGGATGGCTCTCGCTGAACGGAATATTTTCCCGATGGGCGGGATGGTTTCTCCACAAGGTGGGATCTGCCAAATCCGCCAGTTTTCCCGTGAGGCGGGATCCTTTCTTTTCTGTTGGTTTCCTGGATGGCGGGATTTCCTTGTTGCTTCCCGCTAGGCGGGACTGTTTGTGGTGGTTTTGACTGCTTCCCACGAGGCGGGATTTTATTGTAATGGTTTTTCTTTGCTTCCTGCTGGGCGGGATCTTCTCGATGGTGGTTTTTGGCTACTCCCACTGGGCGGGATCTCCAAAACTACTTTCTTTCTTATTTGTTTGTTTCCCGCCGAGAGGGATTGTTTCATGCTTACTTGTTACCGTCGGGCGGGATTTGCTTTTGATGTTCGGCTTCAAGGGATTGATGCCCTAGGCCCATTGCTTATGTAATCGGGTTTTTTTAGGGGTTACGATTTCTGTAATAGGCTTATACATAAAGCCAGGAGGCATGATGCAAGGCTGATTTTGTACATAAGGTTTTGGGATCCTCTATAAAAACCCTTTTTTAATCTACTATAATAATTACCAAAAAAAAAATAGTGGAGACTAGTAAGGAAGGGTATTGGAAGAAATACCATTTCTTTTAATATTTTAGCCTATGAAGAAAAAGAAGATTGGAGCTTAGAGGACACAATACAACTTTAAAATATTAACAAGGAATAATCTTTTTGGTATGATCTTGATTTAAGGATGAACATACTTGATGAACCTAAGGAATGTGTCTCAAAATATTTTGAATAATATCTTGAAGTTCCATGTACCATTCAAATGAATAAAATTGATAGAGAAAATGTAGTGCTATATGTTAATACCTCTACCATTAATTGTTGGTTGTGGAGCATGATTTGCTCTCTAATTCGGAGGTCTTGTTTTTAGTCACACTTGGACCCACTCCACAAATGGGGGTGTAGGGGGCGTTGCCCCCCCTACTTGTGTCATTGTGGGTTTCAGGGGCAGCACCCCCGAAGCCAAAAATAGATGTTTTTTCTCTATGTAATTTTGGACCATTTAGAAGCATAAATGCATTAGTTAACAATGAATAATTTTTTATTTGAAAATATTATTCTTAAATAGTAGGTATAAAACACTCAAGGTGGTGGTGGAGAGGCATCAAAACCTAGAGGTCTGAGGAATCGAACTAGGGTTTCAGAGGCTAGGGTAGAGGCCTGGAGAACATTTTCATGCAAAAAACACCATCAGAGAGGATCAATCTTGTTGGAGGGTCTTTCAATAGTACGGATCACGGCCAAGAATGGGGGACATAGGTACTTCGGTACCAAATCCTCCAAAACAAGGAATCTCATACCGGGAGAAGCTATGTGGTACCCAAGATAGCTTCAATGACTATCAAACATAGGCAAGGACAATCATAAACACCATGGGGAAGCGACAAAAGGAGGATTCTCTATCGGGAAGGGTGAATGGATGTTTACCACAAGCAAAGGAAATACCAGTATTGGAAATAGCTGAGGACTGGATAGCTGAGGATATAGTTTATAAGACAAAACACAACCTGATAGGCAAATTCATGGGTTTCAGACCATCTGTGCACTTCCTTCACACATGGATAAGGAAACAATGGCATCTAGAAGGAGAATACAAAATTCTAACTCTCCCAAATGGGTATTTTTCTGTAGAGTTCACATCAGTGGCAGACCGACAAAAAGTATTTGAGGGAGGGTCGTATCATCACGGGCCAACGGGACTATTCCTACAACCATGGAAGATGGGATTCGACCCGAGGGTGGAACCGACTACGGTACCAATATGGGTAAGATTATTTGCCCTTCCCCTTGAATTTTGGAAAGAGGAGGTACTCGAGGCAATAGGCAACTTACTAGGTCATTATCAAGGTAGATCAAGAGAAACAATTTTAGGAGGATCGACAATGTTTGCTAGGGTTTGTGTAGAAATGGACCTCAGTAAACCTCTTCCAATAGAGATAGACCTAAAAATAGGAGATTTTATCTAGCACCAACAACTAGATTATGAGGCTATTCCATTCAGATGTCGAGTGTGCCACGCTCATGGACATCTGGCTAGAATGTGCCCAATAGTTAAGGATCATCAATTTGAACAAGAGGGGACAAGAGCAAATATTAACATGGTGGGCCAATATCCTCAGTAGAAGGTAAATCAGAAGGAAGGGAAAGGCCCAATAGACTCTGAGGGCTTCCAAAAAGTAATCAGAAGGTCAAACAAAAGAAATCAACATAGTAACCAGAGACAAGGAGAAAAAGTGGGAAGAACAAACAATAGATATGAGATATTCAAACAATTGGGAAGCTTGGAAACAGAAGGGGATTTTCAAATGGAAGGATTAGAGGAGGATACCCAACAAGTCACACCGGTAGATCAGGAACAATACTCCAGTCTAGTGTCACGGAACAAGCAAGGAGCAGAACCAGACACAACCTCTCTCATGGAAGAGGAGATTCAACCCACGAGGGAGACCAGAGGAGGGGAAATAGAGTAGGGGATAGTTTTAACTCAGGAAATAGAGATGAAAGAAGGAAATAAGAACAAATAAAACCCTACTTTAGGGATTCATCAAGTGGAGAAGAAACAAAAACCAAACCAATATATAGGGAGGAAGTCAAACAAGGAAAATATGGAGGAACAGGGAAGAGATTTGAGCCAGAATGGAAAGGTAAAATCGATGGCTGATTTTTTCTCTCCTAATTCTCAATGATATTAATTACTTGGAATGTGAGGGGTTTAGGCAGTCACCCCAGACAAAAGGTAGTCAAAAACATTATCATAGATATGAGTCCAGATATAGTTTTGTTATAGGAAACCAAAATGCAAGGAGAAGACTTACAAAAAATAAATAGGAGGATATGGCAAAAAGGAGAGATCCTTACTCAATCTGCATAGGGGAAATCAGGTGGATTGGCCACTATGTGGAATCACCAACTATTCCTAGCGATAGGGGGCCTCTACGAGAGGGGTGTTGATGGTCCAGTTACAAAATAGGGAAAGTGGGAAAAATTGGACTATAGTTAATTTTTATGGAGCACAGATAGTCAGAGCACAGAGGGATCAATGGGCAGCCATCCAGAATTTTAGAGACAACTACCTAGAGGACCAATGGATTGTGGGAGGAGACTTCAATGCAAATCTTAGAATAGAGGAACAACAAGGAGGTAGATCCATGTTGGAGGAAAAGGATAGGTTTTTTCATCAATAACATGTCAAATGAATCTAATAGATATCCCAACTATGGATAGCTCCATGACCTAGACAAATAGAAGAAAGGAAGGGGAGACAATCAAATATTGCTTGGATCATTTCTTCATGGGAGAGGAACTATACCTGCATACCAAGCATCAATCGAGGGTCATGGATAGGCTTTCTTCAGATCATTTTCTAGTAAGCCTTACCATAGAAGAAGATAATCATAAAGTTGTAGGAACTTTTAAATTTGAGCTATGGTGGCTGAAAGATGAGGAGTTGGGGGACCACATAAAGGAGTGGTGGGAATTAGGGAAACCAAGATTTGGGACAGCCCAATTCAAACTTCACAAACAACTGAAATATGTTAGGACCCAACTAAAGGAGTGGAGTAAACACAAGAAGGAACTCACTAGAATCCAAAAGAATGAAATCAAGGATCAGAAGGAGAAGATTGCTCAGGAGATAAGACAAGGAACTATTACGGAAGATCTGTTGCAATGTGAGGCAGAAATTATTAGGAGAGAGGAAGCTTTGGAGGAACAAGAAGAGATCTATTGGAGGTAAAGAGCCAGAGTTACATGGTTAAAGGAGGGAGATCAAAACACAACTTTCTTTCATAAGACAACAACAACTAGAAGACAACAAAATAGAATTACAGGTCTTACAGATATGATGGGTCAGGTAAAAACCAGTGGAAGTGAAATGAAAACTATAGCAAATCAGTACTTCCATACTCTTTTTAGTAGCAATGAAAATTTGAATGCAATATGGTAGGAGAAGATACTAGAGGTAATTCCATAATTAGTCAAACCAGAACATAATAAATTATTAATGGAGGAAATTTCTCTGGAAGAAACATCGTAGATCATACAAAAAATGCAAACAGGAAAGACCCCAAGACCAGATGGATTCCCCATTGAATTTTATCAAAATTTTTGGGAAATTGTGGGCCAAGTAGTGGTGGAGGCACTAGAGGAAATCAGATAGAGTAAGCAAATGTTAAAAGCCTTGAATCATACTTTTATCACTTTAATTCCTAAGGGCCCACCTAGTGAGATAATTGATAATTATAGGCCTATTTCACTCTGTAATGTAGTATACAAGATATTAACAAAGCTTATGGCAGAGAGGTTAAAACCTTTTTTACCAAATCTGATTTCAAGTGAGCAAGGTGGTTTTGTTGAAGGTAGACAAATTCTAGATGGAATAGTAGTGGCACAGGAAGTGATACACACAATGTCCAAGCAAAAGGACCCAGGTATGTTTATTAAATTAGATCTTTCTAAAGCCTATGATAGAGTAGACTGGTCTTTTTTGCAAAGGATTTTAGAAAAAATGGGCTTTGCAGAGGAGTGGAGAGATTGGGTAAAAGCATGTACACAGACCACATCATTCTTAGTTTTGGTAAATGGTAGTCCCTCTCCCATGTTCACAGTAGGAAGGGGGTTGAGGCAAGGGGACCCTCTTTCCCCTTACCTTTTTATCCTTTATGCAGAGGGTCTAGGGAGACTATTAAAAAAAGGGAGACAAGAGGGGAGGCTAAGGGGTCTGAAAATTAGTTCTCAGATTGAGATAAATCACCTCCAATTTATGGATGATACAACTCTTATTAGTCAAGCCAATCTCCTAGTAGCAAGAAACATAAAAGAAATTTTAGATGGGTATACTCAAGCTACAGGGCAAACTTTTAATGGAAAAAAATCTCAAATAGTTTTTTTCAATACAACGAAGAGGGTGAGAGATAAAATTATACAATTTTTGAACTTCATGGAAACTCCTTTACCCATACAATATTTAGGAGTACCTCTATCTGCAAAGAAAACAAAAAGCAAGGAGTGGAAAGGGCTGATTGACAAACTTCAAGCTAAGTTGAGCAACTGGACACACAAATGGCTAAGCTTGGGAGGAAGGCTTACAATGATTAAAGTTGTGCTACAAGCTCTCCTAGTTTATAAATTTTCCATACTTCAAGCTCCAAAGAAAATTTTGAAAGATATTGATAAACACACAAGAAAGTTTTTGTGGTCAGGTGCAAGGGAAGAACAAAAATTAGCACTAGTTGGGTGGGAGAAGATATGTCAACCAAAAAACAAGGAGGATTGGGGATAAGATCAACATCCCAAAGCAGCAAGGCACTAGCAGGGAAGTTATATTAGAGATGGATTACAACTACTGGGGGCTTATGGAGTAGACTATTACAAGCTAAATATTACCCAGGAGTGGCTGAGAAAGACATCCCAAGACACAGAGTGGAAGGAGAGGGATCTATAGTATGGAGAACAATGGAAGCAGACAGGAGTTAATAAATCCATACCTATATTGGCAGTTAGGGGATGGAAAGGAAGCCCTATTTTGGGAGGATTCATGGAATCAATCTCAACCAATTATTCAGACATTCCTAGAGATGGAGAGTTGGAAAGTAGAGCTCCAAAAGGTAGGGTGGTGGAAAGCCTCTTCCTATATGAAATCATGGAATCAACATGTGCCAGACTTACTACAATGGAAACATCCCCGAGAATGGCCAGTGAGGGGGACAGAGGAACTAACCAAAAAACTATGGAGACATCTCCAAAGACACCCAATTCAGGATGGTTCTACGAGGGATATGCTTGGATGGGGAGGAAGCAAGTTGGGAATCTATAAGGCAAAGGAGGGATACAAGGTAGTTTGTGGATATGAGATTACCCCAACACCACTTCCATGGACATTTGTCTAGAAAAAGGAAGGATGGCCAAAAATTAACATTTTCTCATGGTTGATTAACCATAGAAAGTGCTTGACATTTGATAATATGAGAAAAAGAGGTTTCTACGGGCCTTCCAAATGTGTTATGTGTGGAAAAGTAGAGGAGACCTTGAATCACCTCTTTTTTGGGTGTTCTTTTGCTAAAGACATATGGATCAGTTGGTGGAGGTAGATGAGACAACATTGGGAAATTTTTGAGAGCTAAGAAAGCTTTTATGAGAAATGGAAATAGTGCAACTTTAAGACTAAAACAATGAAAATGGCATGGAAGTTGGGGCCTAGCTTCATATGGTGGCAGTTATGGCTAGAACGAAATGCATGCATATTTAGATCAGAGCACAGAACAAGGGAGCAAGTATGGGAGAGGATTATGAGTAAGGTAATGGAAACATTGTCTATTAGATTACAGGAGGAAACAAACATAGAAATGGAGGAAGTGACTATTTTATGGAGCTTTGGAATAACTATAAAAGAAAAACAATTAAGGGTTGGATGCGTAGGTGAGATCTCCTCAAATAACATAGAGTGGAGACCTCCTCCCAGAGAGTGGGTGAAGGCAAACACAGATGGGGCTTCTACTAAAAACCTTGGAAAAGCTGGTTTTGGCATTATCATACGAAATTGGAAAGGAGAACAGGTGTACTGGAGAGCAGAAGGTATGGGGGAGACAACAAATAATGAAGCAGAAGGATAGGTGATCTTGTCAGCATCAATGATAGCTGCAAATCTACATTTACATAAGCTATGGATAGAGACAGACTCTCAGATATGGGCTGGAATCTTGGATCCTATAAGACCCTTTCAGGTGCTGGGAATTGGTGAGAGAAGGAAGGTGGAAGCAGTTCAAAATATTTGGAAGGTTTTTCAGGATGTTTTTATTACACATATCAAGCGAGAGGGAAATAGGGTGGCAGATTATTTAGCAAAATGGGGAAAAGAACTGGAGGAAGGGCAATATGTGGACTCTCAGATGGAAGATCAGATAAGCTGGTACCAAAGAATCCAAGGGATGCGAGAGGTGGTACAAACAGATAGCAGAATAGGAAGAGCAGCTAGTGATTCTAATGAATCTATCACAGTTAGGCCATGGAGTGAAACAACATGAAGATAGAGGGATGGGTAATTTTTGAGCCAGGAGGGATTGGTGGAGGATTTTTTTCTCCCGTATTTCCTGTCAAGCTCATTTTACTTTGTAATACAGTTTCTATAAATATAATATATTTTTCATTTTTTCAAAAAAATCTAGACCATTTATTATTAGGTCACAAAACAAACAACGGATTTTGGGTGGGCATTTTTGCCCTAAATTTTAACTCTATTTTATAAATATATTTTGTGTGATGGCTAAATAATGAGAGTGCACGTATTGTAATTGACGATGATAGAGCGAATATGAAGTTACAACATATCTACTGTAGGTTGTATCCCTTCATTTTTTTGGACGAAATAAAAGGCTTGGTTATTTTTTCTCCATGGACGTAGCCCACATTGGGTGAACCACATAAATTTGTCTCTTGTATTTGTGTATTCTTCTACATTTTATTTTTGTATTTAATTATTGCTCGTATTTTATTATTTAATCATTACAACTAGTATCAGAGCCTAGGATTAAAAAATGCACTTGAAAGGAGGGCTTCCTGGTTCGAGTGGGAGCAATGGTAGAAGAAGGTAAGTTTAGGGTTGAGAATTTTAACGGCTAAAATTACAAACTATAGAATATGCAAATGGAGGACTATCTATATCAGAAAGATCTTTACCTACCATTAGGCAGAATAACAAAGAAACTGATGAAGCTATCAGACGAAGAATGGGAAGTTCTTGATAGAAAGGCATTAGGAATAATACGACTATGTCTGGCAGCGTTGGTGACCTTCAATATTTCAAAGGAAAAGACAACGGAGGATCTAATGAAGGAACTAGCTAAACTATATGAAAACCCTCAACTTTGAACAAGGTATTTCTTATGAAGTGTTTATATAATAACTGATGAAGCTATCAGACGAAGAATGGGAAGTTCTTGATAGAAAGGCATTAGGAATAATACGACTATGTCTGGCAGCGTTGGTGACCTTCAATATTTCAAAGGAAAAGACAACGGAGGATCTAATGAAGGAACTAGCTAAACTATATGAAAACCCTCAACTTTGAACAAGGTATTCTTATGAAGTGTTTATATAATAACTGATGAAGCTATCAGACGAAGAATGGGAAGTTCTTGATAGAAAGGCATTAGGAATAATACGACTATTTCTGGCAGCGTTGGTGACCTTCAATATTTCAAAGGAAAAGACAACGGAGGATCTAATGAAGGAACTAGCTAAACTATATGAAAACCCTCAACTTTGAACAAGGTATTTCTTATGAAGTGTTTATATAATAACTGATGAAGCTATCAGACGAAGAATGGGAAGTTCTTGATAGAAAGGCATTAGGAATAATACGACTATGTCTGGCAGCGTTGGTGACCTTCAATATTTCAAAGGAAAAGACAACGGAGGATCTAATGAAGGAACTAGCTAAACTATATGAAAACCCTCAACTTTGAACAAGGTATTTCTTATGAAGCGTTTATATAATATGTAGATGTTAGAAGGTGGGTTTATTACTGATCATTTAAATGAGTTTAACACGATCACAAATTAGTTAAGTTATGTAGGAGTAAACTTTGATGATGAGGTTAGGGCTCTTTTGATCTTGTGCTCATTGCCAAAAATCTAGAATGGCTTGGTCATGGATGTGAGTAATTCTATCTCTAGTTCAAATACTTTAAATTTTGATGATGTTATTGGTGTTATCCTTAACGAGGAAATGTGACAAAAAACACAGGTGAGACATCAGGTAATACTTTAACTATGGAGAATATGGAGACAAAGCAATAGAGGAAAGAGTCTAGGGAATCATGGAAAGTCAAAGAAAGATAGATCCAAATCCAAAGGGAAGCAATTGGAATGCTAGCATTGTGGGAAGAAAGGACACTTGAAAAGATACTGTTGGTCTCGAAAAGAAAAAATGGGAGATGAAAAATAGGATAATAATCAGGAAGCAAATGTAGTAGGTGATGTGTTACAAGATGCTTTAATTCTTTTATTAATTAATATTAATGATTGTTGGGTGCTAGAATCAGGGGCTTCATATCATGCCACACCCTATTGGAAATATTTTCTAGAGTATGTTCAAGGTGATTTTGGATAGGTTTATTTGGGTGATGATCGACCATGTAAAATTGTTGGAATGGGTAAGATATAGATAAAATTACCAAATGGAAACCAATGGTTGCTAAAATAGGTAAGGTATATTCTTGATTTGAGAAGAAATCTAACTTCAATAGGGCAATTGGATAGTGAAGGTTGTACAATTATATTCTCAAAACAATCGTGGAAGATTAATAAAGGATCAATAATATTAGCAAAAGGAAAGAAAGAAGGTACATTGTATGTATGTACTGGAAATACTGATCTTTCTATTGCTTTAGCTTCTACAAGAGTGAATACAGCTTTGCGGTATCATAAGCTTGGGCACATGAGTGAGAAGGAGATGCAGATTCTCCACTCAAGGAATTTGTTGTCAGGTTTGAAGCAGGTTGTTTTGGACTTTTGTGAGAACTATGTTTATGAAAACAAAAAAGAGTCAAATTTCTCAAAGTTGGGAAGGAAAATAAGAGTGAATCGTTAGAGCTTGTGCATACAGATATATGGGGACCAACTCAGATATCATCTATTGGTGGCTCTCATTATTATGTTACTTTTATTGATGATGCAACTAGAAAAACTTGGGTTTATTGTATTCAAAAAAATCTGATGTCTTTGATACTTTTAAGAAATGGAAAGCTTTGGTTGAGAATGAGACAGGAAATAAGTTGAAGTGTCTTAGATCAGATAATAGAGGAGAATATTGCAACAAGAAGTTTTATAGTTATTGTTCATACCATGGTATTCATAGAGTGAAGATGGTTTCAAGAACACCACAAGAAAATGGTGTGTCAAAAAAGATGAACAAGACAATCATGGAATGTGTTAGGTGTATAAGATTACATGCAGGATTGCCTTTATATTTTTGAGTAAATGTTGTAGATATTATTGTTTACTTGATAAACAAAGGACCTTTAAGTTCTTTGGATGGTGGTATTACAAAAGAGGCATGGATAGGTAAACCCATTAACTACTTTTTGGAATCGATTCTTGCATCCGTAGGATTTCGATTTTTATGCTACAATAATCTGTTTGAAACCAACGAGCTATTACAAGCTCTGGTCGACCTGCCTCATGTTCTGCTAAACATGAATATTTCTAAAGAAGACTACAGAATGGGTAAGGAAACCCTAGTGGTAATTCTTTGATTAAACTTCTAATTACATGCTCCATATTTATATTAAGCTATAAGTATTTTTTTTTAAATGACCAAGCATGAAAACAACCAACTATTATGCCTTATGTAGACCGATGCCTAGATTCATTGGGATGTTATAGCAATTTAACAACAATTTTTAATTATGAATAGAGAGAAAGGGGAAAAGAAAATTGGCATTCAAAGCTTCATTTGAATATCATAATAAAACCAGGATTTAACCAACGAGAGAAATGTATATAATGCATTCAAATAATGTAACCCATTATACAGTGACACACAATACTGAGACAAAGATATAATAAAAATGAAACTCATAATTGTATTGATTTCAATAATTTTTACATGCAGAGTGGACGGGATGCCTTTTAACTCTGTTTTCAAGAAAAATATATCAATACAATGAAAATATCTTGTTCAAATAATGTAACAGGTCTCTCCTACTCTACTTGTTCCAATCTAGTAATAACAGAATCTCTGAATCTCAGGCTCAATAGGACAAGAAATTATCTCAGCTTCTTGAGCACTTTTCTATTACAATCCTGCACAGCAAAGGGAAGAATAAGAATGAGAAGGAAAATAGACACGGAAGGGGATACAACAACACAACTAACGGGCACTCAAGTATACCTCTTAGCAAAAATGCTATTCTCTAATTGCTTGATGCAGAATTTGTCCACAACTGCCTCTTCTTATAGCCTCTGGTTCTTGATTCTATTATTTCTGGTTGATTTCTAGCCTTACACCTATCAGCATCTGGTCAGACTCCAAAAATTGGTACAGTTGGCTTCCACTGCATTTATTGTCTTGGTTTTAGCCTTTTTTAGAATAGAGATTCAATTCAACCGGTGATGGTGGTGTTAGGTGAACCCACTTTTTCTTCTTCAATTGTCTTCTCTTCAATTGTTTCCCTTTGGGCCTCTTTCTCTTGAACAACTTCTTCTACTCATCACAGGAACTCCTTTTGTAGGTGTAGGTTTCTGTTGTGATGAACCTGCTTCCTGTTTTTGACTGTAGGTATTAACATTTTTTCCCCTTTTGGCTTTGCTGCAGCCATATAATATGTTCATCAATTAATCTCCAAACTCTTGTATCAAATGTGGCTGCAATCCTCAACATGTTCATTTCTTGCAAAATTCTATTCTTCTGAACAACAATATCAGGCATGTTCCTTTCATACTAGAAAAGTAACATCTCCACAGTATTTACCATAGATGTAGTTTGCCTAATCATTTCTCCTTCATCACCCGGTTCACACTCAAATCTATCAATGGTATATTTGAATACCTCTTCTATGTCTGAGGCTTCTAAGCATTGACCTAAGGATAGGCCAATATCTGCCAATTTCCCTGTAGCATCTTTTATCATGTTATTTGTTTCATTCACCAAATTGATCCATCTTCCCCTATTTGCTCCAAACAGGGCTGCTTTGAAGAACTCAAAATTAATCTGAATCTTGATACCATCAGGTGTTATTATTTCTTGCCCTTGTAACTCTTCAAAATGGTCTCCTATAAAATCCAGGGTAGGGTGAATGATTCCAAAATCCTCTTCTCTTTCTTGTATCAAGGCCAGAATCTCTTGAGCAGTTATTTGAATCACCCTTATTTGTCTGAACATTTCAGTAAAGCCCCTGGCATGAGCTCTTATCTTTATTGACATATTTTTCTTCATAGCATTAAGATAATATACATGATCTTGAATTTTCACCATTGGAGGGGGTTGTGCACTTGAAATATCTTTTTTTGCTAATTCTTCTTGTTGCTTATTTATTAATGCCTTTAGCTCTACCTTTTCCTTTCCCTCTTTCTCCAATTGTTTCCTTAGCTCTATAATTGTTCCCATGAATTGATCTATGGCTTGATTTTGCATTGCTTTGACAACTTTGGCCATTTCACCTTCTTTCCCTAGTATCGATGAGCCCCCAGTTTCTTTATTTACTCTGAAGACTAGTGGGTCCTGTAGAACAGGAAGATTTATCTCTGCAATATCTGAGATAGGCACCTCTGATTTATATTCTTCTATGAACTGTCCTTCTATATTCCCCATCTCTGCTACTAACTGCAATTCTTGCTCATCTGCAGCAGTGAAGGTAGTCTGTTCATCTGTTCTTTCCAGGACAACCTTTGTAGAGGGTAAAGACAATCTGGGTTTCTTCTTTTCCACATGAGTTACATCTTCTTGGTTCTTTACTGAGTGACTTCGAAAGAGGCCACCCAATCCACCAGTTCTCCTAGGATTCATTTGTATTACTGATGGAATTTTAATCTCCTGTCCCTTTATTGTTATAGTGGTAGGGATAGCCATGGGCGCTAATTTATTTACACTTGTTATAGTTAGAACCCTGTCAGAAATAGGAACTATGGCTTGTTCCGAGAGGGGAGACTCCTGAGTTGGTGTTGTTGCAATCTCCTTCCCTTTATTTATATTTTGTGTTTGGGAAGCTTCCTGGGAAGTGCTTGGTGCTGCTTCTATCCTGAGGTGAGTACTTTCGGAAGGCCCAACCTGTTGCTCTACTATATCTATAGTTTTGATAGTGACTTCCATTAAATCAATACCCTGTTCCTCTATTAACTCTAATAGGGGGTCTTCTTTGATCACTTGGCCTGTTATTGGTATAATTGGTGCCACAACATCTACTGAACCTTCTCGAAGCCTTCTTAACTCTATGGGGTAATCATAGGCTTCACAAAATTGTGTGTTGCCCCTCATTTTGGGAGGGAAATCATCCCATACCTTTTGCAAATCTAATCCTTTTTCCATAGCTTCTAATAATCTTTCTTCAAAAGCGTCTTCCCAGTGTTTTATTCGAGCATATTCTCTCTTTTCCATCATTCTGTTGTATGTTCCCTTTGGGTCATAGAATCTCCATGATATTTCATCTAATCCCATGTTGTCCAATTCAAACATTCCTTTGAGCAGGGAAGGATATCCAACAAATACAAAATCTCCAAAATGATAGGGAACATCGAGCTAGGGGACCTTACCATGTTTCTTTACCAGTCTCATCTTAGCCTCTTCTGCCACTTGCCTACATAATTCTAAAGTTGCTATGGATAATGGGTAGTATTGTGGTAGCACCTTAGGAGGGATCTTAGCTCCATACAATCTGATATAAGTAAAACCCTCTGTGAAGAAGAAATCTCCAATTTCCTTTTCTTTAATGAAGGCTTTTACCCCTGGCCCTAATCTCTCTGGAACTAACCCAGTTAAGGCCCAATGGATTTCTACCATGAAACGATCATAGAACCAACCCATGTGAGTTCTTCCTTCATGAAGTCTCCAGAAGCTATTCTAAACATAGGGGTTATCGATGGCTTTTACTCTTTTACAAGCTTCTTCTCCCAATTGGCCCGCTATTAGGTGAATGAGAAATGAATACTATGAAAAATGAGGCATCTCCTGCCTCTATTCGAAAATTGCTCTTCTTAATTCCATCATTTCTTTATGTATTTGGGTACTCAATTCCAGTTCCCAGGCATAAATTGGAGTGTTATGTGCCCTATTGCATTGTGTAGCTAAATATAAAACCCTTTTTGTTATTCTATTCAGATCCTGTACTCCCAAAACTATGTTTATCATATCACAAAAATCTTGTACCCAGGGTTTAAAAGCATTTTTGTTGATTGGGAATTCTTTATCTATTGTTGCATATGTATCGAACAAAATTTTAAAGACTTCCATATCTATAAACATACGAGATTGGTGTTCGATTACCTGGTCTACCAGAAAAGTGGTATAATTCGTTAAGTTGAACACCTCTTGGATATGCTCGACTTTGATGTTGAACACCCATCGATTCTTGTGGTCTCGAAAGGTCCTCATTATTTCATCATATGCTACTACCAGCCAAGCCATCAAGTCTGAGGAGAAGTGCACTTTTGGGCATATCAGTTTCCCAAGGTTACTATTCCATCTATTATTTCTGGGGAAACCCTTGTATTGTAACCTATGAGCTTTATGAAATAAATCCACCATTATCCATGGGGTCCTGTTATCGCCTTCCATCACTTGGGTGAAACTCTTGATACAGGCATTGTCAATCTCATACAGTTGAGTTGGGTTTGGTTTTTTATCTACCCCACATTTTTGAGCAAACTCATACATGGTGGTACCGGGAACAGGCGGCCCAAATATCATAGAGTAGGATCTGTTTGTGACAAATTGCATGGCTTCCCTAGTGTCTATGGGTACGAAAACATCTCCCCATGATGCCATTGTTCTTAGAGTAGCTAATAAGGTCTCTCTGTGACTACGAAGCTTGAAAATATTCTTCTCTTTGTGTTTCAACTTATGTTCTTAATTTGCCAGGGTAGTAGCCTTGACTATTTTTGTGGGCTCATATACAGGGTGGTGGAGTGTGCCTGATAAATTTACACGTTTCGTCATCAACTCGATGCCACCAACTGCTATTCAAAATCGGCCAATGAAATTATGCCAACTGGTCTTTTTCTAGGATTTAGTGTTTATGATGGGTAATGTTCTTCATCTTACGTGTCTTGGGGCCCTTTGATCCGTGTGCCTGTAATCATTTATAAACCTCTACTATTGGTTGCGTGGAACTGATATGTGCCATTGGGATGACTTTCTTTTTGAATCTTGTGCCACCTTAGGTTCGAATGGTAACTAAATCCTTGGGATTGATTATATTTTATTTAGGCAGTGATCTCCCTCGGGATTCTTACAAGATCTGGTTCTTGGTGTGAGTGACAGCTTTTATTGTCTTGAAGGTCTCCCTTTTTCCTTAATTCAAACGTGATCAAGCGCAACCGTTGGATGTGCTTCTTTCCTATCATCGCCATGGATCTTTTCAAACCTGCAGGTCAGTTATTCGAAAGAAAACATGCTCCGATCCTCTTTAATTTTGACCAATAAGGATGGGGATTAATAAAGGGTTTACAACCTTGTTAAATGTGTTTAAAACTTTTAATTAGTAAAGCACGAATTTAACTTACCTTCAGTTTACCTTTGGATCATGCGCTACCATTGGATCTGAGTGGAGGTCAAGCGCATTCGTTTGATTCATCGAAGATGCTCATCGTTTATCCCTTTTGCATTCTTTGTTTTGACTTTAACTCTTTCACGACCGTTGGATCTCTTTTATCTTGATGAAGCTCTACCGTTATATTATTGCCAGTTGATTCATCGCTTAATTCTTTGGTTCGTGCATTACTGTTGATTTTCCTGAGTAGATTCAGTGCAACCGTCGATATCATGGGACCTGTATGGTCGTTAATCTATAAGTGCTTGATTAATAGGGTTAATCATGCTTTCATGGTCGAAAATATTTGGTTTGATTATAATTCATAAAACATGATTAAAGCTAAAGACTATATATTCATTGATTTGATTCTCTAATAACATGGTATGTTAATCCTCATTTTAATTGTGGTTACTCAGGTTTAATCTGGTGTTTTCAACCTTAACCTCATTATGTTATGCATAGAAATTATATAACACATTTAACTTTCCATGCGACAGCTGTTAGATCACACCACAGTAGAAGCGTGATTGTTGGATTTTTCGATCATGTGCCAGGTTTAGCATAACAAATAAGGGGTAAATCATAAAGCTTTTATTTAATAAAAAAGAAACCTTTGAATTAAACCTTGATTACCTTTGGCAACACGCTCCATCAGAGCGGTGATGAGCACAGTTGTCGGATCCCCTGTACCTGCACACTTTAATATCTAAGGGGTGCATCCTTTAATTTTGATTAATCTCGATTAAGCCTAAAGGGGAGATTAGTTGACGTGTTAGACCCTTGTTAATTACTTGATTAACTTTACCTTTATCTTTGTCCTCATCCGATATCTTACCGTCCATGATTTTCGACGCGACCATTGGATCTTAGATGGCTATTGGTGCAACCGTAGATTTTAATCAACCTACAAGTTAGTTACCAAAGGATGCATGGTTTAAATCATGATTAAGCCGAAAAGGGGGAATTATCCAATGTGCTTAGACCCTCGTTAATTTGTGCTTAATGTTTTAATTAATCATATGGGGACTTTTACCTTTTAAAAGCATATTTTATGGGAGCGCCATCGTCGGATTGAATCTCGATCGAGCGTTGTCGTCCGATCTTCCTAACTTGCTCGGTAGTTATTCCAAAGGGGGCATGGACCTTTAACGTTAATTTTAATACATGATTTACTTGAATCTGGCACTACCGTTAGATCAAACATTGCTTGGGCGCTACCATCCGATCGGTCGAACTTGCTCACTGTTTAATTTAAAGCTTGACCCATGTTGACTTCTTTTAAAGTTTTGACTCTTCGGTAAGCGTGCAACCGTTGGATTGGATTTCAATCGAGCACTGCCATCCAGATTTTCCAAGTTGCATGAATTTTAATCACTTACTACCTTAGGTGATAATCCTTTTTAGACCTTTTGACTTTATCATTTGGGTTTCTTTCGAAGGCGCATCCATCGGATTTAGATTTTAAAGATGCGCTACCGTCTGATTAAGCCTAAGACATGATCTATTTACTTCTGACCATGGTTTTGACTTTTGACTTATCTCTTGGTTGATCTTATTAACGCGTCATCGTCCGATTACCTTTGGATCAAGCGCGACCCTTGGATTAAATCTAAGGTGCTCGTTTGTTAGTCTATTGGGGTGCATACCCTTAGGTTTTAATTAAATTTTGATTTTAACCTTAGGCTAGCACTTTTGAATTTTGGTTTTTAGACCACGATGATTTATTTGACCCTCTTTTTAAAGTATAAAGCTATTTGGACCTTAGGGTATAATGATTTATTTAATCCTTAGTGACATACTTTCGGATCTTAGGTCTTTATGTTTTAACATTGGATTTAGACCTTAGGGAGGCTTTACTTATGAAGGTCAATTATTAATAAAACTTGCCATAACCCTCATTAAGACAATTAAGCAATTATTAAAAGGGTGTCTACCTAATCAATGACCAAGATTTAGACTCATCAAACCAATTCAATGAAAAACTTAGATACTCACACTAATTTGAAGAAGCGACCAACATTATGGATACTTTGATTGAAACCAAAAATTTAAATTTGGGGGTTTCAAAGTTGAGTCAAATTTGGCTCCAACACTACTCATTTTTGAAGACTTTCAGTTGTGAAGCATTTGTTAAATTTTATAAAGAAAATAGAACAAAACTTGAGGCGAAGTCTAAGAAGTGTACTTTCATTATATATGGAGTTAATAATTTTGGTTATTGCTTTTGGGATTATGAAAATCACAAAATCATTAGGAGTAGATATGTGATATTCATTGAGAATGTCATGTATAAATATCAATTGTAGAGAAATAAACAAGAAAAGGTAAACGCAGAATACACAATGCTTGATGAAATCATAGAAAATAAAACTCCAAAGGTACTAGAAAAACAAAATATTCAACAACAACAACAGAAAGCACCTCAAAATCCTGTAAGTGTTGTTAGAAGATCTACTAGGTTAAGTAAACCCCCTAATTGTTACTCTCCTTCATTGTATTATGTATTATTGATTGATTCTAGTGAACTAGAAACATATGAAGAAGCAATGCAGGTAGAAACCAGAAAGAAGTGGGAGAACGACATGAAAGAGGATATGGACTCTTTGATACATAATCAGACTTGGGATTTGGTTCGGTTTCTTGTAGGAAAAAGGGCATTGCAAAATAAATGGGTTTACAAGGTGAAGGAAGAAGATGGAGGTAAAAAGAGGTATAAGGCTAGACTTGTTGTAAAGGGGTTTGCATAGAAGAAAGGTATAGATTATGATGAATTTTTTTCTCCAGTTGTTAAAATGACTTTAATTAGAACTATTTTAAGTCTAGTGGCTATAGAAGATTTGCATCTTGAACAATTAGATGTAAACACAATTTTTATCCATGGGGATTTGGAAGAAGAGATTTATATGCAACAACCACAAGGGTATGAGGTCAAACGGAAGGAAGAATTATTATATAGGTTGAAAAAGAGCTTGTATGGCCTGAAGCAAGCTCCAAGGTAGTGGTATCTAAAATTTGACAGGTTTATGACAAAACAAGGATATAGTAGATGTTATTCTAACCATTATATTTATTTTAAGAGATTGGATAATGGTAACTATATTATCATGTTATTGTATATATGACATGCTTGGTGTAGGGTCTAACATGCAGGATATAAATGTGCTCAAAAGAAAATTAGCAAACTCATTTGTAATGAAGGATTTGGGTGCATCAAAGAAAATCCTTGGTATGAGAATAACAAGAGATAGGAAAAATCATAAATTAACATTGTCTCAGAGTGAGTACATTGAGAAGGTGTTGAAAAAATTTAATATGCAGGATGCAAAACCTTTTAGTACACCTCTAGCCAATCATTTCAAACTGGCTAAAGAGATGTGTCCTAAGACATAGGAGGAGATAGACTACATGTCCAAGGTTCCTTATTCATCGATAGTTGGCAGTTTGATGTATGTGATGGTGTGCACAAGGCTAGATATAGCACATGTAGTGGGAGTTGTGAGCAAGTTTATGAGCAACCCAGAAATAAGACATTGGGAGGCAATGAAGTGGATTCTTAGATATTTAAGAGGTACTCTCATTCATGCATTATGTTTTGAAGGTTCTAACATTGTTCTACATGGATATGTTGATGCAGATATGGTAGGTGATAGAGATAGTAGGAGGAGTACCACTGGGCATGTGTTTACTGTAGGTGAAACTGTAGTAAGTTAGATTTCAAAATTATAAAAGGTTGTTGCAATTTCAACAACGGAAGCAAAGTATGTTGCTTGTACATAGGCTAGTAAAGAGATGATTTGGTTATAGAGGTTTATGGAGGAATTGGGAAAGAAACAAGAGAATAGCAGATTATGTAGTGACAATCAGAGTACCATTCATCTTGCAAAGAACTCAACCTTCCATTCTAGGACTAAACATATATAGACCAAGTACCATTTCATACGATCAATTTTAGAATATGGATAGTTGAAGTTGGAAAAGATACACACTAGCCAAAATCCTGCATACATGTTAACAAAGGTAGTAACCAAGGAGAAATTGATCTCTTGCTTAGTTTTAGTTGATCTTCAAGCATGATAGTAAAGGTGAGAAAATTTCTAGGCAGGTGCAATAGCGATGGAGTTATTGTGATCAGTCTCCAAGTGGGAGATTGTTGGTTGTGGAGCCTGATTCACTCTCTAATTCGGATGTCTTGTTTTCAGTTGCACTTGGACCCACTCCACGAAGGGGGGATGTAGGGAGGAAATGCCCCCTTACTTGTGTTGACCCCCTTGGCAAGGGTTTCGAGGGCAGCACCCCCGAAGCCAAAAATAAATGTTTTTACTCTATGTATATCTCAACCATTTATTATTAGGTCACAGATCGGATGATGGATTTTGGGTAAGCATTTTTTCCCTAAATTGTAACTCTATTTTATAAAGATATTTCCAATAATGGCTAAATAATGAGAGCGCATGTATTGTAATTAATGCCAATAGAGTGAAGAGGAAGTTACAACAGATCTAGATGGAATAAAAGACCTAGTATTTTTTATCCGTGGGCATAGCCCACATTGGGTGAACTATATAAATTTATGTCTCTTGTATTTGCGTATTCTTCTAAGTTTTATTTTTGCATTTAATTATTGCTCACATTTTATTATTTAATCCTAACATTAATAAGGAAATACCAAAAAATAAGCAAGAAAAGTCAAAAGCTTTTGTAGTAGAGCTAAGAGAGGATAATTCTAATGAAAAATAAAGTGGCGAAAGAATATTGAGAAATAGAATAATAAGACCTAATTCTGATATAGGCAGGGCAAAATGAGGAAAACCCTCAAATTATCAAGTGATATCCAAGAAAGAAAGAGCAAACATAGAGAAAGGAACACAAACTAAGTTGGTTGAATTTCTCTTTACCAAACAACAAAATGATATTGGTAATTCGCAGGCGAGGCCAGTAGCCCCTAATGAGACATGATTACCATCTCATGGAATATAAGGAGTACTAATACCCCCTCAAAATAGAGGTGTATCAGGGACATTTTTTTAACTAATAATCATGATATTCTTTGTATCCAGGAACTAAAATGACAAAGAAAGAAGTTTCCAAAACTATAAAAGAAATATGGGTGAGATGTGAATGGAATGTTATGGATTCTAAAGGAGTGGTAGTGGGAGTTCTAACATGTTAGAATCATATTAGAACATCCTATGTAACCATTCATAAAAATAGATATTGGATAACCTCTTTAGTCACATGTTACTTTGAAGATATTTGTTTCATCCTTATCAATGTCTATGGACCTACATCTCAGTCAGGTAAATTAGAAGTATGGAATGGGATTGAAGCCTTTATGAGAAGTAAAGATCAAAAAACCTGATTCATGATCATAGGAGATTTTAATACCATAACCAAGCTGGATGAAAAAATTGGAGGAATTAGGAAATTAACCTGAATTATGAGATATTTCTCAATTTTTATTCAAAACAATAATCTATGGGAGGTTGAGTTTGAAGAAGATATCTATACATGGAACAATAATAAAAGAGGTCAAAACCTAATAGCACAAAAAAAATATAGATGCATACTTTCATATTATTGGCTAGGTGAAGGGACTTATGCTAAAATTAATACCTTGACAAGGATTGGTCCAAATCACTGGCCCATAAAAGTTAAAATGGTGGTAAGCAAATTTAAAAAAATATCATATTTTAAATATAAGCAGATGTGGGAAGATCATCCTTAATTTTTTGATATGATAACACAAACATGGAATTCTATACACTTCCTAAACAAATTAAATCAATGACATCTATATTAGAATAATGGAACAAGAACACTTTTCAAAACATTTCGAGAAGAAAGAAGAACTAAAAGATAAAATATCAAAATTCTAAAAAGATGATCGTAATAATCCAAGCTCAAAGGAAATCGAGTTGCTTAGTGAATATCATAATATTTTGAGTAAAGAAGATAAATTTTGGTGATTAAAATTGAGACACACTTGGTTAAAAGAAGATAAAAATACAAAGTTTTTTCATAAGATGATAATAGTACAAATATCAACATATAGAATTAGTAGAATTAAATCAACATAAGAGGTTTGGATTGAAGACCAAAGTGAAATAAAAAAGGAGGAAAGGTTTTTTAACCAAAATATTCTAGGATCAGAGGAGTTTGAAGTTCTTAATGATAAATTACTACAAGAAGTACCTTTAGTTATAACAAATGAAGACAATAGGAAACTAATGGAGCCTATTACTCTAGAGGAAGTTCATTTAGCTATTTTCTCTTTTGATAAAGATACATTCTTTGGTTCAAATGGGCTCTCTACAACATTCTATCAACATAAATGAGATATAGTGAAGGATTATTTATTGGTGGTAGTGGAACAGTCAAGGGTAAAACAATATATACCTTAAAAATTAAATGTAACATATCTTATCCTAATTAAAAAAAAAAAGGATGCATAATTGTATGATTCATTTAGGCCCATAAGACTATGTAATATGGCATATAAGATTATCTCCAAAGTGATGGTGAATAGATTAAGACCTATGTTAGACAAAATTATTTTAGAAGAGAAAGGATGATTTGTGAAAGAGAGACAAATTTTGAACAGGATCATAGTAGCTCATGAAGTTATGCATTCAACAACTTCAAGAAAAGAGAGCAATGGTCTTAAAGCTTGATATGAGTAAAGTCTATGATAGGGTTAAATGGAATTTTCTTTTTGTAGCCTTAGAAAAGTTTGGTTTTGGTAAGAAATGGGTTAGATGGATTAAATCTTGTGTCTCTATAGTTTTATATTCAATATTGGTCAATGGGTTAGTAAAAAAATCATTTAAAGCCAAGAGAGGTCTTAGATAGGGAGATCCTCTATCACCATATTTATTCATTATTATGGCAAAGGTTTTGGGTAGGAACTTGAATAAGACTAACAAATATGGGCTAATAAGTGGACTTAAGGCTAGTAATAACATTGACAACATCACCCATAAATAGTTTGTAGATGATACAACCCTTTTTGGGGGGCAAGGATAAATGAGTCCGGAGGTTTGAATAAATTATTAAAGGATACAAAAGAACATCAAGGTAGAAAGTCAATAGGACAAAAACCAAAATTTACTTTATAAACACCCCAACTAGAATCAAAGTAGGGATATGTAGGTTACTTCAAATGGAGGAGACAAATTTACTAGCAACTTGTCTAGAATGCCCTTATTTGAAGGGAGAATGAGGGCATAATTATGGAATTCGATTATAAATAAAGTTTATAATAAACTACTAGCATAGAAATATAGATGATTATCATTAGTAGGAAGAGTGCAACTAATTAAATTAGTCTTACAAGCCATTCCAACTTATTATATGTCCTTGTATACTATGCCAAAATCAATAGAAAAAAGTTTAATCTATATTATGTGGTCTTTTTTGTGGTCAAGTTTACATGATAAAAGAAAATTTTCTTTGGTGAAATGGATTAAGGTATGTGATGATAAAACTAGGGAAGGTCTTGGTTTAAAAGTTCTTACAAATGCAACCTTAGCTCTTAGGGGGAAATTAATTTGGAGATCGTACAAAGACAGTTAAAGACAATGAGAAAAAATTCTTCTAAATAAGTATGTTTAACCAAATGACCAAAGATTAATATTTATTTCATTCTCATTTCAAAATGGTTCTTCTCTATGGAACGGTTTAAAAATACTATTGATCTAGTGATTAAAGGTCTAAGATGGGTGGTAGGAATTGAAGAAAAGATTTCTATTTGGATGGATTCTTGGTGTGATAAAAAACCACTCAATCTAGATCCAATTTTGAAACCATGGATGAGATTACTTCAAGATAAATATGGTGATAGAGTTTCAAACATTATGTACATAGATCATGAAGGAATATACAAATGGAAAGAAGATTTTTTTACAAGTATACAAGACATTGAAGCTAGGAGGTAGTTTAGCATAAAGATAACAACATTGATCATTTCAAGGGGATCCAAGGATAAACTAATTTGGGAGTTGAATAGCTTAGGAGATTACACAACAAGAAGTGGATATAATGTAAAGCACCAACAAAATAGGAATATCACAAGAATATGGAAAGCTATTTGGGATAGCCCAAGTATTTCTAAAGTTAAAATATTTGCTTAGCTAGTAGGTCATAGAAGAATTTTATCTTGGGACAACCTTATGAAAAGAGGTTTTCATGGCCCCTCACAATGTGTTCTTTGTAAGGAGGATGAAAGTATAAACCATCTCTTGGGACACTGCTAAATAATTGAAATCTATGGTAATGGATTCTTAATATGTTTGGTAAATGCATGCTGATGAATGGTTAAAGCAATGGTAGAGCAATCTCAAAAGTGAGGCTTTATAGACAATTTAGGATATATCAAAAGATACAATACTTTAGATTGCATGGTTAGAAAGGAATAGAAGAATATTTAAAGGAAAGAAAAGTAGTTTAGAGGTAATAAAAAGAAATATTTGTTTAGCCATAGAGGAGTCTAAATCAACCCTATCAACTCACTGAATCCCTAATTTAAAAGCAGAGAGCCTTTATAGATGGATTCATGTCATCAATTGGAATTTTGATATTGGGTAAAGGAGGAACAAAAAGAAGGTAAAAAATATAAAGTGGAAACCATCAGATATGGAGTTGGTCAAATTGAATTTTGATGGAGCATCTAAAGGAAATCTATGACTAGGAGGAAGAGGAATAATTAAAAATAATAGAAGAGAGATTTTATCTCATTATGCTTTCAATAGTGGATTTAAGATAAATAATGAAGTTGAAGCTTGAGCGAATTTAGAAGGGTTAAAATATGCAAACAAATGAAATGAAACAAAGTATGGATGGAAGGTGATTCACTCATAGTAATAAATACAATTTTGAGAAAAGCAAAGACTCCATGGAACATACAAGAGATAATTGTGAAAATTCAAGACCTTGCTATAGAGTTTGAGGTGGAGGTGGTTATGTGGTTATGTGAGCAATGCATTTGTGTTTCCCTCCAACAAGTTTGTTTTAATATACAAATATTAAACTGTGGTCAAAGAAAATGTATGAATTTTGTCATGAACTTTTAGTTAAATAATTATTTTTGCTAAAATATCTATTGATTTCATATCCTTGTAAATTTTAAATTATTTTATTTTATTTTAATAAATAAAATTAAAATTTTATTTTATTTAAGTATAGTAATTTTTAATATTAGAATTTATATTTTAATTTAAAATAGTTTTTAGTATGTAATTTATATTGTTTATTTATTCATTTAAGTGTATGATGTGTAATTTTTTTTATTAGAATTTTTATTTAAAGTTTTAAAGTTTTCCCTACTCTTATTTAAATTCACACAAAATATTTTTAGTAGCATCAGTAAAGAAGGTTCTCCACTGAAATGAAAAATAAACTTAATTATATCATTACATAAGGGACAAAGTGTAATAGACTATGTAATATGCTCACAAAATTGCATACCAAAAATAGAGGAGCTAGAAGTGGAAGATTTCTCAATGGAACTTAAGTCAAATCACAACCTAATTGTTATGAAACTTCAAATGCAAGGAGATAAACCAAGGAAAAAACGCATCCAAGGCAATCAAAACAAACTTCCTCACAAGGGAAACACTCTTAACAGAAGAAAATCGATAGAGTTTCAAGGCTACATTGAATAACAAGTTACAAGAAAGAGAAAGAAAGGGACTACCTCACAGTAACAAAGATTACAATAAGAGTGAATGGTTAATGCATGTTATCCAAGAAACTCTAAACAAATGCAAGAGAGCTAAACCTAGAAAGAAATAAAAAAATAGCTTCCCAACCAACTTGTGGTTTGATGAAGATTGCAAGGAAGCGTGGAGATTACTGAAAGAACCAATGTGTAAAACAAGAGCAAACAAAAAAGCATATGAGAAACTAGTAAGGACAAAAAAGGAAGAATACACTAAAACACGAAGGAAATAACTGATTTACTTAGGGAAGCATAAGATGCAAACTTAAAATAGCATAACAACTAGTTAGTGGTTGGAGTATTCAAAATAATTGCATGAGCATAGTAACCGATAGGTGACACCCCCTAATATCATTGTCAAGAAATAACTTTTCACAAATGAAGACATTATTCAAGGGATAAAAAAGTTGGCAACTAGTAAAACCCATGACAGATAATCTTTAGGCAAAGCATATAAAATGGAGGGTAGATATTCTTGCATCGCAGATCAAAGAGATTTTAAATGAGGTCATACAAAACGACTTCCCTACAAAATGGACAACTAGCTTGACCATTCCTTTGTTTAAAATTGGAGATGTCAATAATCCCTCAAACTATCAAACTATCATGATCAACCCTCTCTTTGTAAAGTTGTTTGGGAGTATGATAGAGTGTAGGATTATTAGGATGGAAAAAAGGGAAATAGAGCAAAGGGGCAAGTGGGTTTTAGGCCCAAGCACTCAACTATTGATCATTGTATCATGCTTAGACACATAATGGAAAAATATGGGATAAAAAAAGGAGGTTTTTTGCTGTTTTGTAGACTTCAAAAAGGCATTTAACACAGTGCCAAGAAAAAATTATGGAGCAAAATGAAATATCTAGAGGTTCCAATTCACTACAGGGCAGCAGTTCACAGATTATATAAGCATGTAAAGGCTAGAATCAAGATGTAGGAAGGGTTATCTAAATGTTTTAGGAGTGACATAGACATCAAACAAGGTTACCCTTAATATCCAACCTTATTTGGGCTGTACATTGACAAGTTAGAAGAATGGATAAACAAATTTGGGAAATAGTGTGTGCACTTAGATAAATATGTGTTAAAACTCCTCATGTATGCATACGATGTAATTCCTGTGGACGAAATAGCTAAAGATCTAGAAGATTACCTTCGGGCTTTAGAACTATTTTGTAAGTAAGTTGGGATGCAAGTGAACACGAGCAAAACAAAAATCATGATTTTTTTAGCAAAAAATAAGCAACATCTTGAATTTGAGTTTGTAGGAGAACCTCTTGAGGTAGTGGTAGAATACAAATACCTATGCATAGGCTTTCATGACAAGCTCAATTAGAATACATATAGGATGAAAAGAACTCTAAGTGGTTGGAGAGCTCTATATGCACTTTAAAATCGATGTAGAAATACTGAGTTGTGGGATTGGAAGACCACGAGGTCTTATTTGGCCTACTTGTCACACTGGTTGTGTTTTATGGTTGTGAGGTGTGAGTTAGTGGCACGACAAATACAAAATAGAGGCAAAAGGGATTCAAAAACGTCTAATTACAAATTTTCTTAGAATTAAGGCCATAATTGCTTATGAAATTATTTTAGTTGAAACTGGAATGTTCCCTTTAGAGGCAATCACTATGACCAAGTTGTTATGTTACTTGAAAAAACAGAAAACATAAAAAACAAAAGACGGCTTAGGTAGTTAGGGACGAAAAGCTGCATAGGTAGAAGAACACATGGATGAAAAAAAATCAGAAATAGATTAAATGTTGGGAAATCAACATAAATGAATGCCCAAATTTCAATAAAGGCATAAAAAACTATGTGAACGAAAATTTTAGAAGTGGAATGTGGAAAAATGCAAGCAAGAAAAGACAATACTATATTGCAAAGTACGAAGGAAAAATCATATATAGGTGTTGAAATCAAGTGGAAGGAAAAAATCCTCATTGCTAAGATAAGGACGACTCTCATAGGCTTCGATGTGAAATAGGGAGATGGACAACGCCCAAGGAACAGTGGGAAGAAATGATATGTACTCTATGCAGCACAGGGGTAATAGAGACAGAGGAAAATTTCATCTATGAATGCTTGGATTTTTCAAACATCTATGGCAAATACAAAGAAATGCTTGGAAAAGGGTTTATGATAGAGTTATTTGAAGATAGTAAAATAAAAAAAGTTAGAAAGTTGCTAACCCAAATCAACAAGAGAAGGAACAACCTTCTTAAGGGTATTAATGGTTATATGATTTGAATAACTGCGCTTCCATATTTGGGGGTCCCATAGACCATCCTTGGGTCTTGCAGATGTAATTAAAATATTTTATTTCATCATTTCATAAAAATGAAGACACTACCAATCATTTAACTACACCATCATCATTAACTCCCTTTTTGCAAAATTGTTTGACAACATGGTAGAAACCAAAATCAATTAGTGAATAGAAAATCATAGAAAAATGACAATAAGCAGGGTTTAAGGTTTAGACTAAAATACTTAACAATACATCACTGTGTGATTTTAAGGCATAGAAACCAAAATCAATTAGTCAATAGAAAATCATAGAAAAAGGACAACAAGGCAAGCAAAGTTTAGACTAAAATACTTAAAAATACATCGCTGCATTATTTTAAGGCAATTATCAAAAAATATATGAAACGAAAATGAAAATTTTATTTTTGTTTTGTGGACTTTAAAAAAGGCTTTTGACAATATAACTAGAGGTAAATTATGGAAAATAATGGAAGCAATTGGTGCACCAACCAACTATAAAGAAATTGTACACAGACTTTATACATAGATGGTAAAAAAAGTCAAAATTTCAGAAGAAATATTAGTGTTTTGGGAGTGATATTGGAATGAATTAGCACCCTTTACAATGATAAATTGGAGGAATGAATGAAAAGGATGAAAGGAGAGATAATACAATTGGTTAACTATGTATTAAAACTTTTTCATTATATCGATGATTTTATCTTGATTGACAAGACACGAAAGTTTAAATAAACTCTAAAAGCATTTAAACCATTATTATAAAAAAGTTGAAATGCAAATAAACACTAACAAGACTAAAATTATAATCTTCATTATTTAAAGAGAGCAAAAACAACCATATATTTTATTTTAAAGAAAATCATTTACAAATAATAACAAAATATATTAGATTTTTAAAATAAACTCAATTAAAAATATTATCAAGTTCCTCTAGAACACCCGTGTGGTTAGGGCTGGAGCATGGTGTGTGTACGTGTAAGTGAGCTTGTGTAAAAAAAATTATAATAATAATATTTTCGAAATCCACTAACACCGCTTACATTATTAATAATAAAACCCAAATTCAACTCCTTAAAACCAATACATAGTAACCTAATCATTATTTAAAAAAAAAAAAACATTTTATTTTGTTTTACAAGCTCCCAGCTTTAATTTGAAAAAAGTGTAACTTCATAATAAAACATTATAATTTGTTTTACAAGCTCCCAGCTTTAATTTGAAATAAGTGTAACTTCATAATAAAAAAGGATGGCAAAAAGGATGCGGCCAGATTCTTTCCCGAAAACAAAAAAACAACCATATATTTTAAAGAAAATCATTTACAAATAATAACAAATATTTTAGATTTTTAAAACAAATTTAATTAAAAAATATTTTCAAGTTTTTTTAACATCATATGGTTAAGGTTTTAGATTTTTAGATTCAAACCACTAATCATAAGCAAAACTCAAACTCGAAATCCGCTAACTACAATGCCGCTACTTACATTATTAACAATAAGACCTAAATTCAACAATGAAACCAATACATAGTACCCTAATCATTGTTAAAAAAAAATTATTTTGTTTTACAAGCTCCCAGCTTTAATTTGAAATAAGTGTAAAGTCCGCTAGATCCTTTCACTAATGAAAACAAAAAGGCATGAAGACACATCCCATCTCGGTACTGTCACAAGATCCCCTCAAAGATTCTGGTATCCCACGGCCGGAAAAAGCCGTAAAGCTCCACGCTAGAAGCCTCCCTATAGACGACCCTTGTGGCCCCTCTCCACGCCACAAAAGTAAATGAATATCAATCCTCCAAAGACGTTAAATACGTTCCGCTCGCCTCTCGTTAAACCTCGATACTTTCTTCTCGACTCCCATGGCAGAAGCCATGACTTTCCTGCATGGCACCTCGGTACACCCTGCAACCGCCGGTCCACGGTTCGAATCACGAGAGGTCGCGGTCTCCTTAACCGTTTCCCGGCCGCGAGGGCTTCGCATTGGGAACAATTTTCTTGGAGCACAGCTGGCGCTGAAATGTGGTCAGATTCACCAAGGTATGCCGATGCTATTTTATCTTTTAGTATCTGGATTTGCACGCTTTTTAATGCTATTTCACCATGTAATAAAATATAGGCAATGGATAAGCCACTGGATCTCAGGTTCGAGTCTTCCTTACAATCTCTCTGGTTTATCTTCACTCCTGGTTCCCTGCTCTTCAATCATTAAGCTCTACTAAAAAAGACCAAAATTCTAACGTTTTCAGAAAATTGCAGGGCGTTTAAGGAGGGTTTACCTTGCGCCGGCGCTGAATCAGCGGGAAAGGGGTGATTTGAATGAGGCCGATTCCGAAAAATTGAAACGATACCAGGCGGATCTGGCGTCTCGCATTAAATCCAAAGAGTTCACGGCAGAATCCCCAAGGTACTCAGTTTTTCAAAATTGGATAGATTAGAAAAGCCAGCTACATTAAAGCATGGTTCTGGCTGGTAAGAATTTTAATTAATGCCGACAGATGGCAAACCAGGTCAATGTGACTGATTGAAAAGGGTTGTAACAAATTACAATGAAATAAGTTAAATTAGTGTAAAATATTTAGTATAAACTATTAAGATATATGTTATTAACTTTATCTGTATTGGTAAAAGTGTAAGTTTAAAAATAATATTTAAGAGTATTTTTTTTTTTTTAAGAAGTTCAGAGAATATTAGAGAACATTTTTATAAAAAAGTTGGGATGCATAAAACATTTGCAATATTGTTGGAAAGATAAAAGTAATTATATATTTTATTTGAAAGAAATCTTTTAAAAATAGTAATAAAATATAAGTATTTTGGGTTAGATTATTAAAGTAAACTTAATTGAAAAATATGTAGGATAAAATGAATAAAAAGAAGATGAAAGGCATCTTAAATAGAAAAAAGAAAAGAAAGGTAGAGTTATAGGAGTGAAAAATTATTAAGATTTTTTTTGGGTTATTAGTTATTCTATTGGTACTATATGGATGTGAGATGTGGGTTAGCAATACATTAAGTTAGCAATACATTAATTTACATAAAAATTTTTTTTTTTTGAAAAAAATGAAAAATATGTTATATTTATAGAAGCTGTATTACAAGGTAAAATGAACTGGACAGGCATCAAGGGAGACAGAAAATCCTCCTCCAATCCCTCCTAGCTCAAAAATTACCCATAAAACATTACCTTACATAATGCAGATATCCATACCCTCAAGACTACCATAGCCGAATTCCAGCTTTATCCAATTTATCCGAATTCTGTAAACTATCCATTTATCTTCATGTTGTGTTGCTCTCGTGGCCTAACCGTGATAGATTCATTAGACTCACTCGTCTACTCTTCTTGTTCTACTATCTCGCTTGTATCACCTCCCCGCATCCCTTGGATTCTTTGGCACAAGCTTATCCGATTTTCCATCCGAGAGTCCACATATTGCCCTTTCTCCGGATCTTTTCCCCATTTTGCTAAATAGTCCGCCACCCTATTTCCCTCTCGCTTTATATGTGTAATAAAAACATCTTGAAAAACTTGCCGGATCTTCTCGGACCCGCTTCCACCTTCCTTCTCTCTCCAATTCCTAGCACCCGAAAGGGCCTTATCGGATCTAATATTCCAGCCCATACCCGAGAGTCTGTCTCTATCCACAACTTATGTAATCGTAGATTTGCAGCTATCACCGATGTTGACAAGATCGCCCGTCCTTCCGCTTCATTATTAGTTGCCTCCCCCATGCCTTCTCGCTCTCCAATACACCTCGTTCTCCTTTCCAATTTCGCATGATAATACCAAAACCAGACTTTCCCAGGATTTTTAGTAGAAGCCCCATCTCGTGTTTGCCTTCACCCACTCTTTAGGAGGTGGCCTCCACTCTATGTTATTCAAGGGGATCACACCCGTGTACCCATCCTTAAGTTGTTTCTCTCGTTACGCTTATTCCAAGGCTCCGTAGAATAATCACTTCCTCCATTTTTATATTTGTTTCCTCCCCGTAATCTGATAAATAGTGTTTCTGTTACCTTGCTCATAATACTCTCCCATACTTGTTCCCTTGTTCTCGTGCTCGATCTAAATATGCGTGCATTTCTGTTCTAGCCATAACTCGCCACCATATGAAGCTAGGTCGTAGTTTCCATACTATTTTCATTGTTTTAGTCTTAAAGCCGCACTGTTTCCATTTCTCATAAAAGCTTTCCCGGCTCTCAAAAACTTCCCAATGTTGTCTCATTTGCCTCCACCAATTGATCCATATGTCTTTAGCAAAAGAACACCCAAAAAAGAGGTGATTCAAGGTCTCCTCTGCCTTTCCACACAAAACACATTTAGAGGGCCCAAAGAAACCTCTTTTTATCAAATTATCAAAAGTCAAGCACTTTTTGTGGTTAATCAACCAAGAGAAAATGTTAATTTTTGGCCATCCTTCCTTTTGCCAGACAAATGTCCATGGAAAGGGTGATGGGGTAATCTCGTATCCACAAACTACCTTGTATCCCTCCTTTGCCTTATAAATTCCCAACTTACTTCCTCCCCATCCAAGTATATCCCTCTTAGAACCATCCCGAATTGGGTGTCTTTGAAGATATCTCCACAGCTTTTTCCATTAGTTCCTCTCGTACCCCTCACCGGCCATTCTTGGGGATGTTTCCACCGTAATAAATCTGCACATGTTGATTCCATGATTTCATATAGTAAGAGGCTTTCCACCACCCCGCTTTTTGGAGCTCTGATTTCCAGCTCTCCATCTCTGGGAATGTCTGAATAATTGGTTGTGATTGATTCCATGAATCCTCCCAAAATAAAGCATCCTTTCCATCCCCTAACCACCAATATAGGTATGGCTTTATTAACTCTTGGCCTACTAACATTGTCCTCCATATGGTAGATCCCTCTCCTTCCACTTTGTATCTTGGAATTTTTTTCTCATCCACTCCTGGGTAATATTTAGCTTGTAAGAGTCTACTCCATAAACCCCCGGTAGCTGTAATCCATCTCCAATATAGCTTCCCAGGCTAGTACCTTGCCGCTCTGGAATGCTGATCTTATCCCCAATCCTCCTTGTTTTTTTGGTTGGCATATCTTCTCCCAACCCACTAGTGCTATTTTTTGTTCTTCCCTTGCACCTGACCACAAAAACTTTCTTGTGTGTTTGTCAATATCTTTTAGAATTCTCTTTGGAGCCTGAAGTACATAAAATTTATAAACTGGAAGAGCTTGTAGCACAACTTTAATCATTGTCAGCCTTCCTCCTAAGCTTAGCCATTTATGAGTCCAAGTTGCTCACCTTAGATTGAAGTCTATCCATCAACCCTTTCCACTCTTTACTTTTTGTTTTCTTTGCATATAAAGGTACTCCTAAATACCGTATGGGTAAAGGAGTTTCCATGAATTTCAACAATTGTATAATTTTATCTCTCACCCTCTTCGTTGTATTAAAAAAAACAATTTGAGATTTTTTTTCATTAAAAGTTTGCCCAGTAGCTTGAGTATACCCATCTAAAACTTCTTTTATGTTTCTTGCTACTATGAGATTGGCTTGACTAATAAGAGCAATATCATCCACAAACTGGAGGTGATTTATCTCAATTTGAGAACTTATTTTCAAGCCCTTTAACCTCCCCTCTTGTCTCCCTTTTTTAACAGTCTCCCGAGACCCTCTACATAAAGGATAAAAAGGTAAGGGGAGAGAGGGTCCCCTTGCCTCAGCCCCCTTCCCGCCGTGAACATGGGAGAGGGACCGCCATTTACCGTAACCGAGAATGATGTAGTTTGTGTACGTGCTCTTACCCAATCTCTCCACCCCTCTCGCAAAGCCCATTTTTTCTAAAATATTTTGCATAAAGGACCACTACTCGTCATAGGCTTTAGAAAGATCTAATTTAATAAACATACCCGGGTCCTTTTGTTTTGACATTGTGTGTATCACCTCCTGGGCCACTACTATTCCATCTAGAATTTGTCTGCCTTCAACAAAACCACCTTGCTCACTTGAAATCAGATTTGGTAAAAACTGTTTCAACCTTTCTGCCATAAGCTTTGTTAATATCTTGTATACTACATTACATAGTGAAATAGGCCTATAATTATCAATTATCTCACTAGATGGGCCCTTAGGAACCAAAGTGATAAAAGTATGATTCAAGGCTTTTAACATTTGCTTACTCGTCTCGATTTCCTCCAATGGCCTCCACCACCGCTTGGCCCACAATTTCCCAAAAATTTTGATAAAATTCAATGGGGAATCCGTCTCGGTCCCGGAGTCTTTCCCTGTTTGCATTTTTTGTATGATCTCGCGAGGTTTCTTCCAAAGAAATTTCCTCCATTAATAATTTATTGTGTTCAAAGTTTAACTAATTGTGGAATTGCCTCTAGTATCTTCTCCTCGCCATATTGCATTCAAATTTTCATTATCGCTAAAAAGTGTATGGAAGTACCGATTTGCTATACTTTTCATTTCACTTCCACCGGTTTTTACCCGACCCATCATATCTCGTAAGACCCATAATTCTATTTTGTTGTCTCCTGGTCGTTGTCGTCTTATGGAAGAAAGTCGTATTTTGGTCCCCCTCCTTTAACCATGTGATTCTCGGCTCTTTGCCTCCAATAGATTTCTTCTTGTTCCTCCAAAGCTTCCTCTTTTCTAATAATTTCTGCCTCACGTTGTAACAGCTTCTTCCGTGATAGTTCCTTGTCTTATCTCTTGAGCAATCTTCTCCTTTTGATCCTTGATTTCATTCTTTTGGATTCTAGTTATTTCCTTCTTCTCGTTTACTCCACTCCTTTAGTTGGGTCCTTACATATTTTAGTTGTTTGTGGAGTTTGAATTGGGCTGTCCCAAATCTTGGTTTCCCAGATTTCCACCATTCCTTTATACGGTCCCCTAGCTCCTCATCTTTCAGCCACCATAGCTCAAATTTAAAAGTTCCCACAACTTTATGATTATCTTCTTCTATGGTTAAACTTAATCGGAAAATGATCTCGAAGAAAGCCTATCCATGACCCTTGCTTGATGCTTGGTATGCAAATATAATTCCTCCCCCATGAAGAAACGATCCAAGCAAGATTTGACCGTCTCCCCTTCATTTATTTTGTTTTTCCATGTCATGGATTTGTCCACACTTGAGATATCTATTAGATTCATTGGACATGTTATTGCTGAAAAAACCTCGTCCTTTTCCTCAAGCATGGCTCGCCTCCTTGTTGTTCCTCTATTCTAAGCTTTGCATTGAAGTCTCCTCCCACAATCCATTGGTCCTCTTGGTAGTTATCTTCGAAAGTCCGGATGGCTACCCATTGATCCCTCTCGTAATCTAACTCGTTTGTGCTCCATAAAAATTAACTATAGTCCAAATTTTCCCACTTTCCCTATTTTGTAACCGGACCATCAACACCCCTCTCGTAGAGGCCCCCCTATCTCTAGGAACAGTTGGTGATTCCACATAGTGGCAATCTTCCTAATTTCCCTTGTGCCAATTGAGTAAGGATCTCTCCTTTTTGCCATATCCTCCTATTTATTTTTTGTAAGTCTTCTCCTTGCATTTTGGTTTCCCGTAACAAAATTATATCCGGACTCATATCTATGATAATATTTTTGACTGCCTTTTGTCCTGGGCGATTGCCTAAACCCCTCACATTCCAAGTGATTAATATCATTGAGAATTAGGAGAGAAAAATCAGCCATCGATTTTACCTTTCCGTTCTGGCTCAAATCTCTTCCCCGTTCCTCCATCTTTTCCTTGTTTGACTTCCTCCCTGCAGATTGGTTTGGTTTTTGTTTCTTCTCCACTTGATGAATTCCTAGAGTAGGGCTTTCTTTGTTCTTATTTCCTTCTTTCATCTCTATTTCCCGTGTCAAAAACATCCTCTGCTCTATTTCCCCTCCTATGGTCTCTCTTGTGGGTTGAATCTCCTCTTCCATGAGAGAGGTTGTGTCCGGTCTTGCTCCTTGCTTGTTCCCTAACACTAGATTGGAATATTGTTCCCCGATCAACTGTTGTGACTTGCTGAGTATCCTCCTCTAACCCTTCCATTTGAAAATCTCCTTCGGTTTCCAAGTTTCCCAGTTGTTTGAATATCTCATATCTATTGGTTGTTCTTACAACTCTTTCTCCTTGTCTCTGGTTACTGTGCTGATTTTTTTTGTTTGGCCTTCTCATTACTTTTTGAAAACCCTCGTAATCTATTGGGCCTTTCCCTTCCTTTTGATTTCCCTTTTGCCAAGAGATTGACCTCGCCATGTTAAAATTTTCTTTTGTCCCCTCTTGTTCGGATTGATGATCCTTAACTCGTTGGGCACATTCTAGCTAGATGTCCAGGAGCGTGGCACACCCGACATCCGAATGGAATAGCCTCATAATCCAGCTTGTTGGCGCCGTACAAAATCCCCTATTTTTAGGTCTATCTCTCGTTGGAAGAGGTTTGCCGAGGTCCATTTCTACACAAACCCTAGCAAACATTGCCGATCCTCCTAAAACCGTTTCTCTTGATCTACCTTGATAATGCCCTAATAAGTTGCCTATTGCCTCAAGTATCTCCTCTTTCCAAAATTCAAGGGGAAGGGCAAATAATCTTACCCATATTGGTACTGTTGTCGGTTCCACCCTCGGGTCAAATCCCATCTTCCATGGCCGCAAGAATAGTCCCGCCGGTCCATGATGATATGGTCCTCCCTCAAATACTTTTTGTCGATCTGCCACCGATGTGAACTCCACAAAAAAATACCCATTTGCGAGAGTTAGAATTTCGTATTCTCCTTCCATATGCCATTGTTTCCTTATCCATGTGTGGAGGAAGTGCACAGATGGTTTGAAACCCACAAATTTACCTATCAGGTTGTGTTTTGACTTATAAACAATATCCTCAGCTACCCAATCCTCAGCTATTTCCAACATCGGTATTTCTTTTGCTTGTGGTAGACATCCGTTCACCCTCCCAGGCAGAGAATCCTCCTTTTGTCGCTTCCCCATGGTGTTTATGATTTTCTTTGCTTGTGTTTGACAGTCGTTGAAACTATCTTGGGTTCCACATAGCTTATCCCGAAATGAAATTCCTTCGTTTGGAGGATTTGGTACCGAAGTACCTATGTCCCCCATTCTTGGCCGTGATCCTTACTATTGACAGCTCTCTACCTCATCTTCTGAAACCCCAGTTTGATTCCTCAGATCTCCTCTGAAGCACCTCCAAACTTCTGAAACCCTAGCTCTCCTTCTTCAATATGTCATCTCAATTTACATTAATTTTTTTAAGTAATACTTCTTATACACATTAATTTTTAAACATAGATAATTAGAAAAAATTCAAAATCGAGTAGTTATAAATAATTTTAGAATTAAAGCATCATTTTTCATATGATATTTTACTTGCAAAGACATGGACTTTTCTATTAGAAGCAAAAGTTACGGTAAAATTATTGGAATGCTTTAAGAAAATAGAAAAAATGGAAGATAATATGTTGTGAAAACAAGCAAATGAAAAAACACTAAATAGAAGAAAAGACACATGAATAAAATAAAATAAGAAATGGAAGGAAACATAGAATGAAATTTTCTATTAGAATGTAAAAGTTACGGTAAAACCATTGGGATGCTTAGAGAAAATATAAAAAATTGAAAGATAATATGTTGTGAAAACAGGTAATTGAAGAGGCACTTAATAGAAGAAAAGACACATGAATAAAACAAAATAAGAAATGGAAGGAAACATAGAGTATCAAATTTGACGAGGTTTTAAACTACAAAAATAAAAATAAACAATACGAGGGAAAATTCAGACTTGTCACGTGGATTGAAATTTAGGAAGAAAAAGAAGATACATCAACAAATTCAACTCAAACTGTGAACACGACCAAAAAGAAGTATGTAAATGCAAAGATCAAATTGAAGAAAAAATGCTTATTATCTAACTAAGATCCAATTCACACTATCTTGGACACAAAATTAAGAAAGAATACCTTGGGTGACATGATCAAAAACAAATATGTATGTTTTACACAACAAGAGTAACGAAGACAAAATAAAACATCTTTTCATGAAAATGTGAAGCCCACAAGGACACCATGAATGCATATAAGTACATTATAAAAACAAATTGTTAATAAGTTTTTTTTTTAATTAAGAAATGAAAAAAAAAAAATTCATCAAAATTAACAAAGAAAAAACACACTCCAAAAAATATTTAACAATAAAGAAAATACACTCATTTACCTTGACAAGAACACTACAATAGCAAAAGACATTGGGCTTTTCCAAATTCAAAGTTCAATTTACTAGAAAGATGGCTCCAATATACCCCAACTTTTCAACCTATCAATATACCCCAACTTTTCAACCTATTAAAAACAACAAAAAAAAAAAAAATAAAATATATATATATATATATATATATATATATATATATATAACTTTTTAACTTTTTTTTTCCAATAATTTTATTTTAATAAAAATTATAAAGGGCTAGGTGGATTGGTAAAATGTTGGGCACTTACGAGAGGAGACCTAGGTTCAAACCTCGCGGGCATGCCCACTCCAGGGCAAAGGTAGTAGTCTCACTAGAATCCGTTGAGTGTGCGCCAGCTTGATGATGACGGCGGTACCAACCTCGAGCCACTACGGGTCTTGATGACGACGGCGGTACCAACCTCTAGCCACCAAGGGTCTCCCTCACTCCGAGATGTGTTTATCAAGGCGAGATAAGAGTTATAGTCCATGATTTAACGTTACGACAGGAGGCAATGTGATTTGACCCTGTGACCAGTCATTCAAAAAAGAAAGACAGTTGCCAATTCCCATATGTATAAAAAAAATTATAAATATATATATTTCACTTTACCAAACAATTAAAAATTTCAGTTTTCAAGGACACCATTTATATTATCGTGATGTGACCCGGAACTAGTTCAATTCTTATGTAAAAGAAATATTACTTTAAAAAATATTACAGCAATAATAAAAACATTGAACTTTTATAATGGGAAAGTAAGTTCGATTCCTGAAATTGGACTGTATGGGAAAGTACGTTCGATTCATCGAAAGTGTACCCCTAACTTATCTTTGAGTATATGATTAGGTTGTTATATGTTTCAAAAATAAAAATCATTTCATTATCTTTCACAAGAAGATGCGGCCCGACAGCGCCAGATCATTTTCGCTAATGAAAACAAAAAGGTCGGAAGAGCCATCTTCACGTCGGGACGTCACCAGATCCCGTCAAAGATTCTTCTATCCCACCGTAAGAGAAGATTGTAAATAATTGGAGGGGAGAGAACATTCTTTTAAGAGATTTTAATTCGAATTTACAACTACTAAAAAGTTGAATTGGGTGTTTCATAATATTGATGCATGATGGTCGAATAAAATAAATAAATATGTTAATAAAAATATTAAACAATATGTTATTAAATTAAATTAAAAAAATAAATCAAAAACTCATCTCAACATATACAAAAGCACAGTGGCGGCAGCGGCCCTTGTGGCGTCGAAAACCCATCGGAGCATATACAAAAGCACAATGCCGGCAGCGGCCCTTGTGGCCCGTCTTTTCGCCACAAAGTTAATGAATCTCAATCCTGCAAAGACGATAAATAAGTTCCTCACACCCCTCCTTAAACCTCCATTCTTCTCTCTCTATTCCCATGGCTGCAGCCACGACTTTCCTGCGTGGCACCTCGGTTCACGCTGCAGCTGCCGGTCCACGGTTCGAATCACGAGAGGTCGCGCTGTCGTTAACCGTTTGCAAGCCGGTAGGGCTTCGCATTGGGAACAATTTTCTTGGACTACAGCGGGCGCTGAAACGTAGCCCGATTTACCAAGGTATGGCGATGCTATTTTATCTGTTAGTATCTGAATTTCAAGGGAGCGGAATTGCACGCTTTTAATGTTATTTCACCTTTTAATAAAAAAATATGAAATTCTACGGCCTAGTGCTGGGTTCAACAAATAAGCCACCGGCGCTCAGGTTCAAGCCTTCCTTAACATCGCTAGTTTATCTTTACTTCTGGTTCCCTGCTTTCCCATTCTCAAGGTCTATAAAAAAAACTGAAATTCTAATGTATTCGGAAAATTGCAGGGCTTCCAAATAGGGTTTACGTTGCGCCGGTTGCCGCGCTGAATGAGAAGGAAAGGGGTAATTTGAATGAGACCGATTCCAAAAATTCAAAACTGGAAGAGGCGGAGCTGGCGGCTCGCATTAAATCCAAAGTGTTCATGTCAGAATCCCCGAGGTACTCAGATTTTCAGAATTGGATAGTTTAGGAAAGCCGGCTACGTTAAAGCATGGTTTCCGGTAGATAAGATAATTCTATTAATGGCAAAAAGGCCAAGCTACTCAAATTTTCAGAATTGGATAGTTTAGGAAAGCCGGCTCCGTTAAAGCATGGTTTCCGGTAGCTAAGATAATTCTCTTAATGGCAAAAAAGGCCAACGAAACTCCTCGAAAAAGGTCCGTTACAAATGTAGCAATTGCAAAATATTACATTTAAATTCAGTGTTCCACGGGTACGCGTTCCCTTCATCCTTTCATCCTTTCGTACCCAGTAAGGGGCCCTTCATCCTTTCATCCTTTCGTACCCAGTAAGGGGACGCCGCCAGGCCGTGGGGACTCTACCCGGTACCCCTGCTGTGAGGGGACGTCCGTCCGGGGATGTCAAAGGGGACGTTTCCCCGCCATCCCAGGCGCGGCATCCCGGGACGCCGCTGCCAGGTCGTGGGGGACTGTACCCAGTACCCCTGCTGTGAGGGGATGGCCGGGACGTCCCATGGCTGGGCATCCATATAATATTAAAAAAAATCTCAGTTTTTTTTTTTTTTTAATTTTAATTTTAAAACTTAAACATGAGAGGCGGGACCCACGAAAGTTTCGACCCTCAAACCCTAAAAAAGTTTATAACACACTTATTACAAGAAAGCATTTGAAAAAACATACTACCATTGTCCAACTCCCACGGTAGGGAGGAAGCATTTTAAAAAACATACTACCATTGTCCAACTCTCACGGGACGGTGGCTGCTATATGGGAATGATACATTGAACGTACACGACATTTTGTAATTAAGTTTTTTTCCTAAATTGCAAGTTGCTAGTTCCTTTGCTATTGAGAGGAATTGGTCCACATACAACTTTATCCACAATAAGGAATAGGCTTCCCGACAAATTGATGAGAATGAGGATGAGGAGGGGTTGGTTGGATTTCCATCGGAGGCTCTTCACTAAGATGATGAGGGCAGCTCATCAAATACTGATAGCACAGCAGAAGGCATAGTACCGCATGAAAATTTCTAAGTATTTTAATACTATTATACTTTCCTTTCCCAGTGGTTTCCCAAAATCGGCTTACCATATCCCACCATTCCAAAATCGGCTTACCATATCCCACCATTCCCAAAACTTGTTTTCTCGTCCCCTTGTACTTGGTTAAATTAGATTAAAGAATCTAATGTAAACTACTATGGCTTAAAATTACAGCCTCAAGGGTTACCCATAATAATAAACCAAAACCTGTTAAAAGAAACCATTAAACTACTATGGCGTAAAATTACAGCCTCGAGGGTTATCTAAAATAGATAAACAAAAACATGTTAAAAAAACCATTAAACTACTATGGCATAAAATTACAGCCTCAAGGGTTAACCAAAATAGATAAACCAAAACATTTTAAAAGAAACCATAGAGAGATCTAGAAGTAGTTGAGGTATGATAGAGATGAAAGGAGCTCCAATGGATCCAAGCGCAAATATTAATTTGTAGTGGGATGTAAACTAGAAGGTTGTCATTGACTATCCCAAAAGGCCACCATAGGATCTAATTATGCTTTTAGGAGAATGGCCAGGACTAACTAAGAGGGCTTGGTTGGATAATAGTGGGAGGAGATGAAGTTCGATCCCCTAAGACTTCTAGCATCCATAGTTGTGGAACCAACAGAAGAGGACAAGAAACTAGTAAGCTATGCTTGTCTACAACTCTTCGGTATGTGAGGGGTGGTTGAAAACTGGCACTGAAGAACAACAATCTTGTTTTGTTGTAAGCAAAAAGAAAGAATTGGAGCCCTAGTAGCTACTTTTGTATGCAAACAATGGTGCATAGATCTGTCATTGATATTTTGGATAGTTGTAGCTTCCAACAAGTGCTTATTACTATTGACTGCAAAGATAGGGTGAAAGAATGAGGTGATTAGTCAAGTAGTAGTCTATCTTCCTTGTAATACCCGACATTGAAGAGTCATAGCTTCTTGAGATAAAGAGCTAAGCATCTTTTGTCAAGATAGCTGAAAAAGTGGCAAGTGCAAGCAATAGTACCTCCCTTGAATCTCATAATAAACAGGACACTTGAAGATGAAATGTTCTTTAATATCCACCTTTCAAATAAAGCAAAGACGGTATACCCTATCCTCTCAAGGAATATGTGGTTTGTCTCCACCCACAACTAATGTAAGCATACTTTGAGTTGACCAAGAGGAATCCTAAGGCTGTGTGCTTAATGTTGCTTGACATAATTAGGATGAGTAATAATGCCATTCTTAATCCTCGTGAAATGCTTAGTATAGAAGGCCAACTTAGAACTAAGAGGTTGAGACGGAGCGACCCAAGTGATCTGAATATATTGTTGATAGACATCATCTCTGACTGCTTGATTATTACCCTCTTATTAGGAAGAAGGCGAGGAGGACCATTTAAGGAATTCTTGAAAGGAGGCAAATGATCTATGGAGATGCCAACTGATTGAAGAAGAGAAACAACTTTTGAGTATCATCCATGATGAGGACGAAAAGAACCCCTAGAGGAAATGCATTATGAGGAGCAAGGTGGCAAATATGGGTATCTCTCTTGGTTTGAGGTGCAATCACCCATGGATCTAAGGTGATGAAGTTGAAAAATAATTCTGAAGATGCTCTCAAGACGAAGAGATAAACACCAAACTCAGCTTGAACAATACATTGGGAATTGTTCTTTTACATCAAATTAAGAATATGCGAGAATTAAGTCCGTCCTTGGGAAACAACTTTTGAGTTTTAGGAAGTGAAAGTTTTGTTTGATTTGTTTAAATCTGTGCCGAAACACAAACATGTTTAATTTGGAAATATTGCGTGTTTTAGCAAGGTTTGGCCTGTGAGAAGAACGACTTGCTATTTAAGAGCATAATGTCCTATAATGGGCAGTTGTGTGGTTCTTTTTAGTTAAAGCTGTATAAATTAAGTTTTAAATACGTTTAAATTATACTCCACAACTATTCATTGCAATTTAAATAATGCAAAATTAAAATATGATGTCTTTAAAATTAATGTATTAAGTAATTAAAATAAGCATCTGCTTGAAGTGTTCTTTGTGGGTGCATTTTGCTATATGCCTAGGCTTTTCCATTTTTGAGGAGGTTGTGTTAAAATTAGTTATCGTCCTTGTATGTCTGCTTCTCAACTTCTATTTCTAGGATGTAAAGAATTTGATTTAGCTTTTTCTTTGATCTTGGGAACACAAGACTTGCTTGATTAGGAAAATTTAGAAGGTTTTCAGTGAAAATTGCAAGAATGTAGCCAGTTAAACTGATTAAGCTTTAGACTTGCGAAGATAACATTTGTGCTATTTATTTTGGATTTGGAAATAGTGTTGTTTAGGTTGGAAATTTAAAAAGAAGTAGAATGCAACATTTATTATTGGTTATTGATTTTTTTTTAAAGTTTGGTGTGGTTTTTTTTGGGGGGCCACTTCCATCAAAATATCAAACATTACATGGCTGTTAGGTTAATTAAATCATATTCAGCTTGCCTTTTTATCATAGATATTCTTCATTTGTCATTTTATCAAAATTTTTCTTCATTTCTCTTTTTATCAAAGATGTTCTTCATTTGCTTTTCTATGAAAGATATCTTTCATTTTTCTCAAAGTACTATGTTTTTGCCATCAACTCTTTGATATCATTTTCATTAAGAGATATAATCTCGATTGATGATTTGCCTTCTAAAAATTTGAATTTTGCCAAGACGAAGATCAACATCGCAATTTGCTAAATTATTTGCTACCTGGTTTCCTTCTCTATAGATATGCTCACATTTCCAAGATACTGCGTCCAACAATAATTGATGGACATTAAAAGTAATCTTGTTTTTGATCTAGTACCCACATCCATTTTTCTTGATAGCATTAAAAATAATTTGTGAATCCCCCTCGACTAAAATAATTTCCATCATTTTTTAATGGAAATTTTGATTCCTGCAAGATGTGCCCTAGCCTTTGTATAGTTGTTAGTGGAAGTTCCATATAATTCTAAATAAGTGAAGAGAATTTTGCCTTCATTATTTCATAAAACACCACCTCAACCAACGTTTTTGGATTTTCTTTGGAATTACCATTGAAAATAATTTTGATAAACCCAACTTCTGGACATTGCCTTTCTACCATGGATTGAAGTAGATTCTTTGTGTTAACTCCATCGTCACAGATGACCATTTTTAAATCCTATAACCAAGAGGCTAGCCCCTCTATTTCCCCACTTGAGACTTCCATGACGAGCACCATGTTTGTAAACATTTTGCAAGAGAGACAATATTACAATTTCAAACTTGGGCATGATTTTGAGATTTGTTTTTTAAAATTGTGTTATTCCTTTCAAGCCATAGGAAATGCTTAATGCTTTAGTTTGAAACAATTAATCCAACAATTCATGAACTCTTTTAATTTAAATGGAGCTACTTAATGTATTCTCATATTTTTGGAAAAAGCAGTCCAAAATGGTGTAAGCAAAGGGACGATGAAGAAGTTAATGATCTAATATTTCTAGATCCGTCTTACACAAGGCACATCTATGATATCCTCTTCTTTGCAGATTCTCACATGAAAGAAACTTGCTTTGGATTGCTAACCAAAGCAATGTTGAGGCCTTAGGGAGGGTTTTGAGTGACCAAAAATTCTTCTAAGGGAAATCTTTGGGAGTAGGAAATTTTGATTGCTCCAAAGCCTTATATCACAACTTGTTCAACTATCTACCATCTTTTGGAAGATACCAAACCAACTCATCCTTTTGCCTAAAAATAGGCAAATAGAATTTTTAAAGCATCCTTAGAAGCTTATCTGCTATTTGGTAAGATCTTCTCCTTCAATCAGGTTAAGATCTTACAAGCTAAATACGCCCAAGCTAGGGGTTGTCACTTTGGATTAGAAATAAGAGAATAAGGGTTCCACCAAGCATCAGACCAAAAATTTGCAAAATTCCTCCCATTGGCTGACCTTCTAATGTGTTTCTTGATCAAAATTCAAACTATCTAATTTGAAGTTTCATGTTGGCGAGCCTCTAGGTAGGGTTCGTTTCCTAAACAACTTTATTAAATTAACAAAACCTATATATATTTTGTAGTAACATTTCTGCCCAACAATTTTCTTGATCTTTGAATAATCTCCAAACAAGTTTTGTCTCCAATGCCAAGTTCATAGGTCTGCAATTTCACAAGCTTACCCCTCCAATATTCTTTCCTTTGCAAATCCTATTCTACTTGCAAACAGGAAACCTAAATTTTTCCTCACATTCTTTTCAAAGAAAATCTCTTTGAATTTTATCAAATTTGGATGCTATACCTTCTCGCAATAAGCGACCTAGTATATATAGGGATAGATTGTAATGCAGTCTTTATGAGTTGTAACATTTCAGCCATGGTGAAGAACTTACTTGACCAATCTGCCAAAGAAGATTTCATTTTATACAAACTAATTCTCAGAGGTCCTTCTTCTTTCCTTTATCAGAATATAGAATATAGTGGCTAGAGAAGGGGTTAGGGGGAAGAACTCTTGTACACAGGTTTCTGATTATGGTTTTGGCCAAGGCAATGCCAAACTGCTCTTGGAGATGGGTTGAATTGGCAACCACACTCTCTCAAGAAAGCCCTCTCTTTGTGTTCATTTTTCAGAATTTCAATTTTAATTATGTTGCCTGGATCTGGTGTCTCAACATTTGTAATTTCAAATGTCATTCTATACAATTTCTTATCTATCCAATAAATCTAGTTTCAGATTTTTTTTTCAATGGTTGTTTGTAATTGTTTATGATATTTAGATTAAAAAATAAAATAAAAATAAAAAATTTAGGTTTCAGTTTTCCTGTAAGTTTGACAGCAGTTTTGGGAGGGATCATAGCACAACCTGAAACCACAATATCATAAAGCATAATACAGTCATGGGCAGGAGATCCATCTCTTATTGAATGTGGGAGAATGTTATAAATTTTACTTTCAAATCACATTAGTTGATTTTTAAATTCTTCAATTAGTTTATGTATCACTGTATCATATGAGTATCTAATTCAAGATTTATAACAATCAAGGGTTAGAATCAGTTATGGAGGAGGGGTATGAATTAATCCCATGAAAAGACAGGTGGACATTTCCTTTGTTTCCAGCTAGCAGAGAGATAGTTGCTAGCACATAACGGTATTACATTCCATGTCAATACTAACAACTATGATCTTTTGTGGACCTATGAGTTGCTGGGTTTTTAAGTAGGTTTCCATATATGTTCCGTAGGGATGCCTCTTGGGATTTTGAGGCCATCTTGGAAACGCCTCCTGCCATCCGAAAAAGTCATCCTACCATCCCCGTCCAGGAACTTCATGGAACAACTTTCCAATATTTTGATCCACACACTTACTCTGTCAATATTGAGCTTGCTGTCAATGTCAGGGATGGTAATTTGAATGTTTAATTAAATGTGAATTGTCAGATGGTAATTGCTCTTGGGATTTTCTTCTGTTGTTGGCCCAGTATTTGTTGGATTGTTGGCATTGCGTTATACATTACATTTGCTCAAAACTCTTTTCCAGTTTGAAATTCTTCATGTGGCTTTTTTGTGAGATAGACAAAGTGAGGGGAGGTTATTTCTTGACCATGCTCATTCGCATATTCTTTTGCATTTCATGGGATAGAATTGTTAACCACAACTCTATGTTACTCAAGAAGCATGTGTGCTGCTTTGGTTCTATGGCTATGTGACCTTGTTACAAAGGAAAATTTATCAAAGTTAATTTTTGGTTTGAGAATAGTGGACTTCAGCATTCCCTTGACTTAAAAATTATTCCTTGAGTGCCTAGTATAGACAAATCTTATAAAAATAACCACCTGCAACGTCCACTTTTTAGAACTGCAGATAGGATGCTGTAATAGAATAGTCTAGTTTATACTTATGGACTATTGGATAAATTCATTTATATGACCTTCAGGACAGTTCCATTGGTTTGGGAAGGAAAATGCAACTTTCAACCAAGTTTAGGATAGTTCCTATTAATTTGGGTTGATGACTGGACTTCTTATTCTTTAATGGCTATATTATTTACACACATTTCCCTGTGTTCCTCTTATTTGATTTAAATTCTAGGCTTAGATCATAGATGGCTTATGATTTCCTTTTCTTTTTTTCTACACTTTCCAATTTTTGTAGCTTCATTTTATCATTTGAAGACATCAAAACAATATTTTCTTTAAATTTTAATTTCTCTGGAGACTAGAGGCTGTCTAGAAGCTTGTTTACACCCCACTTTTCAGAATAGCATAGATTTCAGTGTCCTTGGTGTCAAAAATACATATATGGTGCTCTCTGTGTGATGACAAAGTCTATCATAAGACAGCAGAATGGAAATCCCAGTATGCTAACTATTTGTCTTTAAGATGATCCTTGTTTCTATGAAATTTACTTTGTTTTAATTGTATTTTGTTGCACATGTTTAGGTTAAATCTACGAGAGATAAGGAATTTTTTGGTTAAATATGGTGTTGTTGGTCGGGTATTTGCAAAGTCCATTGCTGTTGCAGAGCGCAAATGGAAGATTGAAATATCTTACAAAATGCCAGAGGCAAAAGGCAATATTAGGGCAGTGATTGGAGAGCCATTCTTTGTTCCATTATATAATCTTTTTCTTACTTATGGCGGAGTATTCAGGCTAGTATTTGGTCCCAAGGTAAATTTGAGATCAACAGCATATAAAATAGGCCTATTTTTATATATTTGATATTAAAATGGCATCTAATTGTGTTATTGGTGTTTTGGACTTTAGTGTGACATGGACATCTTCTTATCATTCCTTTCTCTGTGCTTGTGTGACCCTCATCTGCATCTATATATGGTGGTATGTTTATCTGTATGTATCTACAAAGAGCCAGATGCTTGATGAAGCTTTTCCTTCCAATCCAAGCAAGCAAACACCTCTAATTAAGCCCAAGGTTCAGCTGATACAACATACCTTCTAACAAGATGGAGATTTTCACATGTTGTGTTGCCAACTTATACAGAAAACAATAGGCATCTATTTCATGACACTTTTGTTTAATGCCATCAAAGATTACCCTACATCTTATCAATCATAAGAAGGATATTGTTGTAAGAATAAGAACAAACTGAAGGCTCTAAGTTCTCCTTCCAGTGGATATGTCTGTTAGCAAGATATTTTGCATCCAGTGATTCTAATTCTACAATGGTGTCATAAATTTTCAGTCCCACAACAATTTTTTAAATTTGCAGTTGAAAGAATGTGTTACTGTTCGATATCCTCCTGCTTTTCCAGATTTCTATTTATCAAGTGAGTTTTTGATAAGTCTATTGTTGCTGGTTTGTTGCTGGCAGAGGACCAAGCAGACAAGGACCCCGAGTTTCAAAGAACATAGATGGACTTAATTTTGAAAATCCACCAGCATCTCGATCTTTGACCTCCAATTTATCATTTTGATGAAATTAATTTTTGGTTTGACCAATTTTTTAATTTATTTTTTAATTGGTTATATAGGCTTGAAACTGGCCCCACCCGCATTACTTTGCGACTGTGCCCAAAATATTTCAGCAACATTGTGGCAATTATTCATGCATCGTTGGCAAGATTCAAACCTTGGTCTCCTACTTGAAGGTCAAGGTGTTTAACTGGTTGGTCTCATGCCATTTGCATTTTGGTTTGACCCATTTACAATTTATCCATTGCATAATTATCATATTGAGTGATCTCTTTATTATTCAGATCAATCCAATCTTTCCAAACTGGCTTATCTCTGTTGGTTTCTTTGAATTATTGTTCTGGATTGATAGACATTTTGTCCAACAAAGTTTCCTTGTGTTTTATATGAATGTCTAACTTCAGAAGAAATCATTCTTCAGGAATATGAATAATCTCTATCTTGTCCAACCTGGTTATAGACCCCAAAGTACCTTTTGATTATTTGAACCACCAAATTTTACTGCTTGCTTGGTTCAATATTTTTTGCAAGCTCTGAAAATTCTGCTTGTGGCAGGGTTTTTCAGCAAACATGCATTTTGTTCCCTATAATTAATTGTGTGTTTGTGGTGATCCTTTATTTTTAGGCTACAGTAAACTATGAAGTATTGAACAGAGTGGGATTTTATGGTAGCTCATGGCTATATAGATTCTATAAATATAGTCTAATGAATATGTTGTCTATTGCATTGGAGCTTCAAACATGCTTTGGCCTGACCTCTAGTTATGCTTCTAGTCGTTTGTGATTGTTTCAGATCCAATGGTAGCAAAACATATTCTGAAGGACAATTCAAAATCTTATTCCAAGGTAACAATATTTACGGTCAGCTTTAAACTAAATATATTTCTATAGCTTGTTATTTGCTGGATTTGACTGCAATGTTTGGCCTTTGAACATGCAGGGTATTCTGGCAGAAATTCTAGAGTTTGTTATGGGCAAGGGCCTAATCCCAGCTGATGCAGAGGTATGGCGTGTTCGAAGAAGGGCTATTGTGCCTGCCTTGCATAGAAAGGTTAGATATCATTCTTGTGAGGAATGAAATTGTTGCATCTCTTGAATGTTTAGCATATATGAACTTTGTTTTGTATTCTATCTTGCATCTCTTTTTGTTTCTAAGTGGTGGCTTAATATTTGGGATATGTAAGGTTGGAAATGTTCCTTGATGTAGGCAATTCACAACTTATTTTGCTGTCTTATAGTATGTCGAAGCAATGTTAGACCTTTTTGGACGAGCTGCAGAAAACCTATGCAAGAAACTTGATGCTGCAGCTACAGATGGTGAGGATGTAGAAATGGAGTCTTTATTTTCTCGGTTGACATTGGATATCATTGGGAAAGCAGTATTCAACTATGAATTTGACTCATTATCAAATGATACAGGCATAGTTGAGGTGTGTTTAATATAAGATTGCTTGTACTCTTGGTTTTTAGGTAAGATTGTGATGTCAAACTCTCAAAGATCATATTAATATTTGCAGGCAGTTTATGATGTTTTGCGAGAAGCTGAAGCTCGCAGTACTGCCATTATCCCATACTGGAACATTCCGATAGTGAAAGATCTTTTTCCTCGGCAAAGGAAGGTCTCAGCATCTCTCAAGTTAATAAATGAAACAGTTGATGATCTTGTAAACAGATGTAAGGTATTGTTTCTCTTATGCCTCAGGTATATAGAGTTGTATATTGTTGAAGGGCCTCAATTCATTACCCTTCTACTAAGATATTGAATGTCCAAGGCATAAATCCTCTTTAGACACACTTTTTGTTGGTATGGGAGCTTTAGATGTCGCTTTCATGTTACATGTGCAAATTGGATAGTTTTACACCAGAAGATGTTGCTGGATTGAGAAATATGTTATGATTCATGATATGTAGAGAATGGTTGAGGAGGAAAATGTGCAATTTCATGAGGAATATATGAATGAACGAGATCCCAGCATTCTTCATTTTCTTTTGGCATCTGGAGATGATGTAAAGTACTATTCCTGCTCTTTATTTAATCTCCCTGCTACCCTTTACTGAATATTAAAAAATATATTGATTTCTTTTCTCATCATGAGGAGAGCAGTACTGTTGTTTTCTTATAATATTTTGTTATGCTATTTTTACTACAGGTCTCAAGCAAGCAACTTCGGGATGATCTAATGACAATGCTGATAGCTGGTCATGAAACCTCTGCAGCAGTATTAACATGGGCATTTTACCTTCTTGCACAGGTATTTCCGCATTTCATGCCTGTAATATTTCCCATGCTAAGTCTAGTTTCATAGTCTGTTAATTGAACATAATCTTTGTTGCCAAGTTTTTAAAAATCTTTAGTCTACCTAAAGTTTGGAAATGTCTGAGATTACATCTCAGTGCTCTCTTTGTTGATCCATTGCAAAAGGAAAATTTAGCTCCCCTTTTATAACATTTGTAATTGAAAAGCAAGGCTTTGGTCTTTAGACTTATAGGTTTAATGTCAAGAACTAGGTGAAAGGGATTGGTTTTCACATGGTACAAAAAGTTGATTGTAGTTTGCAACTTGCATTTATATGCACATGGAAAACTTAATATTTTTGAGAGGAGTTTTAGTAATCTGTCTTAGTGTTGCATTAATGCATCCTTATGAGATAACGAAGAAGGTCAATTGGAGGAATTCGTAGATTGTATATGTGTGGGCTGTGGCATAATACAAGACAATGATGTTTGAATATGATGGTACTTATGCACAAACTGCATGACTTTACTAATCAAAACCTAATAGGTCTAGAACTGATTAAGACAATTATTAATTTTCTAGAGCAAATTATTCCAAGCTATGTTTATTTATGGTTAAATGTTTGACTTGAGGTAAAACTCAAACTAACTCTATATTGTGTCCAGTTCGCATTTGAGTTGTATTGAGTCAGCTTGATTAGGATGCAAAGGAAATGCCCTATCCTTGCCTATGCTTCTATTTTATATATGTATATGAGAGAGACCGTTTTGTGCTCATTGGATTGTTGTTTCATTTCACTTGTTAATTTTCAGATTCTGTTATGGGGTACTTCAGTCATCGTTTTGTTAATATGATTTCTATCTTTTATCTCATCATAGAAGTGAACTTGACAGGTATTGCCAAAACTTGTGAGTCTACTTGCCCAGTTAAGGCTTCCAAGTTTTATAGACTCAAATCACAATTTTTGAGAGCAACAAAGTTCTTGAAAAGATTTGATAAGAACTTGTTGCTCAGAAAAGTAAACGTGGCCAATTACAAGGTCAAAGTTTTCATTTGTGCCTTGTTTTGTGACATCTGAACTAAGCATAAACAGACCCCTGGGAAAACAAATGTGACCTCTGCCAAGGAGGTCCTTCTAATGAAGGAAATGAAATTGTCATTGCCCAAGAGGATTTTTATTCCTAAACAAAAAACTAAGTTCCATGGGGACTTGGGTGTGGATTTGGGGGCTGTCTTGGAGATGAGTGCCGCTGTTCTAAATGGTATCTCACCATCCAAGAAAGCCATCCCACCATCCCTGCCCTGGAATTTTGTGGGACATAGTGGAAAATTTAATATTTTCAGGTTTCCAAACTAAACCCCTAGGCCCTTGAATCATTTTGTTCTTCATTTTTTAAACCCTTATTCTGTTATTTGTTTCTATGCAACCATAGACAGAAAGATTGTTTACATTTACAATGATATCTAAATAGGGAGATTTGGTATGGAAGCATGGAAAGGAGGACACAAGGCATAAGCAAGCAATTTGCAATGCAGTAATTTATTGAGGTGTCAACTGCATAAACTATCATTTAGTCCGAATACTAGGCTGTAATGTAGCTATGTGCAGTCAGGTGTCTTCCAAAGTTATGAGGGAGATTAATACCCTCCATGGTATATTCCATGATGAGGCAGAGAGAAAGAGAACAGGGCAGAAATCAGTAGTCATCTTTTTTGTTTTATGGAACAGAGAAACAGTAGCCATAGAATCCTCCATGAATAATCTTCTAGGTCTCCACTTCTAGAAAAGAGTGACATGAGCATGAAACATTCCTCATTTCTTGTCCATGTCCCTCTTCTCCTAGCTCACAATCTTCTCTCAAAGGCATTGCATTGAACAGGAAAACACAATGAAGCAAGGAAGGCTTGTGCCAACTTTTGGTATTTTTCAATAGTCCCTGCAATGTGGCTGTGTTACTATATTGGGAAAGGCCCCCATATATGATGACTCGAAAGGTCCTTTGTTGGAGCTGTTTGTAAACAATTTCCAGACTCTAATTGAGGAGCAATAGAATTGGCATAGAAAGGGTTGTGCAATTATGTCTAACAGAAAAATTCAAACGGTTATCAATTTCCTAGTTTCATTGGTAAGGGATTTGATATTCCTGAAGTTGGTTGATTCCTTGGTCAAAATTAGAAGTGGGAAAATGTTAGTTGGCATATTGGAGGCGGTTCTCATAGAGGTGGGTGCTGAAAATGTTGTCCAAATGATTATTGACAACATCACAACTTATGTGGAAACGAAGAAACTTATTGAGGTACAGTTTCCTTATATTTTTGGACTCCTTGTGTAGCCCATTGCTCTGATCTTATTCTGAAGGACCTTGGAAAAACTTCATAGGTTAAGGAGGTTGTAGACAAAGCAAAGAATATAAGAAAACACATATACAAGAGAGTGAACACGTATTTAGTCTTTTGTACTTTATGCTTTTCAATTTCATTATCTTCCACTAGACTTAATATCTAAGTTTGATTTGTAATTTGAAATTCATCATTCTAGTTTTGAACTTTTTAGTTCTTATAGGTGAAGAGCCTTTGGTGAGGGTTCTTTGCCTTGTTGACCAAGATATATTGCTAGTAGGGTATATTTATAAGGCCATGAACAAGGCTGAAGAGGTGGCTTCATTTTATTCCAAGTGGGTAGAAACAAATACTGCTATCCTTAGGACATTTTTCACCATAAGCATTGGAATGTACAAAGTGATCTTTATGCTATTGATAAGGGTTCTTTGTATTGTTGACTGAGAAAAAATGCCAATAGGATGTATTCTTCAAGCCATGGACAAGGCCAAAGAGGTGATTGCATCTTATTAGAAGTAGACAAAAAGAAATGCCGCTTCCTTTTGGACATTATCAACCATAAGAATTGGAATTTACAAAGAGCTTCATGCCTTGGCTATATGTTTCAGCAATACTTTCACAAATGACCATCTTGATGGTTAATTGCTATGATGCAATGGACATGTAATATTTTTTCACATTTGGATGGTGCAAGGTGTGTTTATACATCCAAGACACAAATTTTGAGAACCCAAGGACATTGCAAGTTGGTGACTCATGGGCTGACATATAATCATATTCATCATCAAATTAAATGATAAAAAAAATACTAATCGGAACCGAGGCCCTCATGTTACAATAAAATATTACAAAACAAGATTACGTCACAATAAAGTGTTTCAACACCCCCCATAAGCTTGACATGAGAAGCAGAGGGATGTGCCATTATTGATCATCCTTCATTAATGGAAATTTTTGAAATGTTGAGGATGTGTTTGTGTGTGACAAACTTTGCCTTGGCGACGAGCTATGTGAAGATGTATGCAATTTGGATTCAGGAAATGAGACCTGAATCCAAATTGAATACGTGATCTGAGTTAGATTTCCAATCATCTGAATCTCCACCCCATGTTTGAAGTATCCTTGATATACGTAAGAACACTCTTGGTTGCCTTCCAATGACTTTCATGGGGTTCTACCTGTATTTGGAAACCAAGTCAACAACAGAAGAATGTCTAATCTGCAATCAGTTGAATAAATGAGATTGCCTTATAGAAACAGAATGCATCATATTACAATATAGTTCCATTATATATAAGAAATAATGTCATAGAATGGATACAACTTACAGATACATGTGAATATACTACACACGCTGCATGTATCTTTCACAAATCAATTATCTGCAATACATCATGGTCTGGTCAAGTGTTCTACTCGCACAGACACTTGCCTTGAATGGCATATTTCAACACCATACTCTCACAAACATCTACATCATCATACCTCTCTCAAGGTAGATGGTGTACATATAATTATCATGGGACCAAGAGGTGTTGGCAACTGCCCAACTACAGAACTACTCTTATACAAGAATATTAAAATAAACCCCATAACACATTACATAACGAGGCTGTTATGTATGTTCTTAAATTCTGATGAGATGTTATATTTGTTGAGAGTCTTTGGGATCCATCGTGCAATAAGAATTTTTGCTTGATGATTCAAGACAACATACATGCCTCATTATCAGAAGTGAGAAAGTCTTGTAAGGTTGCATTTGAGTAAGGTTTAGTTTGCTCTTCTATAAATATACTTTTTTAAAACCTACTCAAATGTAGAGATTAACTCGTTATTATTTGGTCTTCATTGTTTTAGTAGACTTAAAAATTAAAAATAAAATAAAAATCTTAAGAATAGGGTTTGTTGTGGCTGCCCCACAACGTACCCCAAAATTGGGGACCCACCTTTTTTTGCATGTTTTCCAAGAAGACCAAAGTGGCCCATATGCTAAAGATCAACGAAAAAAGCAAAATACCACAAGGAGAAAAAGTGTCGCGATATCGCGACATGTTGCAGTTTCGCGGTCCAAGGCAAAGGGAGAGAGCAAGGATGAAAAAGTGTCGCGATATCGCGACATGTTGCACCGTCGCGGCCAAAAAAGAAAAAGTGTCGCGATATCGCGACATGTTGCACCGTCGTGGCCAAAAAAGAAAAAGTGTCGCGATATCACGACATGTTGCATCATCGCGGCCAAAGGAGAAAAAGTGTCGCGATATCGCGACATGTTGCATCATCGCGGCCAAAGGAGGAAAAAGTGTCGCGATATCGCGACATGTTGCATCATCGCGGCCAAAAGAGAAAAAGTGTCGCGATATCGCGACATGTTGCACCGTCGCGGCCAAAAGAGAAAAAGTGTCGCGATATCGTGACATGTTGCATCATCGCGGCCAAAGGAGGAAAAGGTGTCGCGATATCGCGACATGTTGCATCATCGCGGCCAAAAGAGAAAAAGTGTCGCGATATCGCGACATGTTGCACCGTCGCGGCCAAAGGAGAAAAAGTGTCGCGATATCGCGACATGTTGCACCGTCGCGGCCAAAAGAGGAAAAAGTGTCGCGATATCGCGACATGTTGCATGGTCGCGGTCAAAAGAGAAAAAGTGTCGCGATATCGCGACATGTTGCATTTTCGCGACCAAAAGAGAAGAGAAAGAACGAGGAAGAAAAAGTGTCGCGATATCGCGACATGTTGCATTTTCGCGGCACAAAGCAAAGAGAAAGAGCGAGGAGAAAAAGTGTCGCGATATCGCGACATGTTGCATTTTCGTGGCCAAACAAGAAAAAGGTGAAAGAAAATTTTTGGCAACAAGAAAAAGTGTCGCGATATCGCGACATGTTGCATTTTCGCGGCCAAACAAGAAAAAGTGTCGCGATATCGCGACATGTTGCATGGTCGCGGCCAAAAGAGAAAAAGTGTCGCGATATCGCGACATGTTGCATGGTCGCGGCCAAAAGAGAAAAAGTGTCGCGATATCGCGACATGTTGCATGGTCGCGGCCAAAGAGAAAAAGTGTCGCGATATCGCGACATGTTGCATTTTCGCGGCCAAAAGAGAAAAAGTGTCGCGATATCGCGACATGTTGCATGGTCGCGGTCAAAAGAGAAAAAGTGTCGCGATATCGCGACATGTTGCATGGTCGTGGTCAAAAGAGAAAAAGTGTCGCGAGCCGGCAAGAAAGGAAAAAGTGTCGCGATATCGCGACATGTTACATTTTCGCGGCGAAGGGCCACAAAATGGAAACCAAAGCACACGCATACAAGGGAAGGTGAAACGAACAGTCAGGGAAGGTGAAACGAACAGCCATCGGAAAACGAAACGAACCGTCATGGAAGGAGAAACAATTTTTTAGAAGTTTAAATACGCCATTCAAAGAGGCCAGAGAGGGTGGAAACTCGTCGAGATGCAGAGTTGAAGGCGAGAAGGCCATTCTGGACCTGTTTGAGTTGTTTTTCTTCCACAGATCGGTTTGGGAAAACCAGAAATTCTGCTATTGTAAAATGACATATTTTTAATGCAGAAGTGTTCAGAAATTTGCATCTTGTGGGCAAGAAAGAAGGAGATTTTCTTTGCATGCTATGGATTTAATGTTTATTCTTTCATTTTTTCAGATTTCGAATTTATAGATAATGTTAATGCCATTTTTTTTGGGTTACATTAGGCGAATATTTGAAATCTGAATTTTATTTCGTACCCTAGGAACCAGCACTTAGTCTATGGGGATTGTGCTTGTTTTGCAAGTCCAATAGGTTAGGTTGCATGCATGGAGACCTCACATCTTCGGTTTTGTCGAAACAGGATAGCATCATACTGAGTGCATTTTATTTTCAGTTTTCTGCATTTCATTTTCATTTTCTGCATTTTATTTTTTTCCAGAAATTTTAACTTATTTTCAGGCATTAAAATAAACATTTAAAAAATTTCAAAATCAAAAAAAAACAATGAACAATCACTAAAGTTTCATGATGAAATAAACCAACATTGCCCCTTGTTTACAGTTACTTGCAATCACTAAGGTGTTCCAAGCATTTAAATTGAATATCTTTATTTGAGATTACTAATACACATATGCAAATGCTAATACAGCGGAGACCTTGGAGAAGTTGTTTGTTTAACTTCTTTGCAAGAGGGGATTTGGAACCCAAATCCTAAAGGAGAGTGTACTTTCACAGCTGGGTGAAAATACCACTCAACAGATTGGCGCTAGAAGGAGGGCCTGAATTGTTTTATTTCAGAGTGATTTAAATGCTATAGGGATTTAAATTTTGAATATTTCATGCCCTATTGATTATTATCTTTAGCCCTCTTTTAATAATACAACCTTGTACTGTTAAAAGGAGGACATGAATTGCTATGCATTGTTCTAACGCTTTTGATTGTTCATACAGGAATAATGTGTTTTGATTTGATTTAAAAAAAAAAAAAAATTGGTCTTGACTAACGAGGTTGTCTCCATGCAATTACTTTCATTCGATTTTAATGGATACACCTCTTGGTTGATGCTAACATGATTATTCATAGGATAGCAGATTCATGCTTATTTGTAAGGAATTATTTTGTCTAAAAATGTATTTGTTGTCGGTATTATGCTCTTCACCTGCGCGTAATGCGATCTTGTGAATCAGAAAGCCTACAACACTAGGAGTATGCTCTTCACTTGCGCATATGCGATCTGGTGAATCAGAAACTTACATTTTTAGAATACTGCTTTGTCAAGGTTCCTTCTTTCATGACTAACAAATTGATTTTGAAGTTATTCTTTGAATTTCATTAATTGCAGGATTTTCTGTGTGTCGCAGGTTTTCTTTGAGGTACTGAGAGTTTTGTCAGGTTCTTGTAGGGTTATCATCATCGATTTTGAATCAAATGGCCCAACCTCCACCACCTCCTTGGTACGGAGCCCATAACATTCCTTTGAATATTGCAGGGGATATTCACGAGATCCCTAAGAATATAGAGAGATTTTTGCCCAAATACAAATCGGATGGCCCAAGGACCGCAAAAAAAAAATATTCAGGCCTATAGGGATGTTTTGATAAGATTGCAAGTTCAACATGAAGATGTGGCTTGTAGACTCTTCCCCATGAGCCTAGACCAAGTGGCCTACGAATGGTATATTTGCTTACCTATCGGTTCCATTACGTCATGGACGCAAATGGAGAATGCTTTTGTCAACCAATTCAGGTCACCATTAGATCCCACAATCATCTATAATCGGTTCATTACATGCAAAAGAGGCTAGGGTGAGCCAATCCGAACTTTTAATCAGAGATTTCAGAAGTGCTATAATAGAGCAATTCGGCATTTTGCCATTGATCCCACGAGTAGCTTTGCAAATATATTTTGGGGCATTGGATCCTATGACGACAATGTTTGCAAGGCGAAATCCTCAAGTTACCACGCTTGCTCTAGCCTACAATGAAGCTATGACCATTGAACAACAAATGACACCACAGGGTTATGGGTTTTCCCAGGTGCCTATGGTAGGACAATATGGTCCATATGGTCAAGCTCCTATGATGAATCAGATCATGGAACCACAAATATCGGGCATAAATGCTTTGCCTTATCAACAACCATATTCATCAACACCCGCTTACGCACCCAATCCAATTCCGATTCAAAGTGTGAATCCCTACGCAAATCAAGTGGCTCAAAATCCAACTCAAATGTTAAGTCAAGATCTCACCAATTACGCAAATCCTATTGGAACTAGCAATAACATAGCTCAACCAAAAGAGATTTATTCAGAGGTTGAAGAGCTCAAAAAGATGGTTCACAAATTGAGTAATGATTTGGTTCAAAAACAGAAGTATGAATCCCATGCCCCTCACCCAAATCGAAACTCCAACAATAGAGGGAGACAGTGGAATACGAAGCCAAACAATGGGGGTGTGCCTTCCCCTATTGCTAATCAGATAGATACTTCTACGGGACCAAGTCACTCTAGTTCCATTCTTAATTTTCCGATTTTGCGTGGGAAAAGGGGGTGTAGATTCTGAATAAAAAGGAGCAGCAAAAGGAAGGGAATGTGCCCGAAATGGCTAGGTATACCCCCTTTCTCCCAGGCTCAAGTGGATGATGGAACTTGTGCCAAATAATGGTCCACCCCAACATCAACAAGGAGAGGACAACATTTTGGTGGTGGAAACTCTATATCATCAAGAGAGTGAGAATGAGGAAGGTGAAGATGAATGGGATGAGAAACATGTTGATGAATCAGAAGATGAAGAAGAAGTACTTGAGCGTCACAATTTGAACTTGGAGGATGATTACTATGATTCGTGGAAGAAATGGGAAGAACATTATCAATCTAAATCTTCTAATAAACTTGTTGTGTCAATTAATATGCAGGATAACTCAATTGCTTCCTCACATGAGGATACTATAAATCCTGTACAATTTGAGAAAGTTTTGGAAGAGGAATTAGAATCTCATCAAATTTTGGAACATGATAAGGATTCTACAACCATGAATCAAGAAAGAGAGTCATTTGCTTTAGATTCCTTTGAAGGAAAAGAAATTGAAAATCTTGATCCACTTACTTGTGCTACAATGATTATGCCATTTCAAAATGAGAAAATTACAAAACCTAAATCATTTGGGTTTGATGTCATTGATGATCCAATTGAAAATCTCACGTTACCCAAAACAACCCAAGTGATTGATCATGGAAATGTGTTAGTTAACCCACCCCTAGATAGACAAGACTTATGGTTTGAAAGGGATGGACATATTTTCAATTGGGTACCTAAGTTTGGTGCCTTTGATAAACAAGTCATGGAGAAAGAACAAGTGCTACATGATGATGAATGTCATGAGAGAAAAGAGGAATTTTCAAATCCGCTTCAAGTAAGGTCAAATGAAAGCATGCCAAAGGTAAAATCTCACCTTTTTGGTTTCACCATGCAAAATTCGAATGAAGGTTTGCCTAATGAATGGTTTGATTCAAATATTATTAATGTTATGGCTTTATTGAATGAAAATGAAAGCTTATTTCTACACCATGAATCAAAGTGCGGAATGGACATCTTAAAGAATAGACATAAAGGAATTGAATATCAATCATTGTCTAATCAATTTGAAAACTTGAAACTCCACCATAGGATTATTAATGAAACTAAATCAAATTGGTATGGTGAGAGGGGCAAGTGGAAGTTTGTTTCTTTGTTTGGTTTGATCTTGTTTTTGTTGGATTCCTACAAAACTTGGTATGCGTATCACGTCATACATCTTTTAAAGAATTCCAATCAGGTTTGGGATCCGGGAAAATGATAATCCAAACTTTTGCACCATCTTGCATTATATTGTACATTTGTATATACTTTTGGTTTTCGTGTTTTGGTTTTGGATTGGATTTCATTTTGGTTTTAAGTTTTGTGTGTTGGTCCTTTGGACACTTTTGGTTTGTCAACTTAAGTCCTTATGAATGTTGACTAAGACTAGGAGAATATGAAACATCGGAATTGTATTGCAGAAAGCTCCACGAGTATCGCAAACACATTAAAGAATATCGTTTGGAACTTGTGATGCATGAAGTTGTCAGTTTTATAAATTATGGTAAAGTAGGTGATATATACTCCATCCGCATTTCAAAAGGAGCAATGCATTCATATCTCATATTACATTCCGCATTGCATATACATTTCATCTCAGTTGCATCTTCATTTCATGTACAATCATTGAAAAGGTGTCGAATCCTCTTAGGGTTATTACATAACATATACTAAAAGGATCCTAAGGTTGGGAACTGATGCCCGAACTATCTTGAACCAAGCACGTTCTACGCATATTAAAGAGAATCTTGAGAAAAATGGTCAAAACCATACTTGGAAGAAAAGGTGAGGCGAAAGGAATATTTCGTGTCTGTCCTATCATGCAACATAATCCTTAAAACAATGGTTTTTACCACTCCCATAATGCTTAAAGCCTAAAATCGAGTAGTAAGGATAGGGTTAAATCCTCATCGAACTTAGGTTGAGGATCCAATTCCCCAAAGCTCCGATTTGACCTTCATGGAGTAGTAAGGATAGGGTCTAATTCTCATCTCGCTTAGGTTGAGAATCCGATTCCCCAAAGCTTCTATTTTAGAACGTATTCCAAAGCAAATATTTTTTCATTTCTCTATTAATATTGGATTGGAAGGATCGTACTACATGTCCCTTGCAAGGATGGGTAGTCATCCCCAAGGTCCAAGAAATCAAAAGTAGAGCCAAATCATGGATTATGGGGTTAATCTCCACCGGGGCTATAGACGCCTGGTTGGCTAACAGTGGAGTATGCTCATGCGTGGCAACATGTCTTGTCTAAAAACAAGACCATTGACTGCTCAAACGGACAGGCTAGCTTGACAGTTTCATCCATAACAGGTTAAATCATTTTGTTCAAGATGAGGTAATGAACTCCAGATCAGAGTAGTAAGGATAGGGTTAAATTCCCATCTCGCTTAGGTTGGGAATCCTATTCCCCAAAGCTCCGATTTCACTTACACTTGCACATGGGTTCAAGATGGTAGTGACACATAACCAACTTTGGGATCTAGTAAATTAATTCAGTATACATATATTTGGTCCTAAGAGGGTTTGACAGTTTTAATATGTTTGTTCATGATACTAGAAGGTTTGAGCCTTTGCAAAGCAGGTTGTTATATCTCTAACATAGTTGTCATACATCAAATCCTGCACAAATCATTCATAGCCTTGCATACGAATCATAAGTGAAACTGACAATGGAATGTTGAACGAGTTTCAAACGATAGGGAATGAAGCACATTGCACACACCGAGCTGATGCTTAATAATTCTAATGCTTCATGTATTTCTCGTCTAGTTTCATTCTTGGGATATTTTCTGACGCTTGTATTTGATTCTGTGTGTTTTCAAGTTGAGTTCTCACCGAAATGCTCGGGAGCATTTCCCAATAGAGTCGCCATTTGTTGTGGCTGCTCCACAACGTACCCCAAAATTGGGGACCCACCTTTTTTGCATGTGTTCCAAGAAGACCGAAGTGGCCCATAGGCTAAAGATCAAGGAAAAAAGCAAAACACCACAAGGAGAAAAAGTGTCGCGATATCGCGACATGTTGCGTTTCGCCCAACAAAGAGGAAAAAGTGTCGCGATATCGCGACATGTTGCACCGTCACGGCCAAAGAGAGAAAAAGTGTCGTGATATCGCGACATGTTGCATCATCGCGGCCAAAGGAGAAAAAGTGTCGCGATATCGCGACATGTTGCAGTTTCGCGGCCAAAAGAGAAAAAGTGTCGCGATATCGCGACATGTTGCACCGTCGCGGCCAAAAGAGAAAGTGTCGCGATATCGCGACATGTTGCACCGTCACGGCCAAAGGAGAAAAAGTGTCGCGATATCGCGACATGTTGCACTTTCGCGGCCAAAAGAGAAAAAGTGTCGCGATATCGCGACATGTTGCATTGTCGCGACCAAAAGAGAAAAAGTGTCGCGATATCGCCAAAAGAGAAAAAGTGTCGCGATATCGTGACATGTTGCATTCTTCACGGCCAAAAAGAAAAGTGTCGCGATATCGCGACATGTTGCATCGTCGCGGCCAAACGAGAAAAAGTGTCGCGATATCGCGACATGTTGCATTTTCGCGACCAAAAAAGAAAAGAAAAAAAAAAGAAAAAGTGTCGCGATATCGCGACATGTTGCATTTTCGCGGCAAAAAAAGAGAAAAAGTGTCGCGATATCGCGACATGTTGCATTTTCGCGGCCAAACAAGAAAAAGTGTCGCGATATCGCGACATGTTGCATTTTCGCGGCCAAACAAGAAAAAGTGTCGCGATATCGCGACATGTTGCATGGTCACGGTCAAAAGAGAAAAAGTGTCGCGATATCGCGACATGTTGCATGGTCACGGTCAAAGAGAAAAAGTGTCGCGATATCGCGACATGTTACATTTTCGCGGCGAAGGGCCACAAAATGGAAACCAAAGCACACGCATACAAGGGAAGGTGAAATGAACAGTCAGGGAAGGTGAAACGAACAGCCATCGAAAACGAAACGAACCGTCATGGAAGGAGAAACAATTTTTTCAGAAGTTTAAATACGCCATTCAAAGAGGCCAGAAAAAGGGTGGAAACCGCTGCGAGCAGAGTTGCAGAGTTGAAGGCGAGAAGGCCATTCTGGACCTGTTTGAGTTGTTTTTCTTCCACAGACTGGTTTGGGAAAACCAGAAATTCTGCTATTGTAAAATGACATATTTTTAATGCAGAAGTGTTCAGAAATTTGCATCTTGTGGGCAAGAAAGAAGGAGATTTTCTTTGCATGCTATGGATTTAATGTTTATTCTTTCATTTTTTAGATTTCGAATTTATAGATAATGTTAATGCCATTTTTTTTGGGTTACATTAGGCGAATATTTGAAATCTGAATTTTATTTCGTACCCTAGGAACCAGCACTTAGTCTATGGGGATTGTGCTTGTTTTGCAAGTCCAATAGGTTAGGTTGCATGCATGGAGACCTCACATCTTCGGTTTTGTCGAAACAGGATAGCATCATACTCGAATGCATTTTATTTTCAGTTTTCGCATTTCATTTTCATTTTCTGCATTTTATTTTTTTCCAGAAATTTTAACTTATTTTCAGGCATTAAAATAAACATTTAAAAAATTTCAAAATCCAAAAAAACAATGAACAATCACTAAAGTTTCATGATGAAATAAACCAACATTGCCCCTTGTTTACAATTACTTGCAATCACTAAGGTGTTCCAAGCATTTAAATTGAATATCTTTATTTGAGATTACTAATACACATATGCAAATGCTAATACAACGGAGACCTTGGAGAAGTTGTTTGTTTAACTTCTTTGCAAGAGGGGATTTGGAACCCAAATCCTAAAGGAGAGTGTACTTTCACAACTGGGTGAAAATACCACTCAACAGGGTTTTAGTGCTATATTTATTAAAATAAAAATATAAACAATAATACCAACACAAAACTCTATTATAAATATAATTGTGATTAGGGTTTCATACAATATAATTCAAAAACTAAAAAATAAAAATAAATATATGTATATACTCAAATAATATACAAAGTATAATGGTATTTGTATATCATACAAGTATATATTTGTAATGTCCTCATTTTTCATATTCTTATTGTACATAGTTGTGGTGTGAAGCTTTGGAGTGTTTTGTTATGTTGAAGGTATTTTTAGTGGAATTTAGTAATTAAATAAATTAAATAAAAGAAGAGAAAAGGGGCCAATGTGTATTAGGGACATAATATTTTATTTTAAGGAGCTATAAGGTTATTTTATAAGTGATTTAATAAAGTGCCACCCCAACGAAGAAATATAACATTTGTCTATATAAAGAGGACAAGGGGGCTCATTTGCATCATCTTGGGTCATTTTATTTCTTCTACTTTGTGTAATTGGCTGAAAAGCTGATACCTTTTTCTCCGGTGGACGAAACCCTACGAGAGAACAACTCTTGTGGACGAAAACCTGCAAGAGCCAACCTTGAGGATGAAAACCCTCTTGGTTTTCAAGGCCAAGGACAAAAACCCTTGTGTTTTGTGAGGGTAAACCTACCTAGGGTTTACATTTGGGCGTTAAAGATCATATTAAGGAGCATTCAGGATTTATCCAGCCTAGAAGGGCATTTGTGAGGTGTTTGGAAGAGTTAAGTGAGCTTCTTCAGATTGGGCTTTTCAGATTTGACATTCATTCAATGATTTTGTAGTGATTGTGTTGTTTTATTCAGCATCCAGGGTTTATATTAATGTTTCAGGTGTGATCTATGTAATTGTGGTTCCAAAAAAAATAATATAGAATATTGTGGTGTGTTTGTGATAATATTAGGGTTTTATGGTGTATTTTTCGGGGTTATTTACAAAGCTGATTTTTATTTGCATGGTTCAAAATTTTAGTAAGGAATATTACCATATCTGCAGCAAGGGTTTGAAAATTCATTTTGGGATGATTTGAAATAAATTGCATAGTTAGGGTTTTTCCCTAGTTTGGCACATCACATTATTCCAAGGTTACATGAGCCTGGGGGATGGGGGGACGGGTTACGGGGACGGCAGGCCAATTTTAGGGGATGGCTGGGGGACGGGTGGTATAATAGTATGAATTTTTTTAGAAATTTAGAATAATCTACAGATTCTACACAGAAAAAATGAAAAATACTAAATACTAATAGTTTACAACAAAAATATTTAGAACTTAGAAGCCATTAGATTCTTAGAATAATGTAAAATTTAAATTTTACAACAAATGTCAAAATGAAAAATAGTTGCAAAAATACTAATAGTCTCAATGCTCATTTACAAGTTACAACAAAAAGAGTGAAATACAAAGAGAACAAAAATACAACAAAATAGTGAAATCAGAAGTACTAATAGTAAATAGTCTCAATGCTCATTTACAACAAAAAGAGGTTACAAATTGCAGCAGAGGTTTTTTAATATTGAATGGACCCTTGGCATATTCTTTTAATAATGGTGATGGACAATCAAAACTAGTCCTAGAAGCAGTACTGTCGCCTTTGGAAGTTTGAGGTTGGATGGTAGAGGCAAAATCCCTAACAGCATGAATATTTTGGTTTTGATTTTTACTTTGGTTTCCCCCCTCCATATGAATGTTAAATGAGTCTAATTCACTGCTGCTCATGTTGAATGTTGAAAGAAAAATATGAAAATGTTGAATGAGTCTAATTCAGTGCTACTCATGCAGGAGACGTTTTGGGGACGGTCGGTTGCAGGCCTCTGGCGTCTTGGGGACGGCTCCCCGACGTCCCCCAAAAGGGGAGCGACGGGTAAACGTCCTCGATGTCATCCCCCAAGGACATAGGGGGCGGGGGAATGTATCCCCGTGGAACCCTAATATATTCCTATATATTTAACCAACTAGTAATAATAATAGCATTAGCATAGACATTATCATTATTATAATACTATAATATTCTTATTATAACATTACTAGAATAACTCATGCAACTAGTAGGACTAGTATTATGATAAAAATAATAACTTTACAATTATTATTTATTATAATATTTTTATTTGCTTGAGAAAAAGGGGTTGTACTAGGGTCCCCCACCCTTGATAAATCACAACTCTCTTTTGTAAAGCTTGAGAGTTTACAAACATATTCAATTCTCATCTCAATTGAGATGCTATAACTAGATACCTACATCTTTTTTCACAAAAAGTCTGAATTTTTTATATTCATTTTTTGGATCTTCAATTGTTTTTGTAAATACAAATATTTAGCATCTTTTTTCTTGACAATTTTCAATCTTGTTCATCCATCCAAGTGAAATCTTGATTAGTGATGGTCTTTGATGATGCCAAGCTACCATTGTGCCACTTAAATATCCATAATTGCTCTATTGGGTCCATACTTTTGCTGCTCTGCTCTAATATTTCAAGCGGTTGGTCTTGCTGTTCCCTGATACTGCTGCACCCCTTTGAAATCCAGAAACATTATGCTTTTTCTACCAAACACTGCCATACTTGATGCCTTTTTGACTCCATGTAGATCTAAAATATTGATGCCTTAAGCCATGCCTCCAAGATTGTTGCGTCTTAGGCTGGTGTGGGTGTCGATATGCTGCAACCTTAACCTGACATTTTTTTACCTGATTCTTCAACAATTTGTTTTTTATTTTAAATTCTTCTTCACAATCTTCTCTCTTATACCTTTCTTTTGGTGCATCCTTGTGCACTTATGACAAGGCTTCCTTGGACTTTGTTGTTGCTTCTTCCATGGACTCTATTGTTGTTGCTATTGTAAATTCAACTTTTGAGTTTTCTAATGGTTCTTCAACTTGTTCCCTTGCCATAATTGCTTCTTGCTTCTCCTTGGATCCTTGCTTCTTAAGATTTTCCTTCTAAATGTGACCATGAACTTGCACATTGTCATATGTATTTTTTCCTTCTATTATATCCTCTTTATTCATTTCTTTCATTTCCCTTTGAAACCTTTTTATTTCTTCTTCATATCCTTTGATGGTGACCTTCAAACTAGCTATCTTTTTATAAGGGTTTATTGTCATATGTATTTTTTCCTTCTATTATATCCTCTTTATTCATTTCTTTCATTTCCCTCTGCAACCTTTTTATTTCTTCTTCATATCCTTTGATGGTGACCTTCAAACTAGCTATCTTTTTATAAGGGTTTTACTAAAGCAAGAATGCATGCTCCATTTCATCCCAGGTGGAATTCCTTTCCTTTAGCAAGAACTGCCCACCAATCATAAGCTTCCTCTTTTAAAAAATAGAAAAGTTTGCAATTCCAAAAATGATCACTAGATTATAGAGATCTAAACTTCATCCACCATTCTTGAGCATCAATGTCATCATTTCCAATGAAAATTGGTAACTCCATGATCTCAACCCAAAACAATTCTAAAAGTAGCTAGGGTTTTGGAAAAGAAAACTAGGGCTTTTCAATTTTTTTTAAATCTCCTCTAATCCTTGCTATCACCGGCAGAACAATTTAAATGCAAAATAATTGACATAAAAAAAGAATGCAACTGTCCATTACGACTTTGCATTAATCCATTACCAAGCTTCTCCTCCAAAGGGTTCAACACTGTTGCACAGACTGCTGCTTCTGTTGCAAAGAAGTGTGGATGGCTTCGATGGCAGCAACGACAATGCTGGAAAATTATTTTGCCGGTAAACAAGATATTGCTGTTGAAACTCAAATCGTTTGTCTTTGTCGATAATCTTCAATTTGCTTCTCTTTGCTGGTAATCTTGTTAGTAATCTTCTCTTCTAGTAATCTCCTCTTTTGCAAATATCACCTCTAATAATTATAAAAACCCTTATTTGACATTGTTTATAATAATTTTTTTATTGATAATAAAAAACTATTATAGCTATCATTATCATCATCATAATAATAATGATGATAATAATATTATTGTTTTTGTGTGAATAGGTACACCAGAGTTTTTAATACCAAGTTATAAATAAAATTAAAAAGAAGTTAATCATAATCAAACTAACCCTAAGATCTAAGATTTATATTAAAAACTAATTGTATTGTTAGGGGGGTGTGTATATAATTTTAATAAGCCTTAAGAAACTAGATCTATATAGAATGATTAATTAGGGCTTTCATCACCCTCTACAAAACATACACACAACAAGAGAAGGTTGGGGGAGGAGTGCGGAGGGCTTATTTAGGGTTTCTATATGTAGCAAATTTGGCTTTATGAGCTTTTGTTATATAATGGATTAGGGGTTTCCAAGATGCATTGAGCTTAAAACCATCTTCTCTATTGATATTTAAGGGATGTTTTTCAGTATCTAGGGCCTTTTTTTACCTCTCTTACTCAAATGATATTCTTTTATCAACAATTTGGCCTCTAGACGAATATAGTGGCCTGTTTTAAATGAATGATCTGCTATGTTGTATTATGTTGTATATATGTTTGATGCTCCTTAAACCTAGTTCATAAGCATCTTTCAATTTTACTAATGTATGGTGCCTCTAAGATCTTCGAGTTTTAACCGTAAAGAAACTAACACTAGGATCTAATGTTATACAAAAAAACTAACTATATTGTTAGACACAATATACTATTAATAAGCCTCATCAAACTAGATCTATATAAAAAGATTAATTAGGGATTTTAGTGCTAACTTATAAAACATACACACCAAGAAAAAGGGGAGGGGAGGGTGCAAAAATGGCTTATTTAGGGTTTCCATATGTAGCAATATAGGCTGTATGACCTTTTGTTTTATAATCGCTTAAGGGTTTCCAAGATGCATTGAGCTTAAAATCATCTTCAATATTGATATTTAAGGGTCGTTTTTCAATCTCAAGGGCCTCATTTACCTTTCTCTTACTCCACTCATCTTCTCTTGTAACAATTTGGCTATCTCTAGACAAATATAGTCGCCCATTTTAAATTAATGATCTGCTAATGCCAACTTGGCAAATTTATTATGTTGTATATGTGTCCGATGCTTCTTTAATCTAGTTCTTAAAGATCTTCTAGTTTTACCAATGTTTTTATGGCACCTTGCATGAGCAAGGAATTATATAGACACCTTGAAAGTTTAGAATCATGTGTTACTTTATAAAAAACCTTTTGCTGCCAAACGGGCCTTCTATCTTTTTATTTGATCCTTTGAATTGTATTTGATGTTATAGATCAATTTGTGCCCAATAATCTATCTATGTGTCTTAGTGATAGAAAACTCTTCGATTTCTTGCAAATTTCTGTTTTTCTTTCGACAAATTTGACTTGCTGATAATTTGCGAAACTCGAACACGTGGGAAAACACAAAAAACACAAAATGCAAAAGCTTTGAGATATTTTTTATGTTGTATTTTGTTGGTTTTGATGATCAAGATTTGTAATTGAATTATTTTTTGGTCAAAATATTTTGGTCAAAATCTAATAGAAAATCAACTTATTGGCTCTCCAATTTTTGTTTTAAATATATTTTTAAAATTAAATTATTTTCTTTGAATATTTTTTTATTGGGGGAAATTTGCCCGAGTAGCCAAGAAACTATTTGGGAATGCTTGTAAAGAACATGAGGGCTGGCTTGGATCCATAATGTGGGTACACTTGACCCAAGGTGTATGGCCACTCAACCTAGGTCCATGCATATCCATAATATCAACCCTTACCTCCAGGTTTCCTTATGGCTCTATATAAGGTGATTGCTTGTGGGATTGGAACTTGGGCTTATGGTGTGAAACTCCTTTCTCCATGCCGCTCTCCCCAAACCTGTTGGGCTTAAATGTAAAGGCTTACTCGTGGGATTGGAATCTTGGTTTATGTTGTGAAACTCCTCACTTCCAACATCGGTCCAAAACCTTTGGGCATAAATGTTAAGATTCAACCAATGGGATTTGAACCTTGGCTTGTGGGGTGAGACTTTTCACTCCCAACCTCTTGTCCTAAAGCGCATGGGCATGCCCAATAATATTCTTACCCTAGGGATGAGGGACTAATTCTTATGTATGATTCTTCATCAAGGAATTGTATTGTTTTTTTTTTCCATAGCATTCTCCCTTGTAGGATGACCTCAAGCCTAATCACAAGTGATTGGATCACATGTCTCCATGACCTTTATGTTGGAAATATGTTGAATATTTTCCATGTTATTCTGGCGAGGTTAACTCTAAAAGGTATTGGATACTCCATGTATCCTCGCTGGGGTCCGAGGGTGGCAACCCCCGACAAAAGTTTTAGGGTTTCTTAAGCTATTTTTTAGACCCATATGGGCTGTTTAGGGTTAAAATATTTGAACCCATGGTTTTTTGCCCCTGGTATTGTAAAAAATCCGTTCTTGTGCTATTGTTATTTAATTGCACTTGCATTAGGGTTTGAAGACATGAGAGATGAACATTATTGTATTGGAGACGGTTAAGTTTATACAATAAGGAGATATTACTTGTGTTGGGTTTTTTCTCGTAAGGGTTTCCCAGGTGAAATATTGTGTTATGTGTGTATTTGTTATCTTCTTCTTCTTTTTTCCTTTGATTCTGTATTTACTGTTTTTCTAGATTTAGTTTATCGGGGCCTTTTGCTCTTCATTTGGTATCAGAGCCTCACCCCAAGATCAAATCCCCCGAGTCCGTTGGAGAGGTGGTGTTGGACTAACCACCACACCTCGAGGATTTGATCTAGTGGATTAACCGCCACCCTGGGCCTTGGGACTAACTGCCCTGTGAGGTGTTCAAATACAGAGATTGTATTGGACATTCTCATATATGATTCTTCATCAAGGAATTATTTTTAATAAAATATGGCCTATAAAATATACACTTATGCATTGATAAAGTAAAAAATATATTTGAATTTAGAAATATGAAAGAATATGAATTTTTCTATTTTATTTTTTGCTCTTTTTTCCCTCCACATATTTATATTTTTCAATGAATATTTTGTATGGGTGCTCTCCATGATCTTTGGACAAGGGATCAATTCTCATGTATGATTCTTCATCGAGGAATTCTTTTTTAATGAAATATGGCCTATAAAATATAAACTTATACAATTATAAAGTATAAAATAGAAATACGGAAGAATATGAATTTTTCTACTTTCTTTTGTTTTTTAACCCTCCATATATATATATATAGATTGATTATTTGAACTTTTCCAAACCAAACTGAACCTTCCATGGAAAACAGAACCTTTGAACTGAACTATACCTAGTAACAATATATATAATTATGTATATGGGATTGAAGTGGGCCCCACCATATTACATCATATGGCCCATGGCGTCACAGACATTAAAACTACTTTACCTTTACCTTTTTAACGAATCATATAGTGTTATTTCACAGCAACATCTTAGGCAATCATGCATATATCACCTTACAAGATTTGAACATAGGTGTTCGCCTTGAAAATCTATAATTTTAAGCACTTGAGCTCTTGTCATTTGATAAAATGTTAAGGTTCACCCATGGGATTAGAACCTTGGTCTATGGTGTGAAATGCTTTCTTAATATCTAGAAAAGCTTGTAGATAACATGAGGGTTGGCTTGGATTCATAATATGGGTACACTTGACCCAAGCTCTATGGCCACTCAACCTAGGTCCATGCATATCCATAAGTTCGACCCCTACTTCCGGGTGTCTTTAAGGCTCTACAAGGTCATTGCCTATGGTATTTGGAACTTGGGCTTATGGTGTGAAACTTCTTGTTCCCCACCTGGTATTTGGAACTTGGGCTTATGGTGTGAAACTCCTTGTTCCCCACCGCACTCCCCTAACCTGTTGGGCTTAAATGTAAAGGTTTAACCATGGGATTGGAACCTTGGTTTATGATGTGAAACTCCTCACTTCCAACGACTTGCTTCAAATCCCTTGGGCATAAATGTTAAGGTTCACCCAATGGCATTCTAACCTTGGGTTGTGGTGTGAAACTTTTCACTCCCAACCTCTTGTCCTAAAGCCCATGGGTATGCCCAATAATATTCTTACCCGAGGGACACAGGGCTAATTCCTAGGTATGATTCTTCATCAAGGAATTGTATTGTTTTTTTTTCCCATAACATTCGCCCCCTTAGGATGACCTCAATCCTGATCATAAGGGATTAGATCACAAGTCTGCATGACCTTTGGACAAGTGATCAATTTCCATGTGTGATTCTTCATCAAAGAATTCTTTTTGCCATAGCATGCTACCACTCAGGACAGGCTTAACTTCCATTATAAGTGATTTGATCACAAGTTTACATGACCTTGACCATAAGCGCAAAGTTGACATACAGACTCTGTGATTGTGTTGGGCCCATGTCACCATGAACACAATGGGATCTATATCTTTTAGAGTATTTTGGGTCCACTTGGGCACCATAGCCTCCCTTGTAGCTGAAGTTTCTGGAAGAGTCAACCTAAGTGGGTCTAACTAAAAGACATCTATGTGATACAACTGGAATCAACAACATCATCTATCGTAGGAGGACCTGATTCGTTGTCATCGTCAACACTAGGACTAGGAGAAGGAATCAGAGAATTGGACAAACTGAAGAATTAACCTCAACAGACTCTGGAAGAAGTCCAGGAGAACCTGTAGGAATAATCTTTTAAAGACAGTATCTCACAGAATAATGAATTCCTTTTTCTTTGGATCGTATAGCCTATAGCCTTTTTATACTTAATTGTAAGCAAGAAAAATGCATTTATGGGTCTTCACCTCTAACTTGTGCGTCTTTTATATATGCCCATGCTGTGGAACTGATTATCCTGAAATGTGTCACTATGGGTGTCCTTCCACTCCACCTCTCAGGGGGAGTGATGCAAACCGATCACACAAGTAGGTGGTCTATTAATAGTGTAGCATGGACATGCAGTTGGTCTATTAATAGTGTAGCATGGACATGCAGTTGTGTAAGAGCAAAATTCTAGTTCCATACCTTTAGCATTTATCATATATCTGACCATGATTGTATAATTTTTTCTTTCTGCGACACTATTTTGCTGGGGTGCATATAAGATGCTATGCTGTCAAGAAACATTATTTGCTGCATAAATGTTGCCAACCCCATCCGTACAAAGCTTTTTTTCCATTACATTCTTAAACATTTAATGGGATTTCCAAAGTGGTTTTTAAGAATGGCTTTATATATCTTTAACATTTTTAGCGCCAACACTTTTCCTTCTAGAGAAATAAAGCAATATTTCCTCTTCACTAGTTTCACATCATTCAGAGAAATGATTGACTGATTTGAGCCATTCATGATATGATACACAATAATTGTTGTGGATGTCTTGGAAATTCTCTATTTTAAAATCTTTTTGGTGGAGTTCAGGATGGAGTCCAACTTGACTTATATTTTGTCTTCTGCAATATTCTGCAAGTCATCTCTTGCATGATCGAAGAATGATTTTTCATATGCATTTCTATGGTTCCCATCATACAGTTCATGGAAAGCATAATTTAGGATACATAATATCTGATTTTAGGCTGGTCATTGTTGTTATCCATGATATGGGAGGGTGGAGAAAAAGCTAATTTGCTCTGACACCACTATTATGAATCAAACCTTTTAGATACCTGCAGATGATGGAATACACGGCAATAATGCTTGAAGGAATCTATATTACAACTTGGTTTCTTTGTTGTTCTTGTTTTATGTTTGATTATTATTATTTAAAAATTTCTTGTTTCACTTTTGCATTAGATATTTTCACATGGACTTTTAGCGTGTAATTATAACAGAATAGTCCTGACAATTTCTTTCAAAGAGGGGTTGCGAAGATTCTTGCTTTATAACTGAGAAAAATAAACTGTTTTGGATTGTCCGGTTTGTTTTGTGCAGAATCCTGAAGTTACATTGAAGCTTCAAAGGGAGGTACTGTTATCCACTATTGCTCTATCTCTGTGCATATGTTAATTTTACCCTGTACAGGGAGAAGTTTCCCTCCCATTTATTTGTATTTGTTTATGCGTTTTAAGGCCTACAATCTTCACTTGGAAACATTTAAAATATTGGCAGGTCGATTCTGTCCTTGGAGATCGTCTGCCTACTATTGCAGATATGAAGAATCTCAAGTACACGACTCGTGTGATTAATGAGGTGCAAAGATACTTTACCTGCCTCCCTTTTTTAATGTTTTGGGGGATCTGGAAAGAAACTAATCTATTCATAGAGCTTTTTTCTCGATAGTGGGAATATTTTATAAAAAATGGATTGGATGTTGGTGTATAATGATCCTGTGATTATTCTCTGCAGGCACTACGGCTTTACCCACAACCACCAGTGTTGATTCGCAGGTCTCTTGAGAATGATGTGCTTGGTCGATACCCTATAAAGAAGTGAGCTCTTACTGAAATTAACCATTTTTTACCGATTCTAAATTGTAGCACCATTGATGATTTGAAGTTTCTTATTCTATAATTGCTTGAAGAACATCTTTATCTGTAAAAGGTTACCATGCTATTAAGTGTCAATACAACTTCAAGCATGCATGGGAGTAAATATTAAAACACTGTATGGGTAGGGTGGTCCTTCAAATTTTTCATTTTTTCTTAAAATCAATTTAAGTTGTCATACATGTGTTTCTTCATCACTGTACTGGATTTCATTATTTTTTATTATCATCTTCTGATTCTAGAAAGCATTCAGACTTTATAGATTTTTTTTTAATTTTTAGTTGAAGTTCTTTATTTATTTATTCAAATTGGTACTTGCACTTCCTTGTTCATATCCATTTTATGAATCAATTACGGTGCCATGAACAATTCATTGGTGTTTGTGGATACAGTAAATATTTCATTTCTCTTTTTTCCCCCTTTTCACTGTGGCTGTTAGTATGAATTTCATTATTGCAGGGATGAGGACATTTTTATTTCGTTGTGGAATCTCCATCGGTCACCTTATTATTGGGTGGATGCTGATAAGTTTAAGCCAGAGAGATGGCCTGTTGATGGACCAAATCCTAATGAAATTACAGAGAATTTCAGGTACTTGACTTTTTTTTTCCTAGTGGGAGAGGTTCATAAGATAATCCTAAATTGACAGGACTTCATTATTATGTTTCAACTTGGACCTATGGAATAGATGAATTGATTTACACATTGGAATTTGCTTTTGTCTATGCATATCTTATGGAGGTTTAAAGGTCCTGCAGTTTTTTTTGTTCTGCCAGATTTTTCATTTGAGTAGTATCCAAATTGTGTTTTCTTATTTGAATTTTGGTACTTTAAAATATTGAAAGGTTTCTAGGTTGAGCATCTTTGTTGGGATAAGTTGGTGAGATCGAAGGGCGTTGTAGTGCATGCTTTGACTTAATTGAATGTTCATAAAGTAAAATTATAGCTTTTAATTGGTCAAGCACAACATTCACCATAAAGGGGCACTTTTGTGAAAGTTAAATATTTCTTAGTCTAACATCTGCTTGCCTTGAGTAATATTGCCTCCCTGTTTCCATTTTTGTATCCTCATTACTTAGTGTTATTCCCCTCCTGGAAACACCATGGAACATAGGTGTGAACTATCAAGTTATGGATTTAGAAGGATAAAAATGTGGGAAGGCTTAGTGGTTGTAATATGTGTTGAAAGTTTAACATGACTTATGGGCAAGGGCGACATTGTATAATATAGTCTTGTATAGGCCCACAGGCAATAATTATACAGATGAATTTAACTATTTAATTATTCATTTAATGTAAGTCATATGGGCCATGGTTAACCTTGTTATAGTTAAACCCATCTTACATTTTGTAATAAAGCCCACTTGTTATGTTGGCTTAGTTTAACTTGATTATGTATTGGGTTTTTTTGGCATTGGTATAAATACCTCCCAACCACTCCATCTATTGCATCAGAATGTTATGATTCTTAGAATCAATGGATAATATAGTGATTACTTTGTGCTTTTTTATGCACCCATCATCTCTCTTTCATCCTTTTTCATGTTTTTTGTATAAGATTTGAGTGAATGGATTGTTTTTGTTTGTTTCTAGAAATAGATGTGAAATCCAACATGGTATCAGAGTAGGTATGGAGCTTCATTGCTCGGTCATGCAAAAAGTTTTTTTTGAGCCTCCGATTTTTCTTTCAACTTCTAGAACGAATTACTTCTTAGAGCTTCATCAACATCTTCGTCAAAAGAGGCAAAGGGAAGATCCAATTTTTTTCTCCAATTATTCTAATTGTTTTTTTGGAGAATTTGCGCCTACTCCAAGTTATGTAACATTATTATTGGAATATTTGTGTTGTATTTTGCGCAAATCCAAACCACTTACAACAGAAGAAGAGTTACCGCTTTGATTTCAAAAGGGTTTCTTGACTTCTTCATGGCAAACCAAACATTGTCTCCTCATAAAGAGGACTTGGTTTGGTTGCAAAGGAGGGAGAATTGTGATGTTTGCGTCACTCTTGGGAGCTTTGGTGTTTTGGCTGGAAGTGGGAAAAGGAGGCGTATTCATTTGCCTCGGTTCAAATCTTATGCACCATGTCCACTCAAATGGTTGGAGCTCTTTACTGTTATGAACCATGATGCTCCTCTTCATAGAGAGGACATACCTTTGGACCCGAGTAGTGATGGCGACAATTAGGCTAGACAAGCAGGGCATAAGGGTGTTCTACCTTTTGATGTAAGGAGCAAAAGAAAAAAATTATTTCTTATTATTTTTTCTTGTAGAAAAATCACGAGGAATTTAAAAAATATTTATGTTTTTCAAAAATGTCACTCGAGAGCTATTTTGGTTACAAAGGCCATAACTTTTGCATATGGAAGTGTTTTGCGCCCATTTTGTTTTTCAAATTGCACGATTTTTTGAGCTCTTTGCATTGGTAGTATTTGTTCAAGGACTTACTACAAGTGGAGGGACATCTTGTTGTGTAATTATCTTCAAGACCTATTTCCCCATTCAAAGGGGCGAAATTACAATATATTATGAAATTAGAATCTTTGGTCCATATTCATGGGAGAGATGGTTGGATTTGTGGCATTAGAAGTAGTTATTGGATCTTTTAGAGGCATATAGGTAAAGGATTCAGAATGTGCTCTGGTCAAACTCTTCTCTTACTATCAAATGCTTGGGCTTTTGATTCGTTCTATACATGAGGATCTCACCCTTCATGATCTTTTCACTCTCCTAATTTTTGTCTAGGTATTCTTGGAAATTTGTAATGGCTCTTCTCATAAATAGGTTCATGCAAAGCCTCTTTTAGTGATGGTAATCATGTCGCCCAAGGGCAAGTCGAAGTTTACAAATAAGGTTAAGTGTGTGTCAAAGGAAAAGTTGTGCTTCCAGGTCTTACCTTATGCGACTGTAAAATATTGGAGCAACTTCTAAGAGGTTCTTGGCTTGTCTTTCTCATATGGAGTTACAAAGGAGTTTTTCTTTGAATATGTGTGGGAGTATCTAATATTGGTTGTGGTGATTACAATCTAGTTTGAGGAGATTCTTGTGCAAGTGTAGGGGCATCGTTTTGCATAAGCAGACTTCCAGATGATGAAGGGGATTTAGCTGAGTCTTCTTCAAGTATGGTCCACTAAAGCATCCATTATTGGGTGGAAGACGATATTGTCATTGATGTCTTCTCTCATTGGCTTCTCAGTTCAGATTATGAGGGGATGAAAGTGTAATCTGACTTATGGCCAAGGTCCACATTGTATGATATAGTCTTGTATAGGCCTACAAGAAATTATTGTACAAATGTATTTAAATATTTATTTATGTATTTAATTATTCATTTAATGTAAGCCCTATGGGCCTTAACCTTGTTATGGGTAAGCCTATATTTTATTTTATAATTAACCTAAAGCCCACTTGTTATGTTGGCTTATGTTGGCAAGTGCGAGTCTTATTACAATGGAAAGAACAACCCTAGGATGATCATGTTGATCTACTACTCGAATATAATGACTTGCCAATCCCTCCTCTTGCTGTGGTCTTTCACTTCTACGCACAAACTTCAAATGGTGATGGGATGCTATTATATAAATAATAAAACTTGTTATGTAATACACAATGGTATGGACAAGGAGAGACAAGTTAAATGATAACACCACAAGATTGACACAATGAGACCAAAATTATTTTTTATTACATATACAAAATACAAGAGTTTACAAATGCTCATCAAATTGCCTTAGTGAGTGAAGTTGGTCCTCCTGTTTAGCCTCCACCTCCTGTGGACTCAACAAATGATCGTATTTCACGCTCTTACTCACAGAATCCTTAGATGCACTTTGTACAAGAGACACTCCTTGTTAGAAATCAATGTTTTGATGATTTGTGTTATCAAATGGTAGGTATTTAAATATGCATAGACCTTCTGATGGGTGGTTATACCACATGCCACTTCACATGGGCTATGATGTAATAACTCCTAACATACCCTCCTTATTACATCATAGTCATAGCTCTATCTAGGCTTATGACTTGATGAAATGTTCTAGGGTGATGTTGGAATTTGAGAGAGAAATTCCCTCCCCCCCTCAATGTATACTTTCTACTATGATACTTAGGAGTGTCGAGTTCCATTGAACTAAACTCTCCCATGAACCTCTCTATAAATAAGGATTCCTTATGAAAGAAGTTTGCTGTCGCCGAGATTTTTAAGAGCTCTTTTAATTCTAAACCAGGCCCTCTCCCCCACCGGGGCTCTTAAAAGGCGGAGTTTTTTAAAGGGCAGGGCCTTGCCCTCCTTGTTTAATTAAAGGGGAAGAGAGAGGGGCGGGGCCGGGTTATTATATCAAAGGGCAAGGATAGAGAGCTCAAATATAGAGAGGAGGGTAGAGAGCTCCCTCGCTGTAGTTTTAAATCGAGCTAAAAGTTTCAAGAGCTTAAAGAAATGGAGTTAAGATTAAATAGGGAAAAAGCGTGAATTATCTCAAGGGCCGATTATAGTATGTTGAGAGGGCCCCTTCTAAATGCACTCTAAAAACACACTTATTACAAATGCTCATTCAATAGTTTCTAATACTTATAGAATTCAATGGATGAATTATGTGTCTCTTCTAAGATCTTCATGGGAAGGATCTTTGTTAAGTAATTCAAGTATATCAGCTGTTGATGAGATCAAATCAGCTGTTGATGAGATCAAATCAGCTGTTGAGTAATGTCTTCTACCGAGGTGAGGTCAATCTCCTCTTGTCCTTTTCTTCTTTGCCATGGCTTCATTCATTTGATTAAGCCTTTGTGATATGTGGCATATTCTTTCTTCCCTTGAATTGCAGTACGATGTGCCACCATGCATCTTGAGTCGATTATTGCATTGCCTCGTTGCCAATATTTGTTGTTTGTTGTTGTATCTTCTATGTTGACTTGTTTCCACTTTGTGTTTGGACCATCACTTGATGTAGTGAGATCAATCACCTTCTGCTTCTTGTCTTGGCATTGTTCATCTGAAGAAGAAGTTTATGGAAAGCGGTGTATTCACTTTTTCTTTGGTGTGCTGTTGATGGTTGAATCTTGAATTCTTGATACATTGATACCTCATTCTCTTTGTGTACTTTTGCATCAAGTTCTTCTATGGATGGAGAAGAATCACATTCGGAATGTACATCTTCAATCTTGGATGCTTGAATCTACAAAATTGATCATTCTTGTTCTCCCGTGGCTTGGAGTAATCAACTAATGCAATATTTCTTGTATAATTGGAATAATTTGGATGATTTGAATGGATCCAAATTTCTTGACCTGTCATTTGTTTGGTTGCTTTGGAGTCATACCAAACATTATTGTGCTGTCTTAGCTGTGCTTGTGCAACAAACACATGTTCTTCTTCTTCTTGATCTTTTTCTTCTTCTTCTTTAACTTGATTTTCTTTGGCTACATTATTTTGTTGTGCCTTTCTCCAAATTTGATTTTGCTTGTCTAATGATGACTTGTCTTGTTGTTGGTTCATCTCTTGTGAAGGGGATTTGTTTTTGAATGGATTATGCCAACATTCCTTCACTATGTGGCCATTTCTACCACAAAGTTCACACGATCTGTGTGTGAAAAATATTTCTTTGAGAATCATTTCTTTGATTTAGATATCCTTGAGGATTATTTCTCTATTGAAAGTGTTGTGGAGGTTTTATGCCTCTTTTGAATGGCTGCTTCCCCTTTTTATTTGTAAGAAGCAGTTGTTTTTCTTCATCTGTTGTGTGAGGCCTCTACTTTTTGAAGTAGGTTCACCAACTTTTCAAAGCTTGGTGTTTGTTCAGTGATATTTAATGTTGTCACAAAAACATTGTATTTTGATGGGAGAGATCTCAAAATAATTGGAACTAATGTTTCAACTTTCGTCAGATGCTTGGTTTCCCAATGGTTGTAATGGTGCTTGTAACTCAACAATTTTCCTCATGAAAGATTCCAATTTCTCTCCTCTCTTCATCTTCAAACAATGAAGTTGGCTCTGGAGAAATAGAATTTGATTTTGATTCTTTGCTTCAAAGATTGTTTGTACCTTCTCCCATGCATCTTTGGCTGTGGTTGAATCCCAAATGTATTCTTTCACTTCATTTGCTACTTCAATCATGATAATTAATCTTGCCTTTTTGTCTGCCTTGTGAAACTTAGTCTGATCTTTTCCTTCTGAGTAAGACGGTTAATGGTTTCGTCTATAAGTTGCCATACTTCTTCAAATTCGAGCCATGTCCTGAGTTTGGTTTTCCATTCAACATATTTACTCCCCCTTAGTAGTTGGGAATTACGCTATCCAAATGGCTCCTTATTCTCAAACATCTCAATCCTCCCAAATAACAATGCCTTCGAACGATTCTTCTCCAATTGCAATGTCTAGCTCTTGGACGACTAATTATCTTGTCCAGGCAACTAGGGTTTGAATCTAGATGTTCTTTTCTTACGTTTGCACAATTTGTTTCCCATTTTGGATGATTAGGGTTTCTCTTTTGAACAATTTGACAACTAGGGTTATCTTTTCCAACACTTTGGCTATGGTGGCCAAACCCTCGTCTTGAGAGTTGTATCAGGCTTTGAGGTTTTGTTTGAGGGTTTTCTTTTGTACTGATTGATTCTGCAAAACTCTTTTTTGCTTTTCCGCAATTTTGTACCCTAGCTCTTACTTCACTTAAATGGCCTTCTCTCTAAAATGGTTGTTGCCTGCTCCTTCCTCTTTCAAATTGGTTTTGCTCCAACGAAATTGTGGCTCAACACCCAACACTTGGACTCTGGGCTAGATGACTTGGGTCCTATAGCTCAAACAACTTGGGCCTAGCTGACCCAAGTCCATACGATTATGGCCTAGGTCTAGGTGACCTAACTCTAGACCTTTTTCAACATCATTCACTTCGTTGTATGCACCACTCACTTCGTCTTCTACATCACTCGTTCCATCGTCTACACCACTCATTCCATTGTCTCCACCCAACATTTGGTGAAATTTTCTTCCAAAGGCTCGTATGTGTCACTCTTCTTGACTTGGACTGCATTGCATATGGTCCACCAAGTTGATGTGTTGCGGAGCCTTCTTTGGTTGTGCAATCTTGATTGGTTGTGTAGCTTCCTCTTCCTACATAGTTTCAACTGCTTGCACAATCTTGACTAGTTGCACAACCTCCTCTTCTTTTGTAGCATCAACTATTACACAATCTCTGCCTCCTTAATTGTAATCAAGTTCACCTCCTTGATTGTAATCCAGTTCATGGTTTCCTGTGCTTCTTGGCTAGGATTATGACTCTTCTTTCACCTTTTGTACAATCTACACATCATTGGTTCCTCTTTATTGGTAGTACTTTCACATTCACGTGCGAAGTGCCCCACAAATGGAATTGCCAACATTGCATAATGGGTCTGCCCTTAAGTGTCATACTCCATTTGATGTCTTTGAATTCTCTAGCAGTTGCCACTGACCACTATGCTGATGGCATTCCTCTTAGGAACAACCTCTGTCTGTGCTGCAATTGCCTATAGTGATGATTTCACATTATGACACGTATTCTTCATGTCACACTCATCCTTGGAGTCATTGCTCTTCTCTTTAGAGTCACTCTCTTCATTGACTTCTCGACCCCAACACTTGGATGATACACTCAAATCATCCTCCAAGGTAATCTTGTTCTCAAAATCATCATTATTGTTGCCAGAGTCACTCTCATTATCAAAGTCACTTTCATCTTTAGGGTCCCTCTCCTCATTAACGTGATCACAACATTTTGTTGATGTCTTTGTATCTCTTTCCAAGTTGAACAACCTCTCAAAGGCCTCTTGATATGACATTCAAGGGACTACCATGATCTTGTAATATACAGGAAGAAGGTCCTCCATAAATTATCTCTTCTTCAATGCATTTGCTAGATCTTGGTTGGGTAAACGACCCACTCTTGTGGTTGTAGGTTCGAATAGACTTTGTCTCACCTTGTTCCATCTTATAGACTTTGGCCATCGCCTTATTGTCATTGCCAAATAGTTCATTTTTTTTCAGAAATGCTTCCTGTAACTCTTTCTAGGTTTGGTATTTGTCCTCTAACAATCGCATGTACCAATTCATTATGATTCCACTCCATATGGAATAACCATCCTCCAATCTACTTAATTCTTATTTCCATTGGCCTTCCACATTGTGAGGCAGATTTTCCGATGCCTAATTGGGTCCTTTGTTTCACCACCATGAAATTTGGGACACTTGCACATTATGCCAAAAGTGGCCATTGTCATAACCAATTGATTTGACATAGGCAATGGTTGTTTATATGTCTCACTCGTCATATCTATTGTCGAACGCACCACATCACAATTGTTCTCTCGCACCATAAAATGTGTAAACCTACAGTTAATTCAATGTCATACTCTTGTCCTGCTCACTATTGAGCACACCAACTTGTAGGTGCATTGGTGTTGGAGTCTTGTCCCGTGCACTGTCAGACACACCATCTTGCATTTGCCACGATATCGGACTCTCGTCTTACTCACCATTGGGCACACCAACTTGTAGTTCCGATTGCAAACATTTGTCATGCATATTGTCTATTGCACCACCTACTTCAACCTCTCCCATTCTTTCTTGCCAAACTAGGTTTTCTCCTCTATCAAACTTGTCAATTTCATCATGCCCAACTTCATTGGCACAAACTTCCATATCTATGTGCAACTCTTCGTCTATATACAATGTGTGCACATCTTTACCTACATGCAGGTCCTTGTGTGCTTCATCACACCCTTCATCACGAACACCTTCGTCGAAACAACCTCTATTGTTAGATATGCCTTCGTCACAAACAACTTTGTTAGTTGCACACATGTTTCCACAAACATGTTTAGTTCCATGCACACGTGTGCAAACTTGAACATCTACATAAATGTGTTTGCTTATGTGAACTTGTCTGTTTGTGCACTTGTTGACACCTATGTGAACTCGTCCTTTTGCGTGTGCATTCTTAGGATCTTGGGTTTTAAAGTTATGGAAGTTTTTTGGAAAGTTAAGAGGAAACGGGTGCTCTTATTGGCCAAGGCTGGGAGGAGTCTTGTCCCAACTTGTAAATAATCTTGTTTTAATATAATTTTTTCAAACTCTTTTTCAAAAAAAACAAAAACAATTGGTATTCCTAAATTGAAGGTATAGGAAAGTATCAAACAACAATACACATTAGTAACAATAATCCATAACATGTGCAATAAAAGGAATCTTAGAGATAGATTGAATTACCAACAAGAACAACACAACACTTCCATTGATATTTGCAATATGATCAATACAATTCTATCAAATCAAGACATGTACATGAGATGTGATATTCAGCAAGGAATGTAGGGCTCTATAAATAACAATTTTTGATAGGGGAGGTAGTTACGTAACTATGCATCCAACCACGTACTTGTCCACTTAACAACAACTACCCTATACATAATAAAATATTAACATGTGCACATAACACCAAACATATTGTCAACCAACTCATGTGACGCAATTATTTACAAAAATATGAAATGAAACTATGTTTTATTAAAAAACTTGCATGCTCATTACTTGTAGCATCCCTCTCAAGCTTGAGGTGGTGTTTGTGGCAATGCTATGTCAAAACTGCCGCTGACATCTGTCTTCCCATATAAACTTGTCAACATCCTCGTCGATTGTTGTGTTTGCTTTCCTTGGGGACTGGAATGCTGTACAAAGAAGGCTTCTGAGCACGAGGACATGTGGGAACTTGGACAGGTTCTAAACCTATCCCATGGAGTTGCGCCTCCAATGCTCACTCTTCATCTTCAATCTATTGGCATAGTTTGCATATTGTGTCCACTGGACACCATGATGATGAACTTGCATACTCAACTCCTGATTAGCCTTATTGAGCTCTTGGTTGGCTGCCTCCTTTTCCTTGTTACTTCTCTCGAGTATTGAAACCTTTTCTTGAGCTTCTGCCAACTGAGCCTGCAGTGCAGAAATCTGCTTTTTTTTCACTATCTTCTGCTGCTCCAACTGCTGCACATGCCCACGATGCTCTTTCTGTAGCACTTCCTTCTCCTGCTTGTGCAATTCCAAACCAGCCTTGGCCTTTGCCTTCAATTTCCAAAGTTCCACTTCGAATTCCTTCACATGGGCTGCCTGCTGCTTGCCCATCATACTTGAATTTCTTGGCATTTCATGAAATGTTTTCAGCCCTGCAGTTAACCATTGGATGAAGTGAGCCATGTAGTTCAAGTTGGCATATGTTGTTTCCATCTCAGGTGCCAACTTGAACTTCTTCACTGCTGTAGGAGTGGGGTAAGTCTCAAAAGTCTCCTCCGAAAAATAATCCGAGGAGGATGGCGGTACAAAACTTGTGTTCCCTCCAGAACTTCTTTCAGTCCAACCATGGTGTACTTCATATGTAAAGTTTTTAAGATAATGGACAGAATATTTTTGTAGTACCTGTCTTCATTATTTTTCTATTAATTTTAGATTTGATTGTTATTCCTCTCTCTTTGGTTGGATATTTGAAAGTTCTGTGTCTGAACATTTTTTCATGTTTCATGTTTTGGGCTATTAGAACATCATAATTGTTTGTGAGCCTTGTGAATAAGAACATATTCTTTATTGTTTACATATAAAGGTAAGTCTTTTGAAAATTTATAATTAAGCATTTTCAATCTTTTGTTACTAATTTAAACTTAGATGCCTGCATTTGAAGTCATAAATGAGGATTTTATTATCAAATATTGAGTTTGGTCTCTTTGAAGGTGCAAATGGTTATATAAAAACATCATAGCTCCTAATGATGACCTTATCTCTTTTTTTCTTGTAGTTATCTTCCCTTTGGAGGAGGACCTCGGAAATGTGTTGGTGATATGTTTGCCACATTTGAGGTGAGCTTTAGAAACATTTGCTTTTTGAGGGCAAATTAAGGTTATGGAAGCTTTATAATTAAGATTAACTTGATTTTCTACATGAAACATGATTGTCTTCTATACAGCTAGGCAATAAAGTTGTTTGCTTACACGATTAATTGCAACCGTTGCATGCATATTATATATTTGCTTTTGATGTATGGGCAATTTTTGTTTCGTGATCTTTTTCTACTATGCTGGCAATTCTTATTAGGAGAAAGGAACACCTTATTCCTTTCTGTTATCATCTGCATTTTGCTGAAATGCTGGTAGGAACTGGTTGTGTTTGTGCATGCTATCAGTTGACCCTAGGAAATCTTTTAGCTTCTGTTAGCATCTGCATTTTGCTGAAATGCTGGTAGGAACTGGTCGTGTTTGTGCATGCTATCAGTTGACCCTAGGAAATCTTTTAGCCTGACATTGCATTGACAGATGTAAAGATCAAGTTTCTGAACATCGTCTATATGCAAATAGTTGCACATGCATGTAGAACTTATTTCTTTTATTTAAGGATACATTGTCTGCTTCTGCTTACGTGGTTTCAGTATAGATGTCTTTTTGTTATAATTATTCTGGAAGAATAATCTACAGGAGCTATTAAAGCCTGCTCTTATATTTTCATGTATCTGCAGCAGATGTAAATTTCTTTAGAAGCCTTTCAAATCATCTAATTTTTTTGTGCCAATTTATTAATTATAATGATCATGGTTTGTAATGTTTATTTTTTAAAGAATTTTATTAGCTTTTTTCTTAGCTATTGTAAAGGACAATAAATGCAACAGTGGAGGGATGGAGCAGTGCATCTATGTTATTTTATTAGATTCATGATATACATTCAAAAAGGTGGTTCTTGTATGCAACAGATAATGGTGCCACATATCATTTATGTATTACATTAACTAAATTTATTGGTTTAGTGTAGTTTATTATTTTGTAAGACTAGACCAGATATAACTCCAAGCTTGTCTCAGATTTTGATGAACTCATTGTAAGGATTTTACTTGCATTAAATAATTGGAACCAGAAATAAATTCACATGGAAACACAATTCTGCAGTCTGGACTCAATTAGCAATTATTTTATTTGTCACACTGAAGAGTTTACAAAGTATTGCAGGTCGCTTCAAGGGGGCAACATCCTCTATCAGCAACACTCAATATAATATAATTCTTCAGGATGCCTTCACCTCTCTCACAATGTGATATATAAATATAACTATGCCTAGAATAGCTTATAATACAAAATTAGATTAAGCCGAAAATAATTATATGTTCTATCTAACCCTAACCCTAATGATCGAGGGTCACCCTTACATGCAAAAGGGGGTGCCCACTCATTACTAACTAAACTATTAAAAATAAATTAAAAAGGGGTAGGATGTGAGATCCTAACACTGCCTTCCCTTTCAAAACAAACTTTTGTTGAGTTGTCAGCCCCTTGATAGGGTATTATTTATCCTCTATTGTGAATTTCATTTATGAAAAGTTTCATAAGATAGGATCCACTGGGCACAACCATTGAGTGCCTAAGACTATGTCACATCCTCCTCAAAAAACACAAATATATCGGTTTTAGATAATAGTCTCCAATAGTAAGCTTGACATTGGTGTTTGCAAGGAAGAGTACCTCCATTGGCTATCATGACCTCAAAGCTATTGAATGGGTAGAAGTAACAGTCTCTGCGTGTTGCCATCTTGGGATCAATGAAGTTATGAGTGCTACCTGTGTCGATGAGAATGGTTAGAGGACATTACCTCAAATACCCTTGCACCATCATAGTCTGTGATGTGGTCATACTTGCCAAGGCCTACAAGGATATCTCAGGCGTGGGCTTGTTTGCAACATTGATGCCCTCATGTTATTCATCATTTGAGCTGTCATTGGATGCTTCTGGACTAGGAGGGGTAGTGGTTGGCGAAGCATTGAGTAGGTATAAATCCTAGCTAACGCACTTATGACTTGGACTGATTTTTTCATCACAATTATAGTATAGGTGCTTCTCTTGACAAGCTTTCATCTCTACCTCAATTAGTTGTTTGATAGGAATGGTTTTTTTTCCTGCATTTGGAGCTTTTGAAGGTTTTGTAAAATTTTGGAATTGGAACGGCTTATATGTGTGCCATTGTGCTACCGGCTTGTCTTTAGCCAACCTTGCTAACCCAATGGCATTCATCATGTTATTTGGGTTGAACATTCTTACCTCCATCGAGATTTCTTCCTTTAGTCCATTGACAAAGCATTTTGTAAAAAATGCCTTAGTTAGCACCTTTTGTCCTATTTGCCAATTTCTCAAATTCCTTTTAGTAGTCTTGAACCGTGTGAGGTTGTTTGAGATTAGTCAAAGCTCATGTAAAATCCTCATATGCACTGGGACCAAATTGGACAAGTATGTTTTCACAAAATTCATCCCACGAAGGTGTTGTTCCCTTAGATTTATGGAACCATCGATACCATTGTATTGCTTCCTTCTCCAAATTGAAAGAGGCTATAGGTACTTTTAGAGTGTCCTAAGTTTGATGTAGATCAAAATATTGATTTGCATGGTATATCCAACTAGTAGGACGTCCATCAAACTTGAGGATATCCAATTTTGTAGTAAGGGGTGCAATGGGTAAGGTATGTTGTGCTCCCATAATATTTTGTGGATTTCCTGTGGGTTTAGTGGGGATGGGATTTTGCTCACCCTGTTGCAATGCTTCTTGTATTTCTTGCATAGTGTTGAAGAGATCGATGGTGAACATCTAGATGTTTTGTATATTGTGTTGCATTTGATCCATCATGTCCAACTTTTGTATCCCATTAATCAAGGAGTCCCAATCAAAATTTTGAAATTGATCTCTGAATTCTTTTAGTTCCTTTACCTTTTCATTCACTTTTTCTAAAAAGTTATCCTATGATCGTCGCCCTGCAACCATTTTATAGAAAATCAAGTGTTCGAAATGTGCTATGGATGCTATATACCAAAATGATCAGCACGAAAAGGTGATTGAAATGCACCTAACCAAAATTTGATCTTTTTTAGTGGCCAAAAAACTGTTGCGTGAGCATTATACTAAAACAATTGTTGCGAGGAGACAATTGCAATAGGATAGGTCTCAAAGTGACGATTATCGATGCTTGGTCAGAATTTCAAAATTCCTCATGGTTTGTGATATATTATGTCTAGAAATTTGTAGCTGCTACCCAGTGCCTTGCCAAAAACCCTGTAATCCTTGAATATTTTGACTATGCCTTTGTTGCTTTTGCCTTGTAACTATTGCCCAGTTTTACAAACTCTTGAGTAATATGTGAAAACGTAAACTGCTCAGGTTAGGATTCTGGTGTCTTTCGAATCTCTCTCTCAGTGTGCCAAAAGTCGTGGATTTTTTTTTTTAAATTTTCATGTGATAGGCCAGGGTTTGTGGGCTCGTAGATATACTTACCTTGTTCGCAGACAATGTTTGACATTATATTTCAAGGCATTAACTACGGAGGATTCCACAGTTCTCGTAGTTGCACTGCTCGTCTTTGAGGTACGATGCGAGTATCTTCCTAGGGCTAATCACTTATCGGTGCACCACAAAACTCAAACGATCGATATCTTCCTATGGGTAAAAGCTTCTCCTATTTCTAGGGGGGTCTCCCTATATACTCGAGAGTATGTGGGAGCTCACAACCGTGTACATGTGTTGTCTAAGGCATAGTTGAGAAAATCTGCAAAAAATTCCGATTCGATCTGATTTTTCTTGATTCACAGGCTAGCCGATTTTTTGCTGATTTTTGCCGATTTTTTCCCGAAAAATTCTGATATGCATGAAAAAAGATTTTTTTCAATGAAAAATTGCTGATTTTTTGCCGATTTTGTCCTCAATTTTTTGCCGATTCCCGATTTTTCCTGATTCTTTTCCATGTCGATTCGAATCTGATTCCAATTTTCTCAACTATGGTCTAAGGTTTGGGTGTTGGAGTCAGATCATCCCTCACTTAACTAGATGCTTTATGGGTAGTTTAGCTTAGCCAATAATGATAGCTCCTCCATGATATTTTAGAACCCTCAGCGCAGGGTTTCTAACATAATGAATCTATGGAAGAGCAAAAAATTGAGTGCGTTGGGTCAAATACTTCTATTTGGAGATTAAGATATAATGTCTGAACCAAACAACCTCACAAGCCATTCTAATTGTTGCTTCCTATTCTGCCTATAGTCCTCAATAACCTCTTCTTTGTAGACTCTCTCGTGTAAGAATCTTGATTTGGATTGTTAACTGAAATGTTGAGGCCTTAGGGAGGGCCTCCAGTGAGGAAAATCATTGGGAGTAGGAAATTCTAATTGCTCCAAATCCCTATATCCCAACTGTAGAAATGGAATACAACATTGCAACATAATTCCATTACCACTTATATAAAAAAAAGTACTCAATAGAACTACTTACAGCTACATATGGATATATTGCACACACATTATGTATCTTGCACAACAAATATCTAGCATATGTCATACTTAAGCAAACAATCTACCAACAAGCAACTCCGTCCAACAACACACTTTTGCTGACAACATACTTGAACAAACCGACAAAATACCTTCACCAAGGTAGATGCATACTTATAGCTACAATGGGACTTGTAGGTGGATGACAACTACCTAACTAAACAATTATTAATAATATTAGCATGGGGTCTTAACACCAGTATACATCTCGTTACTTGTAGTAGGCCCCTAGTAGCACAGGACAACAGTTGGTAATCTAAGTCACTAACAGTGCCCTAATCAATCTATTCGCTAGTTCAAGTGCTGCCCATATGGCAATTTTGTCATTCATTGCTCTTCATCACATCACATAAGTTCTGACTTGGGAAAACAAATACTCAAATGTGGCTTATGCATGTGCTTTGTAAAGAATTTCATAAGAAGTCTGACAGGAATGTAGAGTCAATAAGGAAATATCACGTTTCTGCTTCTTGGCAAGAGCCAGCCTTTAGCAATGTTTTTGCTATGATTGCATGCTAAAAGAGATTGTGTCTGGTGAATGCTTATTATGGTGCAAACAGTCAATTCTGTACAAAGAAAATGGAATACGCTTCAACTGCTTTGACTGCATTATATCATATCTTGGGTGTTATATCTAAATATTATGTCCGTTCTAACCAAAGAAATTTTAATTGCAGACAATTACAGCAACTGCTATGCTGATTAGGAGATTTAATTTTGAACTTTCTGTTGGAGCTCCACCTGTAAGTCAGCTTCCATGTGCACACAGATGTGCAGTATCTGACATAGAGGAAAAAGACTTTGTTCCTTCTTGTTGATTTGATACTTCGTCTTTATGAGCTTTGGGATATCTCACTGTCTTCATCTTTATGCAGGTGGAAATGACAACTGGAGCAACAATTCATACTACTGAAGGCCTAAAAATGACAGTGACACGTAGAACTAGGCCTCCAGTGATTCCAGTGATGGATGTGCAGACACTCACTACAGTTGATGAAAGTGGTTTAATCAAAAGCTACAAGGCTTCAAATGGGTCTGTAACTGTTTTAAATCCAGAAACACAGGAAGACAAACTGAAGCAAGATGAGGTAAAGAGAAATGAGATACCTTCTTCTTACCCATAAACTCTGTATCATATCTGATTTAGCTGGTACGGGAAGTACTTGTTTCACCATGCGCAAGACAGGGCTTCTCCTCTAAAGGTTTCTCATTGAACAAAAATTTGTTGTTTAGTTACTTTTGTGATATATGTCAAAGTTTTCGAGTTTTTTAATGCTATAATTGTGTTGGTACATTCATCTTTACATGGTATGATAACAAACTGTATGAAGCAGCTGTAATATGTGATTCATTTTAAACAACTGCTTCCAGTATCTGTCGATCTTTTCTATTGACATTATCAGTAATATAATTACAAGAAAGTCTGGTGCCAGAGGTGAAAGCGTCTCTGAAATGCCAGCACAGCCTACCCCAAGTTATAATGTCCTTGAGTATGACCATTTTTGTCATTGAAATTTTTCAACTTTTCTTTGCTATTCAGTGACATTATATTGTGTGGGCTACCATGTAATGGTTACAGCCAGCGCAGCCTACCCCAAGTTATAATGTCCTTGAGTATGACCATTTGTGTCATTGAAATTATTCAACTGATCTTTCCTATTCAGTGACATTATATTGTGTGGGCTAATGTAGCCATAACTCCTTTCTAGTGTTGGTTTTGAATTAGGAATATCGACATGGTATTTGAAGGTATCTCTTTTGTCATAATGGATATGTACCACTGGTAAATTATGAAGACAGACCATGAAATGTGAGATGTTAGCATAGAAAAACATTTACCATACAGATATGTAAGAGCTCAGTTTTTCTAAGTGAATTCTAGGTCTACGATTTTGTGGACTAGGCAAGTTCTGCATGCCATTTATCAGACATTGTAAATTTAGTGAGAAAGTAATGATGGCAATGTAATGTAACTGGAAGTAGAGAAACCTTTTCTGATTGCTCTATTCTGATATGAAATTTGCAGATTCTTCCAATATATTTTTTCTCCTAATATATTTCCAGAATTTAATCTATCTTATCAAACTGAATTTATTTTGAATACTTATGAAACAGATAAAACAAAATCTTCCACAAAACATTGTTCAGCACATTCCTTAATGTAAACTTGATCTGTTGAAAAGCCAATTTAGAGTGATATTTGAATACATAAGTTGGCCTGTGTCTTGCGTTTCTCTTGCATTTTCCTTTGGTCTTCTATTGGGGTCGGTTTCGCTTTCATGTTTAGGGCCCAGATAGACATTTTGTTTATGTTCTGAAATTGTCCATACTCACTCTGAATCTTCCCGAAAGCCTCACATCGTAGTGGTGTATGCTTCAATATTTGTTTGAGGCACACATCTACCTGAGATCCTTCTCTACTGATTTTCATGATCTTAACTTGAGTCTACGATAGTAGTTGGTGGTTATTAAGAAGCATACACAAGTTTTCTGGCATCATAGAAGCTTTTGAGGATCATCAGACGTAAGTGCCATGACAATGTGAGGATTTTATAATTTCATCTCATTTACCATTACTCTTCGAAACATGAACAAACTTGATTATAATATTAATAAGTATTTAGTATTACTTCAATATATATATAATTTAATTAATTTAAAATAAAGTTTATTTCCATAAAGGTTTTACATACTTTCGTATTTAAAGAAAACAATAGTTTCATCATTTTCTTTTTCAAAATAAAATATTACACACAAAGATATTCAACATTCATTAATGTATAAATTATACTAATAATTTATTGAGTGACATTAGTCCAACGAGATAGATCCCTCAATATTTAACGAGGAGACCAAGGTTCAAATATTGTCAAGCGATACATGGATAATATCCTAACTTTGTTGTAATACCACTATGTGGTGATGATGTAATACGGGTGGAGCCTGTTTCAAAACCATATAACCAATTGAAAATAAATCGTACTAATAATTTAGAAGTTTGTTTGAAAACTATTTAGTACTAAACTTAATATACATATACAATGTCTAAAGCAGTGGAGCCTGTTTCAATCCCATATAACTAATTGAAAAAAAATCATACTAATAATTTAGAAGTTTGTTTGAAAACTATTTATTACTAAACTTAATGTACATATACAATGTCTAAAGCACTATGGAGCAATGACAAATGAGATATAATCTCATGAGTGTAACCCAAGTTCTCATTTCCAAAACATAATGCATACACTCATGATAATGCAACCTGTTATTATATTGTTATAATACCACAATAATATAGTTTGTTAAAATACCCCATAATATAATCATGGTTATTATATTATTATAATACCACAATAATATAGTTTGTTAAAATACCCCATAATATAATCATGGTGGAACATGTAGGACTTAATTCAACCCCATACAACCAATTGAATCTTGGATTGTTATAGTACCACAATTTTATGGTTTTTGAAAATAAAGCTATAATACAATCATATTATAATAAGTGTGGGCCTTGTTTCCACCCATGACAATAAAGTTTGTTATAATAGCATCATATGGCTTGATAAAGTATTTACCTTAATAGAATCATAATAGAATATATGTGGATTTATTTTTGTTAGCTTTTGATGCTAAATACTTAAAGCCAAATAACCTCAAGATCTAAAATAAAGATACTATAACAAATATAAGATAACAACAATATTCTAAACATATAAAACTCATAACTTATGCAACAACTCATAAAATTGCTATTAACAAATGTTCACGAAAATAATAATTTAATATAGCCAAATAACCTCAAGATCTAAAATAAAGATACTATAACAAATATAAAATAACGACAATATTCTAAACATATAAAACTCATGAATAACTTATGCAACAACTCATAAAATTGCTATTAACAAATGTACACGAAAATAATAATTTAATATAGAATACAGATCTCGAGTACATATACACACCCTCCACATTGTGTTACATTATCTCTCCATTGTATATTGGACACGTACACAGAAACACATATATAATGGAATGCGACTTCATATGGAGTACTTTTGACCTTCATTCTTCTTGAGACACTTCACTTTTCTATTCTAAGGATATATGTGCACATGGATTATTACGCACATTTACATTATTAAATACTTTACATATTATAATAATAATTGTGCATTTATTACATTACATAAAGTAAATACTTACAGTCTAATCTCAGACACCTATAATCTACAAATGTATCCAAGGTGGTACATTAACATGTACTAAATAATGTAATATTCTCAAACATCCCCTTGTATTACATTATTTGGGTATTGAAGACATACGGTCTTCGTATTTTGTCTTCAAGCAATCTCTTTAAGATCAATTCTTGAACTTGCACAAAATGATTTTTGTTTAACCTTTTTGATGTGACTCCTATTCTTCTTTTTCTTTCTTTGCTTTTGTATCTTCATTGATGATTCTCCTTTTAAGCATTGTGTCAACAAATCATCACAACAATACAACTTTGATCTTGGATTCTTCAAATAAGTATCTTCTTTTGGTTTAGTCTTGATCTGTCTTCTTTTCTTATTTCTTTTCGTTCTCTGTACCTGCACCTTTATTAGTGATGCATCTTCAATGTGGTGAGTTAGTATATCATCACAATAATATTGACTTGGATTCAATGATTCTTCCTTGAGATAATCATATGAATTATTTCTTTCAACTTGTATCTTTCCTTGAAAGAGTTCAAAAATAATTAACGAAAGATACATCATTAGACACTCTTTTGAAGTAAGTACAATGATGTTTTGAGATTCCCAACAAGACTTAAAAAGTTTTTCATGAAGATATCCCATAAAGGAAGTAAATTTTCCTTCTTTAGCTTCTTTGAAAAATAAAATCATTGTCTTTTAGAACATCAAATATTCGATCTCCATCAATATTGGATATTAGGTCATATGAATAAAACTTGAGCGCTTGTAACGATTATTCATTATATTCATTAAATACTTTCTTCACTATTTCATCCATGATTCTTTTGAAGTAGACTTCCTTGTAACTCCCTAGTCTAAAAAATGAAAGACAATTTTGATAAGGTTTTTCAAATCTCTAAACCTGTGAGGTTGACTATCTTATGTATCTAGTTTTGAATATATTGTCTTTCTTAATAATTTTTTTTTAACTTCTACCTATTTAAGATGAATACCTCCTATCTTTCTTGTTTGATTTATCAATCAATAATTTTGACACAATTTCAATCCTTCAAAACTCTTCAAGATTCTAGGTTGAATTCCTTTTATCTTCCAAAATTCAATAATATGGTTTCTAAATTTCACAAACCTATGTTGGTGTTTTACAATTCCAAAATTAGAAATTTAGAAATCTCGTAAAAGAGTATTTGCAAATTACATATTCCTAATTTGTGTAGTAAACCTTATTTCTCCAAAAATCAAAATATTTGCAAATATAAAAATGCTTCATAAAATTTAATGATTAAAATTCAAAACCTTACAAAATCTTCTCAAAAACTTTCCAAAAATAGTAATTCAACTTTTCTAAGGTTTCTAATTTCTCTTCTCTACCTTATTTCTCCACCAATTAAATTAATCTATAATTAATTAGATTAATTTATTAACAACCTTAGAAAAATAATTCTATTCTTCCTTATAGCTCCTAACTTAGGCAAAAGTTCAAAATTCAATTAAATTAACTTTTACCTCTGCAATAAGCACACACAAATTGCGATCAATGGCAATTGACCTCCTCAATATTCATTCCTTCTTGAAAGCCTCACTTGATGTAGCACTCATTCAAAAACGTTGTCGCTTCTTGGATGTGCTAAGTTTAGTCTTATTCCATGCATTTAATACATGTAAGAATACACATATGATGGTTGGCGCTTCTCCTTCCACGAAGACGTGGCATTCAACCTCTTCACATTTTTCACATTTTTTTGCTTCTTGTTACACTGCACAATTATGTTTGTTTGGTTTTTGCCTTCCTGAGAGTGACTCTTCAACAGAGTGAATACAAACAAGTGTTTGTGTTCTTAGAATGACATTTGAGCCTTTACACTCTCCAAACGTTCACTTGTAGTAGTGCTTTGGTTGTTCCTCCTTGCACATTGACGACTCTTCCTTGAGCTACGATAATCCATTGCACTTTGGTGGTGCTTCTTTCCTTCTTCGTATGATGGTTCCACCTTTCAATGGTGGCTCAAATTTGATGGTGCTCATTTCCTTCTACATATGGTGGCTTCTTTGGCTACCACTTCTATTGCCTCTTTTCAACAGATTCTACCTTGGTTTTGGTGTGTTTTTTCTTCTCACAACTCGGCTTGGATGGGCGAATCTCTTGCTATTCTCCAAATTGCTTATACTCCCTTTCCTTTACTCACTTTGCTGACTTATTTCTCTAAAATTTTGTAGGTTTTGAGGATGCTCTTGTGCCTTCAAAGACTTACTTTGCTTCCTTTCAAAACCATATATTGAGCACAATATTTTGAGTGCTTCTTAATGCATTTGGAACTCCTTAGTTTGATATTTCTAATTTGAAGTAATATCTACTTATAGCATACAAATCTTCTTTTGTTGATTTCAAACTTAAAAATGAACCAACTTCTTTATGCTATATCAACACACTAATTTGCAAGCTTCTTAAACTCATTTGACTGGGAGATAACAATTTTTCCTGATTTGAACTCTCTAATATATGGTGCAAAATAAGTTTAGATTAAATCCACTTTTCATAAAACTAAAATACTATTTTAAGCACCTAATTTCAAACCTATTTGGTTGTCTTTTGTAGCTCATCTTCTTTCCTTTCTTGCTACTCAAACTTCTTGTTCTATACCTTCAAATTTACAACTTTACTTGCATTTTGCTTGCTGAAAAAAATCAACTTCTATATTGTCCAAATGATTATTATAAAATGCTGAATTTTTTTAGCCTTTCTACCCTTTCAAATGCTGCTTGGAACTTGCCTTCCTGTCTTCAACTTCTCTAAAATTTGCAACTCCAAATACTGCCTTCTTGTTGTCCATTTTTTTTACAATTTGTAGCTTCAATTGCTACAAATATTTGTTAGCTTTGTTGTCCAAAGCTCTCTCAAATATGTCCAAAACTTCTCCAAAATGCAACTCTCTAATCTCTTCTTAATGCTATCCATATTTGCAACCAAAAACTCTTCAATTAATTGCTCCGAAAACTAATTTCTTCTCCTTTATCTTACTGTCCAAAAACAACATTCAATTCTTTCAAATTGTTAACTTATTTTTTGTCAAATCCTTCTTCAGTACGCTATCCAAGGGCACTTCAAAAAACTACCCAAATCTTCTCCAATTCATAACTCTTCCATCTTCTTCCAATGCTGCCCAAATTCACAGTCCAAAACTCTTCAAATGCTGCTTTGAAATTTTGACTTCTTCGTTATCTTGCTATCCTGAAACAGTCTCTAACTCCTCCAATCCGTTGCCTTAATTTGCTATCAAGCCTTACTTCAATTGGTTGTTCAATGATGCTTCAAAACATGCCCAAATATTTTTCAATTTGTAGCTCTATGTCACCTTCAATTTTTTATCTTGTGACCCTTCAACTTCTGTTGCAAAAATCATCAATCTTCTCCTCTACAAATCAGCCTTCAAAACTTTACTGGTTGTCTCCAAAAATATCAATTTGGTGGCCTCTTCTTTCCATTTTATCCTCAAATTTTGTTGAATAATGTCTTCAAATTTGACCTCTTTGTTGGCATCTTCCTCAAGAATTTGAATGTCTTGAGATATTCAAAAATACTTTCCACAATTTAGAAAACTTATTTCCAAATGCTTCTGTCTTTTGGGCTTGTTGTCGGATGGCAATAATTGTCCCAAATTCCTCTTTCCAAGAGCTTATCCTACTTGAAATCTTCTTCCTTAAACTTTCTTCAAATCTTCTCCAATATCTACTTCTTCAACTTCTTCAATATGGCTTCTCTAACCTTCTTCAACTTTTCTTGAAACCTATTGTCTTGGGTTTCTAAATTCTTCAATCTTCTATCTCCTTTCTCAAATTTGCAATGGGACCTCTTCTCTTGGGTCCTACTCCAATATTTAATAGGGCTTCTCTTGGCCTCTTTCTCTCTTCTTAATATTCAATCTGCTATGGAGACCTCTTTCTTGAGTCTCCTCAATCTTCAATCTGTAGTCTTCAATATTCAATGGGGACCTTTTTCCTTGGGTCTCCTCAATCTTCAATATTTAATCTCTAATAGGTCTCTTTCTTGGACATCCTTAATCTTCAATGTATAATCTTTTACTGCAACTCAAAATTAATCCATGCATGAGGAAAGCACATAGATTTTCAAGCAATCAAATATGAAATTCTTCTCTATATGTTGTAGGAAGCTTCTCAACTTTTGAGAACTAATTTTTTGCAACAAAACTTAGACAACAACAATCAACCAAATCTCCAAAATTCTAAAATCAATAAACTTCACTAGTTATTCTTCAATCTAGTGAAAATAAATCTATGTTGAGTCCTACTTTTCAATAATACCTCTTTCTTGGGTCTCTTAATCTCATCAATATCAAGGTCTATCTTCAAGACCTATAACTTTCCTTCTATTCTAAATTTGCTTTTGGAATATACAACTTTTAAACGCCTAAGAGCCAACCCTTTAAAAAGAGGTCATTGCTCTTATTTATAATCTTTCTATGGTTCAGTATTTTAAATTACAAGAGAGTTTATGGTTTAAAAAATTGTTATAGAAAGTGGTCCACTTAGAAAGTGTCAGTGGACCAAGATGGCAAAATTTCATGTAACATCGTAGATCTAAAATGGGATAATATGCTTGATTTATGATCGTAGATTAACTATCACTTACGCAAGAAAGTAGTGGAAGTGAACTTAAATATGGTCCATTCCTTATTCTTGAAGCAATCTCCCACTGTGGATCTGTAATGGACATGGTGGGCTGAAATTCCTCTGAAGATTCTATCTTTTGCAAGTTGTCACGATTGCAACATGGAGACATGTCGTGATGTCACAATACCTTTTTACCTTTGAGCTTCCCAAGCCTTCACAATCGTGATGTGGAGATATGTCATGATATCATGATACTTTTCTGCCTTTGGGTTTTCCAATCCTTCGTGACCACGACATGGAGACATGTTGCAATGTCACAATAATTTTTTGCCTTTGAGCTTCCCAAGCCTTCGCGATCATGACATGAAGACATGTAACAATGTCGTGACACTTTTCTATCTTTGAGATTCTTGAGCCTTCATGACCATGACTTGGAGATATGTCATGATGTCATGACACTTTTCTACCTTTGGGCTTCCCAAGCCTTCACAACCACAATGTGGAGACATGTCGTAATGTTGCGACATTTTTCTACCTTTGGGTTTCCCAAGCCTTCATGATCATGATGTGGAGACATGTCATGATGTCACAACACTTTTCTACCTTTGGGATTCCCAAGCCTTCATGATCATGACATTGAGACATGTCATGATGTCATGATAAATTTTTGCCTTTGAGCTTCCTAAGCCTTCACAACTGCGACATGGAGACATATTGCAATGCCATGCTTGGTTTCATACTTATGCAAATTTCTAAATTTTTAAAAACTCATGCCTTATTTATCATACTTATCTACAAATGGCTCTACTTGTATTTTGCTATTTAATCAAAGTACATCCAACTATTACCATACTTTCCCAAACATTGCTATTCATAGCTTTTGATCATCTTATTACAAAAATAGTTAGGTGGGTGATAAAAAATACAAAAATCACCCACATTCTTGGTGACTCACAGTGGATTTTCGCTTGTGAAAATAAGGAACACATATAGTCATTTTATGAATTTAGCACTTTCTAACAGGAGGAAAAGGGAGGAAGGAATTGGAAGAAAGATTTGAAAAAAATGATATTTACCATAAGATAAAAGAAGGTGGTGGGTGATGGGGTGGAAGACACATGCACCAAAAAGTGGGAAAAAATGGTGGAGAGAAAAATGGAAAAAAATGGGAACAACAAAAAGTTGGAAAGAAAACAAAAACTTACATGGAGGAATAAAAAAGAAGAGGAAGTAGAAGAAGTAGTTAAAATGCATATAACCAAAGGAGTTTGTGATAAATTTAACTGATGAGTACTAGAAGAAAATGAAACTTAAAAACAAAAAAAATGAAAGGGAAGGAATCCTTGGAATTATCCCATAAAATATGTAAGGGAAATTACCTAGTTCATGGAACACCCCCCAAAATTGCACTTCCATGAAAATACTTTGTTATCACTTGTTGTTGCATCAAGAACAAACAAATTTCCATGAGCATCTGTTGTTTTTGCACCTTCTTTTATTTCTTACTTATTTTAGCTGGATATTTCTCTACTGATCATTTGCCATGAGAATTTTTAGTTGTGCTCTTGACTTCATATTTGTTTCAACAATATTTCACTTGTATTGCACATGTGGTCTTATATAGAGTAGAGTTCCAAAGGATAATCCTGCTAGTTGGTACTTTGTAGAAAGTACACCCCTATATTGGGACTATTGTCAAAATGATTTGGTTTCACATGAATCATCTCTTGACATTCTTTTTTGATCAACTTGGGTTCTTTATGGTGAGTTTTCACTCAGCTAACATCATACCCTTATATGGGATGGCGTATTATCATGTTCACACAAGTTGTGATAGTTCCACCTTATGCCACTATAATGTTTTTAAAGTGCACTTTCTAGAAAGTTTTTGTATTGTTCTACTATTGTCCATTGGGTTACAAAGTCAAAATATTTATAGTCAAAGGAGAAAGAAAGTGTTAGATGAAAATAATTATTAGCACTCAAAATTTATTTTTCCACGTATTCTGATAATCTTCTGCAGCATTTGATCACTCAATGATTCACTTTTCTCACATTTGTGTTTTATGTACAAGATTATGTAATATCGTAAGCAATTGTGTGTTTGTCATATATTTTTATTTACTCATTGACTATGTACACAAAATTATGACATGCTTGCCATGCCTAACTTAGGATATCTCCTATAGATTACATTGTAAATCTATAATATCCTGACCATATGATACCAAATTTGAGTTTCTCTTTGTGATTAATTTTCCATGGTTCCCAATTATCATTAACCCTAGTAAGGTTCCATTCTAATTTTACCTCTCACTCTAGAATTTTTATATATAGGTATTCCTTCTCTTAGAATCCCATCTAGTTCATCATCCATATTTTATTTTATTTTTCTTCCCTTACATTTTGAGCTACTACCCAAAGGTTGTGCTAATTGCAACTCTCTATATTCCATTGGATTTGAAAACCAATCATTGGACAATTATGGGGTATTTGGTCAGAGGAAAAAAAATCTAATCCAAGCTAATTTTACCATGCTTTTAAGAGATCACCTGACTCTAAAATTATTTTACATATGGGCTCCTTACTAGGGCTAATATTTTGCTCTTTGTAACCCTCAATGCAGAAAGGGTGTAAGCCCTGATTTGGTACCATGATGACCTTCCTAGAAAATGGGACTAGAAACTGATATTTCTTCTAGGTTATGCATCCTTCCATCTATTTTAGAAAATCCTAGGATAAGCACATCCCAAACAATGGGGGTACATCAACTATTTCTATATCTTGGATCACAACCAAGTTTGGGTGCCCACATATCAACATTAGAATATTGTGCAGTGTTTCCACCCTTTTTAACGTCTCTCCTTTGAAATGCAACACTTCTAGATTTTGTGTCTGGGTTCAGATCCAAAATTTTACAAACTTCTATTGACATGATTGATACCTGGGCCTTTGGATCCACCACACAGTTATGTAATATATATTTAAAAAAAAAAAGATAAATAGAACATAGAAGGATGGATTTTTGGGATAATGGGGAAGGGCCCTCATGTAAGTGCATCATTGACCTCTAGTAATTTTCCAATGGACACGTTAATTAAATCCACTTTTTCTAACACCAACAACTCTCTCCTTAATCGTGTCAAACTAGGATGAAGTTTTTGAAAAGGCTATGAAATTGTTTCACCATTTTTATCCTCTATTCAACTGTTATAGCCAAGAAATATAGCCTCTTATATGCCTCTAGCATTTTTTGATTTACTGATTGACTTTGTGAGGAGGAAATATATATAGGTGTTTGGATTCTTGCGTTGATGCTTTGTGCTAGTGAGGATAGGGTGTTGACATCTTCATATCCTCCAAGTTGAGATGCTACAAGACTTGCATCTTTCCAATGCTTTTAATATTGTACTAAATTACAAGCAATTGTGTTATGCATCAAAGGGAATCTTCATATTTTCTCATAATGCATCCCATATTCCTCAATCTAGAGTTCATTATGGAATAGAGGTATGACTAGAATTGAGGTTTGATCACCTTTTCATTTATTATCTTGTTGTACTCATTTTTTTGCACTTATCCTCACATATGTTGTTAGCTAAAAATAACTATGTTGGTGAAGTTGTGTAACTGGACAACAATTACTGTGATCTCATATTTTGTTTCTTTAGATATATCTTTCCATATTTCTAACTTCTTCAACTAGCTTATGAATTTTTACCTTCAACACTTGATCTGTTTGATGCCTATTTAGAAGAGGATTGGTGGGAATATTACCCTATGTTATTTGATACGGGAAACCTCCTTAGAGAGTGAGACATGAAATAAACTTATGAAATATTGGAGAGGATAAGCAATTTTTCTAAGAGGCATTTTTCCTACTTTGACCAATATATTTTTAGCACGAATGACCTCTTTGAAAATTTACAAGAATCTCTTTTCTCTTGATTTTTGGATGAGAATACTTATATCAGAGTGAAAGGCATGGATATAATATAGGTATTCCTAGGTTGGGGATGGCTAGAAATCATGAGGAATTCTTCTGCACATTTGTTTAAATCAGACATTGAAGTTCAAATATACTTTCATGTGGTGCTTTTCTAACAAATGAGAGTTGAGTAAGCAACAAAAAAGGGTCTTTGAAGTCATCAAACGTATCAATAAGAGCTTCTACCAAATTGAGCCATGTGTAGATGCTTCTATTTTCCAATGATTTGTACCACAACAATACCTTTATTTTGAGAGAGAGAATGAGCAACCTGATCATCACATCTTCAGATGCATTGTTATGAATAGTAGCTAGGGAAGCTACATCCTGATAATTTTCAAATGTAGTATTTTTGTGCCATCAAAGATTGGTAAAGTCCTTAGAGAGGCCTTGGGAATTATATGTAGATACATGATATTAAGGAGACATGTACCATTCCACCAAGGATAATGTTGTTGAGCCATAGATCCTTGGTGCGACATTGATATTTTCAAAATTCTTGAATTCTTTCCTTAGGTGGGTGTCACCAATGGAGCATAATTTCTTTGCTGATGAAGTCAAGACTACTTATCAAATCTTGAGTCCTTCAGGAAAAGTAAGATCTAGCTAGTTTTTTAAAGGCAACCTATCATAGATCTAGATTACATTTGTAGCAAAGACACTAGTTGACTGAATAAATGTCATAAAATATAGTATCATTGAACTCTGTTTAAAAAAAATGATGGAACCTGGGTTCCACTAGGAGTGCAAAAAATTATTGATCTAAAATTTGCCTAAGGTAAAATATGTGCCAAAATACTTGGCCAAAATTGAATGATCGATCAATCTATGGAGCTTAAAATGGTCAATCTCCAAAGAAGGTTGGCTCCTACAGGGTTTTAACTAGCTAAAATCTATGATGGGGGTAAAAGGGTGTAATAGAAATTAAATGCAATTGAAGCTAGAAATTAAGATGGTACAAATTAAGCAAAATCAAGAAGCATATAAAGATAATTAAATAGAGGAAACATTCAAACTTCCTAACATACCAACCAATTTTATGAATTACAAAACAATATCTTTAATCAGTTTTCAGTCTAGTAGATTGTAAATTCTAGAACTAGAAAATGAGCATATGCAAAAATCCAAAAAAAAGAATTAATGCCATACACATTTATCTAGCTAAAAAAAAGAATCAATCACTCATACATACATGTTCTACAAAATGATGAACCAAAGGCCAAACATAAATTTAAGTTGCATTTCTCTCTTCAAATTTCTTTATACATACAACATATAAATGCCTAAGAGACGACTCTTTCAAAAGAGGCCATTGCTCTTATTTATAACATTTCTATGGTTTACTATTTTTAATTACAAGAGAGTTTATGGTTTGAAAAAATGTTACAGAAAGTGTCAGTGGACCAGACTGGAAAAATGCCATGTAGCACCATAGATCTAAAATGCAATAATGTTCTTAATTTCTAACTGTAGATCAATTATCGCCTATATACGGTAAAGTAGTGGAAGTGAACTTAAATTTGATCCATTTATCATTCTTGAAACAATCTCACATCGTGGATCTATAATAAACATGGTGGGATGAAATTCCTTTGAATATTCTATCTTTTGCAAGCCATTATGACTGTGATGTGGAGATATATCACAATATCGTGACACTTTTATGCCTTTGAGCTTCCCAAGCTTCACGACCATGACATGGAGTCATGTTGCGATGTCACAACACTTTTCTTCTTTTGGGCTTCCCAAGCCTTCGCGATCATGATGTGGAGACATGTCATGATGCCACAACAATTTTTCCTTTGAGATTCCCAAGCCTTCATGACCATGACATGTAGACATGTTGTGATGTCATGATACTTTTTTTGACTTTGAGCTTCCTAAGACTTTGCGATTGCAATGTGGAGACATGTCGTGATGCTTTTGTACCTTTGAACTTTCCAATCCTTGTGACTACAACTTGGAGACATTTCATGATGTCATGACACTTTTCCACCTTTGGCCTTCCCAAGCCTTCACGATCGTGATGTGGTAACATATTACAATGTTGTGACAATTTTCTACCATTGGGCTTCCCAAGCCTTTGTGACCATGACATGGAGACATGTCACGATGTCACAATAATATTTTGCCTTTGAGCTTCCCAAGCCTTTATGACCGTGATATAGAGACATGTTGTGATGTCGTACCTAGTTTCTTTTATTTTGATTGGTAAAGGGGGTTTTGAAATGATACCGCAACCTTTTACAAAATGGAGACTATCTGGTGAAGCACTCCTTAGCAAAATAACAGAAACATCAGCCCTCTACGGGTTGTTACAAAAAGACACCAAAAAGAGACTAGGAGGCCCTCGCAGGGGTAAAAAGAGGGGACCCAAAATTGGCATTGAGGAAACCCATGCAGGGAAAAATTAGTAGAAAGAAAGAAATATAAAAATAGAAGCAACAAAAACAACCATAACGCCACAACCAAGCTAGATGTTAGGCTGACCAGATTCATGGCCACCTCGGTCCATCCCCACCGGGCTCTTGAATTCCTCCAAAATCTCATACTGGTCCTTATACTCCTCCAGGAGAGCCTCTTCCTGAGAGAGGAGAGAGGAGGTCATCTTGGTCCACTCTCCTGAGGGCCTTCATGATGTCGTGGAGGTCCTGGAGATGACCTCATTCAAAGAGATTTGGCCAACAGGAAACCTTGGAGGCCAACAAGGGAGGTTGGGCAGAGGTCCCTTCGAGAGGATGACTCTTCTTGAACACATTCTTTGATTTTACCTAAAAAGATAGAGAATCATTAGAAATATTATTGTCAATAAAAATGGGGGACTTGTATTTGTCGTTTTTTTCTTTACTCCTAGTGGTGCGATGAGGTTCAAATTTTTGAGTGCCTGAGGTTCCCTCTATCTTCACATCGTAATCCATGGCACGATTGGTTTTGGGAGACACGAAAGTATCTCCACCAGCTCCACCAACATCATTTGTAGGTCCCATAATAGAGACCACAACTCCCACAACTCTACGGGTTTACCTTTCCAAAACATATCTGTAGATGACCAAGTGAAGACCTTGGTGCAGGGGGAAGGAGGAGACACCCCTCTTAACATTCAAGACTGACCACTCAACAGACCAAAAGAGGTATTCCAAAATTTTTTATGGACTTATTCCCCGCAGGTGGTTGAGGAACGCCATATGGAAGCTCCTCAAGACCACATTAGGGCTATCCAACGTAAAATATTGAAGCACCATCACCATAAAAATATCCCAAGGTTTAGGGAGCATCTCTCTCAGGATACCACCTTTATCTCTACCCAAGGTCTCTCCCCTATCCTTGAAAAGTGCTAGCTCACCTTGGAGGGAATGCTTCTCCCTATTGATGATCTCACCATCATTTAGGAGCCCAATGATTTTTAGCTAGGAGGTCAATGGTAATCATGAATCTCATATCATGGATAACAACATGCCCCCCATCCCACTTCCAAAAAATTCCAATAGAAAGATCGAAATCATTATTGTTAAACAACTACAGAAAGTGGAGAAGGCCATGGTCCCTAAAAATATCCTTGACAAGGGTGGTAAGGTGGAGCATAGAGGGTTCAACTTTAGCCATAGGTGTAGGACTCGATAGGATAAGGGAGGCCAAAGAGAAATGCAATGACTCATATGGGGGATAAGGAATGGAACACGAGATGAAAGGTAGAAGGGTGGAGGATATGAAGGCAATGGAGACTTCCAGAAACCATCTTCAGTCGCGGTGGCATAAAAATATATAAAGCCCACACTAGAAAAACATGGGATATGATGGCACTCGAGATTGAATCACTTGGCATGGGTGGATTGACATGAGCATGGAAACTCCAATGATAAGGTAGGGCCAGATTTTATGGAGCACATGCTAAGGGAAAATGGGCTCTCAAGGAAGAGGCACTATATTTGGAGGCAACATCCTATCAACAACGACAATAAATGGCTCCAATAGTGATTACAAGGATCCAACACGTAGTCACTCAAGGCATTATGGTGGTGATTTCCAAAATTCTTGGCATGACTGACGTCTTTGGAGATAGAGATGTTGGGAGGATTTCCACCATGGACAATGGTGAAAATAAGCCAATCAAGGATATGGTTGGGCTTCACGAGGATAGCCACTTGCAACTTCACATGAGACTGGTGTCTAAGATTGGAATGCCAAGTCAAATGAAGCTCCACGTGAAACTAATGATTAAAGGTAAAATGCCAAGTTGGAGGATCAGGATGGCACATATTCCATTGAGGGTGAATCTGCCAACATTGGAAAAAAGGAATGCTGAGCTGGAGGCTATGCAGGTGGTTACATTTGACACTTGGGTTCCTAGGAGAAGAATTATCAAAAAACTAGGAGCAATGATGCTTTGATTGGCACAAGTAACGCCATGAGTTGAATTTTACCCCATGTTAGAGTTGCTACAAATAAAAATATAAGTTATTTTTGAATCTTGAACTTTATATGACCCACCAAAAGTGATATCAATTACAAAGTGCAAAAACCCATCCACGATATACCCATTGGGATGATACACCTGTATAATTCTAGTGATGAGTCCTCCACCCATGACATTCATACAGCTGCAACTCACCTCACATGGATGAAAGACTTGAAACTCACCCCACGTGGGATACAGGGGACCCATAGAATTGGGAGAGTGGTAGAACCAATCATCAGGAGAGTCCCACCAAAAAACTTAACTCAACACAGGGACCTTACAAAGAAGGGACATCCAGAATATTGACATCGATGAGGGATGGAGGGAAATTATTTCTCCATATGGTGAGACTGGGCTCAAAAACACCCATGTTCACAAGAAGATCAACAACATGGTTTCCTTCATGGAAGACATGTTGGAAGGTGACATTTGTGAAGGATATCATTAAACATTTTGCTTTGGAAATCAGATTGAAAATATTATAGGAAATAGAGTGAGTCTCTACCAAACTCTGAATGATGTTTTTGGAATCCCCTTCAACAATTAAGTTGGAATACTGTAGGCTGTGTGAAAGAACAATACCCTAGAAAAGTGCATGAGCTTCCACAAAATGACTATATTGAGGCCCCAAATTCTTAGCAAAATCTAGGAGGATATTCCTTGTGTGATCTCTGACTATGCTCCTAGTGCCGGTAGGCCTAGGATTTCCTTTTGCCGCTCCATCAAAATTTAATTTAAGGTATCCTAGAGGAGGGGGAGACCACTTGACCAATGATCGATCAGTATTTGGAGGAGGAGGGATATTGTAGATGGGAAGCTTAAGAGAAGAGGCCAATCGGGATTCAGTGTTGGGTTTAGGTTCACCATCTCCCTGAACAACTGAGATATTCTCTACAATCACTTGAAGGATTCTGGAGAGCATGTACCGATCATCATGGCTAGAATCATTGAAAGCATAGGAGTTACGCTCGTACCAAATCTCCCAAAGGAAGTGAGGAAGAAAATAGGACCAAAAGGTCTTTAGGTGAAAACCTTTGAAAGGATTTGGCCATTGAATACACATATCTCTAAGGAGAGATGGAGGAGCCCAGGCAATGCCAATGGTAGAGAAGAGGGAAGACAAGATGGATTGGGAGAAGTGGTAGGATAAGAAGATGTGTTGGGTAGACTCACAGTGTTGGTTACATAGGTAACAATAGTTGGGGATAGGGATGCCACGATGTTGGAGGTTCAGGATGGTGAGGATTTTATCCTGGATGGTAAGCTAGAAGAAAAAACTAACTTTGGGGATGAGGTGTTTTTTCTAGATAATATTTGAAGGAAACCAAGGAGGGGAAGGGCTTTTAGTGAGGAAGTAAGCAAACTTGACCATGAAAATACCGTTGGTATTAGGGACCCAGATGATCTTATATTTAGAGGGGTTACTAGGAATAACACAAAGGCACAATAAATTAGATAGCACAGAAGTAGCTTACCTCTGTTCAATAAACAAGCCATCACTGGGAATAGGTTTCCAGGATTTTTGGTTGGGATGAAAAAAATGATAGACCTTTGGTCCAAATAGAGGAATCAGTGATAGGTTTTAGATAGATGAGGTCCATATGGGTCTGAGGACTTTTACCCAACAAGAGATCCTCCCAAAAACTAATCTTCTTGCCATTTCCTAATTTCCAATGAATACCTTTCCTGATGATCTCCTTAGATTTAAGGATGAAGTTCCACACTGTCGAGCCTGAGATAGGAGAAGGATCATCTAGGAAGTTATTGTGGTGCCATAGATATTTTGCTTTCATGATAGAAACCCATAGAGAATTCTCATTCTTAAGAACTCACCATCCTTGTTTAGCAATGAGTGCTAGATTCATATTTTGGACCTTCCTGAGCCCAATGCCATCGTGCTCTTTTCTGGAATAGACTTGGTCCCAAGCAACCAGATGGAAATATTGCTTCAACTCAGATCTAGACCATAGGAAATTCCTCTAGATTTTCTCAATTTTATTACAAACATCTATAGGGATCTAAAACATGGAGAGGAAAAACACTGGGATACTTTGGAGTATAGCCTTGATTAGGGTGGCTTTGTTTGCCTGACTGAGGAGTTGATGTGGGAAATACTCTTAAGAGATAACATGAAATGACACAAATGAAGACTTCAAATTATATTAATCAAAAACATATTTCTAGGCATGTATGCCTTTACAAGTTGACATTTAATACGAATGATCCGTGTCAATATTAAATGCAATACAATATAATCCCTATCATTCCTCCCCACTAAGAAAGTATTGGTCCCTAATGCGTACAAGTGTGGAAGAGAAATATGGGTAGCTGAAGAGTGTTGGGTACAACAAAAAATGCACTCTTGATACAAAAAGAAGACCAAAATGATGAATTTGAAGAGGTCTTCATAAAATCAAAATCTAACACTAGATCTAGATTAGGCTTCGAAAATTCTCTCCAACAACCGTAAACACTGCTATGTCGGTGGACAACTAAAATGGGTCCCAAAAATTGGTAGAAGAAAGTAGCAACTGAAATATCAGAGAAGATGCAACTTAATAGATGATACAAAATGACATTAAATGAAAACTTTGAATTGCATTAATAAAAAATGTATTTATAGGCATGTCTACCTTTACAATTCGGTATTTAATACACATGATCCATGTGAGTTAAAAATACAATATAATACTAATCCCTATCATTCCTCCCCATTGAGGAAGCATTGGTCCCCAATGCATACAAGGGTGGAAGTTAAATATGGGTAGCTGAAGAGTATCGAGTACAACTGAAAATGCACTCTTGTTACAAAAAATAAAGAACAAAATGATGAATTTGAATGTTTTCATAAAACCAAAATCTGGCACTAGATTTGAGGTAGGCTTGAAAAACGCTCTCCAATGATTGTGAACATTGCTATGCTGATGGACAGCTGAAATTGGTCCCTCGAAACGATAGAAGAATACAACTGATGACAGAAGGAGATGCAATGAAATATTCTCGAACCACATGCTAAATAAGATTTAATTTTTGTGGTATTTAAGACATGCGAGCATGCATTTAATTGGCTGAGCCATGCATTAATGGTTATGGAAAATATTAAATTAACTTAAAAAAATTAATTTAATTTAATTAATTTGTGGTTAATTGTGGCCTGCTTGCATTAAATTATTGATGGACCAGGACAACGGTCAAGTGGACAGTATTCATATTGCATTAAATTAATATTTTACAACTGTCAAATGAATAGTATTGGTGGATCAAGAGAAAATTTAAATTATATTAAAAATAATATAATTTAATTTATGGTTGAAAATTGAATGTGGGTTTTAATGGAGTGGGTCAAGGGTGGAGAAAAATTAAATTATATTTAAAAAATAATATAATTTAACTTATGGTTGTTGGAATATGGAAGCAGGAAAATTAAAAATGGGTATTTAAAAATTAAATTAAATTAAAAATTAATTTAATTTAATTTATGGAATGGTGGAGGCCATGGCAGATCATGGGTATGCATAATCGAATGTCAAAAACCAAAATGGCATGAGAGACGGTGAAAATTCTAGGCTAGTGGTAGCTTTGGCAGAGGACACACAGTGACAAGATGGATATTGTTAGAAACACACGATTTGCAACGATGAAACACAAGAGGAACCGTTAAATCAACTATGAAGAAAATGACATCGACGATAGTGGCTTCAGATGGTGAACATGAAACGACAAAGCGATAGACAGAAATTATGGCCAAAAGATTACAATGATTGTTATGATGAAGTGTAGCCACCAAGGACGACAATGTGAAAACTATAGGCAACAGATCAATGTTCGAAATAAGGAGATCAAAACTCCTAGGCTGCAAAGAAGTAGGAATCATAGGAACCATGGTAGATGGTGAAACATATTTGGGCTTGGCATCAGGAGCATCCAATGAGCTTGGATATGCATTAGGAGTAATAGAAGACACATCATCTAATGGACAAATGCTGGGAATATCACCCAAAGACCCTGGTTTGAATCCAGGTGTGGCTACAATTTCTTCAAGTTCTAGATCAGGTGCAAAATTCTAATCTTCTTCCATGATATCTTCATTAACAACAACAATCATTTCTTGAAAGTGCTAAAAATTGACTTTCATTTCAGCACAAAATTATTGAAATTTTACAGTGAGGTTGATAAGAGAAATGATAGACATTATGAATGATTATAACAAACGGAGTTTGCATCACAGACAATGATCAATCTGCAAAATAGGAGCTGAAGGTTGGAGTCATAGGGACCCAGCTAGTTGAGATTTTTCATGAACGAAAGTGCTCGAAGATGTCTACAGAAGGAAAATAATGTTCACCCAAAGTCAAGATCCGCTGGTGGGTTTCTTGTTCCTTTTTTTGAATCAGACTGTCCTAGAGGAAGAGGATACTCACCTATCCAATGCTCAACTCTAATACCAATGATGCGAAAAACACTCTTAAGAGACAACACGAAATAGAACAAATGAAAATTTTGAATTGCATTAGTCAAAAACATATTTATAGACATGTATGCCTTTACATTTTGGTATTTAATACACATGATCCGTGTGAGTATTAAATATAATATAATACTAATCCCTATCAGGAGTCCCCCTTTCCAACCAACCATCTTTTTCTAGATTCTTTCATTGACATAGTTCCAAAGGGACTTTTTAGTAGGACCTTCGAAAAGGGGAAACCCTATATAGGTAGTAGGGAGCTCAGCAATGGTACATCCAAGAATGGTAGCAATACAGATTTGATGCCTGATAGGGGTGTTAATGAAGTAAATATTGCTCTTGGAGAAATTTACTTTTTGCCCAGCAACACACTCAAAGCAGAGCAGGATAGATTTGATGACATGGACTTGGGGAACTAAAGCAAGGGTAGCAGGGATGGTGTCATAGACAAATTGTTAGTGAGAGATGGGATGGAGGGAAGAGGCAAGTTTGATACCGTAAATATGGGATGGAGATAATGGATGGAGGGAAGAGGTAAATTTCTAGGTTCTTCCTAAAGCTTCAACACCAATGATGAAAATAAATGGAGATAATGGATCCCCTGGTATTAATTATTTGAAACTCTAGAAGTACTCCACAGGAGAACCATTAACAAGGATAGAGAAATTAGCAGTGGATATTTATTCTTTGATGAGAGCTATCCAGTCATGATGGAACTCAAACCTAGAGAGGATAGAAAAAGAAAAACTCTAGGACACCCTGTCAAAGGCCTTGTTCATGTCTAATTTGAAAAGGATGTCGACCTTGCTACTTTTGTAGATAGAATGGATAATTTCATGAATCATGATGATACTATCAATGATAAGCCTTACTTGGATATAAATTCCTTGGTTAGGGTGAATGATTATGAGGAGGATTGGTTTGATTTTGTTGGCTAGTTTTTAAAAAATGTTACAAAGACTGATAGGACAAAAGTCAACAAGGGTGTGGGTATTATACATTTTGGGAATGAGGGCCAATAAAGTAGATTTGATATCTCCAAGGATACTTATTTGGATTTGCATTTACTCTATGGATGAGACAACATATAGGCCAACAATATCCCAAAAATATTGGAAGAAGATAGAGGGAAAGCCATTGGGACTAGGGGCTTTCCCACCTTGCATAGAAGAAATAGCTACAAAAATTTCTTTAGCTAAGAAGGGTTTAAGTAGCATATGATTGAGCTCTGAAGTTACTAACCTTGGGATATTTTGTAGAAGGGTTTCAAATATTTGTTTATCATAATCAAGACTAGCTTCAAGAAAATCTTCAAAGAAACCAACTGCTTCATTCTTGATCTCAGAGATATATTTTGTGACTGATCTATATTCCTTGGTGAGTTATTTAATTCTATTACTTCCTCTGTGTCTCATGGTGGTGGTATGAAAAAAATTTGTATTTGAATCCCCCTCTTTCAGCCACGTGACTTGAGATTTCTACTTCCAGAAGAATTTTTCATTTTTAAGGATATTGTAGTAATTTGTCAGGAGGATTTTTTAGTATCTCAAAGATTAGAATCAACGTCCCCTTGTTGGGATGAAAGCTCAACGCTAGAAAGTTGGGACTAAATTTGTTACTTTTTATAAAAATATTGTCAAATACATCTCTATTCCATATTTTGAGATTTATTTTCACAAACCGAAGCTTGTTACTGACTTGAGAGTCCATAGGTCTAAAAATCTAGGAGACCATTGGGAAATAAGTGACTTGAGGTTTGGATCCTAAAGCCACAATAATTCAAAATTGAAAGGAGATTTGAAAGGAGAAACTTGAGATGTGCAATCCATGAGGAGAGGGTTGTGGTCTGATCTAATCCTGGACAAGAAGCAGAGGATAATATTGTCAAAGCTAGAAATGGCCTTCGTGGACATGAGAAATATATCCACCTAAATCTGGATAAGATGATCCTATTTTCTATGATTATTCCATGTGAATTTGGGCCCTCTCAGTTCAACATCCATGTGTTCATTATCATATAAAAATGCTACAAAGTGCTCATAAGAATTGATGATGATTTGGGACCTCCATTTTTATCAGTAGGGAATAATTAAGAGTTTAAGTCTCCAGCCAGCATCTAAGCCTCTATAGAGAAAACCTCTCAAATTTTATTTAGAGTGCTCCAAAGGTGGAATCTCCCAGAAGGGAAGTTTGGTGCATAGATGTTTGACAACACCCAACAATGACTATCATTTTTGCTGAAAAATAAGACATTCATGTAGTTCCTAACATTGAATAGGAGAGTCCCATCAAATTATTTGGGATCCCACATGCATAACAGTCCACCTGAAGAACCGTTGTTCGAGCTTACAAAGAAATCACAATATTTCCATATGTAATTGGTTATGCAAGTAGCATTCTAGATGTCCAGTTTGGTTTCTTACAACAAAAATATGGTGGGCATAAGATATTTCCTCATGTAATTGACCAAAAATTGCTTGTTTTGACCACTGAGACCTCTCATGGAACAATTGAGACCTCTCATGGAACCATTGAGACCTCTCACATTCCATGAGAGGATCTTCATTTATTACCTTTGGAGGATGTTCTCTTCCCTCTTCCAAGTGAAGGGGGAAGTTTGGATCTATTATCAAAAATGGCCTTAGAGGGTTTGTAAGAAGCATGAAGGGTAAGCTAGGTGCCATTAGCAATTATTTATAAAATTCATCTATTTTTGATATCCTGTGTTGAGGAGTGACCTCGTTTCTTGTCGGAACCAACATCAACATGAAGCTTTTTTTGGGTTCAGGTAAATGAAGGGCTTAGAGAGAAAGGAATATTGGGAAGAGGGTTTTCGATGGGAGATATGTAGCATAGGGGTGTAGTATTACTGGTGGGGATGTGGTTTTCAAAGGCTTAGAGTGATAAATTTATTATTCCTAGTCAATGAACCAAAGCGTACAATCGTACAGTCTTCACAACTATCAATTTATGATAAAAAATAGCTTGTACGAATCCCAAATCATATCATTATACGATCCCAAATCATACAGTGACAAGGCTTGTATGATTTTACACTCAAAAAATCCTTTAGATTCATTTTTGTAAGCTTCTATACATAGTTTTGTAACTAAATTATTCGATTTACCCTCAATCGCATAAACTACTAGATCGGGTAAGTTTATTTTGTACTATTTGTAAGAAGTCTGGTGTAATATTTTTATAAAATGAAGGTGCAATAAGGTGCCAAATTAGATACTCTTCTATTTCAATCTCTCTCAGCTAAGTTTTGTAAAGGTCTAGAATGGCAATTAATCCATTTCTACCAACATGCAAGTTCTATCTTCAGGGTTTGAGAGAGTTCTCTCCAATGGCAATATCTAAAAATTGTATAATAGCCTTCAAGATGTATTTCTTGATATCATAATCATCATATATTATTAATAAGGGTCACACCAATGCTGGTTTAATCCAATTCTTCCATACAATGTCGTAAGTATCAATAATAACCATAAAGAAGTACATGCAACAAAGATAAACTGCAAAACATGATTCCACCATTCCAGGATTATACAATACATGAGAGTAAACTACAAATTAAGATTCTTCTTCATTACTTGTCAAAAATACCATACAATTAGTAAAATGTGCTCAACAATCCTAGGTATGCATTAATACTTCATACTATTCAGACCATAACATAGCAAAAACTAATCAACATTAACAATATCATAACCAAACTATCAAAAATGAAAAGGGAGCCTTATATAATATTTCCTAGGCTATTACCAAGTGGTTCATGAGGCAATTAATTATTCACAAATTCCCATGCATAACGAAATGCATAATTATACCTTTTACTAAGTCTAAACACATGATTTATTAAATTCATGCGCAATTACAACTCAAATTACATTTCCTTTGCATTTTATTGCACATTGTATGATTTTCCCTTTAATTTGTACAGTTTATCTCCTACTTGTATGGTTTTATCCTACTTGTACGATTTACAAAAACTTGTCAAAATTGGGCAAATCCTCTTGTCACTTCTTCTAGGAGGTGGATTTGCTGCCTACATTTGTCCTCTAATTTACTTTGGTCGATGTCCTCGCTAAATCATATTTCTATTTCAGCTACGCCTCATAATATTTTACTACAGTTTCCAAGTCTTCCACCTGGGTGTGAAGAATTACACGTTGATTCTGCAACTTGGCTGCATAGTTGCCAATTTCTACTGCTTTCACACCATGCTAATTGGCTATCTCCTCGACAGTATTCATGAGTTCCCTTAGTTGTTGTTCATGCTCAATAGCACTTTTCTTAAGTTTCTCTTACAAATGTGCTTCTATTTAAGATGCTACTTCTAACTCTTATTATTCTCTACAATGGTCTTTATAGAGTGATTAATATCAGCCTCCAAAGCACAAATAGTCTCCTCCTTAGCGTTCAATTGTACTTGCTTATCCAGGACCATATCATTATATCATTTACCTAGGTTTTTTAGGTGAGTTGGAGAGGAGAGGGCAATACTCAAAGGGAGGTCCTAGGTTCGAATCTCCACCCTACCTAAAAGTTGAATTGGGTACCCAAAATCCAATTGATAATGTTGGTGCAAGAAGGGTCGGGTGCGACTCTTGGGTGACTTTAACAGTGTAGAACCCCCTGGTCATGGTATCTCAGACCAAGGTGGCCTCGCAAAGGGTTTTTAACTTAAAAAAAATATTATTATATCATTTATTGCCCTGTGTGAGATCTTCTGTCTTCTTATTCTACATTGTCAATTACTCATCTTTCGTGGCCAACTATGTTATTAGTTGTTCATCCTTTGCTTGAAACTATTCTTATTTTGATCTTAGTTGAGCTTCCAACTCCTTGATATTGTCTTCTACCATTTGTGAGATATGTCACTTCTCTTATTCAAGTGAACTAATTCTGGCTTCAAAACCAGTCCTATTACTTAGCAGTTCTTCTTCTAGTTTCTTTAGCTTATCTTCTACCACAACCTTACTCTTCTATAATTCTTCCTTAATTGCAACCATTTCCTTCCAAGTGGCCTCTACCTCTTATTTTTAGGTTTTCTTGAGTTGATAGATCTACTCCAATCCTATTCTCAACCACTCTATCCAATGTATTAGGAAGTTCAACTTCCTCAGAGTGATCGTCAAACTTGTAGTAACACTCTTATGTTTCAACTCCGTTGTGTTCAAAGGACAAGTCAGATAATTGGCTCTATCTAGGTACAACATTGAATGCTACCTATAGTTGGTTTTCACTATGTCTGGCAAGTCATATCTTCCTAACATCATTGTTACCTCTTCCTTAGGTAACTTCCATGGGTGTTGTACATGAATATCCATAATTTTCCTTGTATGCTCCTCACTGCTCACCCATTCTATTATCTTTTCCAACTTGATAAACACTTGTTCTTCCCATAGCTTCAACTATCTCAAGCATCCAATACAAAACTATAATTTGGTGCTAGCTATGGCATTGCATATCTAAGAGAAAAAATATTCCACCATATCTTCTACCTCTTTTGCATCCTCCTTAGTTTCAATATTTGAGAACTGCGATACCTGCAAGAGGTAACTTGTTTTCATCCTTCATAGTTCTTCCTCTTCTTCCATGTGGTGACTAGAGCTTATTCTAAGATCCATTAGTGCTCTATCTATGTTTATCTTTTCCTGTGGTGGGGTATGTCTCGCAGTCCTCTCCACCTCCACCTCTTCTCTAGTATTTGCAATCTTAGGATAAGATTGCTACTGCCCTGTAGATTCTTGGACTTCTTTTTGTTCGATTAAGTCCACCTATTGTTCTTCTATCACATGCTATTCTTCCTAATTCTAATGGGTTTCCATTGATGTGACTTCTTCAACAACATGATCTTCCCATTCCTGTGATGCCTTCATATATTCCTATGCATCATCCTTATTAGTTTGGTTTGTACCTCCTCCCATCATGAATTTGAATCAAGGCTTCTCCTTCTCTTTTGACTCTTCTTCTGAGGCTTCCACCATCGCCTTGTCTCTATATTTTTCCTCTTGAGTGGTGGCTACTAATTCTTGTACTATTTACCTCACTTCTATATCATTCAAATTTTTGAAGAGTCCAAAATTTTGAAATTGTTATACTAGAAAATCTGTGGGGATTCTACCATCTCTTCTACTTCTATCCAATTCCAACCTTACCAAAATCTAGCTTCTTTGAGTCTTACTGTTCTTCATCTTGTTGTTTCTTTTGTACAGGCTTGGCTTATTTTTTTGGAATGATATTATGTGCCATTATTTCTCATTGTCTTCTTTTTATTACTTGTATAGGACTAGATTTCCTTCCCATAATTTCCTCCCTTTCCTAAAATGACGCCTGCTCCTACTATTGTTGTTGAAGTATTTGTTGTTCTAGTTCAGGTTGCAACTACCTAGAACTTTTCCTTCGATGGTGTAATTCCTTCTTTGAAGAAGTATCCTCATGTACTACAGTGGCCTACTACACCTTATTTATCTGAGAATTATATGGAGTCTCCTTCTAAATTGGTACTAACTTTACCCACTACATAATGGTTGGCTTACCCGCATCAATATTCCTAGGTTCTGTCAAACCTAGAAAGTGGATTTCCATATCCGTGATAGCATTTAATAACAATCCAATATCATTTAAAATAATCATAAAATTCTTAGAACTCTTCATTAGCACATCATACATATTTTTCTCTAGATAGGTACCCAAATCGTACTAGATTCCTTTAGTGATCCCTTCCACATATTGAGCCATCTAGATTGGCATCTTTGTGGCTTGTGTTTACCTTCATAGTTGAGCCATCATAATATTCATAGCACATGGAAAATATTTCCTTATCAGTTAACTTTGTTTAATTCCTCAATTTATTGCACTTGATATATTTTTCTTTAGTTGGTGATTTCACATTGGTAAGTGAAGTGATGATGCAATATGTCTCAATCGTATCAAGCAACTTCTTAACTACCTCTGTGCCATACTATGGTAATTCAAATATTTTCTTGAATGCATTTGCTATGAATTATATCTTCACTGATCGCTTGACCATATTGACGTAAGCAAGTTTGGTTGTAGGATCATATTCCTGAACCATCTACAAAAAATAGTTATAGAAGAAGGTCTTCTGGTGTGGTGGAACTTGTGCTATCACAGCTACACCTTCTCAAATTCTCATTTCCATGGGTGGTTCTTGTTTTCTTCTTTAGTCCACCAATTTCGGCATGTATCTCATCCATACTGTATGAATGATATATTTTTTATATCAACTTGGTTCTCCTTGGATTCACTACTCAAGTCCTCCTCTGGATCTGGGTAATGGACCTCACTACACAACTCCCTCCTCATGATTATTGCTTGTGTCATTTCCTCCTCTCGAAACCTTGGTGGTTTCCTTCTCCGATCAACCCTCCAATACCTATGCCCTATCCATGGCATGTATCCTCATATCCTCCAAGTATGAGTACCATGCCAACTATGGTATTGAAATTTCCACCCTTGGTATTGTTGCAAATTTGACTCTCTTTCGTGCAGGGGTCCTGGTGATCGTTCCACTCTATTAGCTACAATTTTTCTTAATCAATATCTGAACACTTTGGCTAAAATAATTTTCCCACAATTCCTTTGGTTAGCTTGTGAAGTAGGAAAAATAGGTGCACATAATGAAGAGAAACAATATGTGTATCTATCCCACTTGCACATGAGCATCAAATGGAAGCATGCATATGAAAATGAAGCAATACCAAACAATAAATAATGAAATGAAACGAGTGTCTTATTTATTAATTGGATGTATCAAATCCAAGGTTACATAGAAGTACCATTGAGGGCTCAAAATGTGATACAATTGTTACAAATTTTGGGGTTCCCAAGGATCAATTCCTCCAAGGAATCGGGGTGCACATCCAGTGCTTTTCCTCATACCCACAATCGAGGTGGGAGGGCCAATGCCATTGATGCTTGTATATTCAATATATTATGTCTCATATTACTTCCTAATTCCTTCTAAGAACCTACAACTGCACACAAGGAAGCCAAAGGGGTCAAATATCAAGGGTGTATGGTGAAAAACATGCAATCCCCATAGAGGTAAAATAACACATATATTAAAAATAAATCAAATCAACTCAGAATGACTTGAATTTTTTTTGAGATGTCAAAGAGGATTTTTTGATGGGATATCACCAAAAAAAAATCTGAAATTACATTTTTAGACCCCTAGATTTTGTGCCGCTCGCCTGCAACCTACGAAAACCAACACAAGAAAATCCTGAACCTAAACATATCCAAAACTCATGAAATTTGGAAATAATAAATAAATGGACATTTCAAGACAACCAATATGTTTAGATTTTAAAATTGAGGCCCATATCCGCCTGCATACAACTGGGGTGCCCGGATGGGCCCTACGAACTTGCAAAAAATTAAAAATGCTATAACTTGGTCAATTTAACTATAAATTGCATGAAATTTAAACCACATCATCATATGAGGATATAGAATAATATAATAAAAAATATTAATAAAATTGTGCAAGTATTTGTCCTGGTTCGAGGGGGGCGATGGCGACTGCAACTAATTAGGGGGCATCCTGGGAAGGGATACCCACCAATTATGCATACTTTTTGCACCAATTCTACTGGGGAATGATCATAAATAGTATAAGGGGTGTTTTCATAAAATTTGGTGAAGAAATTCATCTGGATGGAAAATTTACGCTCAAAATGCCCTCTTGAAGTCACCCGGTAACCTCCTTCGCTAAGAAGAGATTTCGAGGGAAAGAGAGCACTATAATGTGAGGGGAAATATCGAAAAAAATCCATTGCATATCCTAGAAATCATCTCTATATTTTTGTATGGATATTGAATCCATTTTATAGCCCAAGGGGGATTATGCGCAAAAATGCATGCAAGGGCATGCATGGTAGGAGACACCATTTGTCAAAAAGGAGGCATGCATTGGGTGTAGAAGAGAATATCCATTTTTGGCCTCCGTTATGAGGTATGTCATAAGTATGCAGTGCCCTATGAACCACATGCTTCATTTGGTGGGGTAAATGGTAGTTTTTGGGTGCCATTTGTCCCAATTTTAACTTTTTCTTGGTCAAACTTGCTCACCATCCCACCATGGTATGATGGCTCACCACAATCCCAGGGTGGGATGGTGGGAATCTGCCACCATCCTAGGGTGGGACGATGGTGAATTTTGGGTCAAAAACTCCAAAAATTAAGCCAAAAGCCTCCAAAACTTCTTTCGAAGTGGCTAGAACCACTGTGAGCCTTCTAAGGGTTGCCCAAGGGGCCATATGATGTCAATTTGATCATTGTTTGTGGATGCTTAATCAAGTTTACCATATTTTAGTGTCTATAGCTTGCTATTTGGTCATCACTTATTATATAATTAAAAGTGCCCTAAAAATCATACAATACTACTGTAAATCGTACAGTACACCCTCCAACTTGTTCATGTATAGTTTTTAGTTCAACAACCACCTCCAAATTATACAATCTCTTCAATTGATTCAAATTTTTCAATCTACTACAAATCATACATCTACTACACCAAAATGTATAGGGACCATACCAATCCATACAATGTCCCTATATACCTTATTCCATTTGTTGAATCCATACAATTCCATATGATTCTGTATGATTTTCTTAAAAAGATTAAATCAACCTCAAAATTGCCTGAAATTGCACAATTTTTTCTTGAGATCATACAATATACCCTCAAAATCATACAACACATCCTTTGAAACCCTTGTTTTCTTGAAACTCTTGTTTTCACTTCTTTTCCATGATTTCTCATCGACCTAGTTACCGAATTGTCCTGATATCTCTTTTCAATGTAATTCTAGGGTAAATCTACATTTTTCACTACTTGGCGCAATTGTCCCCCCAAAACAATTTTTTTTGGCTATAATCTGGGGCTGTATGGTCTTATCCTCTATTTCCTCTACCTTATCCAGTTATTTTTTGGCCACTTTTATCTGATTAGGGCTTGTAATCTCCTTTCTATTGTAATTTATTTACTTTGGATCTAATCCGTAATTTATTCAAACCCTGGTGTATGTTCTTCCACAATTTGGTTCTTGCTTGGATGTCTTCTATTCAAAATCTGCTTTTATTGGAGCCAAACCCTTAATTTTTCTCCCAATTTGGTTTATTTGTTTGAATGCAAAAATAATCCTTGGTGTAATTTTAGAAATGGGTCATGCAATATTGTAGTTCATTGATGAATTTTAATTCCCATGCTATAGATTTTGTTCAGTTGCACACTTTTCATCTTCATTCTCCTAAAAATTTTGAATTTCTCCTTGTATGATTTGTAAATTTACTAAAATTATCCCTTTATTTAAATTGCTATCAAACCCTAACCACTAAAATTTTTAAAATTGTGCCACTTTATCCTCTTGCATGTATTTTTGTCTTCCTTTGTTTGGATGATTGACAAATCATCGCTTTTCCCATGCGATTTTATCTTTTTCTTGCTTTTTTTTAAAACTCATCATTCCACTTATGCAAACATTAAATGTGATGGTTTAAAATCATACAACTGCTCCTAAAATCGTACAATGTACGATCTAAATCATACAATATGCTTCCTTGTATGATTTTGCATGTAATTTTTCCATTTATGCTTACACAATCTCCCACTTATGCTTTTCCAGCCTTAAAATTGATTTGTACAATCTATTACTTAGAGAAATGTTTCTATTTTTATTTCTCTTGAAGAGGTCGTCATTTCTAGTTTTCAACCCACTTCCTTCTTAATTACATAGTGAAGGATTTTTACAACTAAGGTATTTTATTTTATTTATTTCCTAACCTATTTACACTTTTATCGATGTCATACAGTGACATTCACTTGCACGATCCCATATGATTCTTCTCATGGAGGTTCAATCATAAAATTCCAAGTAATTGTGTCCACTGATACCACTTTCTCTCTAGGGTGGTTCATATCCAGTTGTGATGTTATCGAGTTCCCTGGCCTTCCACTGATGAGCATCAGAAATGCTAATATTTTGTATACATTTTTTTGATTATTATGCGACTGTATAATAAGCATTGCATATGTTTGTGAATGATTATATAATTATTTGATGAAATTATGCGTGTTATCTAATTCATGTGTTTTCAGTGTGTTTTTGTGGAATTGTAGTTGATTTAGTCAGATTTGGATCAGTCGAGGTCTTTTCATGGACCTGGCACTTTATTTCTTTCGGAATCAATGCAAAGAAGGTAGGCACCTTCCTCTTCCAGGAAGGTGCCAAGCATAAGTAGGCGCCTTCCTCTTCCAGGAAGGCACCAAGCGTAAGTAGGTGCCTTCCTCTTCCAGGAAGGCACCAAGGAAAGACAAACGCCTTCCTCTCCTAGGTAGGCACCAATATAAGGCCAACGCCTTCCTCTTCCAGGAAGGTGCCAAAGGAAAATAAGCGCCTTCCTCTCACAGGAGGGTGCTGACAGGAAGACGCCACCAGAAGACAAGCGCCTTCCTCTCACAGGAAGATGCCAATATAAGATAAGTCCCTTCCTCTTCCACAAAGGCACCAACCGTAGTAAGGTGCCTTCTGCATAGAGAAGGCGCCCGACATACTTAGGCACCTTCCTCATAGGGAAGGCACCCTTGTTCTTCGCTCGTTGACTAGACAAGCATGATGTGGACAACAAATACTAGTGCAATTCCAACTCTACGTCATGTAGAGTTAAATTAGGGATCGCACCGATGTATGAGAACGTCCTAGAAATTAGTGAACATGCCACCGTTAGAAATGAATGCCAATTTTAGTAAACGTCGATCACATTTACTAGATTGTCTTAGTTTAGTCTAGAATGAATCGACTGTTATAACTTCTTTGTAACAAAATATCTGTGGGTGTGCTATATAAACACACGTAGATCTCTATGAGGATATAGAATATTTTGATAGTAAATGTAGGGAGATATATAGAAGAAGCATTGTAATACTTTGATAATTATAATACAGTTCTAAGAGTTTCTAAGTGCGTGTTCAGCTGGGAGGAAGTTGCTGGAGCTTGGGCCCACTCCAAGCTAGTATTTCTTCCCATATTTTTCCTATGTTTTCTAGATTATTTTACAACTTTTATAAGATTGTTTATCGCATTGTTATTTCTCATATTGCAATAGGTTTATTTCTAGGAATGCATGAATATTTCCTTTTTGTAGATTTCATTGTCTTTACATAAATTATTGAGGAGTGTATGAATGATTGACGACCGTTGAAACACCCCCCAATAGTAGAACTAGCGGACTCATCTCAAGTGGTATTGTAAGAAATTTTGTTCAAGACCCTTTGCAAGTTTACAAAGCTCACTGGGTTGATAAATTAAATACACGAGCATGTGACAAAAGTAGGAAATAAGGTAACCTTTTTTGGCCAGCAACATCCACTACGATGTGTATAATTTGGAATTGTACAATTGCAAGCTGGAGTATCTTCACCTGGTGTCCCTTCCTCTTGGCGTATAGGTGATTGATCCCTTGGTAGGGGTGTCCTTACTACTCTGCTATAATTTTATCAAATTCTTCACCTATCTCCTTGGATCAATTTAGGATACAAACTTGGCAATCAAATCCTTTGTTGTCCTTGGTTTCTTTCATCTACAAAATGCACTCTACCTCTACCTATAAGGACTATATTGTGTGAGCGTCTTCCCCATCCTATTTCTCTTGACATAAGGCTTATCTATACCAGTGGTAATTCCTACCTATATTAGAGTAATCCTCTACCTCCTACCACTCTCCAAGGTCCTCTTCGGATCAGGTATGGTCATACTAATGGATAGTACCCTATAGGATTTGGTAAATTTCTCTTATCCTCGGTATATTTTATAGATTCCTTATCCAGTTCACATATGCTAAGGGTGCATCTTCAGCCATATAGGAGTAGGGGATCAAAACCTTCCTCTTCCTCTTCCTCCTCTAGCTGTAACATCACCTTGAATTTGTTAATTCCATGGTCGAATATCTCCTCCCCTTCTTGGCTGAAGCCTTAGAGGTCCTTGTTGATTCCTTCCTCCTGTTGCTTGTTTCTCAAAAGTTATCTCTACCAACTCAATATTGGCTAGTGGACTTCTACTTGGTGATAACTATCGTAGTGCTCTGATTCTATGATCTACATGTACTAAGTGATATCTTCATCTTCTTTTCTCAAAGTATCTTTGTGGAGATGAGGTTGCTAGGATCTCTCTATATGCATCAAAAAAATTTGTCTTAGAACTTGAGTCACTTCGATTATCTTCTCTTTGTTCTGAAAAATCTGCTGGTAAACTCATCGATATCTCCAATATCCTTACTTCTCTCCTTTGTCTTCTTAATTGTTAATAGGCTATTGTATATGACTGCAGATCAAGATTGGTTTGATTCTCTTGTGATATCCCTTGTTGCCAATGTGTTGTATAGGCTAGAGGATCATGATTATCATGAGGATTCTGAGGTCTCCCTGGATAATCATCATCACTACTTTTTGTGCTAGGTTCCCTTACTAGCCAAGGCATTCCTTAATCACTGGATTCACTCCAATCCTCTTGTGCATTGCCTTGTGAATCAGGTGATGTGGTTGCTTCCTCAATATTTTGCCAAAGCATCTCTGCATCTTCATTCATCATTGGCAGATCACTAGGTGTTACTTGTGAACTTGTTCTTAAACCATCATTTCTTATACTACTCCTTGGAATTATCACCTCATCATCCTCAGCTTCCCCTTCTACTTTCTATAACCTAGCTATTCTTTGTTCATCCAATCTTTGTATTGTACTATCCAATTCCTGGATAGTTTGTTCTCTCAACCTTGCATTATAACCTTGTAGCATCTGATATTCCTACTGTAGTTGTTGAGTTTGTAGTCACATTCTCTACTGTAATAGCCCTATCTGAGCTAATGGAGTAAGTCCAACCAATTATTCATCGATGGTCTCATTCCTATTCTCTTATGGAACTTCCATTTCAAAAGTGTCCACTCTATCTTCATATCATAATGTTAACCGTATTCTTATTTGCCCTTCTACTTGTTGGGGTAGTTCTCTACTCTCAACCCAAGGATACATCACAATTTGATTCACTTGGGGTGCTTCTTCTTGCCTTCCCCTATTTATAGGTAATAGTACTATTTCTTGATATCATTTTTTATTTGGAGAAATCCATTCTTCATCTTACTCTATTAATTGTTCAGTCCCATCCATAAATCTAACATGCACCCATAATATTCTTCTCTCTGAGTCGAGGTGCCAACTCTTGTTGTTCTATAGTTGGTCTTATATCCTCCCCTTCTACAAATAAGTTTGTGAGTCCTATGTTAGGCTCTTTCTATGATGGACCTTGCTCACCTTGAGCTCTCCATTGAGCTTCTTCTTGTCTTCTTCATTCAATCTCTTCCAAATAAATGAATAAGCAATGTACTTTATAAGGCTTCAACTTTGAGCCATTTACAGTGTTGGGTACCTCAGTCTCATTCAAGTTTTGTAACTTGACTGCTCCATTATTCATTACTTCTACCACTTTGTAGGGACCAAGCCATAAAGTCTTCAACTTACTAGGCTTGATTTCTCACTTCCCATTAAACTTTAGAACAAAGTCACCTCGACTAAGTTCTAACTTCCTCAAGTGTTTGTCATGCCATAACTTCCTTATTTTTTGAGTAACCTCAATTACCCATTGTGCCATGACTCTTATTTCATCTAAATTTATCAGTACTGTCAGTCACTCTTCTAAAATTTCTTGATCACCCAAGTGATGCTCCACCGAAACTCTCAAACTTGGTATCAAGAATTCAACTGGCACCATTGTCTCTTATCCATACATTAACTTGAAATGTGTATGTTCTGTTGTTGATTTAAAAATTGTTTTGTATGCCCACAAAATATATGGTAACCTTTCCTCCCAATATGCTCCTTCTATTCCACAAGTTTTATACAAAGTAGATATTAGGACTTTATTTGTTACTTCTGCCTGCCCATTCACTTTGGAATAGTACGAAATAGATAATGAATGCAAAATCCTAAATTCTATTGTTAAAATCTTGATGATATCATTTACAAAGTGCCCTCCTCGTTCACTTGTTATCTGTATGGGAATGCCAAATATTGTAATTACCTACTTATACAAGAATTTTATTGTACTTTTGGCTAAGTTATCAGGTAATGCTCTCACTTTGACCCACTTTGTCAAGCACTCTGTTGCTACTACAATGTACCTACACTTCCTTCTTAAATATGTTTTCAATGGTTCAACGAAGTCCAATCTCTATATTTCAAACAATTCTTGGGGTTGTGATGGATGCAATGGCATAAAGTCCCTCTTTACTAGATTTCCTATCCTTTTGTAAGTATCACATGCTTTTACGTATTCTTTTGCATCATTATACAATGTAGGCCACCATAATCGTGCTAGTAGTATTTTCCTAGTGGTTACATCTGGTCCCATGTGCCCTCATGTTAAGCCTTCATGAGCTTCTTTCAATGTAATTTTAACTTCTTCCTCCATAACGCATCTTTGTAATACACCACCACTTTCCATTTTATACAATAATCCTGCTATCAATTGAAAAGGTGCTGACTTCATAATCACTTTATTTTTCTTAGTTGTCATCATTTCTTGTGGCAACTCTCTTGTGGATAGATACTGGCCAATCAACTGGTACCATGATGGAACAACATTTATGGAAAATAACTGTGCATCAAGGAATTCATCTGGAACCCCTATTCCTATAGATTATCCTGATTGTATCTGAGATAGCTAGTTTGCAATTGTCTGCTTATTATCAAGTCTTACTACTACTCAGAATACGAACTCCTATAGGGTGATGAGCCAACTGCTAACCCATATTTGTATCACTGGTTTGTTTATCAAGTATAACAGGGCTTGGTGACCTACATAAAAAGCAAAGGGATTCACCAAGAGGTAATACCTAAATTTTTGGACTGCATATACCATTCCCAAAGCTTCTCTTTCTATTGTCTTATAGTTTCTCTATGCCCTTAACAATAGGCAACTAGTAAAGAAAATAGACTGATCCAACATAAACTATCCTTCTTGTGCTAAAGCACATCCGATTGCAAAATTTGAAGCATAAATGTGGACATGGAATTCCTTATCCCAGTTTGGGAACACCAAAATTGGGATACTAACAAGTTTAGCCTTCAACTCCTCAAAGGCTCCTTGGTGCTTCTCTATCCATCTAAAAGGAACATTCTTCTTTGTCAATGAATCCAATGGATAGGATACATGTGCATAGTTATTGCCAAACCTTTGATAAAACCCCATAGATCCAAGGAAGGTTTTAAGTGAACTCACATCATATGGTTCTTCCATGTGCAATATCACATGGATCTTATGAAGATCTATTTTTAATCCCTCACTGCACACTATGTATCCTAAAAAATTCCCATTTAATACCATCAGGTAACACTTCCTAAGATTTAATGAATTTTGTGCATTTTTGCACCTACTCATACATTCACTGAGGGTAGGAAGATGCTCCTTGATCTTTCCATAAATGGACCATTCATCCAAAAATGTTTTGAAGTTCCCTATTTCTAACTGATAAAATATATACAATATGATGCATTGAAATGTATCTGGGGCATTACAGAGTCCAAATAGTATTTGATTGTATGTATAGATGCCATTCCCCATAATAAATGTGGTCTTCAGCTTATCCTTCTTAGCTATACTTATCTTATCGTAACCCAAAAATCCATACAAAAATGAATATATCTCATGTCCTACGACTTCCTCCAGAATGGAATCTGTGAAGGAAATAGGGAAGGGGTCCTTAATGGTTACTGCATTTAGACTCCTAAAGTCCACACATATTCTGATTTTTTCCACTTTCTTCTTCAAGGTGATCACTATAGGTGATACCCATTCACTAGTTGTAACTTTGAAGATGATTCATGCCTCCAACATCTTCTCTATATTTGCGTTTACTAATGCATCATATTTTGGGTTTATTCTATACGGTCTCATCCTAAATGGTTGTGATCTAGGCATTAGTGTAATATTATGGACACATAACTCAGGTGGTACTTCCTTCAAGTCCTTGTATGTCCATGCAAAGACATCCTTATATTACAAGAATATCTTAAAAGTTACCGCATTCAATACAAGGTTCCAATCATCACCATAGTGAATCATCCTAGGTTCATCTTTCATCCCTAGATTGATATCCACTATTCGAGGTCCTTCGTATTTGATATTTTTCAGCTCACTTGCCACTTTCTCCGCATTCTTTGGATGTTCTGGTATTGCATCAATTTCACATATCCTATTGTATATTATGCAATTTTTTTTGGAAATGTCCATTTATCTTCCACCTCCTTCTTAGGTTCCTGGCTGACTTTGGTTTCATCTTGTTTTTTCTTGATCTCCTCAGAATCAATACAAAGGTTGTTGGGCTAAAAAAATTCATACTCCTCCATTTGTCAATGAAGAAGCCCACTATCAGATCTAGCTTCATCTTCACTACACTAATCTAGGTACAACATTCCTTCTCAATTTGGTTCATATCCTTCATCTCTTGAGGAATTTTATGATTCATCGGTCGTGGATACATCCTCACTGACCTTTTGATTAGTCAAATTAATCATATATTTATGTTATCCCTTCTTAAAAGTGATCTGATTCTTTTCTCATTTATGATTAAATTTGGCTACATGTAGCCATCCTCTTCCCAATAGAGTATTGTATGCACGCTTCTACATAGTAATCACAATGAAATCTAAGATAAAATCTTATTTAGCTATCACCACTTGTTGTGTTGTCAAGAATCTCTTTATCTCGCTACCATACTGGTCAACACCATATAATTGAAAGCTCAATTCCCATAGAGATGGAGTGCCATGTTCTAACCAAGTCCTTTTAGGTAGCACATTGCTGGATCCTCCATCCATAATAACTTGCGTCAATTTGTGCCCTAGGATATCCATATGAACTAATGCAAGTTTTTTTCCACATCAATAATTAATATGGTGTGGTCCATGAATTGATCTTTTTGCTTCTTTTCCTGAGTCAGTTGAATCTACACTTCCATCACCTTGAGAGGTTGTATCTCTTCCACCATTGCTTTTTGTAATAATGGAATAACTTCCAAAAGGTTAACCACTTTGATCTCTACGGTATTTAAAACCTATGCTGCCAGATTTTGCACAATTGATTTCTCTTCTGATGGCTTTTTTAGTTCATTTTATTCTACTAACTTCACTTGTTTAGCTTTTTGTGCTTCATCCTATAGTACTTTATTTGCTACTTGCCAATGCTGCTTTTATTTTTATGGCTTAGGATTCTTATCCTTCTTAGCTTGATTCCTTGGCATGACTAAAAATTCTTAGGTTTCCTATTTAACTTGAGGAACCTTAATATCTAAATAATTTACATTTTGCGGGTTACTTGAACTCACTTGCTTGGGGAAATTTGCTTCCTTGTGGTTACCTAGACCACACCACCTACACATGTGTGTAGTGTTTGCTTGTTGTGTCTTGTCTATGAGGTAAAGGATAATTTTTCATAAAATTCCTCCACTCTTGGTAATTACAACATTGTATGATCGGCCTCCCTTTTGAATCATACTACAAATGGATTTTTACTCATTGTCGATTGCCCTAGTTTGGCCTTCCACCTCGTCGACTATTTTTATAACCACCACTTGTTACTTGCTTCTCACTTCCTAGGGTATTTGGTTTTTATTCTTGCTCCTATATTGATAGGACCTGTGGATGTACTCTTGCATTATACAGACATAGCATCACCTCATATCCCATAATATTGTAGATATGATAGTAATCATTTTGTGGACACTTTACATTTGTATGACCCTCAATTTTGCATTCTGTGCACCAAATGTCATTCCTGTCAAGTTTATTTCTTTGTTCTTTCATGATCTTGTCAAATTCTTTATGGAATGATGCTATTGTTCTTTATATTGTGTCATTTTATCAAATATTTGAATCATTGGACTTGGAATGAGATAATATTCCTGTGTACATCTACTTCGAGTCACTCTCAAAATTATTTGTATGCTTCAAGACTTCATCATACATTTTTGATGGTACAACCTTCATATTTGTCTTACATTTCGATAGCAATCCATATATGAACCATCACTTTACCAATACATCTACCAAAGGTATTTGAATATTATCTACTAATTGCTTTAGTTTGTGATTGTATGATTTTACATATTCATCAAGATTTTGCTTCATCATGTAAAGTTTCGTGACAATGTCTCCATCATCCTTCAAGGAGCAAACATATTTAATGAATTTCTTCTTCACTTGATTCTAAATATAGAAATCTAATGCATTTTCCATTTTTAGATACCAATCCATCACCAATCCTCTCAAGGTATCAAGAAATATAGTCAACCAATCATCTAGTTGGTCTATGTCATTTGCCCTCCAAATGGTTATACAGGTTCTGATATGTCTTGTGGGGTCTTCCTTACCCTCACCTATAAAGGATGGACATCTATGCTTGGCTACCTTGTTAGCCATCTTTGGAGAATCATCCTCGTCACTTGAGATATACTATGGAATTATCTATTTGATTCCTCCTTGGGGGTGTTTACTGTACTCATCATCAGATGTTTCTATCTAAGGTATATTATTCTGTCCCACCAGTAATTGACCAAAATCATGTGTGTCTTCACTTCGTGACTTCCTTTGCTAATGTGAGGGAGATGGTATTGGTATTTCTTCCTGAGACCCCCCATTCTATTACCCTGGTGATTGACTCCCATCCTCTGCACTCACTTATAATCATTTCATGACTTTATCAGGGGTCACCATCCACTTTACTTCCTCATGCACTACTTATCTATCAAATTGCTTCTCTATGTGATGTGGTTCTATTACCTCCTCTTCTATCCCTATCAATAGTGCCTCAAAATATCATTCTTTAGATGCCCAAACTTGCTCTATTTCTGGTTCATGTGTACTATGGTCTGAATTACTTGCATTCTCTCTTTGAGAAATTCTCGTGCTCCTTACTATAATTTTCTCTCATACGTCCCATATCCTATGTCTTTGCACATCGGTGTCTGTCATTCACCTCCAATTTTGTAATATATTTACTTATCAATTTGATCCATTTTAGCAAAAATATTAAGTTCGATAAGGCAATGACACCAAATGTAGCACAAGGATGTAGTATTCCTAGTGGGGATGTGGTTTTCAAGGACTTAGAATGATCAATTTATTATTCCCAATCAATAAACCAAATCGTACAATCGTATAGTCTTCACAACTATCAATTTACGACAACAAAACAACTTGTACAAATCCCAAATCATACCATTGTATGGTTCCAAATTGTACGGTGATAGGGATTGTATGATTTTACACTTTGCCAATTCTTTAGATTCAGTTTTGCAAGCTGCCGTACACAATTTTATAACTAAATTTTCCGATTTACCAATACTACCAAATCAGGTAAGTTTTTCTCAATCACATAAACTACCATATTGGGTAAGTTTATTTTGTATGATTTGTACGAAATGAAGGTGTAAAGGTCTAGAATGATAATTAATCCATTTCTACCAACATGCAAGTTCTATCTTTAGGGTTTGAGAGAGTTCTCTCCAATGGCAATATCCAAAAATTGTACAACCTTTAATATGTCTTTCTTGATATCATAATAATTATATATCATTCATAAGGGTCACACTAGTGCTAGTTCAATCCAATTATTCCATAGCAATGCCGTAAGTATCAATAATAACCATAAATAAGTACATGCAACAAAGATAAACTACAAAACATCATTCCATCATTCTAGGATTGTAGAATATGTGAGAGTAAACTATGAATTTATATTCTTCTTCATTACTTGTCAAAAATTCCATACAATCAGTAAAAGATGCTCAACAATCCTAGGTATGCATCAATACTTCATACTATTCAAACCAAAACATACCAAAAACTAACCAACATTAACCAGATCATAACTAGACTATAAAAAATGAAAAGGGAGCCTTATATATTGTTTACCAGGTTGTTCCCAAGTGGCTCTTGAGGCAATTCATTATTCACAACTTCCCATGCATAACAAAATACATAATTATACCTTTTACTAAGTCTAAACACATGATTTATCAAATTCATACACAATTACAACTCAAATTACATTTTCTTTGCATTTCATTGCACATTGTACAATTTTCCCTTCAGTTTGTACAATTTACCTCCTACTTGTATATGGTTTGCTCCTACTTGTATTATTTATAAAAACTTATCAAAATTGCCAAAATTGGGAAAATCCTCTTGTCACTTCTTCTAGGAGGTGGATTTTTTGCCTACAAGAGCCAAGAAGAATTTTGGGGGATGGGAGGGCTCGAAGAATTATCAAAATCCAATATGTGGTCATATTTTAAAAGAGAAGAAAAGTGGTTTGAAATGGGTGTTTGAGGGTATACCTTAAGAGAAGAAGAGAGGTTTGTGCACAACAAAGGATGATCAAGGGAGCCCTCAATGGTATCTTCAAGATCCTAAGATTGATTCTCAGGGATGGGTGCTCCTTGAAATTCAATGGGTTGTGGTACCTCATTAGAAGGACTTTGGATCAAGGTTGGATTTGGGACTGCAGTAAAGGAATTTGATCACTGTTGAGAGATATGATATTGATGATGACCATCTTTGGAAAATCTTAGAAGTGCCTTGGATACTTTAGGGCATTACAAATGAAGGTGGACTTATTTGGAGCACTCACCATAGAATGCAGGCTTATTTTTATATTCAATAGTTTGAGAAAAAGTGCTAACCTCCAAAATAAGATTTATTGAAGTAGGTAGGGCAGAGTCAAGATTGGTGTTGACACATATGCGGGTCCCAAATTTTATTGTAGGATCAAAGGTAATCAAATCTCCAATTTTCCACATGATTCCTCTAAGGATATCCTCATGCCAAAAATGGATGGGGAGGCTAAGGAGAAATACCCAGATGGTAGCAAAGTTGATATTTTGTGTGGCTAGATTGAAATCAATGCTCCATTTTCATAGGAAAAGTCCTCACCTTTCAAAAAATCAAGGTTCACATGTGAGAATTTGACTAGAATCATTGGAGTTATTGAGTCAAATGAGGAAAAATCCCATGGGGAGAGCAACCAAATCCAATGATCCTAAGGGTTTCTAAGTGGATAGATCCCATATGCATATTGATTCCATGTCAGGTCGTGACCCCAAGAATTTACCAACCAGAGAGTGGGAGTTTTGAGCAACCATATAGAACATGAGCTCATATGGGATTCTTAGAGATCCATCATAAGGGTGCAACTCAACCTTAGATTTAGGAGAACTAGGTTTTGAGAGAGAGGTGATCTTTAGCATATCCATAAAGGAAAAAATCATTTTGGAAATGCCTCCTCTCGATCCCTCCATTGCCGCCATTGCTACTAAATGAAACCCACTCTCTTTAGGGATCATTGGAGATTCTCTCTAGATTTACTGGGGCTTAAATTATTTAGGCAATTAACTAAAACATGAATTAAAATAAAAAACTTTAGTTGTCCTTTCTACAAGTAATTTGCATACCATTCATGCGATCATGGTTTTTTTCTCCATGTCTTTAGATTTAATCATTTTAGAAATAGTTACTAATTTTACTCTGGATATTAACTTCTCATATTGTTTAATTGTTTTAACATCAAATTATCTCATATATCTTAAAGTTTATATTTGTGAAATGTATCCTTCATAGCACTTTAAGACTATTCCTAAGTACAACTTCATTCAAGGAAGGAAGCCCGCATTGATGTGGCCAATTTATTGCTTTTGTTTTAGACTATATGGGTAGGAATCCAATAATTTTTATGTTTCATGATTTTCCTGGACACCTAATGTCCCACATATGTTGTGGGTTAGCTTTTACTATTGTTTAAAAAGTAGACTTATTTTCATATTCAATAATTTGAGAAAAAGTGCTAACCTCCAAAATAAGATTTATTGAAGTAGGTAGGGCAGAGTCAAGATTGGTGTTGACGCATATACAGGTCCCAAATTTTATTGTAGGATCAAAGGTAATCAAATATCCAATGTTCCACATGATTCCTCTAAGGATATCCTCATGCCAAAACTAGATAGGGAGGCTAAGGAGACATACCCATATGGGAGAAAAGTTGATATTTTGTGTGGCTAGATTGAAATCAATGCTCCATTTTCATAGGAAAAGTCCCCACCTTCCAAAAAATCAAGGTTCGCATGTGAGAATCTGATTAGAATCATTGGAGTTATTGAGTCGAATGAGGAAAAAGCCCATAGGGAGAGAAAACAATTCCAATGATCCTAAGGAGTGCTAAGTGGATATATCCCATATGCATATTGATTTCATGTCAGGTTGTGACCCCAAGAATTTACCAACAAGAGAGTGGGAGTTTCGAGCAACCATAGAGAACATGAGGTCATATGGGATTCTTAGAGATCTATCATAAGAGTGCAACTCAACCTTAGATTCAAGAGAACTAGGGTTTGAGAGAGGTGTTATTTAGCATATCCATAAAGGAAAAAACCATTCTAGGAATTCCTCCTCTCGATCCCTCCATTGCCACCATTGCTACTAAATGAAACCCACTCTCTTTAGGGATCATTGGAGATTCTCTCTCTAGATTTACTAGGGTGTTAACCACTTAATTATTTCCTCCATGAGCTATTGATCTGGCTAGTTAGGTTGGATCTAGACTATCAAAGTTGGTCCTAGATATTGATCCATTGAACTCATAGGGTCCCACCAAAGGGTAAGTAGGTCCACATTCGATCTACTTGACAGAGCTCACCATTGACCTGTGGTAAAGTGATCCATATTCCACCAACGTGGAAGGTTATTTATAATTTTATTGTCCACATAATACTACTATGTTTTCCACCAAAAAAATAGTGTTTTCCATTGATCCACTTGTACCTTCGATATTGCTAGGTGGAAATAAAGTGTTTGCTTTCTAACCAGATCTACCATTGTCACCTTCGTTCATGCAGTCTTTGCCAATGCTGTCACCTTCATCTGTATTTGCTACTGCTGTTGCCACACAAATTTTTAAATTTTTAGAAACTCACCTTATTTCTCATACTTATATATAAATGGCTCTACCTACCTTTTGCCACTTAAGCAAAGTACATCCAGCTACTGCCATACTTTCTTAGACATTGTTGTTCATAGTTTTTGATCATCTTTTTACAAAAAGAGTATGTGGGTGAGGAAAAACAAAAAAATCACCCATAGTACCCATATATGTAGAAGACTAAATTTGAGAATATGGTATAGGAGTTGTTACTAGCAGGTTTCAATTGACCGAGTCTCAACCCATTTTTTCTCTAGTACTTTTGGTTTGTAAGAAAGATAGTCCTTGGCAGTTATGTATTAATTTTTGATAATTCAAAAAAATTACCATCAAGGGAAAAGTTCCCATTATTATAATTCATGAGTTATTATATGGAAATCAATGGTTCTTGCTTCTTCTGAAATTTGGATCTTTGTTTAAATGTATTCCAAATATATCATTCTACACTCATGAAGTCCATTATGATTTTTTCATCATGCCATTCGGTATTACCAATATACTATCCACATTTTAGAGTCTCATGAATGTAATATTTCTATCATATTTGTTTAAATGTATTTAGTCTTTTTTTTATAATAATGAAGAAAATTTACAACATTTAGACCAGACACTACAACTCCTAGCTAATAATCAATTATGTACAAAGCAATCTAAATGTTCTTTTAAGATTCAAGAAGTGGAATACCTAGGCCATATAGTTTCTAGGGAAGGGGTCAAGGTGATTTCTAAAAATAGTAATACCATAAAACAATGGCAAAGACTACACCTTCTCAAAGATCTTTGGGATTTCCTAGCCTCGTTGGCTATTATAAAAAAAAACATGATTGTGAAAAGATTGCATCCCCTTTGATGGTTATGTTATGGAAGAACTCATTTCTGAGGCCAAGACCTAATGAACGTTCATTTATATGACTCAAACACACTATGTTTTCCACTCCCATGCTAGTTATGCATAATTTACCTAAGCCATTAGAGGTTCAAAGTGATTCCTCAAAAATTGGAATCGATGTAGTTATTATGCAAGTATGGTGGTCATTGGCATTCACTAGTAAGAAAATATTATGTAAATGCTTAGGAAAATTGAATTATGAGGAGATGTTAGTTATATTACATGTTGCCAACCAATGGAGGATTTATCTTATTAGGAAATATTTTTCCATTAAAACATACCACCATAGCCTTAAATAATTTCTTGAGTAGCATGTATCTATGACCAAACAATAAAAATGGGTCTCCAAACTACTAGGGTATGACTATGAAATCATTTATAAGAAGGACAAGAAAAATGTAATCATTAATGTACTATCTCACTAATATGAGGATCAGGGTATGCTATGTGCCATATCTACTCCACTTCCTCAATGGAACCACAAACTTCAAGGAGAAGTGATAAAATTCCACCTTGCAATCATTAATTCAAAAACTTCAAACTAATCCAACTCTCACCCAATATATACATGGGATGGACAATATTAGTGATACCAAGGTTTCCTTGTTATACCTAGTGATTTGTCAATATATGCGTCTATACTATAAGAAATGCATTCTTATCTAACTATAAGAAATTCAAGTTTCTTGAAAATATATGAAAGGGCTAAACTCATATTTTTCTAGGCAAGGACGATAAATGATATCAAGATATTTGTTGCAGAATTTGAAACTTGTTAGTGCGTTAAGGGTGAAACTATTTTCACATTGGATACACTTCAGCCTCTTCCAATTCCAAAGTTTGTTTGGATGAATATTTATATGGATTTTATTGAAGGGATTTCAAAGTATAGTGTCAGACCATTAATTCTAGTAGTAGTGGATCTTCTCTAAGTATGCTAATTTTTATCCTCTAACCCACCCTTACAAGGCCTCAATTGTTGCCCAATATTCCTTGATTCCATTTTTTCTTCATGGCATACCTTAGTCCATTATATTGGACCATGAACCCATATTTAATAGTAATTTATGGCAATATTATTTAAACTACATGACACACAACTCAAGATGAGCTCAACATACCATCCCTAGACTGATGGGTAAACTAAAATTGTCAATAGGTGCTTGGAAAATCATCTCCATTTCTTTGCATCTAAGCAACTAACTCGTTGGGTTAAATTGCTTCCTTTGCCTAAGTGGTGGTATAATACTTCCTACGACTCCACTAGGATGACACTATTTGAAGTAGTTTATGGATACCTTCCATTTTTACGTCTACCATACATTTCAAGTAGTTCCAAGGTTTAACCAATGGATTCCACTCTCATGGAACATGCACAACTACTCTAACATATCAAATATAATTTGACCATGGTGTAGAACTATCTATGATAAAAATTAGATCAACATCATTGTGAGCATAGTTTTAACATTGAGGATATGATTTTCCTATGCATATAGCCCTATAAGATGTCACCACTAAACTCCATGGTAGTCAAAATCTAGCACCAAAATTCTATGGACCATATAAAATATTCCAATAGGCTGGCCCTATGGCCTACAAGCTAGAATTATTACCTTATTTTATGATATATGTAGTTTTCCATGTATCCTCTTTGAATACGGTCCTTAGAAACCATATATAGGTCCAATCAACACTACCACAATTGGATGAGGAAGACTTAGTCATCTTAGAACCTACAACTATTATAGATCGATGTGTATGCACATTTTGCAACTACATTCTTACCGATGTTCTAGTATAGTGGCATCAACTAAAACTAGAAGATACCACTTGGGAGTCACTCCATAAACTTCAACATTAGTATCTTCACCTCAATATTTGAGGATAAAGCTTCTCAAATGGGGAAGGTATGTTAGGACCCTATCTTAACTTAATCATTGTTATGTACTTTTCTAGTGTTATTATGCCTACTACAATATGACGAGAAGTTATTCCTATCAAAACAAAAGGATCAAAACCTTCAGCCCCCCACGCTGGATTTACAGGTTGTATTTTTCCAGTTAGCCCATAAGGATCAGACACCCATATTCCAGGACCATACAAACCCGTTACATGAAATGCTCCGAATCCGAAGCAAGCTGCTCCTGAGAGGAATAAATGAATTCCAAAGATCTTGGGCAAATCTAAAGAAGGTTTTCCCGTACGTTCATCAACGAATATGTCTAGATCCCAATATACCCAATGCCAGATAGCTGCTAAAAAGCACAAGCCAGAAAACACAATATGTGCTCCAGCCACACCTTCATAACTCCAATCCAGAATTGGTCAGATAGAATGACTATAATGGAACTAATTTATAACCATGTCCTTGGAATCTATTTTTTCTTCCAAGTATCCCTACCTCAAAGAGACAAAAAAGGGGTTTCCCATCGCTGTTCTCCAGGGTCCTAGGGGGGGTGTAGTATATTTGCTGGTGTTACGAATCATCCAATTCATTGATGGATTTCTATTTTATTTGGGTGATCCAGAGGGCTCATCCTTTGCCGTGCAATAAAAACTTTTTGAATGACCGGTCGAGATGGACTCAGCTAAAGAAAAAGCTTTTACTGCAGCCCGATATGCTTTTCCCTTCCAAATATTTCTACGAATTTTTTTTCTGGATTTAGAAGTACGCTTCTTTGGAACTGCCATAATGAATAATGGTTTGAATTCATCTATCTAGTTCGATGTGAAGGACATCTATGTATTTAATATGATATAGTTCTTTCTGAAGGAAGGGAACTTTAATAAAGTTCCAACTCCCCAGTTTAATTATTTAAATTTTGAATATGTAATATTCACCTTCTTTTGCAGAATTTGTTCCCATCCATTTTTACAAATGGATAAAATCTACAAACCAAATTTGTATTTGCGCCGTGTCGTTCTTCTAGAACGCATCTCATAAATGATCATTTCATCTTTGAAAGAGTTCTAGCTAGTTAGCTATCAGATTATCCCCCTAACTTTTGCATTTTTCAAGCGGGAATGTCCCGGATTAGTAGTAGATCTATGACACAAATCAATAACACTTAATTGATTCATTTTTTTCTCAATCTGCCCATCATCATGATCCTAATTATGATGTGGAGTGGTAGAAATAAAAAATAAAACCAATTTTGAAGTTGTTAACTTTTGGTTTCAATTCTTGCGTATGTACTCATTATTGAGTTTTGGATGGAAAGCAAATATGTAATTTGAACAAATTACATCAAATAACATCCTGGGATATATAATAACAAAAGTAGTCTCCCAAATTGGTTTAATTTTTGTTAAGCTTCATTAGAAATACTACTATTCATTTGCAGTATAAGAAGTTTCAAAGAAACTAAAATATCTCTAGCGCTTTAGTTCCTAAAACTAGATGATAAGAAATCATTCATAAAAAAAAGGTAGGTGTACTTGTACACAACTCTCTCTCTATATCTGAATACCCAGACTGAAAACTAGGAACTAGAGTTCTTTGTTGTTCATCTGAGAAATATTTGATTAGTATTGATCGGTGCAAATCTGGTATTTGCAGAAAAAAGGTTAAAAGAAAAGTAAAAGGAATATGAAATGGATGGGATCCATATTCTATCGTTCCTCTTGGTTCGATAGCCTCTTCCTCTTCTATTTATTTGATTCTCTTTAGGATCTAGTGGATTGGAAACCCATAATGGGAATATAAAAATTTATAATAATGATTTGATCTTCCTATGGAATTTCAATAGGTTAGGTTCACTTCTTATTTTCTACTTATTTTGATACAAAATAATTTAGATACAAACAATGAGAATACTTTATCAATTTCTAAGTAGGTATCCATAAAATTGTATGTCCTATATCCTAAAATTAGGAAGATCAAGAAAACTATACCTAATCCTATACTATTGCTCATCCTATAGTAGAAATATGAAGAAGAATGAGTATTAATAATGCTATAGATAGAATTTTAGTGTCTCTCATTGGTATTTGTATTCTATTCCATTAGAAAAAATGTTGAATCTAACACCTATCATGATGGGTCAGTTTTTATTTTTCAGTGGATAATAGTTGATTAAGACAAAAAAACTATGAGAGATAATTCAAATGGCCAATTCCATCTATATAATTATAAAATAGATTGGGCCATATTTTTCCAATTCATGGGGATATGTTAAACTCAACACTATAGGTTTTTCTTTCTTCATTTTCATTTTTATCTTCTTCTTCATCTAATTCAAACATTTTGGCTAGTATTGCATCTTCATTGTACATCATCAAGATACTATTTTTTTTTCTTTCCAAGTAGAATTTTTTTTGGCATTAAATTTTTCCAAAAATATTTATTTTCCAATTCCCCCCTTGTGTTTCCCCCCCCAATTCTTGAATGGCTTCTTCAACCAATTCAAAAGGTTGTATGAGTACGTCTTTTTCAAAAATTTCTTCGTTGAACCTTTTAGAGAATATAGGATTTGGGACTCTTGTAGTTTTGGATATTCTAGAACTATGATAATCTCTGGAATGGGTTAGCACTTTTGGGAAAAAATATTCTTTGGAGAGTACAGTACGATGAAAGTTATAAGTTACATTCGAGGGAGTTATTATCTATCATTGGCCTCTATGGTAAAATTAGTTGAGGCATGTATTCACAACAGATGCCCAAGTGATTATATGTATCATTATCAAGACGGGAATTGGTTGAGTTATCCACTTTTTCACCCAGTCATCATAAGTATTTCTATTTTGCATGGTTTGATTATCGGTTCAAATTATTTGTTTTAAAATAAATAGGAGTAGGTAGCTATCATAGTTACCTGTCTGCAATTCTGCTACTATATTAAGATTAAGATTGTAGGTAATAAATCAGAAGTATCCCGCTAAAAAAAGAAAAAAGACGAATATGAAAAAACATTCCAGTTCAATTGTTGTTGGATGTACAAATTTGTTATTCATTCATTGAATGATAAATTACTACAAGTGAAGGAGATGTACGATTGAAACGACGGAAGATCCAATATTTGAAAATTGTATCTAAGATGACTGGAAATGTTGAAACAAGACCAGATATTATTCGTTCGTTATGGGAAAATCCATAATTTTCGAAAATCAAATCGATCATCAGTTCCCAACCATGGGGCGAATGAAACCCAATACATAGATCGGTTACTAAAAGAATAGTAAAAGCTTTGATTGTATCGCCCAAGCTATAGAAGAATTCTTGCATCCAAGAATTAAGAACAATAATTTTATTCCAGGTACTCTCATGGGTGGATTGATATGGGATAGTCCCAAGAGTTGAGAGTAAAAAGGAAATTATAATTGAAATTCTCATCAATATCTCAAGGGTAAAAATAAACCCTTCATGTAGGTGCATTCCATATGTGTATATTTGTTTGAATGCACCATTGGGCAAGGAGGTTGCTATTAAAGCAAAAGATCCATCCTTCGTAGGAGGGTGATAACATTGTAGTTATCCTAAAGCCTTCTACTTAAGGAAAAAATTTATTGTATATATTGTTGTTTACATATTAATTGGGCAGGGATGACTTAGCAAGAACCCTTATGTGGAATTGTTTGATATCGATGTTAATGGTAAATATTAACATTCAATAGTAATTAAATTTAATAGATGAGTAATTGATTTAATTATTATTCTAATCTGGGTAGCATTAGGAATAAATAAATTAATGTTAAGGGAGTGAATTAACTAGTGCTAGTTCTAAGAGCATTTTTTAAATTAATGCAAGCAATAATAAACCTTGAATACATTTGATAAAGTATAAGGTTTATATTACAATATCAAAATTTGGAAAGTTAGCAAGTGGAAATATTTGGAATTCAACATAATCTTCAAAGCATTTATTTTTTAGTAACGTAAAGGTATGGTTAAGGAGGCCATGCTCAACTTTTGACCTCCCTGGTTTCTTTGGAAAATCTGTTTGAATCCATACCTTTCCAAGTTTTGGGAGGCTAGCAAAGGAGCTGGGAGAAGGTTTGCAAGGTGATAAATTGAGGAAGAGAGAAGAATTACTCAAGTGGAGGTAATTATTTAGCTATTTTTTCCTTAATGTAGTGGGAAAATATCTTATGCTTTCCTTGAATCACACTTGTGCTATGTTATGGTTTATGGTTTGATTGCTTGATGTTGTTTTGCTTTTGATTTATTTTCATCATTATTGTTGTTAGTTTGGGCTTGGGAATAGATCTAGCTAGGTTGGTAGCTCTTTTTGTGTTATCTTGCTATGTTTCTAAGATCAATGTAAGGGCATTGTGGTTTAGGGTTAGTTGGTAGGTCTGAGTCTATTGATGTTTATAAGTTTTCTAGTTGTTTACATTGAGCTCTTATTGGAAGCCATGTTGGAGGTTTAGTGCAGTGAATATTTACCTCTATGTTTTCATATTGTTGGGTTGATTTCCTAATTGGATGTATTTTTTAACCTCTTTGGTGTTAACATTTGGTCTTAAGCATTGTTTATTTGTGTTTTAGTGGTATAAAAATCATCTTGGGATGTTCATTGTCCTCTATTATTTTCACCCAACTTAGTCAATAGAGAAAAACACTTCATGCTTGTAAAATCTTGTGGTGGATGTTAAATATCAAAATCATTATATGCTTTTGATTTTTTCTTAAGTTGTCTAGGTTTAACGGTTGTTTATTTTTGGTTGTGTTGAGTTTCTTCAGTTGGTTAGTAGAGATAGCCTAAGATGTCTTTCACTATTGTTGTAGTTTTTTCTTTGGTATTCAAGTTAGCCATAGCATAGATTATACATTTTCTTGGGTAGTTTGTGTTTCATGTGCGTGTTGTTGTAGCATATTTTGATTGCTATTTATCTTTACTTTTTTGTAATAATATAAATAGAATTATTAATATGTTGATATGTTATATCAAATGTAAATAATATCCATGCAAATATAGTCTCTTAAGTATTAGAGATGACGTGATTATTTTATATTGAAGGTATTGCTTTATTACCTTTTAATTGAATAAGATAAATGTGATTTTTATATTGTTATATATATATATTTTTGAATTTACATGGTGGAATCGGTAGCCGCCACGAATCCGAGCAGGTTGTCTAGCTTTTTATGGCCACCACAGTATTCTGCGTTGTCCACCATTCTCCACACAGATCTTCGCGCAGTCCGCCCCTATAACCACCATGCCATAATCATTTTAAACCTTTTACGTTGCTGAAAGCACTAGGAAAGGGACAAGCATTCAGTCTGGCAAGGCCCGAGATTTGAACCTTGGACCTCCGCCCCCTTATGGGGTTTGGATGAACCAATTAGTCTACACCTCGGACCTAACTATATGTTTTTATATTGTTATATTAATTTGTAAATATTTAACAATTGATTAAGTTTTAGGGAATGATGTGATTTTTGGTTTATTAGTTGTGGAATAAACCCATATTGGATAATTGCCATGTTAAGTATACTAGGTTGCATTTTATAGTTTCTTAGGAAGAGCTATAATTATTATTTTTAAGGATTTTTTCTTTATGGATATTGATTAATTAAGGTGATGTTAATTAATCAATAATATGAATTTGTGTAATAGTAAAATAGTTTTCAATGCTTGAATGAATGAAAATATGGATGAGGCTTAGGTAGCTAAGAAAAAATTTAATTGGAAGAAGTATGAGATTCTCTCAATATGTTGCATGAGAATGTTTTTGCATAATGCATGTTTGCATGATTGCATGTTTTCTTAGTGCATGTTAGGCTTGCATAAGCAATTCAAGAGTTGTTATGATCTCTAAATTTGTATTCAAGTTTGTAAGAAAATATTTAGTAAAGGAGGACCTTGAAAGAAAATATGGAACTAAGGACCATTGATGCTGATATGTAATAATGATATTAAAGAGAAACATACTTGAAAAGCATTTATATTGAATATTTTGTTGAAGGAAAGGATGTTTTATAAATATACTCTTTACACTATTTCAAGAATTGTTCAAGAATGAGATATTACAAGTTGTTATTCTTTTATGTAAGTTCTTGGAATAGTTGGTTATAAGCATAATGGAAGGAATATGCTATTGATAAAATGATAAAACCTAATTCATAGATATGGTTATATTTCCTTTAGATGTTGTTTTATTCCTTTTATCATTCATTAAAAAATGCTAAATGCTAGTTTTATGATTAGAAAAGCTTTTAAATTCCTAGTCTTTAGATTGTGTTATGTTGAATTCAGTTATGATTTAATATAGCACTTTATTCCTTTTGGGAGAGAATTTTATTTCTTTTATTTAAATATTTATGCTATGGAGATTTTGGGGCATTAATCTAGAGCTATATTAGAAAACCATTGAATCAAGATGTATCCAAGCCTAAGAGAAGTTGGGATGATGCAACAACCAAGTATTGTGAATCTAGGAGGAGTTGCAGTGATGCAATAACTAGATTTTTATGAATGATACACCTTGAATGATGAGGCTTGGGTGTTCCCAAAGCAGTGAGGCTTTTGGGTAGTCCTAACCAGTGAGGCTTGGATGTATTCCTAGTAGTTATGTCTAGGAATCTATATAGTGGATTGGACCATCGAATCATTCATAAGGTAGTATAGTGGTGGCATCTTGAACAATGAGGATCGGTTGACCATGCTCATTACCAAGTCTATGGTAATGACCTTAGTTAGCCCAAAAAGGTGCAATTAGCTAAGAATTAAGGCATCATGCCAAAATACTCCTATATAGATAGACTTATGTAGGGTTAGAAAAAGGCACCCCCATTTAAGTGTTATGGGCCTCTAATGATAATACCTACATTGTGGTCAAGTTAGCCTATACTTATGAGGGTGTAGAAAAAGTGGAGGGACTATTGATGGTATCTTTCTAAATGATAAGGTTTAGAAATATGAAGCCCAAAAGTATGGGATGTTGGTCAATATTATCCACTTGAGTGTCATATACAGTAATAATAAAATTAAAATGTGGTTATGCCTTGTGATGCTAAAAAATATTGGGACTTTATGATTTATCCTTATGAAAATAAAAAAATATTTCTCTCCCTTGGGTCAAGTTGGTGGGTTGTTATAGTTGGTATCAAAGCCTAGGTCGTAGGACTAGAAGCTTCCATGGAGAGAACCTAGATTGAGCCTTGACTTGATGTGCTACTTTGGGGAGGCTTACTTTTCTAGGGATCTTAAGTTGATTTGCAACAATGTGGGTATTGCACATCATCTTGACAATTTAGACCAGGAAGTAAAAATCCTAGAACATACTTCTTATTGGTGATGGAACCTTGCAGCGAGGCAAGTGTTACCATGATTATTATTAGGTTAGTGATAATGGTCTTACCAGATATGGCATCTTATGTGACTATGATCATTATCAGGTGAGTTATAATGGTCTAAGTTAGTTTATGGGGAGATGAAACTAACTAATATTAAGTACAATTATGGAGAAAATTGTAACTTATCCAACTAATTTTTGTGGATAGGATATGGCACCTATTTTAAGAGGATGATCATCCAAGAAGGTGGGGTCAGCTACATAGGAGGAAGTTGCAACTCATCCTCAAAAGAAATCTAGAAAAATAATGGACTCCAATAAGATGTATGGAAGAACAATGGATTCGAACAAGAAATCTAGAAGAACAATGGACTCCAGTAAGAAGTCTAGAAGAACAATGGACTCTAGCAAGAAAACTGGAAGAACAATAGACTCTAGTTAGAGGGTGGAAACCCTTTCTTCTATAGTTAATTTGATTCAAGAGTATATGGAGTAACAATTAAAAATATTGGTTAATCGAAAGACCAATAATAGGGATTTAGAGGGTACATAGGAAGAGAATCTTACTAGAGAAGTAGATGAGGGCAAAGCTCAAATTTAGGTTGATATTTACAAGGATATTAACAATGTTAAGGTATCTAAATTTAATGGAAGAGAAGGGGTGATGCAATAGAGTCTTGGCTGAATAATTTGGGAACTTATTTTTCCATGAAGAATTACTCATCCAAAATCCAAATTATTTGGGAAACCCTTCATCTTCAGGATGTATCCTTGGAATGGTGGAACATATTCAAGGTTTCCATAGGAATCTAAGCAATGGACCTTAAATGGGATAGTTTTGTAAGGGTATTTAAGAAGATATTCCTATAGGATCAATTCTATGTAGAGAAGTTTGAGGAGTTTTAACAACCCAAAAATAAAAACCTATATTTTTTTTAATAGAGCACTTACAAACAAAAGTTCACAAGGGATACATCCTTAATTTATTTATCTCATCATACAAGGATTCACCACATTTGAGGTCCAAGTAACTATAGATAACACTTAGTGGATAAGAATGACCAACTCTCATGTTTTTGGGTTCACCTTACTAAACCTACTTATTTATAAGGACACCATTAAATGGTGCTCCCGCATTTCCCATACCATCCATGGCATAGGACCATGTGGCCATGGTATAGATATTATCCTTTAAACCTACATTCTTAAAGGGGGACACATATTCCCTAACCTGAATCGAAGTCCACTAGGTAGGTTGATAAGAAAAGAGCCTTGGTGCTTAGTTACCATACCTCCATGGGCTAACTAAGATCATTGCCACTTTGAGAACAACTAACATAATCATACGATCCTACATGATTGAGGGATCACCATTGCTATCTTGTGAATTTTTTTCTCAAAATTCAAATGGGATACACCTGATCCTACACAATTTAGGTGTGATAATTCACAAGTACCCTAGCTATTGTATTCATACAACTCCTATTAGGGTCATGAGTTCCTAGCTATTGCATTCATGCAACTCCTTCTAGGACTTATATCTACCTAGGTGTTGCATTCACACAACCCCTCCTAGAATTGGTCTTTATGGCTTACTAGAGGAACATTCCTACCCACCCTAAGGATAGATAAACATTGTAGCATTTATCATATATTAAGCATGATATAAACTATCAAAAGAAATGCTAGATGATATAATCTAGGAGCTCCTCTTAACCAAAAGCCACATCTATTCATTGATATAAAGAATTAAGTAAAAGCTACCTAAAACATGATAGAATTTAAACCACATTACTTATTTCCAATGCTTAATAAAAGGCTACAAGGAAAAATCTATTAATTAAGATAAAGGAGCTAAAGAGATTAACCATGAATATATTTCCATAATCAAACCACCTCTAAGCTAAAAAATGACATAATATTGCTTAACCAAATACATCATTGCTCGAGTTTTAAATAAAACAAATGTTCATGAAGACTAAATTTTAGTGTGGTTAAAATAGGAAATAATTTGGGTGAGGGAAGAAAGTAGAGAGGGGAGGGCTCTGGTCCCTCCCCTGCTCCCCCTCCCATGGCTCTTGGTTCCTGCCCAGTTCCTGGCTCAACCAAGGTCATCCCTCCCGGGGAGTGGTTGTTTGCAGATGATCTCCTGGGGGAGATCTTTCTCCACTATCTGTGCCCCTCCCGGCCGACTAGGGTTTCCTTGGTTGTTTTTTTGGACTGGTGCTTCCCAAGGATCCTTGTTTGGTTGGGGATCCCTTCCCTTTTTCCCTCAGGCTTCCCCCTGGGGTTTTTTGCAGGTTATTCGCATGGATCTGGTCCCTTGCGTTTCGGTGCGATGGAGGTGATGGTTTAGGGTTTGGACAGCTTCCCCTTTTTCTTGTGAATCCTCGGTGGGCTCTGTGCTTGGACGGGATTCTTGGTCCCTGCTGCTGGGATCCTCTTCTGTTTTCTCAGGGCGGGTTCTTTGTGGTGCAACTCTTTGGTCACTTCCTGATGGGCTGGATCCTCTCTGTGCTGGCTGTCGGCTTCCTGCAGGATGGCTCTCGTTGAACGGAATGTTTTCCCGGTGGGCGGGATGGTTTCTCCACGGGCGGGATCCGCCAAATCCGCCAGTTTTCCCGCGAGGCGGGATCCTTTCTTTTTTGCTGGTTTCCCGGATGGCGGGATTTCCTCGTTGCTTCCCGCTATGCGGGACTCGTTTGTGGTGGTTTTGATCGCTTCCGCGAGGCGAGATTTTATTGTAACGGTTTTTCTTTGCTTCCTGCCGGGCGGGATCTTCTCGATGGTGGTTTTTGGCTACTCCCGCCGGGCGGATCTCCAAAACTACTTCCTTTCTTAATTGTCCGTTTCCCGCCGACGGGATTGTTTCATGCTTACTCTTACCGCTGGGCGGGATTTCTGTTTTGGTGTTCAGTTTCAAGGGATTGATGCCCTAGGCCTATTGCTTATGTAATCATGTTTTTTTAGGGGTTACGTTTTCTGTAATAGGCTTATACATAAAGCCAGGAGGCATGATGCAAGGCTGATTTTGTACATAAGGTTTTGGGATCCTCTATAAAAACCCTTTTTTAATCTACTATAATAATTACCAAAAAAAAAAAAAAAATACATCATTGCTCATGAAAAAAAGAAAACAAAATAATCCTTATTTATAGCAATAAATAAGTTTAACAAATATTTCAAGTAAATGCAAGCCTTTTCTTATTTACATCAATATTAATTTTGAAGAGCATTAAGAAAATTGTTGAAGAATGAAAAACTTCTTGTTATTCTATGAAATGGACCTTGCTTAAATAGCAAGTGCATACAATCTGATCCATCAGATCACAATAAACTGAGTTGATCTTAGCCACACAAAATTATCCTAGTAACAAATTAGGATATACTCTAACACCCCCCTTAAATGGTTGTAGTATATACTCTAAAACCCCCCCTTAAGTGGTACTAAGAAGTAGTGGAAAACAATAAAACCAAACAAGTGGTATATCCACAGATATGAGTCCTAACAACAAGACCTAATAAGGTACTCATGTACAATATATCATAAGAAAATTTGCTGGAGAGATGATGAAAAACCATTGCCATAAGAGAAAGAAGAAGAAATATGTGCAAGGAGGATGGAGTGGAAGATGTCCTCTTCAACCTCCCTTAGGAAAACTACCATCAAAAATGGCTTGCAAAAGATCCATGTGATGTCTCAAAAAGTAGAGATGCCTCGTCACCGAACTGAAAGTATTCCCACTCCAAGAAGATATAAGGAAAAACATGAAATCTAGTGCTTGTGACTATGAACAAGGCTACAAACCATGAAAAATATCACCAAAGGAAACCCCATTAACAAAAGTGTCTCACAAAAAAAAGAGTGTGAGGATAGGATGAAGAAATAAGCACCACAATTGCAAGGGTAGTCCAACATGACTTCAAAAGCACAAATATTGGTGTCCACCTATATGAACACAATGGGCTAATAACAATGTCCAAAAAATATGTGGACAAACAACCAATAAGGGGATAAAAACTCTTTAAAATAAAGTGTCTCACAAAAAGAGAGTGAGAAGATAGGATGGAGAAAGAACCACCACAATCACAAGGGTAGTCCAAAATGACTCCACAAGCATAAAAATGTGGTTTCCACCTATATGAAAACAATGGGCTGATAACAAGGTCCAAAACTTGTGGAAAAAAACTAAACAAGAAGATCAAAATTAAAAGGCACCAATGTAGCTGTCGAACGTGTCCTTATGGTGACCTCCTCATCCTACCGGAATGCATGGGTAACTAACCGCTGCATCCACCAGGTGCTATAGAGAAGGTGACTAGATACTAGGATCACATACAAATTCCTTGGCGTGTCGGGTTAAACCGAGAGTGCACTCCATGATACAAAATTTTTGAGCCTCAAAAATATATATGAACTACCTCAAAATGGAAATTGGACACCACCAATGTATCCGGCTCAAAAAAATCTTTCCAACGAGTATATATAAGGTATACTCCTGAAAATAGAGGTGCTCAAAAAAGGCAAAAAAAAGATGTTCCTCTAAGTGGGTGCAGCTCCGAGACTTCCCAAGTGGTCACCCATTCGAGTGGTACTCTAGGACAAAATGCTTAACTTGAAAGTTTTTAAGAGTTTTCCTACCAGAAAAGAGAACCTCCAATCTTGAAATTAAATATAAACAAATTCTCTTTTTAAAGAAGATATTCATTAGAAAGTTTGGGTCCTTGCATGTTTTGAAAAATGAAAAAAAAAAAAAATTCATGGTTGCTATTCTTTTCACATTTGCACCAGCCTTCTAGACAATCCTCTCCACCTAGGGGTGCAGTGCCACAACACCACACTGCCTGTGTTACCTACATACATCTGGAGAGCCGTAGAAACCCCTATGGAACTCCACTTGGAGTGAACGAATCACAACGCAACCCTCCAAAACCTAAACAAAAACACCGGTGGTCAAGAAGTCAAAAACTCAAACGAGGCTCACATATATGCAACATGGAATGCATTGGCTATTTTTTTTTATAGTAGCAGCATGGGCTATATTTTCTTTGGGCAACACAGGATGATGTTGACCTGCAAAATGCATCCCACACCGCATATTAGATGTAGTTAGCTTTCACAATGAAGTAACTTTATACTGCAGATTTCTTAGTATGGATGGTAGACAACATTGCAAGCTTGCACTAGATTTTTGGGTCATCAAGTATTGCGCACTATGTCCCACAAAATAGCAAATTGAGTAGCCTCCTCGATGTCAAAACAAGGTTTGCTTAATGACAGAATGCTAGCAAAAAGGTACACAAAAAACTGTGCCTGCTTCACCGATTTGCCGTCCACCTCCAGCAGGCGTTGGATAATGTCGTCGCCCTTTCTGCAATATGACTGAGTGAAAAAGGTGGTAAATACTGCATAGAAGGGTTATACTCGAATCTCACAGGGACACGAACAAAGAATAGTCCAAAAAGAGGATGCAAAAAAATAAAATCAGCTAAATCGAGTTCCGCTTGGAAAAAATCTCCACCAAGCGAGCCATGCTACAGATTCCCTTGAACTATGGTAGAAAGACATGAACCAGGGAAAAAACTACTTCAGGAAATGTGTAGAAATGCTTAGATGGCATAGGAGCTCAGAGATATACATCACAAGCGTGGCTGGAAGAGGCTTGTGTTCACAGGGTGAGCAAAACACATTATCAATAGGACCAATATAATGCAAAATGATTGTATTACTACAAAAATACAACAAACAACAAATGGTTTTTCTATTCAAACATTCAAAGACAAGGGAATGGCGTACATTGTTCATATGTCCCATATCAAAGTCACTTATGATGGATCCTGTCATTGTATGTTCGGGGTAGAGCTATGAAAGGAGTTGCATAGAAGCCTAGATGAATTTAGGCCAGCACTGCTATCACGTCACTGGAATTGACATCCAAGATTCCACTATTATTACCAACTTGGTGCTTAGGATTACCATTTATAACTGGAGATCAATTTCATATCAAGCCCATTCAGATTTACGCACATCCTAGTTTTATTGTGCACTGTGACAATGTTTATCTACAACTAGAGATGAGCTAGGTTGAATGGCAAAAAAATAGGGACACATATCCCAATAACTCCAAATAATAACAAAGAGAGTGGTGAGAACCTCAAACCTCCGTAGTTGACATCAAAAAAATTTCATTGATCACCAAAAAAAAAAACAAAAAAAAAATAGTCAGTGCTACTGGTTCTGGATCCGTCCTCCATGCAGCAATGTTAGTTGCTACACATCTTATAAAGCCCTGGTAGCATTGTGGTGGTCCTTCTCTTCCACAAACTTGGAGAAGCAAAATAGGAGCTTCACAAAGTTTGGACCCCGCTCCCCCTGGCCGTAATCTTCTTCCCCATTGCTAACTGATCTTGGACGGAGAGCGACGATGCGGTTGGTCACCAGGTTTGGAATATTGCAACCCCACATCTTCGGATATCGTGATTCCATAATCTCACATATTGTGGATTAACTGGGCTAGACGTATTTAGTAGTCATTGAAAAAATAGAATGAGGAGAAAGCAAATCAATGGGAAAAACTGTTGGTACTGAAATACGTGGCGTTGAAATACCACAAACTGTACCATTCTTTTTTATTGTCATTCGATATCCAACATACCTATCTGGTCTTCAACAAAATTTGAGCAGAGGCCACACCACTCACACTTTCTCTGATTGCAAGTACAACTAAGTGCCACTCCACCACGTGAAGGAATTTCGTCTTCATGAGCTTATTTGCCCGCCATTGAATGCATACCAACTGTAGGTGTTCTAAGACTGTAAGATATAGGCGTGTATCCAGAGGTCTAGTTTTTTTTTAATTCACATACAACTCGAATGAAGCTTTAACTGACTGATAATTAATCCATCAAGGGGAGGGAAGCTTCATCTTTCGACTTCTCCCGGCATGTTGGATTCGATACAGAGCGAAAAATGAGCGGACCAGATGCTCTCTTCTTCCTACAAAATAATTTAAATCTGGGATCTTACTAGGCCACCAATGATTTCCATGACCTCTCAAAGGAGGAATCCATCAAGAGGGACACCCTCGTTTATAGATCTTACATTGGCCTTCATAGTTACCAGCTTTATCATTGATGAGATAAACACGTAGCAACAAAAAAAACTTTTGTTCTCCATGATTACGGCCAGGGGGAGCGGGGTCCAAACTTTGTGAAGCTCCTATTTTGCAACAAAAACTTTCGAGCAACAAAAACTTTTGTTCTTGCACAACATTGGGTAGATCAGGAGCAATGGTGCATCGGTGGTGGTGTCCGCATGGGGCACAACAAGAATATCCCGTCATGGTGCCCAGTGTGCAGGTTAATGTTTATGGCACTCTATGAGCTGAGGTGCCACTTTGGACGGAAGCACTTCGAGGGGGAGAAAAGGCATGGCTATCAAAAATGTAGCAAGTGATTTTACATCAAGGTCGATCTTAGGGACTATAAGAATCTCTATAAGGAGCCCATAGAATGCAGGTGTATGATGAAGTTCACCTTCAAAAGCAATCTTGTGGTGCACAAGAAGTGTATTCCAAGCTACACCCAGAACTGCTCGTTTGGTTGCATCATATCGGCAAGAACCTCTTTACAAAAAATATAAAACAAGCCTAAATTTTTAAACTGCACCAAGACTGATAGTGGAGGAATCCAATACAATAACCTCGTACATAATGGATCACACCAAAGCCAAGATATCCAACAGAAAAACAAACCCACTTGTGGAAGAAAAAAAACACACCCACGAAAAAATATTACAGCTATTTTTTCTATCAAACGTCTCATTTATGATCCATCAAAAGATGGAGAGCATACTCCCTTAGTTTTCTGAAAAAAATAGCCAAAGGAAAAAAAATTGATGGAACCCTCAAGCTCACATTTTAACTCACAAGGTAAGGAAAGCCCACTCTGATACCATGTTGAAGAATGAAAAAAATTTTGTTATTCTATAAAATGGACCTTGCTTAAATAGCAAGTGCATACAATCTGATCCATAAAATCATAACAAACTGAGATGATCTCAACTACACAAAATTATCCTAGTAACAACTTAGGATATACTCTAATAAAAACCACTATCAAGGATCTCCTGCTAATTAAGTCTCCACAACTTCTTTGATGGTAGAACCACCCACAACATGAGAGATTTACTTAGGGATTAAAACATATCTATATGTAATGCAACTAAATCATGCCAATATCCAATATGTAAATGACCATGCATAAAACATAAATAAACCAACCAAGTAGAATCTCATATTTCTCTAGATAATAATTCTTTAACTCACAAAGGTCTCCCGAATTATTATACATGCAATACAAACCATACAAGAGAATCCCATACTTCTCTTCCTTTAACTTACAAAAGTCTCAAGAATTACTATTTTATTTTCTCTTTCCAAACTAGAAAACAAGCAATACATTCAGCAAGAAGGGAATCCCATACTTCCCTTTATAATAATTATTTAACTCACAAAAGTCTTAAGAATTATTATTTAGATTTCTCTTTCAAAACCAGCTGAATTGGACATAAGAAATCTACTATAAATATTTCCAAAGCCTAGCTTAATAAAACATAAGAAACCAAAAGATTTATCTTAAGTACAAAACCTTCAATAAAAAAATTTCTTAACATAAATATTTATCGTCTACATTATTTACCAGAGCAAAGCCTACGCTAAAACATAAGATAATAATAAAAATATAAGCTTTAACTTAACAAAGAGCCATCAATATTCTTTGATGCTCCACTAAAGCATATAGTCCTTTATTTTCTCTATAAGGAAGAATAAAGCTTTAACTTGAACATAGAGCTAAAAACACTTTAAAACTCAAATCAAAATATAAGCCATCTATGAAGAATAGTAAAGCTTCAACATATACATAGAACCATCTACATTATTTTAAGCTCTAATTAAATGTATGAAGACATTATTTAATAAATCTTAAACATTAACATTCAAACTTGAGCATAAGAACAACTACGAATATTAACTAAACAAGCCATCAATTCTACCAAGCCAGAGAAGCAAAGGTAGCAGAAACACAAACAAAAGTAAGTGTTCGGTATTCAAAAGGTTATGAAAATTTGAGAGAAGACTCATGCCAAAACAAAGGAAATTCTATTAGTCCAAAGGATGACACCACCAACCTGAAGAAAGGATCAACACTCCCTTAATGCAAACCAAGGCATAAAAAAAAAGGTGCTCCACTTAGGTGAAATAAATAAAACACCAACACACAGGTGAAGGTAAAACATACCACTAGCACACGGGAAAAAAAATAACACCAAAACTTAGGTAAAATCAAAACAAACACTAGTATGTAAGCGAAGGTAAAATAAACCACCAACATGTAAAAAAAAACAATAACACCAAAAATCAGGTGAAAATAAAACAAACACCAACACTCGGGTGAGAAAAAGCAACACAACCCTATACCTTAACACAAGCTGTCAACCCAAATGATAATGACATGCAAACATCAACACATATCCCTATAGCAAAAGTAAAGAACATTGCATTACCTAAACAAACTAGCAAACTCTAACACAGGGAGAGAACATAAAATGAAGCATATGAACATGGGAAATGAACCAAGCACAAAACTAGCAATAAATTAAAGTGGATAAAAAAGGTAGAAGGGAGAAACAAAAAACAACAATGTTCTAAAGGAGATATAGGTAAACTTAAAATGGAACACCTAAACTGGAAGCTCCACTCACTTCCCAAGATGTCTCGAACAATGTTGTTTACCTCCAAGCTTCTCCTCTTTGCCTCAATTTTACCACTACCTCTCAGATGCTCATTATCCCCATTTTCATCCATCTTCCATTGGATTTAATAAAGGGCATCCATTTTTGCATGTAATAATGCAAAAAAAAACCTGAAGAGAATTACTAGCCACCATTTCATGCATGCTCGGGTAGTTTCATTATCCAAAGCTTTAATGAAATCAAAGCACTCCATAACATACAATGATCAACTTAATTGTCACATCACTCTTTAATTAGCATAATAGGTTACTTAACACACAAACATTCGATGGTAACCTATTATTATTATTATTATTATTAAATATAAAGAAACCATATAATATCTAATTTACTAAGGTATTAGGCTACCACTCAAATAGATTCAACAGTAATAATTTTCTAATAAAAACAAAACAAAACAACCTTTCATCAACAAGATAAAATATAGATACACAGGGTATTATATCAATATCCTACACCATTGTTTTATCCTCAAGAGGTAGGTCTCTCTTTAAGATAGTACAATGCTATCAATAACCCCATTGAAGAGGCTCATTGCAAAAGCAACGTCCCAGCCCAATGGTGTGGATATAAAAAAAAATAGTATGATATGCATTTATGTGAACAATAATTTTCCATGTTACTCTAAGTTATCTATGAATAAGCCATCATCATCACTTCCACAACATATCTCTCACTATAGGTGGTTTATCCGTATATTCCCACTAGAGAGAGGTACATGATTTTGCATCCATAAATGCATTAGTAGTACCATATTCTATTCCTAAAATAATGAACTTATATAGACATCAAAGTGTAAAGCATGCCATTAATCATTCATATCAACATAGTTTATTTTTCATAACGAGTTCTTCCAAGTAGAGGTGTTACATACTCCCCTCCTTGGACTAAACACAATCCTCTATGTTTCCTAAAAAAAGTATCATATATAAATTTATTCAAATAAAAATGGAAATTATTATCTCATCTTATCAACATTTTTCCATGTAGCACACTTCTCAGAATATTCATTCCACTAGACCTTACACTAATCTAGGGTTTGTTTCCTTAGCACCTTGGAATTAAGCCCTAGAATATTAATTGGTTGCACCTCAATAGCTACAAGATATATCATCTACAATTTAGAAATATTCCACACATGAGTACAATCAACAACATACTTCCTAAGCAAGGATATGTGGAAAGTGTCATGGATCTTTGATAGATTGGGTGATAAAGTGAGCCAATAGGCTACTTGGCTAATATTCCCAACGATATCAAAGGGCCCAAAAAATCAAGGATTCAATTTTGTTGACTTGATGGCACTTTTCATGGGATTAACCCTTAAGAAGACTTTGTCTCCTATAGCGAATTATCTTGGTGATATTTTCAGATTTGCATATCTCTTTTGACAATCAACCGCTTCCTTGAGCCTAAGCTGGATCACTCTAAGATGATCCTCCATCTCCCAAATAGTGTTTGGTCCAATCATAACCTAGTCCTCTAGATTATACAAGGCTTCAAATAAGACCATCCTTAACAATGTATGGTATCCATTATTATATGTAAACTCCACGAGATGCAATAAGTATTCCCATTTTGACTTTGATCAATGCAATACATGCATAACATATCTTCCAAAACCTAGTTTACCCTCTTAGTCTAACCTTTTTTATAGGGTGATATGCAAAACTAATGTTTATCTTAGTGCCCACTACACGATGTAGAGCCTGCCAAAATCCTGATATGAATCTATAATCTCTATTAGATATGATTACCTCAAAAAACCCATGTAATATAAAAACTTCTTTGGCAAACTTATGTGCCACAATTGGTGGATGATCCTTGATGTTCCTTCATATAAAGTGTGCAACCTTGGTCAAATTATCAACCACGACCAATATAACATCATTTTGGAACCTATTTTTAGGTAATCCCATAGTAAAATCCATAGAGATTACCTACCATTTGTCATAGGTATCTCATGTGGGTATAGTTTTCTAGCTATGTGATGTTGTTTTGCCTTCACTTCTAGTATTCCAAACATATTGATATGAATTTGATAATATCTTGCTTCATCCAAGCCCAATAGAAGATATTTTTCATATTTTCTCTCATTTTTGACCCTCCCGAATGAGTGGAATAGGGAGAATTATATACCTCTTTTATGATCACTCTCATTAAGTCATCAATTTTAGGTATGACTACCTGATCTTTAAATCATAAAAGCCTATATTTTATGTTGAAACCCTTGCTTTATGTAGAAGTTCCTTCTATTTTATCCTAAATTTCTAGGCAAGATGGATCTATAGTTATATTTCCTTGACTCTATCCATAAAATCTATATGGCTCCAAGTTAAGGTGATTATGTGTCTTCTCATGCTCAAGGCATCTACAACCTTATTTCCCTTCCCTTTGATATATTCAATGGAATATTCCACTAAGAACTCTACCCATATTCTCTTTCTTGCATTCAAAATAGTTTGGGTAAATGTATACCTTAAACTTTGATGGTCTATCCTTAGCTCAAAAGGTCTGGCCAAAAAATAGTGTCTCTAAACCTTTAGGGCATGCACAACTACTACCAATTCTAGATCATGAGTGGCATAATTTACCTTGTGCTTCTCAAGTTTTCTAGTATCATATACCATTATGGCTTCTTATTAAGATATAAATCCACTCAAAACTTCTAGAGAAGCATCTATACACATGTTGAACTTTCCAAGAGGATCTAGAATCTTTAGAATTGGTATCATTGTCAACTTATTTTTTAGAGTCTTAAATACAACCTCATATCCATCCATTTGAACTTTGTTCCCTTTTTCTAAAGGTTGGTGATTGGATAGGCACTCTTAGAATAATTTCAAAATCCTAGCTTAATAAAACATAAGAAAATAAAATATTTCTCTTAAGTACAAAAAATTCAATAGAAATTTTTCTTAACATAAATATTTATCATCTACATTCTTTACAAGAGCAAAGCATACACTATAACATAAGCTCATAATAAAAAACAAGATTTAACTTAACAAAAAGTGAGATTATACGCCAGCGCCTAGCGAACGAAATACTTTGCTATATCGGCCATGGATGAGCCGACAATTCGCTCACCTAGACAGATACAACCCTTATTTTTAAGATAGAGATGTACCCTCATCCGCTCACCTTTGTCTTAAAGATGAGGAAAAGGAAGGCTCTAGTCATCCTACTTTTTATCATGGATATTGCTCCATGCAAGCATGTTGTGCTTTTGCACCATCTTACTATGAAGACTTAACCTTTAAACCTGAACACCAGGTTAGCGTACCTTCCATCGATCATGGAAAATAGGTAGCCAACCTTATTGGACCCGTAGAACAAGTAAAGTTCCTTCACATTGATGCAAGGGCTCGTAGGCCTCACATGGTCGATTCCCTACCTAGACCAAACACAAACTAACTATGATTGGATAGGTTGAAAAATAACCAAGAGCACCTAGATCAGTACAAATTAGAGCAACACAAGATGCATCAACAATGGTTGCATTAGCAATGTCTGCACCAAGAAATATCATAAAATGAAGTGCATGAGGAAGTTCCTACACCTAGAACCTATTGGTAGGAAACCTACCAAAGGTGTGTGGAGAAACACCATGACCTACCTCCTAGGCCTAATCATGCTCCTCATGTTCCCTTACAAATTTATAGGTCTCAACAACAACAAGATCGCCAGCCCGAGTACGAAGTTTACGAAGACCTACAACTAGAGTATCAGGACCCAGGGTATCTTGAGATACTCTAAAAGGACATAGATGACGATTATGTTCAACCATATTGTTCTAACAAAAACCTTCTACCTCCTCCTCCATGAGCACCAATAAAATAAAGTGAGATAATCTCATCTCAAGCATACAAGGTGCTCACAGAACGCATAAAATCATTGGAAAAATAAGGGATGGCTATCAAAATCCTACGTTGCTTCAATTGTGCAACCAACCGCTCCATCCTTTAGTACCATGCCCTCCATATCTTGAGCATTTTTAAATGCCAATATTGGATAAATTCAAAGGGGATGAGGATGCACAAGATCAAGTAACTAGCTTCATGAACCGTTGTTTCCAAATGTAAGAGGATGATGCCTTGTTATTAAGGACTTTCTTGATAACACTCTCTAGCCCAGCCTTAGAGTGGTACAATCACTTATCAAAGTATAACATCTATAGATTTGATAAGCTCACAAATACCTTAGAAAATTTATCATTCAACATCAAGAAGGCCAATACAACTGACTTGTCTAATCTTAGACAATTTGATGATGAGATAGTCATCGACTATGGCAATAGATGGAGGAAGGTGATGTACAAGTTGCCTTTCACTCTACCTATAATTGAATTAACTTGAATGTTTATGAGAATTTTTTCAAAGTAAATTTTGCTTCTCCTATAATTATAATAGTATTCTACATTCAAGGAGGCTTTGGCATTGGCTAAAGTTATAGAAGACATCAAAGTCCAAGAAGGGAACATTAAACTCCAAAAGGAGTGGAACAAAAACCCTAGAGGTAACCAAATGCAATAAATATCAGCTTTGTTCAATCAAGTTTTCCTAAGTGTTCCTAGGCTTGAAATGCAAGAAGCACCATGATAACCTAATTATTAGGCTCAACCCCCTCCCACACAATACACCAGTAAAAACAAGTAAAATCAAGCATAAAACCAACACCATATATAGCACACTTACACACCATTGCATGAGCCTTTTCCACCACTCTTCAATTTTTTATGTGAGGTGAATGCTATTACTCTACCTAATATTCTCTCCCTTGACCCTAACCACCCAAAATATAAGGAATATAAATAGGATATGTACTACATATATCATATATAGAACAACCATGATATCCAAACCTATTATGCATTCAAGAATATAGTACACGACATGTTGGATAGAAAGCAATTACAAATTAACAATCCTCTTACCCCAACCAACAGATGGGTATCTTTAAATATCCCTTTCCTGCACATGAGGTCAAGGATGATTAAGTAAGACAAGTAAATGATATCCATACAACCCCACCTGATTAGGGGTTCATTGGAATGATTAACATTGTGATGAGCAATCCAAGATACAATCAAGTTGCATCACCTATAACTCTTATTAACATTCCTTCTATTTTACAGTCCTTGCTGACTCAAAACCCTTTTCAAGGTCCACCGCCTTAGCCAATGGTGACAATAAGAAGTAGGCTTACTCAAAGCCTACGTACAACATAAACCAAAATGTCCATCTATGAGAGCTCATACAGTAGTCGCAAAGACATCATGAGGCTCTACTGGAGATTTTTAGATCAATTGAGTTATAGCCCCATGATACTAATATTTTTACCAAATTTGTGGGGCATATTCATATATTTAAGGATCCTATTATAACCTTCTAATATCATGAGATAAAACCAGTACCTACCAACATAGTTGATCCTCCATTTCACATCATTGTGTGCATAAATAGGATTCCTTATAAGTGGGTGTTGATTGACACAGATTCCTCAATAAACATCATTACCATAGACATGATTAATCATATTAGTCTTCAATCATCACATATCATGACATACACCTTCACTTTGAGAGGATTCAACGATGCACTTTTCTCTATAGTCGACACCATAGTCCTTCCCATACAATTTGGACTAAAAAAAATTCTAGTATTATACCACATCATAGAAGGTGTGATGCAATACAACATATTGTATAGATGACTCTGGATCAGAAACATGAGATACATTCCATCTATACTACACTAGTGTATCAAGTATGTCCATGAGGCATAAGTTCATGTAGTTCCTTTAGACTATGAACTATTTAAATACATCAACCTAGTTAGTAATCCACAAGAATTAGTATTACCTTTTACACATCTACACATTTAGTCTAATTGCGATATTAAGAGTCTAGAAATTTTATCAAAAACATCACCTCCATCCCTTGATCCATCCACATCATCACCTCCATATCAGTCCTCATATTTGGCCTCATCTGACATCCCTTCCTCATCATTGAGTCCATTGAGTGAGAAGGAATTGAAAGCACCAATCAAGGAAAATAAATTGTTTATCCTCACTGTCTCCACAACAGAGATTCCAATTCCCATAGAGGAAGAAAAATTATCTGCTACAATAGATGAACCACCTCACACTGCACCTCTTCCACATCCATATTCTCCATTACCCTCACCACAAGTCATAATCCACCTATCTAACCCTAGTCTCGCTAAGTACTTGGTACACAATATTATATTTACACCACTCATCGAGTCTTCTCAAGATATGGGTAGACCTCATGTGCCATATTTATCCATTGGTATCATTGTACCCTTGGGGGTCCCCCTTATTAAAATACATTTTATTTATGGGGGCTTTGATGATTGTATAAATCATTTTCCCATGATAAAACACAAGGATGAACCTTTATCGAGAAACATCGGGTATATGTCAAACCCATAGTTCACCTTGTGATACTTCTATCATTGACAATGGTATAACAATGGACTAGGATGATATGACAAAGGTATCCATACACCCTTCTAGCTGCAATACCAGCTTCCAATAGTTATTTCAACTTAGGGTATTCCATACGCATGCCAGATGAACTCCATGTAGATTCACTCTAATGCCTGACCCTAGGATTCGATGAGGAAATTGATGAGAATGAGTATACTAACCCAAGCTATTCTCATCTATTGAGAGATCATCTCCTCGTCAAGATAGTTTCTAAATTCTACTAAATATTTAACTTCTTTGAATGAGACATTATAAGAGAATGAGGACAAGACACAACAAGCATACCTTGGTCCTCACCATGATTAACAACCTCCTAATTTTATCAGTGAGGCATTAGATGAAATTCACTTACCTCGGCCCTCACCATATGCGATAGCCTCCTAACCTAGTCAGCAAGACACCTGAAGAATACAAGGACAAAATCAAACTTGTGTATCTAAGTCCTTGTCACTTTTAGCTAAATAACAAATGATCAAATAGAATTTGATCTCATAAACTTGGATGAGCTCTATCATAGAGCTTTTACTCCATGATAGCCTATCTAAAGGGATCTTATACCTCTATAAGAACCTATAATTTTGGATCCTCCTAGGCCACACCCATTCATTCCATTACTTCCTCAACCACCACCAACATATCTAGAACCTCTCATATTTGATAGTCCTTCTCCACCCACTAATGGAAACTACCCATTTATCAACATGATTTCCATAGATTTAATTATGCCCCTTCGTAATCTTAGAAACCCCTCAAAATATTTGCACCTCAATCCTAAGGTCATCAATTTTGATCATGCCACATCATCGCCATCACTGGAATATTTCTTTCCTTGTGAGGAAAAGCTACAACATTTCATTTATCGTAAGGGCCATCCAAAGATGTCTATCAAGTTGAGGAAAAACTAGATGTGATCAATTCTCCAAACTTGACTGATGACATCCACCTGATCCCTAAACCTCATCAGCTTGAGGAGGGATCTCATATGTCCATAGAGGAGACCATTTATGTTAACATTAGCAATGATCTTAAGGCTCCAAAAAACATAAATTTGGGATAAAGCTTATCCCTATAAGAGCAAACCATTTATACATCTCTATTGACAAAGAAGAAAGAAAATTTTGCTTTGTCATACAAGGACATATTGGGTCTTGACCCAAAATTGGTCACACATAATATTACACTCAACCCAAACATAAAATCGATCAAGAAAAAACTTTGCAAGATGCATCCAACAATCACCTTGATGGTAAAATATGAATTACAAAAATTTTTGGATGCAAAATTCATCCAACCTATAGATTATCCTCCATGGGTTTCCAACATGGTACCCATAGGAAAACTATATGGGAGGATTTGCATATGTATAAACTTTCAAGATCTTAATAAAGTGACTCCCAAGGATGAATTCCCCCTTCCTAGAATTGATGTGTTAGTTGACGCCACTGCAGGTCATGAGATGTTGTCCATCATGGATGGTTTTTTAGGCTATAATCAAATTTGGATCAAACCCGAGGATCAACCAAAGATAGCCTTTACCACTCCTTAGGGAACCTTCTCCTAAAGGTAATGTCATTTGGCCTTAAAAATGTAACCTATCAACGGGCCATGACGTATATTTTTCATGAATACATGCATAAAATCCTTGAGGATTATATAGATGATTTGCTAACCAAATATCTATTGCATCATGAGCATGTTGACGTGCTTAGGAAGGTCTTCAATCACCTCATCGAGCACAGTGTCAGACTTAATCCTAAAAAGTGTGTCTTTAGATTCACATCTAGAAAAAATTTGGGCTTTATAGTCTCAAAATGAGGGACTGAGGTTGATCCTACCAAGGTCAAAGGAATACTTGACATGCCCTCCCTACTAACCTTAAGCATATTTGCATCTTGTAAGGAAAAGTAGCATCTATCCGATGCTTCATAGCACAAATATCGGATAAATGTTGCCCAATAAATCGATTGCTACAAAAGGGGATCCCATTTCACTGGGATGAGGAGTGCCAAAAATCCTTCGATGAGATCAAGCAATACCTAGCATCATCACTAGTCTTGGCTCCACCTTGACTAGGTGTGTCATTCCTATTATACATTTCAATCATTGAATTTGCCTTAGGGACCATGTTGGCCCAAAAGAATGAGGTAAATAAGGAACATGCTATATATTATATTAGTCATACCTTGGTGAGCTACAAGCTCAAATATGCATATGTTGAGAAGCTTTGCCTAGTAGTGGTATTCACCACAAAGAAGCTTTAGAATTATATGTTAAATCATACAACGTATGTCATTTCCAAAGAGAATCCTTTGTGGTACATGATGAGTCACATGTATCATAACACTTGTACTACTTAATGGATTATGTTACTGACTGAATTTGACCTTGAGTTTATAAGTTAAAAATCCATTAAATATCAAGTTATTGTAGATCATCTTGCAGAGGCCCTCTCAAGGATGATAAGTCTCTCACCATCGAGTTTCTTGATGATGCAATTTTTACATTATTTGAATCACTAGAACCCAAAGAACCTAAAAATAAAGCTGACATGACTTTGTTATTCAATGGTTCTAAATGCGAGCAAGGGGGTGGTGCTGGAGTCATGTTTTTCACACCACAAGGAGCTCCTATGCTCCTGTTATTAAAAATTGGTTTCCCATACACCAATAATAACACTGAATATGAGGCTCTACTTTTAGATATCTAAACATCCATCATGAAGATCAAAAGACTTTATATCTTTGGAAACTCATTGCTCATAGTCACCCAAGTCAAGGAAATCTATCAATACCGATATCCAATATTAAAATTGTACAAGGAGCTTGTGGATACGCTATTGACTAGATTGGAATGGTACAATATCAAGGTAGTCCCTTGATCATCTAATCATTTTGTATATACAATGGTTTCTTTGGGGTCTTTAAACCCTTTCGATGACATTACAACCATCCATGTCAAAACGCTTTTGCAATCAACAATTTTGCTTGAAGCTTCCAACAACGAAGAAGTTGTCCACATGATCCAAATTAAAACAAACCAAGATATGTTCTATTAGGTATATGACTTTTTGAAACAAGCATCCTAGGGGTCCTTAATACCACATGGTACTTCTAATAATGGCATGACCATTCATATTAACATTGTCTCCCAATCTATGTTCATGTATGATGAATCACAATGGGAGCAAGTTGTTCATTCAGTTGAGACCCAATATTATAAAGATTGGCTCACTCAGCTAGAATATTTCCTAAAACTTGGAAATATCCCTTCGAGATTATTGCGTACCACAAAATGAATATTCAAGCAAAAGGTGACCAAATATGTCATGTTAAGAGATATCCTTTATTGTTGAAGCTACAATGGTCTTCTCCTTTATTGTATAGAGCCCCAAGAATATACTTGGGAAATCTCACAAGTTCATGATAGTACCTATGGTATCTATTTCAGTGGCATGGCCATCATTAAGCACATCCTTCTAATGGGTTATTATTGGCCCACTTTGGAAAAATATTGTTGTGCTTATGTTAGGAAGTATGTGAAATTCCAGCATCATGATAATATTTTGCACTTGCCTTCTCAGGCCTTACAACTGATCCAATTAGTATGACCTTTTTTGTAGTGGGGTTTTTATTTAATTGGAAAAATAACACCCCCTTATTTAAGTCATCACATGTTTATCTTAACATATATAAAATACTTCATAAAATTGGTGGAAAATATCCCTCTTATCACTATAACTGGATCTTATATTGTGAAGTTCATACTCCATAATATCATATGTTATTTTTGTATTCCATCCAAAATTATCTCGGATAATGGGACTCCTTTTAAAAACAAATATGTGCATGCTTTAAATTCCAAGTACAACATTAAACATAGTTTTGCCACACCCTATTATCCATATAAAAATGGACATGTAGAGATGTCCAATAAAATTGTAGTTGCCATCCTTAAGAAAACCATCAAGAAAAACCATAAAGATTGGCATCTTTAATTACCTCTAGCGTTATGGGCTTATCGCACTAGCATTCAGACACCCATTGGAGAAACCTCATTTTCACTAGTCTATGGTGTTGAGGCCATTATACCCTTAGAGTTGGAAATCCTCTCATTGTGCATATTATTACAAGATTTCATTGATGATGACACCATGTGATAAGCTGAATTTGACCAATTGACCCTTCTTGATGAACAACAAGTTAATGCTCTTGAGCACCTTCACGCTTATCAGGATCACCTTAGATCTTATAATATGAGAGTCCACCTAAGGGAGTTCAAAGTTGGAGACCTTGTGCTCAAGGAAAATCAACAAAACTCCAACTCACCATCACACTTGTGAGACAAATTCACGATAAACTAGTTAGGCCCTTTTATCATCACACATAAAATAGGGCCAGGGACTTAGCGTCCCACTTATCTTGCAGGTGTTGAGGAGCCTAAACCCCTCAATATTATTCACCTGTGTGCATTTCATATATAACAAATATTACAAAATAAAAATAAAAAATCATCACAAAATTATAAAAACAATAAAAAATCATCAAAAATTCCAATAAAATAGAAAACATAAAATCACATAAATAATACAAAACATCAAAATACAAAAAAACATTTGCATTATGTTATCATGTATTTTATTGCATTATGTCATCATGTCATCAAAATACAAAAAAAAAATTCATTATGTCATCATGTCCACTAGGGTTTTCGGTTATTCAATCATCCCTAGATTTTTTTTCAAATTTTGTAGAAAGCTATATTAGATTTATAAGGTAAGGTCTTGGTTTGAAAGTACCTTGCATATCTCAATATCCTGGTACAATTTTACACATTAAGATCCAAGTTTGAACAAGGAAGGATGACACTACAACATAGTTCTTGCTAAGTGAAATGTTTCCCCTTGCTCATCCTATTATGCACATGGTTTAAAATGCTAAGAAATGACAAAAGGACAAGCTCCCCCCTACCCAAGCAATCCCCAATGCTCTTCCATAAAATGAACAAGTTTCTAAAACAAAAACAAATAGTGGTTTTCACCACTATGAAATACCTTGCTCTTAAAAGAGTGATTTTCACCACTATAAAAAAAGAGTGGTTTTCACCACTATACATGAGAAAGTATTCCAAGTAATAAAAATAAAAGAAGAGGGTAATGTGATTGAATCCCTGGAATCCTCAATATTCAAAAGCCATGGGCCAATCTCCATTACAATGGGTTGAATGAAACCCACTTGATAATGGAGTAGCCTTACACGTGGCGATATATCTTTCACATTAGTGATCTTCTTTTATATAGACCAATGTTAGCTTATGGTTGAGCTAGCTTTTGGTGGCTTGTATTACCTAGTAGTGTAGTCCAACTATATCTAAACTCAGGATAAGATGACCATGGGGTGATCCTCGTTACAACAATGGGTTGCATGAAACCTGCTGGACAAAGAGGTAGTCTTATGCATAATCTAATACATTCACTTTGCACACACAGGGATATTGAATATCTGGGTCTTCTTAACAGACTTATATATTTTAGAAGTATTGTGTAGCTAGTATATAATTTTTGATCAATCAACAAGGGTGTTTGATTTCCAAGGAAAACCTTAAAATCCCCTCATAGCACCTAATTATCTCATCATAATTCATAGTTTTCCTTATGATATTTTGCTTATTAAGGGGTATTCATAAGACAGGGTAGATACCGTATGAATATCAACAATGATATTTAGATGACCACTGACTATTTTATGCACACCTTTTAGTTTGTGAAAGCTTATAGGAAAACCCCCACATCTCACATATTTCATCTCACACATTCACATACAAATGTATAACTTTGTGATCAGGTTAACATTTTAGTTCATAATTTTTATACATTCTATGGTGTCTACATTTATTTTGTTAAACGTACTTAGATTCATTTATTATGTTTTAAGTAATTAAAATATACATCCATAATTTGCATTAGAACATCCATATAAAATTTAATACATATCATACACACTAGATTTTTTTATAATAACAACATGAATTCACATTCATAATCAAATAAAAAAATCTAAAACATGCATCTAACATTAGATATCACATCCATACATACATACATCTAGGCATACATCTATGCATTTATACTACAATGTCTAGGTATACATCCATCATCCTGTAGACACCTAAACTGTGTCATGTTAAGGCGACTACTCATATGGGATATGCTAGAAGACCAAATGGAAGACCTTAGATAGATTCCAAGGTATAGCAATCGTTTTTACCACTCATTTGGGCACCTTTTCCTAGTCAGTGCTAGCCGCTACTGACACCCACGATTAGCAATGCTGACCGCACCTATCAGCCATGGTTAGGACTCAAAATTAGTTGGCCTTCATCCGACCAAAAATTAGTTGCAATGGCCAATTGGTTACGGATTGGAGTGGTTTGAGTGAGGAAGGTTCTAGATCCTTCCATCCAATAAGCTCAACCACCCAATCTTGATCTTAGCTTCCTCATGAAGCTACCCCTAGCCCTTGGAAATTGCTATATAATCCCCCTTTGAATTGGAGAAAAGAGGGAGAGAAATATAATAAATTGGGCAAAAAAACCCTATCGAATATCATACTCATTCAAATGCATTGATAGGAATACTTTTGCTATCCAGTTAGAGATCACATTGCCATGGAGATCCTAGGAGGATAGGAGAGCCAAGAAATGCTAATATGTGTAATCCGTGCACTCATTGAGCAATTCAACTACCAAATCTATCAGAGGACATAGAGGCGACCCTTGAACATCAATTTGACAAGGAGAATCAGAGAATTAGCCCTAATTTGGAGGGTAAACTTACTTTAGGCTCAACCACGATGAAAAGTGCCCACCACTTGAAGGACCCGTGGTCAGTAGGTGATCCCTGATTTCCTTGTTCTTTGCTATGCAGTCTATTTAAATTGAAGTTAAAATTGGTTTTGGATGAAACCAAAATAAAACTTAAAATACCCATTTCACGTTTAGTGAAGAACTCAAACTATCAAGTTAAGGTTGTGCATGAAGAAGTAAAAATAGAGATGAAATCAAAAATTTCCTATACCCAGTCTAGAGTATCATTACTTCTAATATGGCTTCCTCATTTTAAAAAAATTAAAAAGACACATTTTGAAAGAGGGAATCACTCACATTATTTTTCAAGCAAAGCAAACATAAAATCACTATTTTTAAAAAATAATTTTGATAATCAACAAGAATATAGGGCATCTCTTATATGGTTTGTCACACAAACAAATGAAAATAGAGTATACATGTAACAAAATATCTTCATGCCAAGATAAGTAAATGAGGATGGTAAATTTGCCTTTAGTGGAGCTTCAATGTCTAAACATAACTAAATTTTACCCTATTAAAATATAACCATTTATACTCCATCAAGGATTGAAGTTGAATAAATCATGAAAATTTCAACATTCAAGAGTAAGAATTACAAAAATCAACACAACTACCACCAAATCTATACTATCATGAAATATTTAAACTTGACATCCAATCATTATTCATGTATTTGTCCTCTTCCTTTAGTTATTTTTATTTATTACATTAATGAGTCCATTTACTTAGAAATACAAGTGGATGAGTTCAAACAAAAAGCTAAAAGAAAGAGGTAAGAGTTCCAACAAAGGAGGGAAAAAGAATGCTAATTTATAATATTTCATAATATATTTTGTATTGAACTAGATCTCTATTAAAACCTTTTAAAACTTATATGGGATATATTTTTACCAAGTAACAAGTTAATCAAGGGACTAGAACAAGTAAATTCATTTAGTCGCTTATATATGGTCGAGAAGGAAAATTCTTTTTTTCTTTTGAGATATTTCAATGTCAAAAACTCGAACCAAGTCTTATCATTGGTTACACTCAACTAGTAAATTGCAAGGTAGGTATTTCATGTGATAAATTAATAAAATTTAAGCTTTTTTTTTTTTTAAATAATTGTATACCTACATACTTGTTAATATTTAGTCCATTTTATCCTTTAATTCAATCGTACCTCACAATCATAAACTTATTAGTCCCGTTTAAATCTAATACATTATCATTTAATTGAATATACATCAAGGCATCAAACAACCATCATCATCAACTCATAGGTTCATTATAATAAATCCAAAACACTCAAGGTAAAAGCATACAAGTCTATTAAGTAATTAAAATTATATCAAGGAGTTGCTTATGCAAACATAAGGTTTATTTTTTAAACTTAAAAAAATTGTTTTGTAATTTTGATAAGATTTGAATTTTTATTCTTGATCTTAAGAGGACTCAATTTGCAAGGTGTGTTATTTACCAAGGAATTTCAATTGGTGAATGGTTGTAGTGTATGGGATTTTCTTCTCAATCTCATTAAATCTGCCATAGAATTTATGTTAGGAGTTATTACATCTTATACAATGTGAATATAAGTTGAATAACCATTCACTTTGTTGTTTCTAAAGTTCACTAGGGGACAAGGGTAGTTGTAGTTTGTGTCATATTTGCGTAAGCATTGTATTTAAATACCATTTTACTTGCAAAATGAAATTCATTTGAAGCATTAAGATCTAACATATGGTATTAGAATAGATATAAGGAAGAATGAATTCTCCTTTTGATCCTCCTATAGCATTGACATAGAGAAATCCAAGGTGCATTTTGTTTGATATTTTCAAAGGGAAAAGTACCATATATGACATTATCGCCGTGAAGAAAAATTCCATAGTAGAATGAAAATATTTTAGGGTGGAAAACCCCTACCATAGGAAAAAGCCTACAAGTAAACAACTAGGCCAATTGAGGAAAGAAAAGAAAGTTATTGAAATCTCCATAAAATATTACAAAGAAAGCTAGTAAAAGCTCAATAAAATATTAGAAAAACGAATCCATATGAATATCCTTGAGAAGAATGTAAATAATCCATTGTATTTTTTTTGCAAGAAGAACATTTAGAACCAAGGAAGCCATGGAAGCTTCTCAAAATTGCAAGAAAGGAAAGCCCTATAATCCCTTTGAAAACCATAAAGAAAGAAGTCATTGAATCTTCTTAATAGTTGCAAGAAGCTAAGAAGATATCAACATCAATATTTGTAAATAATATTATTTAAAAGACTAATTCAAAAACTCATAAAATTAAGACATTCCAAACAAATAGTTTAAACTGCGAAAAAAGCACATATTAAGAAAAGTTTAACAAGGAAAATAGAAAAGCAAGACTTACCATCATGCTTAGAGTAGTAGATGAGGTCCAAGCATACATTAGAGATACAAGCACAACCAAGGATGCATGGGAGAAGTTGAAGACAATAGTTGAAGACAAGAATCAAAATCAGATTCCATTCCCATTATTTTGAAATCACTCAACAAAGTACGCTATTTTTGCAAATACACTAAAAACTATGTAGAAAATACCAAGTTTTGAAAAGTTGGTGAACCTCCTCCAAAAGAAGTAGGTATCACATTCAAGTCAAAAGAGGAACAAGTACCTCTTAAAAGGAAATAACCATTGAAAGGCATATAGAAAAAAATTATCATCATAAAAAAGAACATGCATTAGTTACATATGCTCAACTTAAAGATATCTGGTATATTGGTTTTGGATAAACTAGACACATGACAAAAAAAATATTGATTTCAAATCTAAGGTATTCTAGATATGTAGGAAAAATTCCTCTTGGGGATGACACATTCTATATACTCAAGGGCATAGGTGATATAAATTTGTGATTTGGATCATGCAAATTTAGAATCACAAAAGCTCTATATGTTCTAGGGCTCACCAAAAATATACTCTCTATAAATCATATACTTGATCACAATTTAAAGATTGAGTTTCATAAGCAACAAGGATCCAAGGTTTGCATCATTCATGATAAAACTAATAATTATGAGATTATTGCATATGGAAAAGGAAAAGGAATGATGTTTGAACTTAACACAATGCATCATGACAACTTGGAATTAGTTTTGAACTCCAATATATATGCATCCCTTTGGTACCAAATATATGGTCATCTAATTTATGGCCACCTCAATGCATTATAAAAAAAAATATGGTTGAAGGTCTTCCATATTTATTAAAAACCTAAAGATATTTCTTGTCATTGCTTAGTTTTGTTTTTTGAATTTACATGGTGGAATCAGTAGCCGCCACAAATCTGGGTAGGCTGTCCAGATTTTATGGCCACCACAGTATTCTGCGCAGTCTACCCTAGAAGCCGCCACACAGATCTTCGCGTAGTCTGCCCCTATAACCACCATGCCACAATCATTTTAAACCTTTTACGCCACTGAAAGCACCAGGAAAGGGACAAGATTTCAGTCCAACAAGGCCCGAGATTTGAACCTTGGACCTCCACCCCCTTATGGGGTTTGGATGAACCAATTGGTCTACACCTCGGACCTTTTGTCATTTCTTAGTTGGAAAGCAACATTGAGCTCCTTTCAAAACTTTAGAATATTGGGCTAAGCATCTCTTGAATTGGTTCATACCAATCTATGTAGACCCATGGCTCTGAGATATAATGGCACCAAGTATTTTCAACTTTTTGTTGATAATCATATCCCGAAAATATGGGTATATTTTTTGAAAAGTAAGTATGAAGCTTTCTTCTACTTTCAACAAATTAAGGCCCAAGTAGAGACCTCCAAATGAAAAAATATCCATATCCTCCACTCATATCATGGGATTGAATTTACCAACAATGAAATTTTAATTTTTCAAAGAAACATGGTATTCAGTGATAATTGATATCAACATAGTCACCATAATAAAATAGTATTGCAAAACATAGAAACAAAATAATCATGGAAATAGTACAAAGTATGTGAAAGTATTCACAAATTGGAAACTCATTTTGCATAGCAATAGTACATACAATAATTTGCTTACTCAATTGAGCCTCCACTACATCACTTGAACATATCACTCCAAAAGAAGTATGAAGTGGACACAAACTATCAATATCTCATCTTCAAGTATTTGGGTGTAAAACATACATGCACATTCCAAAGGAAAAAATATATAAATTGGATTAAAAAATCTCAATAATGCATCTTACTAAGCTACAATTTAAAGGCTAAAATTGGATCAAAACCCTATAGATTATTTGATCCAGATTTAAAGAAAGTATATATTAGTTGTGATGTTCTCTTTGATGAAGAAGGAAAATCACCTTCATTACCATCACAAATATCTTCATCTAACCTAACTCTAATAATGATTGAAAGTGATGAAGAAATTACAAATTAAAAGTTGTTCATTGAAATCAATAAATAAGAAGATCTATCTATTCCACCACTGAACATGAGGAGAATGCCTAAATGGTATACTAGTATATTGAAAGATATTGGGATAAATAAAATTCTAGACACCTCTTCTACAAGATCAAGAACATGAAGTATGACTCACAATGCATAAAATATGGCTCTAATGAGTACAATTGAGCCATCTACAGTACAAGAAGCCCTTCAATATACTAAGAAAAATGTTATGCACACTAAATATCAAGCACTATTGATAAACAAGACTTGGGATCTTATGAAAATGGCTATTGGATGCAAATGGATCTTCAAATTCAAATATGAATCAAATGGCAGTATTGATAAACACAAGGAAAAACTTGTAATGGGATGAATATGTACAAAACAAAGGTATGGATTATGAAGAAACTTCTTTTCCTACAACAAAAATAAAATCCATCATAATTATCTTTGATTTAGGTACACAATTTGGATGGAAAATTCATCAAATGGACATGAAAAGTGCCTTTCTCAATGGAGATCTAAAAGAAGTTTATATAACTCAACCAAAATGATTCATCATACTTGGACAAGAAACAAAGGCATATGAATTAATCAAATCTCTTTATGGTCTCAAACAAGATCCTCCAGTATGGTACATAAAGATAGGTGAACATTGTTGGCTTTTAAGCCTTACAATCTCAAATTATTATAGGTCATTTAATAAATAAGACATAATATTATAGGTTAAAATATTAGTAATTAAGAGTAGAATTATATATGTGAGCAATAAAATATATATCTAGGCCAATATAATAATAAAATAACATTCACTTATAATATCTAATATGAATGTAAAATGGCCAATATCATTCATGTACATGCATGAAGAAAAAATTACAATATGAATTGCTCAAAATCTATATACAAGTTTTATTATCAATGTTTGCTATGTGGTGATCACTACAAACCATTTTCCCTTACATTGTATGGAGCTTTATCTCCATAATATATACATAGAATATGAATCTTCACATACTTAACTATTGATCTCCATATGACATCTCCCATGACCTTTGGCTTGTCATATTACCACTTGTATACTAGACTCTTCATTTTCTTCTTACATGCATAATTTAACCTATGACACTTCCACACTTTTGCATGAATCTTACTCTCCTACATTCACTCCTAATATAATACACTTGTGTACATCCTCACATTATTATTTTTCTCACTTACATACAAGACACTTGTGCACATCCTCTCCTTACTTACTTACACTCTTACTTATATGACACTTAAGGATTTTTTGCACATTTCACTCTTACACAACACTTGTGCATTTCCTACACATTCCACTCTTACATGAAACTTTTGCATTTCCAACACATTGACACTTACATGAAAGGAAAAATATAAATAACTTATCTAAACTAAATACTCAACCCTAATCTATTACATATTTATGTTTGTACCATGAAGGTATCATGGGGGTACATTTGCATGTACCAAATAATGTAATATTCTCCAACACCCTCTTGTATTACATTATTTAGTTATTGAATACTTTATTCTTCAATCTTCATCTCTGTATTTGTCTTCAATATTCATGTTAACTCACATTGAGTATGTACCTCTACTTCTTTGGAATCTTCTTCATCATCTTGAATCTTGGGTTCATCCATTGTTCATGTTTGTAAGATAATCTTGGACTATGTTTGATCCAATTTCCTGTTTCTTGTCTTTCTAAAAAATCAAGCAATTTATCATTAATTTGATCTTGAGGTAAATATCCAATAGAGATTCTCATTATATCTAAGGCAAATATTCCATTCTTGATTGACCTTGTAGCTTCAGTTTTGGTTTAATTTATGATAATGCATTTGCTATGTTTATTTGTATATTTAAATTCTATTATTCTTCCTTTTTCAACTAATTGAGCAACTAAGATAATATTAGTTGATAGTCTAGGAACATATAAAACATTTTCTAGCACAAAATCTAAAAATGGCATGCTAGGTATTACTCTACTAGTTCCTTGAACTTGATACATCTTATCATCTACAATTTTTAGTGAGATATTATCCTTGACTTCTAAGGATTCAAACCAATATAAATTTCCAATCATATTATGACTAGCGCTTGAATCTATATACCAAATATCTTTTTATTTTTGCATTTGTTGACAAGATTCAAGTGATATTGTTTCACATATTTGATAAGAATTTTGGAAAAATCTTTTATAATTTTGTCCTTTGAGCTCAAAATATTGTTTTTAATACAAATTTTTTATTTTGAAATCTTCCTCTCATGTATTATGGTCTTGCACTTTGGTAATATCTCTTATATTGTGATGTTCCTCTCTGCCAGTTATCCACTTGTTTCTTTTAAAGTTGAAAACCTTATATCTCCAAAGTTAAAAAATAACTCAAATAAAAGATTTCCAAATTCTAAATTTTCTAAACCTTTGATGTATTAATCCTTTTAACTCCCTATTAATTTTTCAAATTTCAAAATTTCAAAAATTTTAAATTTTTTAAATATTTAAAAACTTCAAACCGAAAATTCTTTAAATTTCAAAAAACCTCAAAAAACTAAAAACTCAAAAACTTAAATCCTTTTAACTCCTTAAATCTCTAATTCTTCAAAACTTCAAATACTTAATAAACTTCAAACCTTCTAATCTTCAAAAAATAAACTAACATTATTAAACCTTGTAGTAACCCTTATTACTCCATATCTAAAAATATAAATTCAATTTTTTTCAAAAAATAACTTTTGAAAAATTAATCAAGGTGCATTAACTTTAACTCCACTTAATGCAATTAAAATTTGTTCTTTCCCTCCAAACTCTTAAATATGCACCAAGAATTAAAGTGTAACATATAAACGTTATCTAATATGGCATTGGTGGATGTAATGCTCCTCAACATTGTAGTATAACATCATGCCTAATTCTTCCAACGTTCTTCTAACGCTCCTATGCTATTTATTAAGTGCCACCTGGTATCTCGCTACTCTTTGCCTTCTATATCTTATTGTTCTTAGGTTTCGTTCTTTCTCAAGTATCATATGGTAGCTCTCTAATATTTACCTCCTATCTCCTATTGCTTTTAGGTGTTGTTCAATAGCTCGCTAAATGATGTTCTTGTTGTTGTTCTTAGATGCCATTTGGTGGATTGTAACATGTGTCTCCTCTTTTACGTGGTAGCTCATAGCTTTATGTCTCCTTACATACTTGGTAGCTTAATGATGAGGTTTAATTAGACTTTAGGTTTAATTTTTGTTTTTCCTTAAGTTTTGTATTTGTCGACATTTTATTGTCGGCAGCTTCGTAATGTCGACAGTTGCCGACATTCCTTGTTTTCATTTGTCGGCAGCTTCTTATCTTCTCCTGCCAACTTTCTTTGTTTTAGTTGGCTATTTAAGCCTATAAATAAAATAATAGTGCAGCTTGGCTTAATCCACATCAGATTGGTATCAGAGCTATTGGAAATCGTGAAGGTTTTGGGTCATTTTCGATCTCATTTGATTGTCCTGTTTGAAGCTCTATTCTCCTGTTGCAAAATTGCTGCGTAATTGATGTTCTAATCAGCAAATTTGTAGTATATTATTGCACTCTATTGTCTTGTTTTCGTCAACAATTTTTGTCTGTAGGACCATGATTTTTGGCCTTCGTGCCCGTGAAATCAGTTGTTGTTTTGGCTGGTGATAGCTGCGCACGAGTGGATCTGGTGAATTCTGCCTTCTTGCGATTGCCCTTTGCTGGCAAATTTCAGTCGCATTTTTGCCAGATTTCGGCCTGACATTTCAATTTCATACCCGACTGCCTGATGTTTACAAACTGCTTGCGATCACCGATTTAGGAGCAGGCTGTGACTTTGGTGGAGGATTCCATGACAAGAATCTATACTGGCTCATTCTGTGTGGACCCATTGACGTTGCTCAATCGGACGTCCCTACAAACTCTGAGGTTGCTCAGTCGAAGGAAACCCTGTTCGCAATCAAAGCTGACTTCTTGCATACCATGCAACCTTTTAGCTGCAATCGTCAATCTTCCAGTGCTTACACCAGCCGCGTTTGATTTCCACTGTCTGCCCAAGTCTGCTTCTCGCAACACGGATTACGAAGGTTTGATATCTTAGTGGGCATCAAGCCATTTCCCTCCTCAAAATTTGACAGCGATCTCTTCAACCTAGTGGATCTATCTGGAAGATATGACGCACAATGAATCCTATTTTTAGTTCTATCTGGAGACTATCGATCACCCATTGTTATCTTCATGTTGCAAGAATTCCATTGCCATGTGGGACAGGATTCTATGAATTTGCCCTACGCAATTGTCTTTGGAGGAACGTCGCTCTGCTCGATTGCTGTAATTAGCGCCACCACTCTATGAAATTGCTCTTATAAAAACCTTTGAGGTTTGATTAATCTCTTCTCCTCTCCAGCAAGTGACACATTGATAGTGTTATTTTATCTCCTTTTTATTGTGTGGCAAAAGACGCATTAATTCTTGCATGAAGAAGGTTTGTAAAACAAAGGATTAAAAGTCTTCGCGTGGGATTTGTGAAGATAAATCCCACCCCGTGCGGGCTAAAGGTCATAGTGACCTTTATTTAGGGAAGGTCGGTGTTCTAAAGATAAGTCAGCCGCCGCTGGCTAGGTGCGGTGGTTTTATCGGCCGTTCGAGGCAGTTTTGCTGCTTTTTGCTTGAAGATTCTTGTTGGCATGTACTCGGGCCCAAATGGCTACCGAGTTGGCTGACAAAATGGCCCAACTCACACAACTGGTGAGTGTTTTGGCCGATAAAGTCACCACTCAAGACATTCAACCACATTGTGATGTTGCCAACTATGACGGTTCACGGGATCCGGAAGTGCTCAACAGTTGGATTCTTGACATGGATAGTTGGTTCGAGTATACCAAATTGGAGAAGGCCCAACGAGTTGCTTTTGCCAAACTCAAGTTGACGGGCCTTGCTAAAATCCTTGTCACAGATCGCCACCAAACTCAGAATCCCATTGATACATGGGAAGAATTGCAACGCATTTTGAAGAGTAGTTTTTACCCTTCAAATTATGCTGAAGACCTTCAAATTAAGTGGTTACGTCTTCGCCAAACAGCTCACATGAGTGTTCATGATTATGTGTTGCAATTTAACAAATTGAGAATTCTGAATTCTATGCAGGATAATGCAATTCAACTTGTTACCAAGTTTAAAAGTGGACTGCAGGAACCACTTTATCGCAAGTTGAAATACAAAACCATCTTGAGCATTGATATGGCTTTCAATCAAGCCATTCTTGCGGAGGAGGAATTACGAGATTCATCGCGCGGGGCTCGCTCTTCGTCATCGGGAGGAAATTCGAAGGCTTCAAATCAGCAATCCAAGGCGGCTAAGTCTTCTTCTTCTTCTCCCTCTTCTCCTTCTCCTACTTCTTCTTCTTCTTCTTCTTCTCCAAAATCTTCCAAATCTTCTGTGGAATGTACATATTGTAAGAAGAAGGGCCATCAAAAGCATCAATGTTTTAAGTTGAAAATTTTGAAAAAGAAGTCCCTAGTTGTAAAGCCTTCCAATGAGGAACCTCAAGAAGGTCCCATTGAGGCTACAGGGGAAAGAAAGACTTACAAAGAGTTGGCTGGGTTGAACAAATTGACCCTCATGAACACTTCACTAGGGGATCGAGAGAACTTGTTTGTGACCACGGTCCACCTTGATGCATCTTTTGTAGTTGATTGTATCATCGATAGCGGCTCGCAGAAGAATCTAATTGCGAGGTCTGTTGTCGACAAATTGAAGCTGCCCATGAAACCCCATCCTCATCCGTATCCTTTAGGGTGGAAGGATAATGGGATTTCATCGGACATCACACACACTTGCACTGTGAATTTTGCTTTCAGTCCCTCTTTTGTGGACACGGTGGTGTGTGATGTTACTCCAATGGATTGTTGCGGTTTATTGCTTGGAAGACCCTATCAATATGATAGGAGGTCTATTCATGATGGGTTTAAAAACACATACACCTTGCACAAAGATGATAAAGCCTACATAATCAGAAGCACTCAGCAAACTCCACAAAATTTAATGCTAAGTTGTAGACAAGCACGTAAGGCTGTAAATCAAGCAAGGGAATTGGCACTCATCTTCATCAGACCACATAATGAAAATAAGCAAGCATCCAAGCCAATACAAGACAAGCATGCTTCAGTTAATTCTTTGTTGCAATCATATTCAGGTGTGTTTCAAGAACCCACAAGTCTTCCACCTCAAAGAACAATTAATCATTCTATTGAAATTGTACCTACTGCTTCACTTCCTAATGCTCCAATGTATAGACAATCAATAGTGCAAATGGAGGAAATTAAAAGACAAATTCAAGACTTATTGTCTAAAGGTTTCATTAAACCTAGCACTTCTCCTTGTGCTTCACCTATTTTGCTTGTATTGAAGAAAGATGGCACTTGGAGACTATGCATTGATTTTCGAGCATTAAATAAGATCACCATCAAAAATCGTTATCCACTTCCACGAATTGATGATCTCTTGGATCAGCTCCAAGGAGCTAAGTTCTTTTCCAAGATCGATCTCAAAAGTGGATACCATCAAGTCAGGATTGAGGCAGAGGACACTTGGAAGACAGCATTCAAGACTAAGATGGGACTCTTTGAGTGGCTTGTCATGCCCTTTGGTCTTACGAATGCTCCAGCCACATTCATGCGGCTAATGAATGAAGTGTTTCGTGATTGTTTGGACAAATTTGTAATTATTTATTTGGATGACATCCTTGTATTCTCTTCCTCTTGGAAAAGTCATCTTGAGCATTTGGAATATGTTCTTCAAACTCTTCAGAAGAATCAATTGTATGCCAATCTTTCCAAATGTTCTTTTGGGCAAACTTCCATTGCCTATTTGGGATTTGTAATCAATGAAAAAGGCGTTCAAGTGGATCCTGCCAAAATTGAAGTCATTGTCAAATGGCCAACTCCTACTTCTGTCACAGAGTTGAGGAGTTTTCTTGGACTTGCTAATTTCTATCGCAAGTTCATTGCAGGATACTCCACTATCGTTGCTCCTCTTCATTTTGTAACCAAGATCAAGATTCAGTTTCAGTGGACACAGGACCAGCAGAAGGCCTTTGACACTTTGAAACGGAAATTGTGTAGTGCACCTGTCCTTGTGTTGCCAGATCTTGCACAACCTTTTGAGATTGAGACAGATGCTTCACAATATGCACTTGGTGTCGTGCTTAAGCAGAATGGCCATCCAGTGGCCTATCATTCTGAAACGTTTTCGGAGGCAAAGAGGAATTATTCCACTTATGATAAGGAGTTGTATGCATTGGTGCAGGCCATCAAATACTGGAGACATTACCTTCTGGGTAAAGAGACTGTAGTTCATACTGATCACATGCCCCTTAAGTTTCTTCAATCTCAGTCCAAAATTGAAGAAGCTCGACACATGAAGTGGGCATCCTATTTGCAGCAATTCCATTTGGTGATCAAATACAGGAAAGGACAAAATAATGCGGTGGCGGATTGTTTGAGTCGACCTCCATCGGCTCGTGCCTTGATTGTAGTGACTATGTCTCATGTTGGTTTTCGAGACTTGGCCTTCTCGGTATTCATCGGATCCTGATTTTTCCAAAGTTATTCAACAAATTTCTCATCCTTCTTCTTCCAACTTGAGAGGTCTTCAAGACTTTCACATGCAGGATGGAATGTTGTATAAGTTGGATAAACTTTGTGTTCCTCATGAGCATAGAGAGTCTCTTTTGAAGGAGGCTCATTCTACACTTTATGGAGGACACTTTGGCAAGCAGAAAACTCTTCATCATCTTCAGAGGTTCTTCTTTTGGCCCCATATGTAGAGAGATGTCCTTCACTTCTTGCGACAATGTGCCGTTTGCAACCGTTCTAAATCCACCAACAGGAAATTGGGTATGAGCATGCCTTTGCCCATTCCTTCTCGTCCTTGGGAGAGCATTTCCATGGACTTGTTGAGCGGTTTTCCAATGACAGTCCGACAACATGATTGTGTCTTCGTCATTGTGGATAGATTCAGTAAGATGGCCAAATTCATTCCATGTCGTAAGACGAGTACTGCTCAGGACTTGGCTCAGCTCTTCTTTGAGACAGTGTGGCGCTCCTTTGGTCTTCCTACCAGCATTGTTTTTGATCGCGACTCCCGATTTGTGGGTCACTTTTGGCGATCCCTTTGGAAGATCTTAGGTGTTTCACTTAACTTCTCTACTGCCTATCATCCACAGTCAGATGGGCAGACTGAGGTAGTTAATCGTACGCTTGTGCAGAGTTTGAGGATTTATCATCATTCCACTCCAGCCAAGTGGGACTTAAGCCTCACTCACATTGAGCACGCGTACAACAGAGTTGTTCATAGTTCGACAGGGCACTCTCCTTTTGAGGTTTGTTTCGGTTTTCAGCCGTTGGCTCCTTATGAGTTGCCTATGTCCTTGCCCTCACCAGCTACTATGCATATTCAGAAGGAGCAAGAAAAGGCGAACTCTTTCATCCAGCATCTGTAGAGCCTTCAGTCCAAAGTAGTTCAGATTCTTTAGAAGACTCAGCAGAAACAACGACAACAGATGGACCGACATCGTATTCCTCATCACTTTCAAGTGGGTGATAAAGTATGGTTTTACCTCGACAGGCGACGATTTGTGGATAAGACCCATAGCAAAATCAAACCTTTACGCTATGGTCCTTATACCATTGTTCAAAAGATTTTAGAGAATGCCTTTCGCCTGGATCTTCCAGCTCATCTAGGCATTCATGATGTCGTCAATGTTGATCTTCTTAAGCCGTACTATGATTCCACCTTGGAATCCGATCCAGCTATCAGTCATCCGGTTGATGTGGTTCCTGATGCACAACTTCCACTTTCTGAAGATACACTTTTTGATACGAAGACTCGAAAAACTCGCCAGGGTACTTCTACTTCATATCTGGTGGCCCGTCGTGGCCAGTTTCCACACCAAGCTCGCTGGATTTCTGCTCACCTCATGTCCCGGGATTTTCCCGCTTTGTTACAAGCATTGGAGTCCAATGCTTTTGTTGATGGGACGAGTGATGAGGTTTAATTAGACTTTAGGTTTAATATTTTTGTTTTTCCTAAAGTCTTGTATTTGTCGACATTTTATTGTCGGCAGCTTCGTAATGTCGGTAGTTGCCGACATTCCTTGTTTTCATTTGTCGGCAGCTTCTTATCTTCTCCTGCCGACTTTCTTTGTTTTAGTTGGCTATTTAAGCCTGTAAATAAAATAATAGTGCAGCTTGGCTAATACCACATCACTTAATGTTTTATGTCTAATTACGTTCTTGGTAGCTCTTTATATATGGCACTCTTCTTAGCGTATTTATCTCCTAGTGCTCTGGTAGCGCTCTTATTTTCTTTAATCTCCTTTAGCATTTGATGTCTTCTACCCTACCTCGAGGATAGTGTTTTGGTATCTTCTACCCTTTCTTGAAGATAGTACTTTGGTATATTCTATCCAACCTTGAAGGATAGGCTCTAGCATCTTCTATCCTACCTTGAAAAAATATAGTGATCTGGTAGTACTTGAGTGTTAAAAATATTTTGCTATTAAATTTTTTTCATGACTATGTTCTTAAAGTGTCATATTATTGCTCTTGTACTCTCCTCTATATTGATCTCTTGGTCTATGTATAGTAGCACACTGTTACATAGATAGCTTTAATGGTGAAATGACTTTTCTAATGAATATTGCACCATAAACCTTATCCATTGCCAAGACTAAAATGTATATGTTTTAGTCAACCTAGTTCTTTAATATTACCTTATATTGGGAAGATTATAATGCTTCCTTCTTCTCTATACTTTAATTATCCTCTGTTCTATTTAAGCTTTGTATTACTTCTCTTACATATAAGACTAGTTGCTCCTCAAACTTTGGAAGCTATGATGTTCCTCAATATCCTAGGAGCTATGATGCTTATCTATATCTAGAATCTATGATGTTTCTTAATATATGTACTATAACTCATATGTATTAGGTCACACCTAATAAATAAATTGATTCTATTCTTTTGTAGAGAATCCAAAATTAATATCAGGGTGACTATGAATATCCCCTCATGTCCAACTATCTTCTAAGTTGGTTCTCTCTCAGTGTCCAACTTTCTCCTAAGTTGACCCTCTCTCAATGTCCAACGTTCTCTTGGGTTGGACCTCAATAAATCTTAGCTAAGTCCTAGTCTTGATGGGTTTTCCTTCAACAAAATGGAAATACCCTAGCATCCAAATTAGGGTGACTAAATCCTTGTCCCTTCAATCTCTACTCAATTAAACCTTTTAAAAATAGAATCCAAGTCTTCATTGCTTTCAAAATGGATATATTCTAATATAACTCTATCAAGAGTGGATAAATTTAAGTGGTGGTGGCTCTAATACCACTATTGGATTTTAAGCCTTATTATATCAAAATATCATAGGTCCTTTAATAAATAAGCCACAATATTATAGGCTAAAATATCAATAACTAAAAGTAGAATTATATATGTGAGCAATCAAATATATATCTAGGCCAATATAATAATGAAATAACATTCACTTATAATATCTAATATGAATGTAAAATGACCAATATCATTCATGTATATGCATGAAGAAATATTATAATATGAATTGCTCAAAATTTGTATACAATCTTTATTATCAATGCTTGTTATGTGGTGATCACTACAGACCATTTTCCCTTACATTGTATGGAGATTTATCTCCATAATATATACATAGAAGATACTCTTCACATACTTGACTATTGCTCTCCATATGACAACTCCCATGACCTTTGGCTTGTCATCTTGCCACTTGTATACTAGAATATTCACTTTATTTTTTCATGCATACTTGAACCTATGACATTTGCATACTTCTACATTACTCTTACTCTACATGCACTCCTAATATAAGACACTTGTGCACATCCTCACATTACATATTTACACACTTACATACAAGACACTTGTGCACATTCTCTCAACACACTTGCACTCTTACTTACATGACACTTGTGCATTTCCTACACATTGCACTCTTACATGACACTTGTACATTTCCTGTGCATTGCACTCTTACATGGCACTTGTGCATTTCCTTCCCATTGATACTTACATGAAAGGGGAAATATAAATTACTCATCTAAACTAAAGACTCAATCCTAATCTATTACATATTTATATTTGTACCATGAAGGTACCATGGGGGTACATTTGCATGTGCCAAATAATGTAATATTCTCCAACAAACATTTTGGAAAGCATGGTTTTAAAAGGAATACGTATGATTCAAGTATTTATCACAAAGAGAAAGAGATGGAGATTGTATTCATCAATGTGTATGTAGATAATCTGGTCATCATAAAAAATTCTGAGAGTATGATTCTAGCTACAAAATAAGACTTGATGAAATCTTTTGACATGGTCAATCTTGAGTTATTACAGTACTACCTAGGATTGGAAGTAAAGCATAACTATCATCATATATTTTTTCACAAAGCAAATATGCCAAGAATATTCTTTAAAAATATTACATGGAAGATTGTAATCCCATAGCAACTCCCATGGAATAAATTTTACAATTCTCATGTTCTGATTCTTCTTCTCTAGTAAATGAAATACTCCATTGGCAGGTAGATGGAAGTATCATCTACCTAACTTACATAAGATCAAATATCAATTTTATAGTCAATTATATTTTATCTTTCATGTAGGAACAAAACATGACACATTGGAAGGCAATAAAGAGGATTCTAAGATATATACAAGGCACTACTGAGTATGGTTTAAAATTTAAGAGAAGTGATCAATTCCATTTAATAGGTTATACAAATGAATATTACACAAGTTGTATTGATTATTAAAAATCCACCTCTAGCTATGTATTATTTCTAGGAACCACACGTATATCATGGGAAAGTAGGAAATAAGAGATATTTTCTTGATCTTCCACTAAACCAGAATACCATGCAACATACCCAGGTGTTGTAGGTGAGTTGGAGAGGAGAGGGCAATCCTCCAAGGGAGGTCCCAGGTTCAAATATTCACCCTACCAAAAATCTGAATTGGGTATCTAAAATCCAATTGATAATGTTGGCACGGGCAGGGTCGGGTGCGACCCCCGGGTGACTTTGACGGTGAAGAACCCCCTGTTCGTGGTCTCTCAGACCAAGGCGGCTCCACAAGGGGTTTTTTTCTATATAAAAAAAGAATACCATGCAACAAGAGTTGTCTACGAAGCAATATAGTTGAAACATATGTTGGCAAATATGGAAGTGCCAAAAAAAAACCTAAAATCATGCATTGTGACAACCAAGGAGTACTAAAAATTATTTGCAATCTATTTTCCCATGAAAGGACCAAATAAATTGACATGGAGTGCCACTTCATTTGTAAACATGCTCAATAGTAAAACATCCAACTCAAATTTTGTCCTACTCAAGAGCAATGAGTAGACATTTTCATCAAACCGCTAGGATGAGTCAAATTTGAAAAAATCCAAAATTTTCTCTCCAAGACTATGATGTAATAAGGGGGGAATGTTAGGACTTATTACATCATGTATATATAAATATAATTTGAAAAACCACACAACTCATGGTTTGTAAGGGTCACCAAGGGACAAGGGTAGTTGTAGGTTGTTATGCCATATTTGGGCAAGCATTGTATATAAATACTCTTTCACTTTCATAATGCAACTCATTCAAAGCATTAAGATCTAACACTTGATACTTTTAACCATATCTTCTACACTTTTTCTAGAGTCCAATGTGCTTGAAAATAAATTTATTCTCATTTTAGTGTTATCCCTAATCCATTTATTATGTATTTTTATTCAAAGATGTTTTTCATTTACCAAATTATATTGCAAAAAAATTGTCATTTATTCAAAATTTATATCTTATTTCAATATTAAAACTTTGCAAATGCAATATTGAAAACTTATATTCTTGGAATGAAAATAGTAATGCACCATCTAGTATTATGTTTTAGATTTAGATCTAATCTAATAATTATACATTATATTTTTAACATTATAAGAGTCCATTAGCTTAGTAGAGTGTGAGCACAAGCTAGGAGTGAGTGCAGTTGGAAGCAAATGTGAGCATGAGCTGGGAGTGAGTGCAATGGAAGTAAGTGACTATTACTTGAGATTTAGGAGGAAGTGTGAGAAAGAAGCAAGAAGTAGAAATCAAAGTACGATCAAGGAACAAGTGCCACTCCTTGTTCTAGATCTTAGGAGAATTTAAAGGATTTAATTAAAAAATATTCATGGAGAGAATGCAAGCCAGGAGAAAATGCAAGTTGAGAGGGAGTGTGAACCAAGAGGGAGTGCAAGCCAATATTCAGTCATGGAAAAAGAATAGCAGGTTCATTTGAAGTGCATCAATGCTCCAAACCCTTACCATGAATGCGTGGAACATTGTTTTCAAAAAAATGTTGGAGCAACCGGGAAAAATAAGAGATAGGGGCAATTGTGAGTCAGGAGGGAGTGCAAGTTGGGAGTAAGTGTGAGCTGAGAGAAGGGTAAAATAAGAGGGAGTGTGAGCCAAGATTCATTCATGGAAAAAGAGTAGCAGGTTCATCTAGAGTGCATCAATGCTTCAAATCCTTACCACAAATGCATGGAATACTATTTCCAAAAAAATTGTTGAAGCAAAGGAGCATCAATAAAAAAAAGAGATAGGAGTAGTTATGAGATAGAATGGAGTTCAAGTTAGGAGCAAGTGCAAGACAAGAGAGAGTGAAATCCAAGAGCAAGTGCGAGATGAGAGGGATTGCAAGCCAAGAGCGAGACTCATTAGCTATTATGGAAGGAAATTCATATTTGAAAGCCCTAATGGGAAGTCAAGATGCCCTAGCTAGAAATTACGATGCCCTAGTTGGAAGTATGGAGGCCAAGGTTATGCATAAGGGGTTGGACTCGATATGTACTTATAGAAAATCGGTGAATCTATTTTGAAACCATGGTGAATCCTGGCCAACCTCACGTAGAAGGCAATGGTGAATTACCTTTATATTCTAATAAAAATTTATAAAAATTTGGTGAGTTGAATGTTTTTTTGTTTTACCAAGCCAGTGCAAAATATGAATCAAGCTTGGACCAGGTGCAAAACAAGATCCAGACTTGAATCGGGTGCAAAAAAAATCCAGCCTCGGTTCGAGTGCAAAACATGATTTAGGCTCGGACCGAGTGCAAAATGCAGATGGCTTAGGGTGCAGAAATGTAGATGGACTGATTGAAGGATTGAATATGGATTGGGTGCAACATTGTAGATGGATCGGGTGTAACATTGAAGATGGTTCAGGTGTAGAAATGCAAATATACTGGGTGAAGGATTGAATACGGATTGGGTGCAGCATTGTCTATGGACCGTGTGAAGTATTGTAGATAGGCCAGGTAAAACATTACAGATGGGTCGAGTGCAACATTATAGATGGATCAACTGTATAAATACAGACAAACCAGGTGAAGTTTAATATATGGGTTGGGTGTAAAATTTTAGATGGGTCGGGTGTAGAAATATAGACGGTTTTATTGAACAAAATGCAAATGGACTAGATGCATTAATGCATATGAACTGGGTGTAGTGATTCTAATGGCCTGGGTATAGTAATGTAGATAGAATCACCATACGCATGTCCACTAACATACTACCATGTGTCCATCCTACATGCATATCCAATAACATGCTACCACGTGTCCATCCTACTTAGTATCATCTATAAAAATGTATCAAGAGTTATTTTTACATATTTTTTTCCATTGCACGAGATTAGAGCGAAGCTGCTATCACTTCCCTTCCCCAAGAGACCATTACCCCACACCTTTCCAGAGTTATGGTGACCATGATGGCATATAAAATAGCATTCAAAAATCAAATTTGTGTCACTTTTCAAGAGTACTTAGCTAATACATATGGCATCGACCACATATGGGCTCCAGATATAAAGTATTTTGGGGGTTTGGCTTCTATGCCCCAATTTAGAACAGATAAATTTGTTCTACACAACATAATCGATGCTTATGACAATGATCTTGGGGTTGTTACTGTGTAGACACACAATCAAAAAATATATTTTACAATCAAATCCTTTGATATTCAGAGATTGGCTGGACTTCCACATAAGGGTCTCGTTGTAGTATCACAGAAGCTTCTTCTCAATAAGAATGACAAGGCTTTCTTGGCAGAGCATTTCGACATCTCTTAAGAATTTTTGTCAGGTATAATTCTCTTCATTTGATTATCTTAAATTTTATAATTTAAAATTTGGTGTCACCTAATTTTTTTTTGCAACCTCTGCGAAAAATTCCAAGAGAGGGTTAACCAATAACTATGTTTCAAACAATGATTTCAAGGTAATTCTTGAATTTTTCCAAGCAAGATTGTTTCTTCTTGGAAGATTGAATATTCCATTTTGTTCGTTGGCTTATATTATTCGTTATTTACAGTACCATGAGAGATTTTACTGGTGTACATATATGTTTGATCGAATCAGATCAGAACTCTATATTGTTCAGACTATCCAGTCAGACAAACATCTCATGGTTTCTTCGGTAAATTACATTTTAGCTCTTTATTATGAAATTTTTCATAGTTTGTAGGATACTGGTTCATCAACTATTTTGCATACTAAATTACAAAGCATTGCTATGACTACCGAAGAGTTGAAGGTAATTATTCTATTCTCACCAATAGTAATTTTTATATTTTAAGATGTTTTTAATTAATGTTTTATCTTTTTTTTTGCATCTAAATGTAGAGTAAGGCAGCCATCGCATGGGAAAGAAGGATTTTGGTGTTAAAATTCACATGTTAGAGGACTATGGTGATTTATAAGGGACAATGATTAACTTTCAACCACAAAGACCTTATAAACGGTAGAATCCAACTTCTTCTCTCGCTTCTCATCAACATGTGCAATCAAATGCCATGGAAGGTGAATCTAGTTATGTCACACCAATTATGGGTAAGTTTATTATTTCAAGTTTTTGTTGATTCATTACCATTTTTTTTTAGTTAAAATTATATCTATCTTTCATTTTTCGGTATGCTTTCTAGTTTTACACAAAACCACACAAACACTCACACCCAATTGTCTCCACAAGCTAAAGGGCAACACAAGATCTGTTCATCAGGTATGTGAGTTTTTTAATTTTTAATCATAAATTTTATCTCCTTTAATTTTAATTAATAATATAGTATTATAATATATTTAGGTCCATCCCCACAATTTCATGAAAGAAGGAAGAAAATAATGCCATCGCCACCACCACCAGGTCCACCACCACCACCAGGTCCAACACCACCAGCACGACAATCTCAAAAATGATAACAATTTATGTGAGTTCAAATTATTGGAAAAAATATTGATAGACCGAGATCACGGGGGGGGGGCCACACAATCGAACACACAAGGACAAGCATCTGTATTTCCAGCTTTGTCATTTTCAACAACTAGTGTTTCTTTGAAATATGTTTTGACCTCTAATTTAGATGTCCTAGAATTTGATCAAGATTATCTTCTATAGGGAAACATTGAAGGGTTTAAAGTGTCAGATATGGTAAATTTGCAACCAAAACCAGAATCTCAGATAATTTCATCGTCACCTTATAAAACCTTTGATTCTAATCCTGAGGATGAATAATTTATAGTGTCTGAAGATAAGTTGGTTTCTGATGGTTTTTATTCACTGATCTAGGATGTTTTACTTGAAAATATGAATAAATTGAAGAATTGGGAATTACGGGTAAAGATCCTTATCACGAAAATAAATGTCCGCTATAAAAATTATGATAAAAGGGAAGAAATTTTTACCCCTATTAGAAACCAACCTAAGAAGCTTATTGGGTTGCTACAACAAGCCCAATCAGGATCGGTGAACCCTTCTATTTCTTATGATGATAAAATTTTAAAGACTATGTTGATGAAGTTAGAGAACCAAAATGCTAAAGCCCGTGTGTACTACAACCTATGGGATTATGATAAGAAAAAGTTATAATTTTTGATGTTGCAAGAGATGTTGCGAAGACGAGGCTTTAAATGCAATCAAATTTATCATTATCTTTTACTCTCGACTATGGACTAACTAAGTTGTTCTTTAATTTTAATGTAGGTAAATTTCCAGAATTTACAGAAACAAGTTAATTTCTTGGCTATTAATCTTGAGGCTGCAAAGAAATCAATCTTGAATGCGATAACAATGAAGGAGACCTTATAGAATAAGGTCAGGGATAATAATTATTTAAAAGCAATTATCCTTGAGCACAAAATGGATCCAAATATCTTGCTTAAGAAGAAGCTTAAACAAAATGAACATGTAGTCCTTGAGGATCCAACCAAAGATGATAGATTATTGTTGGGGAGCTTATAAAAGGTAGAGAAAGGCATCATCAGAATGGGAGCACTAAACTTACCTGAGAAGGTTATTGGTATAGTATATAATAGAAAAGAACTTGCAACTTTGGAAGCATCTCAAAGTAAAGGAGATGCAGATATACATGGATCATCTCAAACTCAAGGAGATACAAATATACAAGAAAAGATTGAATCTCAAGGTCTAGGTGATCCATGTGCATAAGGAGGATCTGAATCTTCCCCTTCTCACCCTTGAAAAAATGCTTTGTTGTAATACGTTCTATTGTAGAAAGAAATTTCTGGATGGTGGTTGTATAAACAATTTTTGTATTGTATATTTTCTATGCAATTAATGAAAAACGTTTTTGTTAATTTGAATTCTATCACTCATTGGTTGTTTCTATTTATATTCATGTGTTGTTTTTTAAATTTGTAATGATTCAACTATATTCACTAAGAGTTGCAGGTTTTTGTGCTTTAAGAGTGTCTTTAGAAACTTGATGCAAACTAGATTTTGTACCTTTTTTTCAATGCATAAAATGAATTTCTTTTAAGAGTAATAATAGTACAAATAAATCTAACAAATTCTACTTTTTAATGCACTAAATATTTACACCTTATCACTGCAATATACTCTCAATAAAATGCACTTAATCAATTTACCACAACTAATCAAGAATAATTTGAAATGAACCTTCAAATATTCTGCAAATTCTATCACTCATTGGTTGTTTCTATTTATATTCATGTGTTGTTTTTTAAATTTGTAATGATTCAACTATATTCACAATTACAATCTGAAAAGAAATGAATGATTAAACTATATTCACCATTCAAATTAGTTATCCCATACATTAATATCAGTACACTATATTTTTAAAAATTATGTTGTAAATTGATTATGAAAGAGAATTCTATATTTTACATCATAAAACATATAATTTGAAAGACAGTGTTGTGTTATAAAGAATAAATTTACAATTCAGATAGATGAAACAATCTTGCAATGATAATAAAAACATTCATATGGAACAAGGTTGTAAAATCTTGTAAAAACTACAATTCAGATAACTGAAACAAACAAATACTATGATATAAATGCAATTAAAACTATTTCAAAAATAACACTAGATCCATAAACAAACATTATTGGCTTGTCCAAAATCATAAACTAGTTAGCTGAGACAAACATTCCCAGATTTTCCAGAATCACTATTGTGAAATCTGATATCAAATAAATTCAAATTTATTAATATTGTGAAATACTAGAAAAATAATAATACTAGAAAATTTACAAATTAGGTAGCCGAAACAAACACTTCTTAGATTGTCCAAAATCATTACTTTGCGTAGCAATTATCTGTGTCCCTAAAATATGATCATTGAAATTATCATTATCATCATTATCATTTGCATTCCCGGTACCCCTTCTTCCTACAAAGGAATTTCAATATGCCAATGCCCTATCATAAGGAAATGTATTCAACTGATACGATGACATAAAAATTCTCAAATAATTTTCAAAATTTTTTTCCATCCTATTACGGAGTTTATATGTAACGAAATATAGTGCATTGAAACCCTTTCATCTTCCACAGATCCCAATATTATTGTTTGACATAATTCATATAAACAAAATTATTCACTAATAGTATCTTGCAAGACACTACTTGGATATAATTTTTGCCACAAACATGCAATGGAACCAGTCTCATGGATGTTACTCAAAAGTGACGTTTGTTCAACCATTGTTCTACCAAAATGCGATGACTATGGTTTTAAGAGACCTTTGTTGAGTATACCTTTGATTCCAACACCATTGACTTCCACACTTTTACTAAAATTATTGATAAGTTGGAACATATATTTAAAAAACAACTCATGTGTAAAATTGTATTTAGTACAAGGACCCCAAAACATGGGGTTAACCACACTCATTGCCTCAAGCAACTTATATCTTTAAAACCCTTCTCTTATCTCTTTTATCAATGATTATGCTATTTTAAAAAAAAATTGTCTTTGTTTTGTATAAAACAACTTCAAATCTATTTTGTTGCATAGGAACTTGTTCAACATCATCAACAACTATACTTGTCTGCCTCTCAAAATAATACAAAGGTATAAAGGTATCATCTTTCCATGAACATTAATACAAATATGATCACTGATGTCAAACTTCAAAAAGCTTTTTGGATTGTTTACATTTGTAAATGTATTTTAACTATCAAACAAGGGATATTCAAAATATTTTTTGGAAATATATAACCTATCAATAATCACACATATTTGCTTTCTCATCCTTATGAAATCAATGATATCGATGGATTTATCTTGTGCAAATTTAATCAACCTATTCATTTCATGTAACATTGGAAGAATACCACATAATGTTAAAAGGATTTCGAAGTCAGTCAAACGAAACATCATATATTTTGCCTTATCAACAGCCCTACGATTTGTGTACATCAACCCTGTTGATGATTGATACTTTTTAAAAACTTTGTGTGCAGGTTGATACATTGAAATCCACCTTGTATCCATATATTTTAACAAATTTTTTCCTTTTGTAACTCCTAGTGCAAAATTTTGAAACTCTGCAAACCTTTTTGGACTGCAAGAAAAATAAGAATGTATTTCACGAGTAAGGTCTTCTACTCTTGCAATATTTTCAAAAGAGCTCACTATTGTGTATGCTACATTTACTCTATGAGCCATGCAATGAATAGGTATCATATATGGGGTGATTGAAATTTGGAGATGAACACAAAGACCATTCCTATGCCCTTGCATTATAGCAAAACCATCAACTCTTATGCATAATAGTATTACATTTAGCAATATAAATGTAATACATTCGTTTAGGGGAAAAGATGCACTTTATTTGAGAATATAAAATATATTTTTTTTGTTGAAACAAAAACTATTAAGAAGTTTCCAATGTGGGTTAGGCTTTTTGGACTTCCGTATCAACTTATAAATAAGGATGTTTTGAATAATATTTGAAATACCATAAGGGAATTCATAAAGGAAGGACAACCTACTAAGGAGAAAAAATATGTTATATATACTCAAATATATTTTGCTATGAATATTTCAAAACCTTTACCATTAAGATTGAATTTGAATCAAGAGAGTGGGATCAACAAGTCGATTATGAAAATAGTACATTTCGTTGCCACAAATGTTATGATATTGAACACATGGCAAGAGTTTACAAAGTGAAATTTTTTAAGAAAGAGATAAAAAGTTCTAGTCATGATATAAACTTCAAGATGAAGTAATGAAATCATATAGTAATAGAAGCTAGATCATATCAAGGATATTCCACTCCAAAATAAGAGGTAAAAAAACCTATCTACAGTATCATTTGACAAGTTCAAAAGGAATTAAAGGTGCAAAATATGATGTGGGGATAAATCCTAAAACAAAGACAACAAAAGAGGTTAAGTTTATTCCAAGTAAACTGTATTCATTTTCTACAAGTAGCATAGAATCCTATCCAAGTAATAAAAGTGAAATGGTGAAGATGTTATCCCTTGAAATTTAAGGTTTAAAGAGCAAAATAATAAAGAAATGATGTTGGAGGAACCTATAACAATTTTGGGACAGGATAAGAAGGTAATCACTATATAAAATTATTCTTACACTTTAGGGTTTCCAGGGCAACATAAAGAAGATTGTGCTTTTGAGGTTATTCCTTACACTTTATATTCTTCAAAATAAGGCAAACCTAAATATGGCAAGTCTTACTATGAGAAGTGTGAGAAGATTGAAGAGGTTGATGAAGATGAAAGCATTGTTGGGAATGAAAAAAAATAGAAAGACCCAAGAAGCAAAAACAAAAAGAAAAAGAAACCTAAAGTGATATTAATATGGGAAAACAAAAGCAAACATCACAAGTGTTAACAAGAAGTGGGGTTAAACCCCCAAATAAAAATAAAAAATAAGAATGAAAATAATATCTTGAAATATTAGGGGAATGCATAAGAACCTTAAAAAAAGGTATTATGAAATTGTGATTTTGTTATAGACAAGATATTTATATATATAAGTTTAGTAGCAAATATTTTAGCCATTCATAGTGGTGAATTTCATCTTGACAAAATTTAAATTTTGGAAGGCATATAATATAAAAGGAATTGATTGTGAAAACTTAGTAGTTTGAGGAAGATGAGAATATCTTTGATAGAAAGATAAATAAGAATATCTCTGATATATGAAGAGAAATAAGGAGCCTCAATAAACTAAATCAGAAAAATAGTATTAATAGAATCAAAAGAAAAAGATCGTAGATTCACACATTACACAATATTTATCCTGTAAACCCTCAATCAGGAAAAAACCAGCACAGTATTATATTATTATTGCATTAACTTGATCATATCCAATATAATAATATTCTTCTTCTGTCTCATTCCAAATCCTAATGCAAGTCTGATATATATAACAAAGGCACATGCACAGATTTTACAAAATCATGGGCAAAAAAACATGGGTTCAAATATAGTAACCCTAAAAGCCCATATGGGTCTAAAAATAACTTTAAAAATTCTAAAAATTTTGGTCGAGGGCTGATGCCCTCGAACCCTTACTTTTTGGAGGGCTACCGCTCTTGAACCCCTATTCGAGGCCCAACCTTGCCTAGAACCCTGAAGAGTATAGGTATAAATTGTCAAATACCTTTTAGTGTTAGCGCAACCAAAATAATTTGGAAAATATTCAACATATTTCCAACATTATTCCACTTATTGAATAATTTTTGTAGGGGATAGCAATTGTCATTATCAACTATCAAGGGCAATCATGTCCATAGATTCTCTACACCAAGAAAAGTTTTGAGCAAGTACAACATTTGTTAATGAATCAATAGTATTCTTCTTTGTATCAACTTTATCCAATATCACTCGGTTATCTTCAGCCATATCTCTCACAAAATGGTACTTTATATCAATATGTTTTGACCAATCATGAAAACCAGGATTGTTTTCTAGAAATATTGCACTTTGACTATCACTATTAATTCTCAAAACCTTCTATTTAATGCTAATTGTTAAACACAACCTTTGTAGCCACATTGCTTCTTTACTGGTATGAGTTCTTGCAATGTACTCTACTTATGTAGTGGATAAAGCAACAACTAATTGCTTTTTACTCATCCAACTTACTACCCCTCCAAACATCCTAAACACATAAGCACTTATGGATCTTCTCTTATCAAGATCTTCAGCCTAGTTAGCATCCACAAACCCTTGTAGATTTACAATATCATTTTCTCCAAATTTTCCTTCATAATAGATAGCATAATATGTAGTTCTATGCAATTATCTGAATATCCTCTTCACAACAGTCCAATATTCTATTGGATATTTTGAGTCCCTAAGCTAAAAGTTGTCATTGATGTCAAAAGGATCTATGTAAGTAAGCACTATGTTTGTGTTCCATAAAGAGCTTCATGAGAAGCAAAGGTTTTGATCAAAGGTTCAAGAAGGGATGCATGGCATTTTGTTCCAAAAGGAGATTCAAGGGAAGCTTAGCAAAAGGCTTTTATTTAAAACCATGGACGACATATTTGAAATGGGTTTTTCTTAAAACCCAATTTGGCTTTTTGTTTCATCGAAAAAGGTGCCCCGATGATGGAGAAATTTAATTTTAAAGGTTTTATTTAAAACCATGGATGGCAGATTTGAAATGGTTTTTTCTTAAAACCCAAGTTGGTTTTTCGTTTCATCGAAAAAGGAGTCCCGGTGACAAATTTATTTAACTTTGAAGTTTAAGTTTAAATTTTAATATTTTAAAATTTAAATTTCCAAATTGGAAATTCTTGCCGATGTCATCAAATTCGATTGAGGTCCGATGTATGAGAATTCAAGGCAATATGTATAAATATCATTGCCAAAGTTCATTTGGCAATAATCATCAAGCGATTGTGTGTTTTGTTCGAAGAGAGCAAATATTTTAGCATAATCAAAACGTGTGAAGAGAGTGAGTCATAGAAGGAAGGTAGGACCCTTCCCATACACCATAGGTGCTTGTGGCCTAGTGGCAAGATAGTGGCATTAAAATTGTTGAGTGCCAAGAGATCCAAAGTTCGAATCCCACCGGTGTTGGTTTTTGCGAAGTGTAAAGGGGAGCACACCTTTTGGCGCACGTGTCTTTTGGGGCACGATTGGAGCAAGTAAGGTATTGTGGCTGCGCTCACCGTTTCATGTGAGTGGTTGGCTCACGTGGTTAGTGGAACCATGGTAAGAGTGGTGCATGGGCAGTGACAGGGGATCGAATCCCGCTAAGAGGCAAAAGGTAAGTTAATTTTTATTTTTAATATTTGTGAGAATAGCTTTGAGGAGAAATAAGGGTTATGGTTTGTTTTAGAAAATTCAAAAATTACTATTGCTTTTAATTTTGGAAGGGTAGCATATTATATATCGTTGGAAAGAATTTTTCAAGAGATATTTGATTAACTTTCTTAGAAGGAGAAATAAGGGTTGTGTAAGAAGATATTTCAGGTTTTATCAAGGAATTTTCAAAAGTAAGTTTGATTCATTCTTTTGAGGGTTTATTTCTTGCATAAAATAACTTTGGTGGATGTTAAAATAAAGTAGGATTAATAAGATGTTACTTGGATATTTTTGTTGTGTTATTACTCTAACCCTTGTTGAAAGTTGAAAAGAAAGTGTGTTGAGTGAGACAGATTTTGTGGACAACAAATAAGGCATCAAAAAGGTATGAGCAATATTCTCCATTGAATTTATTTGGGTGGTTTATTTCTGAAATATCATTGGAGTGAAAAGGATTGATTGTGGTTTCCTATTCAAAAATAGTTGGTTTAATGCTTCAAGGTTTTCTGGTTTGAAATTTGTGATTAAAACCTTATTTTATAAGCATTTTTGTTGGAGTGAGTTGTTGTGCAAAGAACTTGAACTTGAGCTGAAAAGAACATGAGTATCATTGTTATGTAAAGTGGTTGTTGAGTATTGTTGAAGACATTTTGAGTTGGTTGATTCATGCTTGGACTAGGGTTTGTGAGAAAGAGTTGTTCCTTGTGGTGATTGGTTGAGTAGAGTTGTTTGAGCCTAGTCAAGATATTGTGTGAAGTGGTTGTTCAAGTTCCATAAAATAAACTATTATATATTCTGATTTGAATTGAGTTGAGAAAGAAATTAGATTTGAGTATAGAACATATTGAGTCTCTAACAATTCTCTTTATGCTTCTATGAGATTGCTGAGTTGAGATTGATTTGAGTTGATATTGGGATTTGAGTATAGAACATATTGAGTCTCTAACAATTCTCTTTATGCTTCTATGAGATTGTTGAGTTGAGATTGATTTGAGTTGAGATTGGGATTTGAGTATAGAAAATATTGAGTCTCTAACAATTCTCTTTATGCTTCTATGAGATTGAGTTGAGATTTTGTTGAGCTGATTTGAGGTAAGTCTTTGAGAAGGCTTGTGGACTAATTTTGAGTAAGCTTTTGCGAAATATTGCTATGTAGATTTGAGCAAGTCCTAGAGAAGACTTATTGAGCAGATTTGGACAAGTTATGAGTGAGCATGTTGAGCATATTTGGACAAGTTCTGAGTGAGCTTGTTGAGAATATTTGAGCAGGTTCTGAGTGAACCTATTGATTAGATTTGAGCAGGTTCTGAGTGAGCCTATTACGAAGATTTGAGCAGGTTTTGAGTGAGCCTATTGAGCATATTTTAGCAGGTTCTAAGTGAGCATATTGAGCATATTTGAAGAGGTTCTAAGTGAATCTATTGACAGAGCTTTGGAGGTGACAGAGTATAGACGACAGAGTCTCAGTGGATAGAGATCTAGTAGCCAGGACAATTGAAGAAATATCTGAGTGAGGAGTCTTCAAGTGGAGAGAGATCCACAAGTCAGTGTAGCAGAGATACAGAGTCTTCTAGAAGATCACTAGCCAAAGCAGAAGGGGAAAGAGTTATCTTATGGAAGAGATCCACAAACTTGAGATTAGGGTATCAACATCTCCTTTGGATAGAGGTCCATAAACATTGTAATTGGGAAGGATTCCCAAGAGATTGATTGAGAAAGTTTTAGCAAAATATTTTCTTCGTGGAGTAGCCCACATTGGGTGAACCACGTAAATTATTGTGTCACTTTTATGGATGGTGTTTTATGCATTGATTTGATTACTACTATTGATACTGCTATCTATACACTCCATAATATAGAATTGAAAAGAAAAGTAAAAAGTGGTCTTATATTGTTCACCCCCCCTCTCAGTATAAGCTTGTGTTCTTCATATTCCTTTCTTGGATTTGACATATATCTGCTAACTACTCCAACTGCATGTGCAATATCAGGTCTAGTATAGACCATTGCATACATCAGACTTCAACACTAGCATAAATAACATGATTCATTTCTTCAATTTCCTCATCTATTTTAGGACACTATTCAGTAGATAACTTTTGACCAACCAGATATAGAGTACATACTGGTTTACAATCATGCATGCTAAACTTCTATAGTATCAAATCAACATATTTCCTTTGATTTAACCACAAATTTCTATTTGCATGATCCCTTATTATTTTTATACCCAAAATAAATTTTGCAGCATCCAAATCCTTCATGTCAAACTCAGAAGAAAACTAATATTTTAGTAAATTTATCATCTCCTTATTGTTATCAATTAACAGCATGTCATTCCACATGTAATACAATGATAACAAAAATTTTACCTTCCTTTTTGAAATATACACATGGATTTGCTTTGCATTTTCCAAGCCCAAGTGTCAAAACAAACCTATTAAATTTTTGGTTTCACATCCTTGGAGACTTCTTCAACCCGTAAAGAGACTTCTTCAACTTGCATACTAGGTCCTCCTTACCTTTTATATTAAAGCATTCTCATTATGACATATATATATCCTCATCAAGTTCACCATGTAGAAAAGTTACCTTTACATCCATCTATTTTATTTCACAATCAAAAGTAGCCGAAATAGCCAACATAAATCTAATTGAAGTTAGTTTAGCCACAAGAGAAAAATCTCACCAAAATCAATTCCCTCAACCTGAGAAAATCCTTTTGCTACCTGAGAAACAATGGTGAAATTGTTCTATTGATCAACAATGCATTACATAGTTTTATAGTTCTTGAAAGAACTAAAAATAGACACGGTGGTTGAGAGAAATCCTCTCAAACTTATTACAACAAACTAACTTAAAGATAGCTCTTATCCTAACAACATTCTAATCTTGGACTATGGTCAAACATTGACCAACCAAGCCAAAACCTCAATGTATGCTAATCAAATTAACTAGAAATATGTAAATAAAAACATTAAACTAAAACTAAATACTAGGACTAAGGAGGCAATGTTGAAAATATTCCAACATTCTCCCCCTTGATGCTAAAGACACTCATGCAAGAGTTATTTAAGCATCACAGAGTTGGAATAAAATATTTCTCTTACGTTTCCTCCAATATTGAATCAAGAAATCAGAATTTGCAAAATACTTGTGGTGGCACTCCTTCCACTTTTTATGTGGAATTTCCTGCAAATGCTTGAGTGCCTTCTTTTGTTGATTAGCTCCCCCTTCAACAAAAGTATCTCCTCTTGTGGTTTTCAACAACCACTCTCTTACATCTTTATCATTATGGTCTTTAAACCATGCTCTCACATTTTGATATTCTTTTACATATTCAACACTAAATAATACTCCACATGAGTATTTACAATTAATCATCTCACATAGATGATTATACCATACAACTCTTTCACATATTTTCACACAAAAAATCACAACAAATATGGCCATATAATGACCAACTACATATGCAACATAAAGTTGCTCCTCACACAAATATTCTCTCACAACAATGACTTTACAAGAATCCTTCTCCCAAGGAATTTTGAACACATCATTTTGATCCATGTGACCCAAGTTCTCCATCACTGTATTCTCTCCAAAAATATTCTTCATCAAAGTTGTCTCAATGAGACAATCACCTTTCTTTTCATTCCTGCTCACAAAAAACAAATCATTAATCATAAAAACATTACCTTTAGTATGAGTAGATTTGGTGCTTCCCATAAATCTATTTTGTAGCAGTTCTCCTTCATTGTATGGTGCTTCAAGATCAACCATCAACTCTTCACTAATAGTTCTCCTCCTTTGTTCAATCCATGTTGGTGTGTTGAAACACCATTCATTCAAGCAATCATACATAGTTGCCTTTTCAAGACAACTCTCTTTCTGCAATGTAGTCACTCCAAGTGAGTGATCTTCATCCATGAGTGAAGTTTCCTTTGCCATTACGATAAGAAAATCAACAATCTCATTTCCATTTTCTGTTTCTATCTCATTTTTCACATTCTTCTCCCCTTTTAGAGGAACTCTAACAATTTTATCTTCTCCTTGTAGGAGATCTTCATTTTCTCTGTCAAGAGAGCATACATCCATTCCAAGTGAATGGTCTTCAAGACAATGGTCTTCCATAAACATTGCTTCTCCATCAACATGCCAACAATTTTGGTTGATCCTATTATCATCTTTATTCTCTCCCATGAGAATTTTAGGTGCATTATCCATAATACACTCTTCATTTATCTCCTCCATGAGATATTTTTTATCACTTTTTCTTCTATCAACAACAAATCCTCTTCTTCCTCCTCGTCCTCTTGAGGAATACACACCTCTTCTTATCTTTTCATCACAAAATTCAGCAACATATGCTTCCTCCATGAAGCATTCTTCATCTTGTTGGTTTTCTACATACGAGCCTTCCTCTCGCAAGAAATAATTCTCCATTACAAAGCATGACTTCATATGAGTCTTTACAAGACTCTTCAAAAACTCCTTCAAAAGGATCTAATTCAGAATCTGCTTCAAGGAAGCAAGGCTCCTCCTTGCTTAAACAATCTTCATGATTGTCACTCATGGCTTTATGGGTATCCTCATCAAACCCATAAGCATCCTTCAACACTTGCCATGCCATTGTAGCTGATCTACAATTGGCTATGAGAGGAAAAATATTCTTTTCCATTCCTCTCCTCAAATCCATAAGAGCTAAGCAATTTGCATATTGTTGCTCCTTCTTCTCTTTTCTCTCCTCGCCTTGTAGATTGCTCCAAGTGGGTTCCTCATAGCCTTCTTGAACTATATCCCATAAGTCTTGAGCCTTCAATAAGGTCTTCATCATTATGCTCCAAATAGCATAATTATCTCCATCAAATTTTGGTACAACCAAGTCTGCATACATGGCTTCCTTTTATTTACCAAAGTCTCAAGTACCCAATTTATCATAAATCGGCCAATACTGATTGAAACAAACTGAAATTTTTCCTTTAGACTTCTGATATACTTATCTGAAAATCCACTAAATTTTAGATCCAAATTCACAAATGAGAAATATGTGATCAATTTACTTTTGCCCTTTCTATCACAATTTCGGATCTAGGATTGTTGAAGGAAAAATAAATATTCACATAAATTAATAAATACAGATCCAAATGACCTGAAATTTTGTTTGAATTATGATTTTATCTAAATAATATTTCTCCCAAAATTTGAGAAGCAAATACCCTGTATTCCACCTTATACAACCATTTTATTGAAAAACTCAAAATTCTAATAAAATCCATAAATTAGCTCCAAATCACCTGAAATTTTAACATAATCCTCTTGATACAATTATCTAACAACCCTTAAAATTTCATAATCAAATACCTCATGATTCGTGATATATTAATGATTTACTCGAGCTCTTCCTTGCAAATCTGCTGAGTGCTGGCCACTTGAGTTTCTCTGACAAAGTGTGTGTTTCAGATCTCTTCACACCACTCTCCACAGGTTTTGATCCGTTTGAGCAAACTTGCTCTGATACCAAATGAGAAACAATGGTGAAATTTTTCTATTGATCAACAATGCATTACATAGTTTTATAGTTCTTGAAAGAACTAAAAATAGACACGGTGGTTGAGAGAAATCCTCTCAAAATTATTACAACAAACTAACTTAAAGATAGCTCTTATCCTAACAACATTCTAATCTTGGACTATGGTCAAACATTGACCAACCAAGCCAAAACCTCAATGTATGCTAATCAAATTAACTAGAAATATGTAAATAAAAACATTAAACTAAAACTAAATACTAGGACTAAGGAGGCAATGTTGAAAATATTCCAACATTACCAAGCAAGCCTTGTACTTCTCCAACTTTCCTTCTATATTGTACTTCTTCTTGAATAACCACTTACAACCAACAAGTTTTCTGCCAGGAGGTAATTTCACCAAGTCTCATATCTTATTTTTATCTAGGTACTCCATTTCTTATTCCATAGCCCTTTTCTAAGACTTATTCTCACTTGATTGAAGTTCCTCCTTTATAGTCTTGGGTTCTTCATCAGTTTTGATGAATAAAATGCAGAATAAAAATTTGAACGACTATACCTATCCGAAAGTCTTCTCTCTTGATCTGATCTCCTCAAAATTAGAGTTCTAGGTTCTGCATCTTCAGCTTCGTCCTCACCTTCTTCCTCTGAATATTCCTCTTTAGACTCTCTGAAATTCAGGTTCTATCATAGGTTCTTTCTCCTATTTCAATTTTACCTGCACTAATTATGGTTCTTTGCTTAGTTGCATTTCTTGTTTTAAAACCCATTTTTTTTCTCTAAAGATCACATTACGATTGTAAATTACCTACTATGTTTCTGGGTTCTACAACTTATATCTTTTAATACTAGTACTATAACCCACAAATATGCACTTTTCAAATTTATAGTCTAGCTTAGTCCTTTTCTCTTTTGGGACATACATCTAAGAATCACAACCAAAAACCCTTATATGTCTGAGAGAGGATTTCTTACCAGTCCATACTTTTTGTGGAGTCTTGTCCACCAAAGTTGAGGTAGGAGATCTATTGATGAGATAACAAGTTATTAACACAGCTTCTGCCCAAAATTTCTTTTCTAATCCTACAGCACTTAGCATGCTTTTAGCCTTATCCATAAATATCCTATTCAACCATTTTACAACCCCATTTTATTGTGGAGTATACAGATTTGTTCTCTGCCTTTCTATTCCACAATCCTTGCAAAACTTCTCAAATTCATTAGAGCAATACTCACCACCATTATCACTTCTCAAAACCTTTATTTTTTCTCTATCTTATTTTCTACAAGAGTCTTAAACTTTTTAAATTTATTAAAAACCTCATATTTGTTTCGTAGAAAATATATCCAAGTATTTCTTGAGAAGTCATCTATAAATGTAACAAAATAGATAGATTTACCTAATTATGGTACTTTTTTAGGTCCAAACACATCATTGTGAACTAGATGTAGAATTATTTCATACCTTGTAGCACTACTTGGAAACTTGACTCTAGTTTGTTTCCCAAAAACATAGTGTTTGCAAAAATTAATTTTTAATGGGCAATCAAAAATTCCTTCAACCATACCTTTTATTTTCAATGTTTGAAGTCTTTTCTCAACAATATGCCCCATGTGTTGATGTTATAACATTGTCTTCATTGTAGGAATACTCAAAGCCATTTTAGTCATATTATTTTCTTATACAACTAAAGAGTTGTTGCAATTAATACTTACAGTGCTAGCCTCAAGTCTAAATAAAGTTCCTATGTGAACTCCTCTTTCTAACACCAAGGATCCACGAACCATCTTGCAACTATCCTTATTGAATACCACATTCACACTTGCATCATTCATCTTACTCACGAATATCATATTCCTTGCCAAACTCAAAATATGCAACACACCAGGAAGGGTTTTAATTCTTCCATCTTTTAACATCATCTTGACTCTTCCTCGACCTATTATTTTATATGTCAAATTATCTCCCAAGAAGACTTTACCTCCATCTATATTTTCATATTCATAAAACCACTCCCTATGAGGATTCATATAAAAAGAAGCACCTGAGTCAATAAACCATGAATCATTGCATTCATTTGAGTATGCTACATCTAAGAATAAGTCCCCTAAATATTCATTTATGGTCTTCATTTCTATATAAGTTCCTTCATCAAATGATCAATTATTATTAGCCTTTTTAGATCTGTAGTCTCTTTTATAATGCTCTGCTTTACCATAATTCTAACATTTCCTCTTTTTTGGAGCAACGAATTTACCCTTAGATTTTGATTTATTTTCTCCTATTTTATTTTTGCTTCTTTCTTGAGAACAACCTCTCACAACCAAGGCTTCATTTTTATGATAATCCTTAGAATATTTTCATATTGTCTCCTTAGACAACAAAGTTTCTACTATATCCTCTACTTTCAATGTAGATGTAGTATTGGTAATAGCCATAACAAGGTTATCCCATGAATCAGGTAATAAACAAAGTAAAGTAATACATTTTTATTCTTCATACATTTTTACTTCTACAGAGGTTAATTGACTTACCATAGTATTAAAAGCATTCAAATATTCAGCCACAGAGTCACCATCATTCATTCAAAGTGAATACAATTTCTTTCTAAGAAATAATTTATTTACCAGTGACTTTGTTTGATACAATGTTCCTAGCTTCTCCCATAACAACTTTGCCATGGTCTCTGTAGATACATTCAATAATATCGAATCATATAAGCACAATCTGATAGAGCTCCTTATATTATTATCGATTTTCAACAAATCCTCATCTGTCATTGATGTTAGTTTTATTTCTGAGACCACAATCCACTAATATCTATCAACCAACAGATCCTCCATCTTGAGTTTCCATAACTCATATTTTGTCCATTAAATTTTTCAATCTCTATCTGTGTGCTTCCCATATTTCTCCCTTGCATTAATCCTTTCATGTACAACTCCTACTCAATAATTAATTTATCACAGGGTTGAAATTCTTACTCCTTAAACAAAGCTAAAACCTAGCTCTGATACCAAATGAAGAGAAATATGAAGCCCCAATAAATTAAATAAAAAAATTAGTAATAACATAATCAAAAGAAAAATATCTTAGATTCACATATTACGAAAAATATTTATCTTGAAAACTTCAACCAGGAAAAACCCAGCATAGTATTATCTTATTATTGCATTAACTTGACCATCTTCAATACAATAATATTCTTCTTTTGTCTCATTCCAAACCCTAATGTAAGTGTGATATATAACAAAGGTACATACATGAATTTTACAAAATCATGGGTTCAAATATAGTAACCCTAAAAGCCCATATGGGTCTAAAAATAACTTTAAAAACCTTAAAAATTTAGTGTCTAGTACCTTTTAATGTTAACCCACCAAAATAACATGGAAAATATTCAACATATTTCCAACAATAGAAAGGTAAAGTTGGATATACTTTAATTAACTTGTTAGAAATGTAATGAGAACAAAGAAATATTTTATTTTTGTAATGGGAGTGGCCCCTAATAGAATCCATGCATAGCTTATTAAAAATATATATTATAAGAGTCTATTTATCATTGGGAAAATGGTTCTTACATAATCAATAAAGTACCTTCTAAACAATTTGCACATTCAAACATACCCTTACCATATTAGCATCTTTTAAGTTACAATAATTTTTATAAAAACAACTCTACTAGAACATTCTAGATGGATGTGAAGTGAATTGCTTGAACACTTCCTATTGAGGAATGCATATAATCTCAAGTTTTTTAACTTATAAGTTCTCATTACTATCTTTAGTTATCTCATCAATGTGGGATGTTAGTAAGGATTACTATGGTATAATAACGAAAAATAATAATTTAACTCAAAGTAGATATGGGTGTAAGTTATGTTTAAGGACCCCTCTTTGTGGATCATGCATCATGTCAATCCACCTCTAAATGCAAGTGCTATGATAATGATTTCTTTTTTATTGGTAAATTCCTTGGAACTTGTGCCTAGCCATATCTATTAAGGTACATCACACCTAAATTTGGATGCAATAACTTATCTAATTTTCCTCTTAATATTTTATAACTATGCATATATCACTTGGCAAGATTTGAACTTGGGTCTTAATATTAGAAGACCAAGTTTTTTTTTTAATTTATATAGTAAAATCAGTAGCTGCCACCATGAAGATCTGGGCATGTTATCTATTTTTATGGTTGTCACAGTGTTCTACATTGTCCACCTTAAAATTATTCTATGTTGTCCACCTCGAAAATCGTCACACGATACTTTGTGCAATCTGCCCCTATAACCACCATGTTGCATTCATTTTAAATTATTTACGTCATTGAAAGCACCAGGAAAAAGATAAATGTTTAGTCTAATGAGACTCGAGATTTGAACCTTAGATGTGTGTCTGTTTCCCTTATAGGGTATAAAAGAAAGTTTCTAACGACTTGAGTTCATGCAATTTGGTGATTATTTATTAACTATTTTGTTAAATTCATTGAAAATCTCTCTATATATATGATGGGTGCATCCACGAATAATTTTATGTAGTTAAATTCATTGAAAATGTCTCTCTCTGTATATGATGGGTGCATCCACTAATAATTTTATGAAGTTGAAGAATATATTTTATAGAAAAGCAAGTTAGATACGATGTGATTGACCTAATAGCAAATGCAAGGTTTTAACATGTTGATGGGAGTGGTCCCAATAAAATCCACATATAGCTTTTAAAAAAGAATTAATTATTATACAGATGATTTTGATCAGTAGAGAAATACATGGATATGCTTTACTCACAAAGATCATCTCTCATACACCATGTGCTCATAAGGCTACCTAAAAACAAATATGGATTTGTAATTATTTGTCTGGTAAGACTTTTACCAAGAAGAGACCTATGTTCAAACCTTGGGAGCATTCCTGTTGCAAAGATAGTAGTATGATCTGAATGCTTTGAGTGCGCACCAAACCGATGATGATAGTACGAATTCCAAGCAATTGGTGGTCCTCCTCATGTTGGGTCATCAACAATGAGGTGGTATACAATTATTGGGAGCAACCCCTATGGTTTGAACCCTACATTTGGTCGTTACTAAAAATAGTGTGGATGTAACCAACTCCCCTATAGTAGTTACTAAAAATAATGTGGATGTAACCAACTCCCCTATGTATAAAAAAAACATCATCACCACATGGCAGTATTACAATAAGGCTTGGATATTATCTACGCATCGCTTGTCAATATTTGAATCCCAAGTGATTAGTGGTCCCCCTCATGTCGGGTCATCAACAATGAGGTGGTATAGGCTTGTTGGAGCAACCTTTGGTTTGAACCCTGCACTTGGTAGTTACTAAAATAGTGATGTAACCAACTCCCCCATGTATCAAAAAAATATCATCACCACGTGGCAGTATTACAAGGCTTGGATATTATCCATGTATCGCTTGGCAATATTCTTATTAAATGCTAAGGAATCTAACTGGTTGAGTTAATACCATTTGATACATTTTTATATTTTATTATAAGATTATTATTCTTAGTTTTCTATAGAAGTACTTTTTTTTTACATTTTTTTAATTAATGTTATAGATTCATTGTAAAACTTTTAAATTTCTAAAATCTAGATAATGTTTTTAAAAACATTGTTGATTAATATATATCACAACTAAATTATTTTAATTAATAAACTCTAAATAAATTAATTAAATTGTAATTTTTAACATGTAATAATTTGTAAGAAAAAAATAAATATTTTCTAGTTAAAAAAAAAGCTATAAAATCAAGTGGTATTAGCTCAACCGGTTAGATTCTTCAATATTTAAGGAGGAGACCAAGGTTCAAATCTTACCAAGCTATACATGGATAATATCCAAGCTTTATTGTAATACTACTGTGTGGTGATGATGTAATGTGGATGGGGTCCATTTCAAAATCCCTTATAACCAATTAAAAAAAGAGTTATAATAAAATATTTATGTGGTATATTACTGGTTTAAAAATAAAAGGTATTTTTCCTTCTTATTTTTTTAAATTGCTTATAAGGGATTAAAATAACCTCACACTTATTACATTGTAACCACAGTAACATTATGAGAGCTTAACAATTATGCATTTATTATTTTTTAAATTTGCATCTCTTATCATAGTAATAATTTTAAAATAAGGGTTTTAGAGGAGACAAATTAGGGTTTCAAAGGAGGTAAAATAGAGTTTTAGAGGAGCATTGGAAAGGAGGCGAATAAGCGGTACAGAGGAGGTGGATTTAATATCCTTTATTTGGAGCAATGAATGATTGGAATTGAGAAATGTGGTACTCTGATGAGGGTGAGGCAAAGGTTCTAGAATTATTGTCGATTACCGAGAATGCTAAGGAGGTCCCAAAGTAATGTAACTATTTTATGGAATAAAGTTTCATACTAAAAGAAACCTTATTAGGAGATAAATTAGGATTTTAGAGGAGATGTATTAGGGTTTCATAGGAGGTAAAATAGGGTTTCAAAGGAGCATTGCAGAGGATGCAGATGAGCATTGTAGAGGAGGTGGATCTAATACCCTTTATTTGGAGTAATGAATGATCAAAATTGAGTGATGTGGTACTCTAGTGAGGGTTAAGCGAAGGTTCTAGAATTTTCATCGATTACCAAGAATGTATTGCACGTGGGAATAGGAGAAAATAAACTTAAGAAAATATATTGAAATGCGCTTAGAAAATCATCGGTTACATTGCTTAAATACTATAGGCTTAACAACCTTAGAAGAAATTAAGGGAAGGTAGGAAATGAAAGAAAATAGGGAGGAAATATAGAAAGAAATTTGGTGTCAAATGCCACGCTGCCCATGTCGTCCAATCTGTCCAGTCAGCTGCTGTCCAATTCAATATTCTTGCTCAGTTAGCTGTCGTCCAAGGAAGTAAAAGGTTAAGGTCCAAAGCTTACCGTTGTAAACAAATTTTTACCCCTTTTCACTATGTCATTTTCCAACATTCTCCCCCTTAAAGTTGAGAGGCCTGACTATACAGTCTCTCAGCTTTATATATTGAGCTTTAGATATACCTTTGGTGAAGATGTCAACAATATTATCCAAAGTATTACAATATTGAAGCTCAACTATCTGTTGTTCCACCATATCTCGAATGAATTGATACTTCATATCAAAATGTTTTGATCTACTGTGGTGGATTGGATTATATGACAACTGAATGGCACTTATGTTATCACAATATAGTCATGTTGGACCACTTTGAATTTCTCCAATCTCTTCAAGAACTTTTATTAACCATAGGGCCTGAGTACTAGCATGAGTCATGGCTATATACTCAGCCTCAATTGATGACAATGCTACAACAGTTTGTTTCTTGGAACTCCATGTAATTAGTCTTGATCCTAGACTAAAACAATTTCCTGATGTAGATTTCCTGTCATCTATGTTACTGCCCCAATCACTGTCGCTAAAGCTAACTAAATTCACAGAATTACATTTTTTGTAATGGATTCCAAAATCCAATGTACCTTTTACATATCTTAATATCCTTTTAGTTGTTTGTAGATGCAGTTCAGAAGGACTAGCCATAAATTTTGAAACTAGAGAAACAACATATTGAATATCTGACCTAGTGTTGGTGAGAAACATCAGACTCCCAACCATGCTTCTGTAAGTGGTCATGTCAACCTTTGATGCTCCATCTTCCTTGCTCAATTGGATCCCATGTCCATTTGGAGTTGCAATTGATTTGCATTGCTCCATGGCAAATTTTTTTATCATGCCTTGAGCATACTTGTGTTGACATATGAAGATCTCTTTATTTGATTGATGCACTTCCATGCCTAGGAAGTATTGCATTAAACCAAGATCTTTCATCTTGAACTATTTCATCATGGAGTTTTTGAACTCCATATTCATTTTATTATTACTACCCATAAATATTAGATCATCCACATACAAACAAACTATGAGAATGTCTACTCCATGCTTTAGGTAGTATAGAGTTGGTTCACTTTTGCTTCTTGTGAATCCATACACACTAAAATAACCATCAATACGTGAGTACCAGGCTCTTGGTGCTTGCTTGAGGCCATAAAGTGCTTCTTTAATTTGTAAACAATGTTCTCTTTACCCTGTTCTTGAAAACCTTGAGGTTGTTGAACATACACCTCTTCTGTCAAGTATCCGTTTAGAAAAGCACTCTTTACATCCATGTGTTGAACATTCCATCCTTTATGAGCTTCTAAGGAAAGAACTGATCTGATTGTCTCTTTTCGTGCAACAGGAGCAAAGGTTTCCTCATAGTCAATGCCAAATTTTTGAGTAAAATCCTTTGCTACTAGTCTCGCCTTATGCCTCTCAATTCTTCCATCAGCATTGTACTTGGTCTTGTAGACCCATTTACATCCAACACATTTTTTTTCTTTTGGTAGTTGTACTAGCTCCCAAGTATCATTATTGTTTATAGAGGTTATTTCCTCTTTCATGGCTTCTTGCCATATATTTTGAGTACATGCATTCTCATAGCTAGCTGGTTCTAGCTGTGTGCTAGACAATAAGGCATAATTAACTACATCTCCCATAGGATCATGGGAATCATCATCTCCATACAATTGTAAATTTTCAAGTTATTGCAAAACTGAATTCATCTCACTAGCTTGACTTCTAGTGAATCTTCTCTGGAAATTCTGATCCAGCATTTGAAAGGATGGATGATGTTGTAATGTTCTTCTGCCTCTTAATGGAGAGTCTTTGTCGATGTCCATCGATGAAGAACTTACTGATATCTGTGGAGGACTTAAAGTATTTGTTGAAGTACTTGATGTAGCTCTTCTGAATGGGTTTGGAGGGGGTGGTGTGCCTTTGCTTTGCTTTGGAGATACCTGTTGTACCTGTGAATAACTTACATCGTGGGATTCATCATCAACAAAAATTATTTGATGACCCCATTCTCCCCCTTCATCAAAAATTACATCCCTAGAGATTACAACTTTATGAGTTTTGGGATTGTAGAGTCTATATCCTTTTGTAGACACAATATCTTACAAATATACAAGCTTAAATTTTTGGATCAAGCTTCTTTCTTTTCTCGTCAGGAATGTGTACATATGCTAAAGAACCAAACACTTTGAAATGCTTTACATTAGGTTTCTTTCAGTACCATGCCTCGTAAGGAGTGACACCATCTACACTAGTTCTTATAGCCTCTGCCCAATACATATAAGTGAGATGCTTTGTTTGGAGCATTGATCTTGACATCTCAACTATGGTGCGATTTTTTCTCTCTGCCACACCATTTTGTTGTGGGGTATAGGCAGTGGTAAATTGCCTTTTGATCCCACTATATTTAAAATATTTCAAAAAATCTTTTGAGGAGTATTCACCTCCTCGATCTATCCTAAGACATTTTACATAGTTCCCACTTTGATTCTCTACATTATTTCTAAAATCTATGAAGCAATCAAAAGCTTCATTTTTGTGTTTCAGAAAGTAAATCCAACACATTCTAGAGAAATCATCTATGAAAGTGAGAAAATAAAAATTGTTTCTAAGAATTTGTGTTTGCATTGGACCACAAATTTTTGGATGTACTAACTATAGTGGATAGTTGGCTCTCCACACTTGTCCTGTCAGAAAATTTGATCTTGAGTTCTTTCCCAAAGCACATCCTTCACAGACTTCTTTTTGATCATGGATTTTGGGAAGTCGTGTCACCATAGCTTGATTAGTTAACAATTTCAAGCTAGCAGAATTGAGGGACCATATCGCAAGTGCGAAAGGACACTTGGATTTTTTATGGCTACATTTGCAAGTTGAGCTCCTCCTAGATCATTAAACTTGAGAGGAAATAATTTGTTCTTGGTCATGGGGACCTGTGTGATGACACGATTATAATTATTTTTATCAAAAATGATACATTGTCCTTCATCAAATACAAGTTTATAATTATTCTCCATCATTTGCCAAATGCTTAGTAAATTATGTTGGAGCTTTGGAGTGTAGTAGATGTCATGCACATTTTTTAGTCCTTCTTTAGTTGGAACCTCCATGGCTCCAATTCCCTCTACTTGCAATGTTTTATCATCCCCTAATTTGATTTGGGATTTATAAGTGGAATCGAGAGTAGGAAATAAATGTTCGTTACCACTCATATGGTTGGAACAACCAGTATCTAGAATCCATGTGTCAGATAGATTCTGTTCTGATTGGCCATATGTCAGAAAAATATTAGAAGCATCATCTTATTCTCTATAATTACCATATTGATTGTTGCTACCTTGTGAAGATTTTGACTAGCAATCGCGAGCAAAGTGACCTGGTTTGCCACAATTGAAACATGTTGTTTTGGACTTGTCACTTCCTCGCCCTTGATTTCCACTTTGTCCTTTATTTGCACCTCGATTCTAATTTCCACCTCTTTGTTGATTACCTCTTCTATATGAGTTGCCTCCTCTATTGGAATTGCCTCCTTGATTTTGGTTGCCTCCTCTGTCTTGGTTGCCTCCTCTGTATTGGTTGCCTCCTCTGTAGTTGCCTCTACCTCTACCTCTTTGTTGTCCTCTTCCTTGACCTCTTCCCCATCCTCTTGCATTATTTTCATTGGAATTGAAGGACTTATCATCGTATCCATAGCTTGTTGAAGGAGTTTCATGAAACCTCTCTTCATGTGACATTAACAATCTGATTAGTGCATTGAATGTTAAAAGGGAAAGATCTTTAGATTCTTCTATTATGATGGCAATGTGATTCCATTTTTGTGTAAGTTTTCTCAACACTTTTTTTACAATTGTCTCAGGCTTGATTTATTCGCCTAATGTACTAATTTTATCTACAAGTGCTTTTACTCTAACACAATAATCACCTACTTTTTCATCATCTTTCATCCGAATATTCTCAAAATCTCGCTTCAATGTTTGAAGCCTTACCTGCTGGACTTGATTACTACCTTGAAATCCATCACTCAATGCTTTCCATGTGGCTTGTGTAGTTGTACAAGCAATAATTCTAGGAAATATGCTTTTCTCCAATGCAGCTTGGAGATGAGAAAGAGTAGATGATTTGCTCTTCTTCTCTTCTTTTTGAGTCTTTTTATCTACTACACTGAGTGTGGACCAGTCTGTGGGTTTCGTATAACCTTCCTCTATGATGTCCCACAATCCTCTTCCTATGAGTAAGGTCTTCATATTTATAGACCAGTACTCATAGTCATAACCGTAAATTCTGGGATGGGTAAACTATTGTGTGAAGCCATAGTTACCAAAAAACTTTTTATTTCACGATTACAAAAAATACTTTGCTGAATGAAAGAAAGAATAAGAAGAAAGAAGGAAGGGTTTACAATTTTAATTCAAATATGACTTGTTCTACCCTATCATTGACTACTTGCTTCTCTTGATGTGGGGATGCTACCTCTTGATTTGAAAAATTATATGCCACTTCTTCTTCATCGTCACTTATTGGTATGATTTCTGGTGATGGTGGTTCTAGGATTTCCACTGAATTACTGTAGTGTGAGTACTCTTATTCTTGTTACACTCCTTGGATGGATTCTGATTGTTCAAATTGACTTCTAAATGAATTATCTTCAAAATATGCTTCGTATCCTGAGTCGGGATGTCTTTGATGTGTGATTATAGAATTTTGGAGTTGACTAAATACAATATTGAGTCCATAACCCCTTACCTTTTCATCAAACCTATCTACACTTTCTCTTGCTAGAATTGCACATAAGGCATGATAACACCCATTGGGTCTAATCATCAATGCCTTTTACAAAATTAAGCCTCTTAGGCTTTATTACAACATTGTTCTTCAGTTTATGATTCCTTGAATAAAAAAAAAACTTTCTTTGTTACAATAATTGCCTCTTAGGCAATGTTCTTTTGTTCTCTCTTTTCCCCTCTTTTTTTAATTTTATTATATATATAAAAAAAACTTATATCTTTTATTTAATAAAAAAAATATAATTGCCTTTTAAAAAAAAAAAAACAATTATTTATAATTTTATTAAATAAAATAAAGTGATTTTAAATATAATATAAAAAAAAAATTCCTTAAAAAATTTATCAAAAATTGACTCCACAGGAATCGAACTCGTGACTCCTATCTGCTAGGCTAATCTTCCTAACCAACTCGGCCACAACTGTCGATGAAACCGAACAACAATAACACTTATACAGCCTGATCAATTCAAAATTTTGAAAAAAAATATTATTACTCCGTCGTCGGGATTCGAACCCGCGACCTACAAGGGGGTGAATGATTTAGCCTTGGCTCCACAAGCCAGTCGAGCTACGCAACTCGATGAGAAGGCAAGAGAAGCTTGCCTTCCTTATGCCCTTCTTGACCGTCCAAAGGAAAAAAAAAAAATTTGAAACTTTAGTACCACATCTATCTTGCAGAGAACAGTGAAGGTGTTTAAAACCTTCAATGGGCGAATAGTTACTCGATTACCTTCGAGAAATAGAGACTGCCCTTTTTGCGTCCTTAAAAACTCTCGCCTTGCACCACGTCGCCCATCGCCTGTGCTTACCACTTGTCTTGTCGTCTATCTTCCTTATGCCACGTAGTTCGAGATCTGTCTGTTGTCTGCCACGTTGCCCGTGTCTACCTTGTTGTATCTTCACCACGTGGTGCCTTTCGATTGGTTGTTACTTTTGATTCTTCTCCTCCTCGCATGTTGTGTGCTTGGGCCTGCTCGGGTCCTCTTGACCTCACCTCAACTTGCGATCCCTAGGTTCGCTCGGGGCTATTTGGGTCCTCTCGACCTCATCTCGATTCGACCTTGCCTTGGTTCACGTGTGGGCTTCCTCTGACCTCGATCAACGGGCCCTCTTCGACCTCGCTCTGATACCAGATATTGCATGTGGGAATAGGAGAAAATAAACTTAAGAAAATATATTGAAATGCGCTTAGAAAATCATCGGTTACATTGCTTAAATACTATAGGCTTAAAAAAATTAGAAGAAATTAAGGGAAGTTAGGAAATGAAAGAAAATAGGGAGGAAAGATAGAAGGGAATTTGGTGTCATCTGCCTCACTGCCCATGCTGTCCAATCTGTCCAGTCAGCTGTCATCCAATTCAATCTTCCTACTCATTCAGCTATCGTCCAAGGAAGTAAAAGGGTAAGGTCCAAAGCTTACCGTTGTAAACAAATTTTTACCCCTTTTCATTGTGTCATTTTCCAATAGAATGTTGAGGAGGTCCCAAATTTTATGAAGGTGAGAAACTATTTTACGTCCCTATGGAATCCAGGTAAGAATGGTGTTAGCACCTAGGTCAGCTCTAGGAAGGACCCCACCCTTGTCTCATTTGCTAAGGTGGTGTTGTATGCATCCCATGTGATGTTAATCCTAAGATGAATCAAATTCACATCCTAGATTGTTTAGTCAATAATATCATTATGGATGGGACGTGAAATTTCATGGGCAAGTTTCAAGGGGAAGACCAGATTTGGACGTGCTAAAACGGTGGGCATTGGCTAGATGGCATTCACTAGGGTCTTTAGACATTGTTTTTATCTCTAGGAACTTTTTTCTCATTAGGTTTAACTGCAAAGCTAATTCAAAGAAAATTTTGGAAGGAGGTCCTTGGTCCTTTAGGAAACATGGACTATTTCTTCAAATATGGGGGCCATATTTTAATCTGGTAATGTAGAGTATTAACCTAGTTTCTTTATGGGTTAATTTGTTAGATTTTCCTCTTCATCTATGGCATGAGAGTGTTTTTCATGCGATGGCTAAAACCATTGGGGACTTTGTCTCCTTTGATCGAACCACCAACTCTAGGTCCTGAATGTAGTATGTTAGAATGTGCATTATGGAGGACATTAAAAAGAAACTATCAAGTTCAATTGAACTCATCACCCACCTGGGGACATGGGTCCAATCCATTGAGTATGAGAACAAGCCTTTGGTATGCCAGGCTTGTGGGAAGGGTGATCATCATAAAAACTTATGCCCACTTCATTTGAAATCCAAGCCTTTGGTTCATTCAAGGACTAAGGAGAGATGGACCCTTGTAAAACCTCTAGTGGATTCAAAAGTTAAAGATATTTCTTTCTCTCTGGGGGTATAGCAACACAGATATAAAATAATGAAGATGTGCAGGAGAAGGACCTTTTGCCTTCCAATCTCTTAACTGAAGATAAGAAGGAACCTCTCAAAATTTAGGATGTGGTTCTAGAATCAATCCATCCTGAGAAAGGGGATGCTCTTTCCCTTCAAAATTCCTTTGAAAGTCTATCTATGGAGGAGTTAGTTCTACAACATCCTGTGGAGGCATTAAGAAATTGTTCGACAGCTTCCCCAAGAATGACTAGCCCTTTGGCTTCTTCGAAGCCATATTTGACCTTCTCAAAGCAAGGTATGAAAAACTCTATGGCCTCCCTAAAATCGATTCTAGAGAAAGGATCTCCTGATCCTAAGACCAGAAGCCATAGAAGGGGTCATATCGACTTTGGGGTGGATAATAAAGTTGGAAAACCATCAAGCAAAACTGTAAAGAAAAGATAAATTAAGAATGATATTACAAATGGTGGTCAAGCTTACATAAATATGGAAAAGGGAAGTGATGATAACAATAACCAATTGATAATGGATGGGTATAAGTCTCCTCTGCATAGGGAAACTATGAAAAAATTATCTTTCAAACCATGTAAATGAATATGTGCTTGTGGAATATCAAAGGACTTAACAATTCCTCTAAAAAGTACATCCTAGCATCATTAAGAAGAGATAAGTCCCTGGATATTATCTTTATTCAAGAATCCAAGTTGGAGGAATGCAGTTGGAATTCAATTCTCTGTACAGTTTGGAAGGAAATAGGATTTGTGGCTAGTGAGGCTTCTAGTTCTTCCGGGGGTCTTTTATGTTTTTGGAATAAATTAAAATTTGATGGTAATGTTATTTCTTCCTCTGGATGTGTCGTTAATATTTTATTTTTTTGTAATTCAACTGGTCGAATATGGGTTATGTCCAACATTTACGCCCTCAATTCTAGCATTGAGAGGCGTTCAGTCTGGCTTGAGCTATTAGAAATGAGAAAAATATTTATAGACGACGCTTGGGTTTTAGCGGGTGATTTCAACTCACCTTTTTTACCTTAAAAAAAGGAGAAAATTATGTTGATCCTAGAGCATGGAGGATCTAACTGGTTTTATCAGTTTGGTCGAGCTCCTAGATCTTAATCTCAAAGGTGCTAGATTCACCTAGAGTAATCGTTGAACCAAAAATAATATCATCCTCTACATATTAGATAGAATATTAGTCTCTAAAATGGTTCTTCATCTCTTTGGGGAGATATTCTTTCTTCTTCGGCTAGCATCGGCTCAGACCATAACCCATTATGGATGGAATTGCCAGTGAATTCTTCTTTTTATCCTAGGTATTTTAGATTCAAAGCAATGTGGTGGAATCACCTAAATTTTGAATACCATATCAAAGAATGGTGGAATGAAGACCTGCAAGGTGAAGGTATGGATATCTTAGTAAATAAGCTCAAGAAGATCAAAATTAAGCTCAAATTCTAGAACAAGAACACCTTTGGTGACATATTCAAAGCTAACGAGAGTCTAAGAGCCCAACTAAAATATTTGGAAGATTTAGTAGAAGAAGGCCTTTCCATAGATATTTCTAAAAAGGAGAAATACATCCTTATTGCCCTACACAACAAGTTGGTTGACGAGGAGCTGTTTTGGAAGTAGAAGTCATAGCCTTTGTGGCTAAAATAAGGTGATAAAAACTCGAAATTTTTTCATTCCTCAACCCTCCACCATAGAAGCCATAATAGGATAAATAAAATTACCAAATCAGAGATCAATTTCCAAATTATCAATGAAATCAAAATGGAGGTTGTTGCTTACTTTGACTCTATGCTAGGTTCAACCACTCTGAGAGATATCCAAGCAGAAGATTATCTTCTTGTCTTGATTCCTAGCCTGATTTTTCAAGAAATGAAGTCCTCCCTAGAAGCAGTGTTTTTAGATGAAGAAATAAAATAAATTGTAGATGTTATGGGTCCATTAAAAGCTCTGGTAACATATGTTTTCCCCCATTTTTTTCCAAAAATATTGGCACATATGTAGGAAGGATGTCTGCAATACCATGAGATTAGTGTAGTTGGCAATGATAGTTTCAAAGGGTCTCAATTCCACTTTTTTGGTCTTGATACCTAAAAATTCTAATGGTGTGTCCTTTAATGATTTTAGGTCTATCAATTTGTGCAATATAGTTTATAAGATTCTGAAAAAGGTTTTGGGTAACATAATCAAGTCCCTCCTATTGACTCTCATTGATAGTACCCAAAGTGGATTTGTGGTCGAGAGGCTGATTATTGATGGGGCCATTGTTGTTCATGAATTAATTCATTCAGTTAATAAAAGTGGGACTTCTTTAAGATTTATATGAACAAGACCTATGATCGTGTGTATTAGCCCTTATTATTTAGAGTTCTTTGGAAGTTTGACTTTTGTTCCAAGTGGATTGAGTTGATTTAAGCCTATGTTTATACTACTTGGTTTTTGATGCTTGTCAATGGCTCTCCTACCAATTTTTTTCAATTTCATCATGGTCTTCACCAAGGGGATCCTCTTTCCCATTCCTTTTTATAATCATGGTGGAAGCCCTGGGAAGATCCCTAGCTTTGAACCCAACAATAGAAGGTTTGACTCCTGCTTTATCTTACAAATTAATTTCTCATCAATAGTTTTTATATGATACTCTACTTTCATGTTTGGCCTCTGTGCTCCAAGAAATATAAATTAAATATATTTTGGTGTGCTATGATAGATTTGCAAGCCAACGAATTAATTATATTAAGAGTAGCTTATATTTTTTGAATACTCCGATTGAGTGTCAATGAAAAATAACTAATATATTGGGTTGTTGCATTTTCTCCTTTCCTGCAATCTACCTTGACCTCCCACTTTTTACTGGTAGGGTTCATGATTCTCTTTGTACTCCGATCATCGAAATACTACAATAAAAATTAGCGACTTGGAAGGGAGCATTGTTGAGTCAGGATGGGAAAGTTGTTCTTGTGTAGAGCACTCTCCAAAGCATACCAATTTATTTCATGCCGCTCTTCATCCTTCCTAGAAATATCATTGTCAAATTTAAAATTATCTTCACATACTTCTTATGGGCTAGTCCTAAGATGAAAGGTAAGTTCCATTTAGCTTCATGGGAGTAGGTTTGTCACCAGAAGAAGTATGGTGGTATGGGTTTAAAAAGAGTCAAGCAAATGAATAAGGCCTTAGTTGCTAAGTTGGGGTGGAAAGTCACATCTAATGAAGTGGTATAGTGGGTGAAGATCCTCAAGGCAAAATAAAATTTTACCAATTATTAGACCCACTTTCTAAAGGAGGTTCTCCATTCTAGAAAAGCCTTTTATAATCCAAAGTCTTCCTATGCAGCAGTAGTAGGTGGATTATTGGTAACAAAAATTCTATGGATTTTTGGAATAATCCATGGTTGGGAGAAAAGTCTTTTTCTTATGACCAGAGATTTCTTATTCTTGAGCTAGCCATCCATGCCTTGGCCCGTGTTAAATTTTTTTATTTCATTATTTATGAGAATGGTCGTAAATCTTGGTTTCAACTCCCAATGATGATTGAAGATTTGGATATCCAACAGGATTGGTCTCTTGTTGCTAATGAATTTGTAGACACCAAAACAGCACCAATCCGATTATGTGACTACAAACACTGATCACATTAACACACACAGCCCCCAGGGTAGCCCCCAGAGGTTAAACAGTGGTTCTAACCACTTACACTGCAGTTTTGCAAGTCAAAAATCAGTTTGGCACCTTTTAGACACTTTATTTCTTATTCGTCCCACCCAGGGACGAGTGCAAATTTGTACTCGTCCTACCCAAGGACGAGTATGGATTTGTACTCGTTTCACCCAGGGACGATTATTAGCGCTCGCTTCGGGGTGGGACGAATGCCAGGTTTGACCAACAAAAAGTCAGACCTCAGCGCATGACAACTCAGAACTACCACTCAGCTTTTCATGCATGACATAGGAGTGCGAGTGAGTTCTTTTGACAACACACATCTGCCAATTGACTTTCCCTTCACTGCATGGGAAGGAGAGTAAGCTTTTTAAGACAACTCAGATTTGCCACTTAGCTATCCCTTCATTGCATGGGAGTGCAAGTGAGCTTTGCTAAAACATGCAAAGACATGCACAGAGGCAGTTAAGAAGCCCTTGATCAAGAAGAAGTCTTCTCTTCACAAACAAAAGCATTCATGCAAAGAAACACTTTTGCATGTTAATTCAAAAAGACCCCTTGGGTCTATAAAAACGGTGAGTTTTCTCACCCAAAAAGGATATACGAGAGAAGGAGCATTTTGAGCGACGAAGTGTTGCTAGTTCACTTACCGGCGATTTGTGCTTTCATAATCGTGGTATTTCTTTTAGTTTCATGTTTATGCTTTTGTCAAGTTTTTCATTTCATTTAGATTCATTTCAACCATCGTTAGATTCATCTTTTATTTTTCATACACAAGTGCTACCGACTTTCTTGTTTGTTTCTTTGAGTGCGGAGTTGCAGCATTAGAGGAGCGGCGAGGAGTCTACCTTACCAACGCAAGCGGCGGCAACATTTGGCCCGCCCATTCCAAACGTGGGCATGCGGAAGGAGGAAGACTAAGTCACAAATTGTAACAAAGACCAATTTAACGCTCCTAGCCCCTAAAAAGGGAGGAGACGTCTATGTAACCGAGGATAAGAAATTTGAATAAAGAGGGCTGTGATTTCCTTACATCTTTTCTTTCGTCTCCAATTTATCTCCTTTCCTTGTTTTTGTGCATAGGATTAAAGCGTTACATTTCGTCTTATATTGCATAGTTATAGTTTTCCTTTTGCTTTCGGAATCTCGTGCTTTCAATGGCGATCACGGTGGGACCTCTGTCCTCTGTTTTTTTTTAGGTTAACTTACTGATCTAAAATTGCTTGTTTTTTTTGTAGGTACCTATTTTTCAACATCAGACTGTTATTCGTCTCTGCAAGTGACGATTACAGAATTTTATTCGTCTCTGCAAGTGACGATTACAGAATTTTATTCGTTTCACCCTGGGACGAATATTTTATTCGTCTCACCCTGGGACGATTACTGTTCTGATATTCGCCTCACCCAGGGACGAGTATATTTCTGTGCAATTTTTAGAACAAATCAGAAACTTCCGATTAGGCAGAGAAGAGGTAGGGGTTTTTACAGCTTCTATCAAATTTTTGTTTTTCTATTTTTTGGTTTTCAGTTTGTATGGCTTAGGGAAAGATTTCTTTTCGTTTGCTTGTTTCAATTTTGCAAAATTAAAACGAACCCCACACATCACGTTACATTTTAAACCAAGGCGTTGGTCGTAAGACCCCAACCCTTGAGCAAGACCAACGGTGGGTTCATCACCACCTTGGCTTAGCTTTGCATCCATTCCCCGATTGTCAACTGTTGTTAGGCGTAAATCCTGACGAAAGCTGACCGAGTGTCGCTGGGGTGATTCCCATGCGCGCGAGGATAAGTCTTCTATGGTAGGTGCCATTAACAGGACAATCCCCCTTTCGTACCGCCTACGTACCACGTACCATCTGCTCTCACGTACCTATAGTCTCCCTCTCGTAAGGGCGGGTATATAGAGAGGTTGGTATATCGGCCTGGCTGGTATATTGAAGGGGCGACCATTTTGGGAGTTATATGAGCCGTCATAATGCATTTAAACGTTCTTCAAAACCTACAAAAACAAAACAAAACAACAAAAACACACTAAACCAGATTTAGGGCACACTATTAATCTTTAAAAGAGATAATCATTGCTTGTGTGTGTATGCTATTTTCTGTTTAGACAAAAAAATCAAAAATCAAAAAAATCAAAAATCAAAAAAATCATAAACAAAGATAAAAATCTACGCATTTTGTCACTCGCTCCAAAAGCTCCAAGGATTCCCGCAATCGCTTGGTCACCCCAAAATGCTCCAAAGGTGTCCATGAACCCTTTGGTCAACCCAAAAGCACCCCTAAGGTTCCCATAAGTGATGCAGGACCATCCAACAAAATATGGGAAATTTTATATTTTTCTCTAAATTTTAGTGCATCTTGTCGGGGCCATAACTTCTCAACCGTAGCTCCGATTGACTTGAAATTTTACAGGGAGTTAGTTGGGATAATTTTAAACAAATATGATTCCCTAGAATTCTATTTGCCCAAAAAAGTCAAGTTTTCGGGGCCAAATTCCATCATCTAGTGCCCCAAAATTAGGTTTTAAAATTGGGCACGCAATTTTTTGCACTTTTTGAGTTGTTCGGATGTCAATATCTCCTAATGTATTTAGAGTTAGGACTTGAGACTTCATTTTTGTCTTATCTACTATAAGAGGGATGCGCACACCAATTTTGGGCCCCATCTGACTTATTTCAATTTTTAGGGTTTTTAGTGAGACATCACAATGGTGTTCACCCGTAGCCAAGCCCAATCACGGGCGGAGGCTGTGGAGAATGTCCAAAGAAGCACGAGTCACCTCCGTTACAATCCCCAGGATTTAGTCATACCACCTTGGCGACCTAACACACAAGGCAGTCCCCTCCACACCTTAACAGAAAGGGACTATAGGGGCACCTCTTCTAGGGGCACTCCTGTTCAACATAGCACCCAAGACGCACCCTCCCATGAGGGGTACATCCGTAGGAGAGCTCCCTTAGATGCTCGCTATGAGTGGTCACCATGCAATGAAGCACTAGGTCAACATAGGGTTCGACGGGAGGAACCACATGATTACACTATCCCTCCTTCACCCCCTCTAGTTGTCAGGACTACAAGGACAAATCCAGAGCACAAGGCTCCTCAAGGTGGGGCGAGCCAACTCTTCCCGTTCCTCTTTCACTTACAAAAGAGAGCATGAGGAAAACCCTTACCTTCCTCAAGAACAATATACATCGCAGGAGCAACACGCCTCCGCAATTGCTAGCTTTCGGGATTACCTATTGAGGCCAAAGCCTCAGGGGAATGCCGCTACCCCCAACAGAGGGAGGCGACCTATAGAGATCTCGGATCACCATGACCGAGATAGATATCTAGGAGAGGCATCTAGGCCTTCTAGACATGAGACGACAGGACCAACTATCTTAGAATCTGCCAAGCATATTGCACGTCGGATGCAACTCACGATACTTGAGCTGGAACAACAACAGTTAGAGCAACAATATCTTTTAAATCAAGAGTGCCTTCAGTGCCAGGAGGATGAGTTGTTACAACACACTATGCAGGCGAAGACTCCAACCCCTCGCATGCATAAGACAAAACATTATGAGAAACACAACTGGGTGCAAGACAGGTCTCTACGACCTTATCAAACGTTGCCCTCGATGCCTCCTAGACTTGAGCGGGAGGCCAATCCTAAGACCAATGACGGGTGCCTTCTTCAGGCGCCCACCCAGGTTCATGGACCACCCCCAAAAATTCTTCAAGAAGCCTCTGAGGAACCCGAGCTAGAAAAAGAGTGGACTAAAATGAAATACCAAAGCATGGGGGGTGCTATTCGGTCATCCCTCTCAAGGCATCAAGTTTCCCACAACTTGCAACGGGAACAAATCAAACAGGAGGAGCTCAAATCCCTCGATACAAGCAATGCGCTGCCCAAGCACTTAGAGTCGGTAGAGACCAAGATTTTGGGGCCCCAAAAGCCCAACTCACGTGAAACTCCTCTCAAAGAGGATCAACCCCTAGTTGTAGAGCTACCTGATGATGAGGTCTTCCATATCTCAGAATCACCAAAATTTGATGAGCCTGACTCTCTCGCCAAAGACGAGTCAGCATATGCAATAGTGCCATGGGACCCGTTCGAGTCTGACATCACTAATTCACAGGTGGTCCCCATGGATGAGCATCACAAAATTCTCCTAACATTACTCCCTTTGGAGGCTCCCATCGAGCCCGTGCCATTGCCAGAAAATCCGGTCCCCCCGCAAAGCGCAGAACAACCCCATCGGGACCATGTCAATCTGCTCGAGCCGAACGAGCTTAGCATGTCACAGATAGCTATCGGGGCCAACGAGGGCCTTTGGATCATCGACAATGATTACGAAGATGAAACTGAGATGGCTTATCTCAATCATGCACGACGACACAATCACCCTGTAACCCATGACGAACTAATGGCCCAACTAGGCATAAGACTAGGGCATGAGTGGCGCATAGACCCGACCCACTGGTATCACATGTTGATTCCACTCCTTTGGGAAGATCGCGAGCACCTTCCACCCAGAGATATCATAGCACCATCAGTGCCGAAGGCAGACCTTGCCCTCCTATCCGTGCATAAGGCCGATCCATTCGTGCCAATTCCTACAGAGCCAGATCCGGTGCACAAAGATCATCACGTTGGGGGTACCTCTATTCCCCGAAGAGCCGAGTGGGTTACACCAAATGCTCCAAAGGTGTCCATAAACCCTTTGGTCAAACCAAACGCTCCAAAGGTGTCCATAAACCCTTTGGTCAAACCAAAAGCTCCAAGGATTATCGCAATCTCTTGGTCAAACCAAAAGCTCCAAGGATTATCGCAATCTCTTGGTCATCCCAAAAAGCTCCAAGGATTATCGCAATCTCTTGGTCATCCCCAAAAGCTCCAAGGATTATCGCAATCTCTTGGTCATCCCCAAAAGCTCCAAGGATTATCGCAATCTCTTGGTCATCCCAAAAGCTCCAAGGATTATCGCAATCTCTTGGTCATCCCCAAAAGCTCCAAGGATTATCGCAATCTCTTGGTCATCCCAAAAAGCTCCAAGGATTATCGCAATCTCTTGGTCATCCCAAAAGCTCCAAGGATTATCGCAATCTCTTGGTCACCCCAAAAGCTCCAAGGATTATCGCAATCTCTTGGTCACCCCAAAAGCTCCAAGGATTATCGCAATCTCTTGGTCATCCCAAAAGCTCCAAGGATTACCACAATCACTTGGTCAACCCAAAAGCTCCAAGAGTTACCATAACTGCTTGGTCAACATAAGTATTCAAAAATCAACAAAAACAACACAAAAATCAAAATCACAAAAACATTTGCATTTCAATTCCATGCATAATCATAACACATCAAAATTACAAAAACAATTGCATTTCAATTCCATGCATAACAATAAAATCATCAAAAATTACAAAAACAATTGCATTTCTATTCCATGCATAACAATAAAATCATCAAAATTACAAAAACAATTGCATTTCAATTCCATGCATTCTCATAAAAAAACAAAATCACAAAAACATTTGCATTTTCCATACATTCTCAAAAAAAAAAAAACGAAATCACCAAAACATTTGCATGCATTTTCATAAAAATCAAAATACAAAAATATAGGTTGCATTAAACATTGCATCCATCCCTTGCATACTTCGATAGGTCATACAAGTCAAAAGCACCATAGGCTGTCATTACTTGGCAATTCCATCATTTCCACCTCAAATCCATTTCCATAAACGCATACATCCAGCATATCACCTTTTTATTTTAGCATAGTCAGTTGTTTCCTAATGTATATAGGGTTTTCGTCATTCAGATGTCTTTAAATTTCTAGCCAAAACTCGTACACAGTTAAACAGATTTTACACGGGAAAGTTTTACTTGGATCACACCTTGTTACGTAGCATCCCAACACAAATTAACACACATAAAATAATTCCTAAGTTGTGTGAACGAAAGATGAAACCTGCACCGTAATCCAGGTCACCATAAGCGAAACGGCTATCTTGCTTATCCCCCTGTGCGAATGACCCTAGGAATGCTGAGAGTTGGCAAAAGGACAAGCATCCTCCCTACCCAATTCCCCATGAATCCCAAGTTCTCAAAAGTTGCAAAAACATCAAAAATTTGCAAAACGTCAAAACACTCAAATTTGACATCCTACAGTGCACACATCAAAAGGCACAAACAATAGTGATTCTCGTCACTCCATATTCCAATCCCTTGCTCAAAAAAAAAAAAAAAAATCAATAAAACAAAAATAAACAGGTGATCTTATCACTATAAAGAGCAAGTATCCCAATACACTTGAAGAAAAGAAGGGAGTCGAACTTGAATCCCTGGAACTCTCAGCATTTCGACAGGTCATGAGGCAAGCTTCAGTACTCGGTTTGGTTGATAGCCTATCAGTCACTCGATAGTAAACCTCCCGCATGACGATATATCTGTCACATTAACTTGTGTACAGATCAATGTTTGCATGTGGATGAGCTAGCTTATGGTATCCTAGATAGCATCGCAGATTAATCCTACTACATACAAAAAAGGAGTTAGTGGAGCTAATTAGGTGATCCTCAGATACGAGGTTCGGTTGAAAGCCCATTCGGCACTGGCGGTATCCTGATGAATACCACATAAACGAACTCAATTGCACACACAGGGATGTGAAATAACTTGGTTAAATTCAAGTCGAATTTAGACCTTGTTCAAAAGTCTTGCGAGATAAATGTACGAGTCTTGGCTAGTTAGTTAAAATATCCGAATCTCGGGAAAAGCTTAACTACATTTTAAAAACAACTTGTCACATTTCATTCCGTACATCACCATCAAAATATATGCAAAATACAAAAACACAAGTTATCACATGCAAAGTCATTCCACAAAGTCATCCCATTAGTATAGCAAGTCGGTCAAATCTTGTACAGTCTATGGTGCATCGACACATCATCAACAACTCATTTCATTCATTCCATATCTATACATCATACAAATTAGAAACATCACATTCATAATCACCTCCGCATACATCAAACACATACATACAAAACACGCAAAACACCAAAAAAAAAAAAAAAACAAACAAACACAACAAAACAACCAAAATATAAAAATGACAAATGCCAACAAAACCACTAAAAATTGCCGGACAAAAGTGCTCTTGCACTTAACCTCTTGGCATAAGAAAACTGATGTCGGGGTCTACCTTGTCGTTATCCTACTCCCCAAGAAGGCTACCATAGCCAGACCGCTCCACGGGAAGACGGATTTTCGCCAATGTTACCCCCAAATGGCATCCCAAAATGGGTTCACACCCACCAAAAATAGGTCAAAAGAATCGAGAAATTGCTCGCGCATTCAACAGACAACATCTGAAGGCACCCTCACTTAAGTCATCTTGGGTCAAGCGACTCGTCGCTTTTCTCATGGCAGTCATTCCTTCATCGATTCGTCGCTTGAGGGGGTAGTCACACTTAAGTCACCAATCAACAAACACACACCCAATCAAGGCAATGGCATGCATTCAAAGAATCATTGACAAAGACAATCACGCTCCTGCTTGGGGCAGCAAACAAGCAATTATCACAAAATTGATCAAACACTTGGCATTCCCGAAGCATGAACACAAGGTTCCCCCGTGGATAAAAGGTTGCGCCCTTTGCCTATTCATGATTGATCAATGTCCAAGCTCAAGTCACACCTCACCAAAATAGGTTAATACTTGAAATCAAATTCCTTAGCTCGTCAGAAGCAAGGATTCAAGAATGCATGCCCTTTCCATGCTTGGGGCATCAAGAGTTGGTTAGGTTACTGAGAAACCCTAATCATTAGTGCTTTGGTTATCTATTTTTGCTCGGCGCTGTGCCATGCACAGCGCTTCCCAAAAAGGGGCATCTGTAGACACCAAAACAGCACCAATCCGATTATGTGACTACAAACACTGATCACATTAACACACACAGCCCCCAGGGTAGCCCCCAGAGGTTAAACAGTGGTTCTAACCACTTACACAGCAGTTTTGCAAGTCAAAAATCAGTTTGGCACCTTTTAGACACTTTATTTCTTATTCGTCCCACCCAGGGACGAGTGCAAATTTGTACTCGTCCTACCCAAGGACGAGTATGGATTTGTACTCGTTTCACCCAGGGACGATTACTAGCGCTCGCTTCTGGGTGGGACGAATGCCAGGTTTGACCAACAAAAAGTCAGACCTCAGCGCATGACAACTCAGAACTACCACTCAGCTTTTCATGCATGACATAGGAGTGCGAGTGAGTTCTTTTGACAACACACATCTGCCAATTGACTTTCCCTTCACTGCATGGGAAGGAGAGTAAGCTTTTTAAGACAACTCAGATTTGCCACTTAGCTATCCCTTCATTGCATGGGAGTGCAAGTGAGCTTTGCTAAAACATGCAAAGACATGCACAGAGGCAGTTAAGAAGCCCTTGATCAAGAAGAAGTCTTCTCTTCACAAACAAAAGCATTCATGCAAAGAAACACTTTTGCATGTTAATTCAAAAAGACCCCTTGGGTCTATAAAAACGGTGAGTTTTCTCACCCAAAAAGGATATACAGAGAAGGAGCATTTTGAGCGACGAAGTGTTGCTAGTTCACTTACGGGCGATTTGTGCTTTCATAATCGTGGTATTTCTTTTAGTTTCATGTTTATGCTTTTGTCAAGTTTTTCATTTCATTTAGATTCATTTCAACCATCGTTAGATTCATCTTTTATTTTTCATACACAGGTGCTACTGACTTTCTTGTTTGTTTCTTTGAGTGCAGAGTTGCAGCATTAGAGGAGCGGCGAGGAGTCTACCTTACCAACGCAAGCGGCGGCAACATTTGGCCCGCCCATTCCAAACGTGGGCATGCGGAAGGAGGAAGACTAAGTCACAAATTGTAACAAAGACCAATTTAACGCTCCTAGCCCCTAAAAAGGGAGGAGACGTCTATGTAACCGAGGATAAGAAATTTGAATAAAGAGGGTTGTGATTTCCTTACATCTTTTCTTTCGTCTCCAATTTATCTCCTTTCCTTGTTTTTGTGCATAGGATTAAAGCGTTACATTTCGTCTTATATTGCATAGTTATAGTTTTCCTTTTGCTTTCGGAATCTCGTGCTTTCAGAATTATAGTTTCAAGTTCTCTGATTTAAATATATCGAAGATATGATCATTTGGTTTGGTGATAATGAGGGAGGCTACACTATCAAAGCGATGTATAATTTTCTTGATCTAGATGCTTCGTGCTTGTTTTCGATCAGGAGAATATGGCTGAAAGGACTAACTCCTAAAGTTAACCTTTTTTTTGGTTAGCCAGCTTTAATAAGATTCTTTCCATTGAGAATATACTTAAGAGAGGTATGCAAATTGTAAATAGATGTTATTTGTGTGAAGCTAATTGGAAGTCATCTACTCATTTGTTGCTCTTATGTCCCTTATTATGTGATGTTTTTGTCTAAATTTTAGATAAGTTGGGAGTGAAGTGGGTGTTGCCTAATTCCTTGAAAAAAATTATTCTACAATGGACCTCCCCTTTTAATTACCCTCGTCTCAAGTGCCTTGTGGAGCTTCCTCCTGTCACATATTTTTTGGGGCGTTTGGAAAGAATGAAATGCTAGGGCTTTTAAAAATTGCAAAAGAGATGCTCTTAGAATAGGTCTTAGAATATTGTGGAGTTTAATTGAGAATATTACCAATGCATTTATTGATCTGAGGAGAAATTACCTAAAGAGTTATCCTATTGAAGTTCTATTGGAAGCTAAGCTAGGCTTCCTGAGGTTTGACCTTGGGCCTCCTATGTTGAATCCAAGGAATAATGTGAGATGGTCGTCCCCCATTGGTTGGATAAAATTGAACTTTGACGGGCCATCAAAAGTTAATATTGGGATCTTTGGGGTGGGTGGCATCATTAGGAACAACATGGGTAAATTTATTGTGGTATATTGTGAGTATTTATCATCCCAAAATTTCCACTTCGTGGAGGATCAAGCCACTTTACAAGACATTAAACTCTTGGTTGATTTGGGATATCTGAATGCTAAGATTAAAGGGGACTTGAATAATGTGATTAATATTCTTAATTCCACTACTGATCCGAGTTGAAATATCACAAATATGATGTGGGAGTCGAGAAGGTACCTCCAAGGTTTAAATCAATTCAAGGTGGCACATATTCTGAGGGAGGGTAATTCACTTGTTGACTGTTTGGCCAATATTGGAACTAGTATTTCTAGCTTTACAGTGTGGAGAACTAACTTACCGGTGGATCTTATAAATCTTCTTAATGTAGAAATCTCTTAAAGTCTATAAATAATCCAATCAATGGCATTTCAGTATGTTACATCACCTTTATTTTGAAAGTGCTAGCACTTATGGTAATTTGAATTGTTGGAATGTTGTACCTTATGATTGTGATGTTCATCTCGTCCATTGGTGGCCTAGCTTCTGATCAAGGATAATAATTCTCCATCGCATCTATTATGGACATCTGGTATCGTTCACATCCTTCAATAATTGCTCTTGTTCAAATTCAAACTGGAAGAATGGCAACCATTTTGACTGTCCTTCATAGAGATCGGGTTTCAAATACTCCTTGGTGGAAATCTAGAGCTATCTCATCATTGATCTTACCTCTGCTTTGCTTGTTTGATTTGTGGATCCACCTTCTTTTTTTTTGTGCTAGCAATATTTCCATGTGGTATTTATATTTATCTTTTGTGTCCTTTCTTATGAGCTAGGTTGGTTTTTTTACACGACTATGTTTTATGGTTTGTCTCCCATGGGGGAGTTGATGTAAAAGGTTGAGGGATTCCTTTCAAAACCCTCCTTTCATAATAATACCAAAAAAATAATTTTAAAATAAAATTAAAAAGCATTTCTCCATAAATAAATATTAGGCTTGATTCTTGAGGAGTTTGGTGTCACTATCAAACAATAGGGGTTTTTTTAGTTAATTATGTGAACTTTCAAGGCATAGACAAGTTTAAATATTATAAAGTAATATGTATATATTGTTAGGGCTTTGGCATCTCCTTGGGGAGGTCCAAGGTTCAAACCATGGGGTACCCATAAGGGGATAGGTTGGATGGTAGTGGTCAAGTGTTTATCGGTTGACCACCCCAATTTGATACCTCAAGGATCAAGGGTTTCATTGACTTATTCTAACCCAACGGGCTAGGTTTTATAATAGAAACACCCAATGGTGTTATCAATTATCCTATATATATAGGGAAATTGATAGATAGATAGATAAATTATTTTTAAGTAGTTTTTAATTTCTATGAGACCATAGGTAATATAAGATGATATTTTGTTTACCTACTATGTGGTTATCTAACTATATTTTAGTTAGTGAGGCATGATGTACAACCCTACCTTCCATAGGATTCGAACTTTGGACCTTTATTCAGAGTTTCAAAATTGATACAATCTAAATAAGAGGGTATAATAAAATACAACCTCATGTCTCACAATGCATTTACACAACTAGAAAATGAACATCAATAATTTACTTGCATTTAAAAACTTGTTTTATTGACTGACATCTGTTCAATATAAAATTAAAACTAACAACAAAAATTGCAACAACAAAAAGTATAGTCACAAAAAACCTTCCCTTGTCGATAAACTAGAATTTGCAACAAAAATCAAAACTTCATTAAATTGCTTTTCTTGTTGGTAAACTAGAAATTGCAGCAAAAGTCTTAATTTATCTTTTTCCAACAATGGGAATGAAGGAGGGACATTGAATGTTATAAGTCATGCCCTTTTTTCTTCTCTTGAAGTTCTTCAATTTGTTTATTATTATTATTTTTTCTGGATGATCCTACATTATACACATCAAATAAGATAAATGCTTCATAAGCTTTGGCTCATGAACATTTTACAATATCTTCAATTGAGATCTTGTGCTTAGCAGCTTTGGATGCAATCATCCATGTGGTTTCTTCCTTTGCATGATTCTTCTATTTTACTAAATACTCATGATATTACCCACCACTTGTGTTCTTAACCACTTTGGAATCTACCATCACTTCTACCTCATTTCATTCCTTTTTTTGCAACTATTGTACCCATAGGTGAATATGAAATTATATCTTTATTTTTTACTTGTTTATCCCTAATGACAAGGATACGAATTAGCTACATTAAAAACTGGTGATCTCATAAGCATTGGCTATAATTTTTTGCAAGACCTTACAAGGTTTGATATTTTCCCACTTTAACTTGTTATAAGTTCCCACTTATTTAATCAAGTGAACCAAAACCATGTCTCCAACCTGAAATTAATGTTCTTTCCACTTGAGATCAATATGTTGTTTGTACCTCATAGTGCTCTTTTCCAAATCAGCCTTCACTTTCTTGTGCAACTCATGTATATACTTGGTAAAATATTTTGCAATAGTACTTTTTCTCCCTAAATCAATAGTATCTCTCAACTCATTCACTCCTCTAGGGTTGAATCCATACATAATTGGGAAAGGGCTCTTGGTTGTACTATTATTGATTGAGTTGTTATATGTAAATTCAGATCGTGTTAAGGTAGTATCCCATAGATTTGGTTTCTTTCTAAAAAAAAATCTCAACAAATTCCCAAGGGTTATATTAACAACTTTTGTTTACCCATCAGTTTATGGATGATAGGTTGAACTAAATCCCAACTTAATATCCAATTTCTTCCACAATGTTAACCAAAAATGGCCCACAAAACAAATGTCTCTATCTAAAAAAAAATACGTTTTGGCAACCCATACAATCTCACCACTTCTTTGAATAATGTAGCAATATGAGTAGCATCATTTGTCTTCCTACAAGGTATAAAATGTGCTATCTTTGAAAATTTATCAAGAACAATCAAAATATAGTCATTACCTCTTTGTATCTAAATAACACAAGCTTATACTAAGAGGGGGGTGAAAATTATAAGATAAAACTTTTCTCTTATCTTTCCAAAGTAATAACCTCAAATAATATCAATACAATAATGAAACAATGCACAAATCACCATACACATAAGAGACAAATATTTTACATGGAAACACCCTCTCGAGAGAAAACCACAACAAAATATTTCTTATATATTTCTTCAATAAATTTTGTGGGCACCAACCCACAGGAGAAATCAATTCCCTATACAAGTTTGTGGACACCAATCCACAGGAGAAACCAATCCCCTATACAAGTTCATGGACACCAATCCATAGGAGACACCAATCCCCTTGCTCAAGTTTGTGGACACCAATCCACAGGAGACACCAATCCCCTTGCTCAAGTTCGTGGACATCAATCCATAGGAGATACTAATCCCCTTGCTCAATTTTTTGGACACTAATCCACAGGAGACACCAATCCCCTTGCTCAAGTTTGCTCCAAAACCTGCTCAAATTTACTCCAAAACCTTCTCACAAAACTTGCTCAATAATGCTCCAAAACCTACTCACAAAACCTGCTCAAATCTGCTCCAAAATATTATTTTTTTTTAGTTTTCTTTCTCCAAACCAAAATGTATTCTACCCAGAATTCGTTTATCCTTATGAACATATAGAGGATGATATTATGGTGTTGGAAGCTTTACTTCCTCTTATAGATTTCTGAATTGTCCTTCTTTGTCACTTGGATGCTTGGGTGAAGTTATGCACTAATATTCATACTCTATATTTGTTTTTTATCAACCTCCAATTGACCGTGCAATATATGGAAAAAGTATGAAACAAAAAGCCTCCAAAATCTTCTTAACAATGGCATCAAGTTCTATTCTCAAATATGACATATAATTTTCTTTTTGCTTCTTTATTTAATTATCAAATCAAAACACTTCCATTATCCCTTATTACTCCTTTAAAAATCATACATGGTAAAGATTATTTAAGAGACAAAATAACTCCTTATAACACCAAAAATTATAATAATACCACAAAAATAAATTATCTTACTATACCTCCATGGCTATCAAAATCAAATGAACCTTCCACCTTTGAAATATTTATTGCCACTCTTTTCAAAAATCATGCACGAGACTCGAACTTGAGTCTCTCAACTCCAAAATTTACCAACGCAAATAAAACCACCTCAGATACACTATCCGATGAGAAAAATATTCTACCACCTTCAAATTGAAGTAGCACCGTCAATGTTACACAATCAAATCAACATTTGTATTTACACAATTCTTCAGCTCCTTTCCACATGCAAATTCAAGATGAAAATACAAAAAATTTCCAATATGTTTTTGGCATTCACAATATGTTTTTCAACGACGTATTACAACTAATGCAAATTCTTCAATTCCAAAAATGTTCAACAAAATCTTCTTTTCAAATAACACAGCTCAAAAATAATTTTTTTATCCATAAATACCTTTTCACTTGATGATTCATTATTGAGCAAACTAATACTGCATCTACATTTTGTTATCTGAGAATACAAAATATAACTCACTAGAGACTCATGCAAAGGCTACCAATAAACTAATTTTCTTTCTCACAACTTCTACTGGGCTTCACCTTTTTAATATTCAAATTTGATGACTGTTGGCTTCACAATTTTCTCTAAGTTTCAATGTTCGATGGTTTCACAATTTCCTTTGGGCTTAAATTTTTCTTGACGTTTGCTGACTTCAAGATTTCCTCTGGCCTTAATCTTTGTTCACCAGCTTCACAAATTTTGCTATCTTCAATGTATTCTCAATTGTTTGTTGTCTTCATAAAAATATTGATAATATATTTCTTCTCACACTTTTTGCAATCACTTTCAACAATTGTACGTTGCCTCCTTCCACAAATCAAAACATTTTATCATGTGTTGTCTCCAGCGATAGTGTGCTATCTCCATCTACAGATCCAAACACTTTATCGAGTGTTGTTTCTGATAATACTTTTGATGTTCATGCATTTCATCTACTCCGGTGTTTGGAAACCCAAGAATGAATTCCATGCTCATATCTTTCCAAGGTCTTTCTAGTATAGGCAATGGTTGCTACAAACTGGTGTTTTTAACTCCTTCCTTTACCATGTTGACAAACTCTAAAACTTTACAAAATCTCTTTATGTCGACACCCATTCTCGATCAATCGTAACTCTCACAAATTTATCCCCATGTCTTATGCAATCCAAAGTGGTCGGCTAGAACTCTACTATGTTTTTCTCTTATCAAATTTTCTCTCATAGAATCACACGATATGCACAATTATTGTCCCTTAAAGAATAGTATTTATTGCATGAAATAGTCCAACCATGGAGTCCTATATTTCTCGGTTGCATTGTTACAAGATGCCCAATCCTCCTTAAGTCCATATCATTTGCATATAGCTCTTTCATGGAATTAAAATCAACAAACTATATTCTCATCTCATGCAATAATAAACATCTTTTACTCAATACATTAGCTACTTGATTTGTGCTACCACTTCTATGCTTCAAAACAAATGAATAAGCTTAAAATAAATTTACTCACTTCATATGCCTTTGGTTTAACTTATCTTGGTTTTTAATGAATTATAAAACATGATGATCTATGAATAGAAAAAACTCCTTTGGTAGCAAATACTATCTCCACTTCTTAAGGGCTTGAACAATGGCATACAATGTTTGGTTATAGATTGAATATTTCCTTTTTGCTTCACTTAATTTATCACTTAAATAAGCAATGGGATTACCCTCTTGGCTCAAAAATCCACTTATAGTTGTCATGTTTACATCACAATCCACTTGGAAAACCTTGTTGAAATCTAACAAAGCTAGAATCGACTATTTTGTTATCTTCTTCGATATTTGAAAACTCTTTTCTACTACAATTATCCATTTGAACTTATGTCTACCATACTTTATTGTTTCCATGATTGGTGCACAAATCCCACTAAAAGTTCTAATAAACTTCTTGTTTAAACTTGCCAAACCATGCAAAATTCTCGTCTCAAACATACTTCTTGGTGATGGCCAATCCACAATAGGTTTAAACATTTTAGGATCCATCTACAAACCTTCTTGTGAAATAACAAAGTCTAAATACACTAACTCTTTCTTCATAAAGCTGCATTTCTTCAAATTAACCAACAAATGTTCTTTCAACTTTTGGAAAACTAATATTAAATGCACTAATTGATATTTTTTATATTTTCTAAATATCAAAATGTCATCCAAATAAACAACAATAAACTTACAAAAAAATGGACTCAACACTTCATTCATCAACCACATGAAAGTACTCGATGCATTGGCTAATCCAAATGGCATGACCAACCACTCATACAATCCATTCTTTGTCTTGAATGTGGTCTTCCACTCATTACCTTCTTAAATCTCGATTTGATGATAGCCACTTTTCAACACTATTTTCATGTACTGATAAGGTCCACTCAAGCAATCCATAAAATTATCTATATGTGGTAATATAAACATATACTTTATGGTTATCTTATTAATGGGTCAAGAATCTAGGCACATATGTCATGCTCCCCCCTTTTTGGGTGTTAGTACAACTAATATTACACATGGGCTTAATCTCTCTCTAATCAACCCCTTGTCTAATAACTCTTGGACTTGTCTCTTCATTTTCTTATTTTATATAGGTGTCATTCTATAAGTTGCCTTATTTGGTAAGCTCGATCCAGGAATGAAATCTATGCGATGACTAGTGTTTCTCATAGGTAGTAACCCATTTGACAACTCCTATAAAAGGATATCTAAATATTCCTCCAACAAATCCTTCACTTCATGTGGAAATTTAGCCATCTTGTCTATTATCCCATATTCTATGGGTTTAGAAATGAAAGCCAAACATACTTCCTCCTTCTTCTTCCCATTAAAGAATTATTTTTCCATGATCAAACATACTTTAGGATTGTTGTCCACTTGTTCTCCTTTGTCCTTCAATGGACTTAATGCATACCTCTTTCTATCCTTCACAATAGTGTAGGTGTTCACCCTACCATCATGCATTGCTTTTCTATCAAACTGTCATGGCCTTCCCAATAAAACATGACAAGCATCCATAGGTATAATATCACATATCATCGTATCTTTGTAATAACTAATTTGACAATTCACCATACATTGTTCACTTACCAATTTGATGTCCCTTTTGGAACCATGAGATCTTATATAAATTTGGGTGTTCAATCATCTTCAACCCGAGATTTTCTACCATCTTGTCCATACTCCCACTGTCCATAATGACTTTACAACACTTGCCTTCCAATTTGCATATGGTTCTAAAAAGACTTCTTTATATTGTTAATGCTTCTCTTTGGTTGATTTCAACAACACTCTCTTCATCATGAGAAATTCTTCTTGTTCTGGTTCCTTCATCCATTTTGGTGAGGCAATACTTCATCTGCTTGTCCAATATGATTCCTGACTTCCTTTTCTTTACCATTACCCTACTACACTATTTGACATTTAAATATCCGATGACCAACTTCTTCACATCTAAAGCAATTCAATGAAATCCTCTAACCCTTCCTCTACCATAACCACCTCTTCTTCTTGAGAAATCTATGTTTTATCTAGTGTTCTATATGAAGTTACTTTGAGAAGTACTAACTTATCCCTCTTGATTTTATTGTCCTCTTCCACTATTTGCTTGCCTTCTTCCTCGAAAAACCATCATGTTCCTCTAGAATGATTTTGTTGCCTTCGAGACAACTTCTCCTTTGCTTTCAAGGATAATTTATAGGCCTCTTCCACGAACCTCAACTTGATCATACCAAATTCATCTTGAATAGACATGCAAAGTCTATTAACATACCTCAAAATCTTGTCTTCATTATCTTCTGTATAGCCAACCCAAATGGTGAGCTTGTAAGACTCCTCCATATAGTCCTTCATATTCATCTCCTTTTGCTTTGGATTTTATAACTTCTTGAAATGACCCATTTGATAATGTAATGAAAGGAACTTGACCTTCAACTTAACAACCATTTTATCCCAAGTCTTAATTTTTTTTTTTCCTTTTTTTTTCTATTTGGACATGATTCCACCATAAATATGCATTTCATTTCAACCTAGTACAATAAAACTTCACCTTCTTAGGGTCTTCCATTGATTCAAATCCAAAGTATTTCTTGATGTGTATAATCTAGTCTATGAGCTCCTCTAGATTCAAACTTCCATCGTAGCATGAGATCTCCAACTTTGTCTTACTACCCATCTTTGTGATTACTCTCAAGAATATACTCTCTGGTTCATCTACTTGGCCTTCTTCAGATCTTGAACTGATTCTTCTCCCTCGCATTACTAACATCCTCAACATGCACTTCCCTTCTTTGCACTATATCTATGACATCCAACCTAGTTGTAATTCCTCTTAACATCTCAATAGTATCAATATTTCTAGTATTTTATGGTGCCTTTTCCTTCCTCTATGTCATATCTTCTTGAACCTTAGCTCTAATACCAATTGATGTAGTCTAGATAAGGAGGTCTAATAAAAGATAATATCTTCCAATTGATATAGTCTAGATAAGGAGGTCTAATGAAAGATAGTCTCTTTTAGCAACTCAAGTGTCTCACAACAAGTTCATACAACCATAAAATGAACAATAATTTACTTGCTCAATTTGTTTTATTGACTGACAACTGCTCAATATCTAAAATCAAAACTAGCAACAAATAATTGCAACAACAAAAATACACTAACAAAAATAAGTTTCCCTTGCCATAAACTAGAATTTATTGCAAAACTTAAAACTTCATTAAATTGTTTTCCTTTCTGGTAAATTAGGAATTGTAGCAAAACTCAAAACTTTGTTAAATTGATTTCCCTACCGGTAATCTGGAAATTGTAGCAAAATTCAAAGACGTCATTAGATAGCTTTTGTTGTCGATAATTTGGAAATTGTAGCAAAAGTCAAAAACTTCATTAGATAGCTTCTATTGTTGGTAATATGAAAATTGCAATTGGATAGCTTCTCTTAATGATAATCTAAAAAGTGTAACAAAACTCCCAATTTATGTTTTTCCGACAATGGATAAGAAGGTGAGACATCAAAGGTTAAAAGTCATGCCTCTATTTCTTCTTTTTGCAACTAGAAAGTTCATTTTTTTATCATTATTATTTTTTTACTTAGATGTTCTTGCATCAAAAGTCTTCACTCTTACTATTTTGATAACATAGTCATGATATAATATATAAAAAAAGACTTGTTTACATCTTATATAGGTTTTTAAAAGTTCACATTTTTTTTAACCACTTAAATTCATAACCCATTTAATAATTATCAAATTTAAATGAATTTATTGATTCATGTAACTAATTATCAATATAACCTATAAGTGTTTATGTGAGGACATCGTAATGGTAAAGACATTTGGGTTGTTCTAACGGAGACCCAAATTCAATTCACACTCAAATTCGATTAATAGGAAATGTGGCCCGAATGTGCCCCTAGCGGTGACGTCAGTGTACCCCCAAATATATGCTTCAACTCTTATTGTATGTTTCCAGTATATGTATATATATATATATATATATATATATATATATATATATATATAAAAGTAAAAGCTTATTAAATATAGGGCATAAGTATTCTTAGCTCTATGTAAATTATTTTTTTAAAATGTCCTTCAATTTTTACATCTGGATTTATATACATTTAAAATCACCAAGTTTTAATTTATCAAACATTTTTTTGTCAATAAGTTTACACATGTTTTAATGAGGGGTCATGGTCAGGTTTGAACCTTGGACCTCTCAAAGAAAGGTCAAAGCCCTTACCACTACAGTAAGCTTGTAGCTAATTTGTCGAACATTTTCAACAATACCTTTATAAAATTTATAAATATGGTGGTATCACAACAAACTTGGCAATTAGTTATGTGTGTATCTCTTGCCAAGATTGGAGATGTGTGTATCTCTTGCCAAGATTGGAGCCTTGGTTTCCTCCTTGAAAGTCAAGGAATTTGAACTAAATGTCATTTGATAAATTTATATACATTTTTATATATTAAATTTTTTACAATAATTTATTTATTTTTCCTTCCTTGTAAAATATCTTTCCAATTTCAACTTTGTCCAATTCTATGTAAAACCCTATAACAATATTACAACAATAGTAAATAATATGTATTCAAACAATTCCTACTATTATAATTAATTCTATTATTTAATAATATTTTAAATTAAAAATTAATAAAACTCTTATAACAATTATAATAAACAATTAATACAATATTATTACAAATATTACTACAAAACACTAATTAAACAAATTGTAATACCAAAATCACAATTTTATTCTCACACTTTCAACTATTTTAAACTATGTAGTAACCCTAAGTGACTCTTGCTACTAGTATAAACCTAATGATGCATACATGAAAGGATGCCAATACTAAAAACAATATTTATTGAAAATTAATTTTTAAATAAAATGTAATTATATGGGTATTTTTATCTATTTGACATAAACCTCATGCTATTCTAGCACCCCATAATTATCAAACACATTTTACATCGCAATGTGTAAGTTTTAATGAATCTACTTTCTCTTTGCCCCATGTATAATTTGCCTACGATCACCATTGCTATTATCTACACTATGACTAGTCAACAATCTTCCAAAATTTATTAATAGATTTTCATATATTCCCCTTTCCTAATGTTGTTATTACCATTCTCCCAATCGAATAGGACCTCTTCCACGATGGTCTCTTCAGTACCACTCTCTCTGTATAAATTCAAACAACGTGTAGATAGTTCAATGTGTATGATAGAGTTTTAATCTCAATACACTTCTCTAGCTTTTAACACAGTGGTTTTTCCAGTGGGGAATCCACTTGGCTTTTCCACCATTCTTTGGAATAATGATATATAGATGGTAGTGATGGTCTAATCTTCAATCCATGATGATCTTTTCTTTTTATTCTTGTTCATGGAATTGTCTTGTTTGGATTAGTTAACATTCATTTATTTCTCCTCCCTTCTTGCAACCCCAGTTGGCATTTATTCTTCACATAGATATATAATTTTCCTACAAGCTTTTGTCAGTCTCAGATCTGTGTATTTAGTTTATCATGGCACCTTCAAGAAGATATAACAAGAAGAGGAGAAGAGATGGTGGTGTTGCTGCAGCAGAGGGTCCAATCAATAATAATGAATCATCAGACTGGTGGCACGACCTCTCCAAGAAGCTTTCTACTCCAGGTGTGTATAATAATGTTTATATCAGTACTTTGTAAAACAATGTGTATTGTTTGTTTTCTCTGGTTATTAGTGTACGTAAGGATGCATGACTTTATTTTCAAAGACAATAATTTATTGGTTGATTTCATATGGAAAAATGGTGTAGTAGGTAGGAGAATCTTGCAGTGATGATTTTCAGTCATAACCATTTCATGAAGAGAAAGATAGGATCCATAAAGCTTAATATGTATTGAGGTATTTTCTTCCCCTTCATCTTGTTATAGAATGTTTTCTCACCCTGCTATGGAAGAGGTGGTTTCTGTATTGTTGGAAATCTGGGTGGATGCATTCTTCAACAACATTGATTATCTTGGTCAATGGATAAAGGGTGCAACAACTTATAAATTCCCCTCGCATGGCCAATTTTAATTACCAGTATGCCAGTTCTTGGTCTGCTTTTGCTAGGTAAATTATAGCAATTGCTGGTTGTCTTTTTAATAGACTAAAATGCAACATCAAGCTTAGAGGACCCTTAGTTTTAGGAACCACGTTGAAGGGGTTTCGGTTCTGCCAAATTTGCTAATGACATTCTCCCAGCCTTGTCTAGCTGTGCCCTACATTGTAGGGCTTGAATCAAAGTCATCATAATTCTTGCTCTGCATTTTGTATTTAATTTTATATATGGGATTTTTTCCTCGGTTTCTGATATAAATATTTTTAATGTGTGTTGTACAATTGACTGGTGGATTGATTGACTTCACCTCGATGAGCTGAGGTGATCTAGACAGATTAGTCATGCTGTGAGTATGTGTTTTTTTAATGATTAGGATTTCCTTTGCTTATATGTATCTTTTCTTAGGGTATTCTATAATTGCATAGCAGAATGATTTACATTTAGGGGAAGGAGTTTGCTGATCAGGACCACTTATATTTAAATGGTAAAATAGTTGGTCGAAGTTCAGTTGGGTCAAGACCTTTTTGTCCCCTCAAATTTTACTGATCTTTTAGATTCAGTATTGTCGACCGTGTTCAGGAACACTTGGGAATTGAAGTGGTGATCAGTCACTCGAACCAAGTCAAAATTTGTGGGCATGTCAAGTAATCCAGTGCTGGGAAGCAAACCATTTTCATGTCTATGTAAATTGTGCAAGTGCAGAAATAGAACTAGAGTGGTCAATTGATGATTGATCATTGAACAACTGAAAAGGTTAGAATGCCAAGTCATACCAAAGGGAATATTATAGCCTATAGGTAAGCTGGATTCTAAAGTGCCTAGCTTCATCAAATAGTATCTTAATCCAATATCATCTCTAATGTGCTATCTTTATTGATTGTGATAGGGCAGTCACGACTTGTACTCTCAAAATAGGGTTGGTTATTATTGTATCAAAGTTTACCTGCTTATGGGTATGGTTTCTTAGGATATAAATGTGTACTACATTAACCAAGATCTCTTGGCACTTCTGTTGGTCAATATTTGGAAATATCACACTTGTTTTAGATTAGCCTATTAAAAGTGTTATGAAACAATATCATGAAATTTAGCCATATTTGATCATTTTGATTTGGAGGAAGTTATAGTGCATCCATCAATTTGTTTATTCCTTTCAATCAGAGCCCTCCTTGCACCAACAAACCCAAGCGGTCCTTAATCTTAATATCTGATCTCTCAGTAATATTAAAGATGTGAGTAAATATAAATTGTATTATTATATATCTCACGCTTCTTGCCAAAAGTATCCTCCTTTGAGCATTTGCCTTATCTCATATATAGGATAACAGAATGGTCTAGCTTGTACATATCCATGGCTTACATTACAAGATAATCTCTGAGGGATAGTTCAAGTGTTGTCATCATCAACTTCCGATAGAAATTGGAAATATTTTACTAATAGAGAGTAAGACATATAAAGCTGTGACGTATGCCCACTAAAAATCTAAAGGAAGGAACAGTTTAAGATCTATTTGCTGGTCTGTCAAGAATTAGAGAAAGGCACCACTCTTTCTTCAGATTCTTAGAATGTCTATATCCCCATAGTGTTCTTTGAAAGTTTTTGCTTTATAGAAGGATGTCTCTCTGGGAGACGGATGAGAGCTATTGCTACGAGATAATTGATAAAATCCATTAGGTCACTATGAGATATGGACAATGTCTAGCACAAGTCTGGAATATGCAGACAACCAAAATGGCAAAAAATGTTTATATAAGTGTATGGCTATATGGCTAGACATGTGTTGTTAAATGTCCTCGGGAGTACCATCTCTGATATATTCTTTGGGTGTTAAATAGTCATTTTTTTGGCACATGCTTTATTTGTAAAAGAGTTACCTATTCTGGTCGTCAAACAGGTCCTAACAACTGCCTTTTTAATGCATATGCTTTCTGTCAAACAAATATCTGTTGCCTTTTTTTATTCATCAGTTATTTGGATGCCAGTTATAGTGCTTAATCCAAGCATTATAAGGGAACAATATTTGTAAGTACTGAATTTTCAAAAATCCTCTATAAATATAACAGAGGTATGGAATATTTTTGTGGCTTTGGACTTTTTCGCTATTAATGTTTTTAGGGCTTGAACATGTTCTTTTGCATTAATGCTTAAATATAGAACTGCGTTCTTTTGCACTTGATTTTCCTATTTAGAACATTCATTCGAATAAGGGTCATTATTTCCTTCAAAATGGATGTCTTATGCAACTGGATACATAGATCAAAACCAAAAATGCCTATGCAGCACATTCATTTTAATTGCAAGTGTTATATGCTTTCAGAGTTCAATTGATTCAAAGAAATGTTAAGGACATCTGTTATTCAATCAAACGTTAAGGATAGTGCTAAATAATGCTCTTGCTCTCAAATCTTATGATGGAGATGTGGCAAGAAGTCACAAGCAGTTAATGAGAAGAAATCATATTTTTTCTATAAGGCCACTGCATTAAAATTCAGATTTTGAAATAAGGAGGTTGCTAATGGTGAAATATCTGCAGAATCAAGAACAGATTTCTTAATGGCAATAAACTAAAATGATGTAGGATTCTTTAAGATTCTTTCATCAGAATAGATACTGTCTGCTTAATATTTGGACAAGACTTTTGTAAGTGACATCATTCTCTTAGCTATACAAGTTTTAGGTGGCATATGAATTATTTGTCCACATCTATAGCACAATATCATAGTCATACAAGTTGTATTGATTGATTGCCACCATATTTGCAACTACAAGTATCTCAAGTATGGACCTTGAGGCTTCAGGATCTATTTGATTAGTATCTCAGCCACCTAGGTCACAAACACAAGGTCCAACCATGGAGAGTAATACTCGCAAGTATGCAGATCAAACCAAATAATCCATACTGGAGAGTAACACTTGCCTTGATGAATTTGAGTTGAGTATCCATATTGTAACTTAGTTGAATACAACAGATAGATAATACTTTAAAGATGCAGCTGCAGGATGTTATCACAAATAACAGGATAAAAGCTCCACTGTTTTATATGACGATTCCTCATCTTGATCAATTTGCAACCTGAACTTAGATGTTGGAAATTGATTAATGGTGAAAAGAATTAATTTACAAAATTGAAAATTACATAGTTCACAATTATAGTACAGATTGTAAATGCCAGATCATGTCATTTAATGACTAAGAATGAGTGTTATATAACCTACCATGAAACAGAACATCTGGCAATCACATATAGTAATAATCTATTGGTCTTTAACTACTGCCTAATTCCTATAAACATGGTCGTATATGAGTTGGTGACATATTGGAAATTGATAGTCTCTTTGCATAATAATCAGGAACATTTCGTCAACTACTGATCTGCTGAATATTCTAGATCAAATATGGACAACACAAAATTTGAGCATTCCTCTGCTACAATACCTTTTCTTGAATAAGGAACTTAATATATACAAAAACTTATTTCTTATCCTGCATATCAATCATCGATTTTTATGCTTTTATCAAAGGGGCACACACAGGCACAGGGCACAAAACCCATGAAGATAGTACATTTTTGTAGAGATCTAGAATCTTCTTTAACTACATAGATACTTTGTCCTAGTGATACTAGCTGCTAGTTCACAATTAACCGTGTTAACACCTTTCACTATCATATAACCGGTGAAAGCTTATGTGTGAGCATTTCAAATGTTAATTCTCGGTTCAGAATTGGATGAAGATACCCCGACCGTCTGATAAGTTGGTAGGTACTGTATTTGCAAGCAAGTTGGTTATTTCATGTGTTTTTTTCAATGAGTTTGGTTACACATTTTGAGAAATAACATTGGAGACAGCCTGCAAGCTTTCTGTTCTATCTTAGTTGCAAAGCATTCTGGAAGCTTCATTTTTTCCAACAGTTCTAAAGAAAACTGGAGGACGTCTATTGGCTTCGCCTGAACTGTCAAAAAGCCATGGAAAAAATGATAAAGAAAGCATTGTAGATACCCTTCTTGGTAAGACAGTAATAATGCCATATTTGCAAATGTATTATGTCATATTTGCACATGTATTATAACTTATGCCATAAGGTCTGAAATGCTGGTTTGGAGGTTTTAATGTCAGAACTCAAACGGTTTGCATTTCTGTCATACAAGCATTTTTCATAATTGAAATTTAACAGCATGTGAAATTTCTTAGTCTTAGTGCCAGACAAATAAAAAGGTCAGGAACACAACAAATCAGTTTCTTCCTGTTTGATCAACATCAAACTAGTATTGGCAACTTTTGTACAACTGACCATCTTTGCTCTTCTATTTTCTGTGATTAGATCATCTCTTTGAATTCCTTTATATAAGTCAAAGGTTAATAATGCATTTTGTTTCTTACCATTATGTTTTCTATGATTCCTTATAAATTTCGAGAATTTGACACTTTGTCATCATTCTTAACCTGATTTATTTGGAAATGTCACTAAATTGACGATTATCTTTGTTTGCATAGAGAACTTTTAAAAATAAAATGAATTTGAATATGATCAAACAATTCCTATTCTATTTGCAATTGAGAATCTCTGTTTCTAGCTCATATATATATATATATTGATTATATGGGATTGAAATGGGCCTCATCCCTATTACATCATGAGTACATAATGATATTACAATAACTTTGCTATTATGCATATATTGTTTGGTAATATTTGAATCTAGGTCTCCTCCTAGAAAGTCAAGGAATTTAACCGGTTGAGCTAATGCCATTTGATTCTAGTCCATTATATTTATTACATTAGGAAGGAATTACTTTTAGATACATAATTTTTTTATTGTAATGGAATCTCTTTCTATCCTGCATTCATGATATAAGGTTTATGCAAGGTTACTTGGGAGGTAGATGCATGTACAGACTTTATTTTATGACTTTTCTCAACACATATTTTTTAGCACTTAATAACAGTCCCATTTTGGATCCTCTAAATGCCTTGGTCCATTTACTCTGCATTCAACTCCATAGAATTTCTATTTATCAGGTGACATGAAGCCACATTTCACTAGCTATCTTCCCAGAATGTTCTAATCCATGGACTTCATACAAGAGCTATTTTCTAAATATTAATTTAGGAAAAACTTGTATATTATCAATATTTATAACTACTGAGTTTCTTACAAAATAAGTCACTGTATTAGATATTCCAATTTCTTCATAAAAGAGAAATTTGTCTCTAGTGAATATATTCCTCGATTTTATAAGGTTTGTCATTTGAACATACATGTGGAGAGCATGCTACTCCTTTAAGATTTTGATTGCTTGACTTCCTGTAGCTCTTTATACAACCGTATTCAACCGAATGCTATTTTTAAGTGCTCATTGTGCTGAATACCAATAACCAAGGGCCTATTATCTTACTCAATCTATTTACCTATATTGATTGGATATCATGCATCATGTACTACTCAAATCAAAACAAATAAATACTTTGCATCTGAGGGATACTGCCCTTCCACTTTTTGCACATGGATCTGTTTTCAAATTACTTCAGATAAAGTAGTCATTTATTCTTATTTTAATCTTTTTCTTTTTCATATCCTTAAGATCTAGAAGAAAGGTTTTTAAAATCAAATCAGAATTCCTGGTTTTACTAGGGAATTGCCATATTTTTAGTGTACCCTTTGTTTCCTAGCTCCAAGTCTCAATCATTTTTTGGAACTGATACAACATTAGTGTCACATTTGTTTGCTAGATCAAAGTAACAATCACTTCTTGGAACAAAATTAGTGCTAGATGATTCTTGCTAGTTTCGTCTTTTTGTTTTGCCACTCTTATTATCTGAATATGGGGTTGTGTTTCTATAATCTTATGGCATCAAACACTTGAGATTCATGCATTGAAGTGTCCATTTCTGATTCGCTTGCTCTGGTTTGAAATGTTAAATGATGGTAGTCAATAGAAAACAGTCATATGAACTGAAATTTTAACAGGTATATAATGAGCAGTTGCATTTCAGCTTAGAATGAATATTAACATCATTATACCATCTACATTTGTGATGTTAGGGGATGCTTTGAGTTCTAGCTGTTAGTGCTCGGAAAACATGCTCTGGCATAATCTTTGCCTGATTTAAACCTTCTCTTTATTTCTGTATTGACAGAGGAAACAACCTATTTCAACAAAGAAAGGAAACTTGAACTTAAAGGAACAAGTTTTGCTTAAACACCAAAACCGCTTCTAATTTAGAATTATGGAATGGAATAGCAAGATCGGAAAATCCTTGTTTAATGGTGTCTTGATCAACAATACTTATTTTTGGAAATGCTATTACTAAATTAAAATTTTCTTCTCCAAAAGCTTTCTTTATCAGCTGTTTTGCTTAGATATTTTAATTGCATCTGCTTTGTTTGAAACTCTATGTTTTTCCAGGCAGCTGAACAGTCTGTAACTGATATGACTGCTGTAATAATTCAACTTGTTAGTAAATTCAAATGCTATTTCAAGACTTATATTAGACACGAATACCATGTTTACCTAGTGTAGGAAAGGTTTAGATGTTTTTCTCTCAATATATGACAAGGTTTCTTTATCCCTCTTCATTATATTTTTACTCTGGTGTGAATGTGATTTTATTAGATTCAGTATGATATGTATACTACTTATAGTAAATAAGGCTGACTGACTGCTTCTCATTGATTCAGGGGAAGCAGGTTCAAATAATGAGGACAAGTTCAAGTCATTTTTCAGGGTCTCTAGGAAAACGTTTGACTATATCTGCTCTCTGGTGAATTCTGATTTGTCAGCAAGATCGAGTATAACTGACCCAGAAGGTAGGGTGGTAACAATTGAAAAACAAGTAGCTATTGCTTTGAGAAGGTTGGCTTCAGGTGAGTCACAATTCAATGTGGGGGAGTTATTTGATGTGGGTCAGTCAATAGTTTCTCAAGTGTCATGGAAATTCGTGGAAGCTATGGAAGAACGAGGTGTGCATCACTTAAAGTGGCCTGTTCTGCATGAAATGGAGGAAATCAAGATGAAATTTGAATTGATCGAAGGGTTACCCAACTGTTGTGGAGCTATTGATACTACTCACATTGTTATGAGTTTGCCTTCAGTAGATGCTTCAAGTGTCTGGCATGACTCTCAGGAGAACTACAGTATGATTATGCAGGCAATTGTGGACCCTGAAATGAGGTTTCGTGATATTCTAACTGGATGGCCTGGTAGCATCAATGATTATCACATCCTGAAAAATTCAGGATTTTTCAAACTATGTGAAAATAATCAGAGGTTGAACGGTCCTGTGAAGGAGTTAGGAGATGACAATTATATAAGAGAATACATAGTGGGTGATGGTGGTTATCCTTTGTTACCATGGCTTCTCACTCCTTACCAAGGCAAAGATGTTCCCCCTGTCAAAATGCAATTTAATGCAAAGCACAAGAAGACAAGATCAGTTGCAGAGCAAGCACTTGCACGGTTAAAAGGAACATGGAAAATCATTGATGGAGTGATGTGGCGACCAGACAAACATAAATTGCCTCGCATAATCCTTGTGTGTTGTATGTTGCATAACATCATAATTGACCAAGGTGATGACTTGCATAGAGATGTTTCCTTATCTCATCATCATGATAAAGACTACAAGCAACAACTGTGTCAATTTGCAGATGCAAGTGCTGAAGTCCTGAGAGACCACCTATCCAAGTATTTATCAGAGAAAATTCATCCATGATTTAAATAGTCCACAACTTTCATCTCTTTACAATCTTGTCATAATTACATCCTTTGGTCTTATTGATGCTTTAGGTCTTCTTTTAGGAATGTGACTCGAGCTAATGCATTATGGCATTGGAAATGATCAGCCAAGTTGAACGTGGAAGACAAATGAGACCTATTTACCATTAAGCAGCATGATTGTGGATAGGTAATATTTAAACGAATAAAAGCAGCAGCCTAAGGCTAAAATGGTTCCTGTTGTTTGCTTCATATATCATTCTGACAGTGATATCATCCTTTATAAAGTCCTTTACTGTTATGAGCTTAGAACCATGAAACCATCTGTCTGATATAAATTGTTGAAGGCTGATACAGGCAGCTTATACTAATACCAAGGTCCTGGCCTAGCCAGTATTGGAACAAGGGAACCTTTTATTTTATGTATGTAATTTAACTAAATGTTGCACCTTTTCTAGGTTTCCACATTTTTACTATCCACAGCCAAGGAAAACCCTCTCGAGTCTTAAAAAGAAGTGTGATTCAGCAAACAAAATAAATATATTTAAAAAAATATAATCAAACATATATGTCTTATAGATAAGAGTCTTTAACCAAAAGCAGCAATTAAGAAAGGGAATGTCTTTTACTTGAATATCTTTTAAGAAAGAAAAAACCTAGAATAGGAATTAGAATTAAATCAATCTTTACTACTTCAAGTGAAGAAATTATACGAGAAAACTTGGATGCACTGTAATCATTGATAATAACATGAAGAAATTATACGAGAAAACTTGGATGCACTGTAATCATTGATAATAACATGTACCCTCTTGAGGAATTTTGCTAAAAGCATGCCACATTATATCAATTTTAATATGTTATTTGATAATTTAAAGTTTAAATTTTATAATGATAAAATTTTCCGAGGGAACTAAGACATTTAGTTGAGAATTTTTAAAGATAAAGTAATAATTTTGCATTACATTGATTGGGTTAAATGGAATTGCATATGGAAAACATTAAGCAGCAAAATAAATTATATTGTAAATATTAAATGATATTATTTTATTTTTGGTTATGATATAATACAGGTTAGTCATGTTTCAATCTCTTATAATTAATTAATTATATATATATATAGATAGAGGTTTTCATTTTTTTTTTTGAATTTAGTGAAAAACCCTTTGCGCCACCTTGGTCTGAGAAACCATGATCAGGGGGTTCTACACCGTTAAAATCATCTGAGAGTCACGTTTGGTCTGACCGCACTAACATTATCAACTGGATTTTGGGTATCCAATGTAAGTTTGGTAGAGTGAAGATTTGGTAGGGTGGAGATTCAAACAAGGGACTTGCCTTGGAGGATTGCCCTACCTTCTCCAACTCAACTACAACACTTGAGTTAAATTTTTCAAATTTAAATCAAAAGTTCATTATTAATATTATGTCATTGTTGCTTTAAAGTTGGAAGGAGCCATGTTTAAATATTTATGACTTTTAAATGCTATTTTTGGTGAGGGGTTTATGATAATGTAGTAGATATTTATTTCATATTTAAAAAAAAGTTGTATATATATAAATTATAGGTTGTTACTGATTTTAGTTTATAATGAGGTCACAACAATTTTACTTGGAAATAAAGTATGTTAGATGTTTATATATTTTTTTGAGACTTGATAATAAATTAATGATCAAATAATGTGAGTTCATGAGTTAAAAAATATGAACTTCTCAATAGATATATACATAATTGTCAATTTATTATTGTAATATTAGTGTGCAGTTTATTGAATATGAATCTCTATTTCTAAATCCTAAACTAAACTATTTAATGTATATTTATTTATTATAATAGAAAATCTAATAACTTATATAAAATATTTTAGCAATCTGATTTGATGAACATTTTATAAAATATATATAAAGAAAAGAAAAATTGATCTTGAGAAAAATTAATGGTATAAAGGTTGTTAACAATTTGCTTAAATAACATTTTAAAGTAAAATTTTCAAATTGAAATCGAGAGTACATTAACAATGTGATGCCATTGTTTCTTTAGAGTTTAAAGGAGTCATGTTTAAATGGTACACTGGTGGGGGGTTTATGATGATGTAATAGATATTTATTAGACATTTTAAAAAGTTTAATATATATAATAGGTTGTATTCTACTTTATAATGAAGTTATAATTATTTTACTTAGAGATGAAGTATGCTAGATGTCTATGTTTATGTTTTCCAAGATTTGAACTAAATTAATTATATAGTTGAAACTATATTAAACTATTGATCAAATATCATGAGCTCATGTAGTTAAAAAAAATGAAGTTTTAAGTTATATATATATATATATATATATATATATATATATATATATATAGGGATGTACTCGGGTTTCCCACCCTTGACAAATCACAACTCTCTTCTTAGAGCTTGAGAGTTTATAAACAATTTCAATTCTCATCTCACTTGTGTTGCATTAGTTAGATACCTATATCATTTTTCATAAAAAGTTTGAATTCTTGATTTTCATTTTTTGGAATGTCTTCAATTTTCTTTGCAAATATAAGTACTCCAAGATTCAACATCTTGACATTTTTCTACAAAAACCTTCACAATACCAAAACTCCATCTCTACTCTTGCATTTCCCTCTACCTCTCGGTTCTCCCAATGCAGATGTAGCAATAAAAAAAACCCTCACAATGTGTTGTCCAAAAAGCCCCCTCACAATGTGTTGTTATTTATAACCAGCCCATTTTCTTAAATGAGTGTTGGTATTTATAACTAAATCCTTTTCTTAAATGAGTGTTGGTATTTATAACCAATCTCTTTTCTTAAATGAATGTTGGTATTTATAACCAATCTCTTTTCTTAAATGAAATTTGGTATTTATAATCAACCCATTTTCTTAAATGAGTGTTAGTATTTACTATTCACTCACTTGCAAACTCGTATGTAACATATTTGTAGGTGTATTTTGGGCATAACTTTTGCTACATTGCTTCAATTGACCTCTACCTGTGCTTGTTGAAAGTATCTTTGAATTACCTATCCAACGGTACCACTTGGAGCACTAGAACACTTGAATTTTGGAAGTTACAACCAATTTTCTATCATTCTAAACAACCCTTTTTTGACTACCATAAATTTCTATACTGACCTCCATTTTCTAAGAAACCAATCTAGAAATATGCTCATTGAAACTAGATTTCTAACGATACCATTTTTGTTAAATTTGACCTAGTAACAAAGAAGTTATGACCTTCTAAAGATGCCCATATAAACGGTTTTGAGCAACGTCGAAGCCACCTATACATTCTAAGACTTCATAGTTTAGTAATTTGGCCATAACTTTGGCCTTGGTTGTCCATTTTGAGTGATTCAAAAAGCATAAAAAATTTTCTTCTAAGACACATATCATGGAGCCATCCACATTTTCCCAGCTTCCATGGATTTCACCTATAATTTAAAAACACAAACCTTCATTTGTCCTCCATACTTTGTTCCAACAAGTGCTGATTGCTCCGAAGTGAGGATTTTACCTAGAGATCCTTCCACACTTCATGTAGATGACCTTTTAGTTGGCCTCCTAATCAAGACCTCCCCTATTGGAAGATTTTGGTCCCTCAAAATCATATTTATTCAAATGAGGATATTGTTTCTCCGCTTGCTTCTTGAAGATCCACTTTGCCTTGCTTAGCATTTTTCTGTTAGGATAGACCAACCATAATTCTTCCTATCCTTGGCATGTTGTTTGCATTTTCCTATCTAGAGTAAAATCTTTTGCTTCCTCCTCAAATTCAGATGAGACTAAATTATCCAACTTAGGCAATATGAGAGCATCTTCTCTCTCGTCCAAAAAAGAGGGCTCAAACAACTTCAGGTTTTCCACATTGACAACAAAGTACATTTGCATATAACTTGGCATATCGAATTGGAAGGCATTTGGCCCAACCTGGACTAAAATTTTAAATGACCCATATCTGATAGGCTTCAATTTCTTACCTTCTCCCTTCAATCATTCCTTGCTTAAATGCAACTATACAAGATCTCCCAATTGGAAATCATGAGATACCATGTGTTTGTCATGGCATTTTTATAGTGCTACTGAGTTTGCTTCAGTTTCTCCTCTATTTTCTACTGTATCAGCTAAATACGTTGAATGAACTTCAATGTTTTCTCTCCTTATGGATTTGATCTACTTGGATCTTACCCACTCTCAAAGGCTCCATCAAAAGGTGAATGAGGTAGAAACTCATAACACACCTCAAATGGTGATAATCCCATAGATGAATGTATTACCCAGTTGTAGCAGTATTGGACATATGCTAGACTATCATCCCATGTCTTTGGATTTTGTTGATTATAGCCCCTCAACAAGTGCACAATTATCCTGTTGACCATATTTATTTGTCCATCCGTTTGTGGATGAAATGTATTGATCTCTTAAGCTTAGTGTCCAATATTCCTCATAATGCAAGACAAAATTTACTAAGAAAGTGAGTATCTTTATTTGAAATGATACTCTTAGGCAATCCAAAATGAACAAAAATATGTTCAAAAAATAGTTTGGTTGTACCTTTTGCTGTAACAGTTTTCTTACAAGGCACAACAATTTTCATTTTACTAAATCTATCCACTATAACAAACAAATAATCATTACCTCTCTGAGTGGTTGGTAATCCACCCAGGAAGTCCATTAAAATGCTCTCCCATGGACGATTAGAAACTAGTAAAGGTGTGTACAGTCCCAATTTACAGTTGTTGGGTTTGCTTATGCTGCAATTTGCATATCCATGGATATAGTTAGACACATTATTCTACATATTGGGCCAATAGACATATCATTGCAGGTTAGATAATATTTTGTGCACACTAAAATAACCAACAACTAGTGATGTAGGAGCTTCCCTTATCAATTGTAAGCATTTGTCTCCCTTGGGCACACATAATTTTCTCCCTTTGAATAACAAGTCATTTTCCAAATGAAAATCCTCATTGGATTTGCCCTGCACTCCATTTTTCACCTCATCTAACTCAATTACAAACTGCCTATATAGTCCAATATTAGGTAGAGGTGAATCAGGTAAGAGTTGAATTTCATGCTTCACTTCTCTTTTTGGTGGTAAGCCTTTTGGTTCTTGCATCATTTGGCTAAATATTTATAGCAATCCCTCCAATTCCTTTTTTTTTTTTAGTATAGTTGGATGCTTCCACCTCCTTACTGATCTACATGTTACCATCCACACCCCTTATCATCAATAACATGAATCTCTTGCTTACATTCACCAAATGCTTGGCCGCTTGCACTATCACAAACTGGAATTTCTTTTCCAACCCATTGGGATTAATCACATATGTGATTCCACCTTTCTTCAACTTCCAAAAATTGTGCTTCCACTTAAACAAAACATCTCTTTCCCATAAATATGGGCTACCAAAAATTACTTGGCAAATATCAAGAGGTACTATATCACAAGTAATTATATCATGGAATTTGTTTTGACAAAAAATTGTAAAGTACATTACTTGGTCACCTATAGCTCCACGTAAATATGCACCCATCCCAATGGGTATGGTTGTGGATGATCCATAGTCTTCAATCCCAATTGCTTCACTAGATCCTCAAAAACTAAATTCCTTTGGGATCCACTATCAAACAATGTTGTAACTTTCATCCTCTACACTTGTATGTAGACCCAAAATAATTCCTCTTTCTTGGCCTTTGAAGCTTGTTCCTCCTTCTTAGGAGTTTGTTCCTACCTTAAAGGCTTAATTTTGGTAGCACACACTACCTTTCCTTCATCCTCTTCCTCAAAACACCCTTCTTCCTCTTGCTCAACCTTTTTGGAAAAATTAGCAGATTTCTTATTTTCCTTGTTCCACCATTTTGACCAGCTTCCAACAGTTCTCACTTGAATGAGTGTCAACATTGCATTTATTGCAATTCTTTTCACCCTTTTGTAATTTGGTCGTTGTAGCCCTTTTTTTCTTCTTGCCTTTATTGCTAGAACCCTTGGTTTTCTCTATAATCTTGGAGGGTTTAGATGAAGTTGATGTCTTATTATCCTTTATTGATTTTCTGGCCCTTATTTCTAGATATGTGGCTTTAATGAATACCTCATCAATGTCCTTGGCATCAAATAATGTTGGTTCTATCTTGATATGATAAGACAAGCCACACTTATATTTCTTAAAAATTTAAGGATCTCAAATATTAACGTCCATTAACACGATTTTTTTTCTAAATTTTGTGGTGTATTATTGGACTTTTTGGACCTACCTCTATCTCAAAAATAGCCATTTCTTCTCCATATTATCTTGATAGCCAATAGGATAATATTAAGCTCTTATAACCTTCACAAAGGCTGCCCATGTTTCTATAGTTGGTTGTTGATTTCTTGCCAATCCAATTGAGTATGCCTCCCACCATGTGAGAGCATGGCCATCTAATTTCAATCTAGAAAAGTTGATCTAATGTACCTCTATATAAGACTTAGTACTAAAGTAAACCTCTAATTTCTTTAGCCATCCATCTAATTTTTTAGGATCTAACTCTCCTTCATAAGCTGGAATATCAAGTATGACCTCCATTTTAAATGTATTTGTTGCCAAGGGTTGTGATGAGATATTCTTAGGCTATTTGGCATGGGACCCTTCAACCTCATTTTCTTTCTCATCATTGGAAGCACTAGACTCAATTTCAAATTATGAATCTAATTTCTTCCCTCCCTTCCTTGATTTCCTTTCTTCTTTAAAAAACATCATCTCCATCAAGCTTTGGAGAGTATCTTCCATTTCAAGAAATATTCTCTAGAATTCTTTACTAGATATTGTCGGAGAGTTAGGTTCTGATTGATCTATCATTTTTTGCAAATATAATTCTTCTTCTCCTAATATCTGGGTTGTATGGGGCTAAGTCCTTTCCTTGAGATATTCTACCTTGCATACACAATTATTTAGGAAAATCCACTCAGATACCAAACTTGATCTATAAAGATTAAAATATTGACTCTTTCTTCAAATAGATCACAGATCATGCTTAATCCCTCAGCTTAGATTAATTAAATCTATCCATGCTTAGATTTTATGTTTTAGATTGTATATTTCTAGATATTTGATCTACTTATTAAATTGGAATTAAAACTTAGATATTGCAAAAATGAAATCACACACACAATCACAAATTGCAAGAGGACACAAGATTTTTACATGGAAACCCCAAAATGGGTAAAACCACAACATAAATAAATTGTTATTAGGATTTAAAACTGAATAAATCCTTACTAAAATTTAGTTGGTTGTATTCTTTAGTTTGTTCTCCCTAATATCTACTCTTACCTTTCCCTCCTCTGCCTCTCAATTCTCTCAATGCAGATGTAGAAATAAAAAAAAACCCTAATAATGTGTTGTTCAAAAATCCCCCTCATAATGTGTTGTTATTTATAACCAACCCCTTATTTTAAATGAATGTTGGTATTTATAACCAACCCCTTTTCTTAAATGACTGTTGGTATTTATAACCAACCCCTTTTCTTAAATTAGTGTTGGTATTTATAACCAGACCATTTTCTTAAATGAGTGTTAGTATTTACAATTCACTCACTTGAAAACTTGTATGTAACATATTTGTAGGTGTATTTTAGCCATAACTTTTGCTATATTTCTCCATTTGACTTATACCTATGCTTGTTGGAAGCATATTTGAATTACATATCCAATGGTACCACTTGGAGTACTAGAGCACTTGAATTCTAGAAGTTAAAACCAATTTTATATCATTATAAATAGCTCTATTTTTACTTCCATAACTTTCTATTTTGACCTCCATTTATTGAGAAATCAATCTAGAAATATGCTTCTCAAAACTAGCTTTCTAACAGTACCAGTTTTGTCCAATTTGACCTAGTAACGAAGAAGTTACAACCTTTTAAAGATGCCCCTATAAGTAGTTTTGAGCAACGTCAAAGCACCCATACATTCTAGGACTTTGGAGTTCAGTAATTTGGCCATAACTTTGGCCTCGGTTGTCCATTTTGAGTGATTCAAAAAGCATCAAAAATATCCTTTCAAGATGCACATCATGGAGCCATCCACATTAACCCAAATTCTATGGATTTCACCCAAAATTTAAAAATACATACCTTACTCCATTTGTCCTCCATAATTTGTTCTAGTAAGTGTTGATTGCTTCATAGTGAGGATTTTACCCAGAGCTCCTTCTACACTTCTTATAGATGACCTTTTAGTTGGTATTATAATCATTACCTGTTTGGAAATTCTCCCCTCCCCCCATTGGTGGTGCACCTCCATTCCTTCCTTCTCCAAAATCTTAGGGAGTATGCTCTCCACTTTAGTGGATCAGAAACCATAAAATCTAATAGAGAGGAATTCATGGATGCCCCTAAATATTAATTGCTTGGAGTTGTATTGGTCATTTTAATGATGTAGAAATTTTTTAATGAGGGTTAGGCCATTGATCATTTAAAAAAAAAAAAAAGGGTGTAGCTCTCAAGAGTTCCTAGGAGATCACCCATCCCAGTCCTACTCCAACCAAGGTTGCTTAACTACATAGTTGTAATTGGATTTGGTACCACATTCAAATAGAGGATGCATCAAATATCTTGTTGTGTCAATCTATTGAAAATTTTTTAGGAGAGCACTGCCATGGGTAGTACATCCATGTTAGAATTAATGTGCAGTTTACCTGTGTTGCACATGATAACACTTGTCATAATCTCATATAGGCTCTTGCCTATATATATGTACTCACGTCTCTTATCAATATATCATCTCTTTTCAATCCTATCATCCAAGAGTCTTATAGATATGTCCAAGTGTTGTAGAATCAAGTATACAAGTGGCAATATGAGAAGCCAAGAGTCATAAGAGAGCAATAGTCAAGTATCCAAAGATTCACATTACTATTGCTATATTATGGAGATAATGCTCCATAGGAAAATAAGTTCATTGAAGAATCAAGTAGTCACAATTCAAAGTTGTAACAAGAAGAGCAATAAAGCTTGTATACATTTTGAGTAATTAATATTGTAAGTTGTTCTTCATGCATAGTACATGAATAATTCAGGCTATTTACATTCATATTCTAGTATATAAATGAAAGTTATTTGATTTATTATAATCCTTGATATACATATTAATTTACTCATATCATTCTACTCATCATATTACTATTACATTAATCTTTATTATTGTGGCTAATTTATGTTGGGACCTATGTAATATTGTGAGATAACCTATGATGTTTTGTGGCACTAAGGCTTTAAAAGTCAACAAAATCCACCACCTAAATAGTGAGGAAGACCTAAGTCATTCTAATTTTGGCAATAGAAATTAACTAGATTCAAACATTTGTTAGAAATAGAGTCCATTCCATCATTTGGGTTATGTAAATGTATCTTCCAAAGTACATACTTAGGACATTAGATTACTTTAGGGTAAAGTTATCTAGTTACTTCATGCAATGTAATAAATGCACAAGTGTCAATGTGCAAGTTGTATATGTGCAAGTTATCCCTTGCACAACTAGGTAGAGTGTTGGCCAAGTTATCTATTTTCCTATATAAGGAAGACCTCATTGTTAGATAGATATAGAGTTGGGGGACATAGTCAGATAATGTAGCTTAGGGATAGTATATTTATGTGTACATAACCATCCATTGGTGATGGGTGCAATGTAGTTTAGTAGCTTTATTAATGGAGTGTTAATTTCCTCCATAGCTACATTGTATTCTTTTATATGATTTCTATTTACAACATATTTTAATCATCTAGTAGATTTACTTTCTTTCATATTATTTTGCATATTGTGATTGCTATCTTTAAGTGCTCATTACATCAAAATCTAATAGTGGTATCAAAGCTACGATAGATCTAGTATGTGCAGGTCAATAGGGAAACCACCGTTATCATTGAGCCTGAGTGTTTTGTCAAGCTGACACGCCACTAGACCAGCCACTATCAAAAGCTCTTAGAAGATTTTAGGTGGTATAATTAGGAAGAGTCACAAAGTTATGACTAAAAAAAATCTCAGCTCTAGAAATACTGAGATTATAGTTGACTAGAGTTTGTTCTACAAAGTTGTAAGAAAAACTCGTGAAGACTAGAAATCAAAATTCAATCCATTAGATTAATAAATCATCTAGTGAAGATCATCTAGGAGATCTGGGATTTGCTAACTATTACCTGAAGTTTATTTTATTGTAAAAAATTAATTCTCATAGGATTGGGACTCTTCCTATAACAGAAAGCTAGGAGACTCCAACTTCGTTTCCCAAAGGTTGGCATACCTTCATAGTGTAGAGATTAGTTCATTTTGTAAGAGGAGAATACTATGGAAGAAGACTTACAATGAAGTATCGTGGTGAAGACAAGAGACTGAATATATCCACTGCTGGATTGAAGAACACCACAGTTGAAAAATAGGCCATAGGAGCCTTGATACAAAAAGGCCATAGTAGCCTTGAAGAATGGGCCATAGGAGCCTTGATACACAAGGCCATAGTAGCCTTGAAGAACATGCCATAAAATCCCTGATACAAAAAGGCCATAGAAGCCTTGAAGAAGAAGTTTTAGAAGTCTTGATACTTAAAATACCATAGAAGCCTTGATACTAAAAAGGCCACAGTAGCCTTAATACTTGGAAAAGTCCATAGAAGCCTTGGTACTAAAAGAGACCACATAAGCATTGATATTGAAAAAGGCCACAAAAGCCTTGATCCTGAAGAAGAATTCGAAGAATATCTAATTTAGAAGCAGACTAAATATTTTAGTACTAATATTTTTTTTGTAGGGAAAGAAGATTCAGTGAGTTGGGAAACTTCCTACAAGAAAGTTAGGAAGAGTAATATCTTCAAAATCAACTCAAAACTTGAAGCAAAAGTGAAGAGATCAAGAGAATATTTCATTGAAGAACTTCTAGTCTTGGAAGCAGAAGAAGGACTAGGAGAAATCCACTACCAAGGATAAACTCCTGATAGTGAAGGACTTGGGACAATTATCACAATTTGACAACAAGCCCAAGAGAAGAATTCAGTAAGGAGTGCCAAATCCAAGAAGGAGAATTTAGCAAGGAGTGCCAAATCTATGAAGAAGAATTTGGCAAGGAGTGTCAAATCCCAGAAGAATATCCTACTTGAAGTTAGAGTTCATAAAGAAAACTTGAAGATAGAAGAAGCTCACCAAATATTGGAGATTTGAAGATTACCTCTCACAGAAAGAAGACACTGCTTCAGAGACAAAGACTTATCCAAATATACAACAAAATGAGGAGAATACAAGATGATAACAAGCCACCAAATCCTAGGTTCATGAAAGAAAGTTTGAGACCATCATTTGGTGAAGAAGGAGTTGTTTCGGATAGTTTACAAAGAGCTGCAAGATCCCACTTAAAGTAGCAACTTGGTTATCCTAGACACCAAGATCTACATCATCTACAAAAGTTTATAAAGAGCTAAAGAAACCTTCAAAAGATAAGTAACTTTTGATGCAAGTAGATTCATTAATTGGATTACTTATCAGATTTGTTAGAGCACCTAAATTTGGATTAAAGTTGCAAGAAGAAAATTAGATTACATTATTCAAAAGTGCAAAATAAAAAAGGTTCTTTTTAAGGTTCATTTGCACATTGATTAGGAGTTGATTAGATTTTATAATTGATTCTATAAACTACCTATAATCTAATTTGAAAAAATAAAACGAAGACTAAGTCTTACAATACTAAATTGTAGTGAAATTGCAAAATAATTACTAAAGGTTCATTTCAGATAATTCTTGATTAGTTGTAGTAAATTTGATTAAGTGCATTATCTAGAGAGTTGATTGGAGTTATAAGGTAAAATTGTTAGTGCATTAAAAATAAAGTATATTAGATATATTTGTACTATTATACTACTCTCAAAAGAAATTAGTTTTGTATTTTTTGAAGAGCACAAAATCTGATATGTATCAAGACACTATTGAAGCACATAAATCTGCAACACTTAATGGCCAAATGAAGCCACAAAAACAGATTAGAATCCTCCAAAATATGGAGAAGAACACAAGTAACCAAAAATAGAAATAGAAGCTTCAAATATTGAGACTGGGTGAGTCTCAAATCCAAAGCATTGCAAGGTTAGATGCAAGGAAAGAAAGTGCAAAAAATTGCATCAATTAAAGAGATTCTATCTACTGTTATCTAAGCTTGGATTTGTTATCAAAGTATCCAAGAAAAAAGGGGAAGGTGTCTACTCATAAAAGACAACCTCAAATCCTTTGTATTGCAGAGTGAAATATGCCATAAAACCAGAATTTTAGATCTGGAAAAAGAGTGCAAAAAAAGGTACATTAAAGAAGCCTTTTATACAATTTATGATACATATCATTGCACTACTCTAATCTGATTTTTACAGCAAAAGAGCAGATTATAAAGTGCCTCAAAAGGCACAATATCTACAAGGTAAAGCAACCAAGTAATACCAAACGTCATCACTCTACTTCCCAAGAAAAAAAAGCCACTCAAAGGACTCATATTGGATGGATGCACCTATAGAATCAGAGCCCACATAAGGCTATCTTCAAGCTACATTTACGTAGATAAAAAGAGTGCACATATACTACGAAAATGCATCAAAAATATATACAAGAATCAATATGTTGGAAGCATAAAATACAAGGAGAAAAGGTGCTACATTCAAGGTATTTAGCTTGGATAAGATCGTCCATAACAGGATGCACCAAAATCGGTATTCAAAGCTCCATAGCGCATCATCAATCAACCTGTAGAAGAAAATTTTGCTTGCTGCCCAAGAAATGTAGCAAAGCAAAGGAATGACATACAAAAGGATTTGAGGAGTTATATTCTTCTCTTTGGAAGACGTTACAGGAAAGGACTTCAGATAGAGAGTTTGAATGCCACTTGGCATAAACTTTCTAAGGTATCATTTCATCTATCAACACTCAAGAAACCTCACACAGGAGTTATAGGGAATATCAAGGAAGTGGTGACACTTTTTATCCTCCACAAACTTCACACAAATGCCCATACGAGTGCCCAGATATTACAATATGATCAAGAAGCATTGAACAATAAATTGGTATGTTAAAGAAGGAGCGCTCAATTTATAATGGGTGTGATATGTGTCACATAGCCCATGATTATTCATTCATATAAGATGACCAAAGTCCAAAGTTTAATAGTGAATAAAGTACGGTCAAAGCCATCCAAAGTGCAACATGGAAGGAAGGAAGAAGTAGCATTAAAGGCTCCTGGTTTTGAAGGTCAAACCTTTCTATTTTTATAGCATCTACGTTCCAACATTGAAGACGAGCAATTCAAAGGCATCTCCATTGATTCTAGAACCAAAGGTGATATTTATGTTGCTGTTATATCCATTCAAAGAAAGCACAAAACAGTGAGGAGATTTAGCATCCAAAAGGTAAGGTTTAATCCCATTTTATTATTGCTTTCATGTTTGAAGATATAAGGATTATAAGCTAAGGTTAAAACTTAGATTTTGAAAGCAAAATCTATAAGGGATAACTTATCAAATTGAATTAATATTTGCAATTTTAACCTAGGAGAAATAAGGAATTCTACTTGGATAAAATTCTTTAAATATTTTGAAAATATTATTAATTTATCTAATTTTCCAAATTTGGAAGCCACAAGGGTTTCTACATCAATTTTTTTATTGGAAATTAGAAATAATATAAGGGATATAAAAAAAGTTATTAGGTTTTTTAGTAAGGTTGGAAAATTATATTTTATTGTCTCAAAATTTCATAAAAGGGATAAATGAAATCGAACATTAAAACCTCTTCAAAATTAAATAGTGCTTAGGTTTTAAGAAGTTGATTTTTTATCTTAACAAAATTTGTACAAAATCAACCAAAATTGAACAATATTTTTACAAAAGCACTATATCATACTCCAAAATATCTAACGAGACATAAGGAAGTCCACAAAATCTAAGAATTGATAATAGGGAAATTCAAATGGCATCAAACAAATTCTTCCTAGAAGAACCTCAACTACTCAAGGGTCCAAATTATTTCTCTTGGAAAAATAAAGTGAAAGCAATCTTAGTATATGAAAAACTTTGGGATCTTGTCAAAGGGAAAACATAGAGACCTACCACATGTTAAAATAAAATCCTAAAGTTTGAAGAAAATGATTCAAAGGCTTTAATGATAATAACTTTTGCTATCATTGGTGAGATTCAACCATATACCAATTCAACCAAAACATCCTAAGATGCATGGACAAGCCTAGAGAAAATTTTTGAAGGAAAAAATAAGGCAACTATCCTTCATCTCCAAACTCAACTTCACTCATTAAATATGAATAGTGGAGAAAGCATAGAACTGTTCCTAAGAAAGTTGGAAAATATTAAAGGAAAATTATTGACCTTAGGAGAATAAGTTAAGAATGAAATTCTCACTCAAGTAACCATGAGAGCACTTCTAGACAACTATAAATATTTAGTCACATCTTTACAGGTTTTAAGAAAAGATACTTCTTTTGATGATCTAGTCAATATACTTCAAGAATATGAAGAAAATATTGTAAAAGATGATATGACTAACACTACATTGGCATCAAAAGATAATCCACAGGAAAATATAGTTTCTTTAGCAAGAGGATGGAAAGCATGGTATTGTCAGATATTCAAAAATAAAGGCCATAGTACCAACTATTTTAGATATAATCCCAATAACCGAAATCAAGAAAATCATATGAATAATTGGAATCAATTTCAAACTCGACAATATCAAAGGAACCCTTATCAACATTAATTTTAGCAACCAACCAATTATCCTAAACTAGAATATCATAAGAGAAATAAGAAGGGACACCTGGTTCAGAGGATAGAATAAATTGAAGAACTGAAAGAACCCACATATGCCTATGAGGTGAAATATCTATCAACAAATGCTACATTTTTTAAAGACACTAATTATTTGCTCGAATAGGTTACAAATATTGCAGAGTACGAAGATCAAGAAGATGAAGAAGAAGATACATATTGAAGACTAAAGTATTCAATACCCAAATAATGTAATACAAAGGGGTGTTAGAAGTAGATTCTAATCCATCATTTGGGTTATGTAAATGTATCTTCCAAGGTACATACTTAGGAAATTGTATTACTTTATAAGGAAGTTGATGCAGGAGCATCCGACGACAGCAGGGCAATCTAGCATCAACCTACATTTTTCTAAGAATTGTGTTTTGAATCTTTTTCTTTACAAGGCAGAAGTCCACCGCGATATCGCAATGTCAATTGGAGTGCAAGGTGAAGTGGCAGTTTTGTCGCGATATCGCAACAACAAAGGGAGTGCAAGGTGAAGCGGCAGTTTTGTCGCGATATCGCAACAGCAAAGGGAGTGCAAGGTGAAGCAGCATTTTTGTCGTGATATCGTGATGTCACGATATCGCAACGTCGCGATGTCGCAACAGTAGTTGAATATTGAGACAGGGCGACAGTTTTTGTCGACGTCGGGTGGAAAGTAAGGCTCAAGGCGTGGGCTCGAAGGCAGAAGGTAGGATGGTCGCAATGTCATGACGTCGCGATATCACGACGTCATGATATCGTGACCAAAACTTAGAAACAAAGGGCGCAGTCAAATTACGTCGCGATATCACGACATGTCATGATATCACGGCCAAAGACAGAAACGGAGGGTGCAGTGAAATTACGTCGTGATATCACGACATGTCACGATATCGCGGCTAGAAGAGAACAGATGAGAAATAAACACATGGCCCAGAAGAAAGAAAATCAGAAATGGACACGTGGACAACCATGCGCATGAGAAAAGAGGCAATAGTTACAGGTGGACAGTCTGACAAACAGTGGTCACAAGTCAAGGCCCTATTGAATGCGTGCTTTCATGGCGGATCAAGAAGTTGGCCAATTACGAAGGGAAAATTGAAGACTCGACGGGGGAAGCCGATTTTGCAGGTTTTGTTTAATTTATTCGCATAGGTGGGACATTAATGGTAGAGAGGATCGAGGCCTCGATAAAAACTTGAGCTTTGTAATAGCTCGAGGGTGGTGGATCAGAGAATGCGCGGGGAGATAGAGTTGAGAGAAAACCAAGCCGTAGCTGCTGGTTGATGTAAAGCCTGCGGGATGTTTATGAATGTAATTTTTCCAAATTAATAGAAGAAAACTTGGAAGTGGTAAGAGCATGTTTTCTTGTCCGCCATCAGTGGTATCAGAGCCGGAGGTTCCTAAGTGTGTAACAGATCGTCGGAAATGAGGCAGTTACACTAGGATCTGTGGAACAACTCATGAAAAAGTGAGTAGAATGCCTCCGAAAAGAAACCCGATTGGTGGGAGAGGCATGACGATAGCAGAAGATTTTCGAGCTTTGCAACGACAAGTTTAGGCCCTGCAAGAAGAACTGCATAGAGGGCACGAACCAAGAAGAGATGCAGATAGTGAAGACAAAGTAGATGAAGAAGAAAATCAGTCTAAAGAAGAAGAAGAGGCTATGGATCCAGCACAAGCCAGACTATACAAAGCCATATCCCAGATTGGGAAGAGGCCAAAGATGGAGGTTTCCACGTATTCCGGGAACCTGGATTTGGAAGAATTGATCGATTGGATCAATGATCTAGAAGAATACTTTGAATATGAATAAGTTGAAGATCCTGAGAGGGTCAGATTTGCTAAGACCAAACTGAAAGGTCATGCCAGCATATGGTGGAAGGGAGTACAGCTGGAACAGAACAGAAGAGGAAAAGAGAGAATAACAAAATGGGAACGGATGGTAGAAAAATTAAAAAGATAGTTTATTTCGATAGATTACAAGTTGGATCTGCTAAGGAAAATGCAGAGTTTGAGACAGATGAATAAAACTGTCCAAGAATACATGGAGGAGTTTTATAAGATCTCCATAAGAACTGGCCATTTAGAAGCAAGTAGGGAGAAGGTGGCCCGATATATCAATGGGTTGAGACCCAGTATCCAGGAAGAGTTGAGCTTACTTCGAGTGAGCACCATTGAAGATGCTTACCAATTTGCTCTGAAGGTTGAAGAAAAACTGAACAGAAGGTTTGAGAGCAAGCAGAGAGGAAAAGGGCACAGAGGAAAGACTGGTGAAAGAAAAGAGGAGGGAAAAGAGGAGAAGAAAGAAGAGGTTAGCAGCAGCTAGGATCAGAAGGAAGATGAGGAACCCAAACCCCAAGTTCAAAACAATGGCTACCCAAGAGGAAGAGGTAGATCTGGACGTGGGTATGGAAGAGGAGTGTTTTGGGGAACCTGTTTCCACTGTGGATAAGAGGGATATCGGGCATATGAGTGTCCCCAGCACCCCGAGAGGGTGAACAAGAAACATGTGGGTCCAGACAGAGCTGTTGTGGTAGAGGAAGATGCTGAATTAGAACATTCGGAGGAAGCTGAGAGAGGAGAAGCAATGATTGTGAGGAGAGCCATGCTGATTGAGGAAGACAAGCCAGAGTAGAGGAGAAGCCTGTTTCGCACGTGATGCAAAAGTTCAGGCAAAGTCTGTAATGTTATTATAGACAATGGGAGTACAAATAACTTAGTCTTCGAAGAGATGGTTGCTAAGTTACAGCTGGAAAGGAGGAGACACCCGCATCCATACCGGATTGTGTGGTTGCGGAAGGACCACAGAGCATGGGTCCGTGAACAGTGCTTAGTCACGTTCAATATTGGAAAATACCAGGATGAGGTCCTGTGTGATGTTTTCCCCATGGATGCTTGCCATTTGTTGTTAGGAAGGCCATGGCAGTTTGATCGGAGTGCAGTGCATGATGGTTGTGCAAATACATACTCCTTGATGAAAGATGGAGTGCGCCACAAATTAAAGCCATTACAGGCAGTGGACGAGAAGGTGTGTAGCAGTGCCAAAATTTGTCTGGTAGAAGGCAAAAAATATTTTTGCCAGGAGACGAGGTTTAAGCGAGCTGTAGAGGCAGGTGCACGTTTGGAGCTGTTACAAGAGACGCAAACTGAATAACACAGAAGTGAAGGTCACTTCTCCATTTACCCCGGGTGTCTGATGTAGGAGCATCCGACGACAGTAGGGCAATCTAGCATCAACCTACATTTTTCTAAGAATTGTGTTTTGAATATTTTTCTTTACAAGGCAGAAGTCCGTCGCGATATCGCGACATTGCGATATCGCGACACCAATTGGAGTGCAAGGTGAAGCGACAGTTTTGTCGCGATATCACGACAACAAAGGAAGTGCAAGGTGAAGCGGCAGTTTTGTCACGATATCGTGACGTCGTGATATCGCGACAGCAAAAGGAGTGCAAGGTGAAGCAGCAGTTTTGTCACGATATCGCGACGTCGCGACAGCAGTTGAAGATTGAGACAGGGTGGCAGTTTTTGTCGACGTCGGGTGGAAAGCAAGGCTCAAGGCATGGGCTCGAAGGCGAAAGGCAGGATGGTCACGACGTCGCGATATCGCGACCAAAACTCAAAAATAGAGGGCGTAGTGAAATTACGTCGTGATATCGTGACCAAAGATAGAAACGGAGGGCGCAGTGAAATTACGTCGCGATATCGTGACATGTCGCGATATCGCGGCTAGAAGAGAACAGATGAGAAATAAACACGTGGCCCGAAAGAAAGCAAATCATAAATGGAAACGTGGACATCCATGCGCATGGGAAAAGAGGCAACAATTACAGGTGGACAGTCTGAGAAACAGCGATCACAGGTCAAGGGCCTATTGAATGCGTGCTTTCATAGCGGATCAAGAAGTTGGCCAATTACGGAGGGAAAATTGAAGACTCGACGGGGGAAGCCAAAGGTTTTGTTTAATTTATTCGTGCAGATGGGACATTAATGGCGGAGAGGGTCGAGGCCTCGATAAAAACTCGAGCTTTGTAATATCTCGGGGGTAGTGGATCGGAGAACACGCGAGGAGATAGAGTTGAGAGAAAACCAAGCCATAGCTGCTGGTTGATGTAAAGCCTGCGGGCTATTTTTGCATGTAATTTTTTTGAATTAATAGAAGAAAACTTGGAAGTGGTAAGAGCGTGTTTTCTTGTCCGTCATCAGAAGTTATCTAGTTACTTCATGCAATGTAATAAATGCACAAGTGTCAATGTGCAAGTTGTATATGTGCAAGTTATCCCTTGCACGACTAGGTAGAGTGTTGGCAAGCTATCTATTTTCCTATAGAAGGAAAACCTCATAGTTAGATAGATATAGAGTTGGGGGATATAGTCAGATAGTGTAGCTTAGGGATAGTATATTTATGTGTACATCATCATACATTGGTGATGGGTGCAATGTAGTTCAATAGATTTATTAATGGAGTGTTCATTTCTTCCATAACTATATTGTATTCTTTTATATATTTTCTATTTACAACATATTTCAGTCATCTAGTAGATTTACTTTCTTTCATATTATTCTGCATCTTGTGATTGCTATCTCCCAGTGCTCATTACATCAAAAGCTAACAACATTATTGATCTTCAAAATAGTTTAAAGGAGGAATTACAAGACATGTATTTCGATATAAGCCTATGCCTCCACAACATGAACCATAATTTTAATTTGATACATCATAGCCAAATTAAAATAAACTATCACAAAATGATTAGAATATGTAATCTCAAAGAGAAACTTTTATGTGTTGAGGACCCCACTTTACAAGGGATTATTCTCAATTAAGATAAGTGTAAAGCAGCATAACTACTCAATATTATATACTTAGAGAAAATAATACTTGAAATCAACCAAGGATCTATGTTGTGACGAATTATTATCAAATTTAACATCAAGCTATTACCATAAAATCATTAAATATGATTTATGGATATCATGTTTCAATTATAATTGATAAAAAATTCCATATCTTTATTAACTTAAAATTAGTATATGAAACATAGCCTAATAGATAAAGATTTAAGTGAATTTTGGTAAGTAGAAACAACATAAAAAAATATTCAAGCTATTAGAGGTAATGGAAATGAATACATGTATAGACCTTATAGTGACTCATTTGGGTATTTGGTGTGTTATAATAACATTCTAATGGATTAGTTAGGTACTCATCAAGTAGAAACCAAGTGTTACATTGAGAATGTTTAACAAGTGAGAATAAGGTATGGATTTAATGTGTGGCTTGACTTGTATCATATTGAATGGTATTTGAAAGGTTGTCAACTTTTTACTATTATGATACAATATGATAAAATAGAGAAAAATTAACTCTAGATATACACACCATTCTTCAATAATTTGAATTGAAAGAAATGTCATTATGACCATTAGTGAGAGAACTTTATTTATCTATTGAAATAGCACCTACGATTGAGCCTATTTCAAAGGCATCATACCAAATGAATCCTATTGAAATGTGTGTGTTCAAGATGTAATTATAAGATTTGATTGATAAAGGTTTAATCCAACTTAGTATATCACCATTTGCATATAATAATAAGATATTTGAGATAATGCTTTGTCTATAGAAAATTTAATAAAATAATAATAAAGAATATATGCCCTTTTACCTTATATTGATGAGTTTTTAATCAAATGTGATGAGCCACAATATTTTCCAATAGATGTCTAATATCAAGGAACCACTAATTAGTCATAAAGGATGCTAATATACATAAAAATACATTAAATATTTGATATGTACACTATGAATTTGTAGTAGCTTTATTTTTATTAACCAATATATTAATATTTTTCATGTAGCTATCAAATGGAATTAGTTTAATCAATCAGATTCCTCAAATTTCAAGGAGGATACCAAGGTTTGAATCTTGCAAAATGATACATACATAAATTTCAAGTTGTAATACCGTTATGTGGTCATGATGCAATACACATGGGACCTATTTCAATCCCATGTAGCTCATTGGATTTTTTTTTTGTGTGTAGCTAATGAATAGTGTATAAAGTTTGTTTTTTGTATAAGACTTTGGTGGTTTTGCTTAATGATATTTTGATTTATTATAAATATGAGCAATAACATGAATTATATTTGAATCAAGTGTTACATTATCCTAGAGAACGAAAACTGTTTTCTAAAATTTCTAGATGCTCCGTTTTTCAAAAAGCAGTCCCATATTTGGGGCATATCATTTCAAGATAAAGCATTTCCATAGAACCTATAGAAACTAAGGCTAGTACAGAATGTCCAACACCCATAAATGCAACTAAAGTTAAATTTATGGGGTTGGTAAGATACTACTATAGGTTTATTCAAAAAAATTCTATAATTGTAAATCCCATCACCACACTTCAAAGAAAACAAAAAGGTTTATGGAAATAAAAATGTGAATTATCATTCAAGAATTATAGTGACTTTAACAAGTGCACCTATTTTGACCATTATTTATTAAAAATTAACTATTTTTTGATTTGAACGGAAGCTTGTAAGGAATTTTTATAAAGGAATTTTAATTTAAGAAAGATGCATGATGACTCATGAATATTAAGGATTATTATATTAACTACAGAATGTATGATCTTAGTTAAAATATGCTTTAATAGTGTGGAGACACTATCTATTAGAGTACAAATATGAATGAGGTATGATCATTAAAGTTTGAGATACATATCTAAACAACTAAAATAATGCTTGGCAATGACAATGGATGAAATTTTCATGTAAATATGATTTTGATATCTCCTATATCAAGGGTAAAAAGAATAAAGTTGGTGATGAGAGACATACATACAACTATTTAAATAGTGGTAGTTTTTAAGAAGCAACTTAAAAACAATTCGCAAAATGATGTTTGGTACAAGAAAGTTGAAGAAGCTTTACACTCAAGTGAAACTAGGGAAACTAAATTTAAAGGTACTCTCTGGATAAGGATGAAACACTTAAGATTTAATGGAATTTTATAAGTACCATCATCAAGAGGGATAGCAAAATAAATATTAAATAAATATCATATAGCATTTTATATTTCACATTCTAGATTGAGAAGGATGTATATTGGCATAAGGAGACTTTTTTTGCTAAGCATGAAGAATGATATATTTGAGTATGTATCTAGATGTATTGAGTGTCAACAAGTTAAAATTAAATATCAATATCTACCAAGAATACAATATCTACATGAAATTTAAAAATAGAAATGAGATGTTTATATCAATGGATTATATTATAGATCTACTTAAAATTTAATGTAGCCATGATCCTATGATAGTGTTGGTAGATAAGATAACCAAAGCTTCTCATTATTTGCTTCTTAGAAATAATTTTGAAGCAAAAAAGTTGCTTAGTTGTATATTAGTAAAATATTACAATTGCATAGAGTTGCCAACAAGATTATAGTTAAACTTATTTCATCCTTTTGGGAGCATTTATAAAATGCATTAGGCACCTAGTTAAAATTTATATAACATACCAGTTTCTTGGAATTCACAATATTTTCTAGAAATGAATAAAAGTAGCCCATCCACTTAAATATTATATAGAAAGCATAAAATGATGAAATAAAAAAATAGACACAAAGATTGGTGGATATTTATAGGTATAATAAATAATATTATCCATAGATAAGAATCACTACACTCTCATGATAAATTATGGATGGTGGGGTATTTATATTAATACCAAAATCTCAATTATATAGATGAACTTAATCTAAGATGACATAACAAGAGGGCCTTAAGGTCATTTACAAGTTTATAAGGTGGGTTTAACTTTGCATGAACCTGATTAAAATAAGAATTGTTACAAAATTCCAAGAGTACCTAAACAATAGATAGAAGAAGGAAGATATCATCAATGATTTAATATTTGTGAATAAGCTTAATACATTACTCAAAAAAAGAAGAGGGGTTGACTAAAATACATCTTGAGTTGAAATCCTGTATGCCTTCAAAAGACTCAAAATCTATTGTAACTATCACAAACCAAACCAAATATTTCAAAAAAGTAGATAAGATAATATTTGCATGAAAAATGCTAAATTGACCTTTTCAAAATAATAAAATAGAGTTTGAGGACTATTCCACACAATTTGACCTCTAACACTAAAATAGATCCATAAATTGATGTCACCAATATATAGAACTCTAAAAACTATGTGATTGAAAAAATGGGATAAAAATGCTTTCTTATTAAAATTTTATGGCCTCTAAAATATTTTTCCAAAAAGCCCATAAAAAATAAAAATTAACCTTGCAAACCTTAGAAATCCAATGTCTAATACTGACACAACATGTGTTGTCCTTTAATTCATTGGTGATAACCACTCATTTTACACTTGGCCATCACTTGATACACTGTAAACTAAGCATTTCATGCATTCTAACTAGTTGAAACAAGTATATATAAACAATATAATTATGTGGCAATAAATATAGCCATGTTAGCTGTCACATAAATCAAATGATCCATCCAAGCCACAAAGTAAAATTTTCATAATTCAAACTCTGGTATATTGGGATCTATATACAACTTTATAACCAAGAGCCCAATGCTAGCATTGGAAATGGAAAGACATCCTAACACATTTAGACATGTATACCCTTTATCCTATATAAAAAAAGAAGAAAACTTCCATTGATAGAATTCAAATGTATATCCTCTTACTCCCTATAATCTTTCACTGACAGACAATATTGTTGCCACCAACGAGCTAAGATAGGAATACCTCCCATAGAAGATATTGATAATCTTACCTATCAAAGATTTGATAAAAAATGAGGGCATAGGATTTGAACCTTTGTCACACCATCTAAACATATCAATTTTCATCCCTCTAACCAGGCTACCAAACATCTATGTCATGCATTAAATTCAATAAAACCAAAAAGTGAACAAAAGGCAAGAGTTTTAATTTGTATATATATATATATATATATAGCACTTCATTTTATTTGTGAATGGTTTTCAAGTGAAGAGTTTGTTTTGTATTTCTGGAAGGAATAAGAAAGTTAGAAATATGTTTTCTTATCTGTTGATTGGCATTCAATGATAAAGGAAAGTTAGAATCTTTAATTTTTTACTCATTGATGGATAAAGAGATGCTAGACATGATTTTTATTTTTTAGTACCAAAATAGAGGCAAACTATATTGTTTGATTATGAAATAAGAAGATAAATATATTTTATTTTAAGTTGTTATTTATTGAAGATTAAAAATAAAAGTTAGAGATCATTTATCTTTGTTGAGTAGTATTTGATGAATGAGGAAAATTAGAAATTTTTGGTTGTATTGTGACATTCTTCCTTGAATATTAAGAAAGGAAAAATATGATATTGCTTTGGTTGTGGATAAATATTTATAAAGGTTTTTTGAGGCTTGTGTAGATAGGAGAACCTTTATAGATTGAAGTATGGGATTCTCTCATTGTTGCTTGGTTTGTATTTTTACATGAAGGTTTGAATAATCATAGAGCATATTAAGTTGCATTTCATTAAGAACTGTCCTAATCCCTAAGTATTCCTCAAATTCATCGACAATCCCCTTTCATGAAGAAGATTGTGGAATGCAAATGACATAGATACTTTATGTGGATGGCTTCATTGTACTTTTGAATAGAAATTTTTTATGTAAATAGAATCTATATAGAGGAATGTTCTAATAGCTATATAATGTTGTAAGCTTGATCTATGTACAAAACTAAATATTGTTTTTAATTACCTCTAAGCATATTTGAAGGTTTAAGGTTTACTTTTGTACCACTTGATTAGATGCTTTATGATTAGTTTTTGGATCAAATAAATTATGGCATTTAAATTGAGGATATGCTTCTTTATGTAGCTTATTATTAGCACTTGGAATATCTAAATTAGGACAATTTAAATGATGAGATGTCTCTATACATGGCTTTAAGATTAGCACTTGGATAAAATAAATTATGGTTTTTAAATTGATGAGATGCTTCTTTATGTAGCTTATTGTTAGCATATAGATCATTTAAATTTATAATGCCTGAGTTATGAGATGCATTCTTTATTCTCATGTTCCTTGTGTTGTTATTAATTTAAGCATATTATTATTAAGCATGATTAATTAATTCTAGAGAGTGGTATATCTTGGGTTGGATTTATAATTGCTTGTAGGATCCAAGTCAAGGAAAATTTCAAATGTAGAAGGAGTTGCAAGAATGCAATAGCTAGGACTTGAAAAATCTAGGAGTTGCATGAATGTAATAGCAAGATTATTATGAATCGATATACCTTGATCATGAAGGATTAGGTTTTCTACAACTAGGAAGTTGTAGGGATAATTCATAATATAATAATGGTATCTTAAACATGGAGGTTTGGGTAACCATATTCATTGTCAATTGAGTGGTAATGATCTTAGTTAGGCCATGAAAATGTGGTAACTAAGCACTAAGGCTTATGCCTAATTAACCACCCTAGATTATTTTAGGGTAAGGTTAGGGAATAAGCATATCACTTTACGTGTTATGGACCTTAAAGGATAATCCCAACATTATGGTCATATTGTCCTATACTAAGGAGGGTATAGGAAAGGTGGGAGGGGATGATGCAGGAGCATCCGAGGGCAGCAAAGCAATCGAGCATCAACCAAACTTTTTGTTGTTATAATTTTTTCTAAGTGTTGCAATATTATTTTTTCTAAGTGTTGCAAGTAAAATATGTGTCGCGATATCGCGACACAAAAGTGTCGCGATATCGCAACCAAAACTAAAGATAGGGGAGCAACGGACAAAATGTCACGATTTCGCGACATGTCACGAAATCGTGACCCAAGGCAGGAAACCAGAGGCGCAGAGACCAAAGGTCACAAAATTGCGACATGTCACGATTTTGTGACATGTCACAAAATCGCGACCGTCGAAGGAGAAACGAAGGCATGGAGACCAAAGGTCGGGAAATCGCGACATGTCACGATTTTGCGACATGTCATGAAATCATGACCGTCGAAGGAGAAACGAAGACACCAATACCAAAGGTTACAAAATCATGACATGTCATGATTTCGTGACATGTCATGATTTCGTGACATGTCATGAAATCACAACCGCCGAAGGAGAAACGAAGGCACGGAGACCAAAGGTCACGAAATCACGACATGTCACGAAATCGCGACATGTCGCGAAATCGTGACCGCCGAAGGAGAAACAAAGGCACGGAGACCAAAGGTCATGAAATCACGACATGTCACGATTTTGCGATCAAAATGGCAAAACAGAGGGATTGAGAAGTGATCCTCACTTCTGATCTTTGGGAGGAAGACCCAGGCGGTCAACCTCGGCTTTTGATAACCAAGTTGCATCTTCTATAGGTCTGCCTTTCCACTTGATCAAATACTCAGAATATTGTTTGTTCCTTGTGCTTCTACCTTCATGAGTATTTAATATTTCCTCTATCTCTTCTTTGGTTGGGCTAGACGCTGGAATGTTCCACAATTTTGTGCTTAGTGCCTCTGTACTATCTCCTTCATGGTATTCTACTAAATCAGATATGTTAAAAATAGGTGAAATGTCAAGCCCACTTGGCAATTCCACTTCATATGCATTGCCTGAATCACGTTTTTCCAGTATTTTGCATGGCCCAAACTTCTTCATCTTTAACTTGTTGTATGTTTTGGCTGGAAATATTTCTTTTCTGAGATGGACCATGACTTCATCTCCCACTTTGAACTCTTTGCACCGCTTTTGGTCTGCTCTTGCTTTATACTGATTATTCATTTTTGCAATTTGTTTCTTTACTTCTTCATGCAGGTTTCTCATCTGTTTTGCGAATTCCTCAGCCTTTGCACTACTCTTTTCTCCTTTATCTAATTTTCTCAGCTCAGAAACGTTTCTCGGATTGTTTCCATATATGATTTGGAATGGGGATTTTTTTGTACTCTTATTGACAGAATTGTTGTATGCAAATTTCGCCTGAGGAAAAACTAAATCCCATCCCTTGGGTTTATATGCTATCAAGCATCTTAGCAAATTACCCAGACTTCTATCTACCACCTCTGTCTTTCCATCAGTTTGTGGGTGGTATGCAGAACTGAACTTCAGATCTGTCTTCAGCTTCTTCCACAATGTTCTCCAAAAATACCCAACAAACTTTGTATCTCTGTCAAAAACTATGCTTCTTGGCAGACCGTGAAGTCATACCACTTCCTTGAAAAATAACCCTACAATGTGAACTGCATCACTTGTCTTCTGGCAGGGAATAAAATGTGCCATTTTGGAGAATCGGTCAACCACCACAAATACAGAGTCATTTCTCCTCTGTGTTCTCGGCAATCCAAGAATAAAATCCATGCTTATGTCCTCCCACGACCTCTCAGGTACAGGTAACGACTGGTATAATCCTGTGTTTTGCCTTACACCTTTTGCAATCTGGCATATTCTGCAACTTTGCACAAACTTTCTCACATCTTGCTGAAGTTGCGGCCAGTAATAATTTTCATTCACCAGGGCAATGGTCTTATCCTGACCAAAATTCCCAGTCAGTCCTCCGCTGTGCTTTTCCTTAATTAAGTTCTCTCGCATGGAACTCCTTGGAATGCATAATTTACTTCCCTTGAATAGCATTTCGTCTTGGATGAGGAAATCTAACCATTTTGTCCTGTCCACAGTGACAGGTGCCAAGCAAGCCGTCCAGGCTACTGCAAAATCAGGATCTTCAAGATAAAGACCCTTTAGTTCTTCGAATCCTACTACTTCCACTATCATTTCAATCAACAGATTCTGCCTTCTGCTTAAAGCATCTGCAAATCTGTTTGATTTCCCGCTCATGTGCTTTAATACAAAGGTATAGCTTTGGAGAATCTCTACCCACTTCATGTGTCGCTGATTCAGTTTTGTCTGGCTGTTGATGTACTGCAATGCCTGATGATCAGTAAATAGAACAAACTCTTTTGGCAACAAATAATGCCTCCACTTCTTCAGAGCCTGAACTATAGCATAAAATTCCTGGTCATAAACTGAATACTTTTTTTGAGCATCATTGAGCTTTTCACTAAAATAAACAACAGGTCTACCTTCTTGACTTAGTACAGCCCCTATTGCACTGCCACTAGCATCACAGTCGACCTGAAATACTTTGTTAAAGTCTGGAAGTGCCAAAACAGGCTGTTCTATGACCTTTTTCTTTAATGCATCAAAGCTCCTTTCAGCCCCTAAGGTCCACTTGAACTCTTTCTTATCCCCTCTCATTGTTTACGTGAGGGGTGCACAAATGCTGTTGAAGTTTCTTATAAACTTCCTATAAAAGCTGGCTAGACCATGAAATGATCTTACCTCTGTTGTGCTTCTTGGGGTAGGCCATTCTATGATAGCCCTCACCTTCTCTGGGTCCATTTTTAGACCTTCTGCTGAGATTACAAATCCCAGGTATACTAACTCTTTCTTGACAAAATTACACTTTTTTAGATTTATTAATAACTGCTCCTCCCGTAGCTTTTCAAAAACCCTCCTGATGGGAATCAGGTGTTCCTCTAGGGTTCTGCTGAATATAAATATATCATCTAAATAAACAATGACAAACTTTTCCATAAACTCCTTCAGTACCTCATTCATCAGCCGCATGAAGGTACTTGGTGCATTGGACAGCCCAAATGGCATGACCAACCACTCATACAAGCCCTCTCTTGTCTTGAAGGTTGTCTTCCACTCATCTCCTTCCCCGACACGGATCTGGTGGTAACCACTCTTGAGGTAAATTTTGGTGAAGTACTTGGCTCCACTCAAACAGTCCATTATGTCATCCATCCTTGGCAGTGGAAATCTGTATTTTATTGTTATCTTGTTGATGGCTCGAGAGTCTGTGCACATTCTCCATTCTCCATCCTTCTTGGGTGCTAGTATTACAGGTACTGCACACGAGCTAAGACTCTCTCTAATCAACCCTTTCTCCAGCAACTCCTGGACTCGCTCGTTTAGTTCTTTAGTTTCTACAGGTGTCATTCTATGTGCAGCTTTATTGGGCAAGCTTTACCCTGGAACCAAATCAATATGGTGACTGATTTTTCTTACTAGGGGTAAACCCTCAGGCACATTATCAGATATGATATCTGGAAATTTCGTCAACAGACCTTGGACTTATGCTGGGACATATTTGCATTCTGTATTCCTGACTCTAGGAATTAATGCATAACACATATGTTCATGCTTTAAATCATCTAAATATTTTCTTTCGTCAACCAAGCAAATTCTTGCACTGCCACATACCTTTTCTTCCACCTCCTTCAGGGGCTTCAACTTATGATGCATTCCATTCTTGGTCACGAAATAGGTGTTGGCACGGCCATCATGAACTGCACTCCTGTCAAACTGCCATGGCCTTCCCAACAGTAAATGGCACGCATCCATGGGCAGAATGTCGCACATAACCTCATCATGGTAATTTCCAATACTAAACTTTACCAGGCATTGTTCATTGACCAAAACCTTATGGTATTTCTGCAACCACGCGATCCGATATGGATGCGGGTGTTTCTTTCTCTCTAGTTGTAGCTTTGTAACCATTCCCTCTAAAACCAGGTTATCTGTGCTACCGTTGTCAATGATGATGTTGCAAATCTTACCCGCACATTTACACCTTGTGCGGAATAAGCTTTTCCTCTGATCTGTAGCTTCCTCTTCATTCAGCAGGACTCTCCTTGCAATCATTACTTCTCCTCTCTCAGCTTCTTCAGAATGCTCAAACCCAGCATCTTCATCCATGACTGCTACTCTGGCATTTCCTTCCGACCTTCGATTATTTCTTTCTCGTTGCTGTGGGCATTCATATTGGTGATGTCCCTCTTCACCACACTGGAAGCAAGTCCCTTGGAACCTTCCTCTTCCTTGTCCACGTCCAGCTCGACCTCTTCCCCCTCGGTAACCATTATTCTAATTACAGGAGTGGTCTGTATTTTCTCTCCTTTGTTCTTGATTGCTGCTACTTTCTCCATTTTTTTGAGATTCTTCATTTCTTCTGTCACTGTTCCTTCCGTCGGTCCTTCCGCAACAACCTCTTCCTCTTTTCTTGTTTTCAAACCTCCTATTGAGCTTCTCTTCAACCTTTAAATCAAATTGGTAAGCATCCTCTATGGTGGTCATCCAGACTAGACTTAGTTCTTCCTGAATGCTTACTCGTAACCCATTAATGTAACGAGCTACCTTCTCCTTGTTGGCCTCTGAGTGGCCTGTTCTAATCATTATTTTATGAAATTCTTCCGTGTATTATTTCACAGACTTGCTTGATTGCCTCAATCCTTGCATTTTCTTCAACAGGTCTAACTCATAATCACCAGGGATGAACTGCCTCTTTAGCTTTTTTGCCATCCGTTCCCACTTAGTTATTCTTTCCTTCCCTCTTTTATTTTGCTCCAGCTGCACTCCCTTCCACCAAATGCTAGCATGACCTTTCAGTTTGGTCTTTGTGAATCTGACCCTATCAGGGTCCTCAACCTCTTCGTACTCAAAGTACTCTTCTAGATTGTTGATCCAGTCGATCAATTCCTCCGGCTCAAGGTTCCCAAAATATGTGGAAACCACCATCTTCGACCTCTTCCCAATCTGGGATATGGCTTTGTATAGTCTGGCTTGAGCAGGATCTACTGCTTCTTCTTCTTCCTCAGGTTGGTCTTCTTCTTCATCATCTTCCTCTTCACTACCTTCGTCTCTTCTTGGCTCCAATATTCTGTGCATTTCTTCTTGTAGAGCTTGCATTTGCCGTTGCAAAGCTCGAACATCTTCTGCTGCTGCCATGCCTCTCCCACCAACAGGATTTCTCCTTGGAGGCATTCTGCTCACCCTATTTCAAGCCCATCCACAGGTCCTGGTGTAACTGCCTCTCCTTCGACGATCTACTACACACTCAGGAACTACTGGCTCTGATACCACTTGGTGGAGAACAGATCTTGCTTAGTACAGAAAAACCAGAAAACAAGAGCCCAAGATTTTGTATTCAATACTTTGGAAGAATTTACAAGAATATATAGCCAAACTGCCGTTTGCCAACCCCCTCTCATTACAATCCATGGGTTTTTATTGAGGTCCCGATCCTCTGTGCTTTCACACTTCCCATGATCTACAATTGCCACTTGGAACAATTCTAGGAAGTTGCATTGATGAGACTCTTGGTGAGGTGCACGACTGGCTGCCATATCCAACGAAATCTTCTTCATGATCTGTTGCTTTCTGTTAGTTGCTTTAAACACGTCTTCCAGATATCCTACGCGAGTGGCCAACATGCCCATTGAAATCCTTCTTTGGAACTGCTACTTCACTGCCTCTACTTGCCGCGCACGTAGGGATGTCTTTATGAAAGCTGGAAGTGCGTGTCTTTTTGTTTGGTCGCGATATCACGACATGTCGCGATATCGTGACCATTTTCCTTCTACACCTTCTCTCTCCGTTTTGGCCGTGATATCGCGACATGTCATGATATCGCACCATTTTTTCTATTAGCCTATGTTTTGCCATTTTGGTCGCAAAATCGTGACATGTCACGATTTCGCGACCTTTGGTCTTCGTGCCTTCGTTTCTCCTTCGGCGGTCATGATTTCGTGACATGTCGCGAAATCATGACATGTCACGATTTCGTGACCTTTGGTCTCCGTGCCTTCATTTCTCCTTCGGCGGTCGCAATTTCGTGACATGTCGCGATATTGCGACATGTCGTGATTTCATGACCTTTGGTTTTCGTGCCTTCGTTTCTCCTTCGGCGATCGATATTTTGTGACCTTTGGTCTCCGTGCCTTCGTTTCTCCTTCGGCGGTCGCGATTTCATGACCTTTGGTCTCTGTGCCTCCGATTTCCTGCCTTGGGTTGCGATTTTGCGACATGTCATGAAATCGTGACATGTCGCGAAATTGCGACATTTTTTCCGCTGCTCCCCTATCTTCAGTTTTGGTCGTGATATCGCGACACGTATTTTACTTGCAACACTTAGAAAAAATAACATTGCAACACTTAGAAAAAAATATAACAAAAATTTTGGTTGATGCTCGATTGCTTTGCTACCCTCGGATGCTCCTGCATCAGAAGAAACAAAGGCACGGAGACCAAAGGTCACGAAATCATGACATGTCGCGAATTCACGACCGAAACGACAAAACAAAGGTCGATAGAAAAAATGGTGCGATATCGCAGCCAAAACGAAGAGAGAAGGTGCAAAAGGAAAATGGTCGCGATATCGTGACATGTCGTGATATTGCGACCAAACAGAAAGACACGCACTTTCAGCTTTCATAAAGACGTCCCTACATGCACGGCAAGTAAATGCAGTGAAGTAGCAGTTCCAAAGAAGGATTTCAACGGGCATGTTGGCCACTCGCGTAGGATATCTGGAAGACGTGTTTAAAGCAACTAACAACAAGCAACAGATCGTGAAGAAGATTCTGTTGGATATGGCAGCCAGTCGTGCACCTCACCAAGAGTCTCATAAATGCAAATTCCTAGAATTGTTCCAAGTGGCGATTGTAGATCGTGGGAAGTGTGAAAGCACAGAGGATCGGGACCTCAATAAAAACCCATGGATTGTAATGAGAGGGGGTTGGCAAATGGCAGTTTGGCTGTATATTCTTGTAAATTCTTCCAAAGTATTGAATACAAAATCTTGGGCTCTTGTTTTTTGGTTTTTCTATACTAAGCAAGATCTGTTATCCACCAAGTGGTATCAGATCCAGTAGTTCCTGAGTGTGTAGAAGATCGTCGAAGGAGAGGCAGTTACACTAAGACCTGTGGACGGGCTTGAAATTGGGTGATCAGAATGCCTCCAAGGAGAAATATTGTGGGTGGGAGAGGCATGGCAGCGGTAGAATATGTTCGAGCTTTGCAACGGCAAATGCAAGCTCTACATGAAGAAATGCGTAGAAGATTGGAGCCAAGAAGAGACGAAGGTAGTGAAGAGGAAGATGATGAAGAAGAAGACCAACCTGAGGAAGAAGAAGAAGCAGTAGATCCTGCTCAGGCCAAACTATACAAAGCCATATCCCAGATTGGGAAGAGGCCGAAGATGGAGGTTTCCACATATTCTGGGAACCTTGAGCCAGAGGAATTGATCGACTGGATCAACAATCTAGAAGAGTACTTTGAGTACAAAGAGGTTGAGGACCCTGATAGGGTCAGATTCGCAAAGACCAAACTGAAAGGTCATGATAGCATTTGGTGGAAGGGAGTGCAGCTGGAGTGAAATAAAAGAGGGAAGGAAAGAATAACTAAGTGGGAACGGATGGCAGAAAAGCTAAAGAGGCAGTTCATCCCTGGTGATTATGAGTTAGACCTATTGAAGAAAATGCAAGGATTGAGGCAATCAAGCAAGTCTGTGAAAGAATACACGGAAGAATTTCATAAAATAATGATTAGAATAGGCCACTCAGAGGCCAACAAGGAGAAGGTAGCCCGTTACATTAATGGGTTACGAGCAAGCATTCAGGAAGAACTAAGTCTAGTTTGGATGACCACCATAGAGGACGCTTACCAATTTGCTTTAAAGATTGAAGAGAAGCTCAATAGGAGGATTGAAAACAAGCAAAGAGGAAGAGGTCATGGCGGAAGTATCGATGGAAGGAACAGTGGTAGAAGAAATGAAGAATCTCAAAAAAATGGAGAAAGTAGCAGCAATCAAGAACAAAGGAGAGAAAATACAGACCGCTCCCGTAATCAGAATAATGGTTATCAAGGGGGAATAGGCCGAGTTGAACGTGGAAAAGGAAGAGGAAGGTTCCGAGGGACTTGCTTCCAGTGTGGTGAAGAGGGACATCACCAATATGAATGCCCACAGCAGCGAGAAAGAAATAATCGAAGGCCGAAAGGAAATGCCAGAGTAGCAGTCGTGGATGAAGATGTTGGGTCTGAGCATTCTGAAGAAGCTGAGAGAGGAGAAGTAAAAATTGTAAGGAGAGTCCTGCTGAATGAAGAGGAAGCTACAGATCAGAGGAAAAGCTTATTCCACATAAGGTGTAAATGCACGGGTAATATTTGCAACATCATCATTGACAACGGTAGCACAGATAACCTGGTTTTAGAGGTAATGGTTACAAAGCTACAACTGGAGAGAAAGAAACACCCGCATCCATATCGGATCGTGTGGTTGCAGAAAGACCATAATGTTTTGGTCAATGAACAGTGCCTGGTAAAGTTTAGTATTGGAAATTATCGTGATGAGGTTCTGTGCGACATTCTACCCATGGATGCGTGCCATTTACTGTTGGGAAGGCCATGGCAGTTTGACATGAGTGTAGTTCATGATGGCCATGCCAACACCTATTTCGTGACCAAGAATGGAATGCGTCATAAGCTGAAGCCCCTGAAGGAGGTGGAAGAAAAGGTATGTGGCAGTGCAATAATTTTCTTGGTTGACGGAAGAAATTTTTTAGATGATTTAAAGCATGAACATGTGTTATGCATTAATTCCTAGAGTCAGGAATACATAATGCAAAGATGCCCCAGTAGAAGTCCAAGGTCTGTTGAGGGAATTTCCAGATATCATATCTGATAATGTGCCTAAGGGTTTACCCCCAGTAAGAAAAATTAGTCACCATATTGATTTGGTGCCAGGGTCAAGCTTGCCCAATAAAGCTGCACATAGAATGACACCTGTAGAAACTAAAGAACTAAACAGGTAGGTCCAGGAGTTGCTAGAGAAAGGGTTGATTAGGGAGAGTCTTAGCCCGTGTGCAGTACCTGCAGTACTAGCACCCAAGAAGGATGGAGAGTGGAGAATGTGCAAGGACTCTCGAGCCATCAACAAGATAACAATAAAATACAAATTTCCACTGCCAAGGATGGATGACATAATGGACTGTTTGAGTGGAGCCAAGTACTTCACCAAAATTGACCTTAAGAGTGGTTACCACCAAATCCGTGTCAGGGAAGGAGATGAGTGGAAGACAGCCTTCAAGACAAGAGAGGGCTTGTATGAGTGGTTGGTCATGCCATTTGGGCTGTCCAATGCACCAAGTACCTTCATGCGGCTCATGAATGAGGTACTGAAGGAGTTTCTGGGAAATTTTGTCATTGTTTATTTAGATGATATATTAATATTCAGCAGAACCCTGGAGGAACACCTGATGCACATCAGGAGGATTTTTGAAAAGCTACGGGAGGAGCAGTTATTAATAAATCTAAAAAAGTGTAATTTTGTCAAGAAAGAGTTAGTATACCCGGGATTTGTAATCTCGGCAGTAAGGTCTAAAAATGGACCCGAGAGAAGGTGAGGGCTATCATAGAATGGCCTACCCCAAGAAGCACAACGAGAGGTGAGATCCTTTCATGGTCTAGCAAGCTTTTATAGGAAGTTTATAAGAAACTTCAAGCAGCATTTGTGCACCCCTCACGGAAACAATGAGAGGGGATAAGAAAGAGTTCAAGTGGACCTTAGGGGCTGAAAGGAGCTTTGATGCATTAAAGAAAAAGGTCACAGAACAGCCTATTTTGGCACTTCCAGACTTTAACAAAGTATTTCAGGTCGACTGTGATGCTAGTGGCAGTGCAATAGGGGTTGTACTAAGTCAAGAAGGCAGACCTATTGCTTATTTTAGTGAAAAGCTCAATGATGCTCGAAAAAAGTATTCAGTTTATGACCAGGAATTTTACGCTATAGTTCAGGCTCTGAAGAAGTGGAGACATTATTTGTTGCCAAAAGAGTTTGTTCTATTTATTGATCATCAGGCATTTCAGTACATCAATAGCCAGACAAAACTGAATCAGTGGCACATGAAGTGGGTAGAGTTTCTCCAAAGCTATACCTTTGTATTAAAGCACAGGATCGAGAAATCAAATAGAGTTGTAGATGCTTTAAGCAGAAGGCAGAATCTGCTGATTGAAATGACAGTGGAAGTAGTAGGATTCAAAGAACTAAAGGGTCTTTATCCTGAAGATCATGATTTTGCAGCAGCTTGGACAACTTGCTTGGCACCTGTCACTGTGGACAGGACAAAATGGTTAGATTTCCTCATCCAAGATGGAATGCTATTCAAGGGAAGTAAATTATGCATTCCAAGGAGTTCCATGCGGGAGAACTTAATCAAGGAAAAGCACAGCAGAGGACTGGGTGGGCATTTTGGACGAGATAAGACCATTGCCCTGGTGAATGAAAATTACTACTGGCCGCAACTTCAGCAAGATGTGAGAAAGTTTGTGCAAAATTGTAGAATATGCCAGATGGCAAAAGGCGTAAGGCAAAACATAGGATTATACCAGCCGTTACCTGTACCTGAGAGGTCGTGGGAGGACATAAGCATAGATTTTATTCTTGGATTATCGAGAACATAGAGGGGAAATGACTTTGTATTTGTGGTGGTTGATCGATTCTCCAAAATGGCACATTTTATTCCCTGCCAGAAGACAAGTGATGCAGTTCACATTGCAGGGTTATTTTTCAAGGAAGTGGTACGACTTCATGGTCTACCAAGAAGCATAGTTTTTGACATAGATACAAAGTTTGTTGGGTATTTTTGGAGAACATTGTGGAAGAAGATGAAGACAGATCTGAAGTTCAGTTCTGCATACCACCCAAAAACTGATGGACAGACAAAGGTGGTAAATAGAAGTCTGGGTAATTTGCTAAGATGCTTGATAGCAGATAAACCCAAGGGATGGGATTTAATTTTGCCGTAGGCAAAATTTGCATACAATAATTTTGTCAATAAGCGTACAAAAAAATCCCCATTCCAAATCATATATGGAAACAATCCGAGAAACATTTCTGAGCTGAGAAAATTAGATAAAGGAGAAAAGAGCAGTGCAGAGGCTGAGGAATTCGCAAAACAGATGAGAAACCTGCATAAAGAAGTAAAGAAACAAATTGCAAAAATGAATACTCAGTATAAAGCAAGAGCAGACCAAAAGCGGAGGTTCAAAGAGTTTGAAGTGGGAGATGAAGTCATGGTCCATATCAGAAAAGAAATATTTCCAGACAAAACTTACAACAAGTTGAAGATGAAGAAGTTTGGGGCATGCAAAATACTAGAAAAATGGGATTCAGGCAATGCATATGAAGTGGAATTGCCAAGTGGGCTTGAAATTTCACCTATTTTTAACATATCTGATTTAGTAGAATACCATTAAGGAGATAGTACAGAGGCACCAAGCATAGAATTGTGGAACATTCCAGCGTCTAGCCCAACCAAAGAAGAGATAGAGGAAATATTAGATACTCATGAAGGCAGAAGCACAAGGAACAAACAATATTCTGAGTATTTGATCAAGTGGAAAGGCAGACCTATAGAAGATGCAACTTGGTTATCAAAAGCCGAGGTTGACCGCCTGGGTCTTCCTCCCAAAGATCAGAAGTGAGGATCACTTCTCAATCCACCTCGGGTTTCTGATGCAGGAGCATCCGAGGGCAACAAAGCAATCGAGCATCAACCAAACTTTTTGTTGTTATATTTTTTTCTAAGTGTTGCAATGTTATTTTTTCTAAGTGTTGCAAGTAAAAATATGTGTCGCGATATCACGACACAAAAGTGTCACGATATCGCGACCAAAACTGAAGATAGGGGAGCAGCGGACAAAATGTCACGATTTCACGACATATCGCGAAATCGCGACCTAAGGCAGGAAACCGAAGGCGTAGAGACCAAAGGTCGCGAAATCGTGACCGCCAAAGGAGAAACGAAGGCACGGAGACCAAAGGTCATGAAATCGTGACCACCGAAGGAGAAACGAAGGCACGGAGACCAAAGGTCATGAAATCGTGACATGTCACGATTTCGTGACATGTCACGAAATCGTGACATGTCACGATTTCGTGACATGTCGCGAAATCGCGACCATCGAAGGAGAAACGAAGGCACGAAGACCAAAGGTCACGAAATCGTGACATGTCATGAAATCACGATCGTCGAAGGAGAAATGAAGGCACGAAGACCAAAGGTCACGAAATCGCAACATGTCACGATTTTGTGATCGAAACGACAAACAGATGCCGATAGAAAAAATGGCGCGATATCGCGACATGTCGCGATATCGAGGCCAAAACGAAGAGAGAAGGTGCAAAAGGAAAATGGTCACGATATCGTGACATGTCGCGATATCACGACCAAACAGAAAGACACGCACTTCCAGCTTTCATAAAGACGTCCCTACGTGCGTGGCAAGTAGAGGCAGTGAAGCAGCAGTTCCAAAGAAGGATTTCAACGGCCATGTTGGCCACTCGCGTAGGATATCTGGAAGACGTGTTTAAAGCAACTAACAACAAGCAGTAGATCGTGAAGAATATTTTGTTGGATATGGAAGCCAGTCGCGCACCTCACCAAGAGTCTCATCAATGCAACTTCCCAGAATTGTTCCAAGTGGCAATTGTAGATCGTGGGAAGTGTGAAAGCACAAAGGATCGGGACCTCAATAAAAACCCATGGATTTTAATGAGAGGGGGTTGGGAAATGGCAGTTTGGCTGTATATTCTTGTAAATTCTTCCAAAGTATTGAATACAAAATCTTGGGCTCTTGTTTTCTGGTTTTTCTGTACTAAGCAAGATTTGTTCTCCACCGGGGGACCACTTTGGTGTCCTTATAAACAATGAGGTTTAGTAAGGTGAACCCTAGAAACTACGAGATGTTGGCCACTCTTGTCCACTAAGTATCATTTACAATGACATTGAACTCAAATGTGGTAAAGCCTTGGGAATATTATATATATATATATATATATATATATATATATATATATATATTGGGTCTCTTTTTGCGAACCTTAAAAAAAATCTCTCTTGGGTTGGTTTTTGTGGTTATTACAATTTGTATTAGAACTCTAGGTCATAGGGCTAGAAGCTTCCATGGAGTGCACCTAGGATGAGCCTTGACTTGATGTGCTACTTTGGGAAAACTTACTCTTCTAGGGACCTTAACATGATCTAGGATACAATGGGTATTGCATGCCATTGGAACCATACAAACCAAGGAGTGATAAATCCTATAGAGTATAGTTTCTTATTGGGTATTGGTATCTTGCATAGGCAAGTGTGACCATGATAATTATCAAGTGAGTGATAATAGTCTATGTTAGTTCATAGGGAAAATGAAATTAACTAATTGTAAGTACAATTGTGGAAATTGTAACTTGCCCAACTCTCGACACCTAATTTAAGAGGAATTTAAACCAAGAAATCTAAATTGGTTGCATAGGAGGAAAATGTAGTGTGTACCCAAAAAACATTGGGATAAACTATGAACTCTAGCAAGAAAACTAGGTGAACAGTGACTCCTAGTAAGAGATTTTGGAGGACAATGAACCCTGATAGGGGCATTGGATAGATAATAGGGTCTAATGGGAGAGCAGAAGATATATATTTCATGGTAAGTTACTCTAAGAATGGTTGGATCGGTAGTAGAAATTAATAAAAACCTTGATCAATAAGGAAGTTGGTACAAGAAATATAGAAGCTAGACAAGCAAAGAACCCTGTTAGAAGAACCCAAGAGGGCAAATATCGTATATAGGATGAGTTGGATAAACACCTTAATAATTTTAAAGTGACCAAAATTAATAGGAAGGAAGGAGGAGATACGATTGAGTCATGATTGAAGGAGTTAGAAACCTTCTTTTCCATGAAATGTTACTCTAAAACTCAAACTATGTGGGCCATCCTTCATCTTCAAGATGTAGCTCTAAAATGGTGGGACACATTTAGTACAGACAAAAGGATCCAAGTTGTGAAACTTAAGTGGGATTATTTCATTGGGGCTTTTAAGAAAATATTTATTTTTGGCTAGTTTTACATAGAGAAGTTTGAAGAATTTTCTACACTTCAATAAGGTTCACTATCAATAGAAGTGCATTTTCAAAGATATGTGAAGCTTTTTAAGTATGTCCTAAAGTACAAAAATAATCAAAAACTTAAGGTGCATAAGTTAATTTTAGGGGTATACCCTAAAATTAGGATAATAATTAATCTGCTCAAACCTAAAACTTTGCAAGAGGCTTATGATTTGGTCAGGCAAGAAGAGACTAATATCCAAACTAAAAAGTCTTTCTTCAACTACTTAGGGTTGATAGAGACAAAGAGACAAGAGCTTAAGAAAAGAAAGAGTGTAGGATTTATGAAATTGGATAAGGAATAAAACAAGAGGAACAAAGGGAACCCAAAGTTTAGTAATAGGAACAATGGGACTCAAGGATAAAACTAGAAGAAATTTTAGAAAAATGGTAGTTCCAATCCTCATCCATCAAAGAAGAATGAGTTAGCATGGAAATAAGTATGGGAGAAAAGGTAAGAGAGATATTAGACACCAATAGTAGGTTTCTACATATGTGGGGGTTCTTATTATACCCAAAAGTATTCCCAAATATCCAAGCCGAGTTATAGAGGAGAGGAGCAGACACATCGAATATATGTTATCATAGAGAGTTAGAACCTGGATGGACAAGCAACATCAATGTTACTAAATGGTAAGTTGTTTGACAAGGATTTTAAAGTAATAATACATAGTGGAGCTACAAATAGTTTTATTTCCACTAGTATTATTGGAGATATGCTAGAAAGACCAAAATTTTTGGCACAAGGGTGGAAAGTCGAGTATGGTTCGAGATAAAACTACTCAGTAGATCAATGCTTGCCTAAATTTTATATAACCCTACCTAGTGTATCCACTATATGGTAGTTATATGTGGCATCACTACATACATTTAACATTATCCTAGGGATGGATTGGTTGAAGGCTCATGGAGATTTAATCGGCTTCCAAGAAATATGGATGGTGTACACCAACAAGGACAAGAGGAGAGTGAGAGTTCAAAGTAGGCAAGGTTCTTTTAAACCTCACTTAGTATCAACTATGCAGTTAAAGCAAATCATTAAAAGAGGTGGTACACTATATGTACTGAATATTAATGAAAATATTGGAGAAAAGGGGATGAAGAAGTAATTTATGAAACATCTAATTTTACATGAATTTTGAGATGTATTCCTTGAGGATATTCTAGTTCTACCACTCCGATGAGAATTGACTTCACTATAGAGTCAATGCTAGGGCCTGAGCCTATTTCAAGAACATCTTATAGAATTTACCCCAATTGTGTTGCAAGAACTGAAGGTGAAACTTCAAGATTTGTTGGAAAAGTGTATGATCAAACGTAGTGTGTCACCTTGGGGTGCTCTAGTATTATTTGTAAAAAAAAAGGATGGTTTCTTGAGGTTATGCATAGACTATAGGATGTTGAATAAGGTAACCATTAAAAATAAGTATCCTTTACCAAGGATTGACAACCTATTTGATTAGCTTAATGATGCTACTATATTTTGAAAAATAGATCTAATATTAGGGTATCATCAGTTAAGAATTTGAGAAGAGAATACCCATAAGATAATCTCTAAGACCAAGTATAGGCACTATGAGTTCACAATATTGTCATTTGGGTTGACAACACTAACAAATTTTATGAATCTAATGAATAGTGTGTTCAAAAAATATCTAGACCAATTTGTCTTGGTATTCTTAGATGATATCTTGATATATTCTCACATCAAAGAAGAGCATGACCATCATTTGAGGTTAGCATTAGAGGTGTTGAGGAAAAACTATCTATATAGAAAGTTATCCAAGTGTGAGTTTTATACCTCACATGTATAGTATCTAGGACACATTATATCGATAAAAGGAATTATCATGGATCCAAAGAAAATTGAGGCTATATTGAGTTGGCCAAAATTAACAAACATATCTAAAGTTGGAAGCTTCATGGGACTCACTAGGTATTATAATAATTTTGTGAAGGATTATTTAAAGATTGCTTATTCTAACACCAATTCTCAAAAAAGGAAAAATGACTTTAAATGGATGGATAAGTGTAAGGCCACCTTTGAGGATCTAAAAAATAAGCTAGCTACAACGTTGATTCTTAGGATACCAGATCCTCTTGGAAACTTTATAGTGTGTATAGATGCTTCCCTAGAAGGATTAGGTGGGGTATTATCCTAAGAAGAGGCTACAATAGCATATGAGTCTAGAAAGCTCAAGAAGCATGAGGTAAACTATGATACGCATAACCTAGAATTGGTAGTAGTTATGCATGCATTAAAGGTCTTATACCACTATCTATTGGGTAAACCTTTTGAGATAAGGATAGACCATCAAAGTAAAAGGTATATTTTTACCCAACCTATGTTAAACACAAGATAGAGAAGATGGATAGAGTTCTTAGCATAGTATGACTTTGGTATTGAGTATATCAAAGGAAAATAAAATAAGGTTATTTATGCCTTGAGTAGAAGTTACATAGTAGCACTAACCCAACATCATATTGACTTGATGGATAAATTTAGATAAATGCAATTACAAGACCCATATTGCATTACAATTTGGGATAAAACCAAGAGAAATACTTAAGAGAGTAAGGATTTCAACATAAAAGATGGACTTTTATTCTTCAAAGATAGGGTGGTTATACCCAAAACTATAGATCTATGAATATTGATTATGCAAGAGGCACATAATTCTCCCTATTTTTCTCATCCAAAAGGGTCAAACAGAAGGAAAAACATAAAAAATACCTATTAGGAAGGAATGAAACATGATATCACTAGTTTTATTGCAAGATGTTTAGAATGCTAGAAATTCAAGGCAAAAAATCGACACCCAATGGGGAAATTGTACCCACATGATAAACCTACGTAGAAATGGTAGGTATTATCTATTGATTTTATTATGGGTTTACCTGAGACTAGGTACCAACATGATGTAATCCTGGTAGTGGTTGATAAGTTTACTAAGGTTACACATTTCATACTAAGGAAAATCAAGGATGATGCATTGGTGGTGGAAAATAAGTTTACCAAAACAATTTAGGCTACATGGGTTTCCTAAGGTGATCATATCATACAATGATTATAGGTTCATATCAGAGTTCTGGTAAACTCTACATCATGCAATGGGCACTAAGCTTAATATCAATTTTTCATATCATCCAAAAATAGATGGTCAAAAGAATAGGGTTAACCAAGTTTTAGTAGACATGCCTTGCATGTACTGCATGGACCAAAATTCTAAATGGGAATACTTTTCACATCTCATTGAATTTGCATATAATAATGGATACCATGCATCTTTGGGTATGACCATGTTTGAAGCCTTGTATGGAAAAAGATGCATAACTCCTCTATCATGGGATAATATGGGATATTGGATGATGATCAGACCACACACTATCTAAGATATGGAGGAATAACTCAGAGCAATTTGGCTTAAGCCCAAAGAAGTGGTCAATCACCATAAGAGCTATGCTAATTTGAAAATATCACCAAGAGAATTATTTTTGGAGGACAAAGTTTTCTTATGCATAAGACCCATGAAAAATTTAAATCAATTCAACTAAGTTGGATCCTTACTATGTTGGGCCCTTTGAGATAATTGATAAGATTAGCCTAGCAGCATATAGGCTTGCCTTACCACCCAACCTATCAAATATCCATGATACTTTCCACATATCTCTGCTTAGAAAACATGTTGTTGATCCTGCTCGTGTTTGGAATATTTCTAAATTGCATATGGTAGATCCCTTAGCCATTTAGATGATACCAATAAAAATTCTAGGGTTTCATTCTAAGATGTTTAGGAAATGAACCCTAGATCAATGTAAGGTCTAATGGGAAGATGTTAAAGAAATGAGAAAGCAATTCTTATACTTGTTTGAATGAAAATATTTGTTTACTCACTTGCAGTAAAACACAAAGGACTATGTTTAATATAAGGGGGGAGTATGTAAAAATCCTCCTTGGAAAAAAATTATGCTTGATATTTAAATTATGTATTATGAGTCGTTATCTAATACATAGTTTTATTTCATAATGTAAAAGTGCATTTAAAGATTGATTAGGTAACTTTAGAATATGGTACTATTGATGGATTGTATGGTTGTAGGACCAAGTACTCTTATTGGTAGATTGACATGGGACAACCACTAGAGTCGACAGAAATTGAGGAAATGATAGCTAAAAATTTGTTCATCGACATATTAAGGGGTATAAGAGTGCCCTTCATTTAGAATGCATTGCATATATGCTTGTGTTTGAATACACCATTGGTCCATGAGATTGATTTGACAATGGAGTCATCCTTAGGAGAGTAATATCAAAGCTAATAACTAATATTAGCATTTGGTATTGATCAAAAATTAATTAATTTACCTATGGATAAAGGTAATAGTAATGAAATTTAGATTATTTTATTATTTTAGCAAAGCTTCAATGAAAAGAAATAAATTAATTAACTTCTTAAATAATTTCTTTTTAAAGGTCTGCAACACATAAGAATCATTATGGTTAATATTAGTGTTTAATAATTTTGAAACCATAGTGCATCATAATCAAAGCATGTAGAGGAATGTTGCCATTCAATTATGTGTAATGCCCAATAAGATAGCGCTAGTTAAAGATATTATGGGCAGCCAACAAATTAGAGGCTTCTTGGCATATCCCATGCCTTGGAAGGAGAGGTTATAAGGGATAAGATATCTTGGTACCAATGGTTGTGGGTAGTAGAGGAAAAGTGGATGCCAAAGAGGGAAGAGGAGCAAGTTGCACTAGTGAACAACCAAACCTATGAGATAAAATAGTGAGTAACTTGGTTAAACCTAATTGCTTGCTCGATTTTACCAATTAGCTTTTCTTGGTTAAACAGTGAGTAACTAATTTGGTATTGGTTTGTTTATGATTATTTCTTAGGAAGCATTGTTCAGTTCTTTCTTTTTGGATGGGTTAAGCTAATGTTGTGTTTGTTGATTTATGAGCCACTCACTTAGAGCTTGAGTTTGGTGCTAAAGTTATTAATACTTAGAATCCAAACATAGTTTCTACTCTAAAATATTTTGTGGTACTATTGCTTTAAATCCTTTGCAATGTTGGATCTATGGCTCATTGTGCACCTTGGGATTGTTGAATGGTAACAGGTTTTAAGTTTCCAAGGTAAACTTTGATGTGTTTAGTTTTACATGTTTTATCCTTGGTAGAACGTTTTTGAGTCTTAGGGTTAATATATTTTCATGCATGCATTGTATGGAGTCTTTGTATGTGTTGTTGCTCTAGTCATGGATATTTGCATCTGCGATAGTGTGTAGGAGTGCTCGATTAGGTTATAGGTATAATTGGCTTTAGAGAGTTCATGATAGACATTGTAGATACGTTAAGTTTAAGGGTTGCATACTTTTTTATAATGTTTTATTTCATATTTCCTTAGAAAAATCCCTTTTATAAAATATTCTTCAATGATGATATTGTTTGTGGTGATTCATTTTTTACTTCTTCTAATAGTACTAGTGATGATTTATGGTTGATTGATTCAGGTGCTTCCTTCCCCATGACTCTACACAGGGATTAGTAGTTAGAGCATAGTACATATGATGGTGGGAAGGTCTATATTAGTGACAACAATTTATACAATATTATTGGTCGGAGTAAGGTAAAACTAATTCTCAATGATAAAGTAGTTAAGACATTGATAGATGTGTTGAATATTTTTTATTTAGCTTATAATATTATTTCTATCTCCAAAAAAGATGATATTGAGGTGCATGATTATTTTTAGAGTTTATTGAAAAATTAATACAAGTGTTACTCCTTTTTCATGTTGGAGTTTTCCTAGGGTGTATATTGTCTCTTCTTCTAGTTTTTCATTGTTTTTCTATTTCTCTATTTCAGCTTTTGATTATTCATTAAATAATTTTGATTGTATTTATAATACCTATTGAATGCTTCTAATTAGACTATTTAAACCCTAGATCTTTACATTTGGTACTAGAGCTAGTGTCAAAACTAATCTAATTTGAGAAGGACATCTTCTTTGTAGTGGGGTTGTTGGTCATAGTGGGATATTTGTTGACTTTTTATAAGTCTGATCTAAAAATCTTTTTAATTGGCAATCACTTCAAAAGTGGAGGTCAAAAATTTCAATGAGCAAAACTTTGAGTTTTGGAAACTAAAAATGGAGGATCTCTTGGTAGAGAGATATCAATGGATTACAGTAATTTCTATGCTCAAATTTCTTCCTATTGACATGGGTCAAGATGAAAGGGATAGATTGGATACAAGACAAGGAGTACCATTAGGTTGTTCTATTCTAATGAATGTTTCAAATGAAAATGTTTTTACCCTTGTATGATAGTGTGTTGTGCTAGAGGGATAGTAAGCATTTTGTGGGAGGGATGAGTGTATCAACATCCCTACCCATGCTCATGACTTGTTATGTGGTAATTTCTATCAAGTGTTTGGCCTTGAGGTTCTAGTGTTGTGAGAGAGTGCAAGATGAGACTAGCAATACATACAAAGGTGAGTGAATAATTTTTGCTTGATGTTGTAAGGAATAAAATATGCTTTGAGTGCATAATATGCATAAAAGGGATGGAAGAATACCTCTCACATCTACTCCTACACTCATAACTTGTGATATGTGTAGAGACCTAAAACACATCACGTTGAGGATGATATATATATATAGATAGCTTTTCAGGCCATATGACTCATCTTGGGACTTTCCAAGATCTAACAATGGTTCTTACCACTCTAATAGGGCAATATATCCCTTTACAACCTGGACCATTATACCTAGGAGCGACCTCCAGCGACCACTGGACCCTGTTACGACCCCCAAGTCTGGCCGCTCCACCATGGGATGACCTCACCTATAACAAACTTGGGCTCCTCGAGCTAAGCCAATTTTTTTACATAGCAAGTTGCACATAATGACTAATCGTGAGAAGCTTCCATAAGTGATGCTTGGGTTGCCTAGATCATAACCAAATCTTGATCCAAAATTCCCTTTCAAGCCAAGATGGCAATTGTAAAATATTTTAAAAGGTTCCCAAAAACTTCACAAAATATATAGAAAAATATATCATCAATTATCCACAATGAAGTGCTACCGGTTTGAGTAATATAGAGAACCTTATCTTATATACAATGGAGTGCCACCCAAATCAAGCCATGAATATTACATGCACATCAATAGAATTTTTGAGAGTTTGAAGGCCAAATTCCACCATTGTGCATCACAATTCACCCCAAATTAGGGTCAATTATTGTGATTCAAAAGTGCTTCAAAGCACATGATCCTTGAACATCGATTTGATAGACAAATCAGATGCCACCTCACATCGAGCATGAAGAATAAACTTTCTATTCAGCGATTGCTTCAACTCGAAGTGGCCCACAGGTGTAGCCACTAGATCCTCTGATGGCTAAAAGAGCTACTCGTTGTACCCCATGATGGCCTCTCGATGACATTTGATTTCTATATTTTCTTAGCTAGATTAGCTTTAAAAAATTTAATTTTGTTTCTAACATAGTTTAGTATATTTTCATTCAATTTTGCATGCATTTATTTACTATTTTAAGCATTTCCCTTTCAATGGTTTATTATGAAATGGGTCTCAAGGTTCCAAATTTTCTACTGATTTCTTGTAAGTGATTTTATGTGTAGGTTAAAAGCCTTATCAGGAGCTAATAATCTTCAAGATACTTCAATATTTACTACATCAATGGAGATCACAAATAAACCGTCCATAATCAATTTTGAGAGCACAAAAACTCTATGGATTACACCTACCCTTTTGGGTCTCATTTTGTAATTTGTATCAATTGGTATAATACCTAAGAGGGATATGTTGTAACTACTTTGTAAATAATACTTTCAAATATCAATGAGAAGGACACCATATTTTGTATATTTATTTATCATTATGGTTACATGATTTGCATTATCAATTTGATTTCATATTACATATTTAGGTGTATGGTTTCTACTACTCTATAGCACGGTGGGACTTTTTCCACAATCTCCTAATTTATCTCTAATATTTGGTTTTTTTGGCTTTCTCGAATTGCATGCACCACAACTCTAGGCTATAATGGCTCACAGTCTCACTTGCCATACCCTATGACGGTCCCCAGACCTAGTTCTCAAATCCTGTGATGGCTATTGAATCGATTCGCTTTGCCCCCTGATAGCCTCAGAACAGAGTACAAAAATCAAATTGGCAATATCTTAATTGAATGTTGGCTACACTTGTGTGTATCACTGTACTTAAATTTACTAATTTTCACAAAAAATATAGGATTTCAAGTTTTGATATAGAAATTTAAAGAAATTTTCAATTTTTAAGCTTTTTTCCTATGATCGCTCCTAGGTCCAGTGGCCTCTGTTGTTGGTCGTTACTGGGTATAGCGGCCCCTATTTTTTATTTTTCTAGTATCATACAACCTTTTTTGTAGACCATATTACATGGAGATAGCCCCTGTTTTACTAATTGTTAGGGTTTGCTTGCTTGATGCCTATATATAGGCTAATTTCATTTAGGATTGCATTTTCAAATTATTTTAAATTAAAATGTCTTTGAAAAGATCTTTCATGCATTAGCAAAATACCATGGATTGCTTTATGTTGTATTTTCCTTTTTGCATGAAATAAAAATAACACACACACTTCACATCTCAAATTAAACATTAATGAGTTGGAAGTCACATCCAACCGCTGATCAAGACTAACAACGGTGGCCTTCATCACCACCTTGTTAGCTTGTTTGTGGTTCTTCACACCCCATTTTGGCCAAGTCCAGTTCCAAGAACCATCATAGTCAAGGAATATAACATGCATCTCTTTTCGAAAAGGTGTATTTCTAACCAAGGTAAACTAGGTGAGGAACTAGTAGGACCTAGACTCCCTCACTGGATTTGGATTTCATCACCAAATATCGGTGGGTTTCATGACCTGGACTTCATCACCAGGCCTGTGTGTGAGAGGAAATAGGTGAAATCCCTTCAACTTGAGTATTACATCAACAATATCAAAAAATCAAATAAGAGAAAAGCAATAAACAATAAATCAAAATACACAAGCTAGTTTTAGTCAATACAAAGAATATTTAAAAGAGAGCCATTTGTATACTTTCTTTATTTCCTTATTGAATGCCTAATAAAGATAAAATGATCACAACACGAATTCATGCCCAGTCACAAACTAAGGCTACCGATAATGCATAAGAAGGTCTAGAACACCTTTGATAAAACCCAATAGATTTACTTTTACCTGAACGATGTTCTAACAACCATCACAGAGATAACTCCACACATGAGAGATCTAATCACCGAGATACCCCCATTATGTGGACTCCTATGGGATCTCCCCATGACCAAGAAGAGGATCTTCTCAGACCTCATCCATCACATGTTACTTCTAGATAAAATTTGCCCATTGAGGGGCCGAGTAGAGGGGTCACACATATTCATGTACCCAACTGATTTGCACTCCCATCAAATCATGGGGTGGGATACATACCCTTACCTAGTATGGATGAGGAAGATACTCCTCCTGATCACCCTTGGTTGAGTCATAAGCTAAACCATCTAGATAGGTATGGCTCTAATGTAGTTCATAGAGCATATTATTATCCTCATTCTTATTTTGAGGATGGGCATGATGAAGACTTAGTTCATCATATCCATACATGTGGAGAGTGTTCTACATGAACATGCCATACTCCTATGCCATCCTTACATTATGAAAACATCCCTAGGATCAAACACAGAGTAAACGTAGCTTCTATTAATCAAGGTAAGAGGATAGATATCCCTAATATGCAAACTAAAATCACCAAACCCCTTGTATCGAGATGAGAAAACATAGGCTACATACAATGAATAAAAAATTTTAGCTTCCCAAGCCCAAAACTAGTTAGAGAGCAATTGATCCAATCCTGATTGGATGGTTTGTGCCATGAGCAAGAGCTTCTAGATCACAAGCATGTAGAAGAACAAGGTTTACATAGCCAGTGATTGTACGAGCATAGACTACATGAGGAGAGAATCCTAGAAAAAATATTATGCGAAGAGCAATCACATAGGGTAGCTCATGATGAGATTTCCATACCTAGTACTTATCAAAAAAAATGCAACATGAGGCACACTACACAACACCAAGAGTTGCTCTCTAAGCCTACTAACAATCGTCCTCTTCATACCTCTATTAATTAGTCTCAGCTAAGACATCGCCAAGCACCAAATCAACCAGGTTGTAGCCACCAAATTTAGACACACTTCAAAACTCTTAATGTTATTAAGACATATTAATAATATGGAACTCACCCTCAAAAATCCTTACCTCGATATTCATGCTAAGAAAATAAAAAAATAACTTAATTGACCTCTTTTCAACAAAATTGGATGATCCCAATGAAATCAGATGTATTCAATAAAACCAGATGCGTTCGAATTTGTCCAAATCCCACGTTCACCTAATTTAGGTACCCAGTTAGGATTTTGAACCTAATCTAGGCGTCGCTAAATTCTTGATAAAATTGGATGATCCTATAAAATTGGATGCAACCAGTTTCATCTAAATCAAGCCAAAACCTAATTTGGCCTAACAACATAGCCTAATTCTGCCACCTACCTAATTCCTTGAATTGAAGCAACCATTTTAACCCCTTTGATTCACATTAATCAATTTGGTTGATGATTTTTGCAAGAAGGCTTGGAGTGAAGAAGGAACTTTGGATCTTTTTTGTAGGTTACAGTGGAGAACATTGTTGTTAGATCATCATCCAAGGAGCATACAATCATGGAACTACTTTCAATACATGCAAATCTAGTTTTTTTTTATGATTACTTGAGTTTTTCATCATTTGTACAAATTTGGTTGCATCTGAATTTGTCCCTTTGCATCTGATCTAATATTTTGTTTTGCAAAATTAGTCGTTGGATAATTTCGACTACGTACGATTTCATACATTGTGTACGATTTCGTACATAGTGTATGAATTCATACTAGTGTCCCTTTGGGGGAAAAATTATGAGTATTAGATTGTTAATTTTATTGTATTTGCATTATATCATTATTTATTACTTTAGTATTGCACTGTAATTCATTATTATTGTTAGATCTGTTGCATTTTCTATTATATGTTTCATATCCAAATAACCAATTTTCCATTTTCTTTATGGTTTGCTAAAATAATCGATGGGATTTGACTATCACAGACCACGATCTACTATGGCCTATGCAGATCCTCCTTCCCTAATTTTAAAATTTAGTATTCTATTGTGTAATTATAGGTCTTAGACAAATTCATACACATCTGATTTCATCTAAGAAAATCATACAACCAATTTCATATTATCTGCATCTAATTTGATCCTACACATTTGAATTCATCAAAAATCAGACATTCGGGCCAGGTAAGAGATCAAAACCTATTTTCTCATACTTAGATTTATATATTTTTTCTTGTATGCATCTATGTTTAATAAAAAAATAGAAAAATCCCAAAAACATAAAATTTATTATACTTTTTATAAAACACAAAAATACAAAAAGAAATCATGTTAGCATAGATAAAATCTTGCATCCTAGTTAAACTTTGTAACACTTTCTAGATAGACTTGTATGCCCTGTCTTCATTTGAATTTGAATTGCATATAGCTAGGTAGAAATTAAATTTTTGCTAAACCCTAGGTGTATGCTTTCAAAACAAAGAACACATCAAACTACTACTTCACCTAGACATGGAATCCGCCACAAGTGTTTCCTGGTGAACCCACCCCATTCATCGACAAAAACCAAAGAGAGTGCAATAGAAGAACTTCTCGTCTAAGATGCAGATTCATAATTTTCCCTCCCCCTTTCAGGTATAGACCCATTAGCCTGGGAGAAAGGGATGCAAAAATTTTGGGTCTACATTCTTTGGTGAACCCGACGTGAACACACCCTCATTCTAAAATTTTGCTTTCTCTTTATTTTTGAAAAAAATAAAAATAAAAATAACTTTGTTTTCTTCTAAGATAAAAATAAATAAAACAAAACAAAAAAATGAACATCACTTTTAAAAATGGTGAAGAGTTAGGTCCGAGGTGTAGACCAATTGGTTCATCCAAACCCCATAAGGGGGCGGAGGTCCAAGGTTCAAATCTCGGGCCTCGACGAACTAAACGTTTGTCCCTTTCCTGGTGCTTTTAGCGACGTAAAAGGTTTAAAATGATTGTGGCATGGTGGTTATAGGTTTGGACTGCGTGAAGATCTATGTGGTGGCTTCTGGGGCGGACAAAACAGAATACTGTGGTGGCCATAAAAAGCTGGACAGCCTGCCCGGATTCGTTGCGGCTACCGATTCCACCATGTAATAAAAAAAATTAAAAAAAAATGGTGAAGAGATCATGGCTCTTGAAAATAATCCAATTCAATATGAACCTACTTATGTTACTACCCCAATCGCTAATGTTAGGGAAATTCCACCAAATGCATTAGTTAATTATGACCAACCTCATTCATAATTTCTTTCATATTCAACATTACCCTTATCACAACCTCATCTTATTTCATTTCCTCCCTCTCAACCAATCCCTTCACGATTTCGCTTTCCACAATATTTCCCATCAGAATATCCTCCGCAATCACCACCATATTCTTCTCTACAAACCACTTATTCACCTCAACCTCTTCATAATAGTGGTATTATTACCACTACACATTCATTTCAAGCTATTCAATCCACATGTAATTCTTCTTTATCATCATTGCAATCACAACCATTTCAACCTTCTTATTTCAACACAACACATTCATCTCAACAAGGAAATACTTCTTCTTCTAATCCTACCATGCAATCACATCATACTTCACAATCTATTCATCATCATTCTACTCACAATAAAGAAGAAAGAGGTAATCAATCATTTATGGCTAAATTCCTAAGAGAAATGCTCAAAGTTCATCAAAAACCTTCACCACATAAATTTACTAAAATCAATCAACCAATGGCCATAACACTTAAGTACTTACTCGATACAAACATGATTGAGTTGCCTCCCATAAGATAACCTGATACCACAATAGATTGGTATAAGCATAACCTACATTGTGAATATCATAGAGTGGATGGACACGTGACACAAACATGCAAAAGTTAAAATATGTGATTCAAGACTTGATTTATGTAGGTCATTTTATTGTAGAGGATTTTCAATCCAACAAGCAATCAATCGCTACATCCTGCTATTGATAATATCTCGAGAGAAATGCTTGAAGTTCCTCAAAAACCTTCTCCACGTAAATTTACTAAGCTTAATCAACCAATGACCATAATTCTCAAATACTTGCTTGATTGAGTTACCTCCTATAAGGCAACCTAGTACCACAATAGACTGGTACAAACCTGAGCTACACTGTGAATATCATAGAGTGGATGGATATATGATGCAAAGATGCAAAAAGTTGAAATATGCAATTCAAGACTTGATTGATGAGGGTATTTTCGCTATAGAGGAGTTACAATCTACTATTTACTATAAATATCCAGTAAACAATCAACCTCCTACACAACAAGTACCCATAACTAATCAAGACATGGGGATCTCCCAAAAATCCCTATTCAATCATCAAAAATAGGAAACCAATCAAATATTACATCCTAATGTGTCCCATCATAATGATATCACTAATATTGAAATATAAACTACAAGTGAGTAACCTCAAGTTCAATCAACTCAACTTGATAAACAAGAAATAAATTCTTCATCCAACCAACCTTCAAGACATCTCTTAGTTTTGAAGAATAATCAGATAGAGTATACAAGCATAGAAAACCCATCTTTAGTGTTGAAATATCAACCTAAAGTCTCCTTCAATCATCAAAAATAGGAAACCAATCAAATATTACATCCTAATGTGTCCCATCACAATGATATCACTAATATTGAAATAGAAACTACAAGTGAACAACCTCAAGTTCAATCAACTCAATTTGATAAACAAGAGATGAGTTCCTCATTCGACCAACCTTCAAAACTCTCTTTGGCTCTAGAGGATGATCCAAAATGGAATGTGAGCATAGAAATCCCACCTTTAGCATCAAAATATCAATCTAAAATCCACCTTGATAGCCAACAACAATCGACTAACCCTCAAGCAGAGATATCCCTTTTAGAAGTATTATAGAGTTCTCATGCTCATAGGGAAACTTTGTTCAAAATACTTAGCCAATAGTTTGTTCCTCATAATATTTTCCCTAAGGACATAGTTAATATCATAAGCTCTTTTGAGATTGATCACATTTCATTTTATGATGATGAGATTCCTTCTCCAAACATGTGAGAAGATTCATCCCTTTACATCACATGATTTATTAGAGAAACACTTATCAAAAATATTTTGATAGATAGTGGTTCCTCACTTAACCTATGCACTTATCAATTCTTTCAAGAACTGGGATTAAAGAAGGAAGACCTCACCGAACCTGACATCATCATAAAGGCTTTCAATTATGAGTCCCAAGAAACTTGGGGCACTATAGTCCTTCCCCTTGAGATAGGACCTGAGATCATAAACACCTTGTTCTATGTGGTGTCTTGTCCTGCGACTTATAATATATTACTTGGATGCCCTTGAATTCATGAGATGAGGGCTATCCATTCCACTCTTCATAATTTCTTGAAGTTCAAGTTTAAGAATCAAATTATCACCATTCGTGGTGACTCACAAGTATCCTTACCTCATGCAATGGTGGAGCTACCTAATTCTCCATCCTATTTTGCTCTATCATCACCATCATTGCCTATTATCCATCATCATATTTTATCTACACTGGATCATCCTTCATCACCATGTAGTACCCATTCAAATCCACTTAATTCACCTTTCGTAATTAAATCATTATTAATCACACCTCATTCTCCTAGGGATCATCAAGACTTGGAGAGGATTGAAGAAGATCGGGACTTAGAAAAAATTGAGGAAGATGAGGAACCCCCTTATCCATCTAATATTTTGTTTTGTAATATGATATGTTATACACATTTTAATAGTCAATTTTTTGCATCTCAAGAGAAACCTAATCCGCTATCTTATAAAAATCTAGCAAAATTAGGGATTGCTCCTCCCTATGTTAAGAAAAATGGTTTTGTTCAAGAATGCATAGATTTTCGTGCAAAGGCTACTAAAGAAAAAGCTATAAAGGAACTTCCTTCAAAACCTCCTTTGATTTTGAAGCCACCTTAGACATGTTATGCATAAATCACCTTGTATAGTGTATATAGATCATCTTGTATATACCACCAATTCCAAAAAAAAATCAAAAATCAAATAAAAAATCAAACAAATCAAAAAAAAAATAATAATAATAAAATTAAACAAAATTTATACATATATATTGCATTCTCATCTAGTTTACATTTCAATCATTACATTTCCATAATTATATTTACTCATGCCATTTTATATCCCTTGACTTGGGAAAATTTTCATTGCTCAGTTCTCCCCAAGGTGAGGGATATAGTTCATATTTTGCTTCATTGGCCTTGATTCATGCATTTTAAAGTACAACCCTATTGAATAGTACTTGCTTTAGAAATACCATTCTCATCATCTTAGCACCCCATAGTGGATAGCTTCATGGTCACGAGCGATAGGTAACCTCCATTCAACCATTTGTAAGCACACATCCCAACGGATATATCTCTTCTATTTTTCAACCATTTAGCAAGTGCCACAATCATAGCGCGTTCAACACATCATTTTCTTTGGCCTTTAGAGTTTTCTTATTATTCACATATGCATGTCATTTAGGTTTACATATAGCTTATATGGCACAACTATCATCTCCACATTGCATTACATAAACCATAAATCATCTCTCATTTAGTCATTGTTATCCTATATTTCTCAAATAAAATTTTGATTTCAATTACATATGCCATATGGTCACATCTAGTTGTTATCTTACTTTAATATTAGTCCGATGTTGTCAAAATTCATAGTTAATTTTGTTTTACTCTAGAATAAAATTCAAAATTATCTTGAACCACTCACCAAATATAAATTTTAAATAAAATCTTGATTCTTGCTATTGATTATAAATATCTCTCGAACCAAAAATACTAAATAAATTTTGAAGTTTTGGGAACTGATCTTGCCACTTTTGAACCAAGAATCACTTACACATATTAAAAATGATTTTGCACAAGGGAATATGATGCTACATAGTAGTCCTAGCTCCTTAAGTGAAAGTTTTACCTTGCTATCCTATTATGTGCATGGTCTAGAATACTGAGAATTGCCAAAAGGAAGTTCCCCCCTACCCGAATAAAATCCCTTGCTCCTCTACAAAACGAGCAAGTATCCCAAAAATAAAAATCAAAAAAACAAAACAAAACAAAATCAAAAGAAAGAAAAAAAATAAAAAGTAGCTTTATTACAAAGCAAATAAGAATCCCCTTGTTCAAAAACAAAAATGAACAAGAATCCCTACTCAAAGAAATCAAAAGAAAATAAGGGGGTAATGAGCTTGAATCCTTGGAATTCCTCAGTTATTTGAACACCATGGGGTGATCCTCATTATAGGTTAGGTGGCATCAAGCCTACTTGGAAATGGTGATATCCTTAAGCATGGCGACATATCTATCACATTAGCAACCTTTTTTTTTATAGATCAATGCTAGCTTGTGGATTAGCTAGCTTTTGGTAACTTGCATTACATAGTAGCTAAATCTAATTGAATGTATACATTCATGGTAAATGAATACATATTTTGCACACACATTGGTTCTTAAAATTGGCTTGCATCACTATCTTACTCAAAATTGGTAAATGAAATCCACAAACACACACATTTGATCCTTGAGATATTTTGTATCATAATTAAGGTCAAGATGGAAAATGAATACACAAATCACACACTGGTTCCTGATAAATTTGAGTTCATCCTAGAAATAACTAAAATTCTCCTTGAAGATTGATTAACAAACGTCATTATTTCATCATGGATTTGTATGACTATTAGCATATGCAATTGGTCCTAAATAATAATAACAATAATAAACAGTCACTCATGTATTTTCACACTTATCACTTAGCATAAACATGTCAATTTTTATATTACATGTTTACATATCATTTATCAAAAACTCGCATTTGATCATACATAATCACTCGCTCATATCAACTACATATTAACCTCACAATGATGGCATGAGACAACCCTAATAAAATATCTTTAGGAATCTTATGCCTAGCCCAAGTCCTTTATCCAAATTTATCATGCTTGATTATTATCATTGCACAATACCTTTATTTTAAGATTAAAAATAAAATTAATCTTAAAAACACACACATTACTTATCATCAACTACATTAATTTCAATTAGCAGATTCAAAATACTTTTGGATCATAACCCTTCGAGGTTAGAAATATAACAAAACCTCACACAAGATCCACTTCATGGCTAAAGTGAGCAAACAAACTCCATAAATAGTCATAGACAAGCACACATATTCAAGGTATTATTCCTGATTGATCAAGATCGTAAGGGTATATTTCTCAACATAATTATATTTCTTCTACAAAAAACTCAACCACACTACATTACAAACATCAATTACTTCAGATTACACTCTACTTCCCTACAATGATACCTTGATTAAAGCATGAGAAAAAGTACATCACAAACTATAAAAAAATAAATAAAAAGCATGATTATGTAGATCATAATAAAACATATTATATTAAGCATTCACACATCAACACATCAGATAAGAAATAGATATGTATACATATATACATATATATATATATATATATATATATATATATATATATATATATATATATATATATATATATATATATATATATATTGGTATTCCACAATCATAAAATCGGTATACTCAATCACTAAAGGGTACACCACAAAATCTAGCTCTGTGTATCATCCCCTAGAACCCCTAGAACTCTGGGTGTTAGCACCTGGAGGCAGTCTAGGCTCACAAAATTGAGGAGCCCCAAATACTAAAACTGATCTAGAGAGACTAGGAGCAACTAATTTCGGGGGTAATGAAGCTCTCTGACCCTCAGACATTGCTTGAAAATACAGTGTCTGATAAAAATTCATTCATTGTGCTGCTAGTGTAGCCTTTGTCTATGCTACCATCAAGGTACTTTGTAATGCACTACTCCTTAAGGACTGGCTAGAAGCCATACTCCTCGTATGATACGATCATGATACTATCTACCGTGATGACCCATGTCCCTGCGTCATGGCCATCTAAGCCTAAGCTTGGCTCACAAAAGCCTATGCTTGTGTGATCTATCCCTCTAACTACTGAATGTGACTCACTTGAATGGTGATATGAATCCTAAAACCATCATTCTTTACCCGTAAAGCAACCACATCTCTTGCACTGCTCGACTCTCTCATATTTGTACTAATGCCCTTTTTGGGTAAATCAGGTCTCGAGGTAGTATGATTATCTCATTGTGGAGAGGATACTATCTACTCTGGTGAAGGAACATCCCATTGTGAGCCTCCCTCCTGTTGGTGCCATCCCCCTCTGCCTCAATCCTAAGAGTTTGTTGAACACCCTATGGTCATAATTCTCCCCGCATTCGAGGCCCTTGTGGTCATAATCCTCCTCATGTTCAAGGTCCCTCTTTCTATGGTGATCTTTGTCTCTACCCTCCCCCCTTCGATCTAGCTAATCATCACCTAGCTACCTCTCGAAAGACCTCCTATATCTGACCAGCTATGCCTCTCTCCTGAGTAATCCTTGCTAGACAAATGCTAGAATACCAAGCAAAATACCCATATGTAACTCTTGCATCATCACCTTCTACCAATGCAACCTCTGCATAATTCTTATATACCTCAATAAATATGGTGAGATAAAGCACCCCACTAGTGGTGGTCGAGTCTTGTACAACTCAGGATTAATAAAAATCCTAAACCTTGGGAATCCCTTGCACCATACCAAACTGATGAAGCACCTGATCAGTGCAATGGAGATCTATATATATCACTCCATGCAAAGCCACTATACTTGCCTCATACGTTCTAAATCTACTTGATCATCCTCCCATCTACAATGCCCTCTCCAAGGTCTCCCACAAATATGTGTCATGGTCAACTCATCGATAGTTCATCTAGCCTCCTCTAGGCCACCCCTCCTCCTTAATCACCCAACTAATGGACCTTAAAGGAATACTACAGGTCATCCATCCTCCACATCCTAAAGAGGAAATCCTCTGGGTCTCCTCACTATGATGTGCTCCCAGCATCATACCTGGAGAAACGATGTAAGCACCAAACTAGAGCCCTTATTGTACACAACCCTAAACAAGGTATGGTACAAGTGACACAGAATATAAGGACCCCAAGCAAACCATATGCTGTTATCCTGTATATCTGCAACAACCTCAACCAACCCCCACGGTAAGTGTTGACCACTTTGGTGGCACACTAGAAGTCCTCCCACTATTTCTACCAATACTAATATCAAGGCAGAGACCCCATCTACTACAATAAGTCGCTCTATGCTGACTCCACTTTGCTCAATAATAAAATATGGGTCTCGCATCAATTTTTGCATAGCCTGACCTTGGGCTAAATACTGGTACATAAAATGCCCTCTAATAGGTACTCTGAGGATCCTCCACACATCCTCCAAAGTAGGGACCATATTCCCTATTGGTAGTCAAAAATTTGATGAACCCAAATACCATCTCTTGACTAGGGCAGTGAGTAGACTGTAGTCTACCTCTATACGTGGAATTTCAACTATGTGATTAAGTCGTCAGAGTATCCCTCTTGTTCACACTGAGAGATTGAAATCGATCCTCAAAACTAGTATATCTCCACTCACAACCCTTAAGCGATCCTCCTTGCAAAAATCAAAAATAAAAATAGATCACTTACATACACAAAAATAAAAATTCTTTTAAATTTTTTTTTAACAATTTTAATCCTAAAGTATAAATTCGAACTATAAGCAAAAATTTGGATGCACAAGGATAAATTCATGCATCCAAATTTGTAAAATCGGACCTATTATGAAAAAAATTGGAATTTATCAGTTTAGATGCATTTTTCGATGAATTCAAACACCCGATTTTGTTGCAACGGTCCAAATTCATCGTTGCGTCTGCATGACAGTAGGCTGCATCCAAAAAAAAAATCCTAAATTACACCAATCCAAACAAGAAATGATAGAATCACTTACCCTAATGTTCCCACCCCTACCATCACTCCTGACTTGAACTCTATCTGACCGATGAATTATGGTAGCCATCCATCCATTTTTCTCCAAAGAAAAATTTAGTAAAACTAAAAGTAAAAATGAATTAGGGTTTTACCCTAATTTCTATTTTATACCCTCCTTTTACCCCTTTTTCACTTTGAATTTTGAGTTTTGCAATAAATTATGAATTTCTTACAAAACACGAAGGGGGTATCCCTGATAGTAACTATAACTAGAAAACTTAATTTTTTTTTTATTTCTCGCAACATAACATTCCTTTTCGCTACATATTTCTTTAACACATTTATTGCTTATAAATGCAATAAAGAGGGGGTAAAATATAGCCACCAAATTTGGACACACTTCAAAATTCTTAATGTTATTAAGACATCCTAATCATATTAACAATGTGTAACTCACCCTAAAAATCCTTGCCTCGATATTCATGCCAATAAAATAAAAATAACTTATTGTCCTCTTTTCAAAAAAATCGGATGATCCCCATGAAATTGGACGTATCCGATAAAACCGGATGCACCAGATTTTGTCCAAATTCCACATGCACCTAATTTAGGCACCCAATTGGGATTTTGAATCTAATTTGGGAATCGCTAGATTCTCGATAAGATCGAATGATCCGCTAAAATTGGATGCAACTGGTTTCATCTAAATCAATCTAAACCCTAATTTAGCCTAATAACATAGCCTAATTTCACCACATACCTGATTCCTTGAATAGAAGCAACCATTTTAACCCCTTTATTAACATTAATCAGTCTGCTTGATGATTTTTGTAAGAAGGCTTGGAGTGAAGAAGGAACTTTGGAGCTTTTTTGTAGGTTACAATGGAGAACGTTGCTGTTAGATCATCATCCAAGGAGCATACAATCATGGAACTACTTTCAATACACTCAGATCTGGTTTTTATTTTATTATTACTTGAGTTTTTTATCATTTGTACAAATTTTGCTGCATCCAAATTCGCCCCTTTATGTTCGATCTAATATTTTGTTTTGTAGAATTAACCATTGGATAATTTTGACTACGCACGATTTCATACATTGCATATGATTTCGTACACAATGTTCAAATTCATACCAATGTCTCTTTGAAGGTAAAATTTTGAGTATCAGATTGTTAATTTTCTTGTATTTGCATTATATCATTGTTTATTACTTTAGTATTGCACTGTAATTCACTGTTATTGTTAGATCTGTTGCATTTGCTATTATATGTTTCATATCCAAATAATCAATTTTCTATTTTCTTTATGGTTTTCTAAAATAATCGAGGGGATTTGACTATCATAGACCATGATCTATTGTGGCCTATGCAGATTCCCTTTCCCTGATTTCAATATTTAGCGTTCTGCTGTGTAATTCCAGGTCTCAAACAAATTCGTACACATCCAATTTCATCTGACAAATTGTACGATTGATTTCATCTTATCTATGTTCGATTTCATCCTACACATTTGAATTCATCAGAAATTAGACATCCAGGCCATGTAAGAGCTCAAAACCTATTTTCTCGTACTTAGATATATATTTTATGTCTTGTATGCATATGTGTTTAATCAGAAAAGAAAAACTCCCAAAAACATAAACTTTATTATACTTTTTATAAAACACAAAAATACAAAAAGAAATCATGTTAGCATAGACAAAATCTTGCATCTTAGTTAAACTTTGTAACCATTTTTAGATAGACTTGTATGCCCTGTCTTCATTAGAAGTTGAATTGCATATAGCTAGGTAGAAATTGCTTTTTGGCTAAACCCTAGGTGTATGCTTTCAAAACAAAGAACACATTAACTACTACTTCACCTAGGTGTGGAAACCACCACAACAAGTGTTTCCTAATGAACCCACCCCACTCATTGAAAAATACCAAAGAGAGTGCAACACAAGAACTTCTCATATGAGATGCAGATTCATCATTTTTCCTCCCTCCTTCAGGTGTGGATCCATTAGCCTGGGAGAAAGGGGTGCAAAAATTTTGGGTCTACAAAGGCTTACAAAGAGATAGAGGTAGAGGACTAGGAAAAAGAGTATCCTGAGTCACTTTGTGAGGATGTGGTAGATGACTACAATCTATCATCTCGATCAAATAAGAATCTTCTATGTCCTCCCAAGAAGACACTTTTGGAGAATGAGATCATCTCATATCAAGCATATAAAGTCCTCACAGAGTGAATCCAATCATTGGAGAAGTAGGGAGCGGGTTATCAAAAACCCACATTGCACAAATTGTACAATTAACCCCTAGATCCATCAATGCCTTTTACTTCTTACCCTATGCATTTCAAAATGCCTAATATGGACAAATTTAGAGGGGACGACGATGCACAAGAACATATCACAAGTTTCATGAACTTGTATTTTCAACTATAATATAATGATGCTTTGTTATTAAGAACATTCATGATAAAACTCTCTAGCACAACCTTAGAGTGGTAATTTGAATCTAAGTTAATGGTGAATTGAATTAGGATAATATTTGGGAAAGATAGAAGAGGTGTAAATTTAAATTTGAAGCTCTTCATATCAGGTGGAAGCTTGAATTAAACTTTAGTTGGTGGCAAGTATGGTTATAGAGAAATGACAAAAAATTTAGAGAAACCTTTTCATCCTTAGATGGCATCTAGCAGGTCATTTGGATCAAAGTCACAAAAATTGTGGCATTGTATGCTAAAGAGGAAACTCAGGATGCTATAGGGATGATGGAGAATGAAGATGAAGTGTACGAGGGGCAGGACAAATCTAGTTTAAAAATACCCTCAAAAGGTTGGATTAAAATTAATACTGATGGAGTTGCAAAAGGCAATCTAGGTAGAGTTGGAATTGGAGTGGTCTATAGAAATCATATTGGGATAGTGCTCTATTGGAACTACAAGGCCTATATAGGTCCACAAATAATGAAGTAGAAGCCTTAGCTATCAAATTTTCTTCTATCTAGGCAGTAAGACAAGGTTATAGGAGGATAATCATAGAATTTGATTCTCAAATATTGGTAGGAGCTTTGGATTGCATGAAGAAATTTGCTTTGGAGACATGGAGGTTGAGGATTCTTGTCACCCAAATTAAGGATTTGTGGAGGAAATTGGATGATGTGATTCCAATTTATGTGGGTAGATCTCATAATAAAGTGGAAAACTTCTTGGCTAAGATGGGTACTAAGAAGGAGATAGGGTTTTGGTGGCATAGTGGCATGGCTATTGAGGATGAGAGGATTAGGTAGGTTGATGAGCAAATTTAATTGTTTGGCTAATTTGGATAGCCATTGTAGAAATATGGTTTAGGATATTCGGCTCCAATGCAAATCTCCTTTTAGTGTTGTAATTAAACATGGTTAGTTCTTAGGAATCTTGGATTTTAGGGTTATGGAAGTTTATTGGAAATTTAAAAGGAGGAAACAAGTGTTATTTCTAGCTAAGGCTAGGAGTCTTGTCCCAAGTTGTAAATAATCTTGTTTTAATATATTTTTCAAATTCTTTTTTAAAAAAATAGGTAGAAATGGCTCAAGGAAGGAGATAGAAAACAAAAATCATGCTACAACAAAAACAAAAATATTTTAGCTCTATATGGAAGAAATATTTCTTCAAATACAAGGCAAGATAAGAAGTCACAAGATAAGCTTTTGAAAAATATTCCATCAATTATCACACAGGAAAAAATTGAAAGCTTGATGAAGAAGATATTTGTGGAGGAGCTACATAAAGCAATTTTCTCTTTTCATCCTAACAAAGCACCTAGCCCAAATGGATTTCAGGGAATTTTCTTTCAAAAAATTTTGGGATTTATTGAAGAGTGATATGTTAGTTGTAGTTGAAGAGGCCCAAAAAATAAAGGTCATAATAAGTGAGATCAATGAAATTTTTATTACATTGGTTTTTAAGAAAGGCAAGATTAAATATTTTAATAATTTTTGTCTAATAAGCCTTTGTAATATGATTTATAAGATCATTTCAAAAATTATGATAAATAGGTTGAAGGCATTCTACGTTGTGTTATCTTAGAGGAACAAGGTGGTTTATTATAGTAAACAATTTCTCGATGGTATAATCATTGCATATGAGGCCATACATTCTCTTCATTCCATGAAAAAAATAGGTATGCTTATGAAATTAGATATGAACAAAACATATGATAGGATTTCTTTGAATTTTCTACATGATATTCTCTAAATATTTGGTTTTGATTATAGGTGGTATGAATGGATTAAATGTTGTTATAACACTTTGAAATATTCTATTTTGATCAATGGTTCTCCTGTTGGTTACTTCAAGTCATCTTGTGGACTTTGTCAAGGTGATCCACTATCTCCTTATATATTCATTATTCTTGTGGAAGAATTAGGGAGAGATTTCTCAAAGGACAAAGTGAAAGGAAAAATCAAAGATATTCAAGTTGTAAAAATGGTCTCTTCGAATCTTATCTCCAGTTTGTTGATGATACTTTTCTTTTGGGCCATCCCTTAGTCAATGAGACCATGGAATTTAAACCAATATTATCATTCTATGAGAAGGCTATTGGATAGTTTGTTAATACTACAAAATCTAGGATTTTTTTCTTTAACACTGCCCTAGATTTACAATAAATTATTATGAATATTTTAGGGTTTAAAATTGAAAAATTTCATTCAACCTACTTGAGTATTCCATTGTCTCATAAAGGAAATAAACAGTGAATAACACAAGCTTATACTGAGAGGGGGGGGTGAACAGTATAAGATCACTTTTTACTTTTTCTCTCAAACCAATATATGCAATGTAAAGATGGCAATATCAACAACAGTAATCAAAGCAATGTACATGACACCACACACAATAGAGACACCACAATTTACATGGTTCACCCAATGCGGGCTACTCCATGGAGAAAATATTTTACTAAAACTTTCTTAGTTAATCTCTTGGGAATCCTTTCCCTATTACAATGTTTATGGACCTTTTTCCAAAGGAGATGTTGATACCCTAAATATGGTTTGTGGATCTCTATCCACAGGAGAACTCCTTCTCCTTTGCTCAAGCTAGTGATCCTCTAGAAGACTACCGCCTCCACTACTGGATATTTCTCCACCAAAGACTCTTGTACCCACTCAAAATACCTATCCTCACTACTCTGGCTAATGGATATCTATCCACTGGATACTACTATCCTATCTGATTTGTCACCTCCAAATATTTGTCTCAATTCTGTACTAAACATAGTCCAATCGGTCTAGCACAGCTCTGCTCAACTCTTGTACTAAACATAGTCCAATCGGTCTAGCACAAGTCCACTCAAATATGCACTAAACATAGTCCAATCGATCTAGCACAAATTTGCTCAATAGTTCCACTCAGAACCTGCTCAAATCTGCTCAATGGGTCCACTCAGAACCTACTCAAATCTTCTCAATAGATCCACTCAAAACTTGCTCAAATATGCTCAATAGGTCCACTCAGAACCTGCTCAAATATGCTCAATAGGTCCACTCAGAACCTGCTCATATTTTCTCAATAAGTCCACTCAAAACCTACTCAAATATGGTCAACAAGCTCACACGTAACTTGTCAAAATATGCTCAATAAGTCCTCTCTAGGACTTAACCAAATCTATATTGTAATCTTCCACAAAAGCTCACACAAAATTAGTCCACAAGTCTTCTCAAATACTTGTCTCAAATTAGCTTAACAAGTCCACACAAAACTTGTCCAATCTTATAGAAACATAGAGAGAATTGTTAGAGACTCAATATGTTCTATACTCAATGATCAATCACTTTCTTAACTCAAATCAATCTCATAGAAGCATAAAGAGAATTGTTAGAGACTCAATATGTTCTATTCTCAAAACTCAATCACTTTCTCAACTCAACTTCATAGAAGCATAAAGAGAATTGTTAGAGACTCAATATGTTCTATTCACACAACTCAATATCTTTCACAACTCAAATCAGAATATAGAATAGTTTGTTTTATGGAACTTGAATAATCACTTCATTCATCCACTTGACTAGGCCCAATAAACTCTACTCAACCAATCACTCAAGAAACAACTCTTGCTCACAAACCCTAGTCCAAGCATGTAACCCCAACTCAAAATGTTTCCAACAATGCTTAACAACACATCTCACATAACAATGATACTCATGATCTTTTCAAACCCTAGTTCAAGTTCTTTGCATAACAACTCACTTCAACAACCATGCTTATCAAACAAGGTTTTAAACACAACTCTTAATTTCATAAAACCTTGAAGCATTAACTCGTACACTTTCAAAAAGGAAACCCTAATCAAATCCTTTTCACTCCAATCTTAATTTTCAAGAAAGCAATCAATCAACTCAACCAAGAAAGAATTTACCCATACCTTTTTGCTTGACAAGGAGTTGATCTCACAAATCTGCCACACTCACAATTTCTTCTTTGCCAATCTCAACAAGGGTTAGAGGGTAATAATTTCTTCAACAAAATACAATGCAAAATAATACCAAAATAACACCTTATCACTCCAACTCAAATAATATTCAAATACCCTCACTATAATTTTATTTAACACAAACCCTTTATTAAAAATCAAACAACACTCAAAAAGTCTTAACCCTTCAATATTTGCAATATAATATTTTAAGACTTTATCAAGAATATTAAATACCAAAGCTTCCTTATTACTCCAAGTAATACCTTCAACTACCAATGATATTCACCAAACACTCTTTAAACAATTTCACAAGCAAACCTTATACCTCCAAACACCTTGTATTGAAACCTTAGGCAATAAAATTAATTAAAAAGCTTTTACCTTGGCCACCGACGGGTTTTGACCCCGTAACCTCTACTTTCGCAAGCAACCTATCGTGGGCTCCATGACCACGTGCTCTATGAGAACATTTAAGAGCCAAAATGATCTTTCTCCTCCTTAGCTTTTGCGCTCAACAAAAAAGTATGAAAAATATTTCCCTTTGGCTCTCACCACCACGAGTTTCGAACACAACACTTGCTTCCTCCAATCGTCTGCGCTTTGCCACTTGAACCACCATGTCCAATGTGCTTCGAAGACTCCAAAATTTCCACTTGATCCTTGGCGCTAAAGACAAAAATGTTTTTCGTCCTCTTCCTCAACGAATTCTTTCAAAAATGCAAACGAAACTCTTTTACCTTGGCGTAAATATTCTTTGATCGAGGGATAAAATTTGCAATGTCTTTGAGGCCACCTTTTATACACAACCATGTGTTTTCTTCAAACATCGATGCTTCCTTGTTTTAATGACGTCGGTGCCTTTAAACACTTTGTAATATATGCAAAGTGCTTAAATTAAATTTGATGACGTCAGCATTATAGTTTATAAATATTTTAAATTCAAATGAATTTAAATTTTATAAATTATAATTGTAAGGTTTAATTTTTAAACCCTTATTTTACTTTGCATTGATACTCTTGACCTTTGGCCTTCTTCCTGGATATCAAATAGTAACTTTGAGAAATTTGTTCCTTGACAAAAACCTTGATATTAATGCTAATTGCATTTCTTGACATCAATGACAATTTTGGGTTAGGGACTCAAAATATCCAACAAACAGGAGCTTTGGATCTCTTGTTTGGATATAATGAAAGCTTGTTTGGTAGGTTGGAAAGGTAAGTTCTTAACCATGGTGAGAAGGCTACAACTCATAAAGACTACATTGCAATCTATCCCTATTTATATGATGCTAGTTTCAAGATTACCAACAAGTATAACATCAAAAATTGATAAAATTCAAAGATTTTCTTTTGAAATATTATGAGAAAATAAAAAGGTTTCTTTTTTGTAAGTGGGATAAGGTTTACAAAGGAAAGAATATTGGAGGAGTAGGCTTAGGAATTTTAAACTTATAAGTTTGGCATTAAAGGCAAATCTTGGGTGGAGATTACTCAGAGATCAAGGAAATAATTGGGTAGAAATATTACTTCAAAAATATATAGGTTATCTTAATATAGTGAAATTATATAGAAGAACCCTACCCAAAGGATTGTCAACATGGAACTTCATATTAGATAGTTTGTAGTTGATAAAGAAACATATTAGGTGGTCTATCATTGAGGGGAATTATGTGATTTTTCGATCTGATGTTTGATTGAAGACTTATCCTCTTATCTTTAAGTCAAAATGACATCCATTTGCTCAAGCATGCCTTGCTTGTAAAGGTCCAATGGTCAAATACTATATTAATATGAGCAACAACTCCAAATCGTGGATTCTTTTAAGTAACCTAGTTGAAGAAGAGGAACTCAAACAAATTGTAGATGAACTTTAAAAGATGCTTCAAGAGTTTTATTTACTAATTGTTACACAAAGGATGAGTTGGTTTGGAATCTATTAAAGGATGGTAGATACTTAGTCAATTTGGGATATGAGTATTTATAGCAATCAAAATTTTCTACTCTCAAAGATTTTATTTGAAAGAATGTTTGGTCATTGGAGGCTCTCCCTAAGGCCTCAACATTCCACTAGTTAGCAATTCAAAGTAAGATTCTTATAGAAGAGAGTCTACAAAGAAAAGGATATCATGGACCTTTAAGATGTACCTTGTGTGAGAAGGGTTTAAAAACATCACATCATTTACTTCTTCATTGTCCCTTTGCTCACACCATTTGGGGTTATATTTTTTTTAAATATAAAAATATATTGGGTAGCTCCATCAACATTGAAAGAGTCGATGAAATGATGGATTAATTTTTGGAGTATATTAAATTATTTGGTACATGCTAATGTACCCCTATGGTACCTTCATGGTACATCTTGTAAATATTAGATTAGGGTTGAGTCTTAGTTTAGAGTGTGAGTAATATTTTATGTAATGTAATAATGTGCAAGAAATGCACAAGTGTCATGTGAATAAGTGTGCAAGTGTAATGTGAGTATATGTGCACAAGTGTCTTTAGATTAGAGTGTGCTAAGTGAAGAGTCATGTCTAGGTGTGCATACAAGATAGAGTCGTGTATGCAAGTGTCAAGTAGAGAAGCCAAGATTCATGAGACTTGGCATAAGGAAATGAATAGTCAAGTATCTAAAGAGTCATTCTACAATGGCTATATATTACTTCATGGAGGATCATTAGTGATATAGAATAAGTTATCAATATCATCATTGTAATGATCAAGAGTCAAGTGCTATATTTGTAAGAGAAAGAAGAGTAATAAAGATTGCATACATTTTGAGCAATTAATATTGTAAGTCATGCTACATGCTTTATACATGTATGATTTAGGCTATTTACATTCATATTTTTACTTATTAATGAATGTTACTTGATATATTATAAGCCTTGATTTACATATTAATTGGCTCATATTATTCTACTTATATCATTATCTTGATCTTACTATATTGTGGCTATCTTATATTTGATCCTGTGAAATTTATCTTGTGAGATTTATATTAACATTAAGGCTTAAAAAACCATCATTAATTATTTCAAATCTAAAGCATTGTGTATTATGTGGAGGATTGGGCCTGCCATTATTTGTTGAAATTTATGGTTTGAAAGGAATAATAGAATTTTTTATAATAAATCTTAAAATCATGTCTAAGTTTGGAACTGCATTATTGCCTCTTTTACATAATGTCTACAAACATGGTGCTTATCATGGGAAGTCTCAAGTGCAGAAAAAGAGTGTTGACAACCTGGTTACAAGATTTGAACATACATGGAAGAGTCATCTATGATAATGGAATTAAAACAAAAGATCTACTTCGATCTAGGATAAAATAAAAATATCCAAAAATTGGATTTATCATTTTGATGGTGCTTCTAAAGGAAATCTGGGAAGAGCTGGTGGAGGTGGTGCTTTTAAAAATAACAAAGGAAAAAATCTTCTCACTTAGAATCATATGTTACTTCAACTAACAACTACGCAAAAGCTAAGGCACTTCTTATAGGGATTAAAATTGTAATAGAAAAATTATGAAGATATATTTCAATTCAAGGGGATTCACAAATTATTATCAATGTTATCAACAAAAAAGGATATGGGGAGTTGATAAAAAATAACAATTTTTTTTTATTACATAAGAGAGTTGGTAACAACCACTATTTTTAGTAACTGGCTAGCGCAGGATTCAAACCACAGGGACTACAACCACCAAACCTATTCGTCTCGTTAAGGTTAATCAGCGTGAGATGGAGACCACCGTTGCTTCGGGATTCATACTATCATCGTCAGTCTGGCGCGCACTCAGAGGATTCAGAACAGACTACTACCTTTAGCACAAAGTGAGCATGCCCGCGAGGTTTGACCCTAGGTCTCCTGATGAGATAACATTATTATTGGTTTTCAATAATAGATAACATTATTATTGGTTTTCATCACCTATTATTGGAGGCGATCTATTGAAAATATGAGCATATTTATAGAGAAGAAAATCGGTAATAGATAATTTAGTCAATCGTGGTGTTGATCTTCATCTTGGTAAAATTCAAATTTTAAAAGGCATTTGACCAAGTTAGATTTTCCCTCTTAATCAAAATGATTTCAAAAAGTTGATTATGGAAACATAACACTATGAGAAAGTTGAAGAATATATTTAATAGAAAAATAAATGAAAAAAATTATAATAAAAAAAGATGTTGGATATGATTTGATTTACCTAACACCAAATATAATATTTTAATGAAAATGACCCAATAAAAACCATATATATATATTTCTACCTATATTTAAACTATGATGTTGCTTTGCTTTGGTTTATTATTTATCCTCTCATTTAGTGTACATAATATATAGTTTACTCATATGATTACTATTGTTAGGGTTTGGGTTCTATATTCTTTCATACATTAGGTAAATGCGTACCCATCCTAAAGTATCAACAATTCTCACTATCACCATTTTGAATTATCACTTCTAGCATAGTAATTTTATATCTAAGCATAATTATAGTATTTGATGAATTTGTTAGGGTTTGATTTTCTATAATACGTTTTTTTTTTTTTAATTTATTAAGGTAATGTTATTATGGAAGCATGGATAATTATGCCTTCAATGATTTGGTCTAATTTTTTAAAACTTTGTAAAATTGATATTGGTGGGTTCTTAGTCATGTTTATAAATATTTCTTTAAACAACATTATTTAATGATTGTCTTACCATGGTTTTCATTAAACCATATAATAGTGCTACAATAACATTTTGGTAATTTAAGGAGACGATGGGTGTGTTGGAAGCCTTCACTGATAGTTTGAATCTTGCCAATTGCACTGGCAGTTCCTAAAAATTGTGTTTGTAACCAATTCATCTATGTAATAAAAAAAAAATTATGTATATATTATATGATTTTTTTTTATTCAAGCAGCTACGGAAATATTTCTGGTTGGTCTCGTCGTTCTTCTCCAATTACTCATGCTTGGATGGGTGGGAGGAACCATCCACTTCAAATGGATAAGGCCCTATCTGCCACATGCCTCCTTTAAAAAATTTTCTGGCTATAGAATATTTCTATTTTGTTGTTGATGATCGTGGTATCCATGTGATGCAGTTTGTTTTTCTTTATCCGCGCTATTACGATAAGTTAGTGGCATTTGGGATATGATTTTTCTCCATCCACACTTTTTTTTTGTTGTTGTTAAGGACTTTTATTTTTATAATTAAAATGGCCTTTCATAAAAAAAATACTCATAAAATTGAAACCTATGGTGTGGAATTCATGACTCTATGTCTTACTCCAAACCTATAAAATTCAATATTAAAATTAATATATAAGATTGAAACCTTGACTTAAGATATAAATCTCTTTATTTCTTACCATTTATTTCAAACACAATGAACATTTTTGCAATTGATTAAAAAAAAAAATTAAATGCCAACTAAGTAAAAAAAACATTATTATTGAGTACAGAAAGAGAAATCTACTAGGATTGATTTTATATTTTTGGTTAAGTGTAATTCCTAAAGCATGGGTTGACACCTTAGCAATAACTATCATATACTTTGTACGCCATTTGATATTTCTAATTTTTTTTCATTAGGTGTAATTCCTAAGGCATAGGTTGACACCTTAGCAATAGCTATCATATACTTTGTATGTCATTTCATATTTATAGACCTTTGAAGGATTAAGTTATTTTGTTTTCTGCAATAATATTTTTATGTCATACTTTTAAGGAATAAAGCACATACAAGTTGATGTTTTTTTTTTTTTAATTTTTTTTTTTTAAAAGAGGGGTAAAAATTTATTAGATCAAAGAAACCTTACAGCAGAGAACAAACAACTAGCAAAAATAGCCAACAAAAACCTCAAACAGACATATCCTCAACAAGTAAATTATGAAGTTGCTGAGAACAGTCTAAAGGGAGGTTATCCCAACCCTTAACAGACCAATTCCCCTGAAACTGAGAAGCCCATTTGGCCAAACAGTCCGCAACCCTATTCCATTCCCGAGGAATGTGAACAAAAGAGATAAACTCCAAATTACAACAGATTTGAAGAATCTGTCGAACAACCAAAGTCAACCTCCAGTGAACATTATCAAGATGGTGAGTCCTTAACAAATTTATAATAATCTGTGAATCAGACTCACAGATTATCCTCCGCCAACCCATAGCCAACCCTTGTTCCAAAGCACAACAGATAGCAAGAGCCTCCATATAATTATTAGAGTGTATCCCCTTATAGCATGAAAAAATGAAACAAGCATTCCCAGCACTATCTCTCCCAACTCCTCCGATACCAGCATGCCCAGGATTACCTCGAGAAGACCCATCCGTATTGATCTTGAACACCCCTGGAGGAGGAGGATGCCATCTCCCATCTCTCTGCATTTTTTTTCCATCTCGGTTTCTAGATGAAATAACAGGACGAGGACCATTCTCCACAAATCCCAAATTTTGCATCATCAAAATCTCCGACTGCACCAAAGGAAGACTAATCTGGCATGTGGAAGAGACAGTTTCCTGGATCATACCAATGATTCGCTGCCAAAGCTGATGAACAGTAAGCTTGTTATCATGAAAAATTCGTCGATTTCTTTCCAACCAAATCTGCCATAGAATGCAAGAAGGACCAATAGTCCAAGCAACCTGGAGAAAGAAAGACTTAGCGGGAGGTCTCCCTAAACTCCTCCGAAACTCCAAAAGAGAAGAAGCATGGGCACAAGGCTGCTTCCACACCTCCCACCAAAGATGCCAAATATCCCGTGCAAAAGAACACTGAAAAAGAAGATGACCTGAAGACTCTTCACTGTTCGCACATAAAAAACAAAAAGAAGGTCCTTGAAAACCTCTCTTTTGCACATTATCCCAGGTAAGGCATCTATTGTGAGTAGCTAACCATAGATAAAAATTGCATTTAGGCCAAGAGAACTTAGACCACACTTGCTTCCACCAGGGCACCTCATCATCCCCAAAATGTTGCCAATCCAACTCCCCGTATCCCGAAGCCACCGAATAGACCCCTCTAGGATCCAAGCCCCAAGCCAAAACATCATCATCCTCGTAAAGAAGAGCAGGCCCTACAAGCCAAAATACGAGCCAACTCCTCTCTTTCCTGAAAAGTACCCCCTACCGGCCAATCTATAGGATCCTTCCAACGAACAACCTCAACCTCGCCCAACTCTGTCAACAAATTTATAGTCCATAACCCGATTCCAACCGGCATCCAAAAAGACTTTGCACAAATTCTGAAGATGAGGATACATGGATAAAATGGCAGGGAACCCATCCCAAGCATCCTGCCAAAAGAGAGCCTTGGAACCCTTATGACAAATCCAGAACAAACCTTGCTTAACAAGATTCGCCCCCTTCTTAAGAGTGTTCCAGATGAAAGATCCCCTACCAGACAAACTGTATCTGGGAATCTCAGAGCCCTCAACCCCATTCAAATATTTATAGGACAGAATCTTTGCCCAAGCTTGGTCTTGAGAAGTACACCATCTCCAATAAAACCTAGCCGCCAAAGCCTCTCCAGAAAGGGAAGACAAACGAAGACCCAACCCCCTGCTTGCTTTGGTCTACAAATAGTTTCCCACTTAACCAAACTCCACTTTGAAGACTCCAAATTACCAGCCCATAAAAATCGTCTAGACAAAGAATCCAACTCATGAATAAAGCTAGCAGGAGCAACTTGAATCATGCACCTATAGATGCAAAGGGCCTGAACCACAGACTTAAGGAGTAAAACTCTACCAGCAGAGGAGAGCCATCTAACAGTCCAATGAGAAACATGAGCACGAAATTTGTCCAAAATGGAGTTCCAGATCTCACGAGGCAAAGGACCTATAGAAATAGGAATACCCAGATACTTCAAGGGAAGAGCACCAATCTGAAATCTTAGAATCCGTGCAATACGGGCCTGTATAAGCGGATTAGTGTTAAAGAAGAAAATGGAAGATTTTCCCTCATTAATATTTTGCCCTGAAGCAGCCAAATAGATATCCAGAGCCCTTCTGAAGTTGGTAGCTTCCCGAATAGAAGCAAGTCCCATCAGAGTCGTATCATCCACAAATTGAAGATGAGAATAAGCAGGCAAACTCATACCCCACCTCCAACCATGAATCAAACCCTGAGTAACATGTGAATTTAGAAGTCTACCCAAACCTTCAGCCATAATGATAAACAAATAAGGGGACAAAGGGTCACCTTGCCGAAGACCTCTTGAAGCTTGAAACAAAGAAGATGGATGACCATTAACAAGAACTGAATATGAAGGTGAAGTAATGCAGCTCATCACCCAACTTACCCAGTTGGAATGGAAACCAAAAGCTAGAAGGACCTTTCTTAAAAAAGACCATTTAACCCTATCATAAGCCTTAGCCATATCCAGTTTCATAAACATAGCTTTCTCCTTAGAAATGCACATAGAGTGAATGGTCTCAGTAGCAATAGTCACCCCATCCAGGATTTGTCTGCCCACCACAAAAGCACCCTGTTCATCAGAAATGACCTTTTTAAGCCAAGGCTTAAGACGCTCAGCAATCAACTTTGTTATAATTTTATACACCACATTACAGAGAGCAATAGGTCTGAAATGATCAAGAGAAGTGGCTCCTTCACTCTTAGGAATAAGCATCAGGAAAGTAGAATTTAGAGCACGCAACATTTGATGAGAGTTGAAAGACTCTTGCACTACATAAAGGAGATCCAGTTTAACAATTGACCAAAATGCTTGAAAAAATTCTATCGAAAAACCATCAGGTCCCGGAGCTTTCCCTTTCTTCATTTGGAAAACAATACCCTCAAGCTCATCAATGGAAATAGGACGCATGAGAGCATTATTCATTTCATCAGTAACCATAGGAGGAATACAACTCAACACACTATTTTCTTCAACCTCTGCAGATGGAGAATCCTCAGAATACAGAGAAGAGAAAAACTTAACAGCCTCATCTGAAATATCCTGATCTGCAGTTAACTGAACCCCCTGAGATGAAGTAAGAGATGAAATGATAGAACTGTGTCTTCTAGCCTTCACTGAATTGAAGAAGAACGTTGTATTTCTATCCCCTTCTTGTAACCAATCAATTCGAGCCTTCTGTTTCCAGTAAATTTCTTCTCTAAGTTCCCACTCTGCTACCTCCTTTAGGGCAGCAGATTCCTCTTGGAGATTTCTCTCTGTAAGACCATAATCTCTAATCTGTCGTGTAATAATATCCAACTTCTCTTGAGCATCCAATTTAGCCCTGAAAAGATTGCCAAAAGTCTGTCTATTCCACTTCTTTATCTGATATTTGACATGTTGAAGTCTCTTAACAAGAGAATACATAGTTGTACCATGATGAGGCTTACCCTGAGTCCACCAAACCTGCATAAGGTTATGCAAAGAAGGCTCTCGAAGCCACATTAATTGGAATTTAAAGGAGGATTTTTTGTAAACACCACCACAACTGACCATCAACTTGATGGGCCAATGATCAGAGCCTTTCCAGTCCAAAATAGCAGAACTAATATTCCAGTTAGAGCTTACCCAGAAGGAAGAAACCAAAAACCTATCCAATCTCTCTGCAATACCCTCAGACCCACATCTCCTGTTGTTCCAAGTAAAGATGCCATTACCAGGTTTAATGTCAATCAGGTTATGCAACAAAATATTATTACTAAAAAGCAAAGAAGATGGACCAAGGGAACCCACCCCTCCTCTTTTCTCCTCCAAACTGGTGATAGCATTAAAATCACCAGCAAGAATCCAAGGATACAAAGGAGCCATCAACCGAACCTCCCGAATATGATGCCAAAGAGTAATTTTCCCAGCCATATCAGAAGGGGCATAAACATTAGTTAATAAAATCACCTCACCCGACTCTTTGGAGGAGGCAACCATAGAAAGAGAACAACGATTAGAAACCCACCATAAAGGAGAAAGCTTCTGAGGATTCCAAAAAGTAACAATACCTCCAGAGCTTCCATGAGACCCAATGCACTGATATTGACCACGAGCCCATAATTTAGAAGCAATATTAACCATACAGTCCACAGATAATTTAGATTCTTGTAAAAAAACAACATCAGGATTATGCAGCTTAATCAAATCACGAATAGCTTTTTGACGAGGAGAGCTATTCAAACCTCTCACATTCCAAGATAGAACAATCATTGACAAGGAGTAGCAAAGTGAGAGTCAAGAGGCCTTACCAACCCTGACTCAACCAAGGACTCCCCCTGAAGTTTAAGTTTCTCTACATCTTTCTTCCTCCCCCCCTTATTAGTCTTGTCAGGGACCCCTTTTTTATAATTCTTCTGTTGTATTCCCAACCCAAGACTAGCCTTAGAGCCCTTTCCACGGCTTGAGGTGACTAAATCCACCAAAAGAGGATCTTCTGACATAGCCCCATCCCGCACTACTAAATTCTCCATAGGAGGGATAGGAGTACTAAACTCCCCTGAGAAAGTCAATTCCAAAGGCTGAACTGAAGATTGCACCACACCATTCTCAATCCCCAAATTTGGAATCAAAGCATCCACCTGATCCATGACACCAACCTCTTCCTCATGTTCTAGAACCTGGCCATTCACAAGATGATCGGTAGGGAACCCAACTTGTTGTTCTAAATCTTCAAGAGCATCAAACCTATTGTGAAGCCCATCCATTTGCCTATCAGTTAAAGTTCTCTTTGGCCCCCGACATTTATTTCTAGGTTTGACCTGCATAAAACCCTCAGAATCTTTACCACTATCCTGAACATGAGCCTTCCCTTTATCAACTTTGGGCCCGGAAGATTGAGGTTTAGGAGTCATTTTACTCACTACCTTAGGACACTTTTTCTGTAAATGCCCATATTCATGACACAAACGACATCTAAATGGTATGGTTTCATAATCAAGCTGTTGGACCCATGAGTAAGACCCAAAACGGATTTCCAAAGAATCGGGTAAAGGTTTATTCAAATCAAGTTCAACACATATACGGGCACAAGAAATTACCTTTTTATCCTGTGTGAGCTGTGAAGCCCCAACCGGCTTTCCCAAAAGCAATGCAATTGAATGAAAAACATCGTTCCTCCAGAGTTCCACAGGTAACCATGGAAGCCGCACCCATACTGGAACTCGAGACGGGATCTCCTCTGTCGGATTAAAACATGCATGCCATGGTTTGATGAAAAGTCCAACCTGATTATAAAAATACGGGCCACCCTCAAAGGCCTTGCAACGATCCTCCAAGCATGAAAAAACAACCAAAAAATAATTATTGGCCCCCATCATAATATCCATGTCTCCCACGGGATTCCAAACATTGCGCGCCCAAGACTCCAACGCCATAATCGGAACCCGAATACCAAGAAATTTACAAATTAGAGCATGCTTTGACATGTACTCAATATCATCTGTAAGTAAATCGGGTTGAAGAACCAGAACCGGTCTCTCCACAGCCTTCTCCAAACAGCCATTCACCTTCTTAGCTTTAAAAAACCCAGATGGGGAAGAACTCCCATTAATCTCGAAACCATCCCCAGATGAGGACTCACCAGGCCCCATGAGAGCCTCTTGAAACGATCGTCCATTCACACCAATGGCCCCTCCGAACGAAGCCATGTCTTTAAGCTCAAAAGTGAAGAAATACTCTCCACCAAAACCCCTTCGTAGACCACCACAAAGCAGTAGAAAAAATAAAAATAAAAATTACGGCCCCAAACTACAGAAATAACCCGCCCCCAAACTTCAAAAACCCCCCCCACACCTCTGCAATCACCCACGCAGCAAAAGAGAATATAAACAGAGACATGCACCAGCATGCACACCTCACGGCGATGCATGCAGGCCATACACACCATCCTCAAACCCTTGCAGCGCCATCCCGCTATAATATAGTTGCACCACACTAGGAATTGAATTAAGATAATTCATTGACAAACACTTAACCACTATCAATTATCGTATTTTTTTTTGGTTTAAAATGTTAAAGTGTGAATTTTTATGAGGGATCTTGACCCATCGAAAAATCAAATCAGGGCCGCCCATTGACAAACACTCAACCACTACGCTAAAATTTTAGAGTAAAGCATGGATTGTTATCAAGGATCTCGACCCTCTTGCATCGGGGTTTGAACTTGGGTCTTTTGGATGAAAACTTAAAGATTTACCATTACGATATCTCTCGAGAAAAAATGTTATGATAAAGCACAGGTTTTGAAAAGGTCCTGGTCTTCTTGTATTGGGGTTGGAACTTGGGTCTTTTTAATGAAAACCCAAAAACATGTTATTACGCCTTCACGGGACTTTATAAATTTAGAGTAAAAAGTAAGTTTTTAAAGGAGTCCCATCCCCTTGTACTAAAGTTTGAACTCGGGTCTTTTAGATGAAACCTAAAGACATATCATTATAGATTCTAGTCTCTTTATATTGGGGTTTGAACTTGGGTCTTTTTAATGAAAATCCAAAAACATGTTATTACTCTATCTCTCACACAAGACTTTAAAAATTTAGAGCAAAATGTAGGTTTTTTTAAAGCAGTCCCATCCTCTTGTACTAAGGTTTGAACTTGGATCTTTTAGATGAAACCCAAAGACATATCACTATGGTATCCCTCACAGATGTTATTATTTATTTTTTATAGTTTTATGAATTCCAATTGAAAAATCAATCACACCATATAGAAACCACCATCCTCCACTTCAAATATTTTTTAATATAAAAGGTAAAAATAAGAAGGTAGATTCATTATCCAAATATTTTATCCTTTAAACCTTTTCACAATTCAAATAATATATAATTATTAACTCCTTGTATTAAATTTGAGTCATAAATTATTATTAGTTATTTATTTGTTGTTTTTAATAAATGGTTATATGGGATTGAAAATCAATCACACCATATAGAAACCACCATCCTCCACTACAAATATTTTTGAATATAGAAACCACCATCCTCCACTTCAAATATTTTTGAATATAAAAGGTAAAAATAAGAAGGTAGATTCATTATCCAAATATTTTATCCTTTAAACCTTTTCGCAATTCAAATAATATATAATTATTAACTCCTTGTGTTAAAATTGAGTCATAAATTATTATTAGCTATTTATTTGTTGTTTTTAATAAAATCCCATTAATATTACATCACAATCATATAGTGATATTACAAGTATTACATCACAATCATATAATGGTATTACAACAACAAGATTCAAAGCCGAGTTATCTATTATTTATCTAAGTTTAATGATAAAATGATTTTATTTATATATTAGTGATTTAAATACTTTAAATTATATATATATATATATATATATATATATATATATATATATATATATAATTTTCTAAATAATTTTTAAACCAATGTTTAAATCTTACTATACTAAACTTTCAAGGGGAAGACCAATGTTTGAATCTTATTATACTAAAATTTCAAGGGGAAGACCAATGTTTGAATCTTAGTACACTAACTTTCAAGGGGAAGACCAATGTTTGAATCTTACTACACTAACTTTCAAGGGGAAGACCAATGTTTGAATCTTACTACAAGATACATGCATGATCATGATGTAATATGAATGAGATTCATTTCAATCCTATATATAATATGTTGAGTTAATTTTATACATGCTAAATTTATTACAAATATAAAATTAGTTTAAAATTGGTAGATTACAATTAAAATTTGCGTTCACTTATATATATCATATCACAAGATTCAAAGTTAATTCTTCTTAAATATTTAAAAAATTAAATTATAAATTATTTTTTGTCATTTCAAAATAATGTTAATACCTGCTTTATTTTGTTCATAGCATTTCAAAATAATGTTAGTACCTGCTTTATTTTGTTCATAGCATAGGGGTTTATTCCGAATGGAATAAATTTTTTAAGTAATATATTTATTGGTTTCTTTTTAAACTTTTTATTGTTTTATGGTTATGACATAATAAGAGTGACACCGGATTTTCAATCTTATATAATTTTTTTTTAAATAATATATTTATTGACATTTTATATATATATATATATGAATTTATAGAAGAATCGGCAACTACCTTTCTTTTTTGAGCAACTGGTTACAAAGTCAACCTTTTTGAACAACTGATTACGGAGTCAGGTAGCATTGCCTCCAATCCTAACTTAAAATAACATAATATTTTAAGTAATATATTTATTAGTTTCTTTTTAAGCTTTTTATTGTTTTATAGTCTAATAATATAGGTGAAGTCCGATTTTCAATCCTCTATAATCTTTTTTTAAGTAATATATTTATTAATTTCGTTTAATACTTTTTAGGTCATGATATAATAATTTCGATTAAAACTTTTTATGGTCATCATATAATAAAGGTGAAGCCCAGTTTTCAATCAATGTAACCAGCTAATATTTGAGTGAGTGAATTTCTAATATTGAGTGAATTCCATACATATGAAATTTATTAAGAATATAAAATTAGTTTAATTTTTTTAAATTACAATTAAAAATCATTTTTATACAAATCATTAATAACAACCATCAACAATAACTAGCTACATATTTTTGTTATATCATTTGTCATATATATGTGACAAGATTCAAAGTCAAATCATCTTAATTATTTCACACAAATTAAATTGTAAATTATACTTTTGTTACATCATTTGTCATATATATATATATATATATGACAAGATTCAAAGTCAAATCATCTTAATTATTTCACAAATTAAATTGTAAATTATTTTTTTATTATTATAAAGCAATGTTAGTAACTGGCTTTATTTTGTCCCAAATAGTAGTTGTTCATTATAAGTAGCATAATCTTTCTAACTAATATATTTATTGGTTTCATTTTAAACTTTTTATTTATTTGGATCAAGAAGATTCATACAAAAAACTTTTTATTTATTTGGATCAAGAAGATTCATACAAAAGCTGCAAGCTTAATGCAGTGGTAAGGATTTTGGCCTCCCTTTAAAAAGTCTAAGGTTTAAACCCAACTTAATATGAAGGGCCCGAGATCCCTTATAAAAAACTGAGTTTATAAAACCTGTGTAAACTCAGTGAAAAAAATCAGGACCCCTCATAAAAACCTATGTAAACTCAGTGAAAAAAAAGATTCACATAAAAGCAGTGTCATAACTACTAGACAATTTCATAACTACTAAATTATCTACTAAGAGAAAAATACCTTAAATGTTCCTTCCAAAATTATATTTGATTATATGTTTCAAATCACTTTGGATGTTGATATATTAACCCTTTAAGTGGAGCACTAAAGAGCTAACGGAAAAGCAAACCCTCAATTAATTCAAACATTTGTTGCTGGTCCTACATTAAACTTGTAAGTTCATTTAAGGGCAGATACAATGAATCAAATAAGTGAAGCAGGCAATAGAGAAGCTTTCAGTCTTTGCTCATTCATTTTGTTCATTTAGACGTTTTAGTTTACTTTACTTTTCTATTTTTTATAAAGGAAGAGCCATGCTGTTCTAAGGTAAATAGGTCTCATTTATTTTCAATATTAAACAAAAGGACTGTTGAAATCATTTTCAATTCCATACTACAAAAGTTTAGTACACACTCTGAAAGAGAGGCCAATGGCATCAATAAGACTCAAGAAAATGAGTACAACAAGATCCAAAGAGATGGAAGTTGTGGTACATGACATCATGCATGGTTTCTCTCTGCTAAGTACTTAGATAGATGGTCTCTTAAAGTTTGGGCATTTGCATCTGCAAATTGACAGAGTTGTTGTTTGTAGCCTTTATCATGATGATGAGATAGGAGAACATTTGTATGCAACTCATCACCTTGATCAATTATGATGTTGTGTAACAAGCAACACACAAGGACTATGCGAGGCAATTTATGTTTATCTGGTCGCCACATCACACCACCAATGATTCTCCAAGTTCCTTTGAAGCGTGCTAGTGCCTGCTCAGCAACCAACCGTGTGGTATTGTGCTTTGCATTGAATTGTTTTTTAATAGGAGAAAGATCTTTACCTTGGTAAGGAGTGAGAAGCCATGGTAACAAAGGATAACCCCCATCACCAACTATGTATTCTTTTATTTGATTGCCATCTTCTAATTCCTTAATAGGACCATTCAGCCTCTTACCGTTTTTGCACAGCTTGAAGAATCCTGATTTTTTCAGGATGCAATGATCATCGATGCTACCAGGCAACCCAGTTAGAATATCACGAAACCTCATCTCAGGATCTACAACTGCCTGCAAAATCATACTGTAGTTTTCCTGCGAGTCACACCAGATATTTGAAGCTTCTACTAAAGGCAAACTCATCACAATGTGCGTAGTATCAACAGCTCCACAACAGTTGGGCAAACCTTGTATCATTTCAAATTTAGCTTTAATTTCTTCCATTTCATTTGCTTCAGGCCACTTGAGGTGATGCATGCCCCGTTCTTCCATGGCTTCTATAAACTTCCATGTGGCTTGAGAAACTGTTGACTTCCCCACATCAAAATACTCCCCTACACTCAATTGGGAATCACCTGAAGCCAACCTTCTCAAAGCAATAGCTACTTGTTTTTCAGTTGTTACTACTCTACCTTTTTCATCAACTATATTTGGTGATGACCATTCTTCCGAGTCAGGCTTCACCAAAGAGCAGATATAGTCAAATGTCTTCCTTGAGACTCTAAGAAATGACTTGAACTTCTCTTCTTCATTATTTGGAAAAGCTTGCCCTGCATCTATGTAAATTAGTGAGTCTGCATTTGTCTAAATAAGAAGGATATATCATATATCTGACGTCATCAGACTGAATCTTAACAGCAAAATCATATTATCATCAGAGCAGTAGTACAATATGGGAAAAATATCCTTATTATTTATTAAGAGTAAAGCATGTAAACCTTTCCTATTCTAGGCAAACATGATGACCAGTTCCCATAAAAAAATATTGGAATACAATTTAAATTTACAAACAAATTGAATTGTTACAGCTGCCTGGCAACACATGCAATCTAAAATGAAGTATATGTAGTTGAAATGCCTAAGAAAAGCAGTTCAGAGAGAGATTTCAAATAAGTTTTGAAAGACCATCATTGTTCTTGCCAATAATAGCATTTCCAAGAAGACTAGCGTTAATTAAATAAACTGTTATATTCAAAAATCTCAGATCTTGCTATTCCAATTTATAATTTTGACATATTTATAGAGAAAGAAATTGGGTAGCAGATAAATTAGAAAATTATGGGGTTGATCTTCTTCATCCTGGTGAAATTCAAATTTGAAAAGGCAATTGGCCAAGAGAGATTTTATGTCTTAATCAAAATGATGTCAAGGAGCTGATTGTGGAAACATAGCACTTCGAGGAAGTTGAAGAATATATTTAAGAGAAAAAAGAAAAAAAAAACTGTGATAAAAAGGTATGCTGCAGCAAATGTAATATTTTGGTATTTTGATAGGAGTGGCTCCCAATAAAAGCCTCATATAACGTATTAAAAAAAATATATAATTTTGACATAGAAGAAACCTTGATGATTAAGTAAAACCTATTCTTTCAATTCAAATTGTTATCTTGGTGCTACAAAAGTTCTTTACTCTGGCAATATAGAAATCCACAGAAGACTTAAATCAGGCAAGTGTAGTCCACATTCCAGAGTATGCTATCCAATCACTGACATTAAAAACTCAATAACAGAAGTACTCATTCAATTTTCATAAGTATTGTTGGTCTTGTATTAGTTTCTTAGTTCTCCTAATTGAATATGTTTCTGCCCAAGCCTCATAGAATACCTATTACAATTTTAGTCATCACTTCTTATCGCTACTTTATTTTTTCTACCTTCTTATTTATAACATTCTTAAAAGAAAGTGTGAATCAGAAAAGGATGGCTTCAACGCAAGACAGTCTCTAGAATTGATGGAATGGGTTTACAGAAACATAACATATAATTAAATTTCAGACCCTAAAAATAACAAAACAAAATAAGCAAGTTAGTAAGTACCATATGGCATCAATGTTGTACTATATGACAAACATGATCACAAGTTCCAACTCAGAAACAAATGGGACTCATAAATACAAGAACTCCCTCCTAAAACCAGGAATTCTGGTCTGATTTGAAAATTGATGGCCTGTGTTGCAAGGCTACAAATCAGTCCAATACATTGTGGAGTAGTTGTAAATAGGTTGCATTCATAAGTGCACAATCTAGGTTCAAATGCCCGCATTGTGATAAGGCATCCCACACCAGTGTACACTTCCGCAATAAGATGGCCCAAGACAATATGGTTATGTTGTCATACTAAAAGGGCGTGTTTCAACCCCAAGTTCTCCATTAAAAAAGGATGCAACAACAAATTACAAATATATTAGAGAACAATATTTTCTTTGAAGGACTCTGAAGAGAAATCCAGAAGGTATTTTGCATATCACAATTTAGGGTTAGATTCTAATAAAATAGGATGCTTTCAATGAAAGCAAGTGAATAAGGTCAGAATCCATACCAATAACCATTTCAAACATTATACAATGGTGACATTGACTCTTTTAGAATTATCTTAGTTGACCATGTCTAAAACTGAGGCTTTCAAGCTGTTCTTGTCTTTGTGGAGAAAAATCCCTCAAATGCAACCCTTATGTAACTTACTGTTTTTATCAAGTAATACGCATAATCTCTAACTAAAAAAAAAGTTCAAACCACAAGCCATGATCAATTGATACCCACAAAAAAGGGATGTTGATCAATCAATCAGGACCTTAAGATTTACTTGCTTTGAAAAAGTATAGTTAATTGACTATCGTTGTCAACATATACAGTAAGGAATACAAATATTACCATGGTGAACTCAAAGCTCAAGTTATTGTGAGAAACACCTTGGAAGCGAGGGAAACATGGTTCAATACATGGAGACATCCTTGAAAACTTGTAAAAGTGAAACTAGAACATTTAAATTTTAAAGGTGAGGATTATAGCCCCTCCATAAAAAAGAGTTCACATAGATGTTGAAATATGTAATAAGACCTTCCATTTTATTGTAAGACCTTCCTAATATTATATGCAATTTTATTACAAACTTGTTTCTTTAATTAACTTTTAAAGTTTAAACAATAGCTCCTGTTTTAGATCCATGAATTTGAACGTTCTGTGGAGATTTTTAGGAAAGGGTTCCTTCTTGTTATTGAGAATTATAAATTGTAAGGAGCTGAATAAAAATGCAAATGAACCAAAGAAGTAAAATCATTCCAAATGGAACCGTCATTATCAGGAAAAAGTTACAAGTACCAAAAAGTGTTAAGAAATGGCACAAGCTGAAGTCAATATTGCAGCTACTCATATAAGTACATATTACAGAAAAAAAGTAGTTGCTGACCAAGAGATCATTTACTACACATAACTGTAGATGTGTTGCTTCATGGCAGGCATTACAATTCCATCAATTGTAGTTACGGAATGACATGGTTTTGAGCTTATAATCTAGATTACAGTATGCCAATTCTGAAATTCTTTAAATCAATTACACCACCTTTGATACAATTACCAATAGCAAACGACAGGTTGGAAATTGATTAGAGAGGAATTATGGGTCAAAACTCTATCTTCGAAGTATGCAAATTTCTACATTGAATCGTGTGATCCTCAACCAACTTTTAAAAGCAAATTCAGTATGAAAATTGATGGATGGACAGGAACCCTGGTTCAAAGCAGACAAGCTTCTACAACATCATTCTTGGTTTGTGTAGGGCAGTTCTATCCTCAAGCTATTTATTGGTTTCCATCTGACATGTTGGAAAAAGACATGATATTCAACTTATTCTTATCAAAACAGGCAACTTGCATACTCAACTTAATTTGCATAACAGTAATTGGCATAGCCAGCAGCATTACTATCCAATGCCTCAACCCTTTGTTCATAGTCTAGGTGGTTCCCCTCTCGCAAGTGCCATATGATCTATGCTTGACATGCCTGCCAATTACTAGCTAGAATTGCTTAAGATAAAATAATAGTATTGATCATATTGGATGCAGGTTGTATGATATAGTGCTTGCTAAGCAATTTTTTAGCCAACCAAAACATGTATAGTCAACCTCTACTTGTGAAAAAGAATCCATAGAATTGTGTATAAATTTTATCAATCTAAAGATAAATAAATATTCCTATATCATTGATGTATAATTCAAATGAAGGAAGATATGATTTTGATTGATAGTAGATACTTCACCCTTGGCAAACTCCTTAACTCTAAGGCTCATTTTTTATACGGTTGGTTATAGAAGAGATACACTTCATTATTATTAACTCCCTTCCGATGCTTACTACATTTTCATCATGTGACTGGAGATTAAAAGTATTAGCTTGAACCAGTGTTTTGACCCTCTACATTTTATTGAATAACATATGTTTGCAATTGTATGCATTTCCTTTATTAACAAATGAACTGTAACATCACACATACTACCTCTCATTGTGCTGCATAAGCATCGATTTTTGACTCATATATTTGATTGAGTAAAGGATGCATATTGAGAGATTGACATCCCTTTGTATTTGAATGAATGTACTAAATAGGAAACCCATTGCAAAATGCATTACATAGTTCTCACTTTAAACATTGATATAAAGGAACAGTGAAAAGAAAGCAAATGCCTTCAGTGCATCTATTTCAAGCCCCTAATATTTATAAGGCACTTTTCATAATTCAATGTTTGCTAGTATTGAGGTCTTATAATACCTGGACTAAGTAGTAGAACTGATATCGAATGATCATTAACTAAAAATAAACCAAAAATGCGTTTGATTGACTGCAAGAATACGGACTGAAGAAAGTTGTTCAAATCTATTTAACAACCTAACAAGGTAATTATTGAAAACTAAATCATCTATCAAGTGATTGTTTAATGAGAAAAGAATATACCAAATAAAATACTCTAGAATATGTGCAACATCACATGCCAAGGTATATAGTCATAAACATATCCATAGTGTCCTTGCATTTTTTTACAATATCGAGGCTTATTCATGAGACCATCCATATCTTAAATTGACCTCACAGTCATACCTGTATCCATCTTCTTCTATTCTCTCAACTCTCCACATCTTCTATTGACCTTATGGATCTCATCAATTGTTCTAGCAGTGATGGCTCTACTTCAACCCCATAGATGCATCCTTTTATAAAGCAGAGCTCTTAAATAAGAAAACATGAGCTAATAGGATATAGACAATCTAATATATTGCAGACTAGCAAAGAAACCCTAAAATTGTTCTCTCTTGATTCCTAGAGGGAATAAGTCACAGTTATAGAAGTCTCCCTCTATGATTAAAATATTTGCAGTTGCTACTTAAACCATTCTAAAGAGAACATATTTCGACAAAACACATGATGCGAAGAAAATGCTCAAAGGAGGACATTTCTATAGAAAAGAGTATAAAAGGTTGAATGTAGTATATACTGACTACAACTCGTATCATTAAGCAGATCTAATGACACTGTTTGATAGATCAAGAATCAAGATTAAGGGCATTTTGGCCTTTTGGAGCAAGAGAATGGCATGCTGGAAGGAAGAAGCCAATTGACAGATGAACTATAATGTTTTGGAGAAAAAAATGATGAAATGTGAAATCAAAAACCAGCATTGAATAATAATGAATAATCATTGGTTCCATTATGTTGTTTGCAATGACTTTTGATAGGCTAACTCACATCAATCGCAATATCTCCACATGTTGATCATTAAAAATGCACATCAGTTCTCACACAATGCAACACATGCTTCTAAAAAATCATATCCATCAGCAGATAATGTTACACAGCAATAAGCAACCTGTCCACCCTATCACAATGGAGAATTTAGAATAATATGGTCTTTGATGAGTTACAAAACACTTTAACTTTCAGTTATCTTGAAGGCTATATCCTGGCTTATATGGTAGGACTTAAATTTCAAGCTCTTTGTTTTGGCAAGAGTTAATGCCTCAATCATGTTGCTTTTCTGCATTGCCACAGAATAAAAATGGATTTTGGATTCCCCGATGACCAAATTTAACCATAATAATTTGAAATTTTATCCATTGATTTTAAGACCTTTCCCACATCATGATATCTTGGCCAGATTTAGTTACTACTTCAATTCCCAAGATGTCCTAAATACATCCCTCAACATTAAAACTAAAGGAATGATCAACGTAGACAGAAAGACGTTGGTGATTTTGGCAATTATTCAGGTATTTCCTATAGGGCTACTGAGTCCAGATCATTTTACCCACTCCCTTCTTCTAGTGGAAGTAAATCAATACACTTTTCATTTATAAGGTTATCCTTACCTAGCACTCCCGTTCACATTGGGTCTACTGTTTTTGGGCAGTTAGGACAGTTATAGATGGAAAAGACACAGATTTTTCACTTAAAAGATCTTGTTGTATATTTCTATGTAAGCACACTAGTCAGAAATGGTGACAAGATGGCAATTTTATACCAATGCTGCAGACTGGGAAGGCGAATTGTTCGAAGAAAGCCAGTACCAACAACTTGTAGAATGTCAACCTGCTTGGCATTTACGGAGTACCTTTGAAGAAACATGTACTCATTGTTAGGAGCATGCAAGCAAAGAAAGCGAAGTACCCAAACCCTGCCAAGAAGAAGTGGCAAGAGTCTCATAAGCAAGTTGAGCAAGAGATGGCAAGGGAGTGCAACAACAAAGAGAAGGAGCCCATCATAGTGGAGGAGTAAGAAACGTTAACAAAGGAATTGTCATTGCAAATGCTGGACAAGAACGTGTCTGTCAATGTATTTAACTTGTTCTGTGTGGTACCAGATCTTCATGCAACGGTTGGAGAATTGGTGCATGCAACAAAGAAGGAAAACATACAACTCCAAGCTACAGCAAGACAAATACCTAAAGATTAGAACATGGACCCAATAGTCTTGATGATTGATGTTGGGAAGAGTCTTGCACTGATCCACATTGAGTTGCTCGGGCAAACACTAATGTCAATGGAGGCTCCAGTGTTCATGTTTTGTTTGAGAGGACATGGAGGGAGTTGAGTGCACAATTTCTATGGTCACCTTACTTCAGGTTGTATGAAGCAGATCAATACGGGATAAAGATAAAAGGAGTCTTGACTACCCAGGAACTGAAATTCCAGAACAAACACGCTGATGTCAATGGAGGATCCAGTGTTCATGTTTTGTTTGAGAGGACATGGAGGGAGGTGGGTGTACAATTTCTATGGTCACCTTACTTCAGGTTGTATGAAGCAGATCGATATGGAATAAAGATAAAAGAAGTCTTGACTACCAGAAACTGAAAATTTCAGAACATTCATTTTGGACTTTGTCTTGATCGCCATGCAAAAACCAGCATATGACGTGTTGTTGAGAAATAGGTGGCTATTTATGACGAATTTCAACCACTAATAGGAAAAGGACCGCTTGATGTTCAAGAAGGGCCAGCACAAATATATCATCAATTTGAAGAATCAGTCCATCAATGAAGAGTTGGGGTCTTCAAAATAGTTGGGAGAATCTCATCCGATGAAGAAGAATAGATAGGCAGAATGAAACCGAACAAACGAGGAGTGCTGGAGTTAGAAGAGTGCATGGAGGATGAAGGTCACTCGGACAGTGGTCTATTGCATTTACAGATGGAAGACTATGAAGTCTTCCAGCCTCTGCATTGGTAGATGGAAGACTATGAGGTCTTTCAGCCTCTGCATTGACAGATGGAAGACTATGAGGTCTTTCAGCCTCTGCATTGAAAGATTGAAGACTCTGAGGTCTTCCAGCTTGCATGTTTGTGTCTCACCATGGATTGAGAGCAGGATGAAGAATCATGTAATACCTACATGGTAGGTGAGTGCAGTCGCCCAACAGATGAGAGAGTAAGTTAGTCATGCGTGTGTTGAACAGGAGGAGGAGGAGGTGTCATTCCTTCCCAACTTTGCAAAGTGCAAAGTGGGTGACTAGATTGAGGAAAAGCCTACAAATTAAATCTAGCCAAGAAAGACGAAGAAAATAAGATAAACAGTGGTGACAATTGGGACCCAGTTTTGAAGGTGGCAGCTTTCAAAATTTTCATGCAGTACAGGGATGTCTTCCTATGGATGTACGAGGACTTGCAAGGGATTCCACAGGAGTTGTGCATACTCCCCAATACAATCTGAAGTTGCTAATTATTTATGCCAGGGTTAAATCTGGGGGCTATTTGGTGACATTAAACTTCTTTTGACTCAATGATTTTTCCCTCTCTTTCCAGCAGCCCGACTTCAGGAACTTTAATGCTGGTTAAGCCCAGCCCATTTATAAAGCATGCTAAGAAAAATTTAGGCATAAAATAGGAACTTATAAAAAACACCCATATACCAAATAAAACAAAGAATTACAGTGAGGTAGGTTCGAAGCCCACAATGCTTGATCTTCTTGTTAAAGTGGCAGTCTTAGCCTGTTAAGGGAGTCCACTACCAGACAAGGGTGACGTTAAGTCCCAAGTATATTTTTTGCAGGATAAAAACCCTTACAGTGTGGCCTCTAAAACTAAAGATGGTCTAAACTTCATAGTACATTGCCCATGCAAAAGGAAGATGGTGGGTGACAGCACTCTATTACAACATAACAAAAATAATATCTCAAAATGTATATATAGATTTTATCCATCTTATCAATACAGAAAACAGCGGCTGCCAACTTATCCCAATTTTCCAAAAAAATTAAGTCAAGCAAGCTTGATTTTTAAAACTTGGTCAGGCATTATTACGTTCTCACATAGACTGAGAAAACAGGCAAATATACAGTGTTTCATAAACCAATGATTGTAATGTTGACACACAAACCTGAAGTAGAGAGCTTATGGGAGAGGTCATGCCACCAGTCTGATGATTCATTAATATTAATTGAGACCTCTGCTGCTGCAACACCACCACCTCTCCTTCTCTTCCTATTGTTTCTTGGTGCCATCATAAACAAAATACACAAGTCTGAGGCAAAAAAAAACTTGTAAGATAATTATGGGTGCAGATGAAGCACTAATTCCAACTGGGTCTGCAACAAGCGAGAAGGAACAAATGAACGCTATCTAATCCAGACAAGATAGTTCCATGAAGAAGAAGAAAAGATGGCGAATGGATTGAAAGATCTGCTAATTGCTCTATCTATATATGTTATAGTAAAGCTTGCAAGGAAGAAAGACGCAGTGAAGAAATCCAATACCATGTTAGAGAGGCATAATGAGAATGACAGATCGAAATAACTACACTCGTTGCTCCCATGTATATATAGACAAGGCTGTGGTGATGAAAGGTCCTCTAACATTGGGCAGTGTGTTAGTAATAATTAAAGCATTAAATTATTTTCTCATTAAATTGATTTCTTTGGTTTTAACTATGGATTGTAAAGCCCATAAGGCGTTTGATGGATTTGTTAGGTCTAAATTAAGGGGTTTGTTACCAAGAGATTAAGAAGTGATGAGCGGGGTGGGTTTATATGAAAACATCAAGGTTCGCCTTTTAATAATGTTTCTGGTAGATTTTAAGTTGTATGTTTAAACAAATTATGGATTATATAATGTTAGAAAAAGGAGGAATAAAATAGCAAACAAGGAAGAGCAACCATAAAATTCATACGAAATTATAGGAAGTATAAATTTAAACTTTTAAAATATTTATTTCGAAGTACACTTCGCTTATATGACATGTATGTCATGATTTATTTTGATGATTATTATTTTTTTAATTTAATTAGAAGGATTTTTGTGCAAAGTTTTGCAAAGTTTTGAGGCCTGAGTTAATTTTATAATTTAATTTGTAAATGTAAATTATCATGTATATATATGAATGATTAAAATGGATTATGTGTTATTTTATCATAGTTATATTGATATTAGAATAGTTTGACAATTATATTTGTATTTTTGTAAGATTAGAAGTTAAACTTTCTTTTTGTTAAAAGTTAAATGGATTGAACTAATGTCATTTGATTATATTTAATAGATTATATAAGATTGAAATACCCACATATATTGCATCATAACCAAGTAATTGTATCATGTATGTTTAGTATGTATTGCTTTGAACCAACTAAACTAATATCATTTAATAAAGGAAAAAAAAACAGGTTATATACAAATTTCAACCAACTAAACTAATATCATTTAATACAGACAAAATTAATTTATATAAAAAAAAACAAGTTATATAAGAATGAAACAAATCCATCCATATTACATTATAACCAAATAATAATATAACTACATTTTAGTTAATTTAAATTTTTAATGTATAAAAAATAATATAAATCAATACTAACCTAATTTAGGTATTCCTTGTTAGCTTGTACTATCAAGCTATATTATTGTGTATATGAGTACTATATTCTAATGATACATTGAATAGACCAATAAGACTAGTAAGATATGAATGTATCTTACTATGCATAAATACTTCTAACATCATTCTATGCATCCTATATATTTGCACCTTTGTATTATAGTATAAATATTCGTACAAGTATAACCTTAGTTAAAGATTATTATAACATTGACAATTATGTGGACGAAAAGTGTAATTGTTTCAAGCTTTAGTTTTTTTCGAAAGGTCCAAAGTTTAAATCATGGTGTAGATGTGTATTTAGTTCCTATTGATAAGATTAGCTCTCGGTCTTATGGGAGGTTATGGTTGGGATGGGAATGCCCAACCTGAGTGTCATAGAGGTTTCTCACACTACCCTAACAAAAAAACTATTTAAAAAAATATTCATGTGGTATGTCGTAGTGGTTTGGCTTTGAGTTCTCTTATAGTTAAAGTCTATTATAACATTGACAATTATGTGGCCCTAAGGGTTAGGTGGATTGGTAAGTGCTAGTCTGGATGGGCACTTGCTGAGAAGAGACCTAGGTTCAAACCTCGGTGGTGCAAGTTTACAAAGGAAGTAGTTTGCTTTGAATCCTCTAAATGCGTGTTAAATCAACGACGATAGTATGAACCCCGAACAACCGACAGTCCCATCTCATGTCGATTCAACAATTAATGAGACATATAGGTTTGGTGGTTGCAGTCCATGTAGTTTGAATCCTGCGATGCCAACCACTAAAAATAGTGGTTGTAGCCAACTCTCCTATATAACAAAAAAAAATAGTGACAATTATGTGAAAGAATATCCATGGAGGACACTGTAGTGGTTTGATTTTGTTCTTTCAAAAGAACCAATTTCAAACCACAACGAAGTATGTTTGGCTTTGTTCTTTTAAAAAAATCAAGTTCAAACCATGACAAAGTATGTGTACATCAGAGTGTGCATACGTGAGAACGTGTTTAAAAAAAACTATGTAAAACAATAAAAGGTTCTTATCGGGACCCAACTGTATGTTGTGTTTCATCTTAATGACTTTGAGTTCGAATCATGGATAGGGAGGTCAAAAAAAATAATAAAAAAATATATATATCCACCATCAGGTACCTTATTGGCAAGGTCTTTCAATCTTCAAAAGGAGGTCTGGGGTTTAAGCCTAGCAGCCTGCTTTGGATACAAAAAATCCCTTCGGCTATCCTGAGATAGGCCCCATGGAACATAAATCCCTGCCCTAGAGATACGGCGAACAATTTTTCTTAATTAAGGTTTTATCCCAAAGGGATAACACAACGGTTCGGGCTTTGGATCTTCTTTGGGAGCTCCAAGATTCAAACCGCGGTGTGGGCGAGTATGTGAGGGGGTGGGTGTATAGTGGTTGTGTTTTAAATTCTCTATTGATAACCATAGCTCTCAGCTTTAGGAGGAGTTATGGTTAGAAGAACCTGCTCATCCTAGGGATTTTTCACATTAACAAAAAAAAACAACGAAAAAGAACATTAAATATTTCCATAATATTTATGTTAAACTAGAAATTTATTATTGGCTTTGTTCTTTCTTTGGAAAAAACCAAGTTCAAACCACTACGCACCAAAGTGTGTGCACAAATGTATTTTAAAAAAAACTATGTAAAACAATAAAAGGTTCTTGTGGGGACCTCTGTGTTGTTGGTGTTTTGTCTCAATGACTTTGATTTCGAATCACTAGTAAGGAGGTCAAAAACAATAAAAAAAAACATATTTACAAATTTCATAATATTTATCCATGGTTTGAACCTCTGCGATGCAAAGGAGGACACAAAGGTTGTGTGTTAAATTTCTTATTGACAAGTATAGCTCCTAGCTTTACGAGGGGTCATGGTTGGAAGAAAACGACTCAACACTGTACGTTGGTCGTAGGGGTTTTTCACTGACAAACCCTGACGGGGGCGAGTGTGTGAGGAGGTGGGTGTGTGGTGACTTTGTGTTAAATTCTCTATTGATAAGTATAACTCTCGGCATTCAAAGGATCATGGTTGGGAGGAGACTGCTCAGCCCTGTGCATTAGTTATAGAAGTTTCTCACAATAACCAAATATATATAATATATATATATTTATATATTTAATTTATGTTAAATTAAAAATTTATTATTAACTTTAAATTCACATTCACATAAAAAACTATGTAAAACAATAAAAGGTTCTTGTGGGGACCCCAACTGTGTATGTTGTTGATGTTTCATTTCAATGATTTAGAGTTCGAATCACTGGTAGGGAGGTCAAAAAAATAAAAAAGAACATTAAATATTTACAAACTCCATAATCTTTAAATATTCATGTTAAATTAGAAAAGTTATTATTGAATTTAAATGCACATTCACATAAAAAACTATGTAAAACAATAAAAGGTTCTTGCGGGAACTTGTATGTTATTGATGTTTCATCTAATGACTTTGACTTTGAGTTCGAATCGATGGTAGAGAGGTCAAAAACAATAAACAAGAACATTAAATATTTATAAACTCCATAATATTTATATATCTATGTTAAATTAGAAATTTATTATTAACTTTAAAAAAAATTAGATAAAGGAAGGTCAAAAACAATAAAAAAGAACATTAAATATTTACAAACTCCATAATATTTATATTAAATTAGAAATTTATTATTGACTTTAAATTCACATGAGATCAAAGGTTTAAGGTCCAACTTGATGACTTAATTTTTTTTAAGTAATATTACTGGTAGACCACACTCATGCCCATGACTTAAACTTTGTTACTTCAAATAAAAGTTCCAAGGTTCTAACCCTAAAGAGGATAAATGGTAATTAGGATATTTAATTTTGAATAAGTTATTGCATTTTGGATAAACAACATTGTTTGGAATAGCTAAAAACTTTATGGATATTGCAAATTATTATTTTTTAAATATTTAATGTTTAAAAATTTATTATTATTTATTTCCAATTGATTATATGGTATTGAAAAATGTTCCACTCTTATTACATCATCATCATAAAGAAGGTAAGGTTTGCACAGACTTCCAATATTAAAGTTTGAATAAGTTATTGCATTTTGGATAAACAACATTGTTTCGAATAGCTAAAAACGTTATGGATATTGCAAATTACTTTTCTTTTAAATATATATATATATATATATATATATATATATATATATATATATATATATATATTGATTATATGGTATTGAAAAAAGTTCCACTCTTATTACATTGAATATTATTCATGTATCACATGACAAGATTTGAAATTGAGTCACTTCTTTAAATGTTGAAAATTTTAACTAATTGATCCAATGCCTTTAATGAAAATTTTAATATTATTATTATTATTATTATTGGTTACATAGGAGAGTTGGTCACAACTACACTATTTTTAGTAACTAACAAACACAACGTTCAAATCACATGGGTTAGTCCCACCAAACCTATTATGCCTCGTTATTGTTGAGTTGGCATGAAGGGAACCAGTAGTTGCTCAAGATTTGTACCATCATCATCGATCTGGCACACACTTAGAGGATTTAGATCAGACTACTACCTTTGCAAGTAGGTTGCCCCTAAGGTTTGAACCTGAATGTCTTCTTGGTAAAATTATATTATTATTATTATTATTATTATTTGGTTAGTGTGAAAAACCCCTACGATAGACACTTAGGGACGAGCATTCTCATCCCAACCATGATCCCTCGTAAGGTCGATATCTTAACTTATCAATAGACGATTAACACAGTCCCACACACTAGTTTGAACCTTGGACCTCCCGAAGAAGATCCAAATTCCATACCGTTGGGTTGTTCCCTCGAGATAATTTTAATATTATTATTATATACATATTTTATAGTTAAAAAATTATTTGATTTTAATTTTAAGTCAATATTTTGGACAAATATATCTAAAATCTCAAATTTTTATGGAACATATTCTAAGTATTTCTCAATTTGACCATAATAGTTTAGGACATGCATTGTCATCAAGTGGCATTAGATGATATAATATAACTACAAACTTTAAAAAATATTTTTTTTGTAGATAGAAAATTATTTTTAAGTAAAAAGACTTTCTATTATAATCAAATGGCATTAGCTCAACTTGTTAGATTCCTAAATATTTCAAGGAGGAGACCCAAGTTCGAAGCTTGCCAAATGATACATGGATAATATCCAAGCTTTGTTGTAATACCACCATGTGGTGATGATGTAATATGGGTGGGCCCATTTCAATCCCATATAACCTATTAAAAAAAAGACTTTTTATTATTTAAAAGAAATTAAGTAATTTACATCTACTGCCCCTCCAAGCATACAAAGATTTTAGCCATCATTTTACAGATGATTGACAATATTATAATTGAAATAAGCAATTGTACTTAAAAGTAAGTCTACTATTTTTTTTTAAAACATTAAGTACACTCATCAATGTTACTGACATCAAGATATAAAATAGAGAAAAATCTTTCTTGATTTGTTGTGTCCACCATCTGGGTGGGTTTCCATAGAAGGTTAGATTTCCTTGGTCCAACGCCCAATTTTCCATTGCATCTGCAATCTTGTTTTGCTCACGTGGAGCATAGATATATTCAATTATTGTAAATCTAGTTTGCAGACTACCTATCTTCTTCAACACTCTTTGTAATCTCTAATTAGGGATGTAGTTCTTGTGGGGTCCTTCAATCGGTTGATAATAATTTGTGAATCTGATTCCACTTGTATCATATTCCACCCAACTTTGGCTACCTCTTGAAGCCCTCAAAGAATACCATAAGCCTCAGCTAAGTTGTTTGAGAGGATGCCCAAAGTCTCTGCAAATATGAAGATAGGGTGACCATCTAAAAGTCTCCCTATACCCCCTATGCTAGCTCTTCCTAGATTTCCTCTCAATACCCCATTTGTATTAATTTTTCTAGTACCATCTGGAGGGGCTTGCCAATGACCATCCCTCTATACTTGACATTTATTTTCCTAGTTATTTTTGTTCCTGCAATACGCAAAATATGATCCCAACCTTGGTTTGGGTTTGGAGGAGGTCTCATTACATACTGTATTGTTTCTCTAAGATTAGCTAGGGTCCTTTGCCATATGTAATGAGTATCCTGATGAGAGTGTTTGAAGATCCTACTATTCCTTTCTTTCCATAGATTCCACAATAGAAGTGTCATACCAACCCATACCATCTCCTTCATGGATCTATCCATACCATCCCTTTGAGACTAGGTACACAAAATATACTATGATATTGAGCAAGGTAGCCATCATCTTCCATAGTCTAATAGCTATAGGATAGGAAAGGAATAGGTGGTTCATAGTCTCTTCTTCCCCACAACACATTTCACATCTGTATGGACCACAAAAACCTCTTTTCATTAGCTGATCACCATTGAGGACCCTCTTATGGAGTAGAAGCCATATGAAAAATCTCACTTTAGGCCAAATTAGTTGTTTCTATAACTAGAAAAAATATCACGAAGAGGATTAACAATGGTTTGACATAAAGAAGAGTATCCTAATGCCACTATATAATCCCCTATGGAGTTAGTGCCCCACCCGAGTGAGTCCTTTGCCTAAGACCATGAAAGTGCCCTCATTTGGAGGATCTTCTAAATGTCTTTTCTTTGCACCTCCAAAGCTACCATAGGCCACTCTGTGGTTGGAATCCACTTTCTTCCCAATTTAGCATTACTTGCATTATTCTTGTAATACCGAGATACTTTTACCCAATCCTCTCTATGTAATTGTTCCATGAGTGGCTTCCACTCTAAAAAAATTGAGTTAGTGGAGGGTGTCCATCCCATGCATCAATCCAAAAGTTGGCTTGTCATCCATTGTTGATGATCCAAAATAGTTTTTTTTTATCATCTCTTCTCTTGTTCTTAACACCACAAGGATCGGGGAACCTTTGTTGGGTAGTTGGTATCTAATAAATTATGTTGGCATCATATTTTCAGCATACTTGGCTCTCAAGTTTTGGGCCCAAAGTGCATTAGGAGAATTGAGTAACCTCCAATACAATTTGGCTGCCAATGCTTTGTTATTTTTAATAGATGATTTGAATCCCAACCCTCCTCTTTTTGGGAGGTATAATTGATCCCATATCACTAGTGCCCACTTCCTCTCTGCTTTTGCTCCACTCCATAGGAATCTCTGGTTTATTTTATCTAGCTCCCTCAAAATTGCTTTAGGTATATCTAGGATCGAGGAGACATATATAGGGATGGATTGAAGCATTGATTTGACCAAGGTGATTCTACCTCTCGAAGAAATCCATCTATTAGTCCAATTGTCCAATTTTATTTTTATTTTATCTATCAACCATGACCACTCCTTCTTTTACCTTGTGGTTTTGAGTGGGACTCCTAAATAGGTAATTGGAAGAGAGGCTCTTCTGAAATGTAGGACATCCAAAATCATGGTTTCTTGATGGGTTGAGCAATGGAAAAAGATAATCTTTGATTTCTCTTCATTAATCAATTGTCCTATGGTTGTGGAGAAAAGATTCAAAATCTTTTTAAGTCTAGAAGCCTCTCTCATAGATGCATACCCCAACAGCATGGAGTCATCTACAAACTGTAGATGGGATATCAACACCACTCTAGACACTATTGTGATTCCCTACAGAGATCTATTTGCTCTCCCCTTGGAAATAATTCATCCCAAACATTTTTCAGTATAATAAATAGGTAAGGCGAGAGAGGATCACCCTACCTAATGCCTCTGGAAGTTGTAAACAAAGGGGATGGGCTTCCATTGATAAGCATTGAGTAGGAGACCAAATAAATGTAGCCTCTAATCCACTCTATCTAGTCTTGTGAAAAACCAAATTGATCCAACACCCTAAGAAGAAAGTTTCAATCTACTCTATCATATGCCTTGGATAGGTCCAATCAAACAAACATGGATGGGGAGATTTGTGCCTACATAGAATGTAAAGCCTCTTGAGCTAGGACTATCTCATCTACAATTTGCCTTCCTCCCACAAAACCTCCCTGCTCTGGTGAAATTATCTTATGGAGTAGAGGTTTCAATCTATTTGCCAATGTCTTTGTAATAATTTTAAGTACATTACATAGTGCTATCGGTCTAAAACCAACAATCTATTCCATATCCTAAGGCTTAGGGAGGATGAGTGTATGTATGTTTTATTAATTTTTTTGAGCATAGTTTTGGCCTTCCTTGTTTCCTCTACCACCTCAAGTAGATCCTCCTTTAGTAAATCCCAAAATTCTTGAAAGAATTCAATGGGAAATCCATCAGTCCAGGTGTTTCTATTTTTTCATTTTGAATACCACTTCTTGTAGTTCCTTAATAGTAACAACACCTATCAAGACTAAATTATCTTCTTTTGTGATAAGTGAAGGAATTTCTTGTAGGACTTATTGTTGGGCTCTTGGATCCAAAGGAGTTGTTGAGAAAAGTTTTGCAAAGTAATCAATAGCAATAGTGTTCATACCATCCCATGAGTACATTGATTCACCCATATCTATTTTTAAGGATGATATGAAATTATAAGCCCTTCTTGATAGAAGGGATTTATGGAAGAAATTCTCTTATGTTGCTTAGATTCTCTAAGATACCCATAGTGTGAATTTTCTCATTCACCTATTCAAGTTGAAGAGCCAACTCTACCTTTTTTCTTTACATCCTCAAATTCTTGCCAATTCCATGCCTTGATTTTACTTTTTAAATATTATAGTCTCTTCGCAAAACAATACATTTTACTACCAAATATTGGCTTACCTTCCATCCACCACTACTAGACCAAAGGTCTAAAAGTGCTATCTTGAAGCCACATAAGCTAGAATTTGAATGGAGTGTAGTTGCAACTAGGTTTCCAAAGGTCCATCAAGACGAGCTAGTGATCCAAACCAACATTGTTGAGAGTTCATCCTTTTGGGATGGTTCCATGCAAGAGGAGCTCATCTAAGATCATGAATCTATCTAGTCTCTCCAATATGCATGTTGATCCCTACCTCCTATTTGACCAAGTCATCATACCATTTTTTGGTTTGACATCAATTAAATGGAGGTGCCTCCTATGTTCAAGCATTAGGTTTGATCCAACATCCAGTGTTCTAATCCCTCCTACTTTCTCTTCCAGGGAAAGAATGGTGTTGAAGTCTCCTCCTAGTATAAGTTGTGTTGTAGGGAATTGGGAAACAAGGTGGCATATATGGTTCTATTGCTTTCTTTTTTCCTCTATAGAGATGGGTGCATAAATATTAATATACAAAAAACTTTGATCCAATTATCTTCCTTGACCTAGAAGAGCAAGAATTCCCCAACTTTCTATGGCTAAGTGAACTACAAACTCCTTTGGATCCCATAGACAAGAGAGGCCTCTTGATGCACCTTGGGAACTAAGAGAGTCCACCTTCCCTATAGGCCATATTTTCTTTGCCAATATCTCCATTTCTTCCACCAACACTTTAGTCTCTTGGAGGAAGACTAATTGTGGTTTGTTTACTTGAATCATCCTTTTAATTTCGTTGTGTTTGGAGGGGCTTCCTTTAAGCCCTCTGACATTCCATGAAATGATTCTCATTAAGAACGAGGATTGAAGATATTCATAAGGGTAGTGACCTTACCTTTAACAATCAATTTTTCCCCTTCCCTAGTAATGTAGTGATGGTTTGATTTTTTCCCTACCTTCTAATTAGTATCTAGTTTCATTCTTTTATTGTTTTTCTATCTTATCCCAGATGAATCTTGGATGGAATCCAACCCTAGGGTGTGTGAATAAACTACCAAAGCATTGTTGGGAGGAATTGAAGGTTCCCCACCCTCCTCTAGGTCCTGTTGGCTTCTTTCATTTGATTGACTCTTATCTTTCACTTTTCCCTCTCTTTTATTTTTTTGGTAGCCTTTGGGTTGTTGACTGGTTTTTGCTTGCTTAATAATATGTTTTTCCCCATGGTTGAGGTGGATTTTACTATTTCCTAATGATTTGAATCGACAATTCTTTATAGAATTCACGTATCCAATATTTTCATCTCCATTGAGTCATCCTCCTCATCAACCATGTCTTCTGTAGGGAGATTAGTAAAAATATTATTTGTTGTTACAATATTCTCCTTAGTCATATTTTTCCTTTGAGTTGATCTCCTCTTAGGCTCCTAGAAGCTCTCTGAACTAACCTCCTCCTTTATTTGTTCTAGAATTTTATGATGACATTCCCTTGCCAGGTGACCATACTCATGATAGATTCTACACCAAAAAAAAATATTTTCATAGTCTACTTCTTGTTCCCATGTCTCCTCCCCCACTTGTAGTATGATTTTCTTCAACAATGGTTTATCAAAGTCCATTAGAACACATAAGTGAGCATAAATTATTTGCTCAAAATTGTATGTGCTATCTACCACCATCATAAAGGTATCCAATGTATTTTCAATAGTTGTAAAAACATTAGGATTCTAAAGTTCTACAAGTAACCCAAATAGCCTGACCCATACTGATCTTCCTAATGGAAATTTCTCTTTTGCTTTAAATTTTGTGTGCTAGGGTTTTGTGAAGAGCCCTACTCTTCCAAATAACCATGGAACTCCTTGGAATATTTTTCTAACCTTGTACGACTATGTTTTCCAATAGCTAGAGTCTGCTTCCACCCCTTCTATAAAAAGAACGTTATATTTTATCCAACCCCCACATATCTTTTCATAGTTTTGCACTATTTTTGTTGACAATAACCCCTTTTTACACCACTTCTTACCATGAAACCCTTGATTTACATCATTTTCCTCCTTAAAAGACTCGTTTTCTCTACAAAGAAAAAAACGTGGGTTGAGAGTAATTGATTAAGCTAGAAAATCCACATACCTAAAGATGCATTCACTGCCTTATGGGATTCTTCAATCTCATATCATATATTTTCTTCTCCTCCTCACAAGTACATAATATCTGGAAAATTATAACTCAAATTGGTCATTGTAAATAGAAAATTACTATTTTAAAGGCAAGGACAATAATTAAAAATATATAAAATTTATATTGATTTGATTATCATATATATTTAATCAAAATATTTTATTTAATAATGAAAATTTTAAAATATTGTTATTTGTACAAATCCATTATAAAAATTGAATTCATGAATCCATAACCTTCTAATAAGGTATGTGAATATCATGAGTACTTTAACATTAATGCCTGGACAAATGATTTTAATTTCTTTTGGTTGAAAATGGATAAAACTACTATAAATTATCTTGGGAAAAGACTACAAAATTTATATTTTACACATGTACATGTAATCCTTGTACATCACAAGTTGAGGAAAGACAAAAAATAATAATACTCAAACAAGTCCTTATGCCTTGCATAGGATCCACTAGTCATATTACAACTCTAATGCATCTTATTCTCTACCATATTATTTTTATGTGCATGACACAAGTTATTTCTAGTTAAGCTTAACTAATTGTTGTCAATAAACCATTTTGATTAGCATTGCTTTGCTAGCTTTTTTAATATAAATTTTTTAATTATTGCACCCTTGGATGCTCAAGGAACAACTTTTCAAGTACAAAGGTTGTGGAATTTTAGCTAACACTATGTTCAACTAGCCAATTTAGGAAGAAAATTGTGATAATAAGAGGATAATTGTTAATCTGTATTTAATTAAAGAAAAGGTAGAATCAAAGGGAAGTCTAAGTAAGGGAAGAGTGATGGTGGTATTGGAAAAGAACAAAGAAACCATGTATTCCCTATCTTGGGCTTTCAATTTCTCTTCATTGGTAACAAGGACACCCTAGTGGTTATCCTATCTTTAAGTGCCCTCTCAAGGTTTACACTATTCTTGACAATACAAGTGCTCATTTTTAATATCTAAATTTCTATCATAGTATAGATTTACATATAATGTTGTTAATGTTCACCAATTGTGTTTCGTATTTGTTGTTAGATTACCTCTTTTTATTGAGAGAAGTTGAAAAAAGAGAAGAGTGATGGTGGCATTGGACAAGAGAAAAGAAAGCATATATATCCTATCTTGAGCTCTGAATTTTTATGCATTGGTGATAAGGACACCCTAGTGGTTATCCTACACTTGAGCACCTCTCAAGGCTTACACTTTTTTTGAAAATATAAAAGCTTATTCTTAATATAAAAAATCTAATCATATCATAAATTTATATATAGCATCATGCTAATATTCTCGAATTGTATTTCATAATTTTTGTTAGGTTACCTCTTTTTATGTGATATTGTGAAGTCAACAAAGAGATATCAAAGGAAAATCAATGATATCTTGGGGAGGTCAAATGCATTTACATTAAAAAAGTAAGATTTTTTGGATCAACACACACACATATAGATAGATAGATAGTTAATGTGTTAAATATTAAAATTATTATATAAGTGATTAAGATGTTTATTTTTGTGTTCATTTTTATTTATTTTTCTAGGTTTGAAGGCCAAAATGGTCATTAGAGTCATAAGAAATGTTATATGTGATGAAGCAAAAAGATCAACAATGGATTATTAGTTGTTGAAAGGTACAATTACAATACCACAAATAGGTGTACAACAAGCATTTCTTATTTATTTACTTTTTTAGATTTCAATCCTAATGGATGTTTCTTTTGTATATTTTTTTTAGAAAATATCACTAACAAATGTGTTTATAATATATAATACTCATTTTGGACTGCCAACCAGAACAAGAAAATGACCTTAGGAATGAGGTGTTTAAGCCATATGAGTTTGGAAGGAAACCAATTGGTAGAAGCATTAACTTGAAGGTAATAGGCTGATTTAATGGTGAAAATCCCTGAATCACTACAATTCCAGATTGGGGAATCTTCAACTCTAGAGTTGGGGATGATATAAGTTCTTAAGATATTGGTGAGAATTCTATTGGCATTTGATTGAGCCATAAACATTTTGAAAAAATTGCATACCTTTTTGTCAAATAAAGGATCAAAGACAATCCTTAGATAGATAGCTCAAGATTTTGGCTTAGGGGCTTCTCTAAAATCCAAGGATCCTCCCAAAAATCAATACTTCTTCCATAACCAAGCTTCCATATTAATCCTTTTGGATTAAAGGTCTGGTGAGCATCATGGAATTCCAAAAAGTAGAGCCTTGAGGAGAATGAGAACTATCAAGGAATCTAATTCCATGAGATAGGTACTTGGCTTTAACGATGTTAGTCCAGATGGATTTCTGGTTGCTTAAGAGCTTCCACAAATGTTTGCTGATGAGAGACATGTTTATTAGATTATTTTTTCTGAATTCGAGCCCCCCTTGATCTTTTCTAGTGTAGATTTGATCCTAGGAAACAAGAGGAAATATTCTCTGAAGTGCAATTTCAGACCAGATAAAGTCTTTTTGAACTTGCTCAATTTTATGGTAAATAGTGATAGGAGCTTTGAGCAGGGATATAAAAAATAGGGATGCTTTGAAGGGAAGCCTAAACCAAGGTGGCATTACCGGCTTGACTCAAGAGGGATCCTTTCCATCCAACTAGTTTTTTTTGAATTCTCTATAATGTTAGATCAAAGGTGCTCAGTGGGTCAACCCAAAAAAATGGAAGTCCCAGATATGTTGAAGGAAGAGAGGAAATGAAGCAACCAATAATTCTAGAAATTTTAAGCTACCTCTTGGCAACGGTATTGAGGAAAAAGAGATTACTTTTATGGAAATTGACACTCTAACCAATAGCTTCTTTAAAAAGAATGAGGATGGCTTTGATGGATTTGGATTGGGGAACGAAAGAGAAATTGGCAAGGATGAAGTCATCCACAAACTGCTGGTGGGTGATGGGATGAATGGCGAAGGCAACCTTGATTCTAGAGATGGTCCCACTGGCACAATTAGACTTAAGGGATCATCCAAGGGCTTCAAAAAGGATGATGAACAACAAAGGGGAAAAAGGATCACCTTGATGCAGACCTCTATGACTTGGAAAATAACCAGTGATTGAGCCATTAAAAAGAATTAAGAAATAAACAGATAAAATGTAGGATTTAATGAGTCCAATCCAAGAGTCATGAAAGCGTAATTTGGAAAGGACCAAGAATAAAAATCTCCAGGAGACCCGATCAAAGGCTTTATTCATATCCAGTTTCAAGAACATGTCTGCTTCCCCACTAGATTTAATATAATAGAGGAGTTCATGGATTGAAAGACTTCATTAGTAATCAGTCTCCCTTGGATAGAGCTACCTTGGTTGAGGTCAATAATAGAAGGAAGGATGATTTTCATTTGGTTGGCCATAAATTTGGTGAAAATTTTATAAAGCACATTGCAAAGGCTAATGGGCTTGAAGTCAGAGAGAGACTTAGCATCCAAGTATTTAGGAACAAGAGCCAAGAAAGTGGAGTTAACATTCTGAGGAATCTGTTTGGATAGTTGGACCTCTTGAATGGTAGTAGTAATGCTTGGGCCAACTATATTCTAAAATTTGTGGAAGAAATTTATCGAGAAACCATCAGGTCCTGGAGCTTTATCTCTAACCATAGATAAAGCAACATTTTTAACTTCATCACCTATGAACGGATTGATAAGATAGGAATTAAAATTAGGAGGAACCATATTTGAAATATTGGAGAGAATTCTCTTGCTATCTTGAGGAGGATAGGAGTTCCCAACACTAAAAATTTATTCAAAATAGTCGATAGCTTTAGCTCTTATTTGTAGGATGCCCTCAATTTTGGATCCATCACTTTTGACAAACTCTCTTATTTTTTATAGCTACGGTGTCTGAGCCTGGTGGCATGGAAGAACTTGGCGTTGGAATCACCTTCTTGGAGCCATAAGGCTCGAGATTTTTGTCTTCAAATGGATTCTTCTATAACTAGGGCATTGTGATGCTCTAAGATGGACTCTCTCTCCTTCTATCTAAGGGCATTTAAAAATTCTCCAATTTGAATTGCATTTTTAATTTGGTTTAACTGATCTTAGATGCTTTGCTTTTTTTGAAAAATATTGTTGAAGACTTCCTTGTTCCATTTTTTGAGGTTATATTTGATGAATCAAATTTTTTTTTGCAACCTAACTAAGCAAAGATCCTGAGAAATATTTCCCCCACCATTTAGAGATGAGAGGAGGTAAGCTTTCATGTTGGAGCCACATTGGTTGAATTCGAAAGGGGGTTTTGAAAGAAGAGCTTGACTGTAAGGCTTCAAGGAGTAGGGGGTTATGATCAAAGACAATTTTAGGTAGAGAAGAAAGAATTGCATCCCCAAAGGAGTAGATAGCCTACTTGAAGAGGAAACTTTTGTCTTAATAAATTGGTTGCCCAACCTCCTATTTCTCCAAGTAAATTTAGTCCCTCTGAGTTGGATGTCCATGAGACCATTGCTATTAACAAAATTGCCAAAGTCAACATGGCTATAGGGATTGATATTTGAGCCTCCACATTTGTCCAAGGGGTACAAAGGGAAATTGAAGTCTCCAACGAGCATCCATGATTCATTGGTGAAAATATTCCTCATCTGATTGAGTGTACCATAGTATGGATTACCTGAAAGGAGTATTTGGTGCATATATATATATTTTTGAATTTACATGGTGTAATCGGTAGCCACCATAAATTCAGGTAGGTTGTCTAGTTTTTATGGCCACAACAGTATTCTGTATTGTTTGCCTTCAAAGCTACCACACAGATCTTCGTGCAATCCATCCCTATAACCAACATGCCACAATCATTTTAAACCTTTTACATCGTTGAAAGCACCAGGAAAGGGACAAGTGTTTAGTTCAACGAGGCTCGATATTTGAACCTTGGACCTCCACCCTCATTATGGGGTTTAGTAGAACCAATTGGTCTACACCTCAGATCTATTTGGTGCATATAAGTTGTAAAGGATCCATCTAACTTTTGTGTCTTTATAGTAGAATAGAATTTTAATGATTCTATCAGAATTTGGGATGAGTATTCCTTCAATTTGAAAAGGTTCCCATAGGCAAAGGAGGCCACCAGAAGCTCCCTGAGCTAGACTATCAAGGAATTTGCTTTTCTTCCATAAATTTTTGGAAACTTTTCCAAAATTATTCTCTTCAATCTTAGTTTCCTGGAGAAGAATGATAGAAGTATTTAGATATTTTCTCATGGATGAGACTAGGTGTTGTTTGGTGAGACCATTGAGGCCTCTCATGTTCTATGAGAGAATCTTCATTTGGAACCTTTTGAGGTCATTTTTTTACCCCTTGAGATGTGGGGTTTCTGGTTTGATGTTTGAGTTTTATGTTGGAGGAGAAGATGAGGTTCTACTTTTGAGATATATTAAGGGTGGTTTGGGTTCCATTGATAATCTCATTTCTAGAGGCATGAACATTCCTAATCGCTACTACCTTTGTAATTATAGTGTTGAGTCTAGCCATCATCTTTTCTTGGAATACCCCTTTTCTTAACAGGTCCTATAAGACCTTCTTTCAGTGTTTGGAATAGCCTAAGCCACCCCCCATTCTATCATAAACCTTTATCTTAAATGGCCCAATCCCTTCAGTGGCAACCGCCTAAAGACCTTCTAGGATTTTTGCCTTCTCCACTACTTATGGAGTATTTGGTTTGAAAAAAACTCTAGGGCCTTCTAAAATTTATCCAAATATTTCACTTCTATTAGTGCCTGAATTATCTCTGTAGCCAAAGAAAATGCTATTCAAATTCCTCAAACCAATGCTTTTGAGTCACCCTCTAGAACTCTTTTTGCTAGATCCTTGGGTTTCCTAAATAGAAATGCCCTTACTCATTCTATAGATAAGACCTAAGTCAGGTGGACCCCCCTAGTTGGGTGGGCAAAACTAAATTTCTATGAAGTAGCTAAGGGCAATCCTGGGCAAGATGGTACTAGCAAAATATTTAGAGATTTTAATGGTGACATCCTTCTAGCCTATGCAAAAATTTTGGAATCCAAACTAATAATTTTGTCAAAGCTAGAGCTCTCTACCAAGGCCTTACTCTAATTTATGACCTTCCCATGGGCAACCTCATCATTGAAGGAGACTCCATAAACATAATCAAATGCCTCAAGGATAATCAACCTTCTTTATGGAACATCTAGAACCTCATTTATGAATTCAAACTCTGCCTTCACAAACTCTACAATTTTACCATCCAACATGTTTATCTGAAGGGAACCATGTTGCTGACATGCTTGCCAACTTAGGTCTGAACCAAGATGCTCTTACCATCTGGCATAATTTCTAGCTCTTTACCGTTTGGTTTGGTTTCTACTCTATGATCCATGGGATTTTTTCAAGATTTCTCCTTTGGTGTTGAGATTTTCTCTCCTATGGGCAATTTTCCATGGATCTCAATCCCACCATTTGCTGCCAACTGTATAGGAATGGTTATTTTTAGAATTGTGCAAGCCCGTGTTCCTCACAAAATAGTGTTTTGAAACACTTATGACCTAAATCTCAAACACATTCAACTAGTGTTTTTAAAAAAAAAATCTTATCATAATTTTGAAGCTTATCAGTGTTTGTAAACACTTACGTTGACTTGAGAACCTTTTTTTATCATGGTTGTCATGCACTATATGCTCAAAATGTAAAACTATCCTATTAGTGTTTCTAAACATCTTTGTCCTGTCATGAGTGTTTTTTCTATCGGATTTTTCCAATACACTCTCATTGACAGGCTTATTAGTGTTTCTAAACACTTTTACGTTGGCATGGTGGCATGGTCCAATGGCATTTTCAAGAACATATGAATTTATTCTTGGACCACTCCTATTAGGGTCTCTAAAAACCCAGATCCTAACAAGAGTGTTTCCAAACACACTCTTTTCAAAATGCACATTAGTGTTTTAAAACACTTCTTTATCAATGTTTTTCAGCACCTTTTTATCAATGTTTTTCAATACCTTTTTTATCAATGTTTTTCAACACCTTTTTATCAATGTTTTTAAACACTCATGCATTGGCATAGAGCCCACGTTTGACGGTGTTTCCAGATACCTGTTTCTCAAATTGAGAAATATTTTTTTGGTGTTTCTAAACTCCTTTATCTTGTTACAAGTGTTTGCTTCAATGGAAAATCCAATCACTCTCTATTTGACATGGTCCAACTTCATCTCATCACCATGATTATCCTTCATGGAGTTTTGTACAATGCCATGTGGTCACTCCATGTGGGCAGAGTCTGGTTGTCCCCATGTTGGCATTCTCAAGACCTTGGGATGCACCTTTTTAAGGCTAGCTGGGTTTGCCCCATTGATATGCTAGGAACTAGGTGTACTTCCTAGTTCTCTTGTAATCATATCATCCAATGGTCTTCTTTCCACCTAGGTGAGATTTTCATCTTTTGGGTTCAGGTTTTTCATGCTTCTATTTCAATTGTTAAACCTTGTTGTTTGCACCTATGGAATTGGCGATGTATTGTTATCACATGCTTACTTCATGTCATGTCCTTTTGACCCCGTGTCATGTTTTTCATCCAATATATATGCACTGCCACCTTAAACTCTATTATTTTATTTTATTTTGTCATGCTTAAGAGGATTCTAAGGACGTCAAACTACTACCAAATCACTACCATTTTCCTCCACCTTGCTCTTTCCATGATTATGTTTTTCATAATGGTGAATTCATGGTATGGTTCTGACTATCCTCATCTCATCTAGTATGAGGCTCCTAATTCCTCAAACTGGTGGCTAAAGCTTAGCGGTCACAATACCCACATAGTTATTAAAGCTTGTTCAAAACCTAAAAATGACAATCATCTTGATAATTTTCACCTGATTTCTAATAGTTGACCCTTGCTAGCATCCCATATCTATAATTATCTTTCATATCTTCTACCAATGGACCTCATGGTTGATCTTGATTACCACTTTGAGCTTGAGTTCCTCCACCTGGATGCTCTCATTGAGGATATATTTTTTGATCATGGGCTTCTGTCACTTCTTCAAAAATTTATCAAGCATGAAAAACCTATCGATAAAACTTACTTATTCTTGGAATGAGCGTAAAGTCATTATTAAGGGCATTAATTTTTAGATAAATGGTAGTCTTCTAGCTAAGGTCATTGGAATTTCATATGGAGAAATTATTCTTTATGAAAAACACTCCATGGTGACTGATTTTAATCAATTTAGGGGCAAAGGGGAGAGCTTAATTCATGATAAAAGAGGTATTATTTGAGAATCCCTCCCCAAGCCCTGGGACAAGGTGATGATTATTATTTTGCAATAATTAACTATGGATGGGTCTAACACACCTATGAGGAGCTTCCATCTCACTTTTCTCAATCACCTTTAGGAAAATAAGGTTATCAATATACCTGAGTATATATTCAGGTCGATCGAAAGAGCTATTTTGAATTTACAAAAAGGGTAATCTACATGCCCTATTCATCAAGGGCTTCACCTAATCTTGTTCAAACATATGGTCCATAAGGAATCCTAGTGGGTTCTCGATCTCCTTTTTTCTATACCTTCTCAAGCTAATCCTACTATCATTTGTGTGGGTGGTAGCTTCAGTGGTGATAATCCTGAGGAGAATAACCTAGGTGGCCCTTCTCAAGCCACCAATCCAACTATCGAGTACAAATATCTTTTCAATGATGGGGCAATTACTGGAAAGTCTCAGCAACACTATCGCTCGTCCAGATCCAAGACTCATATGGGGAAAGACAAATCCTCTATAATTATTGTGAATGACAAAGGTATTTTTGAATACTTACCCCCTCCTCCTAAAATCACCAGGAGAGAAGAACCCTCTACAGGGCAGTCAATGCTAAAAATTACTTATCAGGGTAAGAAATTCAATTCCAAAGAGAAACTAGGTGTCTCTTTCATCACCAGTCTCAACCATATTAGGGACCTCAATGATGTTCTCAAGGCCCTATCCAGGGTAGCTAGGATGACCTCGTCCCTTCTCCAGTTGGTCGAGGCCATCCTTGATGAATTTAAACTCTCTTTCGTGAATCCTTTGAAGAACACAAGCTTGTACTGAGAGGGGGGGTGAACAATATAAGACCTCTTTTTACTTTTTCCTTTATACTTCAAAATAGTAAAGCAATATACCCAAAGCAATATCAAAACAATGCACAATATCATCCATAAAGTGACACCAATTTTAACGTGGTTCACCCAGAATGGTCGGGCTACGTCCACAAAACTTTTCTCTAAAAGTTATCTCAAATATCTTTGGGAATCCTTCCCAATTACAATGTTTATGAGCCTCGGCCCAAAGGAGATACCTTCCTCCAATCAGAATTTATGAGCCTCTGCTCAAAGGAGATACCTTCCCCTCTACTCTAGATTTATGAGCATCTGCTCAAAGGAGATACCTTCCCCTCTGCTCTGGAAATGATCCCTCAGAAGATCAACTACCTCTACCTCTTGCCAGCATGTGGAATTCCTTTCCACCGAAGACCTCCTATCCTCAATGCTTAGCCTAAGAGACCTCTCGCCTTCTATGATCACATCCACAACAACTCAAGAACTCCGTACCAAACATAGTTAGTCGACCTAGTACAAGTCTTCCTCTATCTGTCAGATCTGTACAACACTTGAACAAATCAATCCTCTACACACAAGCCTTCTCAAAGACTTGCCAAATCTGTCCTTAGGTTCTTCGCAAAGAACCAATGCACCTCTGTCCTCATACAACAACACTCCGTGTTTGTCTTTGCCCTTTGTGCTCTCTACACCCTCTGCTCTCTTTGCGCAATCATAGTCGCACTTGGTCAAACTTCAACCTTTGCACTCTCTGCGCAATCACAACGGCACATGGAACAATTCACCATGACTCTTCGCTCACTCTGCACACTTCAATCGAATTTTGCACTCTGCTCTCGACGATCGAACTTCTCACTCTACGCTCTATCTGCGAACGTCACAACCAACAACACCACAATTCCTCAAAACAACCTGCCTTTTATAATAAAACTTTCAAGATCAAAATCTTAATCTTAGTTGGCTGTAACCCTAATCTTTAGTCGGCTGCACAACCCTAAACTTTGTCAGCTACAAACCCTAATCTTCGTTGGCTCACATTTAACTTTGTCAGCTTCAACTGCCTCTGTAACTCTTCTATAGCTTTTGTCGTGAAACTACAACATGTCGCGATATCGCAACACCTTTGCAACCGTACACTTTCTTTTGGCTTTTTTCATGATATCGCGACACTTCTACCTCTGCAGACTTCGTCTTCACTTTTGTCGTGATATCGCGACACTTCTGTCTTCATAGCCTTCCTCTCTGCTTTTGTCATGAAATCGTGACACTTCTCTGATAGAAGACCTTCTTTCAGTTTTTGTCATGAAATCGTGACACTTTTGCTTCCGTCTGCTTTCTTTTCTGCTTGTTACAAAATCGTGACACTTTCTGCATCCGTACGCATTCTTTGCAACCCGTCGTGAAATCGCGACGCTTTCAGCTTCCGTACGCTTTCCTTGTAACCCGTCGCAAAATCGTGACGCTATCAACTTTTCATACGTTTTCTTTGCAACCTGTCGTGAAATCACGACGCTTTCAGCTTTCGTACGTTTTCTTTGCTCTTTGAGTCACGAAATTGTGACATGTCGTGATATCACGACACTTTTCTAACTTGCTTTCTCTCTCCTGCTTAAGTCACGAAAATGCGACATGTCGCGATATCGTGACACTTTTCTAACTTGCTTTCTCTCTCCTACTTAAGTCACGAAAATGCGACATGTCGCGATATCGCGACACTTTTCTTCCTTAGCTCTTTTTTGTTCTTCGGGTCACGAAAACCCAACATGTCACGATAGCGCGACACTTTTTCTCCTTAGTGCTTTTCTTTTCTTCGGGTCGCGAAAACCCGACATGTCGCAATATCACGACACTTTTTCACTATGAGCTCTTTCTCTTGAACCTGTCAGCTTGGGGTTTGCAAAAGACTTTTGAAACTGCTCATGTCAGTAACCTTCATCAAAACAAATTATTTGACATCAAATCAAATTCCTTCAAAAGCTTCTTGAAATCAATGACAACTTATATAGTTGAGCAAAGGCAATGTACCCAAAGTACCCAAAATTGCCAACATCCTTAAATTGATGGTTTGTCTTATTCTAGCATGGGTGATGCTGATTAAAGGTTTTGGTTCTTAGGTATTGCCTTTGTTGTTCCTTATTTGGTTTTAGCTTCAAGCTTGCATGCCCTGTCTCTTTTTTGAGATCCTCTTGTTTGGAGTTTCTTGTGTTGTTTAGGTGAGTTTCTCCCTATGTTGGAAAACTTAGTCTTTTGTTTCGTGGGTTTTGCTTTGTAAAAATATTTGGGGACCCTTTCAAAACCCCTTCCTCCAATCAATTATATATATATATATATATATATATATATATATATATATATATATATATATATATATATATATATATATATATATATATTATTCTCATTTCACTTAAAGAAATATCATGCTTCATTTCTCCACCTATAGGTAATGGATGTATCCATTTGATATTGGACTCAGATATTTATTAAATCTTGATAAGACTTTAATATAGTTATAATTAATAATAAAAACCATGTTATGGTTGTGCTTGAAACTTCTTCTATTTGATTGGTTTAGTTGTATCATTAGTTAATGTATTAATTAATTATTATCATGATCTTGTTATTAATAAAGTATCACTTCAAAAGTTAAAAGAATGGATTTATTAATATGAAGATAAGTGAGCTCCTTATTACCCTTTATCTATAAAATAAAAGCATGTCAAAATGTTATTGGAGGGTTCTCTATTTCAGTTATGAAACTTTACATAAGATGATAAGAAGAAAGAGGGCTTATTCAATACTAGTTGGAAGGAGAGGAAGAGTTATAGGAGAAGATGGAGAAGTACTAAATTGGAGAAAGAAGCTTTGATAAGTCTACCATGATCTTAAACCTATTTTTCTTGTGTATACTAATTGATATGATAATTTTGGGATAGAAAGAGAAAATTAAACTGATAGGGGTATAAATTCTACACTTGTTGACAAATAACAATTTTTATGATATTCCCTGCCCAGGTTTGGTATTTTTTATTGAAAATAGAATTGAAAGTTACCATATGTGAAGGGATAATCTCATATGATTGATTGAGTTATTATTTTTTAAGTATTAGCTAAATTCAAGGGAGGAAGTCTCTCTATATTTAGTTGGATAGGTATCGAATTTAGTAATAAGAGAGTTGATCCCTTCCTAGGGATTAGTTCCTCCATTATTTTGTTACTATTTTCTTCTATGTGTATATGATGTTGGGTTGGATAGTGCATGACCATAGTGACTAGTTTAGTCCATCCTATAGATATGATGTTATGAATTACTTGGCATTTATTCTTAAAATAGAACTTCACCTTGGTTTCTCATAGGGTATTGGGTCCTAAGGAATTTATACTTTAGAGGCATATGGAGACCTCCTAGATTTTATGATATATTATTAAGACTTATTGCCATGGGAATGCACATGTTAAGGATGGTTTCTAATTCTAACTTCAAAAGCAGACATTGTTAGGTACACCCAATTTGGAGAAAAGGATGATAGACAAAGTGGGTTTGGTGAACTCATGTGGGAAGCATGAAGAGGAGGTAAACTACATATAGCTATCCAATTTATGATTAGGTCATGCACTTCAGAAGTCCATTGTAAATTTATAGAGTATAGTTTCTTGAGCTCTAAAGTGACGATACATATAAAAATTTTAATTCTTCACTATGATGCATTTTATTTTATTTATAAGAAAATATTAACTATCTTAGCGTCTAAGATTATTTTTTTGCTACTATAATAAAAAATAAAAATGCAAAGAGGGACATTACAAGAAATAATATTAATTAATTTCAAATTATAATGATAAATTACGTTCTATTTTTTTCTTTAATCAATTAGTTATATGGGATTGAAACGGGCCCACTCGTACTACATCATCACCACATAGTGGTATTACAACAAAGCCTAGATATTATCCATGTATCACTTGGCAAAATTTGAACTTGGGTCTCCTCCTTGAAAGTTGAGGAATCTAAGTGGTTGATCTAATGCCATTTGATAAATCATGTACTAATTATACTAGTTCGATTCTTGAGATTTTAATTACTTATTTTAAATCCAAAGTCTAACAATAGCATCATCTAGGAGGTGCAACCATTATATAGATTTGTTAATATATTATAAGAGATGTTTTTTTTTTACTTGAGAAAAAGGGGTTGTACTCAGGTCCCCCACCCGTGACAAATCACAATTCTCTTATGTAAAGCTTGAAATTTTACATAAATATTCAATTCTCATCTTAATTGAGATGCTATAACTAGATATCTACATCTTTTTTCACAAAAAGTCTAAATTTTTTATATTCATTTTTTGGATATGTTGTGACCATTGCACAACTAGTCCCAAATTTGGGGACCCACCTTGAAATTTTAGTTTTTGGGAGTTACGATTGTCTTTGAGTGATAATTTTCCATGAGGTTGCAATGCAAGTTTGTTTTTTGGTTAGGGCCTCTTTTTATTTTCCTTTAGAGTATCTTCAATTTTGGTTGGATCTATAATTGTTTGGGTGATTTTAATGATTTGAGTTAAAGCAATTCAAATATTTGAGTTTAATTAAACCAAAATTGAATAAATAAATAAATAAATAAATGAAACAAAATAAAAAAACAAAAGAAAAGAAAGTTATATATATATATATATATATATATATATATATATATATATATATATAAGAATGTAAATATATATAATAATGAATTTAGAAGAATCCATCTATGCTTCTTTAGTTTTTAGTTTTCATGAAAATTTTTAGTTCTTTAGTCTTAGTTTTAATGATATATATATATATATTAAATTGCTTTAAAGCTGTTAGATTTGATTTTGGAATTAAATCAATTTGATTAATGTTTTAACTTTATGTTTGTAGGTTAATCACTCGACGGACAGCATGCGTCGGACGTCACATGTAGACGTGGCACCAAGATTGAAGAAGACCTAATGATGCGGCTGACCCAGGAAGACTATGACATAGAAGTGGTCAGTTTAGATGTAGACATGGACGAACCTGATTGATTTGGACCATGCTGACATGGACTTTTGAAAGGTTGGGACTGGCATAAAGGACTACCAAAAGTGATTTTATGGGAGATGATGTGGAGATTGAGTCAGCGATGAAGAGGATCTACACAGATGTAGATGTGTATTGACCTGGACCTAAACATGGATGATGTGGATGGTCATAGGGATAGCGTAGCTTTCTACTAATGTCAAATATTATACCCGAGGTTGTGGAGCCCGTAATGTGAAAGTGAGGGGAATCTATGTTAGCATACTCTTGTTGGATCCTCTCTAGATGGAAGTGCACACACGATTTTGAGTAGATCACATGTCGATAAATTTTCTAGAAAGTATAGCAAAAAATTCCAAAATAGAATAGCAATTATAGCGGTCTCACCTCTGATCAAGGTGAGATCATCGATGATTCTCGGGGGGTGCTGTTCAATTTAGAAAGGTGTAGATAGTGGATATCACCACACTGAGAGGATCTGAACGAGATGGGAAAACTAATAAAAAAATCAAATGCTAGTTGAGAGTGCCAAACCTAAATCATTGCGCAGGAGAGATTATTCAAAAAAATTTTGAATGAGAGTTTTGTTTCATCAAAATGCATTACCAAGATGTTGTTTTGTGGAGTAAGGTGCGGTTTGGTAGGAAATCATTTTCCTACTTCCTGGACATCGAGATGGTGTTACTCTTCACCAAGTCAAATACCAAGGAGTAAACGAAGAGAGGTGTTTAGTAATATGTAGAACATAACAACTACCTTGATTCAATCACATGTCACAATGGGATAAAAGAGAAAAATATGGCCAAAATTAGCAATTATAAATTGTAATGAAAATTAATTTCAATGTGTTGTTGGATTTGGTTATGCTGATGTGTATGAAATAAATATTTATGACATCCATTGTGACTAGAACCACCAAATACAAACTGAGCATTCACCAAGCAATGCAGGGAGGTTGTTTCTCTACAATGGTAGATGGGATGTTTACTGTGATGTACGTATTCTATCAAATATACAACCAAGATGCAGGTATGTAGAGGACAAATGCTAAAAATGATTCTGCATAATTAGTAATGAGGGTGATGTTATTACTATTGTTGATCGACCTCTCATAATTGAACCTTCATCTTACTCCTTTCACGATAGTGAAGTAAAACTAGGTTTTTGAATGTCTATGTTTTCATGAATGCAATGAAGATGTGTGAACAGTGCAAACCTGGACCACACATAAAACCAGTGCTACTCATTATCAGTGGTAATGTGATAGATCAAAAAAACTTTATGAGGATTAAAGTGAACTTAATCAAACATGGATATTTTATTTGGTTCTTAGCATATCCTATCAATTACAAAATCTAGTACGCAAAATATATGGCTAGCTTGTTCATGAAGGACGTCTAACATGGGTTTTAGTCTATGGGCAATTGTCTATCACAAGGCCCTTATTTAAATGGAAACAATTTAATGTAGATAAGGCTAATGAAAGAAAAAAGGATAACGTCCCTATTACAACAGAGTGAAAAAAAAAATAAAAAAATGTCCATGTAAGGACAAGGGTGTTACGAAAGTTTTCTTTATGAAGAGAAATCATTAATTGGTTACACATCAATGTAAATGGAGACAAGAATAGACTTCATTAAAGGAGGTGCTTGGAATACAAGAGTTACGAAAGGTGGAGAATGAATATAAAAGAAAACATGCATTCAGATAATGAAACAAAAATTTGAAAACGAAACCAGGCAATAGAAAATGAAACGAACAGTTGATTTGAAAACTGTAAAAGCTCATCGAAGCTTATGCACAGAGGGGGAAAATTTTGGAACATAGGCATGGAAGGAGATTGGAAGGCTATCAAACTACCGCCAACACTCTAGTTTCAATTTGTATGCATAAAATAAAGGTTTTAAACATTATAGAATACTTCTTATTGCATATCTTTCTTGCTTCACATGTAGTGGAATTATTTTAATGGTGTTTTGTGCATGATTTTGGTAGAATCATGGAGATATTTTTAATGCATGTTTTTAATTCTTAGACTCTTGCATAACCAGATTCTATATTGTGTGGATACAAGTCTAACCTGGTTGTGTTTTGTGTTCAGGATCTAACCTTTTCTACAGTTTAAGCTGGAGTAATTTTACAGTAGTTTTTTATTTGGTCGTTTTTTCATATTCTGGTCCATTTTCTAGATTTTAAATTTTATTCCTCTAACCCTAGCTTTTGTTATTTTGTTTTATTTTTCCATAAAGCACTTAAAATCCTAACGAATTTATAATTTCAGCATTAAAGTTAGGATTTTTGAAGTAATTAGATATCCAAATAATTTTATTATTTAATGCTAATACATTAAATTATTTGGATATTTTTCTATTGTTTAAGGTTTTCATTTTGAGATTTCAAAGCATTTATTTTCGCACTCCATAGGGTTTTCATTTTATGCAAAACATTTAAATTTAAAATGATAAAAGGAATCAACATCTCATGAATTTTCATCATTTCTTTTTATCAACTAAGGCTAAGATAAAATAAATGGGCATTCATGGGAGGGCATTACTAACTCCAATATCACACTAAGATAAAGATAAAATGAAGTGGTTTTCCACAACACTTACTAACAACACATTTTAATTTGAAATAAAGGGAATTTGCTAACAAAAAGTACTGAATCTAACTTCACATTAAATCAAAGATAAAACGAAGTGGTTTTCCACAACATTTGCTACCAAAGTATTTTAATTGAAGATAAAAGGAATCTACTAATAGGGATGTAAATCAATTTGATAAATTAGAGTTAAAATGAACTAAGACCAATTTAAATCACTTGTTCACCTTTTATTTTTGCACATAAGGGAACTCAAGCCCTTTCATTGATATAAAGCATGACAAATCATTTTAACCATAGGCCCTTTGTTAATAGTTATTTGCAAATCACTAAGGTATTCTAAGCATTTATTTTGACACATAAAGTAAAAGGAACCTTGGAAAAATTTCTATTTCTTTGCAAGAGAGGGTTTTGCTAACAAAATCCTAACTATGAGTATGATTTTGCAACAGGGTAAAATTATCACTCAATAGGATCTTCTTCAATTTTTTTTTGTAACTACAAATATTCAACATCCTTTTTCTTGACAATTTCACATCTTGTTCATCCATCCATCCAAGTGAAATATTGATTAGTGGTGGTTTTTTATGATGCCAAGCTGCCATTATACCACTTGAATATCCATAACTGCTCTATTGGCTCCATGGTATTGTTTCTCTACTTTCATATTTTGAAAAATTAGTCCTATTGTTCCCTAATTCTACTACACCCCTTTGAAATCCAAAAACATGATGTTTTTTTTGCCAAACACTACTATACTTGATGCCTTTCTAACTCCATGTAGATCTAAAATATTGATTCCTTAAGCCATGCCTCCAAGATTGTTACCATTCAAGGTGGTGTGGGCATCGATATGTTGCCTTTCTAACTCCATGTAGATCTAAAATATTGATGCCTTAAGTCATACCTCCAATATTGTTGCAACCTTAACCTAACATTCTATTTCCTTTGAATCTTTGTTTAATTATTAATCCTAAATTCTTCTTCACAATATTCTCTCTTATACCTTTCTTTTGGTGCATCCTTGTGCTTTTTTTACAAGGTTTCCTTGTACTTTGTTGTTTCTTATTACATGGACTCTATTATTGCTACTAATGTAAATTCAAATTTTGAGTCTTCTAATCGTTGTTCAACATATTCCTTTGCCATAAATACTTCTTACTTCTCCTTGGATCCTTTCTTCTTAATGTGACCATGAAATTGCACATTATCATCTAAATTTTTTTCTTCTATTATATCCTCTTTATGTGTTTCTTTCAATTCCCTTTGAAGCCTTTTCATTTCTTATTTATATCCTTTCATGGTGATGTTCAAACTAGTTATATTTCTATATGGGTTTTACTGAGTCAATAATGCTTGCTCCATTTCATCCCATGTGAAATTCCTTTCCTTGCAAGAATTTCCCACCAATCATAAGCTTCCTCTCTTAAAAGATAGAAAATTTGGTATTTCCAAAAGTGGTCATTGAAATGTAGATATCTAAACTTCATCCACCATTATCGAGCATCAATGTCATCCTTTCTAGTAAAAATTGGTAACATTATGATCTCAACCCAAAAAAAATCCAAAAGTAGCTAGGGTTTTGAAAAAAAAACTAGGGTTTTTCAAAATTTTCTCTTTCTTTTTTATCTCCTCTAATCCTTACTATCACTTGCAGAACAAATCAAATGCAAAATAATTGACATAAAAAAGAATGCAGTTGTCCATTATGACTTTGTTTTAATCTATTACCAAGATTCTCCTACAAAGGGTTCAACATTGTTGTGCAAACTATTGTTGTTGTCGTGAAGAAGCATGGATGGCTTCAACAGTAGCACAATTCTTTGTAATGGCAATGACGACAATGCTAGAAAATTATTTTACTAGTAAACAAGAAATTGCAACTAAAACTCAAATCTCTTCTCATTGTTGGTAATCTTCCATTTGCTTCTCTTTGGACTTAAGAGATGTTTGTATTTTATAATCATATTTATTTTTTGTAATTTGATAAAAGTAGGTGTTTGTTTCTTGGTTTTACAATTATCTTACAAAATTAAGTGAACAATTGACATATATTTATTTGAAGTTGTTTACATTTTTATTGTATTCTTTTGTATCTTTATTTTTAAATCATTTTAAATTTTATTATATAGCGAGCCTAGGCCACCAACCACCCATATAGGATCTCGTGCATACTTATGCCTAATAAGGAGTATATTGTAGTGGGATATTGGGATACATAAGGACACATACTTGTAGATTAAAGATACAACGCCAAACAGAAATAAAACCACAATAATGGAATACAGGAAAGTTGCACAAAACAAACAATTTATTTATCAATGGAGTTTAGAAACTCCTTTTGAGTACAACAGGGCCTGTAACCCTTTTCGTGATACAGATATTACAATTTATGCTAGGGTTCTCCGAAACCCTAGCTGGCACAATGTGGTGGCATTTTTCGAAGACGTATCCTTAATCCCAACAGAGTGAGTGGGCTTCGTTGTATCCTATAGCTCGGACCACTCCAGCTTAAACAGTTGCTATCAACACACCGGATCTGCCATTAAAATATTGCACACATTAACACTATCAAGGAATTAGAAATTAATAAGAGGGCTCCACTGTGTGAGCCCTCAGAAACAATTTAAAACCCTAGAAAAATAGAATGCAGGAGTTCAACAACAAATTAATAAAAGAAAAGAAGTTACTTGCTTTAAACTAATTTATACCTGTTCTCTGTTAACGCGGCCAGACCAGGCGGCATCTGGAAGTAATGTGGCTGTCAAATCGGCTGCAGAAGGAGCCCTGGTGCACTCGCTAAACGCCCACGTGCTTCTGGATCAAGGTTTCAGACGTCGATCTGAGTCTGTGGCTGCAGGTAAACGCCCGTGGGCACTTGGTAAACGCCCGCGGGCACTTGCGACAAGAATGGGGAATTCTGCAGAATGCTGCAGAAGAGATGGCGGCGAAGTTGGCGATGGATGCGGCGATGGATGCGACGAAAAGGGGCGGCGATGGATGGCTAAAGAGATAGATGAAATAGAAGAGATAGGTCCAAAAGATAGCAAAGATAGCAAAGATAGCCAAGATAGAAGTAGGGTTTGAGCCATCAAGGTGGCTCTATTTATAATCTACTCTTAGGGCACACTTTAGGGTTTTAATGACACTTTGAACGTGTGGCTAAGATTAAAGTGGATCCAAGGGTAGAGAATAAATCTAGGTTGTGAAACAGATTAAGAAGGATGGACGGATGAGATTAAATCACTTAAAGTATCTTTATATATATATTAAAATATATTAAAATATATATATAAATATTAATTTAAATAAATTTGGGAATGAAAAATTGCGGGAAAGGTGAAATTGGGCTAAATAATGGTGGGAAAAGGTGAAATTGGGCCAAATAATGGCGGGAAGGTGTGGATTTGGGCCAAATAATGGCGGAAAGGATGGATGACTGACACGTGGCTAACAGGAAGGTATAGATGACTTACAAGTGGCTAGATTTTGGTGTCTACAGATGCCCCTTTTTGAGCTGCTTTGTGTGAAGACACAATGCAACACAAAAACTTAAGACACCTGAAAAGCTGGATCAGACGCAACTCTCTCTCAAGACTAAAGCACAACTTTGAAGACCAAAGAATAAAAGAATATTTAAAATTTTATCAGCTTACCCCCTCAATTGGCGAGCGAGAATGGTTCTCACGAGCCAATTGGAAGAAATTCAGAAGAAAATGAACCGTTTTTGCCCCAACGGTGAAAAAAATGGGTTGGTGTATGAACCATCTATTTATGTCCCAACAGAATAGGGGTTGGTGTACAAACCAAAAAAAGAATATGATTGAAGACGATATGAGTGATGTGAAAGATGGACCGTTTTCTGCCCCAACGGTTATAAAGGGATTTTTGCCAAAGTGTAAATTCCATGATCATGTAAGATGAATTCCACTATAGGAAAATTAGAAATTGATAACGGATGCCCCAACTCCTGTGTGTGCATCCATACTGTTGATGAAATTGCCTTGTTGGCGCCATTGATATGCAGAGATGAAAGATGCATGAAAGAGTCCAGAACTCAGAGATGCTCCTAGTGACTGTATGGATAATTCCTTGGGTCGGAACCAATCAACCTAGGTAGCCTCGATCTCTAGCAAGACTTAAAATAATGATGATATGAAAGATTGTCCATGTTTAAGGCCCCATGAACTAGGCCATCAATGACAACTATTGAGCAAATTAATCTTGGTATGAGGTCACTTGAAAAGTAGAATACCCAAAATTGATTTCCAATTTTCAAACAAGAAAATAATTGATGATGATAAATGGTAAGTGTCCTTATGGTGGTTTAATCCTCTTACCGAATTGCATGGATTCAAATCGCTGTAATCGCCAAGGTGATAGAATATACCACTAGATACGAGGTTTACTTTAATTTGATTTGGCAAAAATATGCATGATGAAAGAAGAATGAATGAAGTTGACGATAGATCAGAAGAATTGATGAATGTGGTTAATTTTGTGAAGGTTTTGAACATTTTTAACCCAATTTGTAAAACAATGATGAATGATGCGCTTTTTGAGCGAAATGACAAAATTTGTGTCCAAAACTCGTTGTAACCTTCACAAAATGTTTTATTATGATAAGAAGAATGGATGAATGCAATTTGATGAAATTTGGAGGAGGTAAGCTTCAATTTTGCAAGTTTTGTTCCTTTATTCAATACTGCCACCAAATGTCGGTCTGCATTTTGGGGTGGCAGAGACTCCCGCCGGTGTTTAGGCGCTCTGCAGATGCAGCACTGCGTCTGAATGTGCCATGAAATGCCCCACTACATTTCAGGGCACCAAAACCAGCTATTTAAATAGTTTCAGTGAGAATTTCGCTCATTTGTGCGTTCGAGCTTGAGAGAAGTGCGTCTGAGGGAGTGGAGTGAAGTGAAAGGTTGTGTGGGAGAGTGAAGCACGCGGGAGCTATGGCGGAGATGGATGCGGACGCGCTAGTGCAGCCAACTGAGGTATTTGTTCATTTAAGCAAGTACTTATTATGTGTTTTTTTTTTTTTTTTTTTGGGAAAAATTTGTAACAAATTTTTGTTTTGTTGTTTTGCAACTTAGGGTGTTAGAGGCACGACACCGATTCTCCCCTATCATTCCGGGGATGAGGATGTCATTGTCCCAGGCAGACTGGGAGATATTGGAGGCAGTGGGGCTAGCGGAGGCAGCCCGATTGGAGGTAGTTCGGGCGGATGAGGGGTACCTCTTTTGATGGTTAGCTTAGTGCTTAGATGCACTCTTTATGAGCCTTGGTACTCTATTATATATTGTAGCCTTTTGGCATTCACTGTACAGTTTTACCTTTATACATATATATATATACATGGCTTTTTATTTATTTGGTGTTTTACTCTTTTTTTTTTTTTTTTTTTTGTGAATGCCTATGTTTTTGTGATGCATGTTTTTATATGTTTTAATGCTTTTGATGCATATGTGATGGAATGGAATGCAAACTTATAGATGATTAATGCTAGACTAAGTAAATGAAATATGCACTAAGAAGCACTCATACTTTTAGATAGTTAGATTTAGCCAACTGTTATCATAATTGTTTAATCAGGGGCACCGAACTTGGTGGCTTGTGAATGGATGACGTATGGAATGACATGAATATGGAAGAAGGTATGGAGGAAGATATGGAGGTTGATATGGAAGACTGTTTTACAAAGGCTCAAAACATGCTAGTGGTATCAAAAAAACTTACTAATACCTCCTAATTCAACTAGGACCAAATGTGTGTGCATGCGAGTTCATTAACCAAATCAGAAGCATGGTAGTGACTCTAGGCAATCAAAAACTTGTGTGTGTGCAAGTGTGTTCATTAACCTCATCTTGCATAAATTAGGTAACCCTGTTATGGAGAAGACCCCGAAGCTAGTTTGTCCGTATGAGCATTCAGAGATCTCTTTTTGAGGAGAGACATGTCGCCACGCCATGAGTATACTCCACTGCCAGTCAAGCGTCTATAGCCCCGATGAAGGTTAACTCCATAGTCCATGTTGTTTTTGACCTTTGTAAGCCTTGGGGATGACTACCTATCCGTATTAATGGACAAGTAGTACGATCCTTACAACTTATTTGGGATCGATGGTGTGTGAAAAATGTTCATTTCCTTAGAGCTTTGGGGAATCGGATTCTCAACCGAAGTATGATGAGAATTTTACCCTATCCTTACTACTCCGTTTATATTTATATTTTGTGATTACTTGTGATAGTGGTAAGAACCACTGTTTTATGGACTATGTTTGCATGATAGGACAAACGAGGATTACCCTTTTCACTTCAAGGCACAACCCAAGGATGGTGTTATCTCTCTTTGACACAAGATGTTTTTAAGATGTGAAAATGTGATAGGTTCAAGACCGCTTTTGAAATCATTTCCTAATACTCAAGATTTTATTTAGTGTAATTTGTGATATGGCCCTAGAGAACTTTGACATGCATTTCAAAGTTTGCTTAAAACACTAGGAATGGTCGAGTGACTCGAAAACATTTTGGCAATGTAAATATGTGCAAATGGAAAATGGGTGTACGAATGACAATTCGGTTTGATGAATTTTATGAAGGTGCCCCTGATTAAGGCAATATGACTTTTGCTTGACCAAATTTTATATCCAAAAGATAGAATGGTCTCTAACATGATATGCAACTATGGCTGAAAATGAAATGTTATGGTTTTCAATGAGATGTATGCAACTAACAATGAAATGCAAATTCTTTTTATTTATTTATTTATTTTTTTTTTTTTTGTTGTACAAGCCATGTATATATGTACATATAAAATTCAAACTATGCGTAGAATGCCCTCAAGTGTATAATATTAAGTGGTTCGGGTTCTTCCTCTCCCTCTAAACTGGCAAGTCTATAAGTTCCATTGCCCACTCTTTCGGTGACCATATATGGACCTAACCAATTAGCCACGAATTTATCTCGAAGATGCGGCAATGCATTGGTGTTTTGTTGATTCTCTTTAAGGACAAGATCCCCTACTTGAAATTCTCTTAGATGAACTTTGGCATTGTAAGCACGTTTCAATCGGTCTTGATAAACTCGCAAATGCTCTAAAGCATTGATTCGTTTTTCATCTATGAGTGTGAGTTGATCAAGACGTGCTTGTCTAGCAGTATCATCATCGATAAATTCTTGCAAAGAAATTCACAAGGAAGGGATCTCGAGCTCAAGAGGCATGATTGCTTCAGCTCCATAGACCAAATAAAATGGCGTTTCCCCAATGGGAGTTCTGATGCTTGTTCTGTAAGCCCATAATGCCAATGGGATTTGTGTATGCCAATCTTTATGATTTTCTTTAACAAGTTTCTTAAGAATAGCAATTATGGTCTTATTGGAAGCTTCAGCTTGTCCATTGGCTTGTGGGTAGTAAGGAGTTGAGAAACTATGTTGGATATTATACTTTTCGCAAAGAGCTCGAACATCCTTATTCTTAAAAGACTTGCCGTTATTAGAAATAATTTTAGAGGGAATACCAAAACGACAAATGATATGGTGAAGTATAAACTCCACAATTCTAGGACCTGTCGTACTAGTTAGAGGAATAGCTTCAACCCACTTTGTGAAGTATTCAATGGCTGTAATGATGAAAGTATGTTGTCCCGAAGAGGCAGGTGAAATCTTGCCAATTAAATTGAGACCCCATTGTGAGAAGGGCCAAAGGCTTTGGATGGGATGTAAAGCTTGTGATGGTATATGGGTTAAATTAGCGTGTTCTTGACACTTTTTACATTGTTTAACATATTTGCAACAATCTTGTTCCATAGTGGGCCAATAATACCCCATACGTAAAATACGCTTCGCAATGGCAATTCCACTAAAATGACCACCACAAGTACCATCATGGGCTTCAAAGAATAGCTTTATGTGTTTCACCCGCTTCTAGACAATGGAGGAGTACTCCATCATATCTACGTTTATACAACACATCCCCCAAAAGAACAAAACGAGCCGCCTTTTGCTTAAAACAACGGTGGGCAGTTCGAGACAAATCAGATGGGAGTGTTCCAAACTTGAGGAAGGCTACTATCTCACTATACCAAGGCTCATATGGATCCGAATGGATAAAGCAAACATCTTTTTCATCCTTAGAATCAGCACGAACAATTGCAGACTTAGAGATTGTGGAAATGATTAGGGGCTGTACCTCTCCAAGGGAGTCCTTTGGAATCAATGATCCAAGATCCGCAAATCTATTAGTCGAACGAGGCAAACTAGTGATCTCATACCAATCAAACTTAGAGAGCAACTTCATTGCTACATTATGATAAAGCTTAATGGTAGGTTCTTTGGCTTGGTATTCTCCTGTAATTTGTTTAACCATGAGTTGAGAATCCCCAAATATTCGAATACGCTTAATGCTCATAGCTATGGCTGATTGAAGACCTAAAATTAAGGCTTCATACTCTGCTGTATTATTGATGCATTGGAAGTCTAGTTTGAATGATAAAGGGATGGGAATCCCTTGAGGTGTATGAAACACAACTCCAAAGACCCTGACCTTTCGTGCACTTAGAGCCATCAAAGAATAGTGTGATGTCAACATCTTCCTCCGAAATGATGTCCTCTTCTTGTTCAAGTGATAGCAAATACCGAATCATCTCGGAGCTCAATAATCAAAGGATGATCACTAGGTAGTGGAGCTTCCGCAAGTTGATCGGCTATAACTTGACCTTTAACGGATTTTTGGCTAATGAATTCAAGATCGAATTCGGTAAGCAACATTATCCATTTAGCGGTACGAGTGTTATTATAAGTGCGAGACATCATATAACGCAGAGGGTTTTCTCTAGCTATGACATATGTTGTATGGCTAAGCATATAATGACGAAGTTTCTTAGTGGCAAAAACCACCGCTAAGCACAACTTTTCCACATAAGCATATCGGGTTTCATAGCTTACCAATGTTCGACTAATATAATAGACAACTTGCTCACGATTTTGTTCATTCTTTTGTGCAAGCATTGTCCCTAAGGCAAAGTCCGTTGCTGAGATATAAATATTGAAAGGGACCCCTGGACGAGGCGGAGCTAAGACTGGCGGAGATTCTAAGTACTACTTGATGTCATCAAAGGCTTTCTGACACTCATCTGTCCATGAAAATTGTACCCCCTTTTGTAGTAGGTGGAAAAATGGCCTACATTTATCAGAAAGTTGTGCAATAAAGCGACGGATTGAATTAATCTTTCCTTGCAAACTACGCAACTCCTTCAAATTAGTTGGGGGACACATTTCCATAATGGCTTTGACCTTGTTTGGGTCCACCTCAATACCTCGTTTAGAGATAATAAAACCTAGGAGTTTGCCTGAGGTAACACCAAAGACACATTTCTTAGGGTTCAACCTTACTTTATGCTCTAGAAGTCTATCAAAAACTTTTTCCAATACATCAAAATGCTCTTGTCGAGTTTTAGATTTGGCCAATAAATCATCCACATAATCTTCGATAATCTTATGCATATAATCGTGGAAAATATAAGTCATGGCTCGTTGATAGGTTGCACCTGCGTTCTTAAGGCCAAAGGGCATCACCCTGTAACAAAAAGTTCCCCAAGGTGTGGTAAATTCTGTTTTGTGTTGATCTTCAAGGTTTATTCGAATCTGGTTGTATCCTGAAAATCCATCCATGAACGAAAGCATTTCATGACCAGCGCAGGTTTCGACAAGAGTATCAATGTTTGGAAGAGGAAAGTCATCCTTAGGACACGCTTTATTTAGATCTCGAAAATCGGTGCAAACACGTATCCCCCCGTTAGGCTTGCGAACGGGTACCATGTTAGAAAGCCACTCAGGATAATCAATCGGGACGACAAATTTAACATCCAAAAGTTTCTGAATCTCCGATTTAACTAGGAGGGCCACAGTAGGATGCATTTTCCTAAGTTTCTGTTTGACAGGTTTAGCATCTTTTTGTAAGGTGAGGTTATGGACAACCAAATTAGGGTCTAGGCCTGGCATGTCTTTGTAAGACCATGCAAATATCTCCTTCTTCCGCTTGAGTAGAGCAATCATTTGCTCTTGTTCCTCTGATGATAGACTTTTAGCCAGTTTCATAATTTGGGTGCCATCTTGGTCTGTACTAAGGTCTACATCGATAGTTTCTTCAATAGACATGTGGGAACCTTCCTCAAGCTGATGGGGAGTAGGGATCAGATTTATGTCATCTAAAATGTCATCAAGCTCATGTGCCTTGCTCTCATCTATGTCTGCCTGGAAGACCTCTAGCTTAGAAGATGAAGGTGAATGTGGAGGTGAAGGAGGAATGTAGTTGGCGGAAGCCCTTAACAATTCCTCGGAAAGGATGAACTCTGAAATAGATGGAGGGGATGAAATCCGATCCATGTTAATCAGGCTTGGGTTGATCGGGATTGGCTTATCCGGATCATATGGATTATGGAGCGAGGTGAAAAAGTCTTCAAAATTCATTGTCGACTTATGGAAGAAAGGATGGTCGGAATGGAAGGGAAAACCGGTGAAGACCTCGGAAGACCTGAAGTGCAAAACAACATAGTTTTTCAGTTTTTTTTTTTTTTTTTTTTTTGTAGTTTGTGTTTTTTTTTTTTTTTGTAGTGGTGAAAACCACTATTACACACATACATAAAGCAATAAAGTATTTTTATATATTTTCATTTTTTTTTTTTTTGGAAATTTTCTGATTTTTTTTTTTTTTTGTAGTGGTGAAAACCACTATTTTAGTATATACATATAATACAAGTTTGGATTATGGCTTATGGATGTGGCGGAGGGGGTGGTTCACCTCGTTCTTGTGGAATAAGCAAGCGAAAGATGGCCTCTTGGAGAGGGAACAATTGGAGATAAAACTCATCTTGTTTAATGAGGGGAACAATGGGCGCCGACTCTTCTTCAGATTCATCACCATTTGACATGACGTCAAATTCTTCATAGGCTTCATCTTCGGATTCGTCGGGGTGGAGGATTTCTTCTTCTGAATTAAGATTAATGCTTTGAAAAGCTCGCTCAAAAGAAGAAAAGGATGGAAGTGGTTGGTAGCCCGCACCAAAACGCTCGGTGGGTCTCTCGATATGGCATATCGATGCGTTCAGCTACCCCTTGCTCGTATCGACCTAGGCCAAATTGCCGCCAATTATGTCTCGTGGAAATAGCGAGAGGGAAAACCCTCCATCCTTTCGATATTGGCAGGGACTCGGATGCTTAGGTTCTAGTATGGTGGTAGGACTAGAAGATGACTCTATTCCCCCATATACAAAATTAATGGAATTTGGCATAGAACCCATGGTATAAACCGATCCAATGGATAAATGTTGGTCATGTGGACGACCAAAATCTTTAACTGTTTGCACATTGAATGGTGTGATGTGGACATCTTGGATGGCATACTCACCAATACCCGCATCGCTGAGATGGACCTTGACTTGGGAGGGAGATGGACTAGATGATGGAATAGAAGAATGTGGGATAGAAGAATTGGAAGGATTTGGTTGGGTTGATGCTTCACCGACTTGTGAAACATCACCGGTGATGGTTGGGAAGATGGAGGAATAATAGGTGATGTTGAAGAATGTGTAGAAGAAGGGGGTAATGACGTGAAAAGAGATGATTGGTCATGGCCACATGTGCATGTGGTCACTGATGAAGAAGAAGGAAGATTAGTTGATGAAGAAAGTGGTGAATGAGATGGAATAGCGGAAGAGGAATATGGTTGCGATATGATGGGTAGATCCTCGAGAATGGGAGCTTTAGAAGAAGATGGTATAGAAGAAGTAGATGGGGTCAAGAAAAGATGAGTGGATGGCAACACAATCTCATAAGGATTTGATACATAGTTGCAATGTTTGAAGGGTTCAGTGTCGACAGGTACACAATGAACCTCGTCCCTCATATACATACTTCAGACATTGATGCAGTATAGAAGGGACACATCTCATCTCCCTAATCCAAGGCCATCCAAGCAATACATTGTATGCCATGGACCCTTCTAAGATGTGAAACAAGGTATGCAAAGTTCGGGCCCCTACCTCAATGGGCAAGATAATCGTGCCAACCGTGGAAGATAAAGCATCATTGAATGCTTTAAGAGTAAAAGTCAACTTTGTGATAAGGGATGGTGACAGCTTTAGATGACTCAACGCCGATGTTGTAATGATATTGATTGAGGAACCGATGTCAATTAAGACTCTCTTGAATGGCTTGTTATCGATCTTGGCCATGATATGCAGTGGAGGATCTATACTTTTTGTTGACAAAGGTTTGATTTCAAAATCATAGAAAGTGATGGAGGGCTCCATGCATGTTTGAATACTCCCCACAAAGTTGTTGAAGGCATTAGTATCTTGAGTTTAAAGCTCGATTGACTTTAATATTTCCATTAATGCCTCTCTATGCGGGGGAGATTGTTGAATGAGGTCATAGATCGATAACTTGGCAAAAGCCATTTTTAAACTGGTAGTTAATCTACTACTCAATGACATGATGGGTCGTTGGTTTTGAGTAGAATGATTTAGCGGTTGTTGAGAAGTACTAGCATGTCATTGGGTCACTGTTACCTGAGGTGGACTGGGGGTTTGTACAGGCGGCTGTGGTTCAGCCTGATTTGGTTGGTTCGCCCTTTGACCCCGAGTTACTATGTTAATAGTACCCACAAAACCTTGGTGTTGTTGTACATGGTTGACTTGATTAGGAGGAGTTACCTGAGTTACTCCCCCTGAAGTTGTTGGAGCTTCCTCCCGATGTGGAAGGGGTGTTTGAAATATACCAAGATTTTGATTTTCTTGGGCTAAGGGGCTATCCAATTTAATGGCTCCAATCTTAATAAGATCTTGGATCACATGTTTGAAAGTTGTACAATTATTGATATCGTGTCCATTTTGCCTATGATAAGGACAAAATAGGTACTCCTTGTAATATTTCCCCCTTCTAGATGGTTCTAAAGGTTTAAACTCAGGTAAAGTTAACTGATTTGTGCTATATAACTTGTTGAATATGACCGCATATGGTTCATCTAAAGGTGTGAACTCTCGCTTGGGACGATTGTTTTGCCAAGGTCGAGTTTCCATGGTTGGCCCAAGATTGGGAGCCGGTTGAGTAGGGGCGGGTACCGCATGATAAGCAATTGGTTGCGGTTGACTTTACATTACTTGTTGTTGTTGAGCCATTACGGGTCGGCTCGCCACCACTTGATTAACTTGGTTAACATTTGAGGTCAGTACTAGCCTCGTGTTTGCTTATTTTGGCCATAATTATTATTTCGTTGTTGGCCCTTTTGTTGCCATTCTTTTCTACGGGGTTTTAAAACACCCTCTTGGACTTTAATGTCTTCTATGATACTTGCTTGGGCCAAAGCCTCTTCAAAAGTCCCGTATTGTTGTAATTGGAGTAACCAAGAGATAGGTTTTAGACAACTCTGGGTGAACATTTTGGTTAACTCCTCCATTGGTAGGGAGAATGGCAGTTTATTAATGATAGCCCTCCAACGGTTTCCAAAGTCATAAACAGTCTCATCGTCATGTTGCTTGAGCTTGTATAAGTCAGCTAATGAGACTCTCTTTTGAACATTTAGGGAGAATCGTTCTAAAAATAGATTAATCAATTGCTCGTAAGCATAAATGCTATGGTGAGCTAAATGATTATACCATTGTACAGCATCTCCCCCTAATGTCTGATGAAAAGTTCTAAGCATAAGAGCGTCATTATTTTGGATTCTAAATAAGGCATGCATGAATGAGCTCACATGTTCATGAGGATCCTCAGTTCCTCAAAATTTGTCAAACTTCGATAATGTGAAATCAACTGGATATGGCGGTGAAGGTACCAAAGGATGAATTGGTTGATTGATCAACGACCTTAGCGTAGGTTTCTGACTAAATGAGCCAGGCATGTTGAGCATAAGGTTGTCAATCTATTGTTGTATAGCATGGAGTCGAGAATCTTCATGAAAATTTTGACTCGTTTGATGATTATGATGATGCAATGGAGGAGTGGAAAATTGATGAGATGGGATGAAATTGCTTGGATTAGGTGGTGTAGAATGGACAGGTTGTTGGTATGGATGATACCGAAAAGAAGATGATTGGGGGCCACCATTGGTGGCTGGTGGATGATGAATTGGACTAGGTTGGGAGAAAGGTGGGGTAGGAATGGACACCACCGAAGATTGGGGTACCTGTGTGGGCCTCGAGCTAATAAAAGTCGGGTCGGGTAGAAATTGGTTGAGGTGTAGGATTTACTACGATAGGTGGTTGAGCATTTTGTTGTTGTTGTTGCTGAAGCAACTTGTCAAGGTACTCCCTAACCTTATTAATCTCTAACCCAATGGATGTGGGATGATTGGATGAAGGTGGAGGGTAGGCTGCCATGGTAGTCACAGGAGACTGCATAGCAGGGGCAATGAAGTTGGGAGGGCAGGCTGCCATGGTAGTCACAGGGGACTGCATAGCAGGGGCAATGAAGGTGGCTGAAGTAGGCGGTACCTGGGAAGAAACAGTAGACTGTGCCCTAGGTAGGGTGAAACCATAAATGGTTTGGGAAGAAGAGTGTTGAAATTGGTCATGGCTAGAGGAGGTTCCACCAGCCTCATAGAGAGAATTGGTGTACACCTGGGTAAATGGAGGAGAAAGTGGTCGGGAAGACACTACATTTGTCTCCAAAGGAGGACAATTGAGCATCTGAGAAGATGTTGGAGTTGAATCCGACCGAGCAGATACAACATTAGCCTCAAAAAAAGGGTTAGTGTAGACCTGAGTGAAACCAGCAGGTATGGTTGATGCAATATCTTGCTGAAAAATAGAATCTTGCATAGGGGAATCTTGGATTGGCTCAAGGACATAACCAGTGCCATCTCTTAAGTGAGTTTGCACTTGGGCCATATCAATGTGGATAATATGAGAGGAATTGTCTTCCTCTATGGGCATGGCCATGTGGTAGACGGTAGAAGGACGTGAAAGACCTGCAGGCGAACCTGCCTGAAATTCACTAGGATAAGTGGCTATGTTGGTGATGGGGATATTCTATGAATTATTCATTTGATTATTTAGATTTAACATTTTAGATTGATTCCTTGTTAAGACCATGAAGCAATAAATCTAAACAAATTCAGAAAAGAAGAATGCAAAACTTGAATGATAAATTTACACTAAAGAAATTATCAGAGAATAGTCACAACCTAGGTTTCAACCAATGTGTCTTACCTGCGATTAATTAATTATTTTCTGATATTAATCTGTAGTAAATTTTAAATATACAGTTTATGAATTTTGCATGTGATCTAATCTTGAATTATTCACAAAAAAAGTAAAAACTATGGCTAGGAAAGGACAACGAGATTCTTACTGGTGATGAAATCCAGCAAGTTTGCTCGGGGTGACCTATGGTGTCTAAGGCGAAAGTTTAATAGATGGAGATGAATTCCACCGTCACTAAACTTCAAGCAATACCTGGTGATGAAATCCAGATATTATTGTTTTAAATGGAATATGAAATGCAATGAATTTTATTTTAAGTGTTTTAGTTGTCTAATGTATACATACAAAGCTATAAATCAAAATTTCTAATGATCTAAGCAAGAGGCTACCGAAAACATGCCATTTCCTCTGAAGAAGTGAAGTACACCGTTTAAAACCCCCCGCCTACCAATGATATCGGATATCAAAGGAGCAACCGGAAGGTTCGTCCACTTCTCTGCTCGGAATCACCCAATGGCAGGAGTACTATTGACATCCAATCAATAGTCCTACTTAGATAATTAAAACAAATAATTCGTAGCTATTCTAATATGCAGCTAGGTATGCAATTTTTTTTTTTTTTTTAATGCAAGCAACAATCAATAATGCAATGCAAAAAAAAATGTAATTAAAAATAACTGTTCTTTTCCAGATTACTTAGTTTTTATTCATTTTAAAGCAATGATCTGAAAAAGAAACATAATACAGTAGAAAAACCAAAAACGTAAAAAGTATAGCAAAAGAAAAATGAACTTACTCGGAAGCCTACGCTTTTCTGTAAAATTGACTTCAAACGCCCACGGGAGTCTGCACAGGCTGAAACGCACCTCTGCGTTTCGTATTGGACTTCCAGACGCCGCTCTGCGTCTGCTATGTTTTTTGCAAACTCAGAAACCCTAGTTCGTTGTAACAGCGAATTTCATGATTTCTGGAACCTGCAAAATAAAACAGAAAATAGGAATAGATTAATAAAGCAAGTATTAAAAACATGAAACCCTAGGGGGTCCCACCGTGATCGCCATTTGTAGATTAAAGATACAACGCCAAACAGAAATAAAACCACAATAATGGAATATAGGAAAGTTGCACAAAACAAACAATTTATTTATCAATGGAGTTTAGAAACTCCTTTTGAGTACAACAGGGCCTGTAACCCTTTTCGTGATACAGATATTACAATTTATGCTAGGGTTCTCCAAAACCCTAGCTGGCACAATGTGGTGGCGTTTTCGGAAGATGTATCCTTAATCCCAACAGAGTGAGTGGGCTTCGTTGTATCCTGTAGCTCGGACCACTCCAGCTTAAACAGCTGCTATCAACACACCGGATCTGCCATTAAAATCCTACACACATTAACACTATCAAGGAGTTAGAAATTAATAAGAGGGCTCCACTGTGTGAGCCCTCGTAAACAATTTAAAACCCTAGAAAAATAGAATGTAGGAGTTCAACAACAGATTAATAAAAGAAAAGAAGTTACTTGCTTTAAACTGATTTATACCTATTCTCTGTTAACGTGGCCAGACCAGGCGGCATCTGGAAGTAATGTGGCTGTCAAATCGGCTACAGAAGGCACCCTGGTGCACTCGTTGAACGCCCGCATGCTTCTGGATCAAGGTTTCAGATGCCGGTCTGAGTCTGTGGCTGCGGGTAAACGCCCGTGGGCACTTGGTAAACGCCTGCGGGCACTTGCGACAAGAATGGGGAATTTTGCAGAATGCTGCAGAAGAGATGGCGGCAAAGTTGGCGATGGATGCGGCGATGGATGCGACGAAAAGGGGCGGCGATGAATGGCTGAAGAGATAGATGAAATAGAAGAGATAGGTCCAAAAGATAGCAAAGATAGCAAAGATAGCCAAGATAGAAGTAGGTTTTGAGCCATCAAGGTGGCTCTATTTATAATCTACTCTTAGGGCACACTTTAGGGTTTTAATGACACTTTGAACGTGTGGCTAAGATTAAAGTGGATCCAAGGGTAGAGAATAAATCTAGGTTGTGAAACGGATTAAGAAGGATGGACGGATGAGATTAAATCACTTAAAGTATCTTTATATATATATTAAAATATATTAAAATATTAAAATATATATATATATATATATATATATTAATTTAAATAAATTTGGGAATGAAAAATGGCGGGAAAGGTGAAATTGGGCCAAATAATGGCGGGAAAAGGTGAAATTGGGCCAAATAATGGCGGGAAGGTGTGGATTTGGGCCAAATAATGGCGGGAAGGATGGATGACTGACACGTGGCTGACAGGAAGGTATAGATGACTTACAAGTGGTTGGATTTTGGTGTCTACAATACTATTACCCTTCATGTACCATCTTGGCCACATATCCAAGTGGTCACTTCCACGTATAGTTGGCAACCTGTTAAAACTGAACATGATATTGATACCAATGAAGAGAGCTAAACATAACAAGGAGTAGCAAAATAAATATGCAAACACAAAATAATTTTTAGAACAAGAGGATAACAAGGGGAACCCCCTCCCCCCTTGGGGGATGTCTTAACATTCCATATTTTTCCATTAAAAATATCAAATAAATACTACATTGCATATTCTACAAGGCAAAATCTAGCATCCACCATTGCCAACTCACATGTGAATCAATTTGACACCTCATCCTTACATACATATTGACACCTCATCCTTGGACTTTGACCCATATTACAAATGTGTGATTACATAGGCATTTAATGCCAACATTCCCCCCTTAATGACATATTTGTAATTTTGTAGTACAAACAATGATTTTTGACACAACCCTTCATGGGCATAAGCTAAAACTAATCCTTTCAATGACAAGTAGCCTGATACTAGTTACTACTAGTATCTAGGCCTATAACTTCCACTAACTATATATAGTCATTCCAAGACCTAGCCACCCTACAAGCAACCTCCAACATTATAAACACATCAAATTTACCTGTTACCCTCAACCATATACCGATAAGGTAAAATAAAAGTCCAAAAAATAAATTTTAAAACATTACAAATATTATTGGAGTTAACTTTGAGAACATTACACTAAGCAACCACCACTAGAATCCACATCAGTCTCCTTTGGGCACAACTACACCAGTAGCATTAAAAACTCTATAAGCTACACTAGTTATAGTAGCTTCTTCAAGTACAAGTTGTGACGACCCAAAATCTACCTAACTAACAAGAGATTTTTTTTCTAAATAAATACTTGATAGGCATTTACATAACCCTAACCAGTGTATTTCATTCTAAGAAATTATCTAATATATAATTTAATATTTTAAGTTATCTATATCATTTCATTGATGAGCTAACTTATCCTCTTTCTTATTCTATCAAAAGGATATGCCCATCCCTACACCTTACATAGGTTTGTCTGTGTAGGTGTACTAAGTGTATTGCAAATAAACTATCAATCTCATCCCTATGAATGAGCTAACTTATCTCTTTTCGCATGTCAAAGGGCATGCCCATCGCTACACCATACATAATTACTTATATGTAGGTTCACTAAGTGTAATGCATATAAGCTATTAGTATCATATTCATGATGAACTAACTTATCCCATCCATCACTCCTAGGAAACCAAGTTCATTGATCTTAAATCTATTTAATATTTTAGTACATCTAACTAGTTTAGCCTTTAGAAGAGTTCTTAAACATTCTCCCTAAGGGACCCCATAATTCCATAGGCCTTCTTATTTCTACTTTTACCACATAAGCATAATCATTTTTAGACATCAACTCCAATCATATAAAATAAAATAAAGAAGATACTTAAGTAAGATGTCATTATCTATCTAAAGAATTAATAAAACATGATAGTTTATGAAACTACGATATCATAGGTTCTTTATAAATAACAAGTGAGAGATGCATCTTTCATTCATAAATTAAATCATTTCATAATCCAAATGTGGTAAAAGTACTCCCACACTTTAACAGAATAAATTATTACGTCATTATCCAACTAGGATATTGCTCACCTAGAGTCTACTCTAGAATATGTTTTCCATAACAAGTCTTCACTACAACATAGATCAAAGGTGAATATTTCATATCTGTGTCCTCCTTAGTCCTTCTTGCTTTTTCATAATTCAATTAATGGTGGTAAGGGATCAGGATAACTCATGGATCTTATGAAGCATACATATACTAAATGACTTATGAGATAGGTGCATTCATAATTTGGATGACAAATTTCAACTATACAAACTGCTCAATGTATATATCCATAAATCATTTACTCAAAATATCAGAAGGAAACCCTATAATTTTCTACATCCATTCTTCATCTCATCATAATAGGAGAGGCATTTTATCCTTTAGGAATAAAAGTCATTTATCATTTATCAAGCATGGAATAAATTAAAAAAACCTTCCTTTAAGAAATCAAATGTCCAAACTTTTAATGTACAAAGCCATTTCCTTTAACCAATTAAGGTTCATTTCTTTAATTAATTAAGGACCTATACCCTTAACTAATTAAATACTTATACAAAAATCATTTCTTTAATCAATTAAGGTCCCATACCCTTAAATGTTAAATACTTACACAAAAACCATTTCTTTAATCAATTAAGGTCCCATACCCTTAACTGATTAAATACTTACACAAAAATCATTTCTTTAATCAATTAAGGTCCCATACCCTTAGCTTATTAAATACTTACACAAAAACCATTTCTTTAAAAAATTAAGATCCCATACCCTTAGCTGATTAAATACTTACACAAAAACCAATTCTTTAATCAATTAAGGTCCCATACCCTTATCTGATTAAATATTTACACAAAAACCATTTTTTTGATCAATTAATATCCCATACCCTTAGTCGATTAATTACTTACACAAACAATTTTTTTAATCAATTAAGGTCCCATACCCTTAGCTGATTAAATACTTACACAAAAACCATTTCTTTAATCAATTAAGGTCCCATACCCTTAGCTGATTAAATACTTACACAAAAACCATTTATTTAATCAATTAAGGTCTCATACCATTAACTGATTAAATAATTACACAATAACCATTTCTTTAATAAATTAAGGTCCCATACCCTTAACTAATTAAATACTTACACAATAACCATTTCTTTAATCAATTAAGGTCCCATACCCTTAACTAATTAAATACTTACACAAAAATCATTTCTTTAATCAATTAAGGTCCCATAACCTTAACTAATTAAATACTTACACAAAAACCATTTCTTTAATCAATTAAAGTCCCATACACTTAACTAATTAAATACTTACCCAAAAAACAATTTTTTTAATCAATTAAGGTCCCATAACCTTAACTAATTAAATATTTACACAATAACCATTTATTTAATCAATTAAGGTCCCATACCCTTAACTAATTAAATACTTACACGAAAACCTTTTATTTAATCAATTAAGGTCCCATAACCTTAACTAATTAAATACTTACACAAAAACCATTTCTTTAATCAATTAAGGTACCATACACTTAACTAATTAAATACTTACACAACAAAATTTTCTTTAATCAATTAAGGTCCCATAACCTTAACAATTAGATATTTATACTGAAACCTTTTCTTTAATCAGTAAATTGAATATCCTTCATAACCTTAACTGATTAAATACTTATACAAAAACCATTATCATTTATTTTTAATTAAAATAAACTAAATATCCTTTCTCAATTTAAATAATTAAAAAGGTCCCTCTACTTTCAAAAAGAGGGTTTTAAAATTAAACAATAGATAATCAAACCAGATGTTTAATCAATAGTCCAACCAAGTGTCAATCGATCAACAAACCAAGAATCAAAGGTGGGTTAATAGGCAACTCGATTCAATAGAGTTGACCACACCAACAACCAACACACAAGCCTACACCAAGCAGTGGCTTTTTGACCACTAGTTGGTGGTCATTCTATAAGGGGTGCTTCTTTCCTTATTTTTTCCTTATGTGTTCCCACATAAATAATATGGGACTAAACTTAGCTAGGGTTTTAAAAGAGGTTTAAATCTGCCCAAATGAGTGTGTAACAGAGTACCCACTAAGCCATGTGGCAATGAAGGTAAACAATAGTCAATGACTGAGCACAAGCCATGTGAACAATAAACCAAATACAACAAGCAACCAACTATCGACATAAGGGTCCAAGTGTCAAAAGAGAGCACCACAAAATAGCGTTGGGTGATCCAACAAGCGGAGTCACCTTGACCATGAACCATGGTCGATAAACCAAGGGATATTATTCTCCCTTAAGGTTCTTAGCACCATCCCATATAATTGATGTGGGATAAAACCATGGGAAGGCCTGGGTAGCCTTCCCTTGCTCGTGATATCTCGAGTGCAATGATGCCATGTAGTGGTATTGTGCCTTAGTAGAGAGACAAGATCAAATACCTCTTCCTAAGGTTATACCTTAGGAATAAGCTAAAATTAGTGGTAGCGCTACCAAAAATACCTTCTCCCACCACTAAACTTTGATGGTAGATGCAGGGTCAACCGAGGATTTTGATATAGTTTTAAATATGGCTTTTTCTATAATCGATCTTGACCAACCAAAAAGACCATAGGGAAACTAAAAAAAACCCGAGGGTGTGGAAAAATAATCAGTTAAAAGGAACCATACACCACCATAGTGATGTATTTAGGAGTGAAATATGATGTCTAAAAATGTCAAAGGCTAACTAAGACAGAGCACTTGGACAAAAAAAGTGTGTGTTTAAAACAACTCTCTAACACTTGAGATAGACGAACGAACATCCTCTAGAGAATGTTGATAATATTCGACAAAGATACAAAGTGAGAGGAGCACACAATGCTTATGCATTTATAGGTCTTTAGCATAAAAATGAGGCATAGAAAAGACTATTTTAAGGTTTTACTAACAGTAATAAATAGCAATAAACAACAAGGACCAAAATTATTAAGTAATTATTGAGAAGATTGAAAGGTAGCATATCCCTTGCTAAAATTTTTAAAACAAGTCTCTAAATAAAAATGAAACCAACCTCTTACTTCTCCTTAATGGTTTCTATTAAGAGCTTCTTCCTGGTTAGCCTTTGAATCTCCAAAAATTGTGCCTTGCACAAAAAGCTTTTTGACATCCTTATTCTTTTTCCCCTAAAAAGAATTCACCTTCTTAAAAAAAATCTCTCAGTTCTCTTAGCATGGATAAATCTATCTACCCTCTCTCCAAAGTCTTATTTTTGGCATAAATACCATCAACTAGAAGTAAATTCAAGGTGACGAGGGAAGATATTTGAATTTAAAATAGTTCTCTTTTTCAAAATATCTTACCTCAATTAGATATATTTATCTTTTTATCTAATTGCTAAAAAAGAAGCTATTCATTTCTTTATTTTATAGAAGATAAAGCTATTCATATCTTTATCAAATTCAAAATTTAAGGAGAGAGAATTAAATAGAATCTTTAAAGCATTTATATTTATAATATTGAATCCAATTTAATTCAAACCATAAAAGTCATTAATCATTTCTTATTTTGATTAATTTAAATAAAATACCTATACTAATATTAAATATTAGTATGGTATTTAAGTGGCCTAGGGTTAATAGAGCCTCTATGTCTATTAATCCCTTCCAAAGAGGATTCTACACCAAGTCCACTTTCACATAAACACACATGTAAAAAAAAGTGAGCAATCAAGTGCATAAAACAAGGTGGGTGACTTATTGTAAACTCAAATCACCTATTCTAGCCGAAGACTTATGGTAACTTCTAGGTTACCAACTTTGAGCTAAGGATGGTTGGATTGTTGAAAAACACCCAAAGCAAAAATGCATGCTTATATAAGGGTAGTTTTTCATGTTACCCTGAGCTACCTTCATCATCATTTCCATTTTCCTTGGTACCTTGATATCGGTGGTTAACTTCCTTGCCACCTTCTAGGATGCCTAGTCTTGTAGTCATGCTAAAATATTAGCAATACCATATACTAAAAGGTAAATCAATATAAATATTGCATAACCACAAAGCATTTAAATAAAATTCAATATAAAGTCTATTTCATATATTGAGCCCTAACAAGGTGGGATATGACATACTACGCCCCTTGGACTAAACATAGTCTTGTGTATTTTTTTGCTATAAAATTTATTACAATATATTTTCAAATAAAAAGGGAAAATATATTTTCATATCATCCACTTTCTCCCAAGTGAAACTTCTTTTAGAATATGGGTCTCATTGGACCTTATATTGTTCTAGAGTTTGTTTTCTCATTGATTTGGAATGAAACCCTAGAATCTTCACTGGCATCACTTCAATTGCCTTAGGGTTTGCCATCTCTAATTTACAAACATCCCACACATGATTAGGGTTAGAAATATACCTCTTAAGTATGGATATGTGGAAGGTGTCATGGATCTTTGATAGGTTGGGTGGCAAGACAAGTCTGTACACAACTAGGCTAATATTTTTTAGTGATCTCAAAAGGCACAACAAATTGAGGATCCAACTTCATGGATTTTATGGCACTTTTCATCGCTCTAACCCTTAAGAATACTTTATCTCCCATAGAGTATTCATTTAGTAATATTTTTAGATCAACATAGCTTTTCTGATGGTCGACAACTTCCTTAAGATTTTGCATAATTGTCTTAAGCTAATCTTCCATTTATTTGACCATGTTTGGTCTGATCATGACCTTGTCCTCAAAATTATCCTAAGACAACGGTGTTCTACACCTCTTGCCATACAAATAATCGAATGAGGCCATACCCAAAGAAGAATTATGCCCATTATTATAAGCAAACACTACAATATGTAGATAGTCTTCCCATTGAGATTTACGATCTATGTAGTACATGTGAAGCATGTATTCTAGGACCTGGTTTACCCTCTCAGTTTGACCATCGATATTATACTAATAAGTAGAGCTTATGTTTATTTTTGTGCCCATTGCACGATGTAGCTCTTTCCAAAATCCCTATCTAAAATAATCATTTTAGAAAATCCATGTAACCTAAATATATCTTTGAAAAATCTGTTAACTAGTACCTGAGTATCATATTTAATGTTTTATGGTATGAAATATGCAACCTTAGTCAATATATTGATTACTATAAGGATTGCATCATGTTGATACCTAGTCTTGGGAAATCCTATTATAAAATCCATAGATATAACCTACCATTTTTTCATAGGTATATCACGTGGATATAGTTGTCCTACACAGTGTCCATGTTCAGCCTTCACCTTCTGGTATTCTAGGCACCAAGTAATAAAATTGATGATAACCTTCTTCATTATTATACAAAATAAGGTTATTTTTGTGCCTATTGCACGATGTAAGGATTTCCAAAATTTAGAAGCAAATCTGGAATCCCTATCTAAAATAATCATTCTAGGAAATCCATGTAACCTGAATATCTCTTTGGAAAATCTGTTAGCCACAACTTGAGCATTTTCTTTGATGTTTCTTGGTATAAAATGTGTAACCTTAGTCAATCTATTGACTACTACAAGGATTACATCATGTTGATACTTGATCTTGGGTAAACCTACTATAAAATACATAGATATAACCTACAATTTTTGTGTAGGTATATCATGTGGATATAGCTATCCTGCAAGGTGTCTACATTCAATTTTCACCTTCTAGTATTATAGGTACCAAGCAACAAAATTTATGATGTCCTCCTTCATTCTTGTCCAAAATAAGGTGATTTTCATATTCTCCCTCATATTGGCCCCTCCAGGATGAGCAGAGTAAGGAGATTTATGTACTTATTGCATGATTAGTCTCCTTAAATCACCTATTTTTGGTATGATGATCCTATCTTTGAAGCATAAAAGATCATATTTTATGTCAAAATCCTAGTTTTCTTCAGGATTTCTTCCCATTTATGCTCAAATTTCCTTGCAATACTCATCCTGAAATTGCATTTTATTACTTGGCCTAATAAATCCACATAACTCTAGGTCAAGATTGCTATATGTCTCCTTTTGCTTAAGGCATCAACCACCTTATTTTAATTTTCTTTGATATATTCAATATCAAAGTCATACTCAGATAAGAACTCGACCCATCTTCTTTGCCTTGCATTGAGCATAGGTCGAGTGAATATTTACCTCAATCTCTTATTATCGGTCCTTAAATAAAAGGGTCTTCCAACCAAGTAGTGATGCCAGATCTTAAGAGCGTGCACAACCACATCCAACTCTAGATCATGTGTAGCATAGTTAACTTTATGTTTCTTAATTTTCCTTAATGCATATGCTTCGACTAATTCATCCTATGAAAGTACTCCTCCTAGCCCTTATAGTGATGCATCAGTGCACACTAATAAGTTTCCTTTAGGATTTGGAATCTTTAGTATTGGTGTCATGGTGAGTTTCTGCTTGACCAATGCACAAGTAGCTTCACACTTAGCCATCCACTTAAATTTATTTCCTTTCTTTTGGAGATTGGTTATGTCAATGACTATTTTAAAGTAATCCTTCATATATCATCTATAATAGCCCATCATATCCATGAATCTTTGCACTTCAAATACATTGGTTGGTGGTAACCAATTTAGAATGGCCTCAATTTTCTTTGGATCAACTACAATTCCTTCGACGAATATTATATGTCCTAGGTATCACACTTTTGAGAAATAGAAATCACTTTTTTATAGGTTCCCATAGAGTTGATTTTTTCTTAACAACTCCAACATAATTCTGAGGTGTCTATCATGCTCTTTCCTATCCTAGGAATATATTATAATATCATCTAAAAATACGAGGATGAATTGATCTAGATGTCTTTTGAATATGTTGCTCATTAAGTTCATGAATGTGGTTGGGGCATTAGTCAATCCAAAGAGCAATACTATAATTTCATAATGGTCGTATCTAGTTTTTAATGTCATATTATGAGTGCCCTCCTCATGTATCCTTAATTGATGATACCTCGATCTTAAATCAATCTTTATAAATATTGTGGCATCCTTCAATTGATCGAACATGTCTTGAATCCTAGGTAATGGATACCTATTCTTGATGGTTAATTTATTGAGCATTCTATAGTCTATGCATAACCACAATGAACCATCTTTCTTTTTAACAAAGAGAATCGGTGCACCCCATGGTGACATAGCAGGCTTTATCAGTCCATTTTCTAACAACCCTTGTAATTATATATTCAACTCTTGCATCTCTATAGTATTCATCCTATAAGTAGCTTTGTGTATAGGTTCTAATCTTGGTATCAACTCGATAGAAAAATTAAACTCATGCATAGGAGGAAGTCTGAGTAGGTCTTCAGGAAATACATCCTTAAGTTCTTGCAAAATTGAGTGTTTTCCAAATACTTCTTCCTTTTGATCCTCCCAAAATTCATTGATTTTCACCACATAAACCATCTACCATTTCTTGATGGTTTTCTTTAGTTGCATTATGGATAGCAACTAGGGTTTAAAGGCCCTCGCTCACTATGGATCCTTGTTATTCCCTTTCCCTTTTTTGAATACTCTATCCACCTATCCCAATAATTTATTAAGGCTTTATGAGCCTATAACTAGTCCATTCCCAAGATAATATCGAAGGCATGTAGCGGTGCTACCTATAGACATTTTATGGTAGAATCATTGGTGAGGGTAATTTTAGCCACAGAAAAATATTGATCCATTGTGTAGGTTTATCTAGAATGTTTATCTAGAACCATACTCAAAATTTCACCCTTGTGAAAAATATATTAGTATTTAAAACATATCCCTAACTATACTAGAAGAAACAAAGCTACCTATAGCTCCACTATAAATTAAAATATTTACTTCTTTATTAAAAAAATTACCCCTTAAGAGAAATAGGGTGGCTTGCCCTTCCAATTTTTGGCTTTCGATCATAGCATAAATTCTATGGGTAGGTTACTTTCCTTTCACATTGACTGTACTTAATCCTGGTTGATGTGGACAATGATTAGCATAGTGTAAACCTCCACAATTGCAGCACCCACCCTTGGTTCCTAGGTGTACTTGTTTATTATCTCTCGTTCTATCCACTGGTACTAAATTTTGTTACTTTTAAGGTTGAGGTTTATTATTACTGTTGTTGTTCCTCCTTTGAAAGTTCTTAAACTTTCCTTGCTTCCTCTCATTCCTCTTTTAGGCTTTGGGAAGCTTTTAATATTTTGGTTTTGTTTTCCTCCCCACCTCATGAAACCAACACTATTTCTCTTCCTGACAGATTGTCGATCTTTCTTAGATAAAACTGCATAGTTAAACTAGAGATGAGATTCTACTTTCTTAGCCAAGTCATAAGCTTTCTATAGCATATTTGGTTCATGCATATTCACTTCATTCCTTATTTTAGGTTCTACTCCTAAGATAAATTTATGAATCTTCATCTTCTCATCATAAGTGGGTACATATTTCAACAACCTAACCAACTTCTTATAGTATACTTCAATTGATTTGGTCCCTTGTTGAAGGTTGGTAAATTCCTCAAAATTTGCTACATAAAAATACTTTGTAAGGAACCTTTTCTTGAAATTTTTAACAAAAAACTCCCACTTTAAATCAACTATGATATTTTTTTCCTCTTGGAAGGTTTCTCACCATTCTAATACAACCATGTAGATGCAGTGTTTCCCAAACTATTAGAGTTCCAATAGAGTAGTTCTTCATAGTGAAGTAGGTTTCTAGTTCCCTAAACCAAGCTTTGATTGCATCACCTTCTTCCTCTCCATTGAATTTGGAGGTATGTACATTCTTTATGTCCCTATCTAGTTTTGTCTCTAACATAGTTCTAGCTTCTCATCCTTAAGTGATTCGTTCATTAGCTTACCTAACCTCTGAATTTCTAGCCTATGAATCCTGGTTTACTATGGTCTCCAACAACTATTTTTGCTTCTCCATTTGTTCCTATATCAATGTAATAACCATAGTGAGGTTCTCCACCTCTCTGCTAGAATTACTTGAAAATTCATCCCAAAATTTTCCCTCAATATTTTCCTAATAGGTTTGTCTATTTGATGGAAAAGACTTGCCTCTTATTGTCTTTTGTGCCATTATCCTAGTCACCGAGAAGAAACAATAATTTTTTAGGTTACAGTACCTTTCCTAAACAGTACTACTAACTACTAGCTAAATACGTCATTCATATAAGATAACTATAAAGTTTTCATACTAAGACCACCCTCACTCTTTATAGGATGTTACTCTAAAAATTCCATCTAATTTCATCACTAATGACCACACTTACTATACATAAGGTGTATTGAAATGAGCTACCCTTCCTAAGGTCAACTCTTTGGAATTCTAGCAATTGGAAATTCTAGGTCTTCCCGAATTTAGCTTAAGAACTAAGTAAGGGCCTGAATAGGAAACTACTTGAACCCTTAGCACATTCCATGGAAGCCTCTAGTCCATTGTACCTAGATCTCTAATACCAAATGTGATGACCCAAAATCTAACTAACTAGCTAGAGTTTTTTTAAACAAATACTCAATAGGGATTTACATATCCCTTACTAGCATATATCATTCTAAGAAGTTATCTAAGGCCTAATTTAATATTTTATGTTATTTGTCTCATTTCCATGATGATATAACTTATCCCCTTCCTTATTCTATCAAAAGGATACAACCATAGCTACACCTTACATAGGCATGTATGTGTAGGTGTACTAATTATATTGCAAATAAGCTATCAATCTCATACCTAAGAATGAGCTAATTTATCCCTTTTTGCCTATCAAAAGGGCATACCCATTACGACACCATACATAAGTCCTATGCAGGTGCACTAAGTGTAATGCATACAAGCTATCAGTCTCATATTCATGATGATCTAACTTATCCCATCTATCACTCCTAGGAAACCAAGTTCATTGAACTTAAATATATTTAATGTTTTAGCACATCTAACTAGTTTAGACTTTAGAAGAGTCCTTAAAGATTCTCCCTAAGGGACCCCATAATCCCCTAGGACTTCTTCTTTCTACTTTTACCACATAAGCATAATCATTTTTAGATATCAACTCTAATCATCTAAACTATAATAAATAAGATACTTAAATAAGATGTCGATATCTATCTAAAGCATTAACAAAACATGATAGTTTATGAAACTATGACATCAAAGGTTCTTTATAAATAACAAGTAAGATATACATATTTCATTCATAAATTAAATCATTGCATATCCCAAGTGTGGTAAAAGTACTCCCACACTTTAAAAGAATAAAGTATTACATCATTATCCAACTAGGAGATTGCTTAACTAGAGTCTACTCAATATGTTTTCCATAATAAGTCTTCACTACAACATATATCAAAGGTCAATGTTTCAGATCTAAGTGTCCTCCTTGGTCCTTCTTGTTTTTCCATCGTTCAATTAATGGTGGTAAGGGATCAGGACAACTCAATGATCTTATGAAGCATGCATCTAAATGCATCTAGTAAATGACTTATCAAATAGGTGCATTTATAATTTGAATGCCAAATTGTAACTAAAAAAACTACTCAATGTATTTATTCATAAATTATTCACTCAAAATATTAGAAGAAAACCCCATAATTTCCCACATCCATTCTTTATCTCATCATAAAAGGAGAGTCATTTTATTAGGAACAAAAGTCATTTATCATTTATCAAGCATGGAGAAATTCACAAAATCTTCCTTTAAGCAATAAAAGGTCCATACTTTGAATGTACAAAGTCATTTCATTTAACCAAATAAGAGCCCATACTCTTAAATATCTATACAAAATTCTTTAATCAAATAAGGACCTATACCCTTAACTAATTAAATACTTACAAAAAACCATTTATTTAATCAATTAAGGTCCCATAACCTTAACTAATTAAATACTTACACAAAAACCATTTCTTTAATCAATTAAGGTCCCATACCCTTAATTAATTAAATACTTACAAAAAAACCATTTATTTAATCAATTAAGGTCCCATACCCTTAATTAATCAAATACTTACACATTAATCGATTAAGGTCCCATACCCTTAACTAATAAAATAATTGCACAAAAACCATTTCTTTAATCGATTAAGGTCCCATAACCTTAACTAAATAAATACTTATACAAAAATTATTTCTTTAATCTATTAAGGTCCCATACCCTTAACTAATTAAATACTTAGACAAAAACCGTTTCTTTAATTGATTAAGGTCCCATACCCTTAACTAACTAAATACTTACACAAAAACTATTTCTTTAATCGATTAAGGTCCCATACCCCTAACTAATTAGATACTTACACAAAAATCATTTCTTTAATCAATTAAGGTCCCATAACCTTAACTAATTAAATACTTATACGAAAACCTTTTTTTTAATCAATAAATTGAATATCCTTCATAACTTTAACTGATTAAATACTTATAAAAAAACCATTATCATTTATTTTTAATTAAAAAAAACTAAATATACTTTCTTAATTTAAATAATTAAAAGGCTCGTCTACTTCCAAAAGGGGGGTTTTGAAATTAAACAATAGATAATCAAACCAGACATTTAATCAATAGTCCAACCATGTGTCAATCAATCGACAAACAAGGCATAAAAAGTGGGTTATAGGCAACTTGGGTCAATAGAGTTGACCGCACCAACAACCGACACACAAACCTCCACCAAGTGATGGATTTTTAACCACTGCTTAGTGGTCATTCTATAAGGGATGCTTCTCCCTTATATTTTCCTTACATGTTCCCACATAAACAATGTGGGACTAAAATTAGATAGGGTTTTAAAAGAGGTTTAAATCTACTGAAATGGGAGTGTAATAGAGGAACTACTAAATCATGTGGTAATGAAGGTAAATAGTGGTCAATGATTGACCACAAGCCATGCGAACAACAAACCAAACACAAAAAGTAACCAACTATGGATATACGGGTCCAAGTGTCAATAGAGAGCACCACCAACCGGTGCTGGGTAGCCCAACAAGAGGAGTGGTCCCGACCACAAACCATGGTCAATAAACAAAGGGAGCTTATTCCCCCTTAAGGCGCTTAGCACCCTCCCATATAATTGATGTGGGAAAAAACCATGGGAAGACCTAGGCAACCTTCCCTTTCCCATGCCCCCCGAAGCATGGTGATGTTGCACATCAGCATCGTGCCTCAGTGGTGGGGTAAAATCAAACCCCTTTTCCTAAGGTTATACCTTAGAAGAAGCTAAAATTAGTGGTGGTACCACCAAAAAATCCTTCTTCCACCACTAAACTTTGATGACATATGTAGAGCCAACTGAGGGTTTTGAGATAGTTTTAAACAAATATTTTTCTATAATCAATCCTGACCAACCAACAAGATCATAGGGCGAATAACAAAAAACTAAGTGTGTGGAAAAATAGTCAGTTAAAAGGAACCATCCACCACTCTAGCGATGGCTTTAGAAAGAGCAAAATCTAATATCTGAAAATGCCAAAGGCTAACTGAGATAGAGCACTTGGGCAAAAAAAGGGTGTGTTTAAAACAAGTCTCTAATACTTGAGATAGATGAATGAATATCCTCCAAATAATGTCGATCATATTTGACAAAGATACGAGGGGAGAGGATTGCACAACGCTTAGACATTGATAGGTATTTAGCATAAAAAGAGGGCATAGAAAATACTATTTTAAGGTTTTACTAATAGTAATAAATAACAATAAATAGCAAGGACCAAAATAATTCACTAACAATTGATAAGATTGAAAGGTAGCATATCCCTTGCTAATAATTTTAAAACAAGTATCTAAATAAAAAGGAAACCAACATGTTACTTCTCTTTAATGGGTTCTCTTAAGAGCTTCTCCCTGGTTAGCCTTCAAATCTCCAAAAATGGTGCCTTGCACAAAATGCTTTTTGACATCCTCATTCTTTTTCCCCCCAAAACAATTCCCCTTCTTAAAAACATCTCCTGGCCGTCTTAGCAAGGAGAAATCTATCTACCCTCGCCCCAAAGTCTTCTTTTTGGTATAAATTCCATCAACCAAATGTAAATTCAAGGCAACAAGAGGGAATATATTTGAATTTAAAATAGTTCTCTTTTTCAAAATATCTTGCCTCAATTAGATATGTTTATCTCTTTATTTAATTCATAAATAATGAGCTATTCATTTCTTTATTTTATAGAAGATAAAGCTATTCATTTCTTTATCAAATTTATAAAATATAAAGCTATTTATTTATTTATCTATTCGAAAGGTAAGAAGAGAGAATTAAATAGAATATTTAAAGCATTCATATTTATAATATTGAATCCAATTTAATTTAAACCATAAAATTCATTAATCATTTCTTATTTTTATTAGTTCAAATAAGATACCTATACTAATATTAAAAATTAGTATGGTATTTAAGTGGCCTAGGGTTAATAGAGCCTCTATGTCTATTAATCCCTTCCAAAGGGGATTCTATACCAAGTCCACTTTCACATAAACACACATGTAAACAAAAGCGAGCAATCAAGTGCATCAAACAAGGTGGGTGACTTATCGTAAACCCAAATCACCTATCCTATCTGAAGACTTATGGTAAATTATAGGTTACCAACTTCAAGCTAAGGATGGTTGGATTGTTGATGATCACCTCAAAACAATAATGCATGCTTATATAAGGGTAGTCGTTCATGTTACCGTAAGTTACCTTAATCATCATTTTTCTTTTTCTTGGTACCTCAATATCGATGGTTAACTTCCTTGCCACCTTCAAGGGTACCTAGTCCTATAGTCATGCCACAATATTAGCAGTACCATATCCTCAAAGGTAAATCCATATAAATATTGCATAACCACAAAGCATTGAAACATAATTCACTATAAAGTATATTTCATAATTGAGCCTTTCCAAGGTGGGGTATGGCATAAGCTACACCAGTTATAGTAGTTAATACTTACCCAAAAATTGTGGTACAACCAATAAACCATCTTAGACATTCTTCAACAACTTTGTAAAACATAGATCTAAGATTTTAGATCTACACAACACACTAAAATAGGAAGAATACCAACTACAAAATGAAACCTCATGCATGGACACCTTTGCAACTTGCACAATAAAACCACTAGAACAAGCATTTCTAGCCTTAAACTCCAACACCTATTCAAAAAATAAACATCTGAATACATATAAAACATAGTATCGCTATTGAAGCTCACCAGGTCTACCACTACTGAATCTCATAAAATCTATCATCATTGAAGCTCACCATATTTTTTGCTATTGGATCTCACCAAATCTATCACTATCAAAGCTCACCAGATCTACCACTATCAAATCTCACCAGATCTATCATTATCAAAGCTCAACAATATTTAAATATCAAACCCTAGCATGAATAGTCCTTAATCCAAATATATCACTGTCGAAGCTCACCAGATCTATCATTGTTGAAGCTCACCAGATCTATCACTGCCAAAGCTCACCATATCTACCATAAGCTATAAACCCTTGCATCACTTCATATAATGCCAAGACTATAGGCTATGATACCAAATGTTAAAATTGAACATCACATTGATACCAATGAAGAGATCTAAACATAAAAAGGAGCAATAAAATAAATATACAAACACAAAATCCTTTTTAGAACAAGAGAATAACAAGGGAAACCCTCATTGAGAGATGTCTTGACATTCCACTTTTTTCCATTAGAAATATCAAATAAATACTACATTGCATCTTCTACAAGGCAAACCCTAACATCTACTATTGCCAACTCACATGTGCATGCAAGGTGGCACCTCATGCTTACATACATATTGATACCTCATACTTGGACTTTGACCATATTACAAATTTTTTATTACATAGGCATTTAATGCCAACACAACCCACACATTGACTTTTTTTTTTTTGGTAATTAAGGGACATAATCATTACAACCGGGTTTTTACAGGTTGACCCAAAACCTATTACAACAATAGCATAACACTAAAATGGGACAATAACTCAAAATGGACAGTCTATTTAGCCCTCTGCTGAGGACACAAAGCCAAAAAAGAGCAATACCCTTACAAAAATTTACCCACACCTTGGAACAAAGGCGATCGACATCTCCGCATTCTAACACTTTCTATTTTCTCTTTCTCCTCTTTCTTTTCTCTTTTCGTCGTGAAAAAATGACATGTTGCAAAATTGCGACACTTTTCCTTCTTGTACTTTCTCTTCTCTTTTGGTCATGAAAATACGACATGTTGCAATATCGCGACACTTTTTCCCTCCTACTGGTCACGAGAATACGACATGTCGTGATATCGTGCCACTTTCCCTTCTTGCCCTTAGTCTTCTCTTTTGACCGCGATAAAACGACATGTCGCGATATCACGACACTTTTCCTATCTTGCTCTTTCTCTTCTCTTTTAGTCACGAAAAAACATGTCGCGACACTTTTTCCACTTGCTCTTTCTCTTCTTTTTTGGTCGCGATAAAGAGACATGTCGCGATATCACGACACATTTTCCATGTCGCGATATCGCGACACTTTTTCTAACATGTCACGAAATCGCGACACTTTTTCCTTCCTTCTCTTTCACTTCTTTTTTGGTCGCGACACAACTACATGTGATATTGCGCCACTTTCGCTTCTTGCCCTTAGTCTTCTCTTTTGATCGCGATAAGACTACATGTTGCGATATTGCGACACTTATCCTACCTTGCTCTTTCTCTTCTATTTTAGTCATGAAAAAACAACACGTCGTGATATCGCGACACTTTTTCCACTTGCTCTTTCTCTTCTTTTTTGGTTGCGATAAAGAGACATGTCGCGATATCGTGACACATTTTCCATGTCGCGATATCGCGACACTTTTTCTAACATGTCATGAAATCGCGACCCTTTTTCCTTCCTTCTCTTTCACTTCTTTTTTGGTCATGACACAGTTGCATGTCGCGATATCGTGCCACTTTCCCTTCTTGCCCTTAGTCTTCTCTTTTGACCATGATAATACGACATGTCGCAATATCACGACACTTTTCCTATCTTGCTCTTTCTTTTCTCTTTTAGTCATGAAACACCAACATGTCGCGATATCGTGACACTTTTTCCACTTGCTCTTTCTCTTCTTTTTTGGTTATGATAAATAGACATGTCACGATATCATGACACATTTTCCATGTCGCGATATCATGACCCTTTTAACATGTCGTGAAATTGTGACACTTTTCCTTCCCGTACTTTCTCTTCTCTTTTGGTCGCGAAAAAATGACATGTCACGATATCGCGACACTTTTACCCTCCTACTGGTCACAATAATACATGTCGCGATATCGCGCCACTTTCCCTTCTTGCCCTTAGTCTTCTCTTTTGACCACGATAATACGACATGTCACGATATCGCGACACTTTTCCTATCTTGCTCTTTCTCTTCTCTTTTAGTCGCGAAAAAACAACACATCGCGATATCGCGACACTTTTTCCACTTGCTCTTTCTCTTCTTTTTTGGATGCGATACAGAGACATGTCACGAAATCGCGACACATTTTCCATGTCATGAAATTGTGACACTTTTCCAACACGTCGCGAGATCGCGACACTTTTTCCACTTGCTCTTTTTCTTCTTTTTTGGTCGCGATAAAGAGACATGTCACAATATCGCTACACATTTTCCATGTCGCGATATCGCGACACTTTTTCTAACATGTCACAAAATCGTGACACTTTTTCCTTCCTTCTCTTTCACTTCTTTTTTGGTCGCGACACAGCTGCATGTCGCGATATCACACCACTTTCCCTTCTTGCCCTTAGTCTTCTCTTTTGACCGTGATAAGATGACATGTCGCGATATCGTGACACTTTTCCTATCTTGCTCTTTCTCTTCTCTTTTAGTCATGAAAAAACAACACGTCGCGATATCGCGACACTTTTTCCACTTGCTCTTTCTCTTCTTTTTTGGTCGTGATAAAGAGACATGTCGTGATATCGTGCCACATTTACCATGTCGCGATATCGCGACACTTTTTCATTCCTTCTCTCATGTATTGACAGGTATATAGAGAGGCATTGGTATAGAGGGACCTTTGGTATATAAGGATGCCCTTGATGTATAGATTGTATTTGGTTTATCAAGGAAAGGGAACATAAGGTTGTAAAAACATCTTATCTTTCTTCTACAACCAACTCTATAAATATTTGCTTAATTAATTAAACCCTTCTTCCCTTGCAATCCATTGTTGAGAAATGCTACTTAACTTGTGGTACCACTCATCAAGTGACCACTAAATCTAACTGTAGAGGGGGAAAACTTCCCTACCACTTATAATTTCCAAAAAAAAGGCTGGATCTGCAAGGAGGGAACCTTTTGTGGGGTGAACTATGGGGGTATGTTGTACTCTACACTCGGTGCTAGGGGGAGGGGTTCACCAGGAATGGTTTAAGGACTCACTCCAAGTCCTTAGGATATTTGGGATAGTTTGATGTATTCAATTTTAAGACAAACACCTAAGTTTGGCCTTTCTAGATCTAAGCTAGAAAAGGTAAAGGACAATGAAGAAAACAAAATAATGCAGCTGAAAACAAAATGCAAGCATACGAGAGCTATCCTAGAATGATTATTTATTTTGGATGCTCACTAACCTAGGGTTTTATTTTAGAAAACCTTTAAAGCAGAGATATACAAAATAGATGCACATAAATTATCCCTAGATGCAAACTAAATTCCTTTCACTTTCATATGCCTAAGAATAAATAATTAAAATATATTTTCAACCAATAGAATGAGTAGAGTACTTATCTAATCGGTGGTTGATTTAGATTTTTCTGCCTCTTGTCCAATGATATCAAGAATACCTGTTTCTGCAAGATCACTCATGAAACACTAAAAAATAGAATTGGCATTAGGGGGGCTGCTTAGGCCGTTGTGTAACAGATCTTGGAGGTGCAACAATCAAGCCCCCTAGGTCCTTTTGGATGACCTTTTAATACAAAAGTGAAAATTGACATTTTGAGAATTAATCATAAAACATAAATACAATAGCAGAGAACAGAAAACAAAGTGTAGCAATATGATCTAAAAACAAAATGGAATGCAATAGTGAAAGTAGAATCTAGAAACTGCCCTCGATGTGCCCTAGGGAAAAACCATGCCTCACTGGAGAGGGTGTGATAATGCAATAGCAAAGTTGCACCCTACCTGGACAGGGCACGATTTTTCTTCTATAGATGAATTTACCCTAATTAGGGCAAGTGAAGTTGCGCCTCGCTAATTCCAAGTGTGATATCACTACATATCAATAAAAAATAAAAAGTGAGTACATAATATGAAATAAATGCTAGAAATAAAGTAATCAAACCCTAATGGACATCGTAGAAGTAGATATAGAAGATTGAAGTATTTGAACAGGCACTCTATCTCTCTAAACTACACTATGGATCCACCAAGTCAAACAGTAAATCAATCCAATCCATGCAATAGAAGATCAATCTAAAATTTGCACTTCGGGGGTTAGCTTGTAGTAAAGAAAACAAAGGAAGAAGAACGAACTATCATTAATTATTCAAGATTAATCAATAATTAAAAATTTTCACTAATATCGCACATCAAAAATTTGTATATTGCATCTTCTTGATTTAGCAAGAATGTCTTTCCTTTTATAGGTGAAATTGGAGGGAGAAGGCGGGCAAAAATACTCACAACCAATGCTAAAACATGCTAGAGGGTTTAAACCTGGGTCTATGTAGACTCAAAGTAATAAAATAAAATTAAATTAAAAAAATAGGTTAAACATCGAAGTCGTGCCCTATATTGACAGGGTGTGATATCGCTGGCGCAAAGTTGCGCCTCGTAAATACCAAGCACAATTTCGCTAAAAGACAAAAAAATTAAAAAAGGGAGGCAAAGAGGTCTTCCCTTGCTCTTGGCATGGATTGAGGGCCTCTTATGGGCACTAAGGAAGATTTCCCACTCAAAATTGGGTCAATTTTTTATGTCTACATTTTACCCCCTCATTGATGCATTTATGGCCCATTAAATGCATCAAATAAAGGATGTAGGCACACACATTGGAAAACGAAATAAGCAGAAATGAGGTGTATGGTTTAGAAGAAAGGGGTGGTGCAAAAAATAGTATCATTCTAAAAACTTTTAATTTTACATGCATTTTGAGGCATTAGGGACATTAATGCCCCTATAGGCCAGGGTGCCTCCTTGAGTTTTTATGAAAAATAAACGGTTCATAAAAAACTAGAAAGAAATAACATAGAAGAAAGGAGAGAAAGAAAGAGTGATAATAGAGCAAAAAAGAAAAAAAAGGAAGAGAGAAAAACAAAAAATAAGGTTAAAAAGGAAAACAAGGGTAAAACCCTAATTCATTTTTAATGCGAGGAGGAGAAAATAGAGCTTTGGAAGAAAAGGCAATGGTGCTTCCAGTTCACCGAGTGACAACTATAATAGGTGAGGTTGGGGCTCAAGAATGAGTAAGTATTATCTTTGTTCCTCCTTTCACTTTATTTTCTTCTCATTTTGCATAATTTGATTAGGTGTTTAGGATTTTTTAGGAAAAATCATCGTAAAAGTTAGCGATTTTCGTGTTGCAACCCAAGCGCAATTTTGCCTTAGTTGAAATGCATCAAAATCATGTTTGGAAGAAACCAGGTGCAACTTCACAAAGTCACACTAAGAAAACAGAGGGTACAACTTCATGAAAGCAAAGTCACGCACCCTAAAAGTGGGGCATGACTTCACAAAAACCTAGGAAATGAAAAAATAGAAAATAAAGAAAATAAAGAAGAAAAAAAGAAAAATAAAAAAGTAAATCCCAAATTTCTAATTGTGAATTGAAATTTCCTTATGTTGAATTAAAATTTTTAATTAATTTGATTTTATGATGGAATTGATGAATTTTTATGTTGTTTGTTGAATGTAGCTAGGTATTCTCGAGAGTCGAGAGTGGTGGGTAGGAGCTCTAGAAGAGCTAGATGCTTTGGAGCCAACAAAGAGGGCTAGACTGGGGGTGGTTAGGATGGACCATGTGGTAAGTATGTCATGGATTGAGACAGACAGGGCTATATAGACATCCCTGGTAGAGCGATGGTATCCGAAGACTTCTACGTTTTGGCTCCCAATAGGGGAGATGATTGTCACACTAGAGGATATGTGGTGGATCCTGTGGATCCCCATTATGGAAACAAGGTTTACAGGGCCCACGAGAAGGTAGCTACTATACAACAGTTTTCCATAGATTTCACCTGCCAAGTTGGAGAGGGCACCATAGTAGTGGATGACCTGGTTGACTGCTATGGAGCAGACTCTCTAACTGTGGTAATCTCAAGGTGGTGGCTGGTCTCTTGACCTGCCACATTAGTAGATGATACTTGCCATGGGCACTGGTAGGAGTAGTGGCAGACATGCAAAAGTAGGGAGTCCACTTCGCATGGGGTCCTTATATATTGACCCGCTTATAAAGGACATTATACAACACCGTGTATAAACGACAAACCAGACTGGTGTGTATGATATTTTTCTAGGTGTGGTTTTGGGAGCACATTGCAGTGTGTAGAATGTTAGCAATACCAAGACCGTCACCTGATCTAGGGCAGCCAACAAAATACATATGGTTGAGATCCCTAGAGATGACCATGAGGGTTTATGCAAGGAACCTACCACTAGCAAGGTGGGTGATCGATGAGTTGCAGGAGATACAACTCATATGGTGACCATGGAGGCTTCACCTTGGATGGCCAAATGATAGGATAGAGTTTGTAAGGGTGAGGAGGATTAGATTGCTATGGTCAGAGAGGGGAGAGCCAAAGGTGCTCAAATTTTATCAAGTCCTACAACATTTCAGGATCATATAGGTATCCTGGACCTGGGGGACTACTAGTACCGGAGGGTGACCCTAGATCTAGTAGGGTTTTGATGTGATCCAGACCTCACCAAATGGACCAAGAAGTATTAGGATGATCCTCCTTACATCGACCCAAGGGTAGACGATGCAGGGGTGGCCATCGGGTATAGGTAGTGGTATAGAGGAATTGCACCTTAGAGGATCTCCCTACCTATACCAGTGAATATATACTAGGTGATGGACTGGGCATGCAATGGGTATTCTGAGAGGTAGCTTGTAGGGCCATAAAGAGGGTACAATAAGCTCCCGTTGTGCCTAGATAGAGGTTGACACAGGTCCATATTTAGGTGGTAGAGGAGACCATCCCAAGAGTAGGTACCGAAGAGGGAGAGATGAGAGATACCCCCACATAGGTGGAGGGGCCAAAGGTCAGAGACCCTGGAGAGACATCCATATCAGCAATTATGGGAGGCTAGATCTAGGAGATAGAGTAGCTACAGGTATAGCTTGCTTCTCTACAGATACAAATATCTCGACTATAGACTGAGAGGGACACTGCACTGGTAGAGGTTACCCGAATGTAGGGAGAGGTGACCTAGCTGGACGAAGAGCACCTATGGGCCAGGGCTAAGGGGATGGCTACCATAAGGAGCATCCAGGAAGGGGATGTGTTGTAGCTCCTTTAGGTGGAGTTGTAGTGTATTGGTGATAGGTTGGAGATGGCCATTCAGAGGGCCATGTTATCCGAGATAACTTACTATGCAACTATCCCTCCAGAGCAGAGGATGGATCTTCCTCAATCCCTTTATTCAGTGAGAAGGTTGTGATACCAATCATAGGAACCGATGATATCACAGCATTTGGTGGCACAGTTGAGATTGCCTCCACCCCAGGGAGGGCTAGAGGGAGTTGGCTCTCAAAGCTAGGATAGGCTAGGCTAGGGATCATGATGATGCACTAATTTTTGATTATGGTGTGCATCCCTAGGTTGAGTGTACCAAGTCTAGATTATGGTACACCAACCTCACACGATGTACGTTCTTCCCTATGAGTAATACATAGCTACATATTTTGTTATGATTTTATATGTTTTATGTGTAATATTTTAATGCATGTTTTTATATGTTTTGCTTGTTTATTTTAAGTGTTTTTATGAATGCAAACTATCCTAATGCACACTATATTAAGGATGAGATGAATTCAAATAGAAGAAGAATAAGGAGAAGAAGGAAGGAGAAATGAAACTAAGCAATAGAAATATAGAAGAATGAGAAAAACAAGGAAAGAAGGAATAAGAAAGAAAAGAAAGATAAAAGAAGAAGATAAGGAAGAGAAGAAGAAGAAAAGGAAGAGAATAATAAGATAAGGAAAAGAAGAAGAAGAAAAGGAAAAGAATAAGAGAAAATAGGGAGGTCCAAAGGTCAACCATCATAAAAGGAGAAGAATGAACAATACGAAGTATAAGACTAGCATAGGTTATCATGAACCACTATAGCCTGACACTGTGAATCAGATAGATGAGGTAGCTAGACCCTCTATGGGTGTAGCACTTGCATCAATATGAATAAGTGTGTGGAGTTTTGATCCACTATGTGTGGTTTCTCCCTTATTGACCACTGTGAGGTGGTTACCCGCTATAATTTATGTTGAGGTCTACTAAAAATGACCAAGGATCTTATCCTGTAATGGGGTGTTGAGCCTTCTGAATCAAAAGAGAGTATGACTTGATAGAAGATCATGAATAATGTAATACCCACTAGGATGTATAAGTATCCCACATGAGGTGTAATATGTGTAAAAATATTATGCAAATGCTATCCCAGAGTGGGACTGTGAGAAATATTTTGTACAACATAATGAAGAAATCGATAAAAGGAGAATAAGTGACCAGAAGAATAAAATGAGAGAAAAAATACCTACGGGGGATCTTGCTAGGCATCAGAGTCCTAGTGAAAAGTGCAATGTAGGTGAGCTATGATCTAACTAGGTATCATAACATGCCATTGTCACAAGATTTCCAAAATCTATATGAGCAAGAAGTCATGAACAATCAATCATGCATTTATGATAGGTAGATGTGCAAGAAGTTTGGTTTAGATGTCAAGAAACCATGCAAAGATGACAAGCAAGAATGCAATATGAGAAAACAAGCGGATGCAAACAGAAAATGCAAATGCAACTATATGAAAGTTTTTTTTTTGGAACTTGAACTAGGTTCTAAGCCTATACATAGGGCTCCTTATAGAATGAATTCCATAGAAATGCAATATTTAAAGGTACAACTGCATGGATTGCTAGAAAAATGACTAATCAGGCCAAGCATGTCACCATGGGGTGCACCAGTTTTGTTTATTAAGAAAAAGGATGGATCCTTAAGATTGTGTATTGACTATCAAATGTTAAATAAGGTAACTATAAAAAATAGATATCCTCTACCTAGAATCAAAAATCTCTTCGATCAACTCAAGGATGCGACAATATTTTCAAAAATTGATTTGAATTCGAGATACCACCAATTGAGAATTTGAGAGGAGGATAATCATAACATAACTTTTAAAACTAGATGTGGACATCATGAGTTTACCATCCTACCTTTTGGACTAATGGATGCTCTAGAAGCATTCATGAACTTGATGAATAGTATATTCACAAAGTATTTGGATAGATTTGTTCTAGTATTTTTGGATGACATTTTGATATATTCCCAAAACAAGACAGAGCATGATAACCACCTTGGAATAGTGTTATAATTGTTAAGGAAAAATCAGTTTTTTGGAAACATGTCCAAGTGTGAGTTTTATGTGATAAAGGTGCAATATTTAGGTCACATTGTTTCGGATGAAGGAATTTTTGTAGACCCAAAGAAAATAGAAGCCATCATGAATTGGTCATCGCCAAATAATGTGACTAATATTAGGAGTTTCATGGGCTTAATGGCATAATATAAGCAATATGTAAAGGACTATGCTAATATCACCTCACCGATAACCAACCTTTAAAGGAAATAGAGGGAATTCAAGTGGATAGAACAGTGTGAGACAACATTTAAATTACTTAAGCAGAAACTTACTACACCTCCTATATTAAAGATACCTGACCCATAAGGAAGTTTCTCCATGTGTACAGATGCATCACTAGAAGGACTAGGAGTTCTCTCACAAGAAGAAGCAGTAGTAGCCTATGGACCAAGAAAGTTGAAAAAGAATGAGGTTAATTATGCAACTCATGATTTAGAGCTAGCAATTGTGGTATTTGAACTCAAAATCTGGCAATATTATCTAGTTGGTAGACCCTTTGAGCTAAAGATAAATCATCAGAGTCTACAATACGTGTTCATACAACCCTTTCTCAATGCTAGACAAATAAGATAGATAGATTTTCTCGTTGAATATGATTTTGGCATTGAATACATTAAGGGAAAGGAGAATAAATTCGATGGTGCCTTGAGTAGAAGGAGACACATTACAATATTATCTCGTATTCATGTTGAATTGATGGACCAAGTTAGGTAAATGCAAGGTCAAGACATCTATTGCAAGCAAATCCAAGAAAATATGGAAAGAAATTCATTCGAAAGTAAATATCCAGGATGAATTTCTATGCTTTAAGGATAGGATAGTAATACATGAGAATAGTTTTATGAGAAATATGATCATGAATGAAGCACATAGATATTCCTATTCTACTCATCTAGAAGGAGCAAAGATGAGGGAGAATATAAAAAAGATATTATTTTGGCCAAGAATGAAGAGGGACAACAGAATTTTTTGCTTAATTCCTTGAGTGCCAAAAGGTAAAGGTGAAACATAGACATCCTGCTGGTTTGTTATATCCTCATTATGTGTCTATACAAAAATAGCAAGTGAATTCGATGGACTTCATAGTAGGGATACCTAATACCAAATTCCAGCATGACATAATTTTAGTAGTGGTCAAAAAATTGACCAAGGTTTGAAACTTTATACCTAGAAGCACCAAGGATGATGTTGTGATTGTGGCTAACAAATTTTCCAAAGAAATATTTTGGCTTCATGGATTTCTAGAGGTAATTATATTAGACAGGGACTCAAGATTCACTTCTAAATTTTGGTAAGCCTTACATCGAGCCATTGGCACTAAGTTGAACATAAGTTTAGTTTATCACCCTGAAACTGATGGGCAAACTGAAAGGGTGAATCAAGTGTTAGAATACATTATTCACATGTACTAAATGGATCAAAAAACCCACTGGGAAGAGTACTTGCACTTAGTATAATTTTCCTACAATAATAGTCATCACTCAACTTTGGATATGGCTATGTTCGAAGCTTTGTATGGTAGGAAGTGTAGGACACCATTTTCATAGGATAATCCAGAGGATTGGATTACACTTGGACACAACATGGTCAAAGAAATGGAGTAAAAATTAAGAGTGATCAAAGAAATATTGAAGGAAGCAGTATATCGATGGAAAAGTTATGTCGATCTTAAAATATCACCTAGAGAGTTTGTTGTTGGAGACAAAGTGTTTCTGAGGGTGAGATTGAAGAAGAGTGCCATCAAGTCCATAAAGATTGATCCTCATTTTGTAGGTTCTTTTTAAATCATAGAAAGGATTAGTCTTGTGGCATACCGACTTGCCTTTCCACCTAATCTATCCAATATTTACAACACCTTTCATATTTTTTTGCTTAAAAAGTATGTTGCTAACTCTGAGCATGTATGGAATTTATATAATTTGCAGATGGCGAATACAGAGGCTATAGAGGTTTGACCACTCATAATCCTTGAATTTCAATCTAAATTGATGAGGAAAGGAACTTTGGAGTAGTGTAAGGTCTAGTGGTACCAATACTCTTAAATAAATGCTACTTGGGAGAAAGTAGATGGTATGCAGAAGCATTTTCTGTCTCTTTAAATATGCATTATAATGTTTGCTTTAATTATTTTTAAAAGAAACTACTTGTATGAATGTGGATGACAATGTTAAGCCTAAGAGGGGTAGTATGTCATGACCCACCCTTGGAAGACTTTGAACTTGATTAATTTTGCTTAGTTAAGATGTTTTCTTGAAAGAAACAATTGACATAATATATTTTTAATTCTGCAAGTATGGATGGTTTGTAGGAAAAGGATTATGTTAATGAAAATATGCTTGGCAATAAATTAATCATTATTTCAAGAAAGTGTTTTTCATGAAAGAATATGATATTGCTAATAGACTATGTGCTTGTGTAGAAAAATGGGGTTCTTGTGGGTGGAGAAAGAATGAGCCACCGAGAATAGAATATCTGGGGGAAATGATGTGATGGGTTATGTTGTCAAAATATTTGGGGAAGTAACATGAATGAATGCTTCACCCTTGATGATGATGTTTTTCATAAGTTTGCACATGACAAAGAAATTCCAGACTTGTGATTGCTTGCATGATGTTTGGTATTTGCATTATGATTGAATTGTTAGGGATAAGATCTTGGATATATGTGTTATATTCATGTTTCATTGTCTTTCCTAAAGAAATAAATAGTTTATAAAGATCTATTTTATTTGGTAATTCCACCATGGAAGTGATTGATGCATAAGTAGAATCCAATAGCTAGCATTTATGGATCAAAGTGTGCTTGTGATAATGACTTACACATTGAGCATGAATGATTAATAAATTTGTCATGGTAAAGAGTAGAACGATGTGGAATTTATGAGAACCAGCTGTTGAATACTAGATGGTAAAAGAAGTTTCAAAAAATCTGAGAACGCAGTCGGTAAGTGGTTTTTGTGCTACGTTTAAGAGGATAGAAAAAATAGGTATTCAAAAAAGAAAGGAAAAGAACGGACAAAGGTGAAAAATGTTTTGGGGGAGAGCTAGAACAAACAAACAAAATATTGGATATCCAGCATAGAGTTACGAGCTTGTACATAGTTGAGAGGTAAGGTTTCTTGTATTTGCTATGAGCATTTGTCCTTATCTTCTGATGTGTATAAATAAAGTATTGTTGATTGCATCTAACTCCTTTCAAATTTGATAGTTCTATGAGGTTCTGGTGTGTGTGAAATCATATTTCTATTCAATGTCATAGAAACCATCAAAAGGTAGAATAACTTGAAGAAAATTTATTAACAAATGCTAGGAGAAAACGTAGATTGACCAAGGGTATATCAGACCTTGTGTGAAATTGAAGGTTGATCTCTTGTCAGTTGGAAACTAGCATTGCATGTAAACTTTGAGGATAGTGTGATTTATGTTTAGGTTACTAGTAATCCTTCTGAAAACATAGAGAATGTTGGTGAAACTAGATATGAATATATTAAGCGTACATTTTCCATATCTTAATTTTTGTTTTATTGAAGTAGAATTCCATGGTAATTGGGTTGCTTGTGACGTTTGGATGAATCATATGTTTACATTATATATGGAGCTTTTATTTTATGAATTGACAAGAAAGGAAATAAACATGAATTTCACTATGTGGAAATAATGGATGGCTATATGCGATTGATGTTTTTCTCATGGTTTTGGGATTACTATGTGTATTCATCTTGGAGCTGGTAGAATTCGTTGGAAGTTACAGATTGGTGTGTGTCTTTGATGAAATGTTTTAGCATGCGCTTAGCATGACTGCTTCTTCTAGATGAGTTAAAAATATTTAGATCTACTTGACGGAATAATTTGACTTAAGAAAACATAAATGATCTTTTTGGATTCTTCCTTTCATGTGAAATTAATTACATTGTGAGTATGCAATACCTACTATCTGGATATGTGGTTATGTGCAATTGAAAAGCATCAAAGAGGGAATGGTATGCATTGAATGTCGCATTTGGTTTTTTTGGAGTCGTCTCTGATCCCATTAAATGGAAATCTATGTTCTCATTTGGCTTACGTGTGAATATCTTGGAGGATGTACAAGAAGTGTTGATGTGGATCGTTGGGAGTTTCCAGAAGACTTCTTGCCATGACATTTGTGATATCGAAGATGCTAGGCTTATCGTAGCCATGGCTGGATAATTACAAAATTGTCTACTGTATTGAGAAACTCTTATTTAGTTATGGGAATTATGAACTCCTCCTCGATAAATATGTGTGGGAGAAGTGAGGTTGATGTATTTATGATTGAATGATTTCCAGTTAGATTTATGACTCTCGTTTGGTTATGGATATTTGTAAATAATTATGGGGTGTGAACTACTATATTTTCATTTAAAATAATAGATCTCTTTGGCTATGTTTATTATCATCTAGCTCTTTACATATGTGAATATCTAATCTAGATGTGATTTGGTAAACGAATGCTTATTTCTTTTAGTTGAGAGTGAGATTTTATGGATTGTATTACTCATGGAAAGCATAATTTAAATAAGTCTCATTGTGGTAACTGAAGTCTTGGTTCCGGTAAAACCTCTAGATAGGCCTAGGAAGTCATGTAATATAATGGATTATCCTTCTTTAGGAGTAAACTCCCAGTTACATAACTCCATGGTTAATGTTGACCAAGGTAAACGTAGGAGTAATTGTTGACAATTTTTTCACATTTCTCAAGGGGTAGAAAAGAAACAAGTTTTGTATAGTGTTGTGTAAAGTTTTTTGCTTTGTTATTTTTATTTTGAAAAGTTGCAGCAATTTTGGCTTTCAAAGCCACCCCTTTGTATAAGAAGTAGAAAGAGAAAAGGCTTCGCTACTGAACAAGCTAGAGAAAAGAGCTTCGCCTAAAAGGAAAATGAAACTGCTTCGCACCCGAAGCACTTCCAGCATTGCTTCGGGTGAAAATTTTGCGAAGTAGTTTGCCGAAGAAAGAGCTTCGCACCCGAAGCACTTCCAGCATTGCTTCGGGTAGGATTTGTTGCGAAGTAGTTTTGCCAAAGAAAAATGCAAGAGGACCAATATAAAGGGCTTCGGGCCCGAAACATTTCCAACAACTACTTCGGCTAAGGCACCAGCGAAGCAGAATCCAAGGGAACATCGAAGATTACTTCGCCAGAAAGTTGTCGAAGCATCTACTTCGGGCCTCCTCACACCCAAACCATTTCTACTTCGACGGAAAACCTGGCAAAGCATTCACTTCGGCTAGTTTTTGCTCGAAGCATTTTCAATCGAAGTTCTGGCAGCCAAAAGAAACGAAGCAGTTTGAAGGCAGGAATGTGTTTCGGTCGAAATCTCTCTGAACCACAATTTTGAAAAAGGATCGCAGTGAAGCACTTCTCGAAGACATCAGCGAAGTAATTCAATCGACAAAGCGGTAAGGAAGAAGAGATCCATTTTGCGAAGTAGATATGCTTCGGCACTTCCCACCCCCAAAATAGTTTTGCGAAGCTCAATCCTGTGAAGTACATATCAAAGAGGAGTTTTGCGAAGCAAAGTGATGGATGAAGACTTAGTGAAGTGCTTCACGAGCACACGTTCCAAGCCGGGTCTCTTCCCGAGGTGATCAAGTGCCTCATAAATGCAATTTTTCGTGCCCAGCAAGCCCGTTGCTCATTTTTGGCAATCGAAAGCGAAGTATCAAGCCATGATGGAGAACCCAGCGAGCATGGCAGCCACTCAAGCACTGCACTCGGAGACCAAGGACGTCCATACGGCTCATCAATGCACCTTTCCATGGTTGACCCGATCACAGTTGCTAGTTTTGGTAACAAATTTGAAAGCTCAATCGCGAGAGCCGAGGAAGGCCAAATTTTTAGAGCTCGAGGGTGTACTCTTATTTGCTATGTAATTATGATTCATATGCTCGAGTCCTCTATAAAAACCCAAGCATTGTAATGGAAAAAGAGGGGGGAACTATCTGCTAGAAAGCTGCTATAACTTGATGTCCTGCGATTAATACTAAGAGACTTTGAGCTCAATTCTTCTCTTTTATGCTACCTTCTGTGCTTGATTCTTCTATCTCTCCTCGTTTGTAGACTGAGATGCTGAACTCTGCGTCTGGTGTGCGATATGGGATAGTGTCCTGAAACTCATTCAGAAGGATACATAAGAGTAGAAAAGTGTCATGTTGGCTTTCTTTTATGTTGTCTGCCTTGCTTGATTCTTTTATCTCTCCTCACTTGTAGATTGAGATGTTGAACTCTGCGTCCGGTGTGCGATCGGGGACAGTGTCCTGAAACTCGTTCGGGAGGATACATAGGAAGGTTGATACTACATTTCTTTCGTTTTACTCTTGGTGTTCTTTGCTTTTATTCAGGTGTCAGTTAGTGATCGTGCTTCCTATTCTCTCCCACCTTAAATCAACAATCTCTCTTCCCTTACCTCTTTTTTTATTTTATTCTTCTAACCCTTATCCCTTTATCTCTTTCTTGCACTCTTATCTTCAAACCCCAAAGTAGTTTAGCATAGGATCCAGCATTTCTTCGGAAATTGGCACGAGGGGCATCTCTTCCCCTTAGCATTTCAATGTTGTTCCAGGTCTAGGGCGCGTACACTTACATGAAATCCTTACCTAGGCAGATTTGATGACCAACAGTAACTAATCATTGTGCTGCTATAGTGACAGTAGAGTGTAGTGTATTAATAGGAGTCCTCCTTTAGACTATTGCACCTTCAGATTGATGTCCCTTGACCTTCTTTAATGAAGGGAAGCACTACCTTCTAGAACTAGAAAGTATTCAACATTTCTAGGGCATAGGTTGTTGCAGTGTTGTCTTCATCGAAGGATGGGTGAATGGGGTTTGATAAAACATGGTTGGTTTCTAAATGCACCTCACAGATGGACTTGTGTGGTTAAGTAGGGATTGGCATTCTCCTTTTGGACTAATTGAAAAGTGAGGACCTTTTCTATGGAACATAAAGGGATTAGTCTTTCAAAGGAGTGAAAGATGTAACATTCTCAATGGATCAAAGAGGGTCACTCCTTTCGATATACTGGAAGGAGTAGGTTATTTACTAGCGAAAGATATCTTTAGTGGTGTCTTTTCTTAAGATTTGTGACTAGGAATCCTTGTAGAGAGATTTTAATTTAGGATCATTATGATCTATTTTTATGGAAGTGATGTTGATGCCTTTTATTAAAAGGATTAACTTGGGATTTGTCATGTAGATGAGGGGCTAATAACCTAAGACTTGTCTAAGATTAATTATGTTTAAAAAAACTTCTCATTTTTTTTCAAGGTTATTAGAATTATTTGTAGATGGTTTGTGATAGAGTACAACATTTTATACACTCAATAAAATCAATTAGAGTGATTCCTATCAAAAAGTAGTGCTCTTGTAAAAATAAACTAGAATAAAAAATAACTTCAAACAAAATAAAAGTAATACAAAGTAGTCTAAAATCATAACTCTAATGCCCTAATGACCATCCCCATACTATATATATACTTTAATTAGACCAAGCTATAATATTTCTAAGACAAAATATGGGTTTTGCATAAACCCAAGGTATCACTAGTCCTTGATCAATTTCATGTCCAATCTAAAATTTTAAACCAATAAAAACCTAATTCTTAGTTTCAAACTTTTCTAGTGGATCAAATTTTTACTTCAAGCATAATAGGACTGCCTATAAAAATACATCCTTGACTAGATGCTAGAGGTAGTTAAAAAATTCTAGGGGTCATACAATATCACTACCATGTTAGTACAATTAGTACACCTCACCCTATTTGTTTTTCCACTCAAATATTGCTTTTTCTCTTGGTCATTTTTAAGTTCATGTTGCAAAATGAAGAAATTCAATATGAAAAATGATGTGACATTCCCCATCTAGACTATTTATATGTTGAAATTATAAATTCAATTTAGTCACATGCCTGACCACTAATGGTTAGTCTATGAAAAACACTTACTCTATTCACCCACACACTCCACTCTACAATTTCTCAAACCAGTTAAGTCCTTACTAATCCATGGTGGTCTTTGGGATCCATGATACTATAGTGATTTTTTGTTGTTTTATTTGTATAAGTTTTATTATGTCCTTTTTCGTAAGGAAATCCATTTTTGCTTCACTTCATGGAAAAATGAGTACTTCAAGGGGGCAATATGTATACTATAAAATTAATCAAAATGTATTCCAAACATGAAAGCATGAATTCTCTAAGTTATTTATGATTTATGGATGCACATGATACTATTGATGGGTATAGGTAAGTAGACCTTGAGGTTCATAAACCCTATATACTCTTAGGTACCTACTCAATTTCCCAAGTCAACTAGGAATATGATCATTATCAGCTCATCTAGTAGGCTAATAGGTCCATTGGACTACTCAAGATAGGTCCTATCAAGTGTAGAAGCCACCAATTTTATTTTCACTACATTACAAGCAATCAGATGAGCACCATAAAAATATTTATAGCATTGCCATTAGCATTGTCCTAGAGCATCGACCTATCAAATACTAGTGGTCTTGCCAAAATAAATATGTGGGTCCTATATGATATGTTATTATAAGTAATTTTACTCAATTTTCCTTGGCCAACTACAACATAATCCATTGATTAATTCTCTTAATCAATACAATCCACACGTCAAAATCCCTATAAATACCCATTCAATTCAGTCATTCCAATCATCATCAAAGTGAATTCTAAGCAAGTTTTGATGAATAGGATTAGACTTAGGTCTAATTTTTAAGGAAGCAAGGAGAAGACACCTAGAGGTTCTCCTCCTTCAAATTTACACTTAGCACTAGGTGCTAGGTCACCCAAGCCATCTTTACCCTCCTAATAAAGACTCTACTATATCTATCATCATTCACTTGCAAGAAGGATCTCATTTTTCTTTTCCAAGCTTAGCATTCTTCTCCTAGTAAGAAATCCTTACCTCAAGGTCACATTGATTGGGCTCCCCATAAACCAAGAAGGTTAGAAAGTAAAAAAATAACATTCAATATTCTCAAGGCCTCTAAGGATTATCAAGGCATAAAACATTAAGGTAAGTACCTTTGAAGGTTAGTAGTATTCTCTCTGCTCTTTCATTTTACATTTGTTCTAATTGTTATTTCATATTTTGTTTTACCACAAATTGGGTCATTTATTTGCACTAGATCACTCTGCTTTTAGCTATATTATTTGTGCACTTCTAATATCTTCCTATATTTTTCCTCTTATCCCCTAGGAAACACTTGCATACATATCCAACCAAACCATCCCTAATCTCTCATATTATTCCTTTAGAGTTTTGCTTGGGTTTGGATTGATCTCATATAGCCTTGCCTACAAGGTGAAGTGACCTTCATAGCTTATACAAATTCTGGAAAATTAGGTGAGTAATCTATCAAGTTGGGTTATAAGTTATTAGATCAACCATAATTCTCTACTCCTAATGATTTCCCTTGGAACAATTCTTGGTCACTTGAAGCACCTTTAAACCCTCAATATTTCTTTGGTTAGTGGTCTAAGCAAAATCCTTACAATGATAATTTATAAAGAAGATAATATCATGGACCTTTTGGGCATGCCTTATATAAGGAGAAGATAAAAAATTATACCATCTACTTTTTTATCATCCCTTTGCTTCCACCATTTGAGCCTAGAATATGTTAGGATGCTCCATTGAGATTAGATATATTAATAAAATATTAGATAAATTATTTCAAAGACAAAGCATTAAGAATTTTGTGGATGGTTGGTCTTGTCATTATTTGCTAGAATTTGTGATTTGAAAGTAATAATAGGATTTTCAAAAGCAAACCTTAAAATCACATCTAAGGTTAGATTCATATTGTTGCATCTCTTCTAGAATGTTTACAGGCATGGTGTTCATCACAGGAAGTCTCAAATATGAAAAATTTTGTGCTAGTCACTTAGTTAAAAGATTTGAAGATACATGCAAGGATGATCTACAACAATGGAGTTAATATAAAGGATCTACATCAACCTAGGGTAAAATAGAATTGTCTAAAAGTAGTATTCATCAAACTTAATTTTGATGGTGCTTTCAAATGAGACCTTGGAAAAACTAGTGGAGGTAGTGTTTTTCAAAATAACGAAAGTAAAATTCTTCCCACCAACTTAGAATCATATAAAACTTCAACAAACAATAATGCAAAGGCTAGGGAACTTTTTCCTAGGATCAAGAAAACCATTCAATATGGATGGCTACATATTCGAATTAAGGGGATTAACATATTATTATTAATGTTGTAAAAAGAGGATAAGTGAATTGTATTGACAATATCATTTTTATGGATGCTCATCAATTATGAATGGAGGTGATATCGTGAAATGCCCACATATATATAGAGAACTGAATATTATGGGAGATAATTTAGCCAATCATGGGGTTGATTTTCAATTTAGAAAATTTTAAATTTTAGAAAGCAATTAGTGATGGAAGATTATATGTCTTAATATAAATTATATCAAGAATTTGATAGAATAAAATTTGAAGTTTGACAAAGATGAAAATTATTTTTGATAAAAGTGTAAGTTAGATGTGGTCTAACTAACTTAATAATAAATATAATAATTTATTGTTTTAATGAAACTGACCCAATAAAGTTATATGTAGCTTCTTCCTTTTAAATCTATTCCTATACTTAAATTTTATTTTAATTGGTTATATGGAATTAAAACGGGCCTTGCCTATAGTACATCATCACCATGTAGTGGTTTTACAGTATTTTGGATATTATACATGTATTGTTTGGAAATATCTGAACCAAGATCTCCTTTAATGTTGAGTAATATAATTGGTTGTGCTAATGTCATTCAATCTAATACTTATTTTGCTTTGAATAATTTTTTTTACATATTTAACAAATCAAAATTGCATGATATCAAAAAAAACTTTTCCATGCTTCCATTTAACTAAATGAATATCGATGTGTTTTTTTAAGAAAGAAATGAACATCATGGTCATGGCAACTAGGTTTTCCTTAATTGCTTTTCAATTGGTTATGGGATTGAAATGGATGCACTCATATTACATTATGTCTATTTTGTCGTTGTATCTCAACAAACATCATGTATCACCTAGCAAAATTTAGACATCAATTTTTAAATTTGAAGACCAATTCATTTAAAACTTGAGATCATAGATCATGTAATTTGATATTTTTAATTGGTTATATAATATTGAAAGGGGCCCTAGACATATTACATCATCTGTTAAGATTTGAATATGGTTCTACACATTAAGAGTCTACATTTTTAACCACCTAGGCTTATGTCATTTAATAAAGTTCACCTATGAGATTGAAAGTGTCATTTACAATGGTGACACTTTTTGATCTTCATCCCTTAACCTAAGATCTAATGGATAAAAAAAATTAAATTTTACTCATATCTTTAAAACCTTGAACCTTGACGTAAGATATAAAACTTGTAGCTCTATTACTTGTTTCAAAATCATAAAACTTAAAATGTAAAAACTCATTATAAAATTAGAACTTCACTGCTCTTCATTCTCTATTACATATTCCAAACCCAATAACCAAAATAACATTATTATTTTTTAATTATAAAATATCTACAAATTATAATAACACTAATCAATATGTCAAATAATTATTTAAGTATTGTTAACTATATTAACCATTTGGTGTCATATGATTCCCTTAAACTTTCTTTAAAACTAATAATAATCTATATCTTCTAAAATACTTGATCATCACAACGAAAAATCACATGAAAAATGAAATAAAATTCCTTTGAGAGTTGTATATAGAAATTAATATATAGAAAACAAAATATTGCACTAATATACATCCATTAGCTAATTGCTATTCTCTATTATTCATTGGCATAATATTTGTTCTCTTCTTATTCTCCGTAGATTTGAACAAGTGTTTATCTTTATAATCAATTCTAAGCAAAACATAACGAGTGATCTTGACCATCAACAAAGAAAAATATATTAATAGAGGATATGAGGTTTTAGTAAAGTGAGAGTTGTGGGGGAAAAAATTAATTGGTTGATTTCATGCTATTTAATGAAATTAATAGTTTTTTTATTAAAGATTAAAATTTTATTAAATTATAATAATTATGTTTATATATTATGTTATTGTTCAAATCTGATTTAAAATTAGGTTTATATAATTGTAATTGTTAATATATATAATTTTATTTAAAGATGTTATGCCTTCACATGGAATCAAAGACTATGAGGGACACTTTGGAGTGGTAAGGAAACTTGAACCCTTCATATATTCAAAACAAGCACCTCCTTCCGCATCATCACTCCACCAAAACCTTTTTATTAAAATTTTATATAACTTTAATATAGAATAGGGTTTGAGATTATAATGATTTATTGAGTATCACATCATTTTTTAATAAGTTTAATTGGATATATGGGATTGAAACGTGCTCCACTTGAGGAACATCACCACAAAATGGTATTATAATAAAGCTTGGATATTATCCATATGTATCGTTTGGCAAGATTTGAACCTTGGTCTCCTCCTTATATATTGAGGAATCTAACCGGTTGAGCTAATGTCACTTGATTGAGTATCACATCATTAGTGCTAATTTCCACTTGATTGAGTATCACATCATTAGTAATCACATTAATCATTAATATAAACATCCTTGACTGAAGTAACTTGATTTTTTATAATCTCACGGACTACTTAATAAATTTAAAAAGATATACAATAATATTTGGTTCATGAATTTAACAATCAACTTTTAATATACATCAACAATGCTACATCTTTAATCAATCTACACCTTAATAAAACAAGCTAACTATACATGTTAATCATTGAATAAGTATAGATCACATGTTATAATAAGATTTGAACATTTCCTAGGTTCTTAAATAAACTCTTAGTCAAATTTGGAAAGTGAATAGTAAGTAGAACCAATAATATTAACTCAACAATTTTAACTTGTCAACTTTCAAGTAGAAAACCTAGATTTGAATCTTGCAAATCAATACATGCTTAGTAGCCAAGCTGTAATACCATTGTGTGATCATGATGTAATGTATGTATAATAGTCAAGTAGTAATACCACTACATGGTCATGATGTAATAAGATTCATACTCGTTTTAATCCAATGTAACCAAACAAAATATTATAAGTCATTTAAATGTTATAGAAAAATTTAAAATTTATTTATTTATTTGTTTAACCTTCAACCTTGATGAAGTGTATCATTTAATGGAAATTATACCCATTATATATATATATATATATATATATATATATATATATATATATAAGTGTTGCAATGAATTAATAAATAAATATGAAAAATCCATATTTAAATAAGTGATATTGTTCAATATACGAATGTTGCTACTCAAGTGGATTTAATAATGAGAAACTCTCCAATGGATTGAGACAAATATATGAGACCCAAGATCTAGGTGAAGTAAACAAGTTACAATAGCAATTGCATAAGCAAAATGATTAGCTATTCTAGTTAAGAAGGCAAACACAAATATGTAGAATACTAATATGATAATATTCCACAAGTGTGGAATTACAAATTAAAACTACATACATTCTCTCATTCTTCTATTGCTCAAGTGTGAGCATGAGATGGGTATATATAGGAAGGAATATTCTCAACAATGTTACACATGGCATTAGTAAATGACGAATAAGTTAGCACAATGAATGGGATTGTGATACATATATGTGAGAGATAAATAAGTCAGCACAATGAGTGAGATCGTCACGCATGTGTATGAGAGACAAATAAATCAACATGATGAGTGAGATCATGACACATGTGTATGATATATGAATAAGTCAAAATAATGAATGAGATCATGACACATATATATGAGAGATGAATAAGTCAATGTAATGAATGAGATAGTGACACGTGTGAGAGACGAATAAGTCAACACAATGAGTGAGAATGTGACACACAATATTTGTGAGAGATGAATAAGTCAACACCTACCTAAGCAAGCTTATCCTAAGTGCTAGGATAACTAATGCATAAAATAATAAAATGCACTAACATCCCCCATAAACATAGCTTAGGTGGGTAGTGATAGATGGGTCTCAACAAATATGTAGCCATATTAGGTACCCATGTACAAAATGATCTCTCATAAGTGGGAAAATGGAGGAAGCCCAAAGAAAAAAACTCCATCCCAAAAGGAAAAATACTAAGAGGTCATGCTCAATGGAAGAGTATCTTGCACCCCCAATAAAGCTCGTAAAAATAGAAACTTACTTTTTATGAAGGGTTTGGTAAAAATATCTAATACCTCCTCCAATGTAGAACAATATCATAAATCAAGATCTAGCTCTTGTATGAGCTCTCTAATATAGTGCATATGTATCTCAATGTGTTTAGTCCTCTAATGATGGACTGGATTTTTCAAGATTTGGATAGCACTATGATTATCGCAAAATATGGTTGTGGGCTTCTGAAAAGGTATGCCAAACTCAATAAGGATATTATGAATTCAAATAGCCTTAGTGGTAGCATTTGCAACTCCTCAATACTCAACCTTTATGGAAGACAAAGCAATAGCATGCTATTTTTTACATTGCTAACAAATGAGACCAAAATTAAGGTAAAAATTATAGCCAAATGTAGGCTTGTAATCTTCAAGATTGCCTGCCCAATTAAAATTTGTATAGCCAACTAAGGAAAAAGTAGTTGTAGAATAGTGAATCCCAAAGCTATAAGTATCCCAAGCATAGTGAAGGATGCATTTGGAACCCTTCCAATGAAGCTCATGGGGTTCTTGCATAAAGCATGAAACCATCCCAACTGCATAAGATATGTCAATATGGGTATGAGTCAAATAAATGAGGCTACCGACAAGTTGATGATACAAAGTGGCATCAACATGTGGAGTGGAACATTATTTCCTTAGTTTAACTCCAAATAGAAAAGAAGTTGGGGAAGACTTATAGTCAGTCATATGAAACCTATCAAGTAGATCAAGAGCATACTTGGGTTGTGCAAGAGTAATCCTAGAAGGAGATTGTGTGATCTCAATCCTGAGAAATTAGTGAAGTAAGCCCCAACTTTGTCATAGAAAATTTGACTTATAGAGTATATTTGACTCTACTAATACTAGATGAAGAACCCCCTATAATGATCAACTCATCAACATAGAGAACCAAAAGTGGTACATCATTTGCCTCAAAATATAGGCATTGGGATTCGAGTGGCATCTCACAAATCTATGAGAGAGAAGAAAGGTGTTCATATTGCTATACCAAGCCTGAGGAATCTATTTGAGTCCAAATATAGACTTCTATAATCTACACATCAATAATAAATCCTAAATGAACCCTTGTGGTTGATCCATGACATCCTCTCTTGAAGATCACCATGAAGAAATGCATTCTTCACATCCATCTAATGTATAGCCCAACCATGAGTTGTAGCAATAGCAAGACTCAAGTGATTGGGGTAAATGTCTTAGTGTAGTTTATGATAGGATCCTATAAAAAAAATTTGTCATAAGTTGTGCTTTGAACTTATTAACAATTAGATCCACTTGTATCAAACTAGTTTCCTTCCCTTAGGAAGGGGGTACAAGTCCCATGTATGATTCCTTGTCAAGGAATTGTACTTTTTCTTCATTGTTGAATCCCACTTAACAATACTAGATGCTTCCCAAAACATTTATGGATCATAAGCAGAGGCAACATAGACATGAGGAAGGTGTTGATCTTGTGATTAAGTCTGCCTAGAGATAGTAGGAACTCAAATAGATGTACTTATTGCATGAAGAGTCCTATAGGCCCAAAGAGGCATTAAAGTGAAAGAGGATGGAGCCTTTGAATGCTAACTTAGAGATGAATACGATGAAGCTTGAGAAGATTCCTCTGAATCACTATCATTAGAATCCTATGTGAGGAAAGGTGGAGAAGTGTGGGAGGTCAAGTTGGGATATCTTTCCTCAAACCATACACTCATTTTAATAAAGAGTTGATGAATCCATGGATGTAGAAGTCAAAATCCTTTGACACCATTAGGATATCTATCAAATATACAAGGCTAGCTTTGAGGTTCCATTGCATTGTATTTCTCTTAAGGAATAAATACCCATGCAAGAGATTTAGAAACTCTAAAATGTTTTACTATGGTTTTTTTATTGTACTAAGCTTCAAAAGGAGTTATCCCTTTCAAGGGTTTGTGAGAGATATGGTTCCAAATATAAGTGGCACATTTTATGGATTTGGCTCAATATTATGGTGTGAGAGACTATGAGTGAATCATACAACTTACCATTTTTTTTAAGGACTAGTTCTTCCACTCAAGAATTTCATTCTGCTATGGGCTATATAGAATTGAATGCTAAATTTCTATCCCCTCAAGAGAACAAAACTACTCAAATATATGGAACACATATTCTTTTCCATTGTCTATGAATAGAATCTTGATGTGTTTTCCTAATTGCTTTTTAGTAAGGACCTTAAATTCTTGAAAGTGTTCAAAGAATTCACCTTTCTAATGAAGGAAATATACCCAGTTATAGCAAGAAAAATCATCAATTAAGGTAAGTACATAATAAGCTTTGTTGAAATACAATGTTGGAAATGGACCAGCTAAGTCGCTATGAATCAATTCCAACAATTATGAAGCTTACCAAGACTTCCCTTTGTCAAATTTCTCTATAGGATGTTTTCCCATGACACATCCAAGGCATACCCCATTTGAAAAATTAATGTGAGAGAGTCATGTAATCATATCCTATTGTGCAAGCTATTGTAAATAGTAGTAGTTGATATGGCCAAACTGCTCATTCCATAACTTACTCTTTGTGTCAGAGTGAGTAAGTAGTGCATAGGATGATAAATTAGGTACAAATAGAGAGAAGGCATACAAATTAGTTTGATGATCATCCTTCCCAACTAATACAAGTGTGTCATCCTCTATCTCATGGATTACCACTAAATTTGGAGTAAATTGAACTTTATTTCCCTTCCTAATGTGAGTTATTTGGTAAACTAAAGCAAGTTAGTAGACAATTTAAGTACACATTGTACATCATGGAATTTACCATCCCCTATATCAACTGAAACTTTCCCAATGACATCTATTATTGTAACATCACCAATGCAAATATGAAGTGTAGAGAAATGATTTTTATCAGAACACATGTGGTGTGAAGCACATAAGTCAAGTATCCATGGTTTGGACGATTCAACCATTGCAACTAGAGCCTTTCATTTGCCTTTTATAGAATTTTAAGAAGAAGAGGGATTTGGTAACATATATGATGGTAGATTGATGTTGTTCTTTTGTAGAAGATTATTCAACTCTTCTATTTGTGTTGTATGACACTGATGTTCCTCATGACCCAACATTTTGCAATATGTACAAGCGGGTTTTTATTTCTTTTGTAAATACCTCGTAGAGGATTGTAAATTTGCCTTAGAAATTAATTGTGTTTCTTCTTTTTGTGTCTTTTATGCTTATTGCTATTGTTTTTTTGTATTACTAGTCTTTTATGTCCACTGGATTGATTAACCGCAAGTGCATGTGACTTGGATACTTTCAAGAGGCCCATTTGAATCATTTTTTCTTACTCTCAAAAGAGAAGTTCAAGAAATGAGTCAAATGATAGCATTGTCCATGTAGAACGTACAAAAATTCGATGTGCGTGGAAACTAGAAACAAAGATAAAATACTCAAGACCTAGTTTAGACAACACATTCAAAACTAGTTGAGTATCCTTTTTATCTATGCCACATTCTTTGAGTTGTGTTTTGAACTGATTAATTTTGGTGATATAATCTTGTATATTATCAAAAGCATTTGGATCAAGATTCATCAACTCATTGTCTATTTGGTAATCCCTAATTTCATCTATTTGAGAATAGAACTTAGCAAGTGTATCACAAGCCTCTTTAGGTGTTGTGTAATTTTAAACATGAAAGAGAAGGAACAAAGAAACAAATGTACATGTTACACTAAGTGCTTTCTCATGATTATTAGTCCACTCATTTTCCTCTGCATTAGTGTGAAGAACATAGGGTTATACTGAGAGGGGGGGTGAACAGTATAAGACCAACTTTTAGTTTTATTTTCCAAACAATATTATCCAATATTATCAATGACAATATCAATGGTGATAATAAAAACAATGCACAAATCATCACACACAAGAGACACAATTTTAACGTGGTTCACCCAATGTGTGCTACTCCATGGAGAAAATATTTCTACTAAATTTTCTCAATAAATATCTTGGGAATCAATTCTCTATTACAATGTTTATGGACCTCTATCCAAAGGAGACACCAATCCCCTATGCTCTGATTTTTGGATCTCTTTACAGGAGAAATCTTTCCCATTTTATCTAGTCCATGGATCTCTCTCCACAAGAGAACTCTTTCCCCTTACTCTGGTTCGTGGAACTTGATCCAGGAAAACTCTATCTCATCAACTAGTTCATGGATCTCTCTCCATAGAATAACTCTATCTTCCCAACTGGTTCACGAATCTTACTCCATGGGAGAACTCTATATCCTCTGCTCTGGTTGGTGATCTTCTAGAAGGCTTATATCCCCACTGCTCTGGTTTATGGATCTCTCTTCACAAGAGACCTTTGTCTCCACTACACTGGTTGATGGATCTCTATCCATTGGAGATTGTTGTCCTCTTTACTTTGTCACCTCCAAATCCCATTCTCAACTTTGTCTCAAATTTGCACCAAACTCTATCCCAAGTCTAGCACAAATCTACTCACAATTCTGCACCAAACTCTGTCCCAAAGTTACCCCAAGCCTTAACACAAAGCTTGAAAAATTTTGCTCTTAATTCTATCTCAAATCTACCCCAAGCCTTAACACAAATCTTGAACAAATATGCTCTTAATTATGTCTCAAATTTGCCCCAAGCCTTAACACAAAGCTTGAACAAATCACCAATCAAACCTACTATCAACTCTACTCAAATATGTCTCCAAGTCTTCTCAAAAGACTTGCTCAAATCTGCCTTCAAGTCTTCTCAAAAGACTTGCTCAAATCTGCCTTCAAGTCTTCTCAAAAGACTCACTCAAATCTGCCTTCAAGCATTCTTAAAGACTTGCTCATATCTGCCTTCAAGTCTTCTCAAAGACTTGTTCAAATATATCCTCAAGCCTTCTCAAATACTTGCTCAAATCTATCCTCAAGCCTTCTCAAATACTTGCTCAAATTTGTCCTCAACTTGCATACAAACACAACTTAAATCTTTTTCAAGAAGCTTTTTACACATAGACAAATTCTACTTAGAATTCGTTTAACCTCTGGAACATATGGAGAATGATATACTCTATCAAAAACGTAAATTGTTCTACTCAATCATTAAGTCTGTCACTTTCACTTATCTCGTATTTATTGCTCTTTTTAAAGATAGATCTAGTCTATCACATGACACCTATCTTCCTGATTCACACACTTGCTTTCTCAAATCTGATTTCTAATGCTTGCACATTCATTTTCAATATTCCTCAAAACCAATTTCCAAAAGCTTCACACAATCATTCAAACAATGAAGAACAATTTGTTCACAAACCCTAAGATAAATGTTTTCAAACTTCTTCCAACAAAGATGCACAATGTAGGTCTCAAAACCTAACCCAAATATTTCCAACAATGCTTATCAAACAATCCTTTTCACTCCACCTTATGTTCCAAAACATTCATTCCAATAAACACTTTAAACAAAGGATGATGTGCCCATACCTCTTAATTGCTCTTGTGGAGATATATCTTCAAAAATTTGTCTCATACACAATTGATCTTTCTAGTGCCACTTCAAGAATTAGTTATCAAAATACTCTCTCAATACATCCATATAAATTTTATTCTCAAAATATATTTTACCATTCAAATATTACAACAAAATATCAAATCGCTTTGACACCTTATTTTGCCTATTCTTTCATGCAAAATAATGCTCAACAAAACAACTAGAAATTACACACATGAATTTCACTTATACACCTTATACCTCCTTATGTAAAAAAAATAATGCACTTCAAATTTCAATAAGACTAAAGAAATTTCCACTTTATCTCATGCATCAACCAAGTATTAATAATCTGAATTTTCACCTTTCATCCCTTTTTAGAAATTAAAATTAAATCACTTTTCTAACCTTATAACTCCCTAATCATACCATAACACAATGATAGAATTTATTAACCCTTAGAACTCCTTAACAAAACACAACTTTGCATACCTTTATAAAAAATTATTCTGCCCTCAAGCATTGTCGTCGTTGCTCGAACCTGCAACCTCGCCAGCCTCTATGCCCTCGCACAATGGAAAACACCACGTGGGCTAGCCACCCACACAGACCAAAAGATCACACACTCTTTTTTGTCCTCTTTCGCCAACGCAAAATAAATCTCGAGCAAAACCTTGTCACTTGCCTCCACCGCATCTCAAACCCGAGACCTATCGGCTACCACAACTTACCACCGTGGACGTTGTCGTCTAGGCTACCTTCCCAAATGGGATAGAAGTTCAGAGCCTATTCTCCTTGTCTTTTCCTTCGCCTCGATTTTCAAAAATTAGTATCTTCTTCCTCTCCACCGTGAGTCGAACGACAATCGAATGGGCGCACATATTTCAATGAATGAATACTCCATATCAACCACTTTGGCATTGCAATATTTATATGCAATGGTTGCATTAATATTTGATGTCCATGCTTGAATTTTCCAACCTTTGGTGCCAAATAAAATATTATATTTTAATTATAATAACTTAAATCCAAGGGATAAAAATATTATAATTTCATTTTCTTAGGTTAAACTCTTGCCACCATAGTTAATCAATTTAACCTTTTCTTTTTGCAGAATTACTACTAAGGTAAATCAAATAGACCTTTTTATTTTTCCTTTTTCAAATGCCACCCTGATAAATCAACTTGACCCTTTTATTTTTCTTTTTCAAATACCACCATGGTAATTCAACTTGACCCTTTTATTTTTCAATACCACCATGGAGAAGGCTTTTCTCTCTTCTTTCTGCTTTATGCCTCATGTGCCCTTTGAAGAATATTCTCACAAATATTTTCATCAATCTTAGGACATTAAACCTTTTGACATCAATGACAACACAACATGCTCAAATTTCCAACAATATCCCCCTTTGTCATTGATGGCAACCCTTTTCTAAAATTTCTTTTTTCAAACCATTTGATTCCAAATATGCTCCCTTGACTGAATGCTCTCTCCCTTACTCAAATATCTCCCCCTTTATCATCAATGGTAAGGGGACTCCTTTGGGGCTAAATATAATACTCTTAGCTTAGACCCCTCCCCACCTCCTCTCTTTGAGGTGATTAATTTTGGGGTGGGAGTAAAACTACTCCCAACATACAATGCTCTTTTTCTTTGTCAACTTTCTTCCTCAACATACCCTTTTTATCCTTTTGAGTATCCTTGTTCTTGCTTGTTTTTGGAAGCTCTGGAAACTTTGTTCTGCACCACTTGGCCTTATGCCCTAGATTATTGCACTTGTAAATCTTAATGTTGTAGTTCTTAGAAGGCGCAAATATCTTGAAGTTCCTCCTTGTGAAGCCATACTCATTTATGTCATGAACCTTGCAGTGGATTGCTTTATGACCAAATTTATTACAAGAGTAGCAATACCCTTGAAAGAGATATCCATCTTTGAAGTTCCTCTTAGTAAAACCAAATTCCTTATTTTCATGCACCCTGTAATGCATAGCCTTGTGACCAAACCGATTACATAAAAAACATCATCCTTTGAAGAAATCTTGTCTTGAGCCCACTGGTCTCTTGGTCCTTTCTTCTCTGTGATGACCCATGTTTCTTGTTTATGCATTGTTTCATTTCTTAGTGAAGCTCCTATTCTTCAAATTATCCTCATAAGTCTCAATTTCTCCTTCACTCTCCTCCTCTGAAACTTCTTCCTCTTTTGAGCTTGAGCTTGATCCTTCTTCTTGTTTCCCTTGTCTTTCTTCAAAACCAAGTCCTATTTTGATAGATGAAGATCTTTGTGCATTGATAATCTTAACCAAAGTTTTTGAACTTTTCCTAAACCTTTGTAGCTTGTCCTTAGAATATTTCACTTCCATCCTTAGTGAAACTACCTCATGTTCTAATCTTTCACATTATGACTCTTTTGCTTCTAGCTTTTTACTCATGACCTCTTTAAGTCTTCTTGCCTTAGCTATTGAGTTTGTTAGGTCTTGTATAAGCTTTCTTTTTTCTTCCTCACATTCTTGAACTTGAGTCTTCAGTCTTGAATTTTGCTTTCTAACCTTTTTCAATTCTCTGAGAGCAGCGATAAGTTCTGCTTCTAGATCTATTGTGCCTTCCTCTTCATTTTCTGAATCTTGTTCTACTTCTTAGTCTTCAAGAGCATCTTCACACTTTTCAACTTTATCTTCAACAGGAGCATTTTCTTCCTCTTCTAATGCCAAAAATAGAATTTCTTCTTATTCACTATCTGAGGGTCTTTCATCACTGTCACTTGAAGCCTTGTTTCCCTTATCAACATAGAAACTCTTCTTATGCCTTGGAAAGAACTTATTTTCGTGCTTGTTTTGACCATACCTATTTTTCTTTTTATTCATCCTTCCTTTTTCTTATGATCTTGTGTCTTTTCACTGCTATTGCTTCCAGCTTCTGGACAATTAGATGCATAGTGACAAAAATTTATACAATTGAAACATCTCATTATTTTCATACCTTTGTGTTTTCTTTATTCCTTCTTATTTCTTCTACCATAGTTAGCTTTTTCATCACTTGACTCATCACTTGATTTTAGTTTTTTATCCTTTGTCTTCTTTGATGCTTTGAAGGTTACCTCTTTCTTGGAGTTAGGATCCTTTATTATTCTCATATCATAAGCTATGATATTTCCATGTAACTCATCCATAGTCAACTGATCGATATCTTTCATCTCTTCTATAGTTGAAAAGTTTCCATCATACCTTGTAGGAAGTGACCTTAAAATGTTTTGAGCAACATTGTATTCTTCAATGTCAAATCCAAGTCCACGTGTGGTATTAACAATCTCATCCACACAAAGTAAGTATGTAGCAATGTCTTTCTCATCTTCCATCTTCAAATATTCAAATATTCAAACCTTTTCTTGTGGTTTTGTAGTTTTGCCATCTTGACCTTTTTATTTCCCTCATAATTTTACTTCAATTTTTCCTAAATCTCTTTTGCTGATTTGCAATGGATAACTTTCAAAAATTATGCTTCACATAATCCACTTAATATTGCATTCATAGCCTTGGCATTATTCACATGTAAGAGCTTACCATATTTATCTATGGTAGGATTATCTGTAGGTGTGAACCCATCCTCAACTAATTGCCATGTCTCATATCCTTGTGCCATCAAGTAAGTCTTCATTCTTATGCTCCAGAAAGCATAATTGTTCCCATAAAACAATGGTGCCTTATTTGATGAAGATCCATTCTGATATGCCATATATGTTTCTGTAACCTCTTCCTTTAAGTTGTTAGATTCTTTCAAAGGAACCTGCTCTGATACCAATTGAAGAATACAGGATTATACTCAGAGGGGGGGTGAACAGTATAAGATCAACTTTTACTTTTCTTTCTTAAACAATATTATCCAATATTATCAATGGCAATATCAATGGCAGTGATCAAATCAATGCATAAATTTTCACACACAAGAAAGATACAATTTTAACGTGGTTCACCCAATGTGGGCTACTCCATGGAGAAAATATTTCTACTAAATTTTCTCAACAAATATCTTAAGAATCAATTCCCTATTACAATGTATATGGATCTCTATCCAAAGGAGACACCAATCCCCTATTCTCTGATTTGTGGATCTCTTTATAGAACTCTTTCCCCTTTTACCTAGTTCATGGATCTCTCTCCATAAGAGAAATATTTCCCCTTACTCTGGTTCGTGTAACTTGATCCAAGAGAACTCTATCTCCTCAACTGGTTCATGGATCTCTCTCCACAAAATAACTCTATCTTCCCAACTGGTTCACGAATATTACTCCATAGGAGAACTCTATCTCCTCTGCTCTAGTTGGTGATCTTCTAGAAGGCTTCTATCCCCATTGCTCTGGTTTGTGGATCTCTCTCCACAGGAGACCTCTGTCTCCACTACACTGACTTATGGATCTCTATCCACTGGAGATTGTTGTCCTCTTTACTTTGTCACCTCCAAAGCCTATTCTCAACTCTGTCTCAAATTTGCACCAAACTCTATCCCAAGTCTAGCACAAATCTACTCTAACTCTACTCACAATTCTGCATCAAACTCTGTCCCAAATTTACCCCAAGCCTTAACACAAATCTTGAAAAAAAATGCTCTTAATTCTGTCTCAAATCTACCCCAAGCCTTAACACAAATCTTGAACAAATATGCTCTTAATTTTGTCTCAAATCTACCCCAAGTCTTAACACAAAGCTTGAACAAATCACCAGTCAAACCTACTATCAACTCTGCTCAAATCTGTCTCCAAGTCTTCTCAAAATACTTGCTCAAATTTGCCTTCAAGTCTTCTCAAAAGACTTGCTCAAATCTACCTTCAAGTATTCTCAAAGACTTGCTCAAATCTGCCTTCAAGTCTTCTCAAAGACTTGCTCAAATATATCCTCAAGCCTTCTCAAATACTTGCTCAAATTTGTCCTCAAGCCTTCTCAAAGACTTGCTCAAATCTGTCCTCAACTTGCATACAAACACAACTTAAATATTTTTCAAAAAGCTTTCTACACACAGACAAATTCTACTTAGAATTCATTTAACCTCTGGAACATATAGAGAATGATATGCTCTATCAAAAACTCAAAATGTTCTACTCAATAATTAAGTCTGTCGCTTTCACTTATCTCACATTTATTGCTCTTTTAAAGATAGATCTAGTCTATCACATGACACCTATCTTCTTGATTCACACACTTGCTTTCTCAAATCTGATTTCTAATGTTTGCACATTCACTTTCAATAGCCCTCAAAACCAATGTCCAAAAGCTTCATACAATCATTCAAACAATGAAGTACAATTTACTCATAAACCCTAAGACAAATGTTTTCAAACTTCTTCCAACAAAGATGCACAATGTAGATCTCAAAACCTAACCCAAAGATTTCCAACAATGCCAATCAAACAATCCTTTTCACTCCACCTTATGTTCCAAAACATTCATTCCAATAAACACTTTAAACAAAAGATGATGTGCCCATATCTCTTAATTGCTCTTGTGGAGATATATCTTCAAAAAATTGTCTCATACACAATTGATCTTTCTAGTGCCACTTCAAGAATTAGTTATCAAAATACTCTCTCAATACATCCATATAAATTTTATTCTCAAAATATATTTCACCATACAAAAATTACAATAAAATATCAAATCACTTTTACACCTTATTTTGCCTATTCTTTCATGCAAAATAATGCTCAACAAAATAACTAGAAATTACACACATGAATTTCACTTATACACCTTATACCTCCTTCTTATGAAACCAAAATAATGCACTTCAAATTTCAATAAATTAAAGAAATTTCCACTTTATCTCATGCATCAACCAAGTATTAATAATCTGAATTTTCACCTTTCATCCCTTTTTAAAAATAAAAATTAAATCACTTTTCTAACCTTATAACTCCCTAACCATACCATACCACAATGATAAAATTTATTAACCCTTATAACTCCTTAACCAAACACAACTTTGCATACCTTTATAAAAAATTATTCTGCCCTCAAGCGTTGCCGCCATTGCTTGAACCTGCAACCTCGCCAGCCTCTGTGCCCTAGGACAAGGGCAAACACCACGTGGGCTAGCCGCCCACACATACCAAAAGAGCACGCGCTCTCTTTTGTCCTCTTTTGCCAACGTAAAATAAACCTCGAGCAAAACCTTCTCACTTGCCTCCGCTGCATCTCAAACCCGAGACCTATCGGCTGCCACAACTTACCGTCGCGGACATTGCCATCTAGGCTACCTTCCCAAATGGGATAAAATTTTAGAGCCTATTCTCCTTGTCTTTTCCTCCGCCTCGACTTTCAAAAATTAGTATCTTCTTCCTCTCCGCTGTGAGTAGAACGATGATCGAATGGGCGTACAGATTTTAATGAACAAATACTTCATATCAACCACTTTGGCATTGCAATATTTATATGCAATGGTTGCATTAATCTTTGACGTCGACGCTCGACTATTTCAACCTTTGGCGCCAAATAAAATATTATATTTTAATTATAATAATTTAAATCCAAGGGATTTAAATATTATAATTTCATTTTCTTAGGTTAAACTTTTGCCACCATAGTTAATCAATTTAACCTTTTTTTTTTGTGGAATTACCACCAAGGTAAATCAAATAGACATTTTTATTTATCCTTTTTCAAATGCCGCCATGATAAATCAACTTGACCCTTTTATTTTTCTTTTTCAAATACCACCATGGTAATTCAACTTGATCCTTTTATTTTTCAATACCACCATGGAGAAGGTTTTTCTCTCTTCTTGTTGCCTTATGCCTCATGTGCCCTTTGAAGAATATTCTCACAAATATTTTCATCAACTTTAGGACATTAAACCTTTTCACATCAATGACAACACAACATGCTCAAATTTCCAAAATAGTGGGTTCAGGTTTTGTGTCTAATACATGCTTTGTATAGTTCTTACACCTTAAGTAAACTAGATTAATCATTTATATGTAGTGTTATTATAAGGAGTAAGAAGCAGGATATTTGGTTCATCCATAGCAAAAGGAAGAAGGAAATGATACAATATTATAGAAAGAACAAGGAAAAGAACAAAGCACCCCCTGAATTACTCAATAAAGAAACCCCATGGAATTACTCAATAAACAAATCTCTCTAAAATAAATATTTAGTGTGATTACAATTTGTGACCAAATTTTCAAAAAATGGATGTACCTAAAAACATTGGCACGATACAAAAACTGCAACAAGGAAATTTCAAATGTAATTGTAGTTATTTTGAAAAAATAATAAAAAAATATTAAATATTATTTTTTTAACAACAAAGGTTTTTAGGCGACATTACTAGCCACTTTGGCCTGCAACAATGGAGGTCGTAGGGCCTGTACGCATGGGGGTTTATGAGGATTGAGTAGCAAAAATGGCCATTGGAGTTTGTAGTTGGGTGATATCCAAGTCTACAACATAGGGATTCAAGGGTCTACAACACGGGCTACCACCAAGTCTACAAAAAAATAATGTTTTCTAAAAAAAGCAGACTCCACAAATTTGAATGAAGATTTAAAAAAAAAAACCCTTGAAACCTATGATGACTCAACTAGGAATGACCCAGCTTCTTCTTTCCCTCAAGCTTTGATACCATGTGAGATTTGCCTATGGATTGAGACCGAAGATCTAGGTGATTTAAGCAAGTTACAATAGCAATTGCATAAGCAAAATGATTAGTTATTTTAGCTAAGAAGAAAAACACAAATATGCAAAATATGGATATGATAATATTCCACGACTGCAAAATTACAAATGAAAACTACATGCACTATCCTATTCTTCCATTGCTCAAGTGTAAGCATGATATGGGTACATATAAGAAGGAATCTTCTCAACAATGTGAGTATAGATTTACACCTTTTTCCATGTGGGATGGTAGCCTTAGTTTCTTTCCAAAGGAGACCTAAAATTTTATTTCACATAGGTTGGCTCTACCTCCATTTACATGTATATCTTATGTATAGGTTTATGTTAATTCAATGTTTGATGATTTTATTGGAAATAACCTAAGGTTTTGTCTCTAACAATCCTCTTAAATTAATGTTATCTAAACTCAAGTGAAATGGTTACTAAATTTGTAAGCTAGATACAATAATACAAGAATTCAACAAACAAGATTCCTACATTGAAATGCTCTTTCGATTTGAATGATTTATACTAATTAAGGAGAGTTTTTATTTTCAAGGCAAACAAGAGATGATGCAGCAAACAAGTTAGCCTAAATGCAAATATATGATTTCATATTCATGCCTAATACCCTTTTGAAAAATAAATTTGACTAAACTAAATGTTCTTTAAATTGACCAAAATAAATGTGTTTAAGCCAAATTCACAAAAAATAGAGTGACAAAGGACAAAAATAAGTGAAATAACAGTGAACAGAGGATCATAGGGGTAGAATTACCTATTTTCTAGAAGCTAAACAAAAGCACCACTAATGCAAGAGCACCACTGAATTGAGTGGCGATTTTGACATCCTACAAACTAAGGGGGAAAACAACTTGGAGTAAGGTTTAAGGGGTTTGTATGGTCATAGAGAAATGGTAGAATATCTCCTTAGCTAATATGACCCCTCTTTCTTAACACAAAATTAAAATTTACCTAAACTTTGGAAGGAAAAAAGTGATTTTGCAAAAGTTCCATTAAAGAACAACTAGTGGTGCTTTTGCTTTCTATGCAAAATAGAGTGACAAAAGCACCAAATTCTAGGTGTGTTGCCACTTTTGTTCTTCCAACTAATTTTTGAAGAGTTTTGGAAGGACATTTGAGGTCAATTTAGGTCCAAATGCTGCTAAAATCAACAAAAGAGTAAAAACCCTAATTCCTAGTGTCTGAGGGCTTGTGGATTTACAAAATCTTATCAAATTGAATCTAAATTTCACCAAACTTATGGAGATAGTGAAATATAATAGAGGTTCTTGAGATATGGCAGTTGGATGCCCAAATTGACTAAAATTGAAGTCTATGGGTGTCTAAATTGTAAGGAAAATGAGCTAAAATGACCATACGATGAAGTGAGAAGATTACAAAACTTAATTAGGACTTAGATTGGGCTAAGAGAAAGCAATATTACTATATATGAATGAGTCAATATGCTGCTTTAATGTCTCAATGGGAGCCTACAAAAATAATTTAGAAAGAGGTCCGAGGTGTAGACCAATTGGTTCATCCAAACCCCATAAGGGGGCGAAGGTCCAAGGTTCAAATCTCGGGCCTCGTCGGACTGAACACTTGTTCCTTTCCTGGTGCTTTCAGTGGCGTAAAAGGTTTGAAATGATTGTGGCATGGTGGTTATAGAGGCAGACTGCGCAAAGATCTGTGTGGCGGCTTTTGGGACGGACAGCGCAGAATATTGTGGCGGCCATAAAAGCTGGACAGACTGCCCGGATTCGTGGCGGCTACCGATTCCACCATGTAAATTGAAAAAAAAAAAACAATAATTTAGAAAGATTGTGTGACAAAATAGATGAGCAATAGGTAAGCAACTATGGGATTTTAAACAACAAAAATATTGATAGATTAGAGCGGTATGATGCTTGTAAATCAAAACTAATGTGAACAATTTGATGGTGAATAGACTTCCAAATTTAAATGAATTGAGTCCAAACAAAGATTAAAGAAGGTAAGAGCATGAATATAAAATAATAAAGCTCGAGCAATGTGCCTATGCATACAAAACAAGGCAAAGACAAGTGCAAAATGATTACAAATGTTAGATGGACCTATAATAAGATAAAAGTGAGTGAAAGACAAGTGTAAATGCATGCAAATTAGATGAAAAATAGAGATTTAAAACTCTAAATACAAGAATAAGAATGACAATAAATATTAGTAAGCAAGTAAAGCAAATAAGCCTGCATGAAATGATTAGAAGCTAAGAAATAAATATAGCTTGCTACAAATGAAAGAAAATTTGGATACAAGAGAATGTTAGAGAGCTACATATGGGGATTAGAATGCAAAGAAATAAAGAAACTTAAAGATAAATAGTTGTAGAATGAAAACCAAGTATTAGCAAGGCTTTAATCAAGAGGGAAATGCATAAAATAACAAGAGAGACCAAAAGAGAAGGAAGCTAAGAGTTTTATAGCCTAGCTCCTCCTTGCACCAAGATGATCTCCTTGCCCGAATGCCTCTTAGCCTTGCCTTACTTGCTCCAAATGCTCGATTCAGAGAGAGAGAGAGAGAGAGAGCAAATTTTGGCAAAGTATTGTTAGCATAGAACTTGTTCATGAAATGTCCATCCCAAAGGATCTATTTAAAGATTTTAGGAGGGTTGATCCTTGAAGGGAAAGAGAGTCAAAGATGCCATTAGAGTAATGACCAAAATTTAATTTGCAAGACTAAGGAGAGAACTAAGCATGCATGATCATACTAGGGAGTGGGATGAAGGAATCTACATGCTTTTGGTTCATGCTGCAAAGATTCTGCTCATGTTGTAAAAGCGCCACTATTTTCAATTGTTGTTTTGTCCAAGTGGTTTTTTTGTCCAACAGTAAAGTTGACCAATCAAACTGTTGAAAAAGGCTATTTTTGCAAAAATGCCAATGATGAGCAAAAGTGCCACTGTGGTGCTTTGAAAAGTGTGACGCTTCTATTTCTAACCTGCCTAGGTGTTGTGTTCTTGCAATTTGAGGTATCAATCATTATGCAAGTATATGCATGTTTATACTTATTGGAAAGCTCTTTTTGAGCCCGATCTAATAATGGATTTTTGTGAAGTTTTGTGAAGATTTGATAGGGTAAATGATGCCCCAAAGGTGATGTTACTTTTAGCATGAAAAACATCCCAAATTTGGGCATGAAGAAGGTTGATTCAAATTGCTTCATCAAAAGACTTGTGAATTAGTGTTAATTGATGAATTTTGATAGGTTTGAGAGTTGGTGAAGTGTGCAAAAATTTGATATCCAATTTGTCAGGGTTAAGATGTTTCACTAATGATATGTTGTTTGGTGCCTTAAAGATGTTGGCTCGGCATGTCAAAATTGGGTGTCTACATTGACACATGACATGAGTGTGTGACAAATAAGTGAACACAATGAATATATGTGCAAGATGGATAAGTCAACACAATGAATGAGATGATGACACGTGTATAAAAGATAAATAAATCAACATAATGAATGAAAATGTGACACATGGCATCTATGAGACATGAAAAAAGTCAACATCTACCTAAACAAGCTTATTCTAAGTGCTAAGATAACTAATACATAAAATAATAAAATGCACTAACAATTAATCTATTTTTTTCACAAAATATAGGTAAATTAAAATAAAAAGAACATAATTAAATTTTAGTGAAATAAACTTATTTTATGGTATTAACACGACAAACAAGTACTATGAAGTTTATTTTTATAAACAATTAATTAATAAAAAATTGTATTAAATATTTTGATTCTATAATGCATCTTGATCACGCCAATATTAATTAACGAAATCAAAGTAATGGTTATGATTTTATTCTTTAAAATTCATTAAATATAAATAATTAAAAATAAAAATAATAAAAAATTTGATTTGGTTACTGTGAGAAACCTTTATGAGCGACGCACAGGGCCGAGCAGTCTCCTCCCAACCATAACCCCTCGTAAAGCCGGGAGTTATACTTATCAACAGAGAATTTAACACAAAACCACCACACACCACACCTCAATTAAAAATAAATTTTATTGAATATTATGGAAAAATATTAAAAATAAATTTTATTGAATATTATGTTAAAATATATAACTTTTAGTCGATTTATTATTTTTTTCACGTAAAAGTTTGATATATAACAATGAGGTCTTGGCAGAGTGGCGAAAAGAAGTGAAGGGTTTATATACCCTTGCTGCTTGACAGTATCTGTTATATAATACTCTTGATACTCACAGTGCTCCTCTGTGTGTTTAACATTATTAAAAAAATTCAGTTATTAGAATTAACTGATGTTAACTGATGTATATATACAGGTAAATAAGACATTAAATTTTTTATATCCTTGTGGATCTAACTAATAACATAAGGGTATTTCAGATACTCTTCCCAATACCATATTTAAACTTTTTAATTTCCAATGTCCTTGAATACTGAGATCTTAACCAGTGAAAGATGCAATGGAGATGAAGGGAGAGCATAAACCATAGCTTATTTTATATATTTAATCAAAAAAATTATAAGCCTTATTTCAACTCTTTAAAAAAAATCATGGTATATAGCTATTAACTATATGAAAGTTCATTCAAAGGCAGATTAGATGATCCATATAACATTTGAAGCATGTGATGAAGAAGCTTTCAGTCTTTTGCTCATATAAATGTGTATGATTACAGCCACTTTTCAACTTAATATAAAAACAACATTTGGAATGTTAATATAATTTTTAATGCCATATCCTAATAGCTTAGGACATATTCTGAAGGGAGGCCAATGCCATCAACAAGACACAAGGCACATGAATGTGATTACAAGGTTTAAGGAGATAAAGTTGTGGAACAAGACATCATGTATATTTTTTCTCTAGTAAGTACTTGGACAGATTGTCTCTTACTGATTGTGCATCTGCATGTGCAAATTGACACAATTGTTGCTTGTAGCCCTTATCACGATGAGTTAAGAGAACATCTCTATGTAATCCGTCACCTTGGTCAATTATGATGTTGTGCAACAAGCAACACACAAGGACTATGCGAGGCAATTTATGTTTATCTGGTCGCCACATCACACCATCAATAATTCTCCAAGTTCCTTTGAACCTGGCTAGTGCCTGCTCTGCAATCAATCTTGTGGCATTGTGCTTTGCATTGAACTCCATTTTGGAAGGAGAAGGATATTTCCCTTGGTAAGGAGTGAGAAGCCATGGTAAAAAAGGATAACCCCCATCACCAACTATGTATTCTCCTATCCTATTGCCATTTCCCAATTCCTTAACAGGGCCATTCAGCCTCTTACCATTTTTGCATAGCTTGAATAATCCTGAATTTTTCAGGATACAATAATCGTTGATGCCACCAGGCAATCCGGTCAGAATATCACGAAACCTCATCTCAGGGTCTACAACTGCCTGTAAAATCATACTGTAGTTTTCTTGCGAGTCATGCCAGATATTTGAAGATTCTACTAAAGGCAAGCTCATTACGATGTGGGTAGTACCAATAGCTCCACAACAGTTGGGCAAACCTTGTATCATTTCAAACTTGGCTTTAATTTCCTCCATTTCATTTGCTTCAGGCCACCTGAGGTGATGCATGCCTCGTTCTTCCATAGCTTCTATAAACTTCCATGTTACTTGAGAAACTGTTGACTGTCCCACATCAAATGACTCCCCTACATTCAATTGTGACTCACCTGAAGCCAACCTTCTCAAAGCAATAGCTACTTGTTTTGCAATTGTTACTGCTCTGCCTTCTGCATCAACTATATTTGATGACGACTTTGCTTCCATGTCAGGCTTCACCAGAGAGCAGATATAGTCAAATGTCTTTCTTGAGACCCTGAGAAATGACTTGAACTTCTCTTCTTCATTATCTGGACATGCTTGCACTACATCTATGAGAATCAGTGAGTCTGCCTTTGTGCAAATAAATAGGATTCATATATCTGATATTATCAGAATGAATCTTAATACTAAATTCATATTACTATCAAAGCAGTAATATAATAAGGATGGGAAAAACATCCTTGTCATCCATTAAGAGCACATCCTGTAAACCCTTCCTATTCTAGGTAAACATGATAACTAGGTCCCATAAAAATATTGGAATACAATTTAAGCTTACATATAAATTAAATTGTCACAGCTGTCACATCTTTTATAGGCTGTTCAGCCGCCCGGCAACATATGTAATCTAAAATCAAGTATACATAGTTAAAACTTAAACTAACAAAGAAAAGCAACTTAGATAGACAACTTTCATACGAGTTTTGAAAGATTATTGTTGATCTTGCCAAGAACAGCATTTCCAAGACAGGTGTTAATCAAAATTTCAAATAAACTGTTACATAAGAGATTTTCAGATCTTGATATTATAGTTTTTACTTAGAAGCAGCCTTGATGATTACATGAGCCTATTCTTTCAATTTAAAATTTGCTTTTTATGATACAAGAGTTCCTTCCTCTGGGAATAGAGAAATCAGAACTAAATCAGGCATGGGTTACTCCAGATTCCAGAATATACTATTAGAGAAGTACTCACATTGAAAATTCCTCTGTACATTGAAAATTCTATTAGAGAAGTACTCACACCATTTTCATAAGTATTGCCGGCTTCATACTGGTTTCTTAGTTCTCCTAAGAAGATATGTTTCTGCTCACAACTTAAACAATTCCTAATGCAATTTCAGTAATCATTTATTATGACTACTTTCTGCTGTTCATTTTTTATTGTAATATTCCAAAAACAGGAAATCTGAATCAGAAATGGATAGCTTCAATGCGAGACTCTCAAGCATATCGATGGAATAGAACTATAGAAGCATAACATATAATCAATTTCAAACCATAAAAGTGACAAAACAAAATGAGGAAGTTAGTGAGTACCATCGGGCATCAAAGTTTTACTATTTGAAAAAAATGATTGCAAGTTTCATCTAAGAAACAAATGGTGGATCCATAAATATAAGAACTCCCTACTGAAACCAGGAATTCTGGTCTGATTTAAAAGTCAATGTTCTATCCTGTAGGGCTACAAAAGCAGTTCAAGGTATTGTGGAGCACCAGCAAATGGGGTGCATTTGAAAGAGAATAACCCAGGTTCATATTCCTGCACTGTGATAAGGCAGCCCACACCTATTGGCACTCCCATGATAAGGTGGTCCATGATAATGCAGTTATGTTGTAACATGTAAGGGGCCTATTTCAACCCCAATTTACCCTTAATTTCTTTTAAAAAGGCTGCAAAAGCAAATTAGAAATAAATTAGAAGACAGTTTTTTATTTGAAGGAATCTAAAAAGAGATCCAGATATAGATATGAGCTACTATTGTCTTTTGGGCAAGAGGTGCTCTGCATGTCTCAGATGCAACTCCCCTATGCAACTTATCTGTTTTGACCGAGTAATACATGATGCATAATTTCTATTTTTTTCTTCTTTTTTTTTAATGTTCAAAGCAAAAGCCCCTGCTTATTGGTATTAAAAGCACAATAAAAAGCAATGCTGATCAATAAGGTTGTATAAAAGGTTATTGGAAATCAATCAGTCAAGACCTTAGGGGTTAGCTTGATTTAAACAAGTATATTCGATTGTGCCTTCGTGGAGAAATATCTGTGAGATGCAACTTTCCTATGTAACTTATCTATTTTGTTCAACACACGATGCATAATTTGTAGTAAACAACAAAACCAAAAACATGTTCAAAGCACAAGCCCCTGGTTATTGGTATTAAAAGCACAATGAACCCCGGAAAAGGGATGCTGATTAATAAGGTTGTATAAAAGGTTATTGGATGTCAATCAATCAAAACCTTAGGGTTCAGCTTGCTTTATATTCAATCAACTATAATATTTACCAAAAAGAAAAAAGAATGTTCAGATCAAAGCCCCTGGCTATCGGTATTCAAGTAGACTGAACCCCAAAATAAAGGGATGCTGATCAATAAGGCTGTCTAAAGAGCTATTGGAAGTCACTCAATCCAGACACTAAGGTTTAACTTGTTTTAAACAAGTATATTCAATTGACTATTCCTGTCAACATATAAAAGTAAGAAACACAAACACTACAGCATTGAACTGGAAGTTCAAATGATTGTGAGCAATGCCTTGGAAGTGCAGGATCATGGTTCAGTATCTGGAGACATCTTTGGACGCTTGTAACAGTTAAATGAGAAAGTTCAAATTGTAAAAGTGAGGTTCATAACCCCCTCCCAAAAAAACCTTCCCAGATGTTGAAATATCTAATACATCTTTCATTTGATTGTGTGAAATTTGGTTAGCATAGTATGCGCATTTTAATCACAAACTTGTTTTAAAAATTAAAGTTTAAACGGTAGCTCCTATTTTATATGCATAAATTGGAACATTTCTGTTGAGATTCTTAGGAAAGGATTCTTTCTTGTCATTGATAAATATAAAATTCTATGGGTCCGAATGAAAACCTTAATAAGGCAAAGAGTTAAAAGCGTCCCAAATGGAATTGTCATTATCAGGAAGAAGTACCAACAGTGTTGAGAAATGACACAAACTGAAGTTAACACATGCAGCTACTCATATAAGTACATATTGTGGAAAAAACTGCGGTTGCAAACCAATTAATATACATGACTGGAGATTATTTAAAATAGCTCTAATAGCAATGGAAAGATTGGAAATTGGTTAGAGACGAATTCTGGGACAAATGCTGTCTTCCACCTGTGCAGGTTTCTACATTGAATCATGTGACCCTCAATCAACTTCTAATAGCAACGTTCAATGTGTAAATTAATCAAGGGACTGGAATCCTTATTCAAAACAGGGCTTCTATATTGTCATTCTTGAGGTATGTATTGCAGTTCTATCCTTAAGACCTGAGCTATTTATTGGTTTCAATATGGCATGTTCAAAAAAGCTGCAATACTCAATTCATTCTTGTCAAAGCAGGTGACTTGCATACTTAGCTAAATTTGCATAGCACTAAATGGTATAGTCAGCAGCATTACTATCCAATGACCAAACCTTTTGTTCATAGCCGTTGGTTCCTCTCTAGAAGGTGCATATGATCCATGTTTGAGATACCATCCAAATACATGCTAGAGTTGCTTAAGGTAAAAGTATGATAACTGTCATATTGGGTACAAGTTGTATGATAAAGTGCTTCATAAACAATTTATTAGCCACCCAAAACATGTATAGTCACCATGTGCAAAAAAGAAAAAGGAACCCGTAGAATTATGTCTAAAGTTTATCATCCTAAAGAAGCATAAAGATTTCCATGTCATTCAAGGAATATAGGATTTTGATTCAGCTGTAGTTACTTCACCCTTGGCAAGCTCCTTACATTTAAAGCTCACTTTTAATATGATTGGTTATAGAAGACATAAAATTTATTCTTATTAACTCTGTGCCCATGCTCGCTACATCTTCATCACATGGCTAGAGATTAAAAGCAATAGCTTGCACTAGTGTTTTGATCCTCTGCATTTTATTGAATAATATATGTTCTTGATTGTATGCATTTCCTTTATTTAGAAAAGAACTCTAACATCGCTTCCCACTGTGTAATCAGAAAAACTTGTTTTGGTCCTATATACTTAGTTGAATAAGGGATGCATTTGAGGTATCCATACTTCTTATTTGAAATGAATGTGCCAAATAGGAAACCAAATGAAAAATACCTTATATATTTGTCACTTCAAAAATTCATACAAAACAGGAGTGAAAATAAAGCAAATGCCTTTAGTGCATTTTTTTTAGGCCACTAATGTTTATAATGCACTTTTCATGATTCAATATTTTCTAGTATACAATCTAATATATTATACACTAGCAAATAAAACCTAAAATTGTTCTCTCTTGATTTCTAGAGGGTATAAGTAATCTGTCAAAGTCTCACATTACTCATGAAATATTAGCCATTGCTATTCCAATATGAGGATAACAGTATTTGAACCACTCTACGGCTAACATCTTGCAATAAAATACAATACGCAAGGAAAGAAAAATATTCAAAGGAGGACAATTTTGGGGAGTGTAAAATTTTGAATGAAGATATATATTGTATCTATTAACAGATTTGGGAGATCAAGAATCAAGATTAAAGGCATCTTGGACTTTTAAAGCAAGAGACACGGCATGTCATCAAAAGAAAAAGACAAATTAACAGATGAACTATAATGTTCTGGAGACCAAAATGGTGAAATATTAACTTCAAAAACCAGCGTTGAGTAATGACCATTGGTTCCATTATGTTGTTTGACATCACTGTTAATAGGGTAATTCACATCAATTGTAATGTTTTCACATATTAATCAATAAAAACCATTTCTTGCTCAATGCAGCACATGCTCCTAAGAAATCATGCCCATCAGCAGATAAAGTCTGATACAGTATGGCAGTGCAAGATCTGCCCACCTTATGACAATCAATAGAGACTGCAAACTAGCCCTGATTTTGAATTAGGATTCTCTTTGATGAATTACTGGAACTTTAATTTCCAGTTTTCCTTAAGGCTATATCTTGCATTATATGGTATGACTCAAAATTCTAAGCTCTTTGTCTTTGCAATCGTTAATGTCTCAGTCATGTTCCATTTCTGCATTTGCACAGTCTAGTATGAAAATGGAATCGGGATTCCCCAAAAAACAGATTTGCCCATAACAATTTAGAGTTTTCTCCATTCATTTGAAGTGTTATCCCACGAAATAATATCTTGGCAAGGGTTGGTCACCAGCTTCAATTCCCAAGGTGTCCTGAAACAGCCCTCAACATTAAATCTATAGTGGACTTCGACAGAATGGTGTTGGCCCAACGGAGATTTTGCAAACTATCAAGGTTACTTTCAATATTAGCTAATTAGTCCTGATCACTTCACTTTTACAGTAGAAGTAAATCAAATTACTATGAATTACATATCCAACTAAGAGAAATTGGATGGAGTGCGGACAAAAGCCTAATCACAAAGTATGGACAAATTTGCAACATGACTAACCTATTCAGATTACCTCACTTCTTGCAGTAGAAGTAAACCAATACACTATTCATTTATAAAGCATGCTAGGGAAAAAGAAAAAGAAAAAAAGCTGGGCATAAAACAGATGTTTAAAAAACATTAAACACCTAAACACGAAAAAAAACAATCAGTGCATAAAAGTGAAGTATGGTAGACTTTAACGTTATGACTTTATGTGGTTATTCAAATGTTTAACTTTATTTATTTATAATAAAATATGGTGTACAACCTTTTTAGATTAAACTTTTAAATCTCTTATTCAAAGTTCTGAAATCTTACCTGTTAAGCCACTTAAATTACACAACAAAGCTGAATTTTCTTGTTAAAGTTTCAGTGTTAGTAGAGTCTACAACCAGAGAAAATGATGTTAAGTCTCAAGCAAATCTGGAATGATAAAAACCCTTATGATGTGGCTTCTAATTCTAAGGGTAGTACCATTGGCCATGCATTAAGAAGATGATGGGCGAGAGCAAAAGATGGACGCCAAGAACTGAATTAATGGCAATTAAAGTGGACACATTAGTGGGGACTTGTAACCCCTTTATTTCTTTGAACATTAACCCAGATATTATTTTCAAAAATACAGATATCATCACTTCTATAGCAGGGGCCAATAAAGGGAACAAAAATCATGTCTAAATGTATATATAGATTTTATCAATCTTATTTTTTCTTTTACAGAAGATCAAGATAGAAAATAGGTGTGGCCAACTAATCCCAGTTTTTCAGAAGAAATCAACATAGTCAACCATCTTTATGTTAGACAAAGAAAAGAGGCAAATATACATTGTTTCATATACTAATGATAGCAATACTGACATACAAACCTGAAGTAGAGAGCTTATGGGAAAGGCCATGCCACCAGTCTGATGATTCATTAATATGGGTTGAGACCTCTGCTGCTGCAACACCACCACCTCTCCTTCTCTTCCTATTATATCTTGGTGCCATCATAAACAAAATACACAGATCTGAGGCCAAACAAAGCCTGTAAGATAATTATGTTTGTAGATGAAGCATTGACTCCATCTGGGTTTGCAACAAGAGAGAAGGAATAAATGAATGCTATCTAATCCAGACAAGATAAAACCATGAAGAAAAGACGAGGAATGGATTGAAGATTGTGAAGGAATTGAAGACCGTTAGATAGGCAGTGTGAGAATGATACCTGATGAAGACAAATTGAAATAACTACACTTATTGCTGCAATCTATATATAGGGAAGGCTACGGTTCCCATTATCAAAAGTCCTCTTAACATTGATCAGAGTGGTAATAATAATTTCAGTAAAGGACATTCAAGTGAATAAATAAAAGCAAAATTTATAAATTTTCGAAGCAACAGTTAACTGTTGTTAAAACAGTTTTGTTTTAACTATGGATCATATAAGCGTTTTAACTATGGAAGTTGGAACTTAAGTATTTTTTTTTATTATTATTATTAAAGAATCACTTTAATTGTTCTATCTGGTTACGGAGGGTGAGCACCCTATTTTCTTAAGATTCTATTCCCTGAATCCATTTCATGATAGGACTATTAATTATCATTGTAGCATAGTAAAATAGCAAACAAGGAAGAGCATCCATACATCTATAGCTTCGGCTTATTAGATGTGAAAGGAAGGAGTTAATCATTACAGCATCTGTCTCATCATATTTATTACTATAATTATTATTTTTTCAAATTTAATTTGTAAGGTAAAAGGTCATATGTCTTCTACTACGGTGGTTCTACTGGTCGTGACTTTAATATGGTTTTAATTTTTTATTTATTTTTTAATATTTGGTTTGAAGTTAGGTTTTTTTTAACGAGAGTTCAATATCATATTGATGTAATGTTTACAAGAATTAAGTTTTAGATTTAAGTGCTGGAAAAAATTATCTTTTTATTTTTTGGTATAAATTATTAGATTTATATTGATTCATATTGCATAGTAATGATATTTACTAATAAATAGTGTGATTGGTGTAATGGTATTTACTAATAAATAGTGTGATTGTGACCAACTTTTCTAAGTAACCATAAAAAATTACATGGTAGTATTATCTACCTTTATTACATCATGAACATAAGTTAATGCATATATCACTTGGCAAAATCGGAATTAATTTATACTTGAAAATTAAAAAATCCAAGAGATTAGCCATCATATTTCTTTATTTTTATAATAATTTTATTTTATTATTATTAATAAAATATATATTATTATAAATATTGTAAAATTAATTATAAATATTTTTATTTTTTTATTTATCTTAATAATAATTAGTTCATTCACAATCAGCCTTTGTAGCGCAAGTGGAAAAGACGAGTTTACTCTGTTGAATTTAGAGGTCCATGGTTCGAACCTCTGCGATGAGAATGAGGATACAAAAATATCTCTTGTAACTTTCCTCTACATAGTGGTATAATTGGATGGGACAACATTCCGATAACCTAAGAATGGCTCTCGAGGTTTTTTTTAACCTAAAAAGTTTTGTCCGTAAAGGCTAGGTGGATTGATAATTGTTTGTCTAATCAAGCATTTACCCAAAAGAGACATAGGTTTAAACCTTGGAAGCATGCCTATTTGCAAAGGTGGTAGTTTGCTCCAAATCCTTTGAGGGCACACCAGACCAACACACTTACCCATTAGAGACCTAGGTTGAAACCTTGGGGACATGCATGTTTGTAAATGTGGTAGTCTATTCCAAATCCTTTGAGTGCACACCAGACCAATGACGACGATATAAATCCTAAGCAACTGATGAATCCTGAGCAACCAATGGTCCTCTTCAGTTATAAAATAGTGAGGTGGTGTAGGCTTGTTAGGGGCAACCCTTATGATAGGAACCTTGCACTTGGCAGTTACTAAAAATAGTGTGGATGTAACCAACTCCCATATGAATCCAAAAAAATAATTAGTTCGTTCACAAGCACACACATCGTGTCGTGATTTGAACTTGAAAACCTAAAGCCCAAGGCACTATGGTGTTCCACAAAGATTTTATGATTAAGTTTAATAATATATAAAAAGATAAAAGGTTTTTTTTTGTTTTTTAATATATTTATTAATTATATTGATTAAATTGTAGATTTTTTTTTTTTTTTTGAAAAATACTTCTTATAAATTCATAAATGAAAAATCAAAGTACAATAACATTATATAGAGCATGAGTAAACATTCTGACTTGCATAAATCAGAAATTTTTTTCAATTTTTTTAAAGCTTCTACTCTAAACATTTTGACTTGATTCATAGCTTTACTTAGGGTGCTAGTAACAAGAATGGAACCAACAATAAAAACAAGAAAGCATATGTCTTTCCAGATAGCAAACAAAATAGAAACCCTCACCACTTGTCACATCCCCACCAGATGACGTGGACAATCGTTCAACGTTAACATTTCTAAGAAGTGCAATATTCCACCATAGGTATCCTTCCAAAAAAGGGTAATAACTTCATACATTCCTTTCCATACTGCTTTGGCACGAGAACAATCCCAAAAAATATGCTCTATTGTTTCTTTTTTTATCACAAACCACACAACAGCCAGAAGTGAAATTCATTTTCGTCAACGTAGCTTTGCAAGGTAGGCCTTAGAAGGCTAATGACCAAGCAAAAACCTTGAGTTAAGTAACATTCTAAAATACCAAATTTTAAGTAGTTGTTTTTTCCATATTTTTTTAAGGTGCAATTGACATTCCATCTATATTCAAAACAATATCTATAGAAGCCTTAATTAACATAGCCTTATAAATATTAGTAAAATTAAACTGCAGGGCAATCAAACTACTAATCTCTCCACACATATCCTAGCAATCCTCTATTCAATTTAATTAAGGGATTATATATATATATCAAATATTTAAATTTTAATCAATAATACATACATAATTATTAAATTATAATACCATATTAAACCCCATTTTTTTTTAAATAAGGAGCTCCATAAAATATAAAATATAAGATATTTAAAATGTCAACTCGACACCACGTTAATGTTTGTTCCTTTTCCTTGTTGTGGTCCAAACAAGAGTCAGAAATGTGGACTGTCATCAGAAAATACTCAAACTAAAAGCGAAGATATAACATTACCATAAAAGCTTAATTGTAAATATTATTGTGTAATCATATTTTTCTTGCATTTAAAAGTTTTTTTTTATTATTTGTTGCAATTATGAATTATATTATGAGGTTAAATTTATAGATTACACTTGTTTTTGGAATAAGCTGTGTAGTTTTTTATTGGGATTCATTTTATTTATTATAAATATTTCAAAAATAATTATAAATATTTTTATATTTTTTATTTATTTTTATGATATTAAGATTATTTATATATAATTTTAATCTTATAATTGTAAAGACTTTGCTTTTAATGCGAGGAGATCTTATATTATATAAATTATATTATTTATTTTAATATTATATAAATTATATTATATATAATTTATTCAAGGTTGAAACTTCATTTAATACGAGGAGATCTTTAATAAAAACCTGTGTAAACTTATTAAAAAACAAGATCACTTACATACACATCATTGCAATGTATCAAAGCTCAAAACCCAAACCACTACAATGTCCCACATAGACTTTATAATTAAGTTTAAATATTATTTATATATATATATATATATATATATATATATATATATATCATTATCATTGTCATTGCAATGTATCAAAGCTCAAAACCCAAACCACTACAATGTCCCACATAGACTTTATAATTAAGTTTAAAGATCATATATATATATATATATATATATATATATATATAGAGTAATACTTCTTATACACATCCACCATAGGGATTGAACCCGACTCTCATCACCGATAATGCAAGTGGCGTCCTTGCCGGTAGACCACACTCAAGGAGATTTATAAATTATATTATTAAATTGTAGGATTTGTTTTTCAAGTGTGTAATTATATTTTTCTTGCATTTAAGGTTGAAAAGATATGTTTTTTCCCACAATTACCAATTATAGTATGAGATTAAATTTACAACTACTTTTTTTTTAATAAGCTATTTTTTTTTAATAAGCTATGTGTGGCTTCTGTGAGGTCACTTTCATTAAAATAATAAAACATTTTGTTGCTCTCGTTGCATTGTTGTTTAGTAAAATAAATCATAGACAGCTAGTCTTTTATCGAAGATATTTTTTATTCATTTTTCTAAAAAAATATTCAATATCTTATATAACTTATTAAAAATATATATTCAATATATATATTTTTTTTTTTTTTGTGGAAAACATCTCAAAAGAGATGCCACTTTCGGGTAAGACCCAAGGAGGCAAGGGTATCCATTCCGCCAAAAATGCCCAGGACTCGGACTTGGCCTACCACCTTTGACATACTCAAGGAGCAAACAAACACACAAAACCAAATTAAAAAAAGTAAATAACAACAAAAATAATAAAATAAAATAAAAAACATGCTCCTTGAGTGTGTCAACACCAAAAACACAACCAAACACGCATAATAAGATAAAAGAAACCACAACACAAACCACATAGAAAAACACAAGAACCACATAACAAAACACAAAGAAGACAAAAAAAACATAACACTACAAATACATAACCCAAAAAAACATGAAAAATAAACACAACCAAAACCTAAAAAATAAAATAAATAAAATAAAAATAAAAACAACCAACAACAGACAATAAACAAAAACAAAAACATAGAAAACACTCACACATAAAAAAAATGAAATAACACAAACAAAGAGAAACCCAAGAACAAGAACGAAAAAAACACAAGAACAATAACAAAAAACATAAATAAAAACAAAACAACAAAAACACAAGAACAACAAAAAACAACACAAAGAACACAAAAACAAAACAAAACAAAAGAACCCACCCACCTTAAAAAACTAAACAAAAAAAAAAACAAAGAAGACAAAAGAAAAAAAAATGAACAAAACAATGACCTATCTAGACCAGAAGACTATTAATGCAAGAATCAACAGAGGAAACAAAATAAAGAATAGAATGAGCTAGGGAACTAAAAAAACTGAATGAACCAAAGAGAAACAAAAAAAAAAACAAGAAGAAACTAGGTACCTTCGAACTGGAGCCATCCAAAGAAATGATAGAAAGAAGAGCTTCCCTAATTTGAGAAGCCCACCATATAGGAGGGTGGCCATAACAAGTAAGATCACCTTTGTCCAAAGCCCACTTAGCTAAAGCATCAACACTCTTGTTTTGATCTCTGACCACATGATTGTAATCAACTTTCAAAAATCCCATCTGGATTAACTGAATCTTCTCAATAATTCTTTTTATTCTCCAATCCACCTTATGATTCTTAGAAGGAGTCTTCAAGAGATTAATCATAAGTTGAGAGTCGGACTCAACTAACACCTTTTCCCATCCAACCTTAGTAGCCTCCTGAAGGCCTCTAAGGATACCATACCCCTCAACAAGGTTATTGGAAAGAATACCCAAATTCTCAAGCAAAAGTAAAAACCAAGGAGCCATCTGAAAGTCTACCAATTCCTCCCACACTGGCTTTTCCAGGGTTCCCTCTAGAGGCTCCATCAGTATTGACTTTTCCAAAATCCTTAGGAGGAGGTTGCCAATTTCTAGTCCTATCCATCTTACTAATACTCACATTCCCTTTAATATGGTTGCCCTTAGAAGGTTTAATATTCAATCTTTGCATCACTTGATCCCATCTTTGGTGGGAGTTTTGGGGGTGATTAAAGAGTTAATGAACTGATTCAACTAAGTTGGCTATGGTCTTTTGCCAAATATAGTGAATATCCTTCCTATCTTGATTAAAAATTTGGTTGTTCCTTTCATTCCAAATATTCCAAAGAAGAATGGTAGAACCCATCCAAGCTAAATGTCTAATAAAATGATCAACACCCTCTTGATTAGGCCAATCCCTCCAAAGTTGTTCAAAAGTGAAAATTTTGGACCACTGTAAGCCAAGTAAAGTTGCCATTCTCCTCCATAGCTCAGAGGCTAAATTACACTCAATAAAAATATGGTTGATATTTTCTACATTCTCTTCACACATTTCACATCTAAAAGGGCCATGAAAACCACACTTCATAAGTTGCTCACTAGTAAGCACCCTACGATGCAATAAAATCCAATTAAAGAACCTCACCTTAGGCCAGAGCTTTTGAGCCCACAATTGAGAAAATATGTCAGAAGAATGGTTGGGATTATTATGGCATAAGGTCAAATAACCTTGAGCAACTAAATACTCACCCTTAGTAGTGTTGTTCCATCCAAAACAATCTTTTTCATGGGACCAAGAGAAGGATCTCATATGAAGGATGCCTTGGATATCTTGTCTTTGCCTTTCTGGGATTTGAACAGGCCAGTCCTCAATAGGGATCCAATATCTACCAACCTTTGAATTACCAATATGGTACCGACAGTAATTAGCCACCTTTATCCAATTATCTCGATGAAGCTCCTCCATCCAAGGCCTCCAATCGGGAAACTAAGTTATCAAAGGCTTGTGACCATCCCAAGAATTTGTCCAAAAATTTCCATGTTGACCATTATGAATGATCCAAAATAATTTTTTCTTTATCAAATCCTCACCAGTCTTAAGAACTGCTAAAATGAGAGAACCTTTGGTAGGAAGTTGATAGCGAACAAGGTCTTCAGGACTTTTGTTCTCAGCATATTTAGCACGGAGATTATTGGCCCAAAGAGCATTGGGGTTATGCAACATCCTCCAATATAATTTAGCAGCTAAAGCTTTGTTGTTATTAATTGAAGACCGTAATCCTAACCCCCCTTCACTCTTAGGAAGACAAAGTATCCCATTTCACCAAGGCCCATTTTCTTTTCTCCTTAGTACCACTCCAAAGGAAACGATGACTGATTTGATCCAATTCTCGAAGAACAACCTTTGGGATATTCAAAACGGAAGAAACATAAATAGGAATAGCTTGAAGGACTGATTTTACCAAGGTGATTCTACCCCAGAAGAAAGCCACTTGTTGGTCCACTTTCCAATTTTCTTCTTGACTTTGTCCAACAACCAATTCCAATCTTTATTTTTCTGCCTTTGAATATTTATGGAAATACCTAAATAAGTGATTGGAAGAGAGGTCTTCTTATATCTTAATTTATCCAAGACCATGGATTCCTGTCTAGCAGAGCAGTGAAAGAAAATAACTTTAGATTTTTCTTCATTGATCAACTGCTCAGTAGCCTTAGAAAAACAACTATTGATTTGCTTAATATTAGAAGCTTCCTTAACTGTAGCTTTACCTAAAAGGGTAGATTCATCCACAAATTGAAGATGAGAGATAGGTCTAGCTCCATGAGCAATGGTAACTCCCTCAAGGGTTTTGTTTTCCCTCTTTTTTGTTATAGTCCTACCCAAGCATTTAGCAAGAATGATGAATAAATAAGGGGATAGCGGGTCACCTTGCCTAATACCTCTGGAAGCTGGGAAAGACTGAGAAGGCCTGCCATTGATAAGAACTAAGTAGGAAACTGAAGAGATACATCCCATAATCCAATCCATCCAATCCTTATAGAAACCAAATTGTCTCAAAACTTTGATAAGGAAGGGCCAATCCACTCTATCATAAGCTTTGGATATAAACTGTAAGGAATAACTTTAAAAGCACTTTCTTATTTATATTGTTCTATAAATCCTAATTGCAAGAATTTTTATATTAATTGCTTTCTTATTATGAAAACCCTAAATTACTATGGATATCATCCATGCTTACTTCTTTATTATGCTAATCTTGAAACCCTAAAGTGCAAGGGGTAACCTCTAAACTACTTTCATTTTTATTGTAATGTGAGGATTTTATCCTACTTAAAAAACATGAAGGTTATTTACTTGGAATAAACTTGATATTTTTCATCTTCTTTTTTCTAAAATTTTTCTCCATATCTTTTCACACCTTTAACTCCTAAATTTAAACTTTCAAATTGTATTTCCCCATCCCTTATATCCTTCTTCATTCTTCTAACAATTGATCTATGTCAATTATCATGACCTCTATCATCATGTTGTAGATAGGTTTTCTTTACCTCTTTTTGAGAGTGGACTATTTTTTATCTAATCTAGCTTCTACTATAGTATAATATTCTTGCTTCATCTCGAAGTTTCTCTCATGACCAAAATTTTATGTCTCTTTCTCCATCATTTTCACTTTGCAATCTTTTGCCATATGTTCAATATCATAACATTTACAACATCAAAATATAAAGTTCTCATAATTCACTTGTTGATCTCATTCTCTTGATTAGGACATAATCTTAATTTATTAGCACAAATGTTTTGATACAACCATAGTAAGACATTTATTGGTATATACAACATGATTTCGCTCCTTAGTAGTTGGTCCCTCTTGAATGAATTTCTCTAGGGTATTACTAATATTATTTAAAACATCCTTATTAATAAGGTGATATGGAAGCAACAATAGCACTAACATTCACAGAAGAGTGATGTAGATGAGCATTATACCTGGTATAGGTCGAACGACGACGGAGGCACATAGCAGAATAGAGAAAACCAATTTCAAAGCCATAGATCTTCAATCATGGCACAAGAGCAAGGGGTTCATCAGAGTGCATCGATGCTTCAAACCCTTATCATGAATTCGTCAAACATTGTTTCTAAAAATCATCAATGCGAAGGAACAATGAGAGAAATAAGAGACAGGAGCAAGTGTGAGATAGGAGGGAATGCAAGCTAGGAGCAAGTGCAAGCTGAGAGGGAGTGCAAGTTGAGAGCAAATGTGATCCAGGAGGAAGTGCAAGCAAGGAAGGAGTGTGAGCTAGGAGCGAGCTTCACTATCTAGTATGGAAGGAAAGTCATATTTGAAAGCTCTAATGAGAAGTTAAGATGCCCTAGCTAGAATTTTGGAGGCCCAAGTTGGAGATAAGTAGAAGAGCAAATACATGGCAAGTTCGATCTAGGTAGAAGATGTTATATTAGAAGCGACTATCAAGGATGAGATGATTGAGTATAATATAATGTTTCTTAAATGTAGAGGGTTAATATGTAAGTTCTATAGATCCTGGCTAGAATTTTTGGAGATTCAAAATTGGATCAAATGAAATTTGGGATTGAATTCAAATTACTCTATGACTTTTCTTCCTAAAGGCTTTTTCCTTGTCATCTTTTCCAATTTAGAAATCAGGGATAAAATAATAGGTGGTGGCCCTTGGTTTTGGGGGAGAGATGTTCTTTATTTAAGATTGTGGAATGAATTTTTTTATGTTGAGACAAACTATTAAGAAGCTTTTGGTGTGGCTTAGATTTTTTAGATTTTCATATTAGCCTATCAATTAGGACGTTTTGAATAATATTGGAAATGTCCTAGGAGAATTCATCAAGGACTAACTAGTAAGGAGTGAAAGCATGTTATATTTACTCGAATATGTGTTGCTATGGATATTTCAAAACCTTTGCCACAATCCATTAAGATTAAATTTGAATCAAAAGAATGGGATCAACATGTATATTATGGCAATATCACATCTCAATGCCACAATTGTTATGAGATTGGACACATGACAAGAGTTTGCAAAGTGAAAACTATAAAGAAAGAGAATTTTTATCATGAGATAAACTTCAAGACGAAGCAAGGAAATCATACAATAACAAAAACTAGATCAAATAAAGGATATTCCACTCCAAAAGAAGAGGTAAAGGAATTCTATCTACAACATCATATGGCAGAGGCCATCATAGCTCACTTGGATCAATCGTTAAAAGAAACAAAAAAGGATATAAGGGGTGAGAAAATATATTGTGTAAGCTCAAGTTCAGAAGGAATTAAAGGTGCAAAGAAATATGTGGAGGAAAATTTTAAAAAAATATCAAAAAAGGTCAATTTTATTCTAGGTAAATCATCTTCATTTTCCTTGAGTAGTAAATAATCCTCTTGATAATAAAAGTGAAAGTGGCGTAGAGGTTATTCCTTACACTTTAGGGTTTCAATAGTAGGATAATATAGAAATGACAATGAAGAAAATCCATAACAAGTTAGGGTTATTGGGGCATAATAAGAAGTTAATTGCTATGTAAAAGTATCCTTGCACTTTAACGTTTCCAAGGCAACTAAAGAAGGATGTGCTCTTAAGGTTATTCATTACACTTCAAATCCTTCAAAGTAAAACAAACCTAAATATGAAAAGTCTTACTATAAGCAGTGTGAGAAGATGGAAGATATTAATGAAGATGAAAGTATTGGTAGGAATAAAAAAAAAAAGGAAGACCCAATAAGAAAAAACAAAGAGAAAAAGAAACCCAAAGGGATATTTATATGGGAAAAGAAAAGCAAATATTGCAAGTGTTAACAAGAAATGGGGCCAAACCCACAAATTAAAACAAAAAATAACAATGAAAATAATATCTTGGAATATTAGGCGTATGAATAAGAACCCTAAAAAAATTTATTAAGAAATTGTCAGGTTTTATAGAGAAGATATTTATAGATATGAAAATTTGGCAGCAAATATTTTAGTCATTTGTAGTGTTGAATTTCATCTTGACAAAATTTAAATTTTGAAAGGCATTTGTATGAATGAGATTTTATCTCTTGATGAAAATGATATAAAGGAGTTGACTGTGGAAACTTAGTAGTTTGATAAAGATGGTGAATATCTTTGAAAGAAAGGCAAATGAAGAATATCTTTGATAGATCAAGAGGCATTATCTCAACTAGTTAGATTCCTCAACATTTAAGGAAGAGACCAAGGTTCAAATTTTGCCAAGTGATACGTGGATAATATCCAATATTTTTTGTAGAACCACTATGTGGTGATGATGTAATACAGGTGGGACCCGTTTCAATCCCATATAACAAATTGAAAAAATATATATATATATATATATATATATATATATATTTTTTTTTTTTTTTTGATAGAAAGACAAGTTGGATATGGTTTAATTAACTTGATAGAAATGTAATGAGAGCAATGTAATATTTTATTTTTGTAATGGGAGTGACCCCCAATAGAATCCACACATAGCTTATTATAAATAAATAAAAAGTTGATATAGAAGTCTAGAAAGCCTAACCCACACTGGAAGACTTTTAATAGTTTATGTCTCAATAGAAAATTTATCACTCCAGGGCCTTAAATATAGAGGATGTCTCCCCATAAAGCATGGACCTCCACCTATTATTTTATCCCTAGCTTCCAAACTTGAAAAGATGATGAGGAAAAAAAATTTAGGAAGAAAATCCATAGAGTAATTTGAATTCAATCCTCACTTTTAGTTGATCCAATTTTGAATCTCTAAAAGCCTTGGCCAATATCCATGGAACATACATATTAACCCCTTGCTCTTAAGAACCATTCTATCATGCTCGATCATCTTATCTTTGATAGTCACTTATGGTGTAATATCTACTCCTTCGATTAGACTTACAATTTATTTATTTGCTCTTCCTCTTATCTACAACTTGGACATCTTTACTTTCAACTAGGGCATCATTAATTTCCATTAGGCATTTCAAATATGACACTTCTTCCATACTACCTAGCTTTTCCTAATAAGAATCCTTTATTTTTTTGAATTTTTTCAAAGATCTAGAGCAAGAAAAAATGATGGCTCATTACTCACACTTGCTTCCTATTTGCACTCTCCCTATTCTTCCCTAAATATATAAAACAATAAAATGTAAGGCTCATTGGCTCTTGCTCCCACCTTTCATATAGACAACATGTTTTTATTTAGGGTTGATCATATTTTCATAATGTTACTCTTAAATAAGGGTGTGACTGTCAAGTATATTTTTTAATGGGTTATATGGGATTGAAATGGTCCCCACTTGTATTACATCATCACCACATAGTGGTATTACAACAAAGCTTGGATATTATCCATGTATCATTTGACAAGATTCAAACCTAGGTCTCCTTGAAATATTGAGGAATATAACAAATTGAGCTAATGTCACTTGATATAATCAAGTTTAATATTAAATATAGAGAATTTAAAGTTTTATTTTATTTTATCTAACTTTTGAAATGTTTAATCAAATGGCATTAGCTCAATCGATTAGATTCTCAACATTTAAGGAGAGCCTCAAGTTCGAATCTTGCCAAGTGATACATGGATAGTATTCCAACTTTTTTTTAATACCACTATGTGGTGATTATGTGATGCGGTTGGGACCCGTTTCAAACCCGTATAATCAATTGAAAAAACTTTTAAAATGGTAAATATTTATAAATTATATAAATTAGATTGTGGAAGATGTTTTTTAAGTTTACATTCACATTTTTCAACTTAGGTCTATATTCCCCCAAAAAAATTATCTTCCAAAATCAAGTGTATAGATGAAATGTTTCACTTTGGGTTTGACCACATTTTTGTAATATTTATTTTAATTTTTCATATATCTTTAATGTTTGTTATTGTTTTATTTTAAATATTATTAAGTTATCTTCAAAAAGATAAAATGTTTCACTTTAGGGTTGACCACATTTTTATAACATTTATTTTACTTCTTCAAAAAAAAATATTTAATAAGCTATGTGTGGCTTCTATTAGGGGCCACTCCCATTACGAAAAAAAAACATTACATTGCTCTCATTACATTTCTAACAAGTTAATTAAAGCATATCCAACTTTTTCATTCGAAGACATTCTTCATTTACTCTTCTATCAAAAATATTCTTCATCTTCCTACTAAGTTTCTACATATCAATTGCCTTCAAAACTTTAAATTTTGTCAAGATGAAATTCAACATTGCGAATGGCAAATATTTACTGCCCAACTTCGATATCCAAAAATATCTTGTCTATAACAACTTCACAATTTCTCAATACCTTTTTTTAGGGTTCTTATTCATTCCCCTAATATTCCAAGATATTATTTTCAATGTTATTTTTTATTTTATTTATGGGTTTAGCCCCACTTCTTGTTAACACTTGTGCCATTTGCTTTTGTTTTCCCATATCAATATCCCTTTGTGTTTCTTTCTCTTTGTTTTTTCCTGTTGGGTCTTCCTCTTTTTTTTCATTCTCAACAATACTTTCATCTTCATCAATCTCTTCAATATTATCACACTGCTCATAGTGAGACATATCATCTTTAGGTTTACCTTGTTCTGAAGGATCTGAAGTGCAAGGAATAACCTCAAAAGCACACTCTTCTTTATATTTCACTAGAGACCTTAAAGTACAAGGATGATCTTTTGTAGCAATTACGTTCTTATTATGCCCTAAAAACCTTAAATTGTTATGGGTATCCTCCAACCTCATTTCTATATTATTTTGCTCTTGAAACCTTAAAGTGCAAGGGATAACATATTCACCACTTTCACTTTTATTACCTAAAAAGGATTCTATACTACTCGAGGAAAATTAAGATGATTTACCTAGAATAAACTTGACATTTTTTGTTGTCTTTGTTTTGGGTTTTAAGTCCACATCTTCTTTTGCGCCTTTAATTCCTTCTAAAATTGCCAATTGATATTTTAAATACGATTTCTTTACCTCTTCTTTTGGAGCGAAATATCTTTGATCTGATCTAGCTTCTATTATTGAATGATTTCCTTGCTTCGTATTGAATTTTATCTCATGGCTAGAATTTTTTATCTCTTTCTTCGTAGTTTTTACTTTGCAAACTCTTGCCATGTGTCCAATCTCAAAACAATTGTGGCAACGAAATGCAATATTTTCATAATCTATTTGTTGATCCCATTCTCTTGATTTAGATTTAATCTTAATGGATTGTGGCAAAGGACTTGAAATATCCATAGCAACACATATTCAAGTCTATATAGCATGTTTTCGTTCCTTAGTTTTTGGTCCTTCCTTGATGAATTTCCCTAGGGTATTTCCAATATTTTTCAAAACATCCTTATTTATAAGTTGAAATGGAAGACTTCTTCAAGTATCTTTAATGTTTTCTACAATTTTGTTTTAAATATTATTCATTAATAGTAGTTATTATTGTTTTTTCTAACCCCTAATAAAGGTAAAAGTAAAGTAGTTTTTAACATCCACAAAACCATAAGTCATATGAGACAAGCCTCATAGAGGATGTTATTTATTTAATATATGTTTATCGAACCAATACTATGGTTATCAAAGTATGGTATACAACTCTATCCCCATTGGAGTCAAACCTTAAACCTCCTATTTAGAGTTCCAAAGTTTTATCATTAGACCTATAAACTTTGTATTTTTTAAATAGTCTTTTATTGAATTTAACTATCCATTTTTATTAAATAGATTGTGTTTATTTTTAATCATCCATATGTGGCTTTCCATCAAAATACCAAAATATTGCATTTATTTTCAGCTCAATTAAACCATATCTAGCTTGTCCATTTATCAAAGATATTCTTTATTTTCTTTTTTATAAAATATATTCTTCATCTTCCTCAAAGTGCTATGTTTTTGCATTCAACTCTTTGATATCATTTTCATTAAGAGATAAACTATCACTCGAATAATTGTTTTCTAAAATTTCAATTTCATTATGATAGAGATCAACACCATAATTGGCTAATTTATCAGCTACCTAATTTTGTTCTTTATAGATATGCTCATTTTTCCAAGAGATTACCTCCAATAATAGTTGATGAATGTCAACAATAATATTACTTTTCACCTAATCCTCACAACCATTTTTTTTAATAATATCAATGAAAATTTGTGAATCCCCTCAATTGAAATAATTTTCATCTTTTTTTCAATTGTAATTTTAATAACTAAAAGAAGCATCCTAGCCTTTGTATAGTTGTTAGTTGAAGTTTCATATGATTCTAAAGTGAGCTTGCCTCCAGTAATAGTTGATGAATTTCAACAATAATATTTTACTTTTCACCTAATCCTCACAACCATTTTTATTAATAGCATTAATTATAATTTGTGAATCCCCTCAATTGAAATATATTTTCATATATTTTCAATCGTAATTTTAATACCTATAAGAAGCATCCTAGCCTTTGTATAGTTGTTAGTTAAAGTTCCATATGATTCTAAGTGAGCTTGCCCTCCAATAACAGTTGATGAATGTCAACAATAATATTATTTTTCATCTAATCCTCACAACCATTTTTGTTAATAATATCAATGAAAATTTGTGAATTCCCTCAATTAAAAAACATATTTTCATATTTTTTCCAATTGTAATTTTAATGCCTAAAAGAAGCATCCTAGCCTTTGTATAGTTGTTATTTGAAGTTTCATATGATTATAAGTAAGTGAGATTACCTCCAATAATAGTTGATGAATATCAACAATAATATTACTTTTCTTCTAATCCTCACAACCATTTTTATTAATAGCATTAATTATAATTTGTGAATCCCTCAATTGAAATATATTTTTATCTTTTTTTCAATCGTAATTTTAATGCCTATAAGAAGCATCCTAACCTTTGTATAGTTGTTAGTTAAAGTTCCATATGATTCTAAGTAAGTGAGCTTACCTCCAATAACAGTTGATGAATGTCAACAATAATATTACTTTTCACCTAATCCTCATAACCATTTTTTATAATAGCATTAATGATAATTTGTGAATCCCCTCAATTGAAATATATTTACATAATTTTTTTAATTGTAATTTTAATACCTATAAGAAGCATCCTAGCCTTTGTATAGTTGTTATTTGAAGTTTCATATGATTCTAGGTAGGTAAGTCTGCCTCCAATAATAGTTGATGAATGTCAACAATAATATTACTTTTCACCTAATATTCACAACCATTTTTGTTAATAGCATTGATGATAATTTGTAAATACCTTCAATTGAAATATATTTTCATCCTTTTTTCAACTGCAATTTTAATGCCTATAATAAGCATCCTAGCTTTGTATAGTTGTTAGTTGAAGTTCCATATGATTCTAAGTAAGTGAGCTTGCCTCCAATAATAGTTGATGAATGTCAACAATAATATTACTTTTCACCTAATCCTCACAACCATTTTATAATAGCATTAATAATAATTTGTGAATCCCCACAATTGAAATATATCTCATCCTTTTTTCAATTGCACCTTTAATGTCTATAAGAAGCATTCTAGCCTTTGTATAGTTGTTAATTGAAGTTTCATATGATTCTAAGTGAGGAGAATTTTTCCTTTGTTATTTAGAAAAATACCACCTCTATTAAATTTTCCTAAATTTCCTAAGTGAGCTTGCCTCCAATAATAGTTGATGAATGTCAACAATAATATTACATTTCACCTAATCCTCACAACCATTTTTAAAATAGCATTAATAATAATTTGTGAATCCCCATAATTGAAATATATTTCATCATTTTTTCAATTGTACTTTTAATGCCTATAAGAAGCATCCTAACCTTTGTATAGTTGTTAATTGAAGTTCCATATGATTCTAAGTGAGGAGAATTTTTCCTTTGTTATTTAGAAAAACACCACCTCTATTAAATTTTCCTAAATTTCCTTTTGTAGACACCATCAAATTTTTTTCAATTGGTTATATGGGATTGAAATGGGCATCACCCATATTACATCACCACCACATAGTGGTATTACAACAAATTTTGGATATTATCCATGTATCCCTTGGCAAGATTAGAACCTAGGTCTGCTCCTTGAATGTTGAGGAATCTAACCAGTTGAGCTAATGCCATTTGACACCATCACAATTAATTTTGATAAACCTAGTTTTTGGACATTTTTTTTCCATAAATCAAAGCAAATCCTTTCTTATAATTTCATTGTCACAAAGGACCTTTCCATGTATATTCCAAGCCTATAACAAAGTGGCTTACACCTCTTTCTCCACACTTGAGACCTCCATGATGAGCACCATATGTATAAACATTCTATAAGAGAGACAATCATAAAATTCTAAATTTGAGCATGATTTTAACATTTATTTTTTAAAATTCTATTTTTCCTTTCAAGCCACCAATTCTAACAAATAATGGGATCAATCCTCCATAAATACATAATGCTTTAGCTTTAAAATAATTAATCTAACATTTCATCAACTTTTTCAATATTGATGGAGATACCCAATATATTTTCATATTTTTTTGCAAACAACCCCAAAATGTGTGAGCAAATGGGACAATGAAGAAGTAAATGTTATGATGTTTTTAAACCCTTCTCACACAAGAAACATATGAAATATCCATGATATCCTCTTCTTTGTATACTCTCTCCTGTTAGAATCTTACTTTAAAATTATAACTAAAGGAATGTTGAGGCCTTAGGGAGAGCATCCAAACATTCTTCCAATGGAAATATTTAGAAGTAATATATTTTGATTGCTTTAAATCCTCATATTCCAACTTGATTGAGTATCCATCTTTATTTGATATATTCTAACCAAATCGACCTTTCGTGTAAAACTCGAAAAATAAAACTTTTGAAGTGTTTTTTGAAGCTCATATGTTATTTGCTTTAGTCCCTCTCCTTCAACCAAGTTACTAATATGGATCTAAGGTTGTTTCTCTCATTAATATAATCTTTGACCTTTAGAAGTTTATAGGCTAGACATGTCAAATCAAATGGTTTCCATTTTGAATCAAAGATAAGAGGATAAGGCTTCGACCATGCATCAAACCAAAAAATTTCATAATTCCCGAATTGATTGACCATCTAATATGTTTTTGATCAGTTGCATACTATCTTATATGAAGTTCCATGTTGGCAATCCTTTAGGTAGTGTTGGTTTCCTAGATAATTTCATTACATGAAGAGAACCTATATATTTTTAAAGTAATATTTTCACCAACTCTTTCTTTAATATTTGAATAATATTCATCCAATTTTTACCCCTAAGACCAATCTAATAAGTCTATAATTTTGCAAGCTTACCCCTCAAATATTCTTTCCTTTGGAAACCACATCCCACTTACAAAGATAAAACCTCAATTTTTCCTCGCATCCTTTCCAAATAAGATCTCTTTGCATTTTATCAATTTTTAAATCTATTCATACTCGTAATCTTAAAAATAACATCATATAAATAGGGATGGATAGTTATGTAGTCTTTGTGAGTTGTAGTCTTCTTTCCATGGTTAAGAACTTACCTTTCCAACTTGACAAATAAGCTTTTATTCTATCCAAACATGATTCCCAAACATCCTTTTCATTTCTTTTATGAAACAAAAGAATATCCTAGTAGTTTGATGGAATTTTTTTAGTTTAAACCCTAAAATATCCATAATAACATGTTATAAACCTATAATAGTGTTAATGAAAATTCCTAGATTTTGTAGTATTAACCAACTATCGATATATAATAATATTAATTCAAACTCTGCGGACTCATAGCTTAGGGATAACCTAAAATAAAATTATCCTCCACAAGTTGGAGATGATATTAAAAGGGACCATTTATTGCAACCTAAATCACTAAGATTTTTTCCTTCCATTTTTTCCTTTTAGAAATCAACTAGAGTATGAGTTATTTTTTTAGTTTTGCAAAAAAAAAATTAAGTAACATGGAGTGTGAATAACTTGATTTCTAGTTTCATAATTACCCTAAAACATTTTCTATTTAATTATATCAATATGAGATTGAAATTGATTCCATTTGTATTATGTTGTATTACAATATCTTGATAAACTATATTATCTTGGAACTACAAAATAATGTAGTATTTTTGCACATATTTCAAAGCTTAGATAAATGATTTTTTTGTTAATTTTCTATCAATTATATGGATATTTTAACAAACCATTTAGTGGTATTATCATGCATATATCATCTAGATAATATTTGAACTTAAGTCTATGTCTTGGAAGCCTATATTTTTAATCACTTACACTCATATCTTTAAATACCAATATTTTTAACCAAACATAAGTTAAACACAACTCTTGATTAAGTATAAAAAAATCTTAACTAAATTTACATAATTTATGTTTTTATAATGTGCAAGTTGGGAGAGAGTGTGAGGTGGAAGAGAGTACGAGCCAGGATCAAGAGAGAGCCAAGAGGGAGTGCGAGTTGAGATTCAGTCATGGTGGAAGAGAACCAAGCATTGATGCTTCAAACCCTTATTGAATGCATGGAACATTATTTTCAAAAAAATCTTGAATTAAACAAATTCCAAGAGAAAGAAGAGATAGAAGTGAGTTCAAGCTAGGAGGGAGTGAAAGCTAGGAACAAGTGTGAGGCAGGAAAGAGTGTAAGTTGGGAGGGAGTATGAGCCAAAAGGGAGTGTAACCCAAGATAAAATCCCACTAGCTAGTATGGAAGGAGATTCATATTTGAAATTCCTAATGGGAAGTCAAAATGCCCTAGCTGGAAGTATAGAGACCCAAGTTGGAGATATGCGAAGGAGCAAATACATGGCAAAATTTGATCCAGGTTGCAGATGTTACACTAGAAGTGAGTATAAAGGATGAGATGGTTGGACATAATATAATGGTTCTTAAAAGTAGAGAGCTAATATGTAAGTTCCATAAATCATGACTAGGGTTTCTAGAGATTAAAAATTGGATCAAGTGGAAGCGGGGATTGAATTCAAATTACTCTATGACTTTTTTTCCTAAATATTTTTTCTAGATCATCTTTTTCAGTTCAAAAATTAGGGATAAAATAATGGGTGGTAGCTCATGGTTTAGGGGAGAGATGCACTTTATTTGAGATTATGGAATGAAAAGTTTTCTATTAAGACAAAAACTATTAAGAAAATTCTTATGTGGGTTAGGTATTTTGGACTTCCATATTAATTCATCAATAAGGATATTTTGAAGAATATTGGAAATACCCTAGGGGAATTGATCCAGGATGGACCAACTACTAAGGAACAAAAGCAACAAAAGCATGTTATATATACTCGAATATGTGTTGATATGGATATTTCAAAACCTTTACCACAATCCATTAAGATTAAATTTGAATCAAGAGAATGGGATCAACAAGTGGATTATGAAAATATCACATTTCAATACCACAATTATTATGAGATTGGACACATGACAAGAGTTTGCAAAACAAAAACTATGAAGAAAGAGAGAAAATTTTGGTCATGAGATAAAATTCAAGACAAAGCTAGGAAATCATATAGTAATAGAAGCTAGATCAAATCAAGGATATTCCACTCCAAAAGAAGAGGTAAAGAAAACCTATCTACAACATCATTTAACAAATTTAGAAGGAATTAAAGGTACAAAGGAAGATGTGGAGGAAAGTCCTAAAACAAAGATGGTAGAAGAGGTTAAGTTAATTCTAGGTAAATTAGAAACATCTCCTAATAATAAAAGTGAAAGTGGTGTAGATGTTATCCATTGCAATTTAAGGTTTCAAGAGCAACATAATAAAGAAATGAGGATGGAGGAAATCCATATAAATTTAAGATTTTTATGACAAAATAAGAAGGTAATTGCTACGGAAGAGCATCCTTGCACTTTAGGGTTTCTAAGAAAACATAAAGAAGAATGTGTTGTTGAGGTTATTCCTTGCACTTCAAATCCTTTAGAGTAAGATAAATCCAAAGATGATGTCTTATTATAAGTAGTGTAAGAAGGTTGAAGAGATTGATGAAGATGAAAGAATTGTTGGGAATGAAAAAAAAGACCCAAAAAAGAAAAAACAAAGAGAAAAAAACCTAGAGAGATATTGATATGGGAAAACAAAAGCAAATATCACAGTTGTGAACAAGAAACGAGGCTATACCCACAAATAAAAACAAAAAATAACAATAAAAATAATATCTTGGAATATTAAGGGCATGAATAAAAACCCTAAAAAATGGTATTAAGAAATTGTGAGGTTGTCATAGACAAGATATGTATAAATATGAAAAGTGGGCAACACTTATTTTAGCCATTTGTGGTGTTAAATTTTATCTTAAATTTTTTTAAATTTTAGAAAGCATTTGATATGAAGGAACTCAGAGTGAAAATATAATAGTTTGAGGAAAATAAAAAATTATTTTTAATAGAAAGGCAACTTAAATATAATTTAATTAAATTATTAAAAATATAACAAAAATAATATAATATTTTATTTTTTAATAAAAGTTGACTCAAATAAAAACTATACATAACTCTTATATATAATAATATATTTAAATTTTAATTGCATAGAGGTAAGTGTATTTTCACATGAAAAGACAAGGCAAAGCACACTACATTTATAAAAAAAATAAGTCTTTAAAGTTTCCATTATTTCCTCTATATAATTTCATCTTATACTTTATTTAATATATATATATATATATATAACACTTCTAAACATCCTTGAGCACAAAGATAATTAAAACACTTCCTCTTATATTAACTACTTGGTAAAGCTCTAAAGCAAAATACTAAAACAAGATAATACAATAAAACAAATATATATATATATATATATTATAAAATGTATATTTTTAACGGGAGGTTCAAGGTTCAAACCACGGCGTGGGCAAGTGTGTGAGGGGGTGGGTGTGTGGTGGCTTTGTGTTAAATTCCCTATTGATAAGTATAACTCTCAACTTTAGGAGGGGTCATGGTTGGAGGAGACTAATCAATCGATCATGGAGGGTTTCTCATAATTACCAAATAAAAAAAATGTATATTTTAAAAAATTAATATTTAATTTTATATCTATATTTATATTTAATTTATTAGTTTTTTTTTTTTTTACTTTTGTTTTTTTTACCTTGGTTTAGTTTTTTGGCATAGGTTTTAGGTTGTGCTTCCATACCATCCAGGTTTTTTTATTTTTTTATTTTAATAAGATAAAGTCACTTTCAATATATATATATATATATATATATATATATATATATATATATATATATATATATATATATATATATATACTTTTAATCATTTAAATTAATTAATGTAATTATTAAGATTAAGGTTTTGGTATTTTATACTCTATTATAATGAAAAATAAGGGATTTGGATAAAATATATACAATTTCCTCGTCAAAACAATATTTTGGTTTTTATTCTTAATTCATCACCATGATCAAACAACCAATTGTAAATATTACAAAGATTTTTTTTTTTGAAAACATCCCAGAAGGGATGCCACTTTTGGGTAAGACCCAAGGAGGCAGGGGTATCCATTCCGCCAAAATCACCTAGGGCTCGAACCTGGCCTACCACCTTTGACATACTCAAGGAGCAAACAAACACACAACAAGATTAAAATAAATAAATAAATAAAAATAATAAAATAAAATAAAAACATGCTCCTTGAGTGTGTCAAAAAGATAAAAGCACAACCAAACACACACACACAATAAGATTAAAAAAACCACAACACAAACCACATAGAAAAAACACAAACATGACAAAAATAACAAAACACTACAAAGACATAACCAATAAAAACATGAAAAAAAAAAACAACCAAAAATTAAAAATTTAAAAAATAGAAATAAAATTAAAATTAAAAAACAACCAACAATAGACAATAAACAAAAACAAAAAAAAACATAGAAAACACTCACACACAAAAACACGAATTAACACAAACATACATAAACACAAGAACAAGAACAACAAAAAGACAATAACAATAACAAAAAACACCAAAAAAACACAAAACAACAAAAACACAAGAACAACAAAAAACAACACAAAGAACACAAAAACAAAACAAAACAAAAACACACACACCTCAAAAAACTAAACAAAAAAATAAAAAAGAAAAAAAAATGAACATAACAATGACCTTTCTAGACCAAAAGACTTTTAAGGCAAGAATCAACAGAGGAAACAAAAGAAAGAATAGTTTGAGCTAGGGAACTAAAATACCCCGATCGAACCAAAGAGAAGCAAAAAAAGCAAGAAGAAACTAGGTACCTTTAGAACTGGAGCCATCCAAAGAAATGATAGAAAGAAGAGCTTCCCTTATTTGTGAAGCCCACCATCTAGGAGGGTGGCCATAACAAGTAAGATCACCTTTGTCCAAAGCCCAATTAGCTAAAGCATCAACACTCTTGTTTTGATCTCCGACCACATGATTGTAATCAACTTTCAAAAATCCCATCCGGATTAATTGAATCTTCTCAATAATTCTTTTTATTCTCCAATCCACCTTATGATTCTTAGAAGGAGTCTTCAAGAGATTAATCATAAGTTGAGAGTCGGACTCAACTAACACCTTTTCCCATCCAACCTTAGTAGCCTCCTGAAGGCCTCTGAGGATACCATACCCCTCAACAAGGTTATTGGAAAGAATACCCAAATTCTCAACAAAAGTAAAAACTAGGGAGCCATCTGAAAGTCTACCAATTCCTCCCACACTAGCTTTTCCAGGGTTCCCTCTAGAGGCTCCATTAGTGACTTTTCCAAAATCCTTAGGAGGAGGTTGCCAATTTCTTGTCCTATCCATATTACAAATACTCACATTCCCTTTAAGTTGGTTGCCCTTAGAAGATTTAATCTTCAATATTTGCATCACTTGATCCCATCTTTGGTGGGAGTTTTGGGGGTGATTAAGGAGTTGATGGACTGATTCAACTAAGTTGGCTATGGTCTTTTGCCAAATATAGTGAATATCCTTCCTATCTTGATTAAAAATTTGGTTGTTCCTTTCATTCCATATATTCCAAAGAAGAATGGTAGAACCCATCCAAACTAACTGCCTAATAAAATGATCAACACCCTCTTGTTTAGGCCAATCCCTCCAAAGTTGTTCAAAAGTAAAAAAAATTGGACCATTGTAAGCCAAGTAAAGTGGCCATTCTCCTCCATAGCTCAGAGGCTAAAGTACACTCAATAAAAATATGGTTGAGATTTTCTACATTCTCTCCACACATTTCACATCTAAAAGGGCCATGAAAACCACGCTTCATAAGTTGCTCACCAGTAAGCACCCTACGATGCAATAAAATCCAACTAAAGAACCTCACCTTAGGCCAGAGCTTTTGAGCCCACAACCGAGAAAAGATGTCAGAAGATTGGTTGGGATTATTATGGCATAAGGTCAAATAACCTTGAGCAACTGAATACTCACCCTTAGTAGTGTTGTTCCATCCAAAACAATCTTTTTCATGGGACCAAGAGAGAGATCTCATATGAAGGATGCCTTGGATATCTTGTCTTTGCCTTTCTCGGGATTTGAATAGGCCAGTCCTCAATAGGGATCCAATATCTACCAACATTTGAATTACCAGTATGGTACCGACAGTAATTAGCCACCTTTATCCAGTTAGCTTGGTGAAGCTCCTCCATCCAAGGCCTCCAATCGAGAAACCGAGTTATCAAAGGCTTGTGACCATCCCAAGAATCTATCCAAAAAAATACCTGTTGACCATTATGAATGATCCAAAATAAATTTTTCTTTATCAAATCCTCACCAGTCTTAAGAACTGCTAAAATGGGAGAACCTTTGGTAGGAAGTTGATAGCGAACAAGGTCTTCAGGACTTTTTTTCTTAGCATATTTAGCACGAATATTATTGGCCCAAAGAGCATTGGGGTTATGCAACATCCTCCAATATAATTTAGTAGCTAAAGCTTTGTTGTTATTAATAGAAGACCAAAATCCTAACCCCCCTTCATTCTTAGGAAGACATAAAGTGTCCCATTTCACCAAGGCCCATTTTCTTTTCTCCTTAGTACCACTCCAGAGGAATCGATGACTGATTTGATCCAGTTCTCGAAGAACAACCTTTGGGATATTCAACATGGAAGAAACATAAATAGGAATAGCTTGAAGGACTGATTTTACCAAGGTGATTCTACCCCCAGAAGAAAGCCACTTGTTGGTCCACTTTCCAATTTTCTTCTTGACTTTGTCCAACAACCAATTCCAATATTTTTTTTTACCTTTGAATATTGATGGGAATACCTAAATAAGTGATCGAAAGGGAGGTCTTCTTATATATTAATTTATCCAAGACCATGGATTCTTGTCTGGCAGAGCAGTGAAAGAAAATAACTTTAGATTTGTCTTCATTGATCAACTACCTAGTAGCCTTAGAAAAATAGCTAATGATTTGCTTAATATTAGAAGCTTCCTTAACCGTAGCTTTACCTAAAAGAGTAGAGTCATCAACAAATTGAAGATGAGAGATAGGTCTAGCTCCATGAGCAATGGTAACTCCCTCAAGGGTTTTGTTTTCCCTCTTTTTGGTTATAGTCCTACCCAAGCATTCAACAAGAATGATGAATAAATAAGGGGATAGCGGGTCACCTTGCCTAATACCTCTAGAAGCTGGGAACGACTGAGAAGGCCTGCCATTGATAAGAACTAAGTAGGAAACTGAAGAGATACATCCCATAATCCAATCCATCCAATCCTTAGAGAAACCAAATTGCCTCAAAACTTTGATAAGGAAGTGCCAATCCACTCTATCATAAGCTTTGGATAAGTCTAACCGAATGAACATGGAAGGATATTTTTGCATATCCATGGAATGGATGGCTTCCTGAGCAAGAACTATCTCATCTACTATTTGACGCCCTTCCACATAACCCCCTTGTTCAGAAGAAATAATCTTATGCAAAAGAGGCTTCAACCTTTCTGCCATGATCTTAGTAATGATTTTGAGAAGAACATTACATAAAGCAATAGGTCTAAAAGTTGAGATATGATCAACCTCTTGAGATTTTGGAACAAGAGTAATATAAGTTTTATTGATAACCTTCAAAATTTCTTTGGCTTTCCTGGCTTCTTCCACCACCTCTAATAAATCAGCATGAAGGATATCCTAGAACTCTTGGTAGAACTCAATGGGAAAACCATCAGGACCTAGGGTTTTCCTTTTTGCATTTTAAAAACTACCTGTTGAAGCTCATTGATAGTAATAGGAGCAATCAAAATAGAGTTCTCCTCAGAAATGATAAGAGAAGGGATTGCTTGAAGAACATTTTGTTGAGAAGCTTGGTCAAGAGGAGTAGCAGCAAAAATATTGGAAAAGTAATCGACAACAATAGAGTTCATGCCATCCCAAGTATAGACAACATCTCCAGAATCTGATTTCAAGGAAGAAATAAAGTTGTGAGATCTTCGAGCTAGAAGAGATTTGTGGAAGAAATTTGTGTTTCGATCTCCTTCTTTGAGCCATTGAATTCTAGATTTTTGCTTCCATAAGAGTTCTTCTCTTTTTTCCCATTCCTCTAACTGAGTTGTGAGTTTAATTTCATCTGCACTTCTATTCTCTATGAGGCCATCTAAACGGATTTTCTTATTCAAATTTTCAAGTTGAGCAATAACTTCATGTTTTTTTATGAACATCCCCAAACTCCTTCCAGTTCCAAGTCTTGATTTTGGATTTAATGTATTGCAATCTTTTGGCAAAATAGAACATCTTAGTCCCATACCTAGGCTTACCTTCCTTCCACCATTGTTGCACACGAGGTCTAAAGGAATTGTCTCTGAGCCACATTAATTGAAATCGAAAAGGAGAGAAACTCACATTGGTTTTCCACATTTCCACCATGATCGGCCAATGATCCGAACCAACATTGTTAAGAGTCTTCACTTTAGGAATGTGACCATGGATTAAGAAATTTTTAGAGAGCAAAAACCTATCCAATCTCTCCATTATACAAGCTAAGCCTTGCCTTCTGTTAGACCAAGTCATAAGGCCATTATCTGGTTGGATATCCACAAGATGGAGGTTTGCAATATATTCACTCATGAGGTCAGTGCTTTTGTCCAAATTTCTATTTCCCCCTATTTTCTCATCTAGAGAGAGGATGGTATTGAAATCTCCTTCGATCAAGATCCAAGCTTCAGGAAAATGAGAGATAATATGAGTTATATCCTTCCATTGTCTTCTTTTTTCCTCCAAAGCAGTCGGAGCATAAACAGTAATGCAGAGCATAAGTTGGTTGGAATGTCTACTTTGAATAGCTATAGCCAAAAGACCCCAACTGCCAACCATATGGTGAATAACTACCTCTTTTGGGTCCCAAAGACAAGCAATGCCACCAAAAGTCCCCTGGGAACTGAGGGAAACCACTTTTCTAGCTGGCCAAATTTTACTAGCAATTGAGTCCATATCCTCCATTGACATCTTTGTTTCTTGAAGGAAAACAAGATGTGGATGATTTATCTGAATCATTCTTCTAATTTCATTTTGTTTTGAAAGACTCCCTTTGAGTCCTCTAATATTCCAAGTGATGATCTTCATTAATACCAGGGCCAAAAAATTTGGGAAGGGCATTAATCTTACCTTCCTCTACAAGCTTTTCACCTTCTTTTACCATATGATATTGATTGGTCTTGCAACCTGCCTTTTGATTAGAATCCATCTTCAGTTTTTTTTCCCTGTTTCTTGACTTACTCCAATTGAATCTGAGATGGCTTCTAACCTTGAAGAATGCTCATACATAGCCAAAATTTTACTAGAGGGTTCAATAGAGTCTATATTGGGACCTGTATTATTTGAAGTTTTGACATTTAAAAGATTGTTTTTCTTGTGTAAATTTTCTTCCTTTTTTCTGTTGAAAACCTTTGATTTGTTGGTTTGTCTCTGAGTTCTTCCCTTCATCTTTAAATTGTGTTTCTAAGATTTTTGTTTCCATTATTTCCTCTTCCTCACTTGGGACATCATTTGTGGAAAGGATTTCAAACATATTAGCAGATGACTTTGATTGATCCTTCATAACTGGTTTTTTCTGAGTGTTCTTCTTCTTAGGCATTTGGAAACCTACTGAGTTTATATCTTCTTTATTTTGATCAAGAATTTTATTTGGGCAAGCACTAGCCAAATGACCATATTCATGGTAAATTCTACAATGAAAAGGAATGTTCTCATAGTCCACTACTTGCTCCCAAGTGTCTTCCCCAAATTTTAATGTGATATTTTTAGGTAGGGGTTTGTCAAAATCCATTAAAACACAAATCCGAGCATAAATAATATGTTCAAAATTTTGAGTACAATCAACAATCATCATAAAAGTTCCTAAAGAGTTTCCAATTGAAGGAAAAATAGTAGGATTCCAAAATTCAATAGGGAGGCCAAAGAGTCTAACCCACATGGGAGCTGTAGAAGGCATCTCTTCTTCGGCTTTAAATTTAGTATGCCAGGGCTTCATGAAAAGCCCTGCCCTTCCAAAAAACTAGGGACCCCCTTGAAAATTTTTCTCTCTATCTTCATTATTAGCAAATAAAACAAGAAAATAACCATTTGGATAAATAGAGATTTGTAACTCACCTTTAGTTTTCCAGCTTTTTGCAGCCCAGACTTTGAAAGCAGATAGGCTTGGACGAAAACCCATGAACCGACAAATTAGTCCTCTTTTTTCCAAATCTTCAATGCTAGTTTGAATGTTACCCATATCAAGCTTAACAATAGGAGTTCCATCAGCTGCTTTAAGACATCCTGAATCTGTTTTTCTGAGGATCAATATTAGGTATTCTTAGAGGTTTATGGGAAGCCCTAAGATTAATATTAGCATTGGGTTGAGGCTTTCCACCACGGAGGGCATCCCTAAAATTTATTTTTGGGGCTGAGTCTTCAAAATTCTTACCCTTGATAGGGGTTTTCACAGTAGATTTATTTTGTGGGTGCACCTTAGCACCAGATTCACTTGAGATATGAGCCATTTTTTGATCAGTTGCTTGAAACTTATTTTGTGATCTCTTTAATCCTTGCCCTAGACGTCGTGGAAAGGTATGGTTTTCACTTTTATTTTGTGCAGCAAATTGGAAGTCGTTGTCACTCAAGTTCACAGCATGATCTGTTGAAAGACAAATTTCTAACCCATCTTATCCTACTAAAATATTGAGTATAAACCATAAATATATTGGTCACTAGGGCCCGAAGGCCCTAAAAACCAACCTATGGTGCTTGGACTCAACCCAGATGAAACCCTCGCACAACTGCTTGCCAAAAATCTCGTTCACACATAGGGATGTGCTAGGATATGTGTTGCTCCAAATGATCTAAAAATTGGTGGAGACGTTCTAGGGTTTTTCAGGCATCTACCCTCAAAATTTCAGCTCAATCTGAGTCCGGATGAGTGAAATATGGCCGAAACAAGTTCGACAGTTTGGGTAGTCCTACGAAAAATGTCCCTCTTCAATCAACTTCCTCAATCCATATTACAAAAAATTGAATTTGTATAAATTCCATCCCAATGCACAACTATAACAAGAAATGAATAAGTCCTTACAAAACTACTCATTACTCTTACTAGGATGTTATTTGTATACAATTAAAATCCTTTTAATCTTTAAATTAGAATGTTTAATTGTTATGACTAGCCCATACATGGACCTTGAAAACATTAGATGTATTTAGTTATAAAAAATTTCAAACTATCACCCATAGGGTTTAGAACAAGTGGTGGAGAGTGAAGAGTTTTGTACTCAAACCAAATTTTAAATCTCATAAATAAACCTTTAACATTTTATCAAGTGACATTAGTTTAACTGGTTAGATTCCTTAAATTTCAAGGATGAGACATGGTTCAAATATTACCAAGCAATGCATGCATATCAAGTTGTAATATCATTATGTGGTCATGATATAATATGGAGGGGGTTATTTTCTAACTGGTTAGATTCCTTAACTTTCAAGGATGAGACTTGGTTCAAATCTTACCAAGTGATACATGCATACCAAGTTGTAATACCATTATATGATCATGATATAATACAGGTGGGGCCATTTTCAATCCCATATAATCGATTAAAAAAATCAAACTATCTTCTATTATATTTTGTTTTCAATTAGTAACATATAAAGCATGAGTTTTTGAAAGGATCCCGAGTCCCCTTGTACAAGGGTTTGAACTTGGGTATCCTAAATGAAAACTGAAAGACTATCACTATGATATCCCTTGTGAGACCTATCTTCCATTATATGTTGCCTTACCTATCTATATGATTAGCATCTTGTTATTATCTCTCTATATATAATTAATTGCCAAGTTGTTTTTAATACCACTATGTACTCATGATTTAATACATATGGGGGTGCTTTTAAAATATCTTCTATTCTATGTTGCCTTGTGCATATATATGATTAGCATCTTCCTTCTCTCTCTCTCCACATATATATAAGTTGTGTGCCTTTTATTGTCTACCACTCCTATTAAAATAACAAACCATTATATTGTTTTTGCTACATTTTATCAGGTTAATTAAATCATCCAACTTGTTTTTTTATAAAAGATATTTTCATTTGCCTTTCTATCAAAAACATTTGTCATATTCATCAAACTACTATGTTTTTGCAATCAATTCCTTGATATCCTTTTTATTAAAAGTTAAAATCTCACTAATCCAATTGACTTCTAAAATTTGAATTTTGCCAAGATGCAATCAACATTGTACATATCTAAAATACCTACTACCTAGTTTCCATATCTATAAATATGTTGGTCATAACTACCCATAAATTCCCTACTATCTCTTTTTCTAAGGGTCTTATTCATGCTCCTACTATTCCAAGATTGTTTTTTCATCATTTTTTATTTTGTGTGTGGGCGTAGCCCAATTTCTTGTTAACACTTGTGATATTTGCTTTTGTTTTCTCATAAGAATGTCCCTCTATGTTTCATTTTCTCTTTGTTTTTTATTCTTGGGGTCTTCCCCTCCTTTTTTCATTCCCACCAACACTTTCATCTTTATTAATCTCTTGTATTTTTTCATAGTGTTCATAGTGATATTTATCATCTATAGATATGTCTTGATCTAAAATATCTTAAGTGCAAGGAAGAAATTTAAAAGTACTTTCTTCTTTATGTTGCCCTAAAAACCGTAAAATGCAAGAATGCTCCTTCGTAACAATTACCTTCTTATGTTTCCCTAAAAATACTAAATTTTTATGAATATATTCTACCCTAAGTTTTTCATTATGCTACTCTTGAAACCCTTAAGTATAAGGGATAACCTCTATACTACTTTCATTTCTATTGCTAGGAAATAATTTTATACTACTTAAGAGAAATGACGACAATTTACCTGGAATAAACTTGACCACTTTTGCCTGCTTTGTTTTAAATTTGTCCTCCACATCTTTCTTTACACCTTTAATTATTTCTAGATTTGAAATTCCACATTATACTTTCTTGTCCCTTATATCCTTCTTTGTTGCTTTTGATTGTTGATCCAAGTGAACTATGGTGGCCTTTGCCATCTGATGTTGTAAATAGGCTTTATTTTCTTGGTCCTTTGGATTTGAATATCCTTGATCTAATGAAGCTTCTACTATAGCATGATTTTTTTTATTTATCTTGAAGTATGTCTCATGACCAAAATATTTTCTCTTTACTCATTATTTTCAATTTTAATATCTTTCCAAGTGTCCAATCTCATAATTATTGCAACATTAGAATACAATATTTTTGTAATCCACTTATTGATCCCAATTCCTTAATTCAAATTTAGTTAGTGTATTGTGGGTAAGGTTTTGGAATATATAGGTATATATATCATTATTTGGGTCTTTATTTATTAGTCCCTTCTTAATAAACTCCCATAGGGTATTTCAAATATTCTTCAAAACATCCTTATTGATAAGCTAATATGGAAGTCCAAAAAACCTAACTCACATCAAAATATTTTTACTAGTTTTTATCTCCACAAAAAAAATTCACTCCATTGTTTTAAATAAAAGGTATCTCTACCCATTATTTTATCCCTAATTTTTTAATTGAAATATATGATAAAGAAAAAAATTAGGAAGAAAAGTCATTGAGTAATTTGAATTCAATCCCCAATTCCATTTAATCTAATTTTAAATTTTCAAAGACCTTGTCTATTATGTTGGTGAAATGTTTTGATGATTTCTTCATTGAAAAAAGCTTAGTTGAATACAGATGTTTACCAATATGGCATAACAACTTGCAATAAGACAACAACAACAATCTATAACTACCCACAACTAATAGTTAACTCATAAATCCTACGTTGAGTGGTTGTAACTACTCAAATTATTATGATGCTAACAAGCTATGATTATAATAATTTCCTAACATTCTCATTTATTACATCATAGTTTAGAGTTTCTTGGAGATAAAAACTTGAAATACCTCAAACTTAACACATGCAAGTAACTTGGTGAAGATGTTTATGCCTTATTTCTTAGTAGGGTAAAATTTGAGCTGAATATTGCATTGCTGAACATTTGTATATGAATTGACACTAAACTTCAATGTGTTTTGTGTGCTCATGGAACATTGGATTATAAATAAGTTTGAAAACACCTTGATTATCATAGTACATGGTTGGTTTATTTTGTGGTACTCTCATTCTTGTTAACATATGTTTCAACCATATTGCCTTGCAAATAGCTCCTCTGATAGCACAATATCCTGATTATATGGAAGATGAAGCAACTATTTGTTGTTTCTTACTTCCCTATGATATAAGTCTAGATCCTAGAAATAATATATAACCAAAAATGGATCTTTGATCATAAAATATCTTGCATAATATGCATCTATATATCTTTCATCTATAACATATTTTTTTCGATAGATCCACTTGCATCAAACTAGTTTCCTTTCCTTAGGAAGGAGGGCAAGTCCCATGTATGATTCCTTATCAAGAAATTATATTTTCCTTCATTACTAAATCCCACTAAGCAATACTATATGCTTCCCAAAATGATTATGTATTAGAAGTAGAGGCAACATAGACATGAGGAAGGTGTTGATCTTGTGATGAGTTAGTAGAAACTCGAAAAAAATTACCCATTGCATGAAAAGGCTTGTAGGCCCAAAGAGGTATTGAAGTGGAAGAGGATGGGGCCTTTGAATGTTGACTTAAATATGAAGGTGGTGAAGCTTGAGAAGCTTCCTCTAAATCACTATCATCAAAATCATGTGTAAGGAAAGGTGGAGAAGTGTCGGAGGTCAAGTTGGGATATATTTCCTCAAAATATACACTCCTTTTAATAAAGATTTGATAAATCTATGGATGTAGGAGTCAATACGTTTGACGCCATTAGGATAGCTATCAAAGATACAATGCTATATTTGAGGTTCCATTACCTTTTGTTTCTTTGAAGGAATACATGCCCATGCAAGGGATCTAGAAACTCTAAAATGTTTCACTATGGGCTTTCGATCGTGCTAAGCTTCAAAAGGAGTTGTTCCTTTGAAGGATTTGTGAGAGATATGGTTCTAAATGTAAGCAACATAGTTTATGGCTTCGGTCCAATATTATGATGAGAGGGAATGTGAGTGAATCATACAACTTGCCATTTCTTTTAAGGAACAATTCTTCCACTCAAGAACTATATTATGCTATGGACTATATGTAACTAAATACTAAAGTTCTATCCTCTCAAGAGAACATAACTAATCAAATCTAAGGATCGCATATTATCTACCATTGTCTATGCAGAGAATCTTGATTTATTTTCCTAATTGCTTTTTAGTAAGGGCCTTAAATTCTTGAAAGTGTTCAAATAATTCATCTTTATTATGAAGGAAATAGACCCAAGTGTAGCAAGAAAATTCATCAATTAAGGTGAGTACATAACAAGCTTTATTGAAAGACAAGTTTGGAAATGGACCAACTAAGTCACTATGAATTAGTTCCAACAATTGTGAAGCTCAACAAGACTTCCCTTCATCAAACTTCTCTATAGGATGTTTTTCCATGACACATCCAAGGCATACTCCATTTGAAAAACTAATGTGAGGAAGTCATGTAATCATATCCTATTGTGCAAGCTATTATAAATAGTGGTAGTTGAGATGGCCAAACTGCTCATGCCATAACTTACTCTTTGTGTCTGAGTGAGTAAGCAGTGCAGAGGATGGAAAATTAGGTACAACAAGAGAGAAGGCATACAAATTAGTTTGATGATCATCCTTCCCAACTACTACAAGTCTATCATCTTCTATAACATGGAATACCACTAAATTTGGAGTGAACTCAACTTTCTTTTCCTTCCCAATGCAAGTGATTTGGTAAACTAAAACAAGTTAGTAGACAATTCAAGTACACATAGTACATCATGGAATGCATCATCCCCTATAGCAACTTAACCTTTCCTAATGAAATATATTGTTGTATCATCACCAATACAAATATGAAGTGTAGAACATGGCTCTAAATTTGAGAAATGATCTCTATCAGAACACATGTGGTGTGAAGCACATGAGTCAAGTATCCATGGTTTGGAGGATTCAACCATTGCAACTAGAACCTTTCCTTTACCTTTTCTATAATTTGAAGAAGAAGAGGGACTTGGTGACATATATGATGGTAGATTGATGTTGTTCTTTTGTAGAAGATTCTTCAACTCTTCTATTTGTTTTGTATGACACTGATGTTCCTCATGACCCAACCTTTTGCAATATGTACAAGTGGGTTTTTATTTCTTGTGTAAATATTTCATAGAGGATTGTTTATATACCTTAGAAACAAATTGTGTTTCTTCTTTTTGTGTCTTCTCTACTTTCTTTTATTGTTTTTTTGGTATGATTGGTATTTTTGTGTCCACTGGCTTGATTAACCACAAGTGCATGTGACTTGGAGAATTTCAAGAGGCCCATTTGAATAATTGTTTCTTGCTCTCAAACGAGAAGTTCAAAAAATGATTCAAATTATGGCATTGTCCATGTAGAACTTGAAAAAATTGATGTGTGTGGAAACCAAAAACAAAGATAAAATACTCAGGATCTAGTTTAGACAACACGTTCAAAACTAGTTGAGTATCCTTTTTATCTATACCACATTCTTTGAGTTGTGTTTTGAACTAGTTAATTTTGGTGATATAGTATTTTATATTATCAAAAGCATTTAGATCGATATAGTATTTTATATTATCAAAAGCATTTAGATCAATATTCATCAACTCATTGTCTATTTGGTAACCCCTAATTTCATCGGTTTGAGAATACAACTTAGCAAGTGTATCCCAAGCCTCTTTAGGTGTTGTACAATTTTTAACATGAAAGAGAAGATCAAAAGAAACAAATGTACATATTACACTAACGGCTTTCTCATGATTATCAATCCACTCCTTTTTCTTTGCATTAGTGGGTTCAAGTTTTGTGTCTAATACATGCTTTGTATAGTTCTTACACCTTAAGTAATTCTAGATTAATTATTTTTAAGTAGTGTAATTATAAGGAGTAAAAAGCATAATATATGGTTTATCTATAACAAAAGGAAGAAGGAAATAACACAATATTATAGAAATAACAAGGAAAAGAACAAAGAACCCCCTTGAACTAATCAATAAAGAAACGCCCTTAACAAAAATATTTGGAACTTTATAAATAGTGTGATTACAATTTGTGATGAATTTTCAACAAATGGATGTACCTAAAAATATTGGTCTGATACAATAACTGCAACAAGGAATTTTCAAATGCAATTATAGTTATTTTGTAAAAAAACTAAAAAATAAATATAAAATATTGTTTTTTTAAAACAAGGGTTTTTAGGTGGCATTAATGGCCAATTTGATCTACAACAACGAAGGTCGTGGGGCGTGCAAGCTACGCACAGGGGTCTGTGAGGGTCAAGCAACAAAAATGGCCATGGGAGTTTGTAGTTGGGCAATGTCCAAGTTTGCAATGCAAGGGTTCAAGGGTCTACAACACGGGTTGCCACCAAGTCTACAAAAAATGAATGTTTTCTTAAAAAATACTCCAAAAAATTGAATGAAGATTTAAAAAAAGTAACCGTTGAAGCCTATGATGACTCAACTAGAAATAAACAAAGCTTCTTATTTTCCTCAAGCTCTGATACCATGTGAGATTTTCCTATGGATTGAGACAAAGATATGAGACCCAAGATCTAGGTGAAGTAAGCAAGTTACAATAGCAATTGCATAAGCAAAATGATTAGCTATTCTAGTTAAGAAGGCAAATACAAATATGTAAAATACTGATATGATAGTATTTCACAACTACCAAATTACAAATGAAAACTACATGCATTCTCCTATTATTCAATTGCTCAAGTGTAAGCAAGATATGGGTACATATAGGAAGAAATATTCTCAACAATATGACTATAGATTTGCACCTTTTTCCATGTAGGATGGTAGCTTGAGTTTCTTTCCAAAGGAGACCTAAATATTTATTTCACATGGGTTGGATCTACCATTATTTACATGTATATATTATGTATATGTTTATGTTCTTCAACATTTGATGATTTTATTGGAAAACACCTAAGGTTTTAACTCTAACAATCCTCTTAAGATAAAGTTAACTAAACTTAAGCGAAATGGTTACTAAATTTGTAAGCTAAATACAATAATACAAGAATGCAACAAACAATATTCCTACACTAGAATGCTCTTTTGATTTGAATGATTTATACTAATTAAAGAGAGTTTTTATTTTCAAGGAAAACAAGATATGATGCAACAAACAATCTAGCCTAAATGCAACTAAATGATTTCAGATTCCTTGCCTAATATCCTTTTGAAAAAGAAATTTGACTAAACTAAATGTTCTTTAAATTGACCAAAATAAATGTGCTTTTAAGCCAAATTCAAAAAAAAAATAGTGAAAAAGGACAAAAAAAATTTAAATATTAGTGAACAGAGGATCACAGGAGTAGAATTGCCTATTTTCTAGAAGCTAAACAAAAGCACCAAGGATGCAAAAGCACCACTGAATAGAGTGGCAATTTTGACAACCTACAAACTAAGGGGGAAAAACAACTTGGAGTTAGATTTAGGGGATTTGTATGATCATATAAAATGGTAGAATATCTCCCTCAGCTGATCAGACCCCCTATTCTTAACACAAAATTAAAATTCACGTAAAATTTGGAAGGAAAAAGTGATTTTGCAAAAGTGCCACTAAAGAACAACTAGTGGTGTTTTTTCTTTCTATGCAAAATAGAGTGACAAAAGCACCAAATTCTGGGTTTATTGGCACTTTTGTTCTTGCAACTAAATTTTTAAGAGTTTCGGGGGGAAATTTGAGGTCAATTTATGTCCAAAGTTGCTAAAATCAACAAAAGGATAAAAACCCTAATTACTAGTGTTTGAGGGCTTGGGGATTTACAAAATCTTATCAAATTAAAACTAAATTTCACCAACCTTATGGAGATAGTGAAATATAATAGATAAGCCTGAGATATAGTAGTTGGATGGCCAAAGTGACTAAAATTAAAGTCTTTGGGTGTCTAAATTGCAAGGAAAATGAGCTAAAATGACCACAATATGAAGTGAGAAGATTGTAAAACTTAACTAGGACTTAGATTGGGCTAAGAGAAAGTAATATGACTATTTTTCTATATGAAATGAGTCAATATGCTACAACAATGTCTCAATGGGAGCCTACAACAGTATTTTAGAAAGATTTTGTGATCAAATAGATGAGCAATAGGTAAGCAACTATGGGATTCTAAACAACAACAAAGAGATTAATGGATTAGAGTGGTATGGTGCTTGCAAATCAAAACTAATGTGAACAATATGATGGTGAATAGACTTGCAAATTTAAATGAAATAAGTCCAAACAAATATTAGAGAAGGTAAAAGCATGAATATAGAAGAATAAAGCTCGAGCAATATGCCTATGCATACAAAACAAGGAAAAGACTAGTGCAAAATGATTACAAATGTTAGATGGACCTACAATAAAATAAAAGCGAATGAAAGACAAGTGTAAATGCATGCAAATTATATGAAAATAGAGATTTAAAACTCTAAATACAAGAATAAGAATGACAACAAATATTAGTAAGTAGGTAAAGCAAATAAGCCTACATGAAATGATTAGGAGCTAAGAAATAAATATAGCTTGCTACAAATGAAAGCAAAATTGGATACAAGACAATGTTAGAGAGCTACAAATGGGGATTAAAATGCAAATAAATAAATAAACTTAAAGATAAATGGTTGTAGAATGAAAACCAGGTGTTAGCAAGGCTTTAATCAAGAGGGAAACGCATAAAATAACAAGGGAGACCAAAAAAGAAGGGAGATAGGAATTTTATAGCCTAACATGGCCTCCTCCTTACACTAAGATGATCTCCTTGCCCCAATGCCTCTTAGCCTTACCTTACTTGCTCCAAGTGGTTGATTCCAGTGCTCATAATGCAAGAACGAAAGATATTGAGAGAGAGAGAGAGAGAGAGAGAGAGAGAGAGTTTTTGGTTCATGCCACAAAGATTTTACTCATGTTGCAAAAGCACCACTAGTTTCAATTGTTGTTTTGTCCAAGTGGTATTTTTTTTCCAACAGTCAAGTTGACCAATCAAATTGCTGAAAAATGTTATTTTTGCAAAAGTGTCAATAATGAGCAAAAGCGCCACTATGGTGCTTTTGAAAAGTGTGGCACTTCTATTTCTATCTTGCCTAGGTTTTGTGTTCTTGCAATTTGAGGTATCGATCATTATGCAAGTATAGACATGTTTATACTTGTTGGAAAGCTCTTTTCGAGCCCGATCTAATAGTGGATTTTTGTGAAGTTTTGTGAAGGATTGATAGGGCAAATGATGCCCCAAAGGTGATGCTATTTTTAGGGTGACAAACATCCCAAATTTGGGCATGAAGAAGGTTGATTCAAATTGCTTCATCAAGAGACTTGTGAATTAGGGTTAATTGATGAATTTTGATAGGTTTGAAAGTTGGTGAAGCGTGCAAAAATTTGATGTCCAATTTGCCATGGTTAAGGTGTCTCACTAATGATACGTTGTTTGGTGCCTTAAATATGTTGACTAGATGTGTCAAAATTGGATGTCTACATTGACACATGGCATCTGTGTGTGACGAATAAGCCAACACAATGAATGATATTGTGACACATATGTGTGAGAGACAAATAAGTCAACAAATTGAGTGAGATTGTGACACATGTGAGAGACAAATAAGTCAACATAATGAGTGAGAATGTGACACATGGCATCTATGATGGACAAATAAGTCAACACTTACCTAAGCAAGCTTATCCTAAGTGCTAAGATAACTAATACATAAAATAAATAAATACACTAACAATTAATCTATTTTTCCCACTAAATATAGGTAAATTAAAATAAAAATATATACGATTAATTTTTTTTGGATTTGGGTAGTGTGAGAAACCCCTACGACCGACACATAGGGCTGAGCAGTCCCCTCCCATCCATGACCCCTCGTAAGGTCGAGAGTTACGCTTATTAATAGGGAATTAACACACAACCTCACACACATGCAGCGGTTTGAACCTTGGACCTCCCAAAGAAGAGTCAAACCTTGAACTATTGTTGTATCCCCAAAACTAGGACAAGATTAAATTTTAGTGGATTAGACTTATTTTTACCGTATTAACATGACAAACAAGTAACATGAGGTTTATTTTTATAGACAATTAATTAATAAAAAATTGTATTAATATTTTGATTCTATAATGTACCTTGATCATACCAATATTAATTAATGAAATCAAAGTAATGGTTATGATTTTATTCTTTAAAACTCATTAAATGATTAAAAATAAATTTTATTAAATATTATGTAAAAATATATAAACTTTAGTTTGATATATAGCAATGAGGTCTTGGCAGAGTGGTGAAAAGAAGTGAAGGGTTTATATCTCCTTGCTGCTTGACAGTATCTGTTATATAAGACTCTTGATACACACAGTGCTCCTCTGTGTGCTTAACATTATTAAAAAAATCCAGTTATTCGAATTAACTGATGTATTTATATGAGTAAATAAGACATTACATGTTTTATATCCTTGTGGATCTTTCTTATGTAACTCGTAACACAAGGGTATTTCAGATGCTCTTCCAAATACCATATTTTAACTTTTAAATTTTCAATGTCCTTGAATACTGAGATCTTAACCAGTAAAGATGCAATGGAGATGAAGGGAGAGCATAAACCGTAGTTTGTTTTATATATTTAATCAAAAAAATATATAAGCCTTATTTCAACTGTTTAAAAAAAATCATGGTATATAGCTATTAACTATATGAAAGTTCATTCAAAGGCAGATTAGATGATCCATATAACATTTGAAGCATGTGATGAAGAAGCTTTCAGTCTTGCTCATATAAATGTGTATGATTACAGCCACTTTTCAACTTTTTATACAAACAAATAGGTCTCATTTATTTTCAGTTTTAACACATTTGGAATGTTAATATTATTTTTAATGCCATATCCTAATAGCTTACGACATATTCTGAAGGGAGGCCAATGTCATCAACAAGACACAAGGCACATGAATGTGATTACAAGGTTTAAGGAGATAAAGTTGTGGAACAAGACATCATGTATATTTTCTCTCTTGTAAGTACTTGGACAGATTCTCTTACTGATTGTGCATCTGCATCTGCAAACTGACACAGTTGTTGCTTGTAGCTTTCATCATGATGAGATAAGAGAATATCTCTATGTAATCTGTCACCTTGGTCAATTATGATGTTGTGCAACAAGCAACACACAAGGACTATGTGAGGCAATATATGTTTATCTGGTCGCTAAATCACACCATCTATAATTCTCCATGTTCCTTTGAACCCGGCTAGTGCCTGCTCTGCAACCAATCTTGTGGCATTGTGCTTTACATTGAACTCCATTTTGGAAGGAGAAGAATATTTCCCTTGGTAAGGAGTGAGAAGCTATGGTAACAAAGGATAACCCCCATGACCAACTATGTATTCTCCTATTCTATTGCCATTTCCCAATTCCTTAACAGGGCCATTCAACCTCTTACCATTTTTGCATAGCTTGAAGAATCCTGAATTTTTCAGGATGCAATAATCGTTGATGCCACCAGGCAATCCGGTCAGAAAATCACGAAACCTCATCTCAGGGTCTACAACTGCCTGTAAAATCATACTGTAGTTTTCTTGTGAGTCATGCCAGATATTTGAAGATTCTACTAAAGGTAAGCTCATTACGATGTGGGTAGTATCAGTAGCTCCACAACAGTTGAGCAAACCTTGATTCATTTCAAATTAGGCTTTAATTTCCTCCATTTCATCTGCTTCAGGCCACCTGAGGTGATGCATGCCTCGTTCTTCCATAGCTTCTATAAACTTCCATGTTACTTGAGAAACTGTTGACTGTCCCACATCAAATGACTCCCCCACATTCAATTGTGACTCACCTGAAGCCAACCTTCTCAAAGCAATAGCTACTTGTTTTTCAATTGTTACTACTCTGCCTTCTGCATCAACTATATATGATGACGACTTTGCTTCCAAGTCAGGCTTCACCAGGGAGCAAGATATAGCCAACTGTCTTTCTTGAGACCCTGAGAAATGACTTGAACTTCTCTTCTTCATTATTTGGACATGCTTGCACTACGTCTATGAGAATCAGTGAGTCTGCCCTTGTGTAAATAAATAGGATTCATAAATCTGATATTATCAGAATGAATCTTAATAGTAAAATCATATTACTATCAAAGCAGTAATATAATAAGGATGGGAAAAACATCCTTGTCATTCATGAAGAGCACATCCTGTAAACCTTTCCTATTCTAGGTAAACATGATAACTATCTCCCATAAAAACATTGGAATACAGTTTAAGCTTACAAACAAATTAAATTGTCACAGCTGTCACATCTTTTATAGACTGTTCAACTGCCCGGCAACATATGTAATTTAAAATCAATTATACATTCTTAAAATAACTAAGAAAAGCAACTTAGATAGACAGCTTTCATACGACTTTTGAAAGATTATTGTTGATCTCGCCAAGAACGGCATTTTCAAGACAGGTGTTAATCAAAATTTCAACTAAACTGTTACATAAGAGATTTTCAGATCTTGATATACAGTTTATAATTTTTACTTAGAAGCAGCCTTCATGATTACGTAAGCCCATTCTTTCAATTTAAAATTTTCTTTCTATGAAACAATAGTTCCATCCTCTGGAAATAGAGAAATCAGAACTAAATCAGGCATGGGCTAATCCAGATTCCAGAGTATACTATTAGAGAAGTACTCACATTGAAAATTCCTCTGGACATTGAAAATTCTATTAGAGAAGTACTCACACCATTTTCATAAGTATTGCCAGCTTCGTGCTGGTTTCTTAGTTCTCCTAAGAAGATACGTTTGCCCAAAACATATACAATTCCGAATGCAATTTCAGTAATCACTTATTATGACTACTTTCTGCTGTTTATTTTTTATTGTAACATTCCAAAAACAGGAAGTCTGACTCAGAAATGGATAGCTTCAATGCAAGACTCTCAAGCATGTTGATGGAATAGCACTATAGAAGCATAACATATAATCAATTTCAAACCATAAAAGTGACAAAACAAAATGAGGAAGTTAGGGAGTACCATCGGGCATCAATGTTTTACTATTTGAAAGAAATGATTGCAAGTTTCATCTATGAAACAAATGGTGGACCCATTAATATAAGAACTCCCTACTGAAACCAGGAATACTGGTCTGATTTAAAGGCAACGGTCTATCCTGTAAGGCCACAAAAGCAGTTTAATTGGCATTGTAGAACACCAGCAAATGGGGTGCATTTGAAAGAGAATAACCCAGGTTCATATTCATGCACTGTGATAAGGCAGCCCACACCTATGGGCACTCCATGATAAGGTGGTCCATGTGTTGTAACATGTAAGGGCCTGTTTCAACCCCAATTTAAGAATTTAAGAAGGCTGCAAAAGCAAATTAGAAATAAATTAAAAGACTGTCTTATTTTCAGGATTCTAAAAAGAGATCCAAATATAGATATGAGCTACTAGTGTCTTTTGGGCAAGAGGTGCTCTGCAAATCTCGGATGCAACTCCTCTATGTAACTTATCTGTTTTGACCGATAATACATGACGCATAATTTATATATATATATATATATATATATATTCAAAGCACAAGCCCCTGCTTATTGGTATTAAAAGCACAATGAACCCCGGAAAAGGGATGCTGATTAATAAGGTTGTATAAAAGGTCAATCAATCAAAACAGTAGGGTTTAGCTTGTTTTATATTCAATCAACTATAGTATATACCAAAAAGTAAAAAGAATGTTCAGACCGCAGCCCCTGGTTATTGGTATTCAAAGTAGAATGAACCCCCCCCCAAAAAAAAGGGATGCTGATCAATAAGGCTGTATAAAGAGCTATTGGAAGTCACTCAATCGCAAATTCTAAGCTCTTTGTCTTTGCAATCGCAAATGTCTCAGTCATGTTGCATTTCTGAATTTCCACATTCTAGTATGAAAATGGAATTGGGATTCCCCAATAAACAGATTTTCCCATAACAATTTGGAATTTTCTAAGTTCATTTGAAGTGTTATCCCACGAAATAATATCTTAGCAAGGTGTTAGCCCATCTAAAGTAGTGGACTTCCACAGAAAGGTGTTAGCCCATCTGAGATTTTGCAAACTATCAAGGTTACTTCCAATATTAGCTAAATAGTCCTGAACACTTTACTTCTTACAGAGAAATTGGATGGAGTACGGACAAAAGTCTAATCACAAAGTATGGACAAATTTGCAACATGTTCCGATTACCTCGCTCCTTGCAGTAGAAGTAAACCAATATACTATTCATTTATAAAGCATGCTAGGGAAAAAGCAAAAAAAAAAATCTGGGCATAAAACAGATGTTTAAAAAACATTAAACACCTAAACACAACAAGAAAACAAACGAAGTATAGTAGACTTGAATATCCAGAAGGTTTGGTCATATGAGTCAATTTCATAATAAAATTTAGTGTACAACCTTTCCCTTGTTAAACCGCTAAAGTTACACAACAAAGCTTGATCTTCTTGTTAAAGTTAGTTTCAGTGTTAGTAGAGTCTACAATCAGAGAAAGAGAAAATGATGTTAAGTCTCAAGCAAATCTGGAATGATATTAACCCTTACGATGTGGCTTATAATGCAAAGGGCGGTACCCTTGGCCATGCATTAAGAAGATGATGGGCGAGAGCAAAAGATGCACGCCAAGAACTGAATTAATGTCAATTAAACTGGGCAAATGAGAGGGGACTTGTAAGCCCTTTATTTCTTTGAACATTAACCCAGATATTATTTCCACAGATGTAGATATTATCACTTCTATAGCAGGGGACAGTAAAGGGAACCAAAATCATGTCTCAATGTATATAGAGATTTTATCAATCTTGTTTTCTCTTTTACTGAAAAGTGTGGCCAACTTATCCCAACTTTTCAAAAGAAATCAACATAGTCAACCATCTTTATGTTCTCAGAGAGACAAAGAAAAGAGGCAAATATACATTGTTTCATATACTAATGATAGCAATACTGACATACAAACCTGAAGTAGAGAGCTTATGGGAAAGGCCATGCCACCAGTCTGATGATTCATTAATATGGGTTGAGACCTCTGCTGCTGCAACACCACCACGTCTCCTTCTCTTCCTATTATATCTTGGTGCCATCATAAACAAAATACACAGATCTGAGGCCAAACAAAGCCTGTAAGATAATTATGTATGTAGATGAAGCATTAATTCCATCTGGGTTTGCAACAAGAGAGAAGGAATAAATGAATACTATCTAATCCAGACAAGATAATTCCATGAAGACAAGACGAGGAATGGAATGAAGATTTGCTTTTTTGTTCTTTAAGGAATTGAAAAAGTATGAGAAAAATTATACTCATTGCTGCAATCTATATATAGGGAATGTTACGGTTCCCATGATCAAAAGTCCTCTTAACATTGATCAGAGTGGTAATGATAATTTTAGTAAAGGACATTCAAGTGAATAGATAAAAGCAAAATCTATAAATTTTCGAAGCAACAGTTAATTGTTGTTTTGTTTTAACCATCGATCATATAAGCCATGGAAGTTGGAATTTAAGTATATATTTTTGGGATTATGAAAGAACCACTTTAATTGTACTATCTTGCACCCTATTTTCTTTAAGATTCTATTCCTTGAATCCATGTTTTCCACAAGAGGACTATTAGTTATCATTATAGCATAATAAAATAGCAAACAAGGAAGAACATCCATACATCTATAGCTTCGGCTTACTAGATGTGGAAGGAAGGAGTACAGTATCTCAGAGGACTATTAGTTATCATTATAGCATAATAAAATAGCAAACAAGGAAGAACATCCATACATCTATAGCTTCGGCTTACTAGATGTGAAAGGAAGGAGTACAGTATCTCAACATCTATCTCATAATATTTATTACGATAATTATTATTTTTTCAATTTTAATTTGTAAGATAAAAAAGTCGTCTTCTACAAGTTAAGTTTTTTTTTTTTCTTTTTAATACACTTTTACATACTTTTACATTTGATTATTGTTATGATTTGAATTTAGATTTTTTAGATAAGAGTTCAAGGTCATATCATTGTGATGTTTCACAAGAACTTGGTTTTAGATTTATGTATGAATTTTTTGTAAGATAGAAGAAGGGGTTTTGAAAGGGACCTAAACATTTTACAATAAACATTAAAGAATAAAATTTACACTCAAAATATGGTTTCAAAAATATGATTCCAACCTTTAAGCAAGAAGATCAAACAACCTATATATACTGTCTAAATTTTTGATTTAAGGATCATTTAAGATTACAAAAAATGTAACAGTCAATGAACAATCAAAGACAAAGCTTAAAGTAACAAAGATAAAAAAATTAGGTCTGAGGTGTAGATCAATTGGTTCATCCAAACCCCATAAGGGAGACCAATTGGTTCATCCAAACCCCATAAGGGGGGCGGAGGTCCAAGGTTCAAATCTTGGGCCTCATCGGACTGAACGCTTGTCCCTTTCCTGGTGCTTTCAACGACGTAAAAGGTTTAAAATGATTGTGGCATGGTGGTTATAGGGGCGGATCGCGCGAAGATCTGTGTGGCGGCTTCTAGGGCGGACAACGTAGAATACTGTGGCTGCCATAAAAGCTGGACAGCCTGCCCGGATTCGTGGCGGCTACCGATTCCACATTGTAAATTCAAAAAAAAAAAAAAACAAAGATAAAAAAATTATATTTGGGAACCATTAAGCATGAGACTCTTGTGGAAACATATTTCCTTTTGATGCTCCGGTTGTTGGTACAAATAATGACTGATGTTTTTTAAAATGGACTCAAAATAACGAGTATTGGAACTTAGAGAAGCTTCACATACCAGCTCCAGTTCCATTGAGAAACTAGATACAACCTGTAGCTCACAAAATAATAATTAGTAAAAAACCAAGGGTAGAGTAGACCAAACCAAGTTGTACTAAATGATAATTAGTACAACTTGTTGGGTTTTAGGTATGAATTTTTTTTCAATAGTTTTTTTTGTTTATTTTTGCTTGATAGGAGAGTTGGTTTTTCAATAGGTTTTTTTTTGCTTAATAGAAGAGTTAGTTACAACCGCACTATTTTTAATAGCTGGCATCTACCAAACCTATTCCACCTCGTTGTTTTATAGCCCGATATAAAATAGACCATCGGGTGCTCGAGATTTGTATCGTTGTTGTCAATCTAACGCGCACTCAAAGGACCAAACTACTACCTTAGCAACAAGCTTCTCCCAAGGTTTGAACCTGGGTCTCTTCTTGGTAAGTGTCCACCCAAACTAGCACTTACCAATCCACTTAGCCCTTGGGGGTTTTATTTTTCAATAGTTTATATGGTATTAAAAACTATCTTATTCGCATTACATCATAATAATTACTAGTGACATTGCACAGACCACTACCTTTGCAATAGGCTTTCCCCAAGGTTTGAACCTGGGTCTCTTCTTGGTAAGTGCCCAACGAGACTAGCACTTACCAATCCACCTAGTCCTTGGGGGATTATATTTTTCAATAGTTTATTGAAAACTATATGATTCTTATTACATCATAATAATTGCTGGTGGCATTATCCAACCCTAATTACTCGTGGTATTAGGTTTTTATTTTTCAATATTTTATATGGTATTGAAAACTATATGATTCTTATTACATCATAATAATTACCGGTGGCATTATCCAACCCTAATTACTCGTGGTATTAGGTTTTTATTTTTCAATAGTGTATATAGTATTGAAAACTATCTAATTCGTATTACATCATCATAATAATTACTGGTGGCATTATCCCACCCTTATTACATCAATGACCAAGTGGTGGTAGTATAACAAATTAAGATATATATATATATATATATATATATATATATATATATGCTTGATAGGAGAGTTGGTTACAACTATATTATTTTTAGTAGCTAACAAGCACAGGGTTCAAACCACATGGGTTGCAACCATTAAACCTATTTCATCTCGTTAGTTCAAACCACATGGGTTGCATCCATTAAACCTATTTCATCTAGTCACGCACTTAGAGGATTCAAAATGGACTACTACCTTTATTGTTGGCTCCCCCAAGGTTTCAAATAAATAAAATAAAAAAATTTAATCATGTTCACGAGACCCAAACATGGCCTATGGGACTTCAAATATGGAAACACAATTATTCAAATCATATGAGCATTAATATCCTTGAGAAGGTTGTTCCTTCTCATGCTGATTTGGGTAAGCAACTTCCCAACTTTTTTTATTTTATTGTCTTCAAATAACTCTATCATAGACCTATCATAGACCTTTTTCCAAATGTTTTTTTGTATTTGTCACGGATGTCGAAAAGACTCGAGCATTCATAGATGAAATGTTCCTTTGCCTCTATTTAATGTTTTATTACTTGGTAAGATTTGAACCTTGACCTCTCATAAAAAATTAAAAATTCAACGGATTAACCTAACCTTATCATACTTCTTTATTTTTATAATAATTTAAATTTTTTATTATTAGTTAAATACATTAAATATATTTTACTATAAATATTTTAAAATAATTTTATTATTTTTTTAATTTATTATAATGATAACTAACTCATTCACAAACACACTGTGTCGTGGTTTGAACTTGGAAAGCCCAAACCACTATGTTGTCCGACAAAGATTTTATGATTAAGTTTAATAATATATAAAAAAGATTACCCACCAACGCCAATGTTGTTGATTATGTTAAAAATTTTACTCAACGCAACTAAAGGTTATAGTGACAACAATGAGTAGGGTTCGAACCGACAATGAAACGATGATAAAATGTTACGAGTTATTGATTTCTCTATATATATATATATATATATATATATATATATATAGTTGGATAATAAGAGGTTGTACTCGAGTCCCCCACCCTTAACAAATTACAACTCTCTTCTTTAGAGCTGAAGAGTTTACAAATAGATACACTTCTCATTGAGATGCTATAGCTAAAAACCTAAATCATTTTACATAAAATGTCTCAATTCTTGATTTTTATTTTTTAGATCTTTTCAAATTTTTGTATAAATACAAATATTCTAAAATTCAACATTCTTTTTGATATTTTTCTATAACAGTCTTCACAATACCAAAACTTCACCTCTACTATCTATGCATTGCATCTTAGTAGAGTAATACTTTCAAAACATCGCACTATCATAATCCGCTTTACCAAATATGGATTGCTAGTTTCCTTCCTAAAACACAAGTGCATCCAAAAAAAGTATAATAAATAGTTTATATGAAAACACATTAATGTTGTAAAATAAAGCAAATATTACCAATGAAAAACAATAAAATAAATCTTAAGTATTATTATTTGATTATGTTAAGGTACCTAGGAATAGATATTTGGGGGTATATTATTATATTGTATAAGGGTTGGCATGGGCCACACATAACCCAAGGTTGATTGTATTATAATATTATATTTTTTTTTTGTTTGGTTATTGTGAGAAACCCCTATGACCGACGTACAGGGTGAGCTATACTTATCAATAGGGAATTTAACACAAAGCCATCACACACCCACCCCCTCACACACTCGCCCAAAGTAAAATTAGAAGATGGGTATATAAAGAAGATATATTTGTCATTGTAATCATCATGGAGATCAATCATATGTAATCGTCTTTGCCCATGAAGTGGCTTATGGAACTTTGCCGTTCTTAAGTGACACTCTCATCTTGGGAGATCTTGTGGAGTTATTCCTTTCTTAAGGAGTATTTTTTTTTTCTCTACCTTAAGGGTGTATTCTATATCTAGCTCAATTGTGGATTGTTATTATGGATAATTATTTGTGGATGAATGATTTGATGATTATGCATAATGGTGAATAATTTCTATTTATGAGAATAAAATTCTGTAACAAGTGGTATCAGATCAACGATTCTGGAAAAGTGGGGATTTTTTGTGGAATTGCAAAATTAGAGCATAATTTTTTTTGAAAAAATGTTTCATATTTAAAGGATCCATATCTTTGCAAAAGTTTGTTTGATTCAAACAATTCTTGGATTAGTTTGTGTAAAATTTGAGAGCTTTAAAATGAGTGGTCATATGAAGGAATCTGAGTAGTGTTGAGGGAGATACAACCTTTTGAAGTTAGTCACCTAGAACAATGGCAATGACGAATTTTCAATTCGTAATTTTTTGAAAGACGAAATATGTTTAGTTCGGGTAAGCAAATCAGTTGCAGATCATTTTATTTTGAAGAAGAAATGCAAATCTAATGGTTTATGTGGAATTTTAGCTTTAAATCAGTGAGAAGATATTTATTTTTATAAAATCCTATTTTGCATTGGGGCATGATATATATTTTCATGAAACCCTAGTTTGCATTATCTAGGGGTGTGAACTTATGAAGATACAATTTTTTTTGGAGAAGATGATATTGATGTTAGGGATTGGTGGAAAAATTTTAAATCCTTGTATCATCATTATCCTCTTTGGAAATGTATGCTTCCTTGTTTTCTTGGAGGAGAAGCTCTTTCTTGGTTTCATAGATTTCATAGCACCCATAATTATGAACTAACTTGGGAAACAATAGAGCAAGCATTCTTGAGTCAATGGGACCCATATAAAAAGATAGCTAATTTGAAGGTCACCATTAAGGGATATGAAGAAGAAATAAACTTGCTTCAAAAAGAACAAAAGGAAATAAAAAGAGAGCTAGAAAATTTCAAAGAAGTGGTAGAAGATAAAAAAATACCAGTGTGTAGATAAAAGAAACCACACCTTTGGTAGCAGATAAGTTAAAAAGTGGACATAGGGATTTTTTTGAATCTAAAAGATCTATTTTACAGGTTTAGGATGCATTCATAAGGAAAAGGTTATTGTTTCCATTAACCCTAGTAGCAAATATAATTTTATTAATATTGCTTTGGCTAAGAGGTTGCAGGTTCAAGCAACAAAAATACAGGACATACAACTTGAGGGTGAGAATGTTTAGATTTTTGAAGATTTGAAGATCACCATGGATAAATATGTTTTACATTCAATTTTTATACTATTGAGATGGATGATGTGGATATTGTCCTGGGTTATCCTTGGTTGGATTCTTTGGGTATTGTTAACATTAATGTGCAAAAGAAGTTTATGAAGTTATGGTATAGAAAAAAGAAGATAATATTATAGGATATTTCTCAGCTTAAGGAACAAGGATCCAAGAAAAAACAAGAAGTGGTTGTAGAAAAACAAATTGAAGAACCTGAAACAAAATCCAAGAAGGCATTAGTAGCAACAGAGTCCATGGAAGAAGCAGTTAGCAATTGAGCCCATGGAAATAATAGTAGAAGAGTCCAAGGAAGCTTTGATATAAGAGCACAAGGACACACCAAACAAAGGTAACATGAAAGAACAAGGTGTAGAAGACTTTAAAACAATGGAGCCAAATGTTGAGAAGTCAAAGGTAGAACATCAAGTTAAGGTTGCATCATATCGCCATCCACACCACCACGAGCGGCAACAATCTTGAAGGTATGGCTCAAGGCAAAATTATTATGGTTCTACATGGAATCAAAAGGGAACCAAGTATGACAGTGTTTGGTAGAGAAAGCATAGTGATCCTGGTTTTCAAAGTGGTTCATCAACATCAAGGAACAATTGGATCCATCATTCAAATTTTCAAAATACAACAGTAGAAGCATTGAGCCAACAAAGAGAATTTGGATACTCAAGTGGCAAAATGGTATACCAGCATCAACTTGTTTCACTAGGATGGATGGATGATCGATATTGGTACCAGTTGCTAACATTGCTTAGCAAATCATATTATCTTATTTCTTCATATATTTTGAGGATGAAACATTTGTAAGGAGGGTGGAATGTTAGGGTACCTAGGAATAGATATTTAGGGATATGTTATTATATTGTATAAGGGTTGTTATGGGCCACACATAACCCAAGGTTGATTGTATTATAATATTATAATATAATATTATATTAGTAGTAGGCTCCCCAAAGTAGAATTAGAATATGGATATATAAAGAAGAGATATTTGTCATTGTAATCATCATGGAGATCAATCATATGTAATCGTCTTTGCCCACAAAGTGGCTTATGCGACTTTGCCCTCCTTAAGTGGCACTCTCATCTTGGGAGATCTTGTGGAGTTATTCCTTTCTTAAGGAGTATTATTGGTGTTTCCCTATCTTAAGGGTATTATATATCTTTGTCTCAATTATGGATTGTTATTATGGATGAATGATTTGATATTTTTGCATAATGGTGAATGATTTATGTTTATGAGAATATAGTTTTGTAACAAGTGGTATCAAATCAACGAGCTAAACTTACTACTTCATCTAACCATGGAAACAAGAATTTAACTTTACAATCCTCAATCAAAACCCCTCTATTGGCTAGTCTATTTGCACATTTGTTTCCTTCCCTTAATGTGTGTAAACATAATTTCTTCAAACTCTTTATCAAGATCTTGAATTTCCACATTTATCTCTTCTATGTTTCATAGAGCCTTTGCTTTCTTCAATATTGCATTTAATACTATGAGAGAATCACCTTTCATCCATACTCTATTTCATTTCATTTGTTTGCATATTTTTAACCTTTCTAAAGCCACCCAAGCTTTAGCTTCATTATTTGTCTTAAATCCACTATTGAAAGCGTAATGAGATAAAATCTCTCCTCTATTATTTCTAATTATTCCTCCTCTTGTTGGTCTTGGATTTTATTTAGATAATCAAAATTCAATTTAACCAGCTCCACATATGGTGGTTTCCACTTTATATTATTTGCCTTCTTTTTTCTTCTCTTGTACCCAACGTCATAATTCCATTAAATGACTTGAGTCCATTTATCAAGGCTTTCTACTTCATATTAGGGACTAGGTGAGTTGATAGGGTTGGTTTAGACTCCTCTATATCTAAACATATATTCCTTTTCATTACCTCTAAATTGTTTTCCTTTTTGTCATGACCCTCCCAAAACATGGTTTATGATGTTACTATTTCTATATGTATATAGTGTTTTTTCAATTGGTTATATGGGATTGAAACGGGCCCCAATCGTATGACATCATCACCAAATAGTGGTATTATAATTAACCTTACATATTATCCATGTATCACTTGACAATATTTGAACCTTGGTCTTCTCCTTGAATGTTTGAAAAATTTAACCAATTGAGGTAATGCCACTTAATTATATGTATATAGTGTTCATTTCTCATGAATTATTATTTTCTTACGTTTTAACATTTTTTGATATGGTACTACTGATAGATTTTATGTTGCAGGTACAAGTCCTTGAAAGATAAAAATGAGAAATGATGACGGTGAAATATTCACAATAGCCCAAGGGCAAACATAATCCTTGCAGTGAAACATTCACCAATGGCCCAAGGGGAGACAAAGCTTTTAATAGATGTATTTATTAAGATTTCATATAAATACATTCATGTAGATTTATATGCATTTTTGTTCTGAATATCTCTTCTTATATGATATAATAAATAAATAATTTATAATGTGAATTAATAAATTTTAAATTAAAATTCAATTAATTATATCCTAAATAGATAAATGTTAATATAAAGTAAATTATAATCTAAATCTAATATTTAAGGTAAGATTAAATCAAAAGAGGTGGTCGAACGAAACACAAACCACCTGGCAATAGGGTAGCCAAGTAAGTGATTGGGTGCATGCAAGGCCACTTGCTTGAATATTTTCCCTAGCTTTATAAAACAAAAATATTACGGGAGGAAGATTAGGGAGGAGATAAAGACATAGAGCATGCATATTCGCGTTTGGCTAGTCATGAAGAATTTGTAAGAACTAGGTCAAGTTTATACTTCCATTTTTATAATTTTTGAGAAGAACTTAATCCTTGGAAATATTGCTTACTAAAATATGCTATGTCCATCTTCTTAGTAAATTGTATTCATACTTTTATTGTTTTTTGTTTTGTTTGATAAAATGAGTTTTAGGAATGACGGTGTGTCTTGAAAAACCACCCTTCAATGCTTCCAGTAGTGAGACAATAAATGGATTTGTTGTAATTATATGTTTATATAATCAGGATAATGGCTATACCTTATTCGAATAATATTTTTGAACTCACTTGCTTAGTGTGAGACCTCCCACGACGGTTCCTCAAGCTTAGGTATTGTTCATTTTAGATTGATCCATTTAGGGAAGCTTTGTGTGACCACTCAAAATATTTTGGCCGCACTAGGCTATTAAATTTAAATTACCTGAATTTAGAATTGTTCTTGCCCATACATAGTTACAAATATCTATTTAGGTCAGTCATTCAACTTTGTTTATGTTTCTTTTTTCTCTTCAAAAGTAGAGATACCTTAATTGAATTTAGAAAAAGAAGGTTTAGGTTAATGTTAAGCACTGGTCAATTTTTAGACTTTTAAATTCAGTATTACTAAATGTAATGCTTGTAAATTATTTGGTTAAGTAATGGTAGGCCATTACGTATGTTATTTTATAATTTTTTTGCATTAAACTACCTCACCATGGGCCATTTGAACCCATAAAAGCTATCATTTGAGCACAGTAAAAGCATAGTATATAGCCCAGCTAATCTTTTTAGTGTTGGCAGAATCATTGCATAAATATCTATGTTGAATCTTGTGCTTAAGGTTATACATAAGGGGTCGAACCTGAAATGGACTTGTAGAAAATTGGCAAATCTATTTCGAAACCATGGCGAATCCTGGCCAACCTCATGTCGAAGGCAATGGTGAATTACCCTATATTTTAATAAAAATTTGTAAAAATTTGGCGAGTCAGATGTTTTTGGTTTTGTCAGGCCCGAAATGGGTGCAAAACATGATTCCAGCCGAAATGGGTGTAAAACATGATCCGAGCCCGAACCGGGTGCAAAACATGATTCGGGTCTAGACCGGGTGCAGCGCACGATCCATGCTCGGACCGGGTGAAAAACTAATTCGACAAATGGGATAATGGTTCGGGTGGAAGAAGGACCCAGCAGACAGATCGAGTGGATAACAAACTCCGACCAAGTAATAAACATGGACCAGGTGAAACTCGTAATGTAGATGGATCGAGTATAGAAATGTAGACAAATGGGTGCAAAAATACAAATGGATCGGGTGAAGGTTCTGTAGATGGATCGAGTGCATCAATGTAGATGGACCAGGTGAAGAAATGTAGATGGATCGAGTGCATCAATGCAGACGGATCGAGTGAATAATTGTAGATAGATCGGGTGCAACATTGTAGACGGACCGACTACATAAATGCAAATGGATCGAGTGAAGTAATGTAGACGGATTGGGTGCAACGATACAAGTGGACTGAGTGAAGAAATATAGACAGTCCGGGTGAATAAATGCAAATGGGTCGGGTGCAGTAATGTAGAGGAACCGAGTGCAGTGATGCAACCGATCTGGGTGCAGTAATGCAGATGGCTCGGGTGTAGTGATGCAGATGGCCCAGGTGCAATAATGTAGATGGACACCACCACACGCATGTCCAATAACATGCTACCATGTGTCCACCCCACACGCATGTCCAATAACATGCTGCCACGTGTCCACCCCACTCAGTCTCGTCTATAAAAAGGCATCAATAGTTATTTTTACAGATTTTTTTCGTTGCACGAGATCAGAGCGAAGTTGCTAACACTTCCCTTCCCCAAGAGACCATTACCCCACACCTTTCTAGAGTGATGGTGACCATGACGGCACATAAAATTGCATTCAAAAATCAAAGTTGCATCGCATTTTTAGAGTACTTAGCTGGGACAAATGGGATAGATCGTATATGGGTTCAGAATGCAGGTTTTGGGGGTTTGGCTTCTATGCCCCAATTTAGAACAGATAAATTTGTTCTACACAATATAATTGATGCTTACAACAATGATCTTGGGGTCGTTACTATGTCTACACAAAATCAAAAAATATATTTTACAGTCAAAACCTTTGATATCCAGAGATTGATTGGACTTCCATAGAAGGGTCTCGCTCCAGTAACTCAGAAGCTTCTTCTCTCAAAGAAGGATAAGGCTTTCCTAGCGGAGCATTTTGATATCTCTTTGAAATTGTTGTCAGGTATAATTCTCTTCAGTTGATTATCTAAAATTTCATAATTTAAAATTTGTTGTCACCTAATTATTATTTTTTGCAGCCTCTATGGTGAAGTCCAAGAGAGGGTTAACCAATAACTCTATTTCAAACAATGATTTCAAGGCAATTCTTGAATTTTTCCAAGCAAGGTTGTTTCTTCTTGGAAGATCGAAGATTCCATTCTGGTCATTAGCTTATATTATTCGTTGTTTAGAGTACCATGAGAGATTTGACTGGTGTACATATATTTCTGATCGAATCAGATCAGAACTCTATACTGTTCAGACTAGCCAGTTAGACAAACCTCTCATGGTTGCCTCGGTAAATTACATTTTAGCTCTTTATTATGAAAGTTTTCATAATTTGCAGGATACTGGTTCACCAACTGTATTGCACACCAAATTACAAAGCATTGCTATGACTATCGAAGAGTTGAAGGTAATTATTCTATTTTTCACCAATAATAATTTTTATATTTTAAGATGTTTTTAATTTATGTTTTAACTTTTTTTTTGCATCTAAATGCAGAGTAAGGCAGCCATCGCACGGGAAAAGAAGGATGTTGGTGTTAGAAGTCACATGCTAGAGGACGGTGGTGATTCAGAAGGGACAATGATTGAATTTCAACCACAGAGACCTCATAAACGCTAGAAGCCAGCTTCTTCTCCCGCTTCTCGTCAACATGTGCAAGCAAATGCCATGGAAGGTGAATCCAGTTATGTCGCACCAATGACGGGTAAGTTTACTGTTTCAAGTTTTTGTTGATTCATTACCATTTCTGTTTAGTTGAAATTATATCTATTTTTCATTTTTTGGTATGTTTTTTAGTTTTACGCCAAACCACCACAAACACTCGCACCCAGTTGTCTCCACAAGTTGAAGGGCAACACGAGATATGTTCATCGGGTATGTGAGTTTTTAATTGTTAATTATAAATTTTATCTCCTTTAATTTTGTTTAATAATATCTTATTATAATATATTTAGGTCCCTCCCCACAATTTCATGAAAGAAGGAAGAAAATGATGCCACCGCCACCACCACCAGGTCCAACACCACCAGGTCCACCACCACCACTAGGTCCACCACCACCACCACCACCACCAACACCAACAACATGACAATCTCAAAAATGACAATAATTAATGCGAGGTCAAGTTGTTGGAAAAAATCTTGATGGACCGAGATCACGGGTGGGACCCACACAATCAAAGACACAGGGATAGGCATCTAGATTTCTAGCATTGTCATTTTCTACTAGTTGTTCTTTGAAATATGTTTCAACCTCTAGTTTAGATGTGCCAGAATTAGATCAATATTTTCTTTTTCAGGGGAACATTGAAGGGTTAAAAGTGTTAGAGATGGTAAATTTGCAAGAAGAACCTGAAGCTAAGATAATTTCATCGTTGCCTTCTGACACCTCTGATCCTGATCCTGAGGATGAAGAAGTTAGTTTATCTGAAGATCAGTTGGTTTCTAATAGTTGTTTTTTAGTGATCTAGGATGTTTTGCTTGAAAATTTGAAAGATTTGAAGGATTGGGAATTGCGGGCAAAGATCCTTATCAAGGAAATAAATGTCTGCTATAAAAATTATGATAAAAGGGAAGAAATTTTTGCCCCTATCAGAAACCAACCTGAGAAGCTTGTTGGGCTGCTACATCAAGCCCAATCAGGATCGGTGAACCCTTCTATTTCTTATGATGATAAAATTTTAAAGTCTATGTTGTGCAAGTTAGAGAACCTGAATGTTGAAGCCCAGGCGTATTACAACCTATGGGCTTCTGATAAGAAGAAAGTTTTAATTGTTGATGCTGCAAGAGATGCTATGGAGGTGAGACTTTAGATGCAATCAAATTTGTCATTATCTTTTGTAATATAACTCTCGACTAACTAAGGTGTTCTTTAATTTTTATGCAGGTAAATTTCTAGAATTTACAGAAACAAGTTAATTTCTTGGTTGTTAATCTTGAGGCTGCAAAGAAATCAATCTTAAATGTGATAACAATGAAGGAGACCTTACATACTAAGGTCGAGGATAATAATTATTTAAAAGCAATTATCCTCGAGCACAAAATGGATCCAAATATCTTGCTTAAGAAGAAGCTTAAACAAAATGAACATGTAGTCCTTGAGGATCCAGCCAAAGATGATAGATTGTTGTTGGGGAGCTTACAAAAGGTAGAGGAAGGCCTCATCAGAATGGGAGCACTAGAATGGCCTGAGCAGGTTATTGGTACAAGAGATAAGGGAAAATAACCTGCAACTTTGGAAGCATCTCAAACTCAAGGAGATGTAGATATACAAGGAAATACTGAATCTCAAGGCCTAGGTGATCCATGTGCACAAGGAGCATCTGAATCTACCCCTGCTCACCCTTGAAAAAATTGCTTTGTTGTAAAACGTTTCATTGTTGAAAGAAAGTTTTGGATGGTTGTTCTGTAAACAATTTTGTACTGTATATTTTCTATGCTATTAATGAAAAATACTTTTGTTAATTTGAATTCTATCACTCATTGGTTGTTTCTATTTATATTCATGTGCTATTTTTTAAATTTGTAATGATTCAACTATATTCACAATTACAATATGAAAAGAAATAAATGATTAAACTATATTCACCAGTCAACTCAATTATCCCATACATTAATATCAATACACTATATTTTTGAAAATTATGTTGTAAATCGATTATGAAAGAGAATTCTATATTTTACATCATAAAACATATAATTTGAAAGATAGTGTTGTGTGATAAAGAATAAAGTTACAATTCAGATAGATGAAACAATCTTGTGATGACAAATAAACACATTCATATTGAACAAGGTTGTAAAATCTTGTAAAAATTACAATTCAGGTAACTAAAACAAACAAATACTATGATATAAATGCAATTAAAACTATTTCAAAAATACCGTTGAATTCAAATCTATTAATGTTGTGAAATACTAGAAAAATCACAATACTGGAAAATTCACAAATCAGGTAGTTGAAACAAACATTCCCAGCTTGTCCAGAATCACTATTGTGAAATATGATATCAAATAAATTCAAATTTATTAATGTTGTGAAATACTAGAAAAATCACAATACTGGAAAATTCACAAATCAGGTAGCTGAAACAAACATTCTCAGCTTGTCCAGAATCACTATTGTGAAATCTGATATCAAATAAATTCAAATTTATTAATGTTGTGAAATACTGGAAAAATCACAATACTAGAAAATTCACAAATCAAGTAGTTGAAACAAACACTTCTCAGCTTGTCCAGAATCACTATTATGCATAGTAGTTATCTATGTCCCCACAATCTGATCACTAAAATCATCATTATCATCATTATTCGTATTCCTGGTACCCCTTCTACCTACAAGGGAATTCCAATATGCCAATGCCCTGTCATAAGGAAATGTGTTCAACTGATATGATGACACATAAATTCTCAAACAATTTTCTAAATTTTTGTCCAGCTTATTGCGGAGTTTAGATTTAATGAAAGATAGTGCATTGAAAACCCTCTCATCTTCCACAGATCCCAATATCATTGTTTGACATAATTCATATAAACAAAAGTATTCACTAATAGTATCTTGCAAGACACTACTTGGATACAATTTTTGCCATAAACGTGCAATGGAACCAGTCTCATGGATGTTACTCAAAAGTGATGTTTGTTCAACCATTGTTCCACCAAAATGCGATGACTGTTGTTTTAAGAGATCTTTGTTGAGTATACCTTTGATTTCAACACCATTGACTTCCACACTTTTACTGAAATGATTAATAAGTTTGAACATATATTTAACAAACAACTCATGTGCATAATTGTATTCAGTACAAGGATCCCAAAACATGGGGTTAACCACACCCATTGCCTCAAGCAACTCATCTCTTTGAAACCGTTCTCTTATCTCTTTTGTCAATGATTCTGCTATTTTAAACAAATTTGTCTTTATTTTGTGTAAAACAACTTCAAATCTATTGTGTGTCATAGGAACTTGTTCAACATCATCAACAACTATACTTGCCTGCCTTTCAAAACAATACAAAGGTATCATCTTTCCATGAACATTAATACAAATATGATCATTGATGTCAAACTTCAAAAAGCTTTTTGGATTGTTTACATTTGTCAATGTATTCCAACTATCAAACAAGGGATCTTCAAAATATTTTTTGGAAACATATAACCTATCAATAATCACACATATTTGCTTTCTCATCCTTATGAAATCAATGATATAGATGGATCTCTCTTGTGCAAGTTTAATCAACCTATTCATTTCATGTAACATTGGAAGAATACCACATAATGTTAAAAGGGTTTCGAAGTCAATCAAACAAAACATCAGATATTTTACCTTATCAACAGCCCTACGATTTGTGTACATCAACCCCATTAATGATTGATACTCTTTAAAAACTCTGTGTGCAGGTTGATACATTGAAATCCACCTTGTATCCACATCTTTTAACAATTTTTTTCCTTCTGTAACTCCTAGTGCAAACTGTTGAAACTCTGCAAACCTTTTTGGACTACAAGAAAAATAAGAATGTATTTCACGAATAAGGTCTTCTACTCTTGCAACATTTTCAAAAGAGCTCACAATTTTATATGCTAGATTTACTCTATGAGCCATGCAATGAATGGGTATCATATATGGGGTAATTGATGTTTGGAGACGAACACAAAGACCATTCTTGTGCCCTTGCATTATAGCAACACCATTAGCTCCGACGCATATTAACTTTGTGGCTATCTCTATATCATTCATTCCTGCAATATCCTTTAAACTACTCACAACAACATTATAGATGTTTTTTGCATTTGAACTTTCCACCATATTATGTAATCCTAGCAAACTAGGCTGCCTTACATGATTTTGAAATGTGTACACATGCATGCAAATCCATGATGTGTTGTCCATAGCCATCACCTCATCAATAGAAAGTGATATGAATCTGGCATGTTTTACTTTCTCCCTCAGGTCCTTCTCAACTAATGATAGATATTTTATCATTTCCCAACCACTTCGATCTGACCAATGGGAACTAGGAAGGTTTTGCACATCGACTATTTCAAACAGGTGCTTATAATCACTAAAATCAGACATGGGTCTACCCTTTTTGAGAATATTATATACAACAACCAACTACAAAATTTTTGAAGCTAAAATGGTCTTATGCATTTTTTGAAATTGGGATTTAATCGTTCCACCTTTCCCAACAAGAGATTTTTGTTGCTTTAAGTGATTTTCATATTCTATTGCATATCTGACATGCATACATTTTGATGCATCCTTCCACTTAACTTCTTTTTTAATTTTACCATCACTTCCTTGAACTTTTACATAAACTTTGCCAGCATGTTTTTCTATTGTATCTTTCTTATTTTGCAACCTGTGATCCTTACCTAGTTTCCAACTACAAATTTTGCATCTACATTCTTTTTGTTCAAATTGGTTGTCCATGGAAGGGATAGGCTCTATCCACGAAAATGTTTCTACCCATTCATCTTTAAATGCCCTTCCAATAGCCTAGTTAGATGTCTTTCTCTTTTTAGTATTTTTGCTTGAAGATTCGAAAGAATCTTTTAATGTATTTGATTTATCGCTTTCATTTTCAGCTGGCATGTCCATTTGAGGAATATCTTCAAGTGTTTGTTGGATGTCATTGTTAAGAGAATTTTCATTAGAAGGCATCTCTTGGCGAGGAATATCTTCAAGTGGAGGCATATCAGGGTCAATAGGGTATTCTGCATAGTAGCATACAATAATATTCTTTATCATTTTTGGATTTAACAAAAAAAACTTACAAACAAGAATATGATTCATATCATCATGAAATATGGATAGAGGCACATACTGTGAGTTAACTATTTGAGAAAGAAAGCATTATTTAAAATAATCATTGAATATACAACTAACTTTTCAGAAGTCAAAAATCATTTGTACCTTTAATTTGCTTCGATGTCGATGGCTCATTGGATTTCGATATATTGCTAAAATAATTCAAGATACTCTTTTCAGCAGGAGATTTGGCCCCCTTCTTTGCATTACCAGTAGGTGATATTTTACTTGTAAAGAAAATATTTTTCAATTTAGAAAAGTAATAAAATGAAGAGATTTTAATTCTGTGAGGGCTCAAGATAATGTAGTAATTAGAATAAACAGATGGTGGTTTGGTAGAAAATACATACCTGTTTCCAGACATGATTTATTGTGTTCTTTTTTCCACTACACTGGAGATAGCACTTGTAACTAAGAAGAGCATAAAACTAATCAATATACAAATTCAAATCAATGTAAGAAAAAAACTTGTGTATGCGAAACAGAGCATCACAATGTCCTTAGAGAACCAAAGCAATTACCTACTCATAATCTTGTAACAAAAAAGCATATCTCAATAGAAACAGAGAATCAAAGAGTGTTAACAGAAAGAGAGAACATTGACTTATATTCTTATTATATTATTTCTACAAATCATATTCTCTAAAAACAGAGCATTGACTTATCTTATTTCTACAACTACTTCAACTCATATTCTCTAAAAAAGCAAAAAAACACAGCATCACAAATTCACAATGTTTTAAGAAATAGAGTACCTGGTGCAGAAAAAGGTTCGGAGGTAGATGCGATTGGAAAAAATATCAATAGTCAGCCCGGTTTAAGAATAGTGTCGATTGCAGTCCTATGTTAGGTCATTCGTAGTTTGTGTAAATATCGATCTATGTACAGGTTAGTACCAAATGGTGGTTCGGGTATAGAACAAAGCCTGGATGTTGGTCCGGTTACAAAACAGCGACCATATGTCAATCCATGTACAGAATAGATACCGGATGTCGATCTGGGTATAGAATAGGAACAGGATGTCGATCCAGAATCAAAACTTTGTTAGGTCGTCTAAATACTAGAACGACTACAAATTAGTTTTCATGTGGTAGTCCGGGTACAGAACAAAGTCGGGATGTCGGTCCGGGTGTATATCTGTGCAATTGTTTTGTATGTCGATCCGTGTGCAGAACTATGTCAGGCAAACGACTTTTGACCTGGGTGCATAACAAAACCCGGATGTCAGTTCGGGTAAAGAAATGTGTATGTCTATCATTTCGGGTGTAGATATGGTTTTTTTTTGGTTCGAGTGGAGTTTTGACCCGGATCAATAGGTTTCTGGACCCGGTTGAACTTCAGAAGAATTCTACAACAGATCGAATGTACTCTTCGGTTCGGTTGTGAAAAAGTATCACTAGCATGTTAGTTATTTATAGTGTTATAGTTGGTGATTTGGGCGGGATAAATTAAAAATTTTAGAAATTTAAGGTGAAAATGGTCCACAATTTAGGCGGGAGTGTTGGCGAGTTTAAAAAAAAATATAATACTATTATCAACGAATGGCAAACCGACACCTAAAAAAAATCAAAAAATTTCGGGCGAAAGGACCGACGTCTAGGGTCCCCCAAACTCGCCAATTTGAATTTTTGAAAATGCAAATATTCGCCCTATTGGTGAATATTCGTCGTTGTGCATAACTCTACTTGTACTTACAACACCCTAAAACGTGAAGTCGTTAATATCTATTCAAATATATTTGTTTTATTGAGCTTGGTTGTTTTATTAAAGTGTAGAATCTTTTAATACGCTTGGGTTTTAACTCTCGAATTTAATTTTTGGAGTAAATAATTGTACAAGACGTATATTGTTTCTTGAAATAACAAGCATTACTAGCTTGGATGCTATTATGATAGTAAATTATTCATTTAGAATAACTTAACTATGGTCGAAATAGCCAATCGCAGTATAAAATGATATATGATTTAATTTTCATTTAGACAATGTCTCTTTATTACAACAGTAAATACATGGTACATATGAAACATTCTTTTAAAAGAGCAACTTTATTTCTATCATGAATACTATGAGAAGATATATGATTTTATAGTGCCCCCTTGCATTCCAAACATAAAAGTAGGTAAAGTTCACGTGTGTCCTATGTTTGGGCTCTTTTAGTATGGTAATTTTTCCTATAATAAAAATTTATTTCACAAAAGGTACATAATGTTCACTCAAAACTTTCAAATAATAAAAGGTATTATTTACCTTGATAAATAATTCAATATTAAGCATTGTTTTATCATAATAAGTTATTTTCTTTCCATCTAGGCCATTGTGTGAGCAGTACAGTGGTAACTCCTTGTATGAAATTGTTGAATAGTGAATCTTGGTGGGAGAATTATGAGACTGTATGGTAGATTCCATGGTGGGTTGGTATGGGACAAACTACCACATTATTTGCAATTTTGTCAAGTGAGACCATGACTAGTGCCAGGAGAATGGTATGGCCTTAGTTGTTTCCATGGAGCTAGACATTGATCTAGGGATGTGGTCATCGACTAAGCACTAAAGCATTTATGCTATATAATCTTACTTGTTATCTTGGCAACATATGAGATTAATTAAACTCAAGGTTCCACATAAAAGATAACATGTTAAGGATGGGGAAGAAAGTGTCCCCCTCTAAGTGTTATGGGCCTTAGAGGATAACCCCAAGCCATGGTTCTAGGATCTCATACCAGGTTAGAGGGTGAGAAAGGAGGAACCACTAAAGGCACCTCTTATGGGATTTGGCCAATCTTGTCCACTTGGGCATTGACTACAACGGCCATAACCCAAAAGTGGCTATCAATGCTTTGTACTAATTACATAATGGGTGTAAATTAAAAAATGTTTTTTTTAACCTAGTCAAAATTTTCCCTTTTTCAGTAGGTTTAGATTGTTACAATCAGTATGTTAGACTGGGTTATTACAATTGGTATCAAAGCCTAGGTCATAGGAATCAATGCTTATGAGAAAGAAAACCTAGGTTTAACCTTAACTTGATGTACTACTTTTGCAAGAATAATTAATTATCTAGGGACCTTAAGTTGATTTGGTCAAATAGGTATTGCACGTTGTTTTGACTTATCAATTAAGGAATAAAATTCTAGAGGGAATAACTTCTTTTCGAAAATAAAAACTTGACATCTCTTGTCATGGTCAAGAAGAAATAGAACACCTTGCATCTACAATCAAATTGTTCTAAGGACAGATGGAACAACTTATAGTTATATATTAAGTTGTTAGCAAAAAAATGGAGCAACAACAAAAGATAATGGAAGCACTTACTCATAAAAAATCCAAAGGTAAAAAGAGTAAAGAGAAGTTGAGAATAAGATCTGCAAACAAAGGAATTAAGAACAAAAATAATCTGAAACTCTTCCTTCAAAAAATAAGTGGATTAGATCATAAAGTGGGTACTAATGAAAACAAGGAAGGAAAATCTTGAGTGCCAAAGACAGGTTGCTAGATCTATGGAGGGCCACATTATGCTAATAAATGTTCTTTAAGAATAGATCAAAGAAAATAACCAGAAGAGCAACCTCACCAAGTTTATGTGACAATTGGAAATTCAAATCATGGTGGACAAACCACCTCTATGCTTTTGGAATGTAAATTGTTTTGTAAAAATGTAAATATTTTAATTGCTACAGATAGTTTTATTCTTCACTAGTATTATCAGGGATATGCCAAAAAGATCTAGATTTTGATTTTGGCATGTGGGTGGAAGGTAGAATATGGTTCAAGATAAACTTACTCAGTCAGCCAACATCTATTCAATGCCAATATTTTCCTACCTAATGGGAGAACTAATTGGCATATGTATGTAGTCCCCTTACATGCTTTCAATATCATACTTGGAATGGATTGGTGAAAAGGTTGTGGAGCCCTCATTAACTTTCAAGAGAGATGGATAGAATTCACCGATGAGTCTAAACAACGAGTAAAGATTCAATGTGACTGGGGATCCTTTCGACCACATTTGCTATATGTATTATAACTTAAGAAAGCTACAAAGAATTGTGGGATAGTATATGTGATTAATATGAATAAAAAGGAAGAGGGTGAAGCAAACTCAAAATTATTCAAGATGTACCAGGTCTTCCACCTCGACAAGAGTTTGATTCCTCTATTGAATTTATGCTCGATGTTGAACCTATTGCAAGGACACCTTACCAAATGACCCCACTTGAGCTACAAGAGATAAAAGCACAACTCCAAGGTTTGCTCAAAAAAGGATTAATCAAGCCAAGTGTGTCACCTTGGGGTGCCCTAGTATTATTTATGAAAAATAAGGATGGATCCTTAAGACTATGTATTGATTATAGAATGCTTAATAAAGTAACTATCAAAAATAGATACTCCTTACCAATAATTGATGATCTATTTGATCAGTTGAAAGGAGCCACTATTTTCTAAAAATTAATCTCAAATATGGATACCATTAATTAAGGATCCGAGAAGAGGACACTCACAAGACTACCTTTAGAACAAGATATGGGTATTATGAATTCATAGTCCTACCTTTCGAATTAACAAACACTCCAACTGTCTTTATGAATCTTATGAACAATATCTTTTGAGAACAACTAGACCACTTCGTGCTCATATTCCTAGATGATATCTTGATTTACTCATGAACCAAAGAGGAGCATGATCGACACATGAGAATTGTGCTAGAAATACTTAGAAAGAATCAGCTTTATGAAAAGCTATCTAAATGTGAATTTTACATTCCACAAGTACAATATCTAGGATATGTTATATTTGTTGATGGAATTGTCGTTGATCCTAAAAAGGTTTAAGCAATAATTAGTTGGCTTGTGCCCACCAATATTTTTGAAGTTCGCAGTTTCATCAGAATGATAGGATATTATAGGCATTTTATGAGTAACTTCTCAAATATTGTTTATGCAATCATAAACTTACGAAGGAAAGAAAAAGTGTTCAAATAGATAAAATAGTATGAAGAAGCTTTTAACATATTAAATGAAAGACTAACAACTACCCCAATACTCAAAATATCTAACCCTTTGAAAAAATTTATAGTTTGCACTAATGCATATACTAAAGGGTTTGAAGGATTACTAACTCAGAATGAGGCAATCATAGCCTATGAATATCGAAAACTTAGAAAGAATGAACTAAATTATGCTACCCATGATTTAGAGTTGGCAATTGTTGTCCATGCACTCAAAATTTGAAGGCATTATTTATTGGGGAAACCCTTTGAACTAAAGATAGACCATTCGAGTTTAAGATATATCTTCATACAACCTCTTCTAAATGCAAGACAACATTGATGGATGTAATTCTTGATTGAGTATGACTTTGAAATTGAATACATCAAGGGTAAGGAAAATAAGATATTAGATGCCTTGAGAAAAAGGAGGCACATAACTGCTATGTCAAAATATCTTGTATATTTGTATAACAAGATTAGAGAAGATCAACAGGGGGATAGTTATTGTGGTAAATGTTGAGCTTGGATTGAGTTAGAATCTGACAAGGGTAAGAACTTTGCTATTAAGAACAACTTGTTATTTTTTAGGGACTGACTAGTTATTCTTGAAAAAAATGATTAAATAATATTATTTTACAAGAAGCCCATTACACTCCTAATTTTGCACATCTAGAATGGGTAAATGCAAGAAAATATGAGGAAGACTTTATATTTTCCAGGAATGAAATGGGATATCAATAATTTTGTGGCAAGATGTCTCGAATATCAAAAAGTAAAGGCCAAACATTTACATCCTATTGGAAAGCTTTATCCTCATGATATTCCAAAACATAAATAGTAAGTCATTGCCATGGATTTCATTGTTGGTCTACCAAATACTAAATTTTAGCATGATGCAATTCTTGTAGTGGTTGATAAATTAACCAAAGTAGCACACTTTATCCCTAGAAATATCAAGGATGATGCATCTGCCATTGCTAGCAAATTTGCTAAAGATATTGTTCGATTGCATGGGTTCCTTGAAGTTATCATTTTAGATAGGGATTCCAAATTCACCTCAGATTTTTGGTAAGCTTTGCATCGAGCCCTGGGTACAAAACTAAATATTAGTTTTGCATATCATCCAGAAATAGATGACCAAACTAAAATGGTTAACTAGGTCCTTGAGGATATGCTATGCATGTATTGTATGGACCATAAAACTAAGTGGGAATATTATTTGTACTTAGTTGAATTTTCATAACAATAGCCATTATGCTTCCTTGGGAATGACTCCTTTTGAGGCTTTGTATGGGAGATGATGTAGAAATCCTCTATCTTGGGATAATCTGAAGGATCGAGTAATGATCAGATCGAATATTGTAAAGGAGATGGAGGAACAATTGAAATGATTTGGCAAAGGCACAAAGAAGACAATGGTTGGTAGAAGAGCTATGCATATTTGAAAATATCACCGAGGAAATTTTCTATGGGAGATAGACTCTTCATAAGGATGAGATCTAATAAAAATTCCATTAAATCTACCAAACTTGATCTCAAATTTATTGGTCCCTTCGAGACTATAGATAAAATCAGTCCTATGGCCTAAAGACTTGCCCTACCACCCAATTTATAAAAAATACATGACACCTTCCATGTATCCCTGCTTAGAAAGCATGTTTAAGATCCTTCTCATGTTTGAAATGTGTCAAAATTATAGATGATAGATCCTCTAGCTATTGAGGTTCACTCGATCTGGATTCTAGCTTTTCGAACTAAAATATTAAGTAGAAATATGGATCAATGTAAAATATAATGGGACCAATAATCAGAGAGAAATACCACATGGGAAGATATAAATCCCATGAAAGAATAATTTCTTTATCTTTTTAAATAAATGCATTTATTCAAAAACACAAGGGACTATGTTTAAAACTAGGGGGAAGAATGTCATGACCCTCCCAACACATGGTTTATGATGTTACTATGTCTATATGTACATAGTGTTCATTTATCATGAATTATTATTTTCTTACATTTAACATTTTTGGATAATATACTTTTGATGAATTTTGTGCTGCAGGTATGGGTCATCAAAAGATAAAAATGGGAAATGATGACAGTGAAATATTCATAGTAGCCCAAGGGAAAACATAGCCTTGGTAGTAAAACATTCACCAATTGTCCAAGGGGAGACAAAGCTTTTAATAGATGCATTTATTAATATTTCATAAAATGCATTCATGTAGATGTATATGCATTTCTATTTTGAATGTCTCTTCTTATATGATATAATAAATAAATTATTTATAATGTGAATTAATAAAATTAAAATTAAAATTCAATTAATTGTACCCTAAATGGATAAATGTTAATATAAAGTAAATTATAATCTAAAGCTAAGATTTAAGGTAAGATTCAATCAAAAGAGGTGGTCTGACAAAACACAAAACACCTGGCAATAGGGGAGCCAAGTAAGTGGTTGGGTGCATGCAAGACCACTTACTTGGAGATTTTCCCTAGCTTTATAAAACAAGAAGGAAAGATAACGGGGGGGAATGTTAGGGAGGAGAGAAAGACACAATATGCATATTCGTTTTTGGCTAGCCATGAAGAATTTTTAAGAACCAGATCAGGTTTATACTTCCATTTTTAGAATGTTCAAGAACTTAATCCTTGGAAAGATTGCTTACTGAAATATGCTATGTTTATCTTCTTAGTAAATTGTATTCTTACTTTTATTATTTTCTATTTTTCCTGATAAAATGAGTTTTAGGAATGACCATGTGTCTTGAAAAACCACCCTTCAATGCTTCTAGTAGTGAGACAATCAGTGGATTGGTTGTAATAATATGTTTATATAATCATGAGAATGGTTTTACCTTGTCGAACAATATTTTTGAACTCACTTTCTTATTGTGAGACATCCCACGATTTTTCCTCAAGCTCAAGCGTTGTCCATTTTAGACTGATCCATTCAGGGAAGCTTTGTGTGACCACTCAAAATGTTTTGGCCGCACTAGACTATTAAATTTAAATTACATGAATTTAGAATTGTTCCTGCCCATACATAGTTATAGATATCTATTTAGGCTAGTTGTTCAACTTTGTTTATGTTTCTCTTTTCACTTAGGAAGTAGATATACCTGAATTGAATTTAGAAAAAGAAGGTTTAGATTAATATTATGCACTGGTCAGTTTTTAGACTTTTAAATCCAATATTACTAAATGTATTGCTTGTAAATTATTTGGTTAAGTAATGGTAGGTCATTAAGCATGTTATTTTATAAGTTTACTACATTAAACTACCTCCCCATGGGCCATTTGATGTCATTTTATGGGCCATGTTATTTTATTTTTTAAGAATATTATGAGAAGATATATAATTTTAAAGTGCCCCCTTGCATTCCAACCGTAAAAGTAGGTAAAGTTCATATGTGTCCTATGTCTAAGCTCTTTTATTATGGTAGTTTTTCCTATAATAAAAATTCATTTAACAAAAGGTACATAATGTTCACTCAGAACTTTAGAATAATGAAAGGTATTGTTTACCTTGATAAATAATTCAATATTACTGCCCATACATAGCTATAGATATCTATTTAGGCCAGTCGTTCAACTTTGTTTATGTTTCTCTTTTCACTTCAGAAGTAGAGATACCTGAATTGAATTTATAAAAAGAAGGTTTAGATTAGTATTATACACTGGTCGATTTTTTGACTTTTAAAATAAATATTACTAAATGTATTGCTTAAATTATTTGGTTAAGTAATGGTAGGTCATTAAGCATGTTATTTTATAAGTTTGCTACATTAAACTACCTCCCCATGGGCCATTTGATCCCATTTTATGGGCCATGTTATTTTATTTTTTAAGAATGTTATGAGAAGATATATGATTTTAAAGTACCCCCTTGCATTCCATCTGTAAAAGTAGGTAAAGTTCATATGTGTCTTATGTCTAGGCTCTTTTATTATGGTAGTTTTTCCTATAATAAAAATTCATTTAACAAAAGGTACAATGTTCACTCAGAACTTTTGAATAATGAAAGGTATTGTTTACCTTGATAAATTATTAAATATTAAGCATTTCCTTTATGTTTTATGAAAAGTATAAGTAGCCTCTTCAATTATATAAGTTCCTCTCTTTACAAATTAAATTTGGAAAATTCAAATATTTTAATAAATGATATTGTTCCCTTCTCTATGTTGAAATAAAACTACTTAAGCTTAGTTTCCTTAAAAATTTACAGATAATAAAATGAGAGGAGTGTTTTTTATTGCCCTGATCTCCTTAAATGATTAGCACTATCAATGAAAGTTTATTATGATTGTTATCTAGTAAAACATCTTCAGTTTTCAAGGTTTGATATATAATTGAGTATAATATTTTAAATGGGGAACAATAACTATTGAGACTCCTAAATAATCCCTTTAACTTTGTAGCGTAAATAAATAAGTGAAATCTTTCTTTTATCGAGATAGGCTTTACCTTTGAAAAGTAAATAGTGTTTGATAATTAAACCTGTTATTAGGTTGATCCTTTCTATAGAAAAAGTTATATTTGTTAATAGTTCCTTTAAAAATATTAATAGCCACATTTAAAGATATTTAATCATGGGTGGGGTGAGACTTACTAAAGAAATTTTGCTTTGACAATTAGAAAAAATAAATGAAAATTTAGATTCTTGATTCTCTTTTAATCGGGTACTCTCTTAAAGTAGTTTTTATTGGTTTAATAAAATAACTTTTAACTTGGTTAAGTTAAAATAAATTTAGTTAAAGGATCCATGATGTAAAAAATAAACTTGGGATTAGAATAGAAGCCACACCTGGATTAAAGATACTCTAAGCCAAACTATGGTTGGATCATCGGGAGGATGAACAACTAAAGGAAAAAGTCACCCAGTACTATTGAATTGCATGAAGGCATTCAACGATGTTTCGAGAATGACTACCAAGGAAGGGTGGTATGGGACGTCTATCTAGGCCATTGTACGAGTAGTATAGTGGTGGCTCCTTGTATGAAATTGTTGAATAGTGAATCTTGGTGGGAGAATTATGAGACTCTATGGTAGATTCCACAGTGGGTTGGTATGGGATAAACCATTGCATTATTTGCAATTTTATCAAGTGAGACCATGGCCACTTCTAGGAGAATTGCCTTAGTTGTTTTCATGGAGCTAGACATTGATCTAAGGATGTGATCATCGACTAAGCACTAAGCATTTACTTGACAACATATTAGATTAATTAAATTCAAGGTTCCACATAAAAGATAACATGTTAAGGATGGAGAAGAAATCATCCCCCTCTAAGTGTTATGGGCCTTAGAATATAACCCCAAGCCATAGTTCTAGGATAGTCATGACCCACCCTTGGAAGACCTTTTGATTAGGTGGATTAGTGTTCAAACTATGTTATCATGGGATGGATGGATTGATTTTAATGATTGGTTTGTACAGGACATTTATTTTATGGAAAATATAATGCTTTTTGTTTATCTATAGAATAATGGACTAATTCATCTTTATATGGTGCAATTACATATTTGTCAAAGAAAATGATAAACTTATTATAAGAATGATAAACTAGCTCATATTAAGGCTTTGCTAAATAATTATTGTGATAATCTGATAACTTTGCGTTGTTGCAAGATATCTACAATTGATTGGGTATCTAATGAAAGATTTTTGCTAACCTTCCAAGCAGGTTTCAATTTATATATAGTTGGATAAATGACTTACCTCGTGTTACCACAATCAATGGTTAATGCCACTTGTAAGCATTTGCAATTTTAGCAAAATGCTATTATGTAAACATAACAATTTATTGTTTTATGTCGAAAGCAGTTTCCTTGGACAAGGGACGAAACAAACCACTAATTTGATTATTGGGATTTTGGGAGTTAATGTTGAATGGTTGAACTCCATTGTTTCCAACTTTGTCAAGCAATTTTGGTGATCATGACTGGTAAAGGCAAAGTGGAATATTAAGAGAAGTGAGGGTGCAATTCAAAAAGTACAAAAAATGGAGGTGGTTGGGGTGAGACCGCTGGTGATTGGAAGGAAAAAAAGAGAGAGATGAAACTGTGAATAGGGGAGTCGTCTGCAACCTATCATGGATAAGTAAAAGGAAGGAGACCTTATCATTGGTTGGGTTTGTTGCAACCATTTCAAAATTACCAGGTAGGTTCTTCACAAATCATGTGTTATTAAGTTTAATAGTTTGAGATATCGTAGCCTTGGTTTCCTAGAGAAAAGAGGTGTAACGTTGTATATACAATATTTAGTCTTAAAATCTCACCTTATGGATCATGTTTAGAGATAAATCATTGCTTTCAATATGTTACGACGAAGAGAGCTCACAGACAAATATTAATATCACCCATTTAGCACTGGGAAAGAATAAAACCATAGTCTGATGTGTTTGACTGGGTAGTAATATGGAAGGAATATACCTAAGTGTTTCCAATATTACACATGTACAGTCTGGTTGTACATGGTCAATAGTATTAGAAGGAAACTATTTAGTTATAGAGATAGTGAAACCAAGATATAATGTTTATTATGTCTAGCCTTCAAGGGAAGTAGTTGTTGGTTTTATTAGAATGCATCATGAGTGTTGCAGATCTTATTGAAGAAGAGTTTATGAGATATTTTGTTCATTACCCATAGGTTTTGAGAAAACTATGTTGTGCTTGTTAGAAATATTTCCTCGAATACCTTTAGTCCGAAATGTATGACAATAGTTTATGATATTTATTTGCTTTGTTCCTTAGTTAAAGAAAACTTGGCTGGCACTACTGTAGAGTCTAAGAAAGGTTTGCAAACGTAGTATATGGATTCAATCCTTTAAAAATAAATAAACTTATACAAACCTCATGGGAGAGGAGATTTTATTTTAGACCAAGTTTATCTACATTCCTTTTAATATCAAGAATGTCGAGTGCCATTCAATTTTTACAACTTTCGGTCTATAACTAATATTGTGAAGAATTAGGCATGAACAACACAATGATTATAAGGAAGGAAAAGAAAGTTATAATTGCATGAACTCTTGGTTATATTTATTTTACTTGAGCAATATTGTGATAAATAGATTCACTTTTATTTCTATAAAAAGTCTTTATCATGAATGTTGGTGTAATCATTGATAAAAAGGTTTCTTTGAAATACGTTATGGCAATTTTACAAATATATATATATATATAAAATATCAGGTCCAAGTTTTGGAAATTTTATTTATAGGAGAGGAACAGTAACATTTGAGTCTCTGGAAGTGATGAATAAGGAAACTTGTTTATAGACTTTAAGGTAATGAGTTGATGGAAGTTACGCTGAATTTTTTTTATGTAATCTTGGTAATATATTGTAAAACTCTACTTAAGAGGAAGACATGTTTAGTTGATGTATGATAAAGGGTTTTATCATAGGATGATTTGTATAAGTTATGTCTTTGTGCATCATTAAAGAAATTGTATTTATGTATAGGGAGTACCATGGAAATTATGGTTAGAGTCCTATTGAGATAATATAATAAATGGCAAAGAAGAAATTATAAAAGAAAAACATAGGAAAGGTGTGATTATTTACAATTATAAGAAAATTATTTGATATGATAATAGGAGCTAAAGCATAGTTGCGATATAGAAGATAGTCTCATGTTGGGTATGCATAGGATGTATGGACTTCTTGTTTATCGAAGATAGATTGTGGAATACTTTTGTCCTAAGTTACAAAACCAAAATACCCTTTATAAATTTATGGAATTATGTGAACTAAATACTAGTACCTAGTACATCCACTTAGAAGGAATTATGTGGAATGTAGATATGGTTGTACCTTAGAGGATTCCAAGTGAATATTAATTAAAGGGAAAAACTCGTCGGCCTAGGTGGAGTGATGTTGATATTAAAAAAAATTATACTAGAGATCAGGAAAAATGGGTTGTGACATTAACAAACTTTGTCCAAAATTTTTATTGAAACCTACATCCTCTCTTATGCTTCTTGCCTTATCCAAAAATGTCGTATTGAGCCTTTATGTTGCGATGTATATGGAGTTGTTTTCTGCTTTGTAATACTATGCAACTTGCAAAAGGCATTGAATTCTTGGGAGTAATATTCTCCACAATTATCACTCCTGAAAGCCTTCAATTTCTTCTTAGTTTGTCTTTAAACTACAACAACAAACTCTTTGAAGGTAACAAGAGCCCCTATTACTTAATAAAGTAAACCCATGATTTCTTAAAGAAATCACCAATGAAAGTAATAAAATACTTGGATCCACCTAATGAAGCAACTTCAAAAGGCCCACAAATATAAGAATGTACAAATTCCAATATTTCCTTGGTTCTATCGTCACTAGAGGAAAAAGGGACTCTTATCTACTTTACTAAAATACATGCTTCATAAAAACCTATAGAATCAAACTTCTCTTTCTCTAATATGTGGACTATCTGCTTTGAACACATCTCTTCCAAGCTCCTTTCACCAAGATGTTCTAACCTCTTGTGCCATAATGTCATATTTGACATCTTTGAATCTAAGGGTTTACTCATGCAACATTAAATCATGTTGCATCTAACTTATACAATGTTCCAAGTCTTACTCCACTTGCTTGAGTAATGAATCCACGCATCAAACTACAACCATACTTATTGAATGTAATCTTCATTCCTACTTTAGCTTGTTGGCTCACTTCTAACAGACTTCTTGTTAATTCTAAAATATTTTTAACATCTAGGATACACTTAATATTTTCATCTTTGATTATGATTTTAACCTTACCTCTACCAATAATTTCATGTTTGAAATTGTCACCCAAGAAAAATTTGCCATAGTTTACTTCTTCATATTCTGCAAACCATTTCTTATGGGGAGTCATATGGAAGGATGCTCTAGAATCTATCAACCACACATCAGACTATGTGCATGCAACAAGATATGTATTAGCAATATACAAAATATTATCATCACTTGTAGATGTTTTTGTAGCTAAAACAAATATGTTTTTGGACAAAACTACTTTACAGTCATGTTTCTTATGACCTTTCTACTTGAACCTCCAACACACCATCTAAGACTTCCTTCCTCTACTGGTAGATCTTCTTGATTTAGATCTTCTTGCACTAGAATATTTATCACCATCTCTATATTTGGTATGTCCTCTAGTAATCAAAGCTTATGAGTGCTCAAAATGCTCCATGTTCCTTCTTGTTTTCTCTTGCAACAATTGGGCAATAATCTCATATTTCTTGAGATTTTCCAACTTAAAACTCCCACTGATTACAACAATGAGATTATGCCAATATTTAGACAAACTACACAACAAGCAAATGCATTGTTCAATCTATTTAACCTCATCACAAATAGACCTTAGTTGGTTTATCAGTATTGAAAACATTCGGGTGGTTAGCTACATTGTCTCCATTCTTCATCTTCAGATAATACAACTTCTTCCTCAAGAATATCAAGTTCATCAAATATTTTAACTTATAGAGATTTCCCAAGTTATCCCATCGCTCCTTAATAGTCTTAGCACCTTGGAAATTCATCAAAAAAAAATTAGCCAAGTTCATCCCAATCAAGGCAATAGATTTCTCATTTTGTTTATCCCATTCAATGTGTGCCATTCCTACATACATCGTTGTTATAGTGACAACCATCTTCAAATATCTTTCCATAAGCAAAAACAACATCTTCAACTTCTAGATATTAAGTTTTACCCGTTGAACTTCTCTATACCAAATTGACCTTCCATATTTATTGATGTAAATCTTTACAAAGCTTCCACTTCACCATATTTTATGGAAATAAATTTATCTACAAATCCACAAAAAATATAACACAAAAAAGAAAGTATTTACAAGTTTTGTGCATAGCTAGGAAAACAAGTTTTCTCAAGTTGCTCTGATACCAGTTGTTGGTGCAGCGAAATGTGTAGCCAAAAAACTCAACAACAAATAAAGGATGAAATAAACTCATATAATGAAGAAAATAATATAAAATCAATAAACAACTAACAAGAAACAAATGAACAATTTACAAGTAAACATTTATATAAAACATGCCATAGAGCATAGATGAAAAAATGGAAGAAGAACTTCATTCACAATACATTCAACATTGCATCTTAGATATGTTCTTCTCTCATGGTTCTTCACACACATACCTATTACAGAGTTGAATCTATAAAATAAATACACATTTGGAGGTACCATTTTTAGGATTATTTTACCCATGTTTAGGGGTTTAGAACCCATTGTTAGGCAACCAACTAGTAACATCTCAATATGTATCTAGCAACTCCCAACCATGAGGAAATTTCCAAAATCGTATGCTTGTAAAGGTATTTTATTAGCTTAAAAACTATCTTCCAAAATAAGTGGAACTGAAATTTTTCCTGGGTGTAACACAAATCTAGTATTTTTGGCACACATTCAACACTTATTTTAATGCATGATCATCTAGGTCTATTTTTTTGTGCTTGTTTTTGTCCTTGTCATCATCTTCTTCTTCACGATGATCCACTCTCAAGCATATTCCTTCTACCAATTCTCCTTTCTACAAGGGCCTCCCTAACTTGGGACTGCTTATTCTTTCCATCAAGTTGTCCAAGGTATGTTCATGCTCATCCAAATTTCTTGGTTATCTATTACAATATCTTTGATTAGATATGAACCAATAGATGAATCTAATAGACTGACATATTGGTTGTCATCTTTAGTTATTTCTCACATGAATAGGGAAAGGTCCTTATGATCCTTCTCACTAATCATATGGTCTGGAGATAGTTAAAGGAAATATCCTTCCCTATGAACTACTAGGAGGAAGGCCAACAAAACTCCTCCCTTGGCTAGACAACCATAGAATACAAGGAAGATATGACAATCTATCCTCGTTGCTAACATTACCTCTTTTAGGTATTGATGTGATGGTGTTTAGTAGTTCATGTGAACTACTCTAACCTTGTGCTTATTCAATGACATTAGCTAGTGTATTACTTACTTCCTTTCTTGCTCACCTTTTTACATGAAGGTGATTATGAGGATTACCATATTATAGCTTAGAGATTGGTTGTAACCTTGATGCATTCCTCCTATATCACCTTGTGAGTGGGGAACTTGAACTACCACTGCTTGTGTTGAAATTAAACATATATGAGTTATTGCTTGTGTCATTAGAGTTTATGGAAGAGATACTAGTGAATTTTTTCTGCTAGTATCTACCATATTCTCCCTATGATATTGGTGCTTTAAACACATCCCTCCACAATAATTGAGCCATTTCTTCTCTAGTCCACCTTCATTTCTCCATGTCATTCAACACCTCTTGTCTCCTTACTTCGATTATGTCTAGGTTTTAAATGGTCTTGCTAATATCATGAGAAATATGCTCTCTCATTTATGCATTGTGTCTTCACAACTCTTCATACTCCTTCCAATACATTTTTATTTTGAGTCATATCCTCTACTATTGCATACCTATTTGTGCTAGTGGGCTCGTTTCCTCATACTCTTATCACCTTACATCATCATCTTCTAGTGATCTAAGTTGTCTTCCTGCTTCTATGTTTATAAAAATTTACATGAATCCATACATGTCTTCTCTCTATGAAACGCAAACATCTTATTCTATTACAGGTCATTCTCTTGTATTCCCAAACAATTGTCTGAATCCTATATCATTGTTAATTCTTTGTTTTTTAATTGCACCTTTGTCATGTTGTCTTTCATTCATCTCTACCTATATGAATAGAAATTTTAGTAGAAACATATCATATTCCTCCATATACCAATGGAGAAGTACACTATCTAATTGGTCTTCATCATTCATGCACTCTTCTATATGTAGTACTCCTTCCTCATTTGGTTCATATATGTTATCTTATTTTGAATATGAACTACCAACTTGTCTGATATCACAATATCTTCACTCACAAATTGATTCTTTAGATTGACCATGTACTTATGTTGGCATTTCTTAAAATTAAGTCGATCCTTTTCCTAGTTGTGATTAACCTTTTCCATGCACAACCATCATCTCCCCAGCAATACATCGTATGCTGATTTTTGCATGGTTATCATTATGAAATCAATGAAAAATTCTTGATCAATAATTTTTACTTTTTGAGTTGTTAAGATTCCTCTCATTTCAATATTGTATTGATCTACATCATATAGCTTGAAATTGGGAGATCATAAGAATGGTGCCCAAATTTTCTTCAATGTCTTCTTAAGCAACACATTAACGTTCAATCCTCCATCGATAATTACATACGCCAACTTATGGTCTATCAACTCGATGTAGATTAAAGTTATTTTTTGTCAACATCAATCATTAGTATTGTTGGATCAATAAATTAATACATTCTTTTATTAGTTGTTATTTTTTGGCTTTGCAAATCCATTACCCTTCATGGTTGCAATGTTCCTGCTACTATTATGTACAGCTCTATTAAGGAGCTAAGTAAGCTCAACACCTTAAATTCCATCATCATATTTAATACTTGCACTACTAGCTTTTGGTTTGACATCTTCTCTTTAGGATTCTTCAATTTATTTTTTACATTTCCTCCTCAATCGCATCATGTGTTTCCTCCCATATCTCCTTCTCTATGATAGGGTTGGGATACCAATCTACCTTCTTCACCAAACCTCATGTTTAAGGCTCTTCAATATTAATGAATTTGACATTCTATAAGTCACTTGAACTTGCCTTCTTCAAGAAGTTAGCCTCCTTATGAATACCCAACCTACACCAATGACACATCCAAGTGTTTTTATTTCCAACGTTATCTCCAACTGGTGGATTCTAGTAATTACATGCAAAGTGACCCCACTCATAGGATCTTTGACATTGTATAATTTGTTTGCTTTCTACATCATACTATAATTAAATTTTCCCTTGTTGTTTTCCCTGCTATGATTGTTGACCTTCTTGACGGTTGTTCCTATATCTTCCCCTCATTACTCCTTGTCCATTCTTTGACTTGCTCAATTTTTCTTACTTTTCCTCTTATTGCATTATCAATGTTTGATATTTTAAACTTCTTATGTTGAATAGACAATCTACAATCGCATGCCCCTTTACTTCATAAATATTATAGAAAGAATTCTTTAGGCAAGTGATATTGGTGTGTCCCTCTATTTTACAATAGAGCACCAAATATATTGTCTTTCCTTCCTCTTCTCTTTCTTTGCACCATGCATCATCCTTTATAGATCCTTCCTCATCACCTGGATCACCATGTGTAAGTCATCTTGGTCATTATCAAAATCAAAATCCTTATAGTGGCTTATATCTACTAACATTTGTTTGGCTTCACTCTCTAATGTGATAGTTCTATTGTATGATTATTCATAAGAATTTGGTGGTACTACCTTTATTTCTTCCTATATTTGGATAAAAACCCATCAAGTAACCATTGCCTTTGTAATTTATCTAATGGTACAACCTCCATCTTGTTGATGAGTTATTTTAGTCTTCTATTATACAACTTAACATCCTCCTCCTTTTTCCACTTTGTGTAAATGTCTCCAATGATCTCCATGTCATCTCAAAATCATATAAATTCTTGGATGAAAGTATTTGTTAATGCTTCCCATGATTCAAAAGGTGTAGTCTTTATCTTCTTTAAATACTAGTCCATTGTTATTCCTCACAATATCATTGAAAATAATATCAACCATGATTGTTTTTCTCACTTTGTTTACTCGTCATATGGTGGTACAAGTTCCTATATGGAATTATAGGTCTTCTTTCCCATCACCCATAAACAATGGGTATTTTTGCTTGCCCATAGCTACTACAAGTTATTATGTATTTTCCATAGGTGTTTGTTGTTCTTCATGATGTTCTTTGTCACTTGGCACTTCTTTACCTCGCATACTATTTCAAGAAAATAGTCTTTAATCAACCTTAGTAATTCGTGATCTCCCTCATGAATATACATTTATTGGCTCTAGCCTATTCGCCCAAGCACTTTCTCATGGTTGTTTGGGTATCTGACTCTTATTCTTTACACCTCTTAGCAAACTCCCTACACTTGCTCCAATGTTACCAACCAATTATCATGTCCTTGTTTTCTCTCCACATTGGCACTTTTTCTTATGCAAACATTCTCCACAATATCTAGCTCCTTTGATTGTGTATCTCCTTCAACATCCTCTACTATTAATAAAAATTTTTGCTACCTTTCGTGTGTTTTGCTTAGATTCTCCTCTTATAGGCTTTGCATACATTCAACTATAGCTTTCTCAATCTTGGTCTCTTGTTACTACAATTCTTAGTTGGTAGTATTATTCTTAACATGTTGTTACTAAGTGATCCTTGTGCTTCTTCTCATAGGAACTTGGCTATCTCCATGACCTTGTCTTCCATATCCTCATGGTAGTGTATTTGTCATTCACTCTTCCTTCTTCACATGTGTTGATCCTTCATTAAGTAGGCATATCTTCATCGTATCAATAAAAAATTTAACCCAAAATTTGATTATGCAACAATTCCATATGTAGCACAATGATAACCATTCCATAATAGAGGAATAAGATGACAAATAAGGATACAATCAAAACTAAATTCAATGTAGTTATAACTAGCATTTTGTACTAAATGACATCAAACTTGATGGTATGACAATCATACGCAACATGGTATGATATATATTGGAAGATACTTGTTGGAGCAACAAGTACTTGGAATAATAGTTCTAACTAGAATGACACACTTGGAACAACGTTCACTAGATTAACAACACTCAAATCGACAAGCATTAGATTGACAATCACTAGAACAATAGTTCCACTTGATCAACAAGCATTGGATCGACAAGATCAAATCCTACTACAAGTACTCCATATCACCTAGAACAACACTCATGTTGGAACAACCACAATCCCATATTGGAATGGTACAATCATTATCAACTGCAACAACATGATCATAATTAACTAGAATAACACTCTTGTAGTTCCACTCATACTATATTTTGGATTGCAACTCCCACATCCCATGTTTAGTCTACAATTTTGATCAATTTACATAGACAATCCAACATACACTCTACACTACCAGTGGCAACACACTGCAAATGGATTCCACTCAACATAGATAGAATAAGTCAATTGCATTACTTATAGTATGACATTACAAAATACTACACAATGCATTTACAATCTACATTGTATACACATATAGCTTATCAATACTTTCCCTAGACTTAGTATATGCTTTGCATACACACAAATAAGACTTTACATACATAGATATTTTCTATTGAATGAAGGAGGGTGATCTATTTAATATTGGTCGTAGTTGTTGCCAACAATGACTTCCTAGGACAATGCACAACCCAACCATATTTGCACATGAACATAAAAAATTAACCTTACTACTATAAAATCTATTTACAATTTATCAATTAATGATCAAATTGCATTACAATACCATTTTGTCTACATTTCATTGCATTCCATATGCATTTGACTTTCATTTACATTTCATCTTAGTATGTTATTTACATTTAGTGCTTTTTGCACTATTTCTTTTTTTGAGGTCCAAAATTGGTGTCTACACCAATCTTTTAAATTATCAATATGCAAAGCAAATAAAGTAGATGACGGTTGTAAACCTTTTTAAAATTTTATATCACTTCTAAAGCATTTTAAAAGGTCTAGTTGCATCTAATTTTACCTCAAACATCTTCATAAAACCTATGCACTACTTCTTTATACCTTTTAAGTCCCTCTATTCTATTTTATAGCTTTATAAGAACTATGTAGAAGTCCTTGAAGTCCACAAAACAACACCAGGATTTCCCTTTTTTATTCCATATTTTTCAATAAAATGTCTCAATGTAATGTCATGGTTTATTGTTGAGTGTTTTGGTATAAAATCATGATTGTCCTTTATCCTTTTGTCTTGTTCCTATACTTTCTTACTAATTCTATGCTCAATGATGCTTCCAAACAAGTTTACAAGTAGGAGATTGACCATAATGTTTCAGTATTGCAAGGATTATTTATATCACCACTCTTAAAAATATCTATAACTAAATATGTCTAGTCTATTAGAAAGTCACGGATGATGCTATTAAATATCCTATTGATGTGTGGTGTTGTCTTCTATTCTCCATTTTAAATAGTCTACTTGTAGTCTATTCACATACTAATCCTTACTTATTCCCACCTTTATAATACCTTCCTTAACCTCCATTAAGGTGAATAAATTTACTATGTCTTAATTGCTGGAGAAGACTCTTTTTCTTGCTCATTCTCTTATAACTGCTTTGTATATTTCGTCCACGAGGTTGCTAGTGTTATTTTGTGTTTGATTTTTTTAGTTGAAGTTTCTTTTAGAACTATTTTGGGTTATGCTTCCTTAAATAAATAAATTATTTTCATCTACACATAGACTCCATTTTTGCTTTACTATTTGTTAGTATAGATTTTTGTTTTCCTCCTCTTTGCTTGGTTCTTTCAAAGATCTCCTTATTTTTTTTCACTCTTCATCATGCCATGTATTTTTTAGAAAATCAAATTTTAATCTATAAATTGATGTTGAGTTTAAAACAAGTCATCGAGTTTATTTCATAATAAAAAAAAATTCTATTGCATATTGCACAATTGTAAGATTAAGTTGAAAAATGATTGTTGTCTTATTATTAGTCTAGTCAAATGCAAGCAACTATAAGAATCTATTTGGCATAAACATCAAATAGTGTTAAATAATATCAACCAATTACAAACTTGATTTTTTTAATTTATATTATTTTTTTATGTTATTTTTTTAACACACTATATGTGGCTTCTATTAGGGGCCACTCTCATCAAAATGTCAAAAAATTACATTTGTTGCTAGGTTAATTAGATCATGTACAACTTAATTTTCTATCAAAAATATTCTTCATCTTCTTCAAATTGTAATATTTCCTCTATAAAAAAATTTATATCATTTTAATTAAGAGATATAATCCCCCTTGGCTAGTTATCTTTTAAGCTAATTTCCAATACGAAGATCGACACCACAATTGATTAAATTTATCTACTACCCTATTTCCTTCTCTATAGATGTGCTGACATTTCCAAGATATTGCCTCCATTAGCAATTAAACATTAAAAAAATATGTTATTGTTGATCTAACCACCACATCTATTTTTGTTGATAATTTTATATATTTGAATTCTCGTTAATTAAAATATATCGCTATCCTTTGTCAATGAAAATATTGATCCCTATAACAAGTGTCCTACCCTTTGCATAATTATTAGTTGAATTTCCATATGATTGTAAGTAGGTGAGGATATTTTTACCTTTATTATTCCTAAAGACATCACCTCTAACATCTATCCTTATATTTACTTTGGAAGAACCATCAAAATAATTTTGATAAGTTTAAATCAAGGACACTTCCATTATGCCATAGATTAATGCATATGATTTGTTTTAACTACATCATCACAAATGATCCAAGTGTATGTATATCCAAACCTTGTACAAACAAGATGCTAGAACATATTTCTTCAAATGAGATACTTCCCATTATGAGCACCATGCTTGCAAATATTTTACAACAAAAGGCAACAATATGGTTCTAAACTAGCATATGCTTTTGATATTTATATTTTAAAATTATACTATTCCTTTCAAGCCACAAATTCTAGTAAATAATGGCAGGATCAATTCTCCATAGAATGCATATTACTTTTGCTTTGAAACAATTATTGTAAATTGAGATAAAATTGATATTTTTTTAGTATTGAAGTAATATATTGTTATATTTGAAGGTCTAGTTAGCATTCAAATTGGAGTCAAGATTGGATCACTTGAAATTACTTCCAAATCAACCTCCAAGAAGTTTGAATCCTTCGATTGCTTTACAAGATTACTAAAGAAAGAGAAACATGGGAGAAGGGGTATGAACGGGATTAAAGTGGATGGAGTTCAACTAACAACAATAATGCAAGTTGAATGAACATAAACTGCCTCAAGCAATCAAACACCTAACTAAATTTCTCCTATCAAAGCTCATACAGTATAAACACATAAATCATAGCATTTTGCATTCCAAACATTTCAATGAATAATCCAAACAACTATTTAACCTAACATAACTCACCAAGCTAAAACTAACAGATCAGGAGTGCGATTTATTACAACATTTAACACCTCTCAAATGTCCTAAAAGAAATAATATAAACAACATCAAGCCTAACAATATTTACTCTAATCTAAGTTGAAATTAAGCAAAAAATATTGAGCCTAATAGAATTCATTGTCATTAAAGCTTAAACGAGATGTTAAAATTATATTGTATTACTTAAAATGATGCATAAACTTTTATAGATAGAAGCTAAACAACCATGATTATTATTAGAATAGCCTAGAGCATCATCCTACAAAAAGGTAAACACTAAAGTTTTTTACCCTTACAAATGAGGAGTGTTGCTCCTTATATAGCTTTCACTTAACCCTAAAATGAAATAAACTATTACATAAAATATTGGCCAAAATTTATTAGGTATAATCTTGGGTTGAGTTGGCACCACTCGATCTCTTCATCTTGCTCTACATGTACTTGTTAGGTAGTTACAATTCTTGATATGATTTGTCATGCTTGAAGGTGGTTGTCACTTTTCAACTTTGTGATATGTGCTATAATTGCTCATTCCTGAAACACCACGTCCTTTGCATTGAGGTCATTTTGTTTTGAATGCTACTACTAAAACTCTTGCCTTCTAGACTATTGTTGGACGTTATGCTAGTATGCCAGACCATAGAAGCTCAACTGATGTTATTTTGAAAAGTGTTTTGGCTTATATAGGCAAAAGGTTATTGATTGCTTCTTGCCTTTTCTTTGTAATCATCCAAGGTCTATTTGAAAGTTGTGTTATCATTAGTACTTAGAAAGACCTATTTTCTTATATTTTCTAAGCTCTTTCACTATAACAGAGGCCTTTAAAATATTTTGGCTTATCTCCTTTGATAGTCTGGTAGCAAGCTAGCTTGAATAAAAGCTTTCAAATTACAATATTAAGTCTGACTTGAATATTTTGAGATCAAAATTACTTTCTTTGACTTCTATAATAAGATATCTATAAGAATTATGTTTTTGTATCGAACAAATCTTCCATATTTATTCTTCTTGTACCTTTTTGCTACCAATATGATATTTTCTTGGCCTTTTTATGCTTTTGAATTTACCACAAACATTGGGATGTCGCTTAGATGGACCAACAAGTTGATGCTATCTTATTGAATCCTTACTTGTATCATGTATCCCAATGCTTTTTGTCCTCCATTATTCTTAGGTTTTACTTTGTTGGGATCTTGCTGGTGATTTTTTATAATTAGACTAGGATATATGATGTGTCACAAACCCAATTTCCAAAAGAGGATGGCTTTATTTGCTAGAACAACCCTCAATTTGATGGATGTGCCAACAATTGTTGAATGATTGCAAATCTTGCCAATGGTGGACCCTTTTTAGTTACCACCATGAAGGCTCTAATATTCCTACCTATGGCAAAGTTTGGCTTAGCTACCACCAAAAAGGTTGAAAGTTGTTAAGAAATGTAGCTTGAACAAGAACTTCTTGCACAAGCTTTAGTATGAACATGCTAGAAGTGGTTTGAGATATTTTGAGGATGATATGGCATTGTGGGACCCACAACAGAGAGTGGGAGAATCTACATGGCACTTGGAGTTGTGTCTTAGGTTTATATTTCCTATTAGTCCATTTCCTCTCATTATTTGTAAAGTGGCCACTTAGGAAAAGTGAGAACTAATTCTATTTTGTAATTCATTTAAGTGATTCTATTTTGTAATTCACTTAAGTGACTTGGACTTGGATTTAATCTTGACCATACATCTCAATATGATATGAGATATAATATTGACCATACATCTGAAGATATTAGGGTTAGAGAGATTAGGGTTTCCTTTTCAAGCATAAAAGGAGAAGGGCAAGAGTGTTTTAGATAATAGAAATAAAAGAAGAAGAGTAGATTGTTGATGAAAAATTGTAAACTTGGGAGGATAAGAATAGCGAAATTGATGACCAGAAAGGTAGCAAGAGAGTAGGTTGTTCTATTGTAGTTGTACCCTCATCCATTGTAATACTTACAGGTTCAATAATGTATTTTGCTTTTGCTATTCATTTTCTAGCCATTTGTGTGATTGTTGCATGTTTAGAATAAATAAATTCAGATATGATTTATTTAGAAACATAGGACAACAATTATCTAGGGTTAGAAAAAATTTCATGGTATCAGAGCATAGGTTCTATGATTGAGATCCTCAAGGGTTTACAATAATAGATCACTACTGGAAAGAAGAACCAACAGTTAGAGGGTTTCATATTTTTTTCTTGAAGGACTAAGCTTATTTGCAGGACAGTTCATTTTTTCCTTGAGTCTATCATATCAAATCTAAAAGTTCATATATTAGATATCAAAGATGGCAACAACTAGCCTTATATTTGAGGATAGATTAGAAGGTGCCTCTAATTTCTTGCCCTAGAAAGTCAGGGTAATATTCTTATTGGAAGAGAATGATCTTTGGGATATTTTCAAGGATACTGTGACTTTGTCTACAGATCTACAACAGTTGGTAGCTCACAAAAATAAGTGAATACCAAGAAAATGATCTTGGATGTAGTCAATGATCACCTAATTCCTCACATATCTGAGAATACTATAGCAAAGGAGATGTTCGACGACCTAATTAGCCTCTACTAGAGCAAAAATATAATCAGGAAGATGATATTGTGGTACAAATTCAAATCTATAGAAATAACTAGATCTAACACCTTTACCAGTTACTTGATGAAGATCACACAGATTCATGATCAATTGGTAGTAGTCGGAGAGAAGGTTGAAGACACAGAGTTGGTGAACGTAGCACTTAATGGTTTCTTAGCCTCATGGGAACCATTTATCAAAGGTATTTGTGCTCGTGAGCACCTTTCCACCTTTGAGAAATTGTTGTATGATTTCATCCAGGAGGAGACTCGATTGAATTCAAAGGCTAGTATTAAGGGTGGTGATGATAAACTAGCTCTCTTTGGGTAAACCAAGAAGGGTAGAGGTAAAGGACCCAACAAGGGTAAGGTAAAGAGTGAGGAGTTAACCTCATAGTTAGAGAAGAAGGACTTGAGCAAGATCAAGTGCTTCATTTATCATACGCACAACCATTATGCATCACAGTGTCGAGACAAGAAGGGAAAAGAGAAGCAACAACAGACACAGGTAGCAGCCTTTGGAAAAACTCAAATGAGCGATTTTGCTTCTAAATTCGAGAAGGATTTCTTATTGGTCTCTTGCCTTTCTACAAACATGGTTTTGAGGTATGCTTGGTATATGGAAAGTGGGGCATCTTGGTACATGACATCAACTCGATAATGTTTTACTAGTCTACAAGAGCAAAACTTATGAGTTTAGGTTGAGCTTGGTGATGATGCCAAGTATCTAGTTGAAGGAATTGGTACCATTCCTTTTTGACTCCAGTCAGGGAACTCTTTAGACTTTGATGATGTTTTATTTTTTCTAGGTCTTAGAAAGAACTTGCTTTTAGTTTTGATTATCAAGGATAAGGGTTATACAGTAGAGTTCAAGAACCAACATGTCCTTACTAGACAAAAATAATCTAGCCCAAAAACAACACAAGTGATAGGTATTAGGGAAGGCAGTCTATATATGTTGCAGGGTGAAATGTTTTGAGCTCTAGTTCATAGCAGTAATAGCTTGGGTGAGTTGTGGCACAAGAGGATGGGGCACCTGCATCATAGAGTGTTGCTTATTCTGAGGGAGATAGTCACAAGTCTTCCAAAGTTCAACATTGAGCAACAAGAAGGATGCAAAGGGTGCATGCTTGGTAAGCATACCAAGGCTATTTTCCCAAACAACGAGCATAGATCTAAGGAGATACTAAATATCATACGTTTAAATGTTTGTGGATCGATGTTAGTAGCATAAATTTTAGGTAGCATGTACTATATCTTCTTTATTAATGATTTCTCTTGCAAGACATGGATCTACTTATTAAAGACTAAGGATGAAGTCTTTAGCAGGTTTCAAGAGTTCAAAGCTCTAGTTGAGAACCAGATAGAGAAGAATATCAAAATCTTGAGATTAGATAATGGGAGTGGATATACATCCAAGGAGTTCAATGGGTTTTGTAAGCAGGAAGGAATCAAGAGGGAGTTGATTATTCCATAAAATCCACAACAAAATGGGGTTGCAGAGTGAAATAATCGATCCATCATAGGGGTTGTAAGGGCCAAGATTCATGATCAGGTCTTGTCGATGTTTCATTAGGTAGAAGCATGCAACACAATAGTCTACATACAAAACAGGTGTCCTCTCAATATCTTGGAGGACAAGACACTAGAGGAGGCATTCACTGGTGTGAAGCTAGAGGTGAGTCATTTTTGCATCTTTGGATGTCTAGTTTATATCCATGTTTTGGTAGAGAAGAGGACCAAGTTGGATCCCTTGAGTAGGAAGGGTTTATTTTTAGGTTACAATGAGACTTCAAAAGCTTACAAAGTTTATATTCTAGGAAAGAGGAAGATAGTAGTAAGAAAGGACGTAAAGCTTAAGGAGGACGTTGCATCCAAGAAGTCCCATGGACCTATTCCAATGATATTAAATGAGGAGTAAGAAGCTTTGAAGGTTTTTCTATGGTTACTAAAGATACCAATGGTTTCCAGTCCAGGACAACAACCTTTAGGTGAGGAGGAGGAGACATTAGCCCCTTCTAGTTTTATTAGGAGATCTCGATGGCTTACATAGATATTGAGGGATGCTCAAGAGTATGTTGAGGCTTCTAGTAGAATTATTAGGGAGAGTAGACCTTTGAGGAAGTTTTAAAACTTGAGTAACATCATAGATTCAGAGCCTTTTAGTTTTTAGGAGGCAATAGACCAAAAAGTTTGACAGGATGCCATGGTGGAGGAGTACACTATTATGAAGAATGATGTTTGGGACATAGTACCAAGACCAGAGGGGAAGTTAGTTGTGAGTCCCAATTGGATCTAAAAAATTAAGCATGTTGGAGATAAGAACATCCAGAAGTTCAAGGTAAGGTTTATAATGAGAGGGTTCTCCCAAAAAGAGGGAGTGGACTATGAGGAGACTTTTGCTCTAGTCACCAGATACACTTCTATTAGAGTAGTTATATCTTTAGCTTCATATATGGGATGGTAGATTCATCAAATGGATGTGAAGACATATTTCCTTAATGGGATCATTGAGGAAGAAGTGTACATAAAGCAACCTTAGGTTTTTGAGGTAAATGGTAAAGATTCCCATGTTTGTAGGCTTAAGAAAGCCTTATATGGACTCAAACAAGCATCGAGAGCATAGTATTTTAGGATATATGATAATTTTAGAGTGTGGTCTTCATAAAAAATGATGTAGATCCTAATCTATATTACATATTTTTTAGGACTGATCTGCTCATTTTGGTTCTATATGTAGATGAATTATTTCTTATAGGTGCAGAGAAACTCATTGTAGGGTGCAAAGTAGATATGGCAAATGATTTTGAGATGGACATCAACATGATGCATTACTTCTTGGTTTGGAGGTTTAGCAAAGACCAGGGAAGATATTCCTTGGGTAGGGTAAGTATGTAGTTGAGATCCTGAAGAGGTTTCATATGGAGGACTGCAAACCTATGGCCACACCCATGATCACTAAATTGAAGAAGGTGACAACTTCATGTTCAAAGTTGGTGGACCCTATGTTGTATAGGCAACTAATAGGATCCTTGATGTATTTGGTCAACACTAGATCAAGTATATTTTTTGCAATGAACACCTTGATTCAATTCATGTTGGAACCAAGGCAGGAGCATTGGGTAGCAAAAAAACATGTGCTCAGATACTTGAGAGGCATAGTGGATTATGGTTTGAGATATCTTGGATATGGTGAAGTGAGGTTGCAGGGGTATATGAACTCAGATTGGGTAGGCAATATAGCAGATAGGAAGAGCACCTCAAGGTGTTGCTTTAGCTTGGGATCAGGCATGATATCCTAGTTCAGTAGGAAGCAGAATTTCATAGCACTTAGCTAAATAAAGGCTAAATACATGGCAACTAGTACTGCTAGTTGTGCGGTCATCTAGTTTCACAAGTTGCTTACAGTATTGATCGAACAGGAGTTGGATCCCATGGTGATATATTGTGATAATCATAGTTGTATCAAACTCTCTTAGAATCCAGTATTTCATGACAAGTCCAAACACATAGAGATCAAATATCACTTCATATGAAATAGGATTTAAAAGGGAGCAATAAAACTCCAATATATTCCCATAGATCAATAGGTAGATGATATTATGACCAAGCCCTTAGGGAAAGGGAAGTTTGAAGCATTCATAGATAAACTTAGATTGGTATAAAATTCCTTCCTCGCTAAGAGGAAGTATTGAGAAATGTAGCTCAAACAATAACTTCTTACACATACTTCAGTATGAACGTGCTAGAAGTGGTTCGAGATATTTGAAGTATTATGTAGAGGATGATATAGCATAGTGAGACCCACAACAGAGAGCGGGATAATCTATATGGCACTTGGAGTTGTGTCTTAGGTTTAGATATCCTATTAGTCTATTTCCTCTCATTATTTGTAAAGTGACCCTATCAAAAGTGGGAACTAATTCTATTTTGTAATTCACTTAAGTGATTCTATTTTTAATTCACTTAAGTGATTCTATTTTGTAATTCACTTAAGTAATTCTATTTTGTAATTCACTTAAGTGACTTAGACTAGGATTTAATCTTGACCATACATCTCAAGATGAGATGAGATCTAATCTTGACCATACATCTGAAGAGATTAGGGTTAGAGAGATTAGGGTTTCCTTTTCAAGCATAAAAGGAGAAGGGCAAGAGTGTTTTAGATAACAAAAAGAAAAGAAGAAGAGCAGATTGTTGAAGGAAAATTGCAAGCTTAGGAGGAGAAGAACAGTGAAATTGCTGGCCAGAAAGGCAGCAAGAGAGCAGGTTGTTCTGCTGTAGTTGTACCCTCATCCACTATAATACTTACAGGTTCAGTAATGTATTTTGCTTCCGTTGTTCATTTTCCAGCCATCTGTGTGACTGTTGCATGTTTAGAATAAATAAATTCAGATCTGATTTATTTAGAAACATAGGACAATAGTTATTGAGGGTTATAAATATTTTTAAAATTTAGTGTCCTTATAGTCCAACAATTTAGTAGAGCTTCATGGCATAGGGAGTTTTAAATTTGCTTGCAGCTCTATTTTAAGTCCCTCCCTTGTAAGCATCTTTAGTATGTTCATAGCATCAACAACTTGAAATATTGAAGGATCCTTAGGCCCTCTCATTGTTTAGGTCTAAGAAACAACTTAGCAGTAGGATTTGTCTAGGGTAGTGAAATTTCACTATAGTTTGGCGACTCACAAGGGACTTTTGCTTGTAGGAGTCAAGGAACCTAGAAATAGAAGTCTTGTCTAATGGGCACAGAGTCTAAAGAAGTAAATCCTATAACTTACGAGAGCTAAGTAAATGAAAGAAGAATTTTTTGCTTAAAAGATAACTAAGGGCAGCTTTGCTCACAACTTAAGGAATTCGAGGGGGAGTCCTTATATAGACTTCTTTGATTGAAACAATCATTAAAATCACTCATCTAATATTCTATGTAATTCTCATAAGAAGTGATATTTTCAATGCAATTGAATCAACAAAAACATAATTATCCACTCTTTCTTAGCACTTTTGTTAATTCTAGGACCTCGTGATCTATACAAGCATCCTTCCATTTATGCATGTGAACCACCTATTGCACTTTCCAAAAATATGTTTCATGTGAGAGTGATGTTGTTTTCCAATCTAGCTAATAAACATACAACACTTAGCTTATATCAACTTTATTTACATGCCATATATTTATACAAAATTATGGTAAGGTTTCCCTTCTTAGTTGTTTCACATATTTCCAATTCATTAGAATCGACGATGTCTAGACCAAAATATCTTCAACTTCTTATGCTCTTGCCTGTTGGTCCTCTGACTTGCTTGAGCTAGAAGTTATTGTCGAGTTGGCCTTGACAAATAATGAGTTCCAATGCCTAAATGGGCTATAGCATTGAAACTAAGCAAATACCACTTGTCTTTGGCTTATGACCCTTATGCTGGCTCTTGCAGGTACTCCAAATATTATTCCAAACTAAATCCTTGCTCTTCATGAGTTCCCAAGCTCGTATGAATCGATGCATTGACATGGAGCATGGAAAAATCACCTTCTACTAGTGAACCCCTTGTGAATTGCTTCAGATCTTATAGGTGCATTTTCTAAAACATATGACTGGTTGAAGCCTAAAACTGCTTGTTGGTTGAATTTGGATGCATTGAGTTCCCATGTCTAAGTGGATTATTGTATTAAGATATAATATAGAAAACCCATCCTCCTTAAATGACTCATCCATTAGCTATTATAGGCTTTTTGTTCTAGCCTCTATCTCCACTTTTGGGTGCTTTGAAGCATCTTTAACTAGATTAACACTTTACTCATCATATTTTTTTATATTGTAGGGGCTAAGCTTCTTGGCATAGATTCAGACCCTTTTTCCTTTACAAGGAATTATCATGTGAGTATAGTCTAGTGAAAAATACCGCCCAAGCTTTGCTATGAACTCCCTCAACAAGCACAACCTAAATAGTAGAGGAAGGTCCACCACTATCACCTCATGGATGGATGTGATATTTGGAATCTTATGCAACAACATTGAAAAATCATTTATAACCCCCGTTGTTCAAATTGGTGTCTTGTCAAGCTACAACACTTTGAAGCTAGTTTGGGTGTACTCTAAGCCCTCTTGATCACAAATAACCTTAGGCCTGACTATTGTGGCACCTCCAAAATTAACCACACAATTATGTACTAACTAGCCTTCCATGCATAAATATATATAAAAGGTTAGAGGTTTGATTTTATCCATGCCAAGAGTAGGCTTGATATTTCCAATAGTTGATTGATTTTGTACCAAATTAAAGTTTGAGAGGGTGAGTCTACCTATCGTCAAGTTCTTTAGAGTTGTTTTTAATAGATCAATTTGTCCAGGGATCAACAAAGCATCATATATATTGGCTCTTGAGGGAGTCTTCAATTATTCTATGATGTTGAATTTGGAGGCTTCTAGTAGCTTCTCTTCCTTTCAGGCTAGTTGTATGAATCTCCTTTGATATTGCTAAGTAGCTTCTTCTCTTTGTTTCCTAGTCATTGAAGGATTTTGCAACTTTCTTAAGACTTGATCCCTTGACTCTTGTTAATGATTTTTTATGATTTAAATAGCTTTTGAAATGTCTAACCTTTGTTAGTCTTTGGTGCCTCTAACCTATATTGTTCTAGACTTTGATAGGTTAGTGCTTATGGTTTTTGGTAGGATGGTGATGCTTCTAAACTTATATTGACTTTTGGTCTGACATGTTCCTTAGGTGCTTTTGACCTAGGTTGTTATAGCCTTTGATAAGCTAGTGCTTTCAAAATTTGGTAGGTTGGTGGTGCTTTTGGCCTTGATATTTTTGGCTTTATTTGTTCCTTAGGTGTTTTCGACCTAGGTTGTTCGAATATTTGGTAAGCTTTGGGTGCTTCTGGCCTTGACTACTCCTTAGGCAAGTCCTTTTTCTCTTTATTATATTGCAAGGGAACTTTTGGCTTCTGAGGATCTGACAATAAAGGCCTTTTCCTAGACCTTGTCAATATATAGAGTAAATCAGAAGTTGGAGGCTCCTTAGTGGTAAGGTTTTATTCTAGATCAATCAACATACCTACAAGCCCTTTAGATCTTCTCTCTACTTCCTGGATTGCAACCAGTTGACACTAATGTTAATAAACTATGCAAGTGTCAACATTGTGTAGGTAATTGTATACTAAGCACCAATAGTTGTTTGGAGTTGTGGAAACTTCTTCTTGTCTTTCGATAACAACTACTTACTATATAATAACATTGATAGTAGAAGCTTCTTCATATTTTGAGATGTAGGGGTATCTTCTCTATTGATATCTATAATATCTCCTTTTAGCACTTTGTCACTCTACTACTACAACTTTTTTTGTGAGATTTTTGATTAAAGCTTTCAACTTGTACACCTCAATTTACTCCTTCAGCTTTGGGGTAGGTGGAGTTGGTGTTGTGCTTATCAAAGTGGTAAACTAAGAATATGATCTAGGTGTAGATAAAGTAGCAAGGTGGAAGTGAAGTACTTGGTTGTTGAATCTTAAGAAAATATGGAATTGTGACTTTAGGAGGAAGCTTACCATTTGAGACTGCATTTTCAACTACAACAACTGCTTAGAAAATTTGAGGGAACCTCATCTCATTAATTTCTCAAATCTGAAGATCTAAGTCTGGGGTGAAAGCATGGAGATAATAGATATAGGCTTGGGCATGAAATTATCGTCTAGGTCTTACTAAACTAAATATTGAAATTTGTAATATTCTCTTGATGATACCTTTGTGTAACACAAAAAAATGCACTATTTGCAATAAAAGTAAATTAGTGCATTAAACTAAGGAAAGTATCCTTTGAATACAAATAAACCCCTTTTAGGGGTGTTTTACAATAGAAATGTGCTTATGAGGGTTTAATCCCCTTTTACAAAGTGAACAATGGTGCTTCTTCTTTCGTACCACAAGCCAAGTGCATGGTGGGTTTTGTAAATTGCTTGGACCACCAATCAAATTGAGCCTTTGAAGTGAGTTGAGTTGTACCTTTGTGTCTTGAACCCTACATATATGCAAACATGAAATTGATTAGTAGCATCTGTTAAAATGAGTATAATAGAAATAACAAACACAAATTGAACACATGTAATATTGCATATTAGAGTCTAGCAATATTTGGGTAGCATTTCAACATGTGGTTGTGTGTATTCATTGAAAATTAAGGAAATGGAAGGGTATTTATAGAATTTTGAGCAAGGTGAGAGAGATGACTTGGAGGTGAGGTGGAGGTGACTTGGCACCAAGTGACATGGGGGAAATCCAAGGCAAATCCAAGAAATCTCATGGAGGAATGTGCATCATAAAATTGCATGGGGAATGGGAGCCTAGAGGGATGTGAGACAATTTTAAATTCCAAAAAGGGCACATGGGGGGATGTGGCTAAATTAAAAATTGATAGAAAGTGCAAGGGAGGATGGAGAATAAATGTGGGATTGGATGAGAGCTTTGACCTTGAAATGTAGAGGAATATAAAATGCATTAAAACTTGGAGGGAAAATATAGGGGGATTTGTGCATTAATGGGGAGAATTCCAATGAAACTTAGGTGAGGATTTGAGGACACCTAAGGATTTGCTTAGTATTTTTAAATTAGAGTGCAAATCTCCTAGGGATTAAATGAGGTTTGCCTTAGGTTTTGGGGATTTTATTGGCATTTTGAAATTATTTTGTGCATTCCCCTTGGGATTGGGTCATGGATTAGAAGGGTGATTAGGGCCTAATGGAGGACTTAGTGGAGGGTTAGGTGGGAAGGGAAGATTATGTAGAACTTTGAGGGGAGAGGGAGGAATAAATGGGGGGATTCGGTGGAAATTAGGAGATTAGAGAGGCTAAGAAGGAATTAGAGGAATTAAACGAAGTAGAATATTAGGGAAAAATTAGGGATATTGAAGAATTTAGGAATTTAGATGAAAAAGGAAATAAAAATAAAAATAAAAAATCTTAGAAGACTGAAAAGAAATAGATGAAATTGATATATAATTAGAGAATCTTAGAGGGAAATTAACAAAATTTAGGGATATTAGAGGGAAATTAAGAAGAAATTGCTAGAAATTGAGGAAATTTGGATGAATTAGATAGAAAATAAAAAATTTGGAAGGATTTGAGTGAATTTGGGCGATTTTGTGGTAAATTGGGGATTTTGGTGAATTTGTGGAATTTGAGTGCAAATGACTAAAATTTGGTGTTTACACTTTGAATAGTGGTGAACTGGGTAAGTATAGAAAAAGGATCCCCTAGATCATTGAACTCTATGATAAGTGGTTTAGCAAGACTCGCCCAAGCACTAATCCTTCCTTCCTCTAATGAAAAATACCATGATCATATTTTTCTCTCAAAGCAAACAATCTAACCATTACATATTAATGAACAATATTATGAATAGTAGTTATAGCAAAAATATGCTGACAATGTTCATAAGCTATCATTTTGCTACCATCATAGGAGGGCAAAGATTTTCATTTAGACTAAGGAATATCATGAAGATTTGGAAGATTGAGGGGTCTATAACTATTCCAGCTAGGGAAAATATGTCTGGTCGTAGATTTTGGTGAAGATCTAATAAATGATTATGGGGACATGGCTTGTAAAGGGGTGGGAATTTTAACTAAGAATACTTAGAAAAGTGAAAGTGACTTACCTTTATTACGTATTCAGATAGTTGGAAGCTTAAAAAGTTGCACTGGTTCTTTTAGCTTTTTCGCTTCTAATATGGTGAACATGCAATTTTGGATCTACGTCCTTAGAGGGATTGTCATTCTCAAACTCTTTCTATAATGGAGTCTCAAATGAATAGATTTTATCTACTTGTGAGACCAAGTTATTCACCAATACTTGATCACCCAAAAATGCAGGTGTACCAAATGCTCTTATTAACACGATGGTTTTGAATTTGAATTAGGCATTTGCTATGATTTGTGTTCCATCAATTATGCCAAAACTCTTAATGATTTGGTCAACATTTAAACCAAAATTAATATTGGATGACCTAAAATTGTTTCTAGATCAACCTTCGAAGAAGGTCGACTCCTTGGAATGCTTTATAATATAAAAGAAAGGAGATGAAAGAAAGAGAAATGTGGGAGAAGATGTATTAGCAAGATTAAAGTGGATGAAGTTCAACTAATAACTATAATGCAAGCCAATTATTTACAAAAAACAATAATACAAGCTGAATGAACATAAATTGCCTGTTTCAATTAAGCATCTAACAAAATTTCCCTTATCAAAGCTCATACACGATAAGCATATAAATCATAGCATCCTATATTCTAAACATTTTAATGAATAATCTAAACAACTATTTCACTTAACAGAATTCACCCAACTAAAACTAATAATAATATCATGAGTGATTTATTACAACATTCAACACCTCAAATGCCCTAAAAACAATAATCCAAACAACATCAAGCCTAACAATATTTACTCCAATCTAAGTTGAAATAAGACAAAGAACATTAAGCCTAGGAGAATTCACCACCATTAAAGCTTAAGTGAGATGTTGAAAGTGTAATGTGTTACTGAAAATGGGGCATAAAATTTGATAGAAAGAAGCTAAACTTTGATTTTTATTAGAATAGTCTAGAGCATTAGCCTACAAAAAGGCAAACATTGAAGTTTTTGACCATTACAAATGAGGAGCACTACTCCTTATATAATTTTTGCTTAACCTTTAAATGAAATAGACTCTTACATTAAATATTGGCTAAAATTGATCGAGCATGATCTTGGGCTGAGTTGGCACCACTTGACCTCTTCATTTTGCTCTACACATACTTGTAAAGCAATTATGATTCTTGATATGCTTTGTTATGCTTGAAGGTGGCTACCACTTTCTGGCTCTACCAGATGCTATGTGGTATAATTTCTCATTCCTAAAATGCAATGAGTCCTTTGCATTGATATCCTTTTCTCTAGGATCCTATTGACGCAACTCTTGCCTTTCAAACTATTGTTGTGCCTTATGCTAGTATGTCGGACCATAGAAGCTCAACTGACATTATTTGACAAAGTGTTTAGACCTATACAGGCAAAAGGCTATTGATTACTTCTTGCCTTTTCTTTGTAATTATTCGAAGTCTATTTGAAAGTTGTGCTATCATCAGTACTTAGAAAGACCTACTTTCTTTTGTTTTTTGAGCTCTTTCACTATATTGGAGGCCTTTAAAATGTTTTGGCTTGTCTCATTTGATAGTCCAATAATAAGTTAGCTTAGCTAAAAACTTCTAGCTTACAAGATTAGGCCTACCTTGAACATTTTGATCCCAAAATTACTTGCTTTGACATCTAAAATAAGATATCTGCAAGAATTATATTTTTGGACCCTAACAATTTCTTCAAGCTTACTTTTTTATTCTTCTCATGTACTTTTGCTACCAATTTGCTCTTTTATTGACCTTTTGATGCATTTGAATTTACCACGAACATTGGAATGTCACTTAGATGGACCAACAAGTTGAGACTATCTTACTAAATCCTTACTTGTCTCTTATATCTTGATGTTTTTCCTCCTCCATTGTTCTTAGGTTTTGCTTCCCTAGGATCTTGTTGGTGTTTTTTATAATTGCATTGGGGTTTATGATGTGTTGCAAACCCAATTTCTAAAAGAGGATGACTTTATCTGCTAGCACACCCCTCAATTTGATGGACGTGTCAACTATTGTTGAATGAATGCAAATCTTGCTAATGCGCATACCCTTTTTAGTTACTGCCCAAAAGGATCCGAGGTTCCTACCTATGGCAAGGTTTAGCTTAGCTACCACCAGAAATGCTGGAAGTCATTGTACTTCTAGTCCAATAATTCAATAAAGCTTCATGGCATAAGGAGTTTAAAATTTTTTTACAAATTTCTTTTAAGTCTCTCCATTGTAAGCATCTTCATTATGTTCACAACATTGACAACCTAAAATATTGAAGAAGCCTCAAACCCTCTCATTGTTCAAATTTAAGTAGCAACTTAGGTCAAACTTTCTATCTCCAACAAGATTTGTCTAGTGTAGTGAAATTTCATTATAGTTATTTGTTTTAGTTTTTATTGAAGCACGTACTAGTTTACCCCTTATTCCGAATTTGTTATTTTATTTATAAATGCTATTTTAAAGTAGTGGATATAATTTAACATTTTAATTTATTATGGATATTGAAGCTTGCAAAACATAATAAATTAATGTTTTTAGTGAAATTGAGTTAAAAAGAAAAGATTATCTTTTACATTAGGTAGTTCTAGTATTGCTCTTTCAACAACTACCAAACGACATCTATTTTATTCTCTCATTCTGATTAGTATATCCATTTGTTCAATGTACCCTTTGTTCATTATGAACAACATGATGAAGATCATGTCCCTTACATGCAACAAATAACTAACCAACATGTGAGTTTCAAAATAACAAATCACTAGGCATCACCTTATAAACTAATAATAATATATTATTATTATTTTTGATACATTGAGGAGTTGGTTACATCTACACTATTATAAATTTATAAGTAACTGCCAAGTGTAGGGTTTAAACCACAAGGATTGCTCCTAACAAGCCTATACTGCCTCATTATTGTTGACCTAACGTTAGTAGGGCCATCGATCCCTCAAGATTTGTATAGTTACAGTCGGTCTGGAGCATACTTAGAGGATTCAGATCAAACTACTACCTTTGCAACAGACATGCCCCAAGGTTTGAACCTAGGTCTCTTCTTGGTAAGTGCCTAGCCAGACAAACAATTACCAATCCACCTAACCCTTGGAGGCATTAATTTTATTTTTTATATTGGTTATATGAGATTGAAACAAGCTCCACCCATATTACATCATGATTACATAGTGGTATTACAACAACTTATAACTTAACAATTATGCATGTATTGCTTGACAAGGTTCAAACCTAGGATTCCTTGAATGTTGGGGAATATAACCAACTGAGCTAGTACCACTTGGTGTTTGTTATTAATTTTGTTGAAGGCATGGCATTGATCAATTAAATTTGTTTGTTTTTTAATATAATTTATTAATAATTAGCCAATGTATTTAATAAATATTTATATATTAATTTCTAAATTAGCATTTATCTTAATTTTGATTAGAAGAAAACCTAATTTTTATCTTATTTTATAAAATAATTTTAATCTTTTAAAAACAAAACAAGTAGAAAATAAACTTTGTATTAAAACATCTAAAAACAAATTGACATACTTAAGAAAAAAAAACATTATTTAAAAATTTTTTATTGCACATTAAATAATAACAAATTTGTTTCTAGGTTCAAACCATAGTATACCTAGAAGGGGATAGGTTAGATGGTAGCAATAGAGTGTTTGTCATTTGGTTGTCCCAGTTCCATGCCTTAGAAGGTTAGGGATCCTGCTAACTTTGCTTTACCCAACGGGTTAAGATTTATAGAGGCAACATCCAATAGTATTACAAATTTTCCTATACATATGAAAAAAACCAAACCAACCAACCTAATTTCTATGAAATTTCTTTTTAGATGCAAAAATTGTAAAGGTTGATAGAACTTATTCTTGCAAAAACACATTATTGTATAATTTCTATCATTTGTAACTCACACTCAATTAAATAAGTACATCTTATTATCTTTATAATGGATATATTTGTAAAATTCCAACCATAAAAATTTTATAACTTTATACACTATAAAGTACTAAAGTACTAAACTATAGGTTGATCATCCAAATTCAACTAATATAACAATTCAACTTTTACATTAAAAAAAATATAGGAGCCTCATTCTATTTGGTTGTGCTCCAACATTAGCTTGTCTCCAATATGAAATATGCCTTAATATATTTTTATGTCCAAATGAAAATATCAATAATTTTTTTTCTTGTTAATGTATCCATGTTCTAGAACTACATTTAATATATAGAAGTTCAATTTACTTTGTTAGATCCTTACTTTGTAGGGATGGCAAAAAAAAATTGCTAGTTATCATATGCACCTCTAACCTCTAAATATATGTGCTTCCAATAATCTAAATTAAAAGACATCTATCTTTCAAATATGTTAGATACCTCTTTTATTAGTAAAATGAAATACATTTTTGTATATAAGTTTGAGCTTCATATATTCTGCACAAGATATCATACATCCAATGGATAATGTTTAGTACACTTTTATAAGAATTTAAGCCGAATTTTTACTTTTATAATTTTTTTAAAATAAATTAATAAAAAAAAATATTTTTTTGGTTTGGTTAGTGCGAGAAACTCTTATGGTTGAGCAGTCTTCTTTCAACTATGATTTCTGTAAAGTTGAGAGTTATTCTTATCAATAAAGAATTTAACACACAACCACCTGTTGGTTTGAACCTTATATATAGAGATATTTATTTATTTTAGAGTAAGAATTTTTAGTAGAGGCATCTAGGGTGCAGAGCAACGGTACAGAGCTTTGGCTCTTCTTTGGGAGGTCCAAGGTTCAAATCTGCGACGCGGGCGAGTGTGTGAGGGGGTGGGTGTGTGGTGGCTTTGTATTAAATTTCCTGTTGATAAGTATAACTCTCAATTTTAGGAGGAGTCATGGTTGGGAGGAGACTGCTCAACCTGTAATAGGGGGTTTCTCACAATAACCCAAAAAAATAAAAAATTCTTTCCTAGAGTTTTTTAAATAAATAAATAAATAAATATATTTCTTAGGGTTGAGTCCAATCATGATCTCTCTAAAGTTGAGAGCTATGTTTATCAATAGGGAATTTAACACACACCCACCCCCTCACACACTTGCCCAACAACGATTTGAACCCTATATATAAATATTTATTTAGTTATTTTAAAGTAAGAATCTTAAATAGAGTTTTTTAAATAAATAAATAAATAAATAAATATAAATATAAATATAAATTTAAATTTAAAGTAATTTTTTTTGTTAGGTTATTGTGAGAAACCTTTATAAAATATGTAATTTTTTTAAATTTTAAGTAAAATTTTTTAATTTTTATTTTTATAAAAACGTTTACATTTAAGCCTTTTAATAAAAAGTTTATGTTCCTAAAAATACTCTTAAAAAGTGTCTACTCAAAAATAATGAAGAGGATATAATATCTATAATGGGACCATCGTCTTAGTTTGCCATGCCTGCTATTGCAATCGTAACTTTTCTAAAACAAAAGTTCTAGTACTCAATGCTACTTAAGACTACGTGGTTGATAAAAAATTAGGTGGTTTATTTATTGAGAATAAAATGTTATGGAGGATAGCAATGGTTTAGTTTGTTTAGGGTGTTATTGTGTTTTTTTAATGTTTATTTAATTATCGTTGTTGTTTTTTTTGTATGTTTATGTTTATGTTTGTTTTGTTTTGTGTTTTTTTTTTTTTTTATGTTTTGGTGTGTTTTTTTGGTTTGTTGTGTCTTTGTATTATTATGTTGTTTTTGGTTTTTTTTTTGGTGTTTCTTGTTTATGTTTTTTAATTTATTTTTGTTGTCCTTTGTTGTTTGGATGTGTCTGTTTTTTGTGTTTGTTTGAGATTGTGTGTGATGTTGTAGGTATGCTCTTTGAATGTGTCGAAGGTGATAAGTCAGGTGTGAACTTTGGACGATTTTAACAAAAGAGATACCCTTGCTTCTTTGGTTTTTTTCGTGTGTTTCTTGATTTCTTGTTTATGTTTTTTATTTTTTTTTGTTGTTTGGATGTGTTTGTTTTGCGTGTTTGTTTGAGATTGTGTGTGATATTGTAGGTATGCTCTTTGAGTGTGTCGAAGGTGATAGGTCAGGTGTGAACCTTGGAAGATTTTAACAAAAAAAATACCTTTGCCTCCTTAGGTCTTACCAAGAGTAGCATTCTTTTAAGATGTTTTAAAAAAAAAAAAATTTATAAAAGATACCAATTTTAGGATGGTTGATATAATGATATTAACAACTACATGAGATTAAAATTGGTCAAACCATATAATTTTTTCGATACCACTATGTGGTGATGATATAATGTAGTACAGTGGGTCCCGTTTCAATCCCATATAACTATTAAAGATAAAATTAAATTGGTATAATATTATTATATGATTTTATTGTGTGAGAGATATTATAATGATATGTCTTTAAGTTTTTATTCATTAATCCCAAATTCAAATTCATTATGAAAACCCAAAATTCTGTATCATTACTGATATAATATAAATAAAATTTCTACCAATTTTTTATAAAAGTATATTACTATATAATTTTTAACTTCAAAAAATCTAATTAAACAAAAAAAATAATAAATAATTTTTTAATATTACAAGCTTAAGTCTACGAAACGCAGTATCCAGTATCTAGAAGTTTAGAACACCCTCTTTGACAGATAGTACCCTTTCAATCTTTAAAGAATTTGTGCAACGTTTACCCGTATTAAGCCCTAACTATTAGTAGGGTTTTAATTTATTTTTAGAATGGTTTGAGGTTTAAATGATAGTGTAACAAGGAGATCCATTGATGTAACAGTTTTTAAATTATTTTAATTTAATATTTTGAAAACTATTTATTTTTAATTATTCTATATTTTAAAATTAAAATCTCATTGACTTTATCAACAAACTAAAATTATAATAATAAAATTTTATAGGACAAAATAATAAATCATTGAAACGTACCTAGATTTCCACGATTACCTTTTTCAACTTGAACCCATGGGCGCCAACGTGAAATAAAATATGTACCTAGATTTCGACGATTATCTTTTTTTTTTTGAGATCCTTTTTCAACTTCAACCCATGGGCGCAAACGGGAAATAAAATAATTTTAATCAAAGAAAAAATTTAAGTTTAAATTTAAGAAACAAAATTGTTTAAGGTAAAAGTATAATCTAAACCTATTGAATATATAATTGCATGACAACCAATTTCAGATGATAAGTTGAGTGCATGATATTTCGACAATGGTAATATCAATCTTGAGACACCACCAGTGGTCTCCTTCATGCCAGGTAGTTCATAACAAGTGGTATAGAGGTTATAAAGGGCAGCTTCAAGATTTAAACCCTAGTTGGTAATAAACAAAAACTTTAAATATAACCGAGACACCACCAGTGGTCTCCTTCATGCCAGGTAGTTCATAACAAGTGGTATAGAGGTTATAAAGGGCAGCTTCAAGATTTAAACCCTAGTTGGTAATAAACAAAAACTTTAAATATAACCGAGGTAAAATATATGTTGTTGAAAGATTTGAATTAACTTAATAGTTGAAAAGGACCTAAATGTAACCAATTCTCTTATTTAAAAAAGTATGTTGTAAAATTTGAACTAACTTAATAGTTAAAAAAGTGTGTTGTTGAAAGATTTGAACAAGTTGAAAAGGACCGAAATGTAACCAATTCCCTTATTTAAAAAAACTTTATTCATTAATTATTTATTTGCACAATGCACGAGGCATGGTTAGCGGGCCCCGCCACCTTACGTCGAAGGCGACCTGGGTACAGGACGTACTTATCCATTCTATGCGAAAAGTAATTAAATAAACCCCTAATGAAATGCAATTAGGCGTGAATTTGAGTTGAATTTGAGAGGTTTTGAGATTTAAGGATGATCCAGAGCGGAAAGGAGAGAGGGCATCGTCCCGGAAAATAACGGAAGCCGGAAAAAGTAGTGTGATACGAATCCATGTCTTTTGCCACGAAAATCGTCCAGGGTTCGAATCTCGCGGCGTGGAAGCTCGGCCGCGGATCGGCATGTAGCGGGAGAAACAAGGCCGCCTTTTCCACCGCCGCGATCTTCAATCGCAGATCTGGTTTTATCGGGAGAGCAGATTTTCCGGCAGGGGGCCGGAGAAGGAAAAGAAAGGCGGCGTCGTGTTCGCCTCCGGCGACGGCGTAGAGACGACGGTGGAGACGCCGGAGGAGATCTTGTCGGGTGAATGGCCGGAAAATTTTTCCATGCTGAACTACGAGGATTTGTCGTCTTATCTGGAGCCCATGATCTTCAAAGCTGAGGTGAGAGTACTTGCAGATATTTGGGTTCCAACAATAAATTAATCTTTGTGAAATATTAAAGTTGTGGGAGACAGTGCGAGTAGAGAATTTAAAAAATTGCTTAAAACAAATTAAATTCTGGTGTGGTTGATTTTCAGTTTATGTTTGCTAAGTTCTAGCTGTAATTTGCTGTTGCGGTTTGTAAGTATTTTTACAAAGGTAGATTTTCACAGTGGCTTATTGGTTGAGTTTGAATAGTATTCTGTCAAAGAAACTTTGCTGTCCTTGCAATGAATTGTTAGATGTTCATACTTAAAATTATTTAAGGAATAAAACAAATCTTACTGGAAAGTACATTAAGGTCAGTTAATGTAGTTTGTTTTCAAAGAGTATTCTGGTAAACAAACTCTGATGATATATTAAGATTTGTGCAGTTTTTCGTAATCAACTTGTCGAAGAAATTAACAAGGAATATAAATTAAGACTGGAAGAGGAATTATCAAGAATATATATTAAGATTGAAATTACTTTATTTGGTTAAATTTTTAATTTTTCAATTTTTAAGGAATATTGTACAGTTTTTCAACACGATTATTTGTTTAAATTTTTTATTTTTTAATTTTAAAGTGGAGATTTAGGTTAAAATTTTACCTAGAATGCATATATATAATTGTTCAATTATTATAATATCATTAATATAGAGATAACCAGTTAAAAGAAAAAATCTATAACTGTGAGCAATGCTGACGCAAGGAAAGAGAAATTGAGATTCTCGTCTTGTTTAGATTGATTTTAAAGAATAACTGTGCAACTTCGTGTTAATTAAGGTTAATTCTTGGCCTGGAGTACTTTAGTTTTAAGAGTATCCTGTTTAAAATATTTTGCGGGCTGTTTAGTTTTTGTTTTTTTTTCATTCCCAGTCTTCTGTGTGTACACTGTAAAAAAAAATTGCGTGGAAATATATGAGCCTGCTAAAATTATTTTATTTCTTTACTTTGGAAAATGCAAAAAAATTGCATAGATAGGACTATTATTGGTGAAAGGCAAGTCAGCGAACTTATAATGAGAGAAGTTGCAAATTTGCTTTGGAAATAGTGCTTTTATTGTACGTATAATAAGCGTGCATGAAGTTTCTTCTAGAAGCGGTACTGTCCAATGTGTACTCTCCAAACGAGTAAAAGAGTACTGTCCAAAGGAGGAAAAGTGAAGGGGTTTTGTCCAAGGAGGAAAAGTGAGAGATCTTCCGATCGGTACTATCTCAATCCTAATATGGAACTAGATACGAGTTAATAGATGGTTTGGAGCCACGTTCACCATGACAACCAACCAAAGGGACATTTGCCCAACCAACGGGTGTGTCCTCCTTTTTTTAAGATGTATGAATGTGACTGAAACTGCTCGCTAATTGACAATGTAGACTGCTTGCAACCTTGTCAAGCAACCTTGTCAATTAGGGGTCTGTGAACGGTGGGACTCACTTTATTAGAAAGTAGGTCTGATAGCCATCTCACTTCTGTTTTGCGTGTAATGAAATTGGTCTCAATCAAAATGATATACAATTTCTTGATCTCTTTCTCTGTTATCTTTGTTCGTACCTTTGAATCTGTTTTTCTTTGTTCATACCTTTTAATTGAAAAATGAAGCCCTCACTCTTTTTCTTTTAGATTATATGCCTTTTAAAACATACTTAAACCTTATGCACTCACAATAAGGGCACTTCAGTTTAAAATTAGTAACCTAATTACAATGAGTCCAACTGAACTTGCTTTTTTCTAATAATAGTCCCATCCATAGTTACCAGGTTTGTCCGAACCGGTTCTGTTTGCTTCACTCTTGTTTTTTTTCTTTTTCTTTTTTATTTTTAATTTGCTAAGTTATTTATATATTCAAAGATAAAATATGGCTCTTTGTATATTTATAGAAGACAAACTATACTTGAATGTAGAAATTGTGGACGAATCATATATTTTCTAAGAGTTTTTTGCATATATTTATATTATTTTATAAATACTTTGTATGGGCGTATATACATTATATATATTTGTTATTTGGACTTCCGAACCTCTGAACCGTACCTGGTAACTATGGTCTTATCCATAGTTAAAAACTTGGCAAGCCTTGGGCAGTTAGCAAAAAATGGCGGGAAAAATAAAATTTTAAAAGGCCATTTGGCCTTTCACTTCTGCTTTTTTTTCTTCTCTCCCACTATGGACAATTTTTTTTAGAGTTTCATTATTAATAATTTTGAAAATAATGCTTATTCTATATCTAGAGGAGTTTAAAAAATTCAACTACTTTCACATAAATCTCTAAGAAAGTGACAATGGTATTTATGGTAAGCTTAAGTTCTGAAATGCAATAGAAATATAGAGATCTCTTAATATTTCCATGTACCCTTGGGGAAAGAGACTAATTGATGAAATAGGCAAAATATTTGTAACTACATTTGATTAAAAATCTATTATATTGAATGTTGATCATCATTCTTTTATTATTATACCAAACAGATTCTACTTGTCACCTCTTCCTAATATAATACTAGTAGAATTTAAATTTGGGAGAACTGAAAGAAAATGAACAATAACGAAGAAAGGGAATAACAAAGCTAAGAGTGGCAGTAAGTTTCATTGAAAGCTTGTTCATTTTTTAAGGCACTTGAGGAGGAAGTGGAACATTTGAGAGGATTGGAGGAGATATACCATGATGATCCTGTACTTGAGGAGCCTCTAATTCAACAACCTGTTCAGAGCCAAGGCCAACCATCTAGTTCAAGGGGAGGAGGGGAAAACAAAAAACAGTTTAAAAACTGCTTCATACTTTTGGAAATTTGCATTTGTATGATACTATGATGTATTTGGTTGGATTTGATGATCATGAATTGTAATTGTGCTCTTTTTTATGAATATCTAATATAAAATGAGCTTTTTGGATTTCCAATTGTTGTTTGACATAATTTTTTAATTAAAATTTTTTCTTAAGTTTTTTTTTGACTGAGTTTTTCTCGAGTTGCCGATAAAATTTTCAAAATTGGGGTGCCAAGTTCATCATGAGTTGCAAGTTTTCCAACTATGGTCCTATCTATGAATGTATAAACTAAATTAACAAGTTATCTATCTTTGTATGTACTTTGCATGTTTCCAAGCATAGCACTAAGCTAATTTTAGCATTATTTTCTACCTCTTTCTTAGGCGTGTTATGCATGCCACATATTGTTTGTAATATATGATTCTCTGTAAATTTCTGCTTTGTTGTTTTGGACTTGTGATAGCATGCTTCTTTTCAACTTTTTGTCTATTCTATTGGATCACTTTCAATTTCCTTTCCTTAAAGATTATTTTTGTTGGGTTTTTTAATTTTTGTTTACTTTTTCTCCGTCCATTTCCTGTTTGGTTTTTTCTAACTCTTCTACAGTTCAGACTTTGGACTTGGCCTTCACCCATTGAAGCTCTTGAACTAATATTAGAAACCTAACTTGCAAATTATTCAATATCATCAATATTGAATGAAGCTGTCTCAAATGGCTTCTTTATTGAAACAAAATGCTTTTCTTTTAATAAGTTATGTGTGGCTTCTATTGGGGGCCCACTTCCGTTAAAATAAAAAAAAATATTACATTGCTGTTTTAATATCGTTGTCAAGTCATTTAATCATATCCAGCTTGTCTTTTTATAAAAAATAATCTTCATTTGCCTTTCTAGCAAAGATAGTCTTTATCATCCTCAAATTGCTATGTTTCCACAATCATCTCCTTCATATCATTTTCATTAAGGGATAAAGTCTCACTTGGCCAGTTGCCTTCTAAAATTTGAATTTTTCCCAGCTGAAGATCAACACTGTTATTGGCTAAAATATCTGGTACCCTTCCTTCTTTAAAATTATGCTGACTATAACCACCTATAAATTCCCTAATACCTCCTTTTTAGGGGTCTTATTCAAGGATACCATTTTCATCATCACTTTTTGTTTTTAATTTATGGGCTTAACCATATTTCTTGTTAACACTTACAATATTTGCCTTAAATTTCCCATATCAATATCCCTTTGAGTTTCCTTATCTCTTTGTTTTTTCTTCTTGGGACTTCCTTGTCTTTTTCTATTTACACCAACACTTTCATCTTCATCAATCTTTGATTTTTCCATATTGTTCATAATGGGACTTATCATTTGGAGGTTTGTCTTGCTTGTAAGGATCTGAAGTGTAAGGAATAGCCTCAAAAGGACTTTCTTCTTTATGCTGCCTTGGAAACCCTAAAATGCAAGGATGATCCTTCATGGTAATTACCTTCTTATGCTGCCTGAAAAACCCTCAATTGCTATGGATATCCTCCATCCTTGTTTCATTATTATGCCACTCTTGAAACCCTAAAGTGCAAGGGATAAACTTTTACTTGGAATAAAATTGACCGCTTTTACCTCCTTTATTTTAAAATTTTCTTCCACATCCTCCTTTGCATCTTTAATTCCTTTTGAATTTGAACTTGCATGTTGTACTTTCTCATCCCTTGTATCCTTTGTTTCTTCTAATTTTCGATCTAAGCGAACTATGATGACCTTTGTCATTTGATGCTGCATATAGGCTTTCTTTGCCCCTTTTTTTGGGAGAAAAATATTCTTGATCTAATTTAGCTTCTACTATAGTGTGATCTCCTTGCTTTATCTTGAAGTTTGTCTCACAACCAAATTTTCTGAAATTTTCTTCATTGTTTTCATGTTGCAGTCTCTTACCATGTGTACAATCTCATAACATTGTGGCATCGGAATGCAATGTTTTCATAATCCATTTGTTGATCCCATTCTCTTGATTCATATTCGATCTTAATGGATTGTAGAAAAGTTTTTGAAATATTCATAGCAACACATATTCGGTATATATACATCATGCTTTCGCTCCTAAGTAGTTGGTCCTTCTAGGATGAACTCCCCTAGGGTATTGCCAATATTCTTCAAAACATTCTTATTATTAAGATAATATGGAAGTCCAAAAGGCCTAACACACATAGGAAGTTTTTTAATAGTTTTTGTCTCCACAAAAAAAGTCTCACTCCATGGTCTTAAATATAGGGCACTTACCCCCCCCCCACCCCAAAAAAAAAAAAAAAAACCATTGGTCACCACCCATTATTTTATCCTTGTTTTTTGAATTGGAAAAAATAATGAGGAAAAAACCTTTAGGAAGAAAAGTCATGGAGTAATTTGAACGCAATCCCCATTTCTACTTGATCCAATTTTGAATCTCCAAAAATCTTGCCAGTGTTCATGGAACTTACATATTAACCCTTTGCTTTTAAGAACAATTATATCATGCTCGATCATCTCACCATTGATAATCAGTTTTGGTGTAACATTTGCTGCCTAGATCAAACTTGCCATAGATTTGCTCTTCCTCTTATTTTCAACTTGGACATCCATACTTCTAGCTAGGTTATTGTTATATCCAATTAGGGATTTGAGATATGGCTTTCCTTCCATGCTACCTAGTTTTTTCTCATATGAATCCTCTATTTTTTGAATTACCTCAAAGATCTGGAGCAAGAAAAGGTGAAGCTTGCTTCTTTACTCTCACTTGCTCCCCGCTCTTCCCCAAAGATCTAAAATAGGAAAAGGTGAGGCTCGTTCCCGGTTCGCACCTGAGCTGGAAAATATCTTTGATAGAAAGGCAAGTTGATAAAATATTGTTCAAAATGTGAATCATATTCAATAGTAGGAAATTAAATATCACAAGAAGCAGATTCTAGATTCCAAATTAGCACAATTCCTAGCCACTCAGAGAAAGTATCATAGCAACTTGTAGAGGGCAAAGTCTCATAGAGGCACTAGAGGCAACTTAAGATAACAAAAATGAATGATGTCTCCACTTCAACATAAGTCCTTTTTTAGGTTCGAGGTGTAGACCAACTGGTTCGACCAAACTCCGTAAGGGGGTGGAGGTCCAAGGTTCAAATCTTGGGCTTCGTCGGACTAAACACTTGTTCCTTTCCTGGTGCTTTTAGCTGCGGAAAAGGTTTAAAATGATTGTGGCATGGTGATTATAGGGGTGGACTGCGCGAAGAACTGTGTGGCGGCTTCCGGGGTGGACAACGCAGAATACTGTGGCGGCTAAAAAAGCCGGATAGCTTGCCCAGATTCGTGGTGGCTACCAATTCCACCATGTAAATTCAAAAAAAAAAAAAAATCATAAGTCCTCTTTTTATATACTAAATCAACAATAACCCTAACTTTAATGCTCAAGGGTTAACTAATCTAATTCTAGGGCTCGAGCTAACAATAATAAAAATAGTCGACATGGCTATATTGGAGCCATTACATGGCTGTCCTCAAAAAGTTATATCCTCAAAGCTGAAAATGATTGGAAAATGCTCTCAGGCTGCCATGTTGCATCTTCTTCATAAAAATCCTACCACTTAATGAGGAACTCTTGAATTTGGTGAGGTTGTAGATTATGAACTCGGGATTACAACACAATTTTTGGTTGGAGAGTGATTCACCCTTCTTCATTGAGTACTAGAAGTTTTATCCAGGAACATACTTGTTGACCAATAACTAATTAAGACAAGAAACATGAAAAACAAGGTGGATGTGAGAAGTCGGAGGAAGCTCCAAAAAGATATGCCACTTCCCCAATGTGACGAATCACCTTGTAGGAGTCATAAAATTGAGGGCTAACTTTTGGTTGGACTTTGTCGTCAGGGACAATTGCTTTTAAGGCTGAAGTCGCAACAAGACCATATATCTCATTCCAAATTGTTGCTTCGAGTGATGCATGTCCTAATGTTGCTTTATGCGATTTTGGGCATGGGATAAATTATCTTAATGGAGCTGGAGTACAACTTGATGCTGTTGCAACAAATCATCTACCTGGGCCACCTTGGAGGATCCTAGAATTCAATCAGTCAACGGTGGAGGTTTTTGGCCATACAATGCCCCGGGAATGGGGACATCTTGAGGGAGAAATGGTAAGAAGTGTTATACCACCATTCGGCTAAGGAAAGCTTGTAACAGCTTCAATATAGCCACCTTGACTATATTATTATTAGAGCTCGGGTTGTAGGATAAGATAGTCGGCCCTTGAGCATTAGGGTTAAGTTATTATTGATTTAGTTTTTATATAGGAAGAGTTATGTTATAGTTGGAATCATCTTTCATATTTGAATCTTAGTCACCTTTGTTGCGCGTAAGAGACTTGCCCTCTCCAAGTGGCAATGAGATTGTCCTCTCTAAGTGTCTAGGATTTGTATTAATTTGGAATTTAAAACTTATTACTTGCATTATTGATTTTTGTCATTGAATTTGAATGACTGTATTCCAGTGGATTTGTTACTATTGTTACTGTATTTTTGTCATTGAATCTGAATGAGTATTCCAGTGGATTTGTTACTATTGTTACTGTACTTTTAGAAGTTGTTTTATTACAAAGCTAATGGACCCATTGATACTGTTTGTTTTGGGTGAAGCAACAAAAGTATCAAAACATTTATTCACAATCTTCATGTGGCCATCTGACGAAGGGTGGTAAGGAAAGAACATATTTAGTGGAGCACCATTGAGGGCGAACAATTCCTTCCAAAAAATTGCTAGTGAAACAAGGTCATGATCACTGACAATGGACTTGGGCATGCCATGCAATTTGAAAATAGAGTCGAGGAACACCTTGGCAACCTTGTTGGCTATGAAAGGATGTTGCAAGGCACAAAAATGATCATACTTCAAAAGGCGATACACCACCACAAAAATCACCATTTTCCCCTCGGAGTTGGGAAGACCCTCGATGAAATCCATTGAAATGTGCTCCTGTTGGCGATCAGAATAGGCAAAGGTTGCAATAAGCCAAGAGATTTAATTATTTCCCCTTTGTTTCATTGACATACCTCACATTCGGTCACAAATGTCTTGACATCTGCTTTTAATCCTGTCCAAGAAAAGGATTGCATCACTCGTTGATAAGTTTTCAAGAATTTAGATGTCCCACTAGGGGAGATACATGTAGTTTCCCGTAAAATACTAGTCTTTAGTGTGGAAGACAGGAAGATAAAGTTGAGCCTTCTTGCGGAGAACCCCATCAACATATGAGAACAAGGAAGGAGTCAGAGAGCTAGTCTCCACATCATGAATGATGTGAGTAGATTCCGAATATGAATGCCACTCCTCCTAAAGTTGTGTAAGCCATTGTTGAAGAGGACTAAATATGGCACTCACAACAACGATGTCCCCATGTTTTCCAGATAGAGCATCACGACATTCTCCTTTCCCTTCTTGTACTTGATGGTAAAATCATACCTCAATAGCTTGGTCAACCATTTATTTTGTTTTCGGCAAGGGAGACGTTCCAAAAGTTGCTCAAGGCTATTCAACAACTAAGGCTAGTCTTAATAATGAAGCATTGTTCCAACAAATAAGGCCTCCATTTCTCTACGACATGCAAAATGGCTAACATCTCCTCATAAGTGGACTGGCCTAGATTCTTGTTGGAGATATGCTTGCTTTCAAAGGCTAGAGGGTGGTCAGCCTACATCAAAACAACTCAAATACTTGTTCTCAAAGCATCGCACTCAATGACAAAAGATTTGTCCAAATCAAGAGTAGCCAAAACAGGGCTGGTACACATAGCCTCCTTTAGGGCATTGAAGGCTTGGGAAGCTATGTTGGACCAAGCAAAAGTATCCTTCTTAGTTAGAGCAATGAGCAGATCTGTAATCTTGCCATAGTTGCAAACAAATTTCCTATAACACCCAGTAAGACCTAAAAATCTGCGAACCTGCTTGAGGGATTTAGGTCTGGGCCAATCTTGCATGTTTTTGATCTTGTTAGGATCCACCTTGGCCCCTTTTGGAGATGCTATATGTCCCAAGTACTCTACCTGAGAATCCTCAAAGGAATATTTAGACCTTTGGACAAATAACTTTTTTTTTGTAATCGGTGGAGTATTTGGTCAACATGAGCTAAATGAGCTTCCCAGGACTCACTGTAGACTAAGATATCATCAAAGAAGACTAACACAAACTTGTAGACAAAGGGACGAAATATAGAATTCATGAAGCTTGAGAAGGTGGAAGGAGCATTAGTAAGACCAAAGGGCATGACTAGAATCTTGTATTGAGGCTCATGCGTACTTGGGGATATCCTCTTCTTTGACTTTAATTTGATGGAACCTAGAACACAAAATAAGCTTGGTAAAGTAGTTAGCACCATGCAATTCATCCAACAAATCATGAATAACAAGGATATGGAACTTATCTTTGATGGTGATCTTGTTGAGAGGTTGAAAGTCAGAACACATATGCCAAGACGTGCCCTTATTTTAGACTTTTATGGCTAGGGATAGTGTTAAGGACGAACATTGGGAGTTTGACTTCTCGGAACGAGGTGGATAGCATGATCATGGGTTCTCCTAGGGGGAAGATCCATGGGTTTGTCGAAGAAGACCACATAGCAATCAACAATACATTGCATGGCCGAAGGCATAGTTGAGGGAATGACTCAGAAGACTGGACTTTTATGCAATCGACATGGGCAAAGATTCCACGATTGCCCTTCTTTAGCATCTTTTCATTCGGTGTGAGCTGACCACTTTGGAAGAAGAAGGTTCGATTCCTTAGAGACAAATGACCTTGCTACCTTCCACCCATTTGATATACAGTCATTGCAAATTAAAAGTGACATCCTTGAGCTTGGAGACTATTGTGCTTCCAAGATGACATCTACACTATCCAGATCCGTGGCGAAAAAAAGGTCCAGACCAAGTATATTCTCCCAATTTTATGTGAACATTAGTCATGTGACCCACATATTGAGTCGTTCCCCCATTTGCAATTAATACCAAAAATTTGTCTTGGGTCCTAGTTGATATATATTCCCAAGGATTTCGTTGCTTTGTTATCAATAAAATTATGCATGCTACTAATATTTGGTGAAGCCTTGGACCTTGATGGTGTGATGGGCCTGTAGCCCCATGAGGGCAAACGAGGAGAGAGCCATTGTTTCAATATCTTGCTTGGAATCCTCTGTCATCTGGTGACCGTTGTGGTAAAGGGTCTTGATCATCTTCTAAAACAACCACATCCTCAGCCTCCATTAGGACGTTATGTCGTTCCTCATAATTTTGAGGATGGCGGGAACGACATTTGTAATAGAAGAATCTTTGGGGGTGGTTGTCACTGTGGTTATTGAAGTAAGGCCGTCGAGGATTGAAAGCACGTCATGATTGGGGGTGAATTGGCTGGAGCTTCTTCTCGATTGCAAGGGCCACATGTTTTGCCTCCTCAAGGGTGTATGGATCATGCAAATCGACCACTTGCCTGATGTCATCCTTAAGGCCATGACAAAAGGCAAAGGCCACCATTGTTGGATCATGTGAGAAGACCCATGAACTCTATGCAATAGTCCTTAATTGAACTTGTTTGCTCGATCTGCATCAAATGGAACACATATGAAGTAGATGAGCCTTTGTCAAACTTATAGAGGAACATCTCTTTGAACGTTGGCCACAAAAGAGAGTGCTTGTGATGACGGAGCTCTCATAACAACCATTGATGAGCATGGTTTCCCGTCATAGTAGCAGCTAATGTGACATGACCTTCTTCAAGCACATGGTGTAGATGGATGATGTTTTCCATCTTGGATAGCCAACCGTATGGATTCAAAGGTGGGAATGTTGATGCGCGGAACAGGAGCATGAGGCCAAGCAAGGAAATGACCGGCACCTCTTATAGAGGGATCAATATTAGTGGCATAATCTATGTCCATCGATACCTCGAAGAGTGCTCTTGGTAGCATAGGGATCCATGGGAACCCAGGGGTCTGTGCCCGCTAGGTGGTTGTTGGTAGATGTCGACAACAGGATATTGATAGCACTATGGATCTTGTGTGCAAGGCAACCGTTGAGGGTTCTAGAGGTCTTGCAATGGAGCAGTCAAGACTAGAGGAAGGTTATTAATAAAAGGTTTTAGTTCTTCTTGTGTGCCTTGTGTCTGCTACCCAAAGACTTGTTGGAACTCACTGTCTAGGGAGCACCCGATACTGGAAGGATCCAAACGGTGTCGGATTGAAGCCAATCTCACCTACATGTTTGATTGGCTTTTTTTAGGATAAAAGATAGTTGCACAGATTGGAGTTAATTGCATTGGGAATGGGATTACTACTAATTGGAGGAGTGGGAGGGGTAGCCATGGTGCCTAAAGAAGAAAAGACATGCGGGTTAAAACTATTGATACCTATAGAGATATTATTGTGCTTGCAGGGATTTCTAGATTGGTGTTTCTTTTTGTTCATGCACGTATCCTTGGGAGGGCCAATGGGTTACAAATGCTTGTTGATTCGTGACAAACCAATACAATCAAAGATTCATTCATACACTAGGAAATGGGAGCGGAACCCTAAAATACCCTTTGAGCACTTTTAAAAAAGTGTTACTATATATACTCCTTATTTTGATTGGCTCAACGAGATGTTCACAATGTGACGGGTCTTTCGCAAGGCTCCTAGTGCTCTCGATACTTTATTTAAATAATTTTATAATTGGGTTTGAGAAAAGCAAACAACGATTAAATCACAATATTAGAGAAGAAAAATGTGCCAGAAGATGGAGGCAGTTTTTTTTCTTTGACAAAATTACTTGGACAACAAGAAGTAGCTCATCTATACATTAGGAAATGGAAGTGGAACCCTTAAAATACCCTTTGAGCACTTTTAAAAAAGTGTTGCTAGATATACACCTTATTTTGACCGACTCAATGAGATGACCGCAGTGTGATGGGTCTCTCGCAAGGGTCCTTGTGCCCTCGATACTTAATTTTTTATTATTTTATAATTGGGTTTGAGAAAAGCAAACAATGCCTAAATCATAATATTATAGAAGAAAAATACGCCACAAGATGGAGGCAGTTTTTTTTCTTTGACCAAATTACTTGGACAACAAGAAGTAGATCTGGTAGAATGAGGGTTTGGGTAGGCTTGCATGTGCCCTAGTGCCTTTTATTCACACCACGGGGAGCCAATATCAAAGCTTTGATATCACTTGTAACAAAACAACTTCTAGAAATAAAAATAGTAGTAGCAAACTCATAAATGCGCAAAAGAAAACATTCACTAGAACAGTAAATTAGATTCAATAGCAGAAAATTAAATATTGCAAGAAACAGATTCCAGATTCCAAACCGGTACAATTCCTAGCCACTTAGAGAGGGCTAAGTCTTATAGTCACTTGGAAAGGGCGAGTCTCGTACGCATACCAGATGCGACTTAAGATAACAAGGATGAATGATGTCTCCACTACAAAATAACTCCTCTATTATAGACTAAATGGACAATAACCTTAACCCTAATGCTCATTGGCCAACTAACTTAAACTTGGGGCCTGAGCTAACAATAATTAAGATAGCCAATGTGGCTATATTGGAGCCGTTACATTATGTTTTGGACTATATTTTGCAAATGATTGATTTCTTGCACTATAATATATCCCATTTTGATAAGCAATATTTTATTCTTTTAAATCATTGGGTCCTTATTCTTTTCCATCTTTTAAGCCCTTGCATGATAGGATCCTTTATGAATGCTAATAAACCTGCTTTGATAATACTTGATGCAGGGAATTTAAAAAGCTTATAAACAACTCCTATAATTAACAAGCACTCCACTTGGAATGCTTGAACATAACAAGCAAATTGCATAGGAATAAGTTTATTCTAAAACAAGTACTCTTTTTCCTCAATCACATTCAGTATATCAACATCTTCATCTTCACTCCTCATTCAGGTAATGCTCTTGCCCACTTGGATAATGGCTTCGAGCCCCATTATCAGAAACCTCAGTTTGCCTTGAATACATTGACAATAATTGCACTTCTGTTCTAAAATAATAAATTGATAGTTGAGTAACTAACTTACCAAAGTTGCTTTTGTATAACAATGGCCCTATCTATGCATATAATTTGGCAATAAATTGAATTTAGCATGCCCTCTCATCAAAAGGTAAGTTGTGGTCAGTTTTGCAGTCATTTAATTGGGCTTTTAGGTACTTAACTTCATTAGTAAAAATTTGCATGGACTTAGGGTCAATTTCTAGTCTGGGTGAGTTTGAATTTGGAAAGTATTTTGTTTAAGGAATTCTGTTTTGTTGTTATGGCAGTTAGATGTGGAACGGGAGTCTTCATCATTTTATGCCAAACGAATTACATTCCACCCATCAACCAAGCAATAGGTCAGGCCATAGGAAGCATGTTGTTGACATTGACACAGCCAAAGGAAGAAAGGGGAATTATTCATAAATCTAAACCAAACCAGTAGATTGAGCAAAACAAGAAACAATGCAATCCATTAATGGTATAAGAAGATTGCTGCATTTTCATTATGCTTTTGGTAATTTCATATTTTCTTGTATTTGGCAACAATATGATGGAATGGGCACATGACATGAAGCAACTCTAAAAAACAATTGTAACCTTCTAGTGCTGTTGAGGAAGGAAATGGCACGATATCACTCCAAGACGTGTATGCTCCATGAAGGATAGCAGAGGGTGATCCATGGCACATTCCTCAATCCGAGCACTTGAAGTTCATGCAAGCAAGCTAGAAAAATCACATGGGAAACCATGAAAGCAAGAGGCACACAAGCATGCAAAGTCATGACAAAGAAAAAATATGACAGTGCAAAGAGGCTATGGTCCCTCAACAATGGAGCAAAAGGAACATGACTATTTCAAATCTTGTGCAAGTTTCAATGGAGTTGAACAAGTATGCAAAATTTTGGAATTACTCACGTTGCTTGAAGATGCTATACCAAACATGAAGAGTAAGATTGCTCATGCCCGCAGTCCTCACTAGATTATAGAGTGTCTTGTATTTAGATGGGAAATATTGATGAAACGCTGGACAAGACCAAGGAAAAAGAATTAATTGAAGAGTTCAGTGATGGTGTATGTGGAGGGCACTTTTTGGGACAACTCACGACCAAGAAGATTTTTGATGCAAGATACCATCAGCGTACACTCTTTAATCGTTGGATCAACTATCACAAGACATGTTGTCATCATTTTTTTGTGTTAGTTGTATTCTTATTGTAATAATTATTAAGTAGAATATGGTATAAGATAGCCTGCACAACACGATTACAGATGTCTTGCACATGAAGATTGTGGCACCCACTAAGGAATAATGACATTAAAAAAAGAAGATAATGTAACACGATTGTAATGATCAAAGTACGATAAGAATGCAATAATATAGATGGGTCACAGTAAATGGTAAAGGTCAATAGTAAAATTAAATTTTCTTTGTTATGGTAAAAATTATCTTTGTTGTAGGTCCGATGTGTAGACCAATAGGTTCGGCGAAACCCCATAAGGGGGACGGACGTCCGTGGGTCAATTCTTGGGCCTCGCCGAATCGAACACTTGTCCGTATTCTTGGTGTTTTCTGTGGCGTAAAAGGTTTAAAATGATGCGGCATGATGGTTATAGGGGCGGACAGAGCGGATAACCGTGGCGGCTACTGTTTCCACCATGTTCAAAAAAAAAAATACCATTGTTGTAAGAAGGGACTGGGGACCCTCATAAAAACCCTGTAAACTCAATTAACTTATTAAAAAAAATTTCTTTGTTGTAATGTCAAGCCATATGTCAAAAGTCTACAAAAGCACCTTGAGATATTGTGCCAAATATCTTGTGTGATACAATTGGCCCTCCTTGGTTTTTTTGACTCGGCTCTGGGAGTTTTCTTGGACTAGCCAAGTTTTTTTTTTACTTGCAAGTTTTCTTGGACTCACGAGTAAACTTGCGAATTTGAGAAAAAAACTCGTCTGCAGCAGCAAAAATACAGAAAAACGACATCAATTTTTTTTTCCTAAATTTGTCTCATTTTTGCTGTTTCCACTTGCGGAGAGAGCAAAGAGAAGGTGAAATCAGACCCAACAAAGCACTCTTTTGCATCCTACATCCAAAATTTTCCTCGTTTTCAAGAATCTAACAGCCACCCAGCAGTTACATTTCTGGTAAAAAGCAAGAACCAAAAGGAAGGCTAATGCCACAAGGTCCACCTGATTACAAAGTACCAAAGACGAAAGGAAAAGAAAAATTTGTCAGTAGAGTACAGGGATAAGGTCAAAGAAGATCAACAATGGAAGTTGAGACCAAACGGCTAGAGAACATTAAGAGGAATCTAAACCAATCTTGTATGGAGTTCCATGGCAATATGTCCCACCCCATGCAAATTGTAACGCCTTCAATTGTCAAGAGCAGAATTTCTTTGCACTTCCTTGTAATATACATTCTCTAGAACTTTCATCTAACCAATGGGCCTAGGAACAAACAAATGCTTTTGAAATCCTAACCAACAAAGGAAACATTCACCATGTTTGAGGCAACTCAAAGGCGTCAATAATTAGACATGAAAGATTGAAACAATGTAGTGCTTGGGCCCTTCCACAATCCCAGTGAGATTTATAAGATGCACATAAAATAGCAAGAGGCCATTTGAAGAAGCACAAAATGTCCTTGAGGTTTCTAAGGAAGACAAGTTGACTAATAATTGTGATATGTAGTTATACTTTTTGAAGGATAATATACTATCCATATTCTGCTAGAGAATAGCATCAACCATATTCAGTGTTGGTTTCAGCTTTGCGTGTAAAGCCACAAAACCAGAATGGGAGATGCCATGACTTGAAGGATTTTCTAACAGTAAGCCACTAACCCATATATAACAATTCGTCTATGGGAGCATCCCCTAGTACAGCCACAGTCTAAGAACCATGAAAATTAGAAGGGATATGTACCAGCTTAATGTACTCTATTTGGACTCTGACTTAATATAAAATTGTAGCAAACACTGTATATTCATCAAGAGGAAATAACTACAAATAAACAGCATCCTAAATGACAACAAAAGGACTTGCAGTTACATTAATGTGTGTTTTGTCACTTTCATGTGTAGTTTAAGGTTGTATTGTTTACAGTATTAATTTTGGATTTGTATAATGTTAATTAATTGTGATATGCATGAAAAGAAAACTTCTTTTGAATGAAAATTTGCATTTTCTTCCCTTTTATTTTTTGATGAGTTTTTGCGGAGTTTTTCCAAGAGTTTTTTGCCGAGTCTGAGTCCAAGTCAAAAGTTGGCCTTGTCGAGTCTGAGTTTCCCTACTATGATTGAGTGCATTACTGTATTTTGTGAAGGATATTTGAGTAAAGAATCTATGATAGTGTAGAAAAGTCCAAAGATACTTTTGAAAATATCATGTAATTATTGAAATATCATGAAAAGAGTCCAAGAGAATCTTATTATTAAAGATATCTCGAAGCCATGTGATATTTTGCCCACATTCTTGCACTTAATTTCTTCATGGATGCAACATCTAGCTACCGTGAGCCTATAAATAAGGGATGCCCCCCCCCCCCTCGTTTGGGGCAAGCAGGCAAGTTGAAGTGAACAAATTAGAAAGTGAGAGCTAGGGTTAGCTAGCATGAGGGTGTAGCATTATGAAGAGTGTGTCCAAAGGATTTCAAGGCAAGAGTAATGGGTGTGGTTGTTGAGCTCTTTTGTTAGGAGTCGATATACTTTGCAGGAGGACCAAGTCGACCTACTTGAGGAAATTCAACGAGGACATCATTGTACTCTGTTCAGTGTTGATGTAATAAATATTTGGTTATTGATTGATTGAGCACTGCGGTGCCATCTACAATTGTGTACTTCTTCTATGCTTGATTACTGTTTGCTAATATGAAACCACCTTCAAAGGCCATGCATTGACAAGCAATATCATAGCATGAGGGGGGCTTGGGCAAAGATTTTTTTGGTACCAAGAGTTGACTTACCATCAAACACACACCCTTCCAATCACTCCCTTGCTGGAATCCCATCCAGTACAATGTCGAATGTGCAGCTCTCTAATTGCATCCATGCTGGCCTGCTTTGCATATTGTTAAGACATGTCTCTTGTGTCACCCATGACTTCTAATCCTTTGGTAATCTTGGCTGCTTGTGCTTGAGTTCTTGTTCTTGCATCTCCATTGTTAGTAATGTCCTTTTTAGTCAAACCAGATTCAATTGATATGTGCTTCAGTCTGTGTCAGAGAAAATATTTTCTTTCGACAAAGGACTTCCCTTGTCTTGAGAGGGGCATATATGTTCAATCTTCAATAAAAAGTTCCCTCTGTTGGGCCAGTTCGTTTTACAATCAGAACGGGTTTCTTACTTTCCTCTTCATGTGGTCGCTCTTGTTGAGCAGGCAAAGATGTTTGCACAACCTCTCTTCCTTTGTTGAAAGGGGGCACCATAGGAGTTACACCAGCTATGCTTTCATTTGGGAGGACAACCTTCTAAAGATCTTCCACATGTGTTTTGTTATGGGTCAGGCATTCTCTGCAGTTGGTCACACTGTGTGCTATGCTTGCAATCCTTTTTAATCTTCTTGTGGGCTTGTCTTCCCTTTGTCACTGTCATCACTTTGGAGTAAGGTTTGGGCTATTGGTCATCAATTGCTCAATCCACTCACTCAACTCCATGTCAACAGATCCAAAATGTAGCACGAGCAAGTATTTTTTAGTCACACACAACACAAGCATACACAATGCAGTAGAGCAATGCAGAAGAAAGTACTTTACAATGAAATGCTAGACTATGTAAATGAAGAGAAAAATAGAAGGTCATTCGCAATAAAGTACATAACATGTAGTGAATAGAGAACAGCTTGTATTATTCATTCCCAACATCTGCAAGTTGAATATGGCTTGGCTGAGTATACAACACACACGTGATGATATACTAAGCATAGATCTATGATCCTCCAGACCAGGCAGTATGGTGTTAATATGAAAATGCTGTGGGCGTTTAGCGGATCACAACTGTCGTACCTGCCCCACTACCTGCATCCTAGCATTATAAAAAGAATCCCCGGTCAAATATATGCATGGTATGCCCACTATTGCATTGATTATTCTGAAACACACAAGACACATGAGATGACTATATACAAGTCATATGGACTCGTTTTGCTCATACAGACCAACTTCTCCACCTACACTTGTAATGGATATTGAATTCATTTCCATGCAACATTGTATAACATTTACATTCTATTAATAAAACAAAGTGTTTGTTTCTCCTTATTCCCTGTATATCTTTTTTCTCTTCATAGACTGCACCATTCAACTGGCAACATGATCAAGATTATACTTATGAGATTGGTCGGTTAGCATACAATAAGAACAATGCCTGCACAAACTTCATTATCAAAATTCTTTTTGGCCTTGAATGTCAAGAGTGCAGATGGTTGACACAATAATGAGATTTAGTAGGCTGTGATGCCTTCAGGCACATTGCTTTGTTCCCATAATTGTCTTCATCTTCGTTTAACCATCTAAGGTTTTCTCTGCTTCATTGCTGTAAAGGTACACGATTGAACTGGTACACAAGATAAAAGTGAAAACGTCCTTGCTCGCACAAAGGGCTTTCATCTGCCCATAAAGCATGTTGGCTTGGCTGTGACCAAGAAATTATCTTTGACTTTGCTTTTTGGTTTTCTATTACTTTTATTTTTTTGATATTCTCCTTTGACAGAAATGCATGTGCAATATTCTGAACATACACTTTTTGACAGTCACTCGACTTGTTTGGCCGCTAGTGAACACTAATGAATAAGTTAAATCTATACTTTATGGTGTATTTTAAGAGATTGCAAAGAGCTATAGTTTTTATTAACATTTCGAACTTAACATATTTTATAAACAAAATACAAAACAAGATGGAACAATCGAGTCCCAAATTTATTTTAACAGATTTCTTACACAACCTCATCTTAGAACTTATCATGATTTTAAAGGTATTCCCAATTTTAACTTTAAAACTGTAAGAGTAATCTCTGACAGAAACTGTATAAAATCAAAACAAATTGTTCCCTATTTTGTTTTCAGCAAAGACTAGCCATTATTTTCATTTATTTTTTAAGCTTAAGGAATAGCTATTTTACTTTACCTCACCTTATTAGACAATAAGGGCTTCCAGAAAAATAATTTTCTTTCCTTCTAATGATTCGTTCATTGTTGTGTATTTGTTTTCATTTCTTTGATATTTGGGGTTGCTCATTCAGGCACAACCGTCAGCATTCTTGGGTGATGTTATGTCAACCACAATCTATGCAGCCAGAGCAGATCAGCTGTTGGAGGAGGTAGACCATCATTTTGAACATGTAAGTGGACTTCCTGTTATTGACGATGATCTGAAGTGTATTGGTGTTATCTCCAAGAAGGACAAAGCAAAAGCTTCCAAGGGGGTGTGTAAGAGTATCTTGAACCTTATTTAAATTTCCTTACTAATTAGAAGTAGCGCTACTTTTTTGTATATTTTAGTGTGAACTAATGTGAATGGCATTTTGTACATGCTCTTGTGTTAGAATAAGGTTTCGTTAACTGTACATTGAATGACAGAAGTAGCGCTACTTTTTTGTATATTTTAGTGTGAACTAATGTGAATGGCATTTTGTACATGCTCTTGTGTTAGAATAAGGTTTCGTTAACTGTACATTGAATGACTCAGCTGGTAAGCAGTAAAACTTATTATGTTGGCTTGCAAAGTAGCCAATTTTTTAAATTGTTTGGAAGGAGTCCTTATTTCATAAATAGTTTTTTTATGCAATAAAACTGGTTTTTCTGAGTCTCTTCTAGTTTTGCTGAGCCTCTTCCTGTGATTAGTTTCAAAAGTTTTTAATGAGATATCATTGACACTAGTAGGCAAGGCTTCCTTATTTTATTGCACACAACAACTTGCTTTCCCTTGTGTGGTTGGTAAGTGTGTACAAATTTCTTCAATTTTATTCTGGACTGACACTTACGACAGTATAAGATTTGATAGAAAGCAACTCGAATGGTGATGTGGTTATACAATTTGGAATTGCTAACTGATTGAAACTGCCCATAAGTGGAGTGCTTGATCATGGATGAGAGTAATTAGTCTTGCACTCCATATGGAATAAATCAATCAAGGACATTTCTTCCATAAATGGTATTAAACCCCTTCTCTCCCAGAAAATGCTGAGTTTTGTAGCCTTGCATCTTGCCAAGAAGGCAGTGAAAATTGCTAGATGAAAGACATAGGCATAGAATATACCCTTTGAAGGAGTGATATTATATCTTTCTTCAAGCAAATGAAATTTGGATATATTTTGGCTTTTTATTCAAAAATTTTGTAGGCAAATTGATTTAGTATTTTCTAAATCCATGGGATCTCTGCAGATTTGCATTTCTGTCTTAAAGACCCTTAACAGTGGAGTACTTTTAGATAGGATCATATTTATAATGATCCTGTCTAGGGCTATGACAAACTCAGTCAAGGTCAAAAAGTGATTGCCAGGTTCTAATGGGTTGTCATTAGTGTACAACATTGAGGAAATTACTAAGCTATTGTTTGCCTGATTTTATTTGAAAATTAGAAATTTGTGTTATAAAGGATTTCCTCACCAAAAGAAATGCTTAAAAGTGGTATAAGCCTTGAGAATAAATACCTGTGTCCACTCAAAATTTAAGTGCAGTTGGAAGAATGACTTACCATCAAGGTATTAATTTCCTAATATTATTTGAAAATTTAAAAATTGTGCTGTAAATGATTTGCTTACTAAAACAAATGCTCAGAAGCAATATAAGCCTTGAGACTTAAGACCTCTATGACATATGTCCATTTAAAATGTAAGTGCAGTTGGAAGAATGGCAACATAATGGAGTGCACAATCTTGGACATTTCTGTTAGAAAGGGTAATTGCTTGAATTTTGAACTTCGTACATCTTAAATGGACTACTTCAGCTGTTTTACCAGGGAACAACATTTTAGTATCAGATGGCATGGTTTGTGCTGTAACATGCCTAATTAAGCATATTATTATTATTATTATTATTCAAGGCTATATTTGTAGGATTATGGCTTTATGTCCGTAGCCTCTAGTATTTAGATATATGCTCACTTACTCCTTGCCTTATTCTTACTTATCCACAATTATCTATTTCCTTTTAATATATCATTCATGAATCATAACAAATCCGTAACTAACTTGGGAGAATAGGTGGTGGAATTACATAGCATCAGATAGCTGATTAGTGGTTTATTTGTACATTGTTAACTTCTTTTCACTTGTGTCCCTTTCTGTGTCAAGAAAGCCATAAATAATGGGGGATCACGTGTAATTCCTCCTCGCATTCCAATTAATGCAATTCCATTGTCTATTCTCCAAAGTCGAGTGTAAGGGGGGATATTGGTGTACCAGAAATTTTGTCATTTGTTACATCTGTCAAACTTTCTTACAAAATCCTGGTTGAGAGGTTGATGTTGTTACAGATTTGGTCTTAACCAAATATGTCTTCTAGCCAAGTAATTCAAAAACCCTATTAAGCTTAACTTGGAAGAGCCTCTTTCCATACAACAAGGGAGTTCTTGATTAATTTCATGTCTGGAATTCAATATTTCACCCCCATTTCTTTGAGATAATTGTCTGTAATTTGTAGTCTCATCAATTTGAAATTTAAGAAAATAGGGTGATCCAGCTTTGTGATATCATATGTGATGTGTTAGCTAATTTGCAAAGGTTGGTTGTTCCTAATCTTATGCAATATGGTCGTCAACTCTGACATATAAAACAAGTGGTATAAAAGCAACTTGGGTTCTATGCCTAAAATCTTGGACCTGTGTTTTAATCTGTGTGGCCTCTAGCCCACATTCCCTTGGCCTTTGGCCGATCTTTTCATTTGTCTATGGCCATTTCTAAACCATGGGGCGTATGGACTATATTTTTGTTGAGTTGTGACCAACCAAGAAATATTACATTTTTTGGGATCATGTATACATTTTGAATCAGCATATTTCAAGTAAATAAAGTTATTGTTCAATCTGTGAGTACTATCCTTATGTGGATACAAAAGCATTTAAAGTGGCAAAAACAAAGTATTGCTTAAAAGAGAAGAGTGAGGTTTATTAGTCATGCTTCAAGGAAGAAGCCTTCCAACCAGGGAAGGCATGCAATATACCTAATTAAGCATGAATATTATCAAAGGATACATTTGCAAGGTTACTGCTTTATGCTTGTACCTGTTAGTGCCCACCTACCCTTCCACCCACTCCTTGCCCTCATCCAGTTGTATCATATATATCTCCTTTGAATATAGTCTTTGCATATCTTTTATATATACCTCTTGGGTATATGACATGGCATGTGCTTTTTTCCTGAGTGTTTTGGTTCATTTGAATTCTATGAAGGTTACTAACTATATACTGAAGTCGCTTTGATACTGAGTTATTTGGGCAGCTTTGGGATGACCTGCATTAGATTGATACTTGCTTGTCTTGTCACACTGCCGGGTTTCTTTTTTTTGGTTTAACAATTGGTAAGTTTTTTGAGGGTCTTCTATATAATATATGTATTTTTGAGTCTGTTATTCTTTGTGTGATTAAGTGTTAGGTTATTGGTAGTCCCAATTGCAACAAGTCTGTTGAGTTTTTACATTCCAGTTCTGTCCGTTTTGTTTTAAAAAAAATGGTATTAGAATCTGGGAGTACAGAGAAGAATATAAAATATCTACTTCTAATTCTAGAATTCTGAATATTGAACGCTGGTTTGTTTTTACAGTTAAAATCAACTGTTGGTGAGGTGATGAGCTCACCTGCAATAACTTTATCTGCCGAAAAAACTGTGCTAGGTTTGCCTTCAAAAACTTGAAGTTTTGATAAGCTTCAGGGTTGATTTTACATCTGCTATTGCATTAAATTGAAAATAAGATTTTCTTAGTCATAAAAGGACATTGCTAAGGTTGGCTATAAAGCTAGAATGTTTAGAATGCAAAAGAAAGTGGATTTTCTTGTATTTAATAGGTAAAAAAATGAATAGCTGACTAAATATACTACTGAATATTATAGATGCCGCTGTTCTGATGCTGAAAAACAAAATACATCGGATACCCATTGTAAATGATAAGAGCCAAGTTGTTGGTAAGTTCAAAATTTGAATAACTGTTGTTTTCCTCATGTTTTTGCTTGAATAAGTTGGAAGCTGATTTTTTGAACTTGGGTGTAGGTATGGTGACTAGGACTGATATTTTCAGTGCGCTGGAGGGTCTTCCTAGCTGAATATGTTATGCACCATGTAAATGAGTTGCCATGAATGGTTTTTTTTAGAAGAGATTACTTTGAAATCTTATGCAAAACATGTCAATTCAAGAAGGGTGTAAAAAGCTTCTAAAGACTTAGATGTGTATGATGTAGAAGTAAATATCATATTTGTCCTTGAATATTGTTATAACTTGAATTTTTCAGGAATTAGGCTTTGCTTTATTGACCTATGTTCAAGAAATTTGGTAAGTAGAAAGTCTTGGATAATACTGTCAAGTTGTCCTTTCAAGTCAGGGGGTTATGGAGAGTGTGCAACCAAACAGAGCTTCTATGTATACAAGTTTACGTTGCCCTGCTGTTAAAAATTGCAAAACTTGTATTGGATTTTATTTTCACATATAAATATGGCCGGGTGAAGTGCTTAACAACATTCTTCAATTTACGAAAGATCTACCAAGTGAAACATGCATTGTGGAAAATTTGAAGATTATTGTACCAAATATTGAACCTAGGTGTTATAATTAGCTTGGTCAGCACAGATTTATGGTAAAATGGACCCAAAAGTAGGGCAAAAGCCAAAATTTAGCATATCGTTTGGTATTGTTTAGTTATTCAACTTCAAAGATATTGATAGAAGGGTAAGAGGATTTTAAAATTGATGCAAGGCATTAGTATTTATGTTCATAGTGAAATACATGGCCATTGAGGAAGGCAAATACTTTTGCCAATAAGTTAGGCCAGATCTGCAGGAACTCTCATATATATATTTTACTATTTAGGAGTTATATTTAGACTGCATAACAAGAGATCTAAGCTCTTTATGTCATTACTGGACTTTTTAAATCTATGTTTATTCTAATCATTTCATACTTTTCAGAAGTTTTATGTTAGCAAGCAACATACAGTACCTTTATCATTAGAAAGCTTGGTTTTTAAGGAAAGCTTATTTAAGAAAAAATAGCTGAAACAAAGCTTTCAAAATTTTGAGAGGTTATAGGATTAGAACTGAAAATAGAAAAAAGTGCAAGCAATGATACTTATGATATATAGAAAATTGGAAGTTTGTGTCAATTGTAATTTGTGCAACAACGATATTAGTAGCTGCCTTTATATATATATATATATAATAATGAGAACAACTTTTTCAAATATAAATATGAGTATACTTTTTTATTTCTTGAAAAAAGTAGGATTTTGAAAGGGTTGCTTTTTTCCTTTTATATAACTTAGTTACATTAATTTATATAATTATTTGGTATCATTAGGATTTAAACTTTGGTGTGAGTTAATATATTTCAATTATTAAATCATGGTTCTATTGACTGAAGATACATTTTTAAAAATATAATTATATGTATTTATTTAATATTTGTAGAAATCCATGGGTGTCGAAAGAAATTACAAAGATGATATTGAATGTATGCTCTTCGAGCTGTCCTACAGATTAAACAAATTTATTATGTAAGAAACTTTTTGCTACCTACTTACCTGAATGTGTTATGAAGAAACTGGTTTAAAAGAATTTTATAACAAAATTTTGCCATATTTAAAATTTTATGGTATGAATATATATATTTAAATAAATAAGTTATACCAAAGGAAAAAATATTGGAAGTCTTTGGATTTAGGAATAAGTTATACCAAAGGAAAGAATGTTTAATCACATGAAGCCCTCCCTAAGGCCTCATTATGTGATCAAACATTATTTCCTTTGTAAACCATATACCAACTACAAAGAAAAGATCTAATTTTTTTTTTTTTCCCATTATTTCCACAAAAAATCTCTTTAAAATTTATCAAATTTGGATGCTATACTTGTTGGCAATCTTGAAAGTGATATTATTTCAATGTAACCTTTATGAGTTGTAGTCTTCTAATCATGGTTAAAATTTTACCTCTCCAACCTATCAAATAAGATTTGTTTTATTCAAAATTAAGTTCCAAAGCACATTTCCTTTTTAGACAAAGGAATACCTAAATTTGTTGATGACAATTTTCCAAATTTGAACCTTTAAATATCCACAATAATACATGTTCAATTTAGGGTAGTGTTGATGAAAAACATCTCGGATTTTGTAAGATCAACTAATAATCCACCAACCTTGTAATAAAATAATAATAATAATTCAAATTCCATAGCCTCACTAAGGGATGATCCAAAAGAAAATTATCATTAATAAATTGAAGTGACAATTCGTTGCAACCCTTAAATATCCACAATAATACATTTTCAATTTAGGCTAGTGTTGATGAAAAATATCTTGGATTTTGTAGGATCATCTAGTGATCTACCAACCTTGACCTTGTAATAGAATAATAATAATAATTTAAATTCCATAGACTCGCTAAGGGATGATCCAAAAGAAAATTATCATTAATAAATTGAAGTGATAATTCGTTGCAACTTGAATATCTTCAACCGAGCCTTTCACTTTTGCCTTTGAGAAAGCTCTTCTTAATGCCTCAACAAGAATAATGAAGAGAGAAGATAGTGTGCCTTGCCTGGCAAAGTCCATGGGATGATTAAAAATATCTTGCAAGGGATCCATTGATCAAAATAGAATATAGAAAAGTCTAGCAATCCTTATCATATTGTTCATATTTAATTAAATGAGGTAAGCTAGTTTTGTAATAAGGAGAATATATGACCTCTTGTGGAATGATTATATTGCTAAGGATTTGTCACCATGGACAAAACCACCTTGGTCCTTTGAGATAACATAAGCAAGTAGATCCAAAATATATCCTTCAAAATGCAATAAATGATACTTGATTTGCTTACCCAAATTGAAAAATCTATTTTTTTTATTTTTTTAAAATCATGATCTAAAAAGTTGCCACTGCAATTGTTTAGTACAAATAATATCATAAAGGTCATATCTCCAATAATATTGTATATGTTATGTATAAATATGCAAGAATAAATTAAATGTGATACGTTTATGTAAAGATATAGATCCTATAATATAAGGCATCTTTTAACAATTACTACATATTTTTCATATCTAAAAAAAAAATCTCCCACTTGCCCAAATATGATCACTCGTTATGAATCCTCATACTCAATAACATAAATCAACATCAAGTATATAGAATATATCAAATAAAATCATCTACTATGGCCCCCAAGGGCTAGGTGGATTGGTATTTGCTTGTTTGGCCAAACACTTATTAAGAAGAGATTTGGGTTCAAACCTTGGGGGTGCCAATTTGCAAAGATAGTAGTTTGCTCTGAATCCTTTGAGTGTGTGGCAAATCGACGACGATGATACGAACCCTGAGCAATCGGTGGTCTCCCCTTCACATCGGGTCAACAACAACGAGTTGGAATAGGCTTATTGGGAGCATCCCTTGTGGTTTGAACCATGTGCTCTACTATGCAATAAATCAACATATAAGATAAATGTAGATAATACCCTTAAGGTAGAACAATCTCAATCACCACTCTTAAGGAAGGAATAACTTTGCAAGATCTGCCCCTATGAGAGTGTCGGTTCAACAATGACTACAAATAGAATACAATAATTTATATTTCACAACTCTACAATCCTTTTTTATATATTTCCACCTTATAATGCTAGGCTAGGGTATAAACACAGTTCAATAATTATTACAATATAGTATCTCAATATAGTAGTATTGGGTTATGTGTGGACCATACGAATAACTCCTTAACACTAATATATATTAAAATATCATATCTCTACACACTTAACAATAATTGAGATATTATCAAATGGCATTAGATCAGGTTAAATTCCTCAACTTTCAAGGAGGAGACAAAGGTTCGAATCTTGCCAAACGATACATGCATAATTGCTAAACTTGTTGTAATACCACCATGTAGTCATGATGTAATACAAGTGGGGCCCGTTTCAATCCCATATAACCCATTAAAAACAATAATTAAGATATTCAACAAATAGAAATACACAAGATTTGACAAGACATTAAAAAGTTGAGTGATCTTCTAGGTTTTCTTGATAGCGAGCTTTACATAACTTGCAATATGGAAAATGTTATTTATATCACTTACCATAAGATACCTATCCTAGAACATTGGTACCATGCTTTATTCCATGATATAGAGATAAGTACATGGGTGGGTGAAGAATAGGGTTAATGGACAGGGGGGGCCAAATTCATTTTGCTTAAATTAGACTCATGTATAAACTAGACACACCTTATATATCATACTAGTTTAAATCATGAAAAGGATATGCAAATCCCACAAATAAAAGTGCTTTAAAAAGTATATTCTACAATTATATTTTATCACACTACCATTTTTTAAGGTCACGAATAACAACCGAAAGAGGGGTGGGAACATGAGGGATCGACTTTTTTGGGTAAGTAAATTATAGTGCATCTCTTCTAATTGATTTGTCAATTTTGAGAACTCCTACGTGGATGCCCATTCTTAACCATGAAGGTAATGTATTAGAGATCTAATAGATACAAATGTAAGGGTTTTGACAAGGATTTGGATGTGATGAGAGTGATTTTTAAAGTATTTTTGCCTGTAATCTTTATATACATTACTTGAAGTACAAACAATGTTATTTGTATCAGTTTCCATGAAGTACTTATCCTAAATTATTAATAATATAAATAAGACCATCTTTAACCAAGGAGAAAGTAAACATGAGATCATTGTTAGACACTAAATATGCATGAAACTGCTTCCATGATAGTAATCAAACTTTAAAATTAAGCTTGTCATAAAAAATGACTAAAAAACGACTTAGATCCCATTTGGAAATTCAAGCCATCTACAAGGCATGGTTTACTAGTAAGGCAAGTGAAAGAAGATAATTTTTAAATGTATAAATATGCATGCCTAGTAATGCAATACCTATGTAAATAGGTATCCAATTTAACATATTAAATTTATGCACCATATGAAAACACCAAATACACAGTTTGATATTTGTAAGAGACTTTACTTTCCAATTAATTTTGTAAGATTTTGTAATTCTTGCTTGTAGTGTATATCTAAATTTTTTTATGAAACAAAGCCTTTCCATTTTCTTGCTCTATCCCATGATTCAACTTGCACTTAAACCTATCCATCTTCTCATCCAAATCATCCTCTCAACATATAATTGCTTGGGCCTCTTTATGAAGACAATAACCATCCTCCCTTTTGTTGTAACAAATTGAATAAAAATGAATTGGAAATATCAAAAATCAATGCGATTCACTTTCCAATGAATAATTATGAAAATAATAAAATGTGTATGCATATTTTATATGAAAAAAAATGATAAATATAAAAATTATATTGATATAATGGGCAAAGTACTTAAGCATCCTTTAAACTTGGTTAAGGTTAATACCATAAAGACCTATGGTATTTTTTATTTTTTTTGCATGTATCTAATAACAAAATATGTACATGTTAGGTAATGTTGACCTTAGGTCATTTACATCTTAGGAATCAGAGAAACTATAGTACGATGATGATGAGCTGCAAGGAATGATTTTAAGCTGTGGTATTATCCATGATTTTTTTTATAATTATAACCTCTTGAATACTTCTAAAATTTCGGTATGATAAAAGAAAACATATAAGTAGATTATGACTTACATGTCTACCCCAAAATTTTTGGGATGCAAGTGGTGGAGAATAATAAGTTTTACACCATAAGCTAAGATTCAAATCCCATGGGTGAACTTCACATTTAAGGGGTTTGGTGAAATGCTAAGAAGTAAAGAGTTTACATTGTAGTCCATGGTTGCAATATCATAGTTGAATCTTAACAATTCCCATAAAGTTAGGAAAAAACGATGGATAATGAAGTTTAACATCGTAAATTAAGGTTTTAATCCATGGGTGAACCCTAACATTTTTCTAAGGGATTAGGGAAAGTGGTGGGGAGCAACAAATTTCATATAACAAACTAAAGTTGCAATCCCATAGGTAATTAAAAAAGTATCCTCTTGAATACTTCTCTTAAAATTTTGGTATGATAAAAGGAACTATATAAGTAACTAATGACTTAAAAATTGAACATCTATCCCAACAAGTTTGGGACACAAGTGGTGGAGAATAACAAGTTTTACACCATAAGCCAAGATTCAAATCCCATGGGTGAACTCATTTAGACCAAGGGGTTTGGTGAATTGCTAAGAAGTAAATAGTTGACATTGTAGTTCATGGTTCCAATATCACGACTAATCTTAATCATTCCCATAAAGTTAGTAAAAAGCGATGGATAGTGAAGTTTAACATTGTAATATAAGGTTTTAATCCATGGGTGAACCATTACATTTTTTCCAAAGGATTAGGGAAAGTGGTGGGGAATAAGGAATTTCATATAACGAACTAAAGTTCCAATTCCACAAGTGAATTTTAACATTTAGTCAAATGACATGATATCAATTGGATAAAATATTGATTTTCAAAGAAGAGATCCATCTTCAAATCTTGTCAGATGATATATATATATATATATATAGCTGGTAATACAATTTATTGTAATACCACTATATGGTTTGTTTAAATACAATGATAACTTAGTTATGATGTGATATTGGTGAGGCCTGTTTTAATATGAATATGTGCTAATTTAAAGGAGTTTCATGACATTCAATCCAATCACTTGCGAATTATCTCCTTAGTTGAGGAAGAAACATGTTTCACATGATTGATATATAATGTCAAAGAATTATTGTGTTGGAGGAATAACCAAAATTTATTTGAGAAGTGGGATTTTCCATGATTATTTTTTATAAGGAATAATCAAAAGTTAATTGAGATTAAAATTCTACATTATCACTTTATTTTCTTGTGTAGCGCAGTTGGTGAAAGTCTTGGGTGCTGGTAGAGGCCGACCTAGGTTCCATTCTCCTTGTCTCCATATTGCAGATATACGACATAGCTGGGAATTTTCTATGTGCTGGTACAGGCTGACAGGGCTCCATTCCTCCTACACCCACCTTGTTGATAGGGGTCCAAACCCCTCTAAAAATCTTGTCTACCCTAAACATTTTGTGGCGACAAGGAGCGAGATTTGAACCCACGAAGAGGCATAGAAAATTGTAACGAGTTACCGATTCCTCTAGTATAATAAAAAAATATTCTACATGATCACCATTTGTAAACAAAAAAATAATTTTAAGAGTGAGATTATCCATGATCACGAGCTACATGAAATAATCAAAATCCATTTGAAGATTGGGATTACTAGTTGATTATCACATTTTGGAACTACTTTATTTTCACAAATTCTAAATTATACACCACCTTTAGAATCCCAAGGCACAATGTCTTAAATGTGATGGCTCTTATGATTTGCTTAGTAATTCTAGCAGAATCCCACTATAGGTATCCGTGTTTTTTCTGATAGTAAATATGATTTAGGTGTTGTGATTAAAATTATTTTAATTTTGGATAAATAAAATCACCTCAAGGGTGAATATCATGTTCTTTATGATAGTAGATGCGATTCATGTGTTCTAATTATAAGTGTTTTAATTTTGGACATATATAAAATTACCTTAAGGATGAATATTAACAAGAGTAAAAATTATTAGATGGAAAAAGTGGTTAGAATTGATAGTCAGTGGAGATTTGAAATTGGTCATTGAAGCAATGAGCAAAAAGGTGGATGGAAATTGTTATGAAACTTTATTCTCATTAAGAAAATTCATTTTCCAATATATAGAAATATCCAATCATTCATCCATAAATAATTATCCACAATAATAATCCACACAATGAGATAGAGATAGATAATACCCTTAAGGTAGGGAAACACCAATAATACTCCTTAAGGAAGGAAAACTCCATAAGATCTCCCAAGATGAGAGCGCTACTTAGAGAGGGCAAAGTCTTATAAGCCACTTTATGGGTAAAGATGATTACAAGTAATACTCCATATGAATATTCATGATGATTACAATGACAATATCCCTTCTTTATATATCCATATTCTAATTATATTTTGGGGAGTTGAATACTAAACCCTCATCCCACTCATTATTATAATATAATATAATAATATAATCAACCTTGGGTTATGTGTGTCCCATGCCAACCCTTATACAATACAATATCATATCCCCATATATCTATTCCTAGATACCATATCATTCCACCCTCCTTACAAATGTTTCATCCTCAAAATATGAGGAAAAACTACATAATATGATCTTCTAAACAATGTTGACAACTGGTACCAATCTTGATCATCCATCCATCCAAGTGAAATCTTGAATGGTGGTGGTCTTTAATTATGTCAAGCTTCCATTGTGTCACTTGAGTATCTATAACTACTCTATTGGCTTCGTGCTTTTGTTGCTCTACTCTGATAATTTGAATGATTGGTCCTATTATTTTTTGATGTTGCTACACCCCTTTGAAATCTAGAATTACTATGCTTTTTCTACCAAACACTACCATACTTGATGCCTTTTTGACTCTATGTAGATCCATAATATTGATGCCCTAAGCCATACCTCCAATATTGTTGCCACTCAGGATGGTGTGGGTGGCAATATGCTACAACCTTAACTTGACATTTTATTTCTTTTGATTCTTCAAGATTTTGTTTAAATTATTCCTCATGCTCTTCTCTCTTGATCCCTTCTTTTGGTGCATCCTTGTGTGCTTCTAGCAAAGCTTCCTTGAAATTTGTTGTTACTACTTCCATTCACTCTACTTTTGCTACTACTATAGATTTGAATTTTGATTCTTCTATTGGTTCTTTAGCTTGTTCCTCTACCATAACTGCTTCTTGCTTCTCCTTGGATCCTTGCTCCTTAAGCTTACAAATATACTGAAGTGGTATCTAATTTTTCTTGTATAACTTCATAAATTTATTTTGCACATTAATGCTAATAGTACTCAAAGAATCCAACCAAGGATAACCTAGAAAAATATCCACATCATCCATATCGATAGCATGAAAAGGTGAATGTAAAACATATTTATCAATGGTGATCTTTAAATATTTAAAAATTTGAACATCCTTACCCTCAAGATGTATGCCCTTTATTTTTGTTGCTTGAATCTGCAAACTCTTAGCCAAAGTAATATTAATCAAATTATATCTACTACTAGGGTTAATGGAAATAATAGCCTTTTGATTTTGAATGCAACCATGAACTTGCAAAATATAATTTTTATATTCAAACAAATCTTTGTCCACTTTTTTGCTTATTTTCCACCAAAGGTGTGGTTCCCTCAATCTGCACACTTACATATTTTTTCCTTCTACCATTCCTATAAAATTTTCTAGCTCTATTTTTAGTTCCTTTTGTTCTTTCTAAAGTATGTTTATTTCTTCTTCATAGCCTTTAAGTGTATCCTTCAAACTAGCTATCTTTTTATAAGGGTCCCATTAACTCAAGAATGCTTGCTCTATATTATACCAAGTCAATTCATAATTATGGGCGCTACGAAAACTATAAAACCAAGAGAGAGCTTCTCCTCCAAGAAAAAAAGGAAACATAAGGTGCCAACAAGAAAAATCAGAATATAAGGATTTAAAATATCACCACAAATCCCTAACATCAATATCATATTTTCCAAAAAAAAAATTGTAGCTCCATAAGTTCATTCCCCAACAAAAAGATAATGCAAACTAGGGTTTCATAAAATTATCTCCCTACTGATATGAAGCTAAAAATCCAAAAGAAAATAAATCCTTCATACACAACAACAAATGATTTACTTACCCGCAACTAGAAAGATATATCAAATTTTATTTAAAAAAAAACTAATTTGAAAAAATCGCCACTACACTTGTTTTGGATGACTGACTTGATAGGGTTGTATCTCCCTCAATACTGCTAAGATTCCTTTATATGTCCACTCATCGTAAATCTCTTCAAATTCCACACAAAATGGTACAAGAATCGTCTAAATTGGACAACCTTTCACAAAGATATGGATCCTATATATATATATATTAGAAAATTTCCCCCTAATTATGCAATTTACAAAAAAACATGATCTCTTTGCCAAAATCATTGCTCTAATACCACTTGTTATGAAAATTTATTCTCATTAACAAAAACCATTCATCAATATGTAGAAATCTCAAATCATTCATCCATAAATAATTATCCACATTAATAATCCACATAGTGAGATAAACATAGATAATACCCTTAAGGTGGGGCAATACCATTAATACTCCTTAAGGAAGGAAAAATCCACAAGATCTCCCAAGATGAGAACACCTCTTAGAGAGGGAAAAGTCTCATAAGTCACTTCATGGGCAAAGAAAATTATAATTAACATTACTTATGAATGATCTCCATGATGATTACAATGACAATATCCCTTCTTTATACACCCATATTCTAATCCTCTGGGGAATTCAATACTAAACCCTTATCCCACTCATTATTATAATATAATATAATAATATAATCAACCTTGGGTTATGTGTGGCCCATGCCAACCCTCATACAATATAATATCATATCCCCATATATTTATTCCTAGGTACCATAACAAAAATATTAAATCTAATGCTAGATGTGATTTTATAGGAGAATAATAAAATATGCAACCATTTCAAATCTATAAGGGTTCTACATGTGAGAAGAAATTTTAATAAAAAGGTTGATCAACTTGCCAATGAAGGATTTCAAATGGAGCATGGAAAGACCAAAATAAGAGATTTTGACATTGTTGAAAAGGAGTTACTAGTGAAGGAGCAATGTGATTCACACAAGCTACAAAATAGCACAAGAGTGATAGAGAAAAGTGTGACATATGTTTGAGCTACATATTTTGGTGCTACATATGAATGGGGCTACATGTCATTGGTGCTACATTTGAATGGGGCTACATGTAATTGGTGTTACACATCATTGATACTACATATCGTTGGTATTGCACATCAGAGGTGCTACACATCATAAGTGTTACACATCAACGATGTTACATTTCTCTGGCACTACTCACCATTGATGCTACACATCATTGGTGTTACATAGTGATGCTACATGTCACTGGTACTGCACACAAATGGTATTACACAAAAAATATGCTACAATAAACAATAAAGCTGTAGATAATACATATCATGGATGCTACACATCTCACAACTACTACAAGCTATATATATCAATGGTGTTACATAGGTCATTAGAGACATTAGGTGTAATATTTGTAATTAGTGTTATGTGTGGATTAGGAGATTCAATTATTTTGGTAGTAATCCATATTATATATGTTACTTATATCACTGGGCATAGGATAGTCCAGATCAAGAGAGGACTTGACTTAGATAAATAGATCATATCTTATGATTTTACCCATGGGAATTGGATAAGAATTTTGTATCATAGATTTATCTTTATATATAGGAAAAATAAACGAGAGTCTCTCTACAAGAAACAACTAAAATCCATGTGAAGAGTAAGAATCTACATGATTACTTGATAGTCACATTAAAAAACAACTTAACTACTAATTTTAAAATTTTAATTATCTTAGGGAGAAGCATTAGCGGTTTGATAACCTTCAAGATAAAGCTATGTTAGGCTTAAAGTAGTTTGATTATCTATAGTTTTATCTCTCATGAATTACCTCCTTAGTTGTGTAAGGAGGATGTTTGACATGATTGGTATGTATAGGAGTCAAGAGGTTGGGTATTTCAAATTCACTTGCCAATGTTGTCAAACTCTTTCTTCCTCTAAATCCTACTATCCTTCACCATCAGACACCAATTTTTGAAGAAGGGAACAAAGTGAAACAAAATGGACTACAGAATTATTTGACCTTATAGCCAAAATTGAAAGAATATACAATGATTTATTCTCTAATCTTATGAAACAATACATGTTCAAAGGTAATGCACAAAATATTCAATGGATACCAAAACATAAAACTTATAATACTATGTGGTAAGAAATATGAGCATATAAATCCTGACGCATATGTTTCACTTCAAAGAATTTCATAATACTTATTTATCATCCACATTGGAGTATACAATGAAGATGCCACTGACCTACAAAGTACTTGATCGTTCCATTATTTTTTCTCATTTTCATGGTTTTACCTACTCATGTTTTTTGCACTTTTAACCTATGAATGGATTAATGATTGATATATATATATATATATATATATATATATATATATATATATATATATATATATATATATATAATCGTATTTGTAGGTTATGCAACCCTTTTACTCACCTATGTAGATCATGGAATAAAGTCCTTTAAACTTGAATATGTTATAAGTTTATTAATTACCACTTACATGGTTAAACAAATTTAGACAACTATAAATTATTGTAAAGGATTTGAAAAATCATTAGGTCTTATAGACAAGGGAGGATTATATAGATAAGGAGCATATTGACTTAATTATAAATTAAATAAACTATTTTTACCATTCAAAATTATAATATTTCCATAATGTCACTTTAATGTAAATTATTTGATATCGTGTGGGGAATCATATTTTAATAAATGTGTGTGTGTTAGTGTATATTACATTATAGTTGTTATTCCATTATTAGGTTAGTTGTTAGGTTGTTGTAACATCTACCTAGGTCGTATTATTAGCTCCATCCGTTACGGGCTAATCTAAGCCTATAGTGTATTATTTATACATTCCTTAATACAATGTTCACTAGTCTATTATCCTACATGGTATCAGAGCTAGTAGTTATTCAATTACACAAATAATGTAATAAGGGGGGATGTTAGCGTATATTACATTATAGTTGTTATTCCATTATTAGGTTAGTTTTTAGGTTGTTGTAACATCTACCTAAGTCGTATTATTAGCTCCATCTGTTACGGGCTAATCTAAGCCTATAGTGTATTATTTATACATTCCTTAATACAATGTTCACTAGTCTATTATCCTACAGTGTGTGCATTTGATAATTCACATGTTAATAAAAGGTGCATGCTACTCTATTGATTAATCCAATTCTTCGTTGAATAAATCATATGCATATTATAAAATGCATCAAAATTTTATTAAAATAATGCATGTACTCTTTGTTTTCCCTTTAAAAAAACTTAGGACCAGGCTTGGGAAAGTCACTACTACTCAAAACCTACATTGTTAGGTTATATATAGAAAGAAAATTAAATTTACAAGTTCAAAGACAAATTTAAAAGTTTTCATTTTCTATCAATTTTTTAAAATTTATACATTAAGTTATAAAAAATATTAAAATATTATTAATTGATATTAACTCAACCAGTTATATTCCTCAACTTTTAAGAAGGAGAGCCAGGTTTAAATCTTGCTAAGCGATGCATGTATAATTATCAAGTTTTTGTAATACCACTATGTGGTCATGATGTAATACAAGTGTGTTAGTCTTAAGAAACATATTATTATTTTGTATACCCTCTAAACTATGTATTTTTGAGAAGTTTCACAGAGTTTTCCATTATCTTGTAATCACAACGAATTATACATGATTCTCATATAATAAATACAATGAATGAAATGAAAAGCTTGCTTGTGGGTTTTGATTAATAATTTACTTTTACTTTGTTTATATTTGTAACCATCATGTGGTATCATAGTAAATCTATTCCAGATCCATTAGCAGATTTGGTTATTTGAATGCATTATTTTGCAAGTATTTTTTACACCCCAAAAATTTGAAAGTATTTTTATACACCAAAATTTTCAAACCACAAGGTTTGAAAGCAACATTCGGTATCTACGATGCCTCTAATGGTCATTTATAGGTAATGTTGTCATGACTTGCTATTGTATCTAATGCCTAAAATAGCTATAATAATGACGTCTAAGGTCTATCCCTATAAAATTTTTAGGAGCAATAAGGCAATTCTTTATTCATTCACTCCATCATTTACCCCATTTGCCTTTGTTGTTAGGCATAAATCCTAAAATTTTGATTTTTTGAGTATTTAAGGGAAGTTAAGCCCTATTTATAAGGAAATCCTTCTAAGCAGGTGTCATAAAAAAAGACATATCCCTTTTAGTATCACCTAAGTTTGACCTACCAATTTTGTATCTAAAGGTCTCTCTCACATATTGATGGGTATATCAAGAGGACTAGCTTCTTCAACATATCGATGGGTATATCTGAAGAGCGGTATATCGAAATAATTGGTATATCAGACTAGTAATATATCAAGATGGTGAGCTTATTGGGAGTCATAAGGAACCTCCATTATGACCATTCCAAAATTATCTCTTTTTTAATCACAATGTTGAAAGAACCAATATTTATTCCATGTAAAATTTAAATGGCAACTATCCTTGTAGACAAAATTTTACGGGATATTATTTCAGGAGAAGAAATACATCTAGAAGAACCGACTACATAAAGATATTTTGATGAAAGATATTAAAAAGAAAATTTGATCATATTACTAGGTGTCATTGATGAAATACAAGATCATATAAGTTAAGTAAATATATCAAAAGAGGCTTGGGATATCCTATGTCCTATTTTTGAAGGCATAAATCAAGCAACTAGTCACCATTTACAATCCCAACTATATATATTCTAGATGCAAGACAATGAGTATAGAAAACTTTCTTCAAAGGATTGTAGAACTAAAGGTAAAATTAAATACTTTGGGAGAAAGATTTGATAATAATTTATAGCACTATTATTCTATGATCTCTTCTAGATTCATACAAAATGTTAGTAATATATTTACAAGTTTCAAACTAAACAATATTATTTGAAGAGCTAATTAATATTCTCCAACATGAGCTAGAAAATCAATTGAGAGATGATTCTTCAAACAATTCTCTTATTTCTACAAAACGATTCCAAAGAAATACTAGAAGTCTAGCTACTTCATCTTCATCTTCACAAAACCAACCAAAATGGAGAAGGTACTATCATATATGTGAGAAAGAAAGCGATGATACTTAATTTTACAAGTATAATATATTAAGTAAATAAGATGAATTCAAAAATTCTTATCAAACAAGACAACAAGGGAAATATCAAACTGGATAGTCTTATAATCCACCAAGTACAAGTCCAAGTTATAAGTCAACACCTCCATCGCAACAAGGATATGTGGCACATAAAGAACCTAAATTAGATCATTAAGAACCTGAGTTAGATCATGATGAAGACATAGAAGTTGTACATAATGTACTAATGACTCATTTTTTAGGATAATATAAGGATAATGATTGGTATATTGATTATGAAGCTAGTTCACATATTATTGGAAATAAACACTGGTTTGACACTCTTAAATAAATACATGATAGACCTATAAAAATGATAAACACAAGCTACCAAGTAAGAGGAATAGGAATTGTCCCTACAATTACCTTTTGTAGAGTACACAATCAATAAGGTGCTATACATACCAGGACTTACCAATAACTTACTTTTAGATTCTCAAATGATGGGTAAAGGCCTGACTATTAAATTTCAAGTTGCTAATGGATACATAAGGTGCTTCATCTCAAACCAAGAAAAATTGGAAGCTACTGCATCATACAAAAATGGACTATTTATTTTAGATATCATTACACCTATTCCTAGACACCAACTTCAAGGAGCATAGTCATCATCTCAAAATCACAAATATACACCAAGAAGGAAAAACTCAAAGAGGGATAGAGCATATAAAACTAGATATAAAGTTTGTATGGAGAAAAAGGTAAGTCAAATTGTTTGAAAGAAATAAAAGAGAAGAAAAATGAAACTCCAGTACTTAACACACAAGAAGATGATTCTTAGGAAGGATATACATTACTTATGTCCTGGATACAGACAATAGTCAAAAGAGGTGATGGTACAAAATACTTATAGTCGATCTTCAAAGAGGTTGATAATGACACTATCACAATACTTAAGACCTATATAATTTTTCTTGATAAGTCAAATAACTACAATGAGAAAATTGTTACAATATCTTAGCAAATATCATATACATATAATTTCTCACCTTTAATATCTTTAAAGATAAGAGTACAAAATAAGAAGAAATAATTACAAAAACAAAGAACAAACCCTTGATGAAAAATGCTGTGTGATACAGTGAGCTTATCAAACAAAAAGAAGTTGGTTGTAATACAAGATTTGTCTAAAGGAAGGACTTCATTTGTGATATCAATGATTGGTGTAAAAAATAGATGTGTTTTATACTATAAAGGATATAAGGTATTCAAAGCCAAATAATACCATGAAAGCAGATGCATGTTGTGACATGAAGAACGTTCTACAAAAGAAATGTATAACCTACAATACTAGATATTTGGAAGTTGTTCGAGAAGATAACAATGGTATAAAAAACAGTTGTATAAATCATGATATCAAGAATATTGAACAAAGGAGTAACATAAATTAGGATGAAGCCTTTGGAAAGCATACATGAAAAGGGTTCAAAATAATGTAAAAAATGAGATACAATATAAATGGTTTAGGAAGACATGAGCAAGGGATTAAGGCACCCATACTACAAAGAATGAGATAAAAGTATGAATGTTTTGGCTATTAAGGAAACACAAACTTATAAACAACTCATATAGTAAACAACTATACATATTATGGAAAATATGGACATACTTCCACAAGATGTTGGAACATTCCTCAAAGTCGACTTTAAAACAATTTCATAATGTCATGGAATGGAATAAGATAAAATACATGTTGGAAGTGCACTATAAAATAAAACCTAGTTTGATGATGATACAAAAGTGACCTAAAGGTCCTATTAATGATCCAAGGCAAGATGACCTAGAGATCATAAACCAAAGCTAGAGCAAGAGCCAAAACTAGAGCCCAAGAGCCAAATCCAAATCCAATGCTAGTGCCAAAGTTAAAAACCAAAGCCAAAGCAAGAGCCAAAGTCAGAGCTAACAAGCCAAAACCAGAGCCAATACTACAATTCAACTTATCATTTTGTACATCCAGATTTAGGGGGGGTAGTTATTCCATTATTTTATCTCTTAAATAATGTAATAAGGAGGATGTTAGAGTCTTAAGAAACATATTATTATTTTGTATACCCTCCATATTATGCAATTTCAAGAAGTTTTCCATAGGATTTTCCATTATCTAGTATCATAATGAATTATACAGGATTCTCATGTAATAATTACAATGAATGAAATGAAAAGCTTGCTTGTATTTTTTTTTGAAAAATTGAAAAATAAACTATATTAATAGAAGTTGTATTATAAAGTAAAATGATCTGGATAGGAAACAAGGGAGAAAGAGGAGCCTCCTCCAATCCCTCTTGGCTAAAAAATTACCCATAAAAACATTATATAGGTGGGTTCATTTAAAACATCACTTGAGGCCACCATTATGCAGTTATCCATACACATAAAAAACACTTGAGTTGAGTTCCAATTTTTCTTATTCATATAAATTTTATAGACCATCCATATATCTTCATATTATTTTGAAGTCATTCTTGGCATCTTGATCATGTCTGACATACCTATTGTTTGTGGGGTGGAGGCTTATTTTCTCTTAATATAGCCATAATCAATAATATGCCTATGGCTGTGTGTGTTCTATTTTGAAATCCATCCACCTTGGCCAATATAAGTCTACTAGTAGTAACGTCATACAATAGAACAACAATAGCCTCAGGATGAAGACATAGGAGCCTATGGAAGTAAGCCAATAAAATTTCTTACCCAACTTGACACTAGGATAACTTGTTATTTATTTTCTTCTAGGCAATTGCTCCCTAGCCTAACTATGATAGATTCATTAGAATAACTATTTGTTCTTCCTATTTTGCTATCTTCCTGTATCACCTCTCGTATCCCTTGGATTATATGATACCAGTTTATTTGATTTTCCATATGAGAGTCCATGTATTGCCCTTCCTCCAGCTCCTTTATCCATTTTGCTAAATAATATTCCATTTTATTTCTCTCTTTCCTGATACGCATAATAAAAACATCTTGAAAAACCTTTCAAATATTTCGAACTGCTTTCGCCTTCCTTCTCTCCCCAATTCCCAAAACTTGGAAGGATCTTATCGGATCCAAGATTCTAGCCTTTACTTGAGAGTTTATCTCTATCTATAGCTTATGTAAGTGTAGATTCATAGGTATCATTGATGTCGATAGGATCACCTATCCTTCTACTTCATTATTTGTTACCTCCCCCATACCTTCTGCTCTCCAATACACCTGTTCTCCTTTCCAATTCCTTATGATAATACCAAAACTAACTTTTCTAGGGTTTTTAGTAGAAGATCCATCCATGTTAGCCTTCATCCACTCTTTGAGAGGTAGTCTCCAATCTGTGTCATTTGGGAAATTCTCACCTATGCATCCAACCCTTAGTTGTTTTTCTTTTATAGTTATTCCAAAGCTCCTAAAGATAGTCACTTCCTCCATTTTTATGTTTATTTCCCCCTTAAATCCAATAGATAGTGTTTTCAATACCTTAATAATAATACTCTCTCATACTTTCTCCCTTGTTTTGTGCTCTAATCTAAATATGCGTGCATTTTATTCTAGCCATAAGTTCCACCAAGCTAAGTCTCATATTCCATGCCATTTTCATTGTTTATCTTGAAACTACATTGTTTTCATTTCTCATAAAAGCTTTCTCGGTTCCCAAATATAGCACTGTCTTCTTGCTTGTATTTTTTGATCAATAAATTGCTTTTGCTTTGTTTATCTCTATAACCATCATAGTTGGGCCCCTTTCAATCCCATATAACTATTAAAAAATTAAAATATTTTCTGTTCTTTGTGAATTATTGCCTACTTTACAATAATATAAAATTTATTTAAATATGCTTTTATTTGCCATATTTTTTAGTTTCAACTTAAAATATCTTTAAATTCCTTTTAAAAATTAAGCATATTATTTTGTTAATAACTTGAAAAATATTCAGTGCATCAAAAAAAAGTATGACATCATTTTATGCTTCATCAACTACATACTGAAAGAATTCTTTATTTTTTTTAATTTTATTGAATTATTAAATTCATAATAAATAAATAAATATAAAATCATGCATATCACCCTCCTAAATATCCTTTTTCTTATGGCCCCGAGGGGAAATTGCAACAATTCAGGGTTTGGATCTTCTTTGGGAGGTCCAAGGTTTAAACGTCATCATGTGTGTGTGGTTGTGTGTTAATCCCCTATTGATAAGTGTAACTCTCAAAATTATGAGGGGTCATGGATGGGAGGGGACTGCTCAGCCTATGCATTGGTCGTAGGGGCCATACTACCCAAATAAAAAAACAAAAAAAAAATTGTTTCTTATGTGCAAAATAAGATATTGAAATTCCTTGTTTTCCTTACCTTAACCCTAGTTATACATGGAAATATACCCTTTTATTGAACAAATAACATGCAAATATTTATAATTACTCAAATTGAGTAACCTATCCTAAAAACTATAAAATCATTATATATCTAAAGACTAAATTCAAAAGGTTATGATTTATCCTTATACAATAATTTCAATTTTTTAGTCAAAGTGACTAACTTTAAGTAACCCTATATTTTAGGGTTTTGGTGTCTACTTAGGGCCTATTTTGACCCCTAATTATCTAGTACATGCCCTTTCTAAGCCTAGTACTAGGTCTAAAATATGCATGCATTTTTATCTTACATATATATTGTAAAACCAATGTGCTCTTAAAAAAATACACATTTTTTAAAGAATATAGAACTCAATACTTTTCTCAACTTGGCCAATGAGGATTGAAATAGTTAGAAAATACAATTATCCAAAACTTGAGGTTTCTTATATTCTAAAACTATAGTTGATCTATTAAATATAATAAGAAATGATGTGAGGATGAGAGGTAAGTGAACAAGTGGTAGGGATTGAATTGGTTTTTTTGAGAACATGGATCCAATAAAAATCTTAGAGCCTCATGGGGTTGCTGAGTGACCTTATGTAGGTTTTACATATGATTAATTTATTTTCATTTACATTAAATTAAATAGATAATTATGAAAATGTGAACGTATGGTGTATTGGGAAATGATAATATCTCAAAGTTGTTCTTAGGGTATAAAAAGCAAAATATATCCAACCGCCCTAAAAAATTATGTAATTATGATAGTAACATAACGTGTTATACATCACATGACATTAATTCAAATAACTTGAATCTTGAGAAGACCTAGGTTTGAATCTTGCCAAGCAATACATGCATACTTACCAAATTGTTGTAACGCCACTATGTGTTCATGATGTAATACAATTGGGATGTTAGATACCTAGGGATAAGAATATGGATGCCAAGTGGTATGACTCATTATGGTGTAATTGTGATTTTATTGTAAGTAGGAGTTATTAGTTATGATAAGTTAGTAATGATGTAACCATTACTTTACTATGAGTTGTTAGTAATGATGAGTTTTTTTTATTAGGTAGGAAAACACAGGATTTTGAAAGGATCCCTAACCTTTTACAATGAGAGATACAATAGAAACAAGAATAGTAAGCAAATAAAGAGGAGAACAACCCCAAGGGATAGGGGGATACAACAAAACAACCATAAATAGATAGAATGAAGAAAAGACCTTCAAAAAAAAGAAAGAGGGAGCACCTTATCAACCAGGGATAAAAGACCATATCTCAAAACTAGAACACACTAAGTAAAAAATGTAGGTAAATCCTTCATAAATATTTGAAGAGCATTCTATTTGACCCCTTGGTTGGCCAATAGGTTAGCTTATTTATTTCCTTCTCTAAAGATGTGCCTAAATTCAACACCTCCCAAATTCTTAGTGCGATGATAAATATCTTCTATTAAATTTACAATGGGTCAATGGAGGAATGTTTTTCTTTAGAAATATTAATGATAGAAAGAAAGTTGCCTTCGATCACCACCTTATTTGCATTTAGATTTTCTAGGAGCATGACCCCTTGATAAAACACACAAGCTTCAACAAAAAAATTGGACTAAAAACCTAAGAAGTTAGCAAAGGCCAAAATAATAACCCCTTTGTCATCCTTGATGATTCCTCCAACCCTTGTGGTGCTTGGGTTTCCCTTAGCCACCCATCAAATTTTAGTTTTACTCAACCTTGAGTTAGAGGCTACCATTTGGTAAGATATCTAGGATTGAGGGTGGGTAGAATACAGATACCTTACAGATTTAGGATACCTAGCTGGTTGGTAAGCTTAGCTTTGTTATGGGACCATTTTCATCTTTGATAGGGATTATAGAAATATTTTATTTCAAGGAATTGAAAATTTTAGCTTCCACATGTAGGGGATCCTTTTTAAAATTCTTGAAGGCTATGTGATTTCTTTCATTCCAAATACCCCAAAGAAAATAAGGTAAACAGAAAGACCAACAAAGTCTAAGCAAAATATTTCAAAAGGGGGCAACCCAATGCAAATACAAGTCCAAAATGTTATTAGGTATGACCCAGGTAATATTCAACTTGATGAGAAGGTGAATAAATTTTAAGGAGAAGGTACATTCAAGAAATAAATGATTAGCATTCTCCCAAGCACCTTCACACAAATAACACCGATTCGAAATAGGTAGGCCTCTTTTGTGAAGGTTTTCAATAGTAAGGATTTTGTTCTAGTTAACCAGCCAGAAGAAGAAATTAAATTTGGGCATGAGGTGTTTATACCATATCTTACTGGTTGGAAACCAATCCTCTTCCTCATCAAACTAAAGAAATTAAACATATTTAACCGTGAAAAGGCCCTTATTATCCACTTTCCAAATAGGGGAATCAGTTGACGGGTTAGTATTTAGGATATGAATTATGATAATATTAAATAAATGAATTAGAGCATAAATTTTTGTAGGGGAGGGGTTAACAAGAGATAAAGTCTTCGAAGCCCTTTTCCCATCACTTACCTCAATAAAGTTGATGACTCTAGATCCACATGATTGCATAGTAAAGGAATCTAAGCAGTTTAGAAGTTGATATCTAATCAAAGGATTATTATGAATCCAACTATCTTACAAAAAGTTAAATTTATACCATCACCAATCTTCCATCTCAAGCCTTTTTGAATAATAAACCTAGAATCAAGAAGGTGTTTCCAAAAAATAAAGCTCTTTGGATTGGCCTAAATATCAAGAAAATTACCATCTTTGCTAAGATATATAGTTGTTAAAATCTCTAGCCATCCAACTTCATCCATTTTGAAAAACTTCCAATTCTATTTTGCAATAAGGGCCAAATTCATTTGTTGTAGTTTCCTAAGGCCTAATCCACCCTTGCTCTTCTTGGAAAAAACCTGCTTCTAATCAACTAGGGGAAATTTATATTTTTCTTCCATGTCCATCCAAAGAAAGGCCTTGTAGGAAATTTGTTGTAGGATTCCTTGTAGGCTAAAACATTATGGAAATCTACCAATTAACTCCTTTCAAGATCTTTGTTAGCCTCTGATGGGGGAAAAGATTCCGCAACAACTTCAATGGTTGAAAGTTGTAGTTTCAAGGATTTCTTCTTTTGGAAAATGTTACCAAAGATATTTTTATTCCATTATTTTAAATTTCTCTTCACAAATATTAACTTATTGACAACTTGAGATATTAGGGGACCTAGAAAAACCTTCTTCCACCAAAAATCTATTAGGGCCTCAAGGGTATCACTTTTCAGCCACAACCTAAAATGGAAGGGAAACTTAAAAATTTTATTCCCAACTGAAACATCTAGTTTTGATCCTATTATTGGAAGAGAAGATAGAACAAAGTTACTAAAATGATGAAGCCCTTCTTTATAAATAAAAAACTTGTTCAACTTTGATTGGATAAGACGTTCCCCTAGCCTTATGTTGCTCCAAGTGAATTTAATTTATTTTTACTCAAATTCCATCAACTCATTATTATTGACAAAAAGATTTAAGTCCTCCATACCATTAGAAGGGGATTGGATTCCTCATTTTTCCAAGGGAAATAGGGGGAATTAAAATCCCTAGCCAACATCCAAGCAAGGTCAGGGAAATCATTTCTATTTACGCTCAACTCCTCAAATAGTCTTCCTCTTCTTGCAATTGAGTTTGGAGCATACACATTGGTTAAAACCCAGGATATTTTAGAAACTTTGTAGTAGAATTTTTTTTGATGAACTTGTTAGAAGAAGAGAGAACTCTGCCTTTAATTTTTGAATTATCCCAAAGACACATTAAACCTATAGAAGCTCACAAAGCATGGCTTATCGAATAAAACTTATCATTCTTAACCTTATTGAAAATGCCTTGTTCCATTATGAATTTATTAACCTTATCAAAATTGTTCTCCTTCAATTTAGTTTCTTATAAAAAATATGAGGTTTTAGATCTTTCCTCATAGAAGCAACCAACCATTATTTCGAAAGAGCATTCAAATCCCTTATGTCCAAGATAATATTTTCATTTACAAGACTTGGCGGGGTGCTTCTTTCCCTCTCCCATAGAAAGTGTCATCTGGGTTTCATTAGCTATATATTTTAGGGTCTCACTTAGCCTTGATTCTTGGTTCAAAGGTTTTTCCTGCTTAGAGTCAACTCCCACATCCACTGTCCCTTTTTACTACTCCTTGTGATGCAATTGGGGCTAGATTTTGAAAATTTTCCATTAGGCGGTGAATTTGTAGCACTTTCCTGTTTTGTCGATAGGATTTGGATGGAAGAAATAATAGAAGCTAATGTTAGGCTAGATTTTAAAAATTTCCCACTAAGAGGTAAATTTGAAGCACTATCATGTTTTTCGATGACATTTGAATGGAAGAAATAACAAAATTTAAGGCTAGGAGGGAAATACCAAAAAAATTAGGCTGGGGGAGGTCCACGAGCAATATTCCCTCCAAAGAGACTTCCTCTAAACCCTCAAAAGAGTGGTATTAGGGATTAACGTCCATATCATTCTCCTTACTTAGAAGATAGGAGAACATATTTTCCATGGAATTTCGTTCATCACAGAGGAAATAATTTCATGATGAGAACTTACCTCATATTTTCTTGGAAGTATCTCCCCATCTTCATTAGGAGAGGGATATTGGACCTCCTGCTTCTTTATCAATGTATGATTATTTTCTACAGAAGTTAAATGGGGAATGCCATCCACATAATTCTCACATCTTATATTACCTTGTCAAAGCTCTCTCCTTTAGACTGTTTCTTTTCCACATGAGTTAGTAATGATGTGATAGTGATTTTATTGTAAGTAGGAGTTACCAGGGTGAGGGAAAATAAGAGTCTATATAAAGGTAGGAGTGGAGAAGGAAGTCATATCAAGTATTCTTTGTAATAGTCTTGGCTCATGGAGTTGGAGATCTTGTGGAGTGATTCTTTCCTTAAGGAGTGATTTTGGTATTGCTGTACCTCAAGGGTATTATCCATATCTATTTATTTTGTGGATTATTATTGTGGAATTTGTTTGTGGATGCATGTTTGATATTTATGCATATTAGTGAATAATTTATTATTAATGAGAAGAGAGGTTCATAACAATTGGTATCAAAGCAATAATTTTGGTAAAGTGTTTTTGTAGAGCTAGTGCACATTTTTTAAGAAAAATATCCCATCTTGTGAGGGCCATATTTTTCCAACAACCATTTTTAGAATATTTTATTCCAACATGTAGATTAGTTCTACTATTACAAGAAGTGTTGCTCATTTTTTAACTTCTAATAAGTATTGAGGAAGTTATGGCTATTTGAAGTTGGGTTATTTATGTTGTTTTTTGGCTGTGCATTTTTTCAAAAGAAAAAAACTCATATCATTTTTAAAATATTTTTACACCAGCATGTAAATTATTTTGAGTACTACAAAAACAAATGTTCACTTGTTAAATTCTGATTTTAAGTACTATAAAAAAAATTCTCACTTATTAAATTCTTATAAGTATTGATAGAGTTACAACCATTTGAGGTTGGGATTTTGATGTTGTTTTTGGGCTATGTAAAAAATTCATTCAAAGGGAAAAAATTCATATTTTTCAATCTGGGTAAGCAAATCAGTTATTGTTTGTTTTATTTTGAATAAAACATGCAGATGTGATTGTTGAAGGAAAGGAATAACGACGATTTGATAAATTTTATTTAATTTTTTTTTTGGTTATTTGAAACCTTTGTGGCTTTGGAAAAAACATTGGTTTGAGGTTATGGAGTTACATAGATTCACTAGAAAGGATGAGAGTAATGCTAGGGAATTTTTGATCGAGTGGAAAAATATTTCTTTACACTTCTATAATATAGAATGGAAAGTGAAGATTTCGAATTACTTCAGAGGGGAAGCTTATTCTTGGTTTTCAAACTTTGTGAATGCTCATAAATATATATACACACAGGAAAAATTTGAAGTTGCATTTTTAAACAAACAAGGAATGGAGGAAAATAAGAATAGTAACAAGGTTGAGGGAACTAAAATTGTAGTGTTCGATAATCCAAAGTGTGTTAGAGGGATTTGTTCAATGTTAAAATTCTATTTTGCAGGTTCATGGAATCATTTAGAAAGAATTTATTATTATTTCCATTAATCCTAGCAATAAAAATAATTTTCTTAATATCTCTAGCTAAGAGGTTGCAAGTTCAAGCAAAGAAAATCAAATACATATTTCTTCAGAGTGAGAATGTTCATATTTTTTAGATTTGAAGCTCATCATAGATAAATATATTTTGCATTTACATTTTTATGCTATTGAAATAAATCTCCTAATGATGAGAAAATCATCAAGATAAAATATAATGATGAAAATATGATCATCATTATGTTTGATACAAATGTCATGCTTTACCTTATATTAATAGAAACCACAACTAAGAAAGAAAGAATGAATCTTATGACTAAGAAAAAAAGAATGAATCTTATTACTAAGAAAGAAATAAAGAATCTTATGACTAAGAAAGAAAGAAAGAATACTATGACTAAGAAAGAAAGAATGAATCTTATGATAATAGGCATGAGGTGTCTGGTTAAGTCCATATAAGGGATTCATAAGCCTACTTACCAAAAGAAGTAGGTCCATGACTACTATATATAAATCTCTTCCTAAATTTCCCCATGGAATAATTCACTCTTAAAATCTATCTTATTCAAACATATTATCTATATGAAACAACAATAGAAACAATCATTTAAATGGAGTCCATGTGAGCCACAAGGATGAAAGTATTCTAGCAACCAAATCCCTCCTAAGAAAATACATTAAAAATAAGGTGTACTTTGTGACTCTCTATCTACCCATTAAAAAGCAACTTGGTATTGTAGGCCCATTTGGAACCAATAATATTATTTTTCTTTAGTTAAGGGGACCAACTCCTAAGTCTAATTTTTCATGCAAGAACAATATATGCTTGCATTGCATATTTTATTTAGTACATATCTTAGATTAAGAGTAGATAACATGATCTACAAAATCACCCACCTTCAAGAGTAAATACCTTGAAGAAGGAGGGTTTCAATGATGCTCCTACTAAATAAAAATATCTATATTTTAAAATCGGGTTTGATATCTTATTGGACGTAAAGTGATCTATAAAAGGATGATGCTCAAGAGATAAAGATACATCATAAAAAGTAGAAACTTAAAAATGCACCAACCATTAGAATTTGAAGTGTCATCTAACATGGTAATACAATCCATAATAGGATCACACTTTTAAGCAAATGAACCCCAACAAGAAGAAGCAAATAAAGGAAGAAGGATCATTTGAATGGAAAATGATGATAAATATCTACAACTGGAGTAAAACCATGCTCACAACAAGACTAAATTCAAATATGAACATGAGTAAAATGATATGAGAATTATTATGTAATAATAATAATAAGAGTAGAGAGTGAAGTAGAAAATAAATAACCATAAATAATCAATATCTATAGATGAATCAAAACATGCTCACAAGAATAATAATGAAGAGTATTATGTAATAATAATAAGGGTAAAAAGTGAATGATAAGAGTCTAAATAAGGGATTTCCTCAAAATCTAAATCACAATGAATGATAACATCCTAGGCAACTAAATTATAAAGGTGATAATTCTTAGATTGTTCACTATATAAAATGTACTAATGACTCTTTACTTGAAGTTTGTTTTACTTTTCTTAGAAATTTGAAACCAATAAAATAATCCAAAAATGGGAATATGTAAAATAAAAGTCTTTTTCCTTTTCATCGCTCAAAAGGATTCATCCTTTAAGCACATGGGTCAGTATTATATTAATGATGCATGCCACTTAAACCACAAATTCATCCTAAAACTTGATATAAATATGCTTGGCATGCATCATGTATCAAGTTATCTCCAAAGTGACTCTATTATTTAGTTTGGACACCTCATATTATTTAAGGAAATAGTAAATGCTAATGCCATGAGATGCAAGAAAATCCTCAAATGCATGTATAGTAAACTCTGTCTCTATCAATACTTAGGTATTTTTACTTTGATTCTTTGTCATTATCATGAAAATAATACAATTTTCAAAGGGTTCATATTTAGATTTTATGGGTTAAAGACACAAGAATATAGTAAAATTATTAATGAAAGTGAGGACATATTTATTATCTAAGAGAGTGATTTTATATTGGCCCAAAAATATTGCTTTGAACAAGCTCAAAATATTAAGAAGTATAACAAAGTTTTATTTTATGAAATAAATTATGATAACTTAGTTTTAAAATATGCCCCTCAAATATCCCACTATCTGGATTAATTGATAACAGACAATCAACCATATGAAGACAAATCCTATGCTCAAGGATATGTAACTGGTGTGACTTAGCTACTGGTAGCACCACATCTTGATGTAATGGATATTAGACACTATAGAAATATATATACTAAAAAACTACTTAAAAATAATCATTATTGTCTTTAATCACACATTTGTCTAGCCAAATTTGACCTTCTACTAGTATAACTTATATAGTAAATAGAAAATGTTTAGGACTAAGACTTGAAACTTGAAATTCCTTGAAAGAAGAGAAAACAACAACCACATCACCACATCATAATACCTTTAAGGTAAAATCATCACCAATAACCACTCTCATTACTATCCTCTCTTTGATGACCTGATAAAATATGATAATGCTTGGTCATGTGCTTGATATCTCTAGAATATAAAATGCACTCTTTAAAAGATAAGAATAAGCAATAATATGAATTAACTAACATGTGATTGGGGGATTTAACTTCATTATCATCATACCCTTAGGTAGTGATAAGTGAGGAATCACATCTACCTTTCTTGATAGCTTCCTCAAATTTCTTGATATGGATATTATAAATTTCAGATTTTAACCCTTCTTACACAACATAAAAGTAGGATTCTCAAAATCCTTCTTGGTATGCTTCTATCCACTAGACTTTGGATTATTCTATTTCTTTGATTTTGAAAAAAGTAAGCATTGCTTAAGTATCCAATGATGATAATGCCATAATGCTTTTAACATATAGGATATTATGCCCATGTAGACTTATTAATAGATAGGTGAACACCATTTCTTCCAACAACATTAGACTTCCTCATGACACTAGACTAATATATGGTGTTATGACCTCTATAATGCCAACCTTACATTGAAACCAACATATACATGCAAATAGACCTATGGTGCCAATATCATGTATCACTATTGAATTCCAAGATGCATAAAAAGGTGTCATTCTAGCATTAGATATTAGTGACACATTTAAATCAGCATTTGATGGCAACTATAGAGAAAATAAAATGGATAGTCCTATAACTACCATTTAAATTGAATTTATATTAGTTAGGAATTTAAACCATCTCACTTCCCAACTACTTTGTAATTATAATATATTTATATATATCTTAGGAATATGTTAGTCTACTTATTTTTTCTCTCCAAATTCATCATCTCAATCAACATTTTTTATTTCTTATTTGAGCTTTGCTAAATTACCCTTCCCCTCTTTCTCACCATATAAATCCAAGTTGCCCTTGTAGCACCTAAGTCTTTGTTCTGCTACTCATTTACTATATTGGAAGAGAGTGTTATATTTTGTAGCATCATTACCTCACATACTAAGAAATTTTAATATTGGAAACATGGCTATGTGGGTGATTGTATTTTGTAGTGTATTTATATTTACATTATCTATAGATAACACTACATTTTAGTGATAAATTTTTTGTTGTTCTAAATTCTACTATACAACTTTGAAGTGCATAACTCATCTAGCATCATAAGATGGTTTAGATAGTTATCCTTCACACTACCATATTTAAGGCTTCACAATGTAGATCATGTGGTATAAGAGCATTTTGCATCTATTTGATTTAATTCATCTCATCTTATCTTGTATATAGTGGTTCTTGATAACAATAAAGCCTTTAGTATGCTTCATTAGTAGATATCTACTCATATATAGTTGTGGTATAAAAATAAATACATCACACTACATTCCATGTTTGAGTTATTTAAAGAATTCCATATTTATAAAGGAATTCTAGAGATTAAAAAATTATTCCCAATGAAGACAAATATATAATGTTAAAAATCTCATTAAAGGCATCCTAGAAGAATAAAGGAATGAAATTTTTGGGTAGTTTTGGGATCCCATGATCAATATGGGAGGTTCATACATAACTACCAACCATACACCTTTCTAGAGCCATTTTCTATTTAAGGTATAGAGAAACATTATCATTCAAACATTCTTATGCCAAAAAATGCTAAATAATTAGATGTTGAGATCCAGTAGGCAGAGGCATTACATATTATTAACTAATTTTATTACATAGATAAACTTACATTTATGTCCTTGAATATGTTCAAGTTAGTTGCCTATTGGTGGGAAGCCACCAATATCAAGTTCATAGATTAAGGATATGCCATCACTACTTGAACAACATTTTAAAATTTGGATCATGCTTATTTCTACCCCTTACACCATTATGAAAATTAGTACATATGAGTTGAACTACACTAACATAAACACTAACATGTGTAGTAATTCGCTAGTAAGTTCAAAAAAACCTCTCAGCCAACTTTGTATTAAAACAAATATAATCATCATGTACTAAAGTACATTAATGGGATCCATTTCTATTTTTTAAAAGAAAGGAGTTCTAGTGCACTAATAGGTATAAGCAATTTTCTTCGTAGCAAAGATGAAAGAGAAGTCACAAGCAAATTATAAATTTTCAATATTAGAACCATATAAGACACTATTTATGCCAAGGCCTAAACAACCTATTCCATGACCACCTATGATTTCAATATCCAATATCCTCTCAACACCATTTAACAAAAGTAATAAACATGTAGACAACAATTGGTGTAACCACAACTAAAAGCACACTCATGATGACCTTGATTTAAAGTCTAAAAAAATTAGTTGATGGTCTAAATCGAGGTTAACAATTGCATATCTACAATAGAAGATGAAGAAGAGGTTGATACTATATGCCTAACCACTAGAAATCAACAAGTTGATAATGCATCAACTTACAAAATTTTAAAGATAAGTAATTCCTATTTTAAACCTAATAGTTGGATAAAAGACAAACTACTCTACATAAACATTGACACTAGTAGAAAAAAAATCATCATTTAAGAAATAATCAAGTAACTTGGATTCTAGATGATAGCACACACACAACCTTACTCAAGGTTGTCTTTACCTAGAGAAATGTATAGAGGTTTTATTCTAGTGCACCCTTGAGTATGACATCATGCCAATTCATGATATAGTCACCTATAATGTGGTGCCATAAAATATCTATAGTGTCTTAGAAAACCAACCAATTTATTACCAAGTCTATCTATAGCTAAGTTCAATTTTATTCAAATGATGGCATACCATATATCAAAGTGCCTTCCCTAAACAAACATGATACTAGTGTTAACAAAATAATCCAAAAATATAATTTCTCATCCTTAGAATTTTGTTTCATTAATTGTTTAACATAAGAAACATGGTTCTAATAAGTCAACCTTACTGCATCAACTATAACCTGGTCAACATGTATTAAAAAATGGATGATATTCTTCATCCATGTTTAGATATTTGCAAATATCCATAGGGATTATATTTATATTAGTCAATGAATCACTAGATTGACTTGGTCTCTAGATTAAGGCTTCCTAATAATCCACTTAATTATCTATCAATCAGGGTTAATGAAATACTAGGTGGTAGATTGAATAAATTATCAAGAATTACAAGATTCCATCAAACTCATCCTCTTATGATAGTCACATTATCATAACACCATATAAGGATAGACGATGGTGCCCATGTATCAAATACATGATAATAAATTAAATTATAGTAAATAATAAGTACCCATTACCACATATTGATGATCTGCTAGACTAGGTCCAAGATGCTTAATACTTTATAACAAATGACCATGAATTAGGCTATAATATCACATTCCTAATAATCTATTGAATTATCTATCAATAAAGGAGAATAAAAATCTAGGTGGTAGATTGAGTAACTCATTGAGCATTACAAGATTCCACCAAACTTGTCCCCTTATGATAGTCACATTATCTTAACACCATATAAGGATAGGACATGGTTCCCATGTATCAAATACATGATAATAAATTAAATTATAGTAAAGAATAAGTACTCATTACCACATATTGATGATTTACTAGACTAGGTCCAAGATGTTTAATACTTTATAACAATTGACCATGAATTAGGCTATAATATCATGTTCCTAATAATCCATTGAATTATCTATCAATCAGGGAGAATAAAAAACTAAATGGTAGATTGAGTAACTTATCGTTGAGCATTACAAGATTCCACCAAACTCATCCCCTTGTGATAGTCACATTATCCTAAAACCATATAAGGACAAGACATGGTGCCCATTTATCAAATACATGATAATAAATTAAATCATAGTAAATAATAAGTACCCATTACCACATATTGATGATATACTAGACTAGGTCCAAGATGATTAATACTTTACAACAATTAACCATTAATTAGGCTATAATATCATGTTTCTAATAGTCCACTGAATTATATATCAATCAAGGAGAATAAAAACTAGGTGGTAGATTGAGTAACTTATCATTGAGAATTACAAGATTCCAAAAAAATCATACCCTTGTGATAGTCACATTATCATACCCTTGTGATAGTCAATTCAATCATAGTAAAGAATAAGTACCCATTACCATATATTGATGAAATACTAGACTAGGTCCAAGATGCTTAATACTTTATAACAATTGACCATGAATTAGGCTATAATATCACATTCCTAATAATCCACTGAATTATATATCAATCAAGGAGAATAAAAAACTAAGTGGTAGATTAACTTATCATTGAGCATTACAATATTCCACCAAACTCATCCCCTTGTGATAGTCACATTATCCTAACATCGTATATGGATAGGACATGGTGCCCATGTATCAAATACATGATAATGCATTAAATTATAGTAAAGAATAAGTACCCATTACCACATATTGATGATATGCTAGACTAGGTCCAAGATGCTTAATACTTTATAATAATTGATCATGAATTAGGCTATAATATTACGTTCATAATAATCCATTGAATTATCTATCAATCGAGGAGAATAAAAAACTAGGTGGTAGATTGAGTAACTTATTGAGCATTACAATATTCCACCAACCTTATCCCCTTGTGATAGTCATATTATCCTAACACTATATATGAATAGGACATGGTACCCATGTATAAAATACATGATAATTAATTAAATTATAGTAAATAATAAGTACCCATTACCACATATTGATGATATTCTAGACTAGGTCCAATATGCTTAATACTTTATAACAATTGATCATGAATTAGGCTATAATATCACGTTCTTAATAATCTACTAAATTATCTATCAATCAGGGAGCAAAACTACAAAGTGGTATATTGAGTAACTTATCGAGCATTACAATATTCTACCAAACTCATTTCCTTGTGATAGTCACATTATCTTAACACCATATAAGGATAGGACATGGTACCCATGTATAAAATACATGGTAATAAATTAAATTATAGTAAAGAATAAGTACCCATTACCACATATTAATGATATTCTAGACTAGGTCCGATATGCTTAATACTTTATAACAATTGACCATGAATTAGGCTATAATATCACATTCCTATAACTCTCATAGACATATGGATGATGACACCCAAAACTATAAATGGATTGTATGAGTAGCTGGTTATGCCTTTTGACACGACCAATGCAATTGTGACATTCATCCACCTAGAATTATGTATTGCAACCATTTAGAGGATCCTTCATAATTTCCTACCTAGGTAATATCCTTATTTTTAGAAAAAAATTGTATTAGAATATATAATATATGTGCTAAATCCTAGACACTCTATCCTAAAATAGACTTCAATCCAATCCAAGTAAGTGCACCTTTTATGTAATAGAGATATCATACTTGGGCCATATCATTGACTACCATGGTATATATGTAGACCCAAGAAAGACCTATGCTACTTACGAGTGGCCAAAATATAAGAATCTAATAGAACCCAAAGTACTAGGATTCTCAAATGTCTTATGGGCTCTGAATTAGATCATGTGTGGGAAGGTGAAAATTCATTGAATTTCACAACAATAGGAATTTGAAGAACTCAAACAACAAATTTGTTCAACACTAGTGGTTTACATACTAGATATTATTTATCCTTTTGAGATTGAAACAAATGCATCATACTATGAAACATGTACCATATTTTTCTAGAATAGGCATATAATAATATACCTCTTTGAGACTCTTTTTAATATAACTCAATGACCTAGAATATTCGATGACAATGGATTCCTTGGAGTTAAAAACTAGAAATAGGAAAGAATATCGCCAATTGAATAGCTAAGTTTATTAATTTTGAATAGAAATACAAAGGAGACAATATCTAAGAAGATATGTTAGCCAAAAAAATCTTAGAGAAAATATTATTTTCCCACTACAACTACCACTCTTCTTGAAATAAAACCATATATTTATTATAGAGGGGGAAAACTACCATATCATGTATAATTCTCGGTTGGATATTTTGGATCCACTGGGAGCCGAGGTGAACCATGGGGATGTGTTATATTATCTACACTCGAGGACACCAAAAGAGATAGGTTCATCAGGAACGGTTTTAGGACTCACTCCAAGTCTAGGATGGATATGTTTAATGTATCAATTAATCAATCACCCATGTTTGATATTTCTAAACTAAGCTATAAAAATGAAATAATGATGCAAAACACACAATATGCAAGAAAGCAATGTCTAATCCTAGTATGATTCTTAGATTCAATGATCCCTAACCCTAGGTTGTAAGAAATAAAATCCATTCTCTCTAAGAAAGAGCACAAGTGAAATTCACAAACAAGACTAAACCCTATATGCACATTATATGCTCTTGCTCTTTCAAATGCCTAGAAAGCAATCAAATATATAATTTTTAACTTGTGAGCCTAGGTGTGAACATAAAAGATAAAAGCAAACAACACACAACATAACCATTTTTCTTAGGGAAATTATTTGATCTGGTGTTTGATCCAAGCCTTTGCCTTGCATCCATACTATCCCACAACTTCAAATTTACAAAATGGCATAAAAGAACTCTAGAAAATATGGTCAACATTTGGGGGCTTTCTTAGGTCGCTATCAAGCCGAGCTTGGAGGTGTAGCAGTCAAGCCCCCTTGGTCATTTTAGTTGATTGTTCATAATAAAAATGAGCTTTGAACTTTGGAATAAACACAACATAATATGATGGCATGAAATAGAAATAAAATGCAAAGAGAATGAATGCAAAGCTTGATCTATAATGCAGTTTTGAAACTTAGGGTTTTAGAACAAATATTTACCCCAAGCTAATCTAATATGAAATGTAAGAAAAATAGAATGGTTATAGTAAAAATAAAACACAAACATAGATAAAATGGAATGCAGAGGGTATAAAAAATGAAACCTTAGGGTTTTGGGATGAACAATTACCCCAAAAATTAGTTATATTGAATATACACTTTTTAGGATATCGAGTGCAAATTTAGTTATAGTACTGAAATAGACGTAGAGCTCCCGATGGACGAAAGCAAGGTTTTCACTGAATTTGTAAGAACCCAATATACTCACCAGTTTTTAAAAATACACAAACACAAAATTTTGATTGAGAGCATAATTAAAAACTTCACATATTTACTTTTTTACCCAACTAGATATTTGTACTAGGCATAAAGTTATCACACTTCAAGAATTTCACCACTGCAACTGGTGTCTTAAGTGCTCAAGATCGACCAAATTTCTGCAATGTATTGCCATAGAAAGAAATTTACCCTTTTAGTGGGTATCTTTAGTTCATGGGGTTTGTCATTCCAGGGCCCATATCACCTAAAAGGGTGGACGTCTTAACTTCGCTATTCCAAAGTAAGACATACAAGAATTCACAATCTTGCTCATGTCCAAGAGAGTCCACTGACCCATATAAATTATTAGGTTATCACTTTAGAACTGGCATATTTATGCCTGTGACTAACCATTGAATTTCTACTAGAGTTTAGTTAGGGTTCACCATCGCATGGCTTCTAAACCAGATTACTTAGTTTCGACTTTGATTGACGGTAATGTTGCCCATCCCATATATCGTTGGATTTTCCAACCTCATAAACCAGCTCTCTGGTTATGAGTCCACTTGGAAATTCCAAAATCAGAGCAAGTTGTGATAATCCCCACATACCATCCATGTGTTCTAGAGACAATGTCCCATACCATCATCTCTTACTCTCAATAGCGTGGAACCTCTAGTTCAACTCTTGGATGAATATCAAAATACATATACTCGGTTTCCTACCACTACTGGCCACTGGAGTTGGGTTAGTGCTGTCCTCATCGATAAGCACTTCATATATATATACATACTCACAGTTGTAGCCACTACTGACCACCAAAGTTTAATTAGTGCTATCCTCCTTGATAAGCACTTATTGATGGTATACATATTCACAGTTGCCACCACCAATGGACACCGAAATTTAATTAGTGTTATCCTCCTCTATAAGCACTAGCTCTCAATGTAAAAATGAAGCCTAATTCATATTGAATTCTTTAAAAATATTTTGTTTTCTCTGGAAAAGGTTTTCTTATGGGCTCAATACTCAATTTACATTTGAATTTGATGATATCACATAAAAACAAGTTTTCATATAGCATAAGCATTAAAGTCTCTTCTTTTGCACATTCATATAACCTGAAGATTATAATGCTTGAATAATTAAATACATAAAAATAGTCCATTCATTATCACATAATTACTTAATGTAACTAAGAAGTCTAATTCAAGATATTAAATTATTAAGAAACACATACTCATTTACTTTCTTCCTTCAATTAAATTGATTCTATATAAAGATTTCTAAAATAAAACTATTTAAATATCATCAGACACTTTAATGTTCTTTCATGAACTCCATACAATATCAAACATAAATTTCTAAATTAGGCTCATGTCTATAATGAGGACCTCTTATCCATCTGTTTCTTTATTTAATAGAATGGTATTTTATTTTCTTTTGGTCATCTACACTTTTATCGATTTGTCTGTCTTATATCATAGAGACTGCATAGAACTGAGTGTATATTGTTTTTTTACAAATAAAATGCATTAAAAGTCTATAATATAACAAACATTCCTTAATCACCTACAAAAATTCCAATATTAAAAGAACTAACTTTTCAACATAATATCATTCTATTCAGAAACTAGTTTAAAATCAACATAGTTCATGTCTTACCATCATTCAGAATATAGAAAAGTACATGAAAACAATATTGCATTTTTATGAGGAGTTTTATGACACACGACAATCACATAGAAAATATAAAAGAACTCACCGTATAGCTTTCCTAACCTGAAAGTTTTATTTTAATTTTCATTTCCTCGAATACATCAATATCTCAGTTTCTTTTACTTCAAAGGATAAAATAATAGCCAATATTGGCTTACAAAACACTTCTATATAATTTCCAGAGAATGCATATTAGTTTTTTTTTGAACTAATCATTGTTCATTCTGGAAACGACTATGATGTCGTGACATCATGTGTAGATCAAACTCGACAACCTCACCATTGCCTTCAGTGAACCACCTGTTCAACCACCCATTCAGAAGAAATAGTTTTTAAGGTGAGACTATGGGCTAAGCTTGGCCATTTATGCTTCTAAATACAAGCAACAATCATACACAACACTCTTATGCTTTTTAAAATCATTTCATATTTATATACAATTTCACACTCTCGCAAGCATACAATCTTAAATATTATTTCAGGATGAAATAAAAATTCCCTTCTCATGCAATTCTCAATGCATGTAAATTTGTCGAACTCTTTCCAAATTTTTAATTGAGAGTTTCTTCTTCTTGTTCCATACAAAGCATACAAGATTTAAATCACAAAGCATGCAAGATATAACACACAACATGCAAGTTTCCAACTCTCTTCATTTAAAATATCCCATTATTGCATTGTATAATTTGACGAGCTCATATTGGTTTTCAATTAAGATTCCTCACACATGCAACACACAGGCATGCCATTCACCAAGATCATCTCAAATTTAAAAAGAACAACCTCAACTATGCAATACATAGGCATACAGATTATTGAATTCTCATTGAATTCGAAATATATAAAAAAAATTACTTACTTATATAATATACACAGGGCATGCAAGTTAATAAGCTTCTCATGTTTTTAATCTCCTTTAGAGTTCAAAATAAAGAGAGTTTCCCATGCATGCATAGCACAGGCATACATATTATAGAAACATTTTAGATTTGTTGTTTATCTCCTCTCATGTAAGCTTTCTAGCTATTAGATCTATCTCTAAATTTTTAGATTCATCAATTCATTAACACTAAGTGCAACATTTTCCAGAATTGACCATGTATTATCATGAGGAAGTTTTCTCAAGCTTAAAAGCTTCAACTGCGACAATACTACAGTGATATTTCACTTAACAAACTATAATAAAACATACAATTTCAAAATTACAGTCATGGAAAACATAATACATATGAGATATTTTATATAGAACTCAAGTCTACTTGGTTACATAGCACCTTCCACTGGCTATTTTCCACTAGCAGAATTACACCAACGTCGCTCTCCCTCACTTATCAGCGCCCTTCTTCCGATTATCCTCATATGTTGTTTGTATCCCACTACTCCTTCCTTAATGCTCGATAAGTGACATGCATCCGCTTACTTCATTATCATTAAAATAACTTACTCCACTATCCAAAAGGTGACGCCTCACATAGTTGTTATGCTAGATCATCTCTCCCATATATAGACAAATATATATTTTTATTATTTTTCTTCTTCTTCGAATGGAAAGAAAGCAAAGTGGTCTTAGTGGTTGTAATCATTATAAAACGTAATGACTTCATAGATGCCTATATCATGTTTATATTGTTAGTTTTTCTCCTTGCAAACAATTATCAAGGAAATTCTTAAATATTTTTTTTAAAATACACATCATTTAAATTATATTATATTTATTTTTATTATTATTTTAATCCCCTATATATATCACTATATATATATATATATATATATATATATATATATATATATATATATATATATATATATATATATATATATATATCTTATCTTGCAATACATGAGTTTCTTCCAACAAGACAAATAAACAACATATCCATATTTATATTTTTTTTATATATTTTTCCATTAAATAAACTTAAAAAAAACAAGAAGCACACAAGAAATGCACACAACATCAAAGGATAAGTAGGAAATGCAATAGTGACCTTGTATGTAGTGCAATCACACTCATGCTCTAATGCATCAACAATAAGAATGATTTCGTATGCAAATTATATGGTGGATTTCCATGTATCCACTGGCCAAGGTGCAATGAAGCACAACATCATATCCCACCTACCTGATGCCTTTCAACCTCAGTCTCCGTTAGGGGTGGATACTCTCTTTCGCCTCCATGTGTAAACCTATGCCTACATCACAAAACTCAATGCAGTAACACATTATTCCAAATAAAAAGATATCAAGCAGTAGAGATGTGATAGAACTTGTACCCTGTAGTAGATGGGGCATGGATTCACACAAGAGGGTTATAAAGCCCTAAAAAAGAGATAAAATGCAACAAAATAAGAACTAAAATGAAAATAAGAACTAATGAATGCAAAGAAACAACCTAGTGATCTCGTGGAAGAAGCAAGAGCAAAGGTGGAAGACCTTTCCTCCCTCAAGAAGACAAGTTGTCATCAAGGCTTTCTCGACTTGCAATATCAAAAGAAACACATCAATAATAGAGCACCACAAGAACACCAGCAACACTAGAAGAAGATTGCATAAGATACTTAAGATCACATGAAGATTTCAATTGCTCGCTTATGTTGCTTCTAGTTGCAAAAGGGGAATCCAATCCCATATTTATAGAGGAATTGGAGGGAAAAAGGTAGGAAAAACAAATATTTAACCTTGATTGAGCCAATATCCTAAAGGATCAGTCCAAAATTTAGGTTTTTCTCATGAAAATCCTAATTTTTTTGAATTCACTCCCCGTAACTTATCAAGTATAGATTTGGTCAAGGTTAAGAAAAGCAAGGCAAAATGCAAGGAAAAAGGGCCAAACTTGTTCCTAGCAAGTTTGAGAGCCTCCTAGAGGAACCTAAGGAAAAATGACTCATTTGGGTGGGTCAATTTTTCGTGTCTACATTTTGCCCTCTCTTTGATGCATTTATGGCCTAATAAATGCATCAAAGAAAGATGTAGACACCTATGGATGAAAAGAACAATGAATGCAAGAGAAAAATGGGAGGGTGGTTTAGAAGAAAGGGGTGGTGCAAAATAGTGTTATTCCAAACACTTTTAGTATTTTTATGCAAATAAAGGTATTAGGGACATTAATGCCTCTCAGGACAGGGTGCCCCCTTGAGTTTTAGGAGGAACACAAAATTCCTAATGAAACTTAAAATTGTAGACATAGAAGAGAAAGAGTGAAAAATAATAAAACATGCAAAAAGAAGAGATAGGAGAGATAAAAGTAAAAGGAGGAATATAAAGTGAAAAGGAGGAAACACCCTAATTCATTTTCATCCTGCAAGAAAATGGAAGAGAGCTCTAGAAAAAGTAAAATAATGGCACTTCCCACACACCGAGTGACAATTGCAAGAGGTGATGTTGGTGCAGTAATAGAATGGTTATGGGTAAGAGTCAATATCTCATATTGCATCTAGATTTTAGGTTGATTTAGCTTGAAATTTTAGCTATTTTAGAGTAATTTTTTTGTTTTCATGCGAAGTCATCGTGCGGGACCTAGACATGGATCCGACAACCACCCATGGATTTGGTTGGTCCTAGTGGTGATTGAATCTATAGCCCATGCTATACAAGGCATGAATTCATTAATCTGTACCCTAAATAATATGAGGTGTGGATTCAAGGAAGAGGAAAAAAAGAAAGAAAAGGAAGAGAAGAAGGTGCTTTTAGTGAGATATTTTAATTTGATGCTTGTATATTGATGTTTTTATGATCATGTGGTGAAAAATTTAATGAAAATTTTATTTTGTTTTTATTACAGCATGATGTCTTTAAGAGTAAGGAATGGTGGTTGAGTATCCTTGAGAAGGAAATGTAGGGACTCACACTAGCAGAGAGATGCACACTAGGGACAGTGGGGTTATTACACTTGGTAGAGATGCCTCGAGTAGAAATTGATACAGTGCTATTGATAGTGTTGGTAGAGATGTGGTATCTAGAGTCATCCAAATGCTGGCTATCGATGGGAGATATGACCATTATATTGGAGGATGTTTGGTAGATCTTGAGGATTCCCATTAAAGGGAGGATGGTTTATAGAGCATAAGTGCTTTCAACTACAACAAAGAGATTGATGGGGGACCCGTCATATGAGATCTACAAGAGCAGATTCCATGTCGATGGCCTGCCATGGTGACAAGGGATTGGGGCACTGATGACTATGCTCTATGGAGTGGTGGTGGGATTTCTAGTGTGCCACATGAGTCGGAAACACCTACCATGGGTGATGGTGGGAGTGGTAGCAGATATGCAATAATAGGAAGTGTGGTTCACATGGGGATCATATATGCTAGCTTGTTTGTATAGGATGTTGTACAGTATCATGTATAAATAATACATAGGACTAGTTCACACGACATTGCTCTAGGTGTGGTACTGGAAGTACATAGTCATTAGGACACCATATGCACTACCAGGACCATTGCTCGATCTAGAGCGACCAATAAGATACAGGTGGTCCCAAGACCTAGAGTGTACACAGAGGGTGTACATAGGTATTCTACCACTTAGGAGATGGGTAGTAGATGAGCTATGGGACCATCATATCATATGGTGATCATGGCATCTACACCTTGGATGGGATGAGGATGGAGAGGAGTTGGCTCGAGTTAGGAGGATCTAGTGGGTCACCACGGAGAGAGACAAGCTAGAGCTCTATCGGTTTGATCGAGTACAATGGTAGTTCAAGATTCTCTAGGAGATACCAGACCTCAGGGACTATTGGTATAGGAGGGTGAGGAGGGATCCATCAAGGGTTAGAGGGGATCCTGATGTGGCTAGGTTTATGAAGGAGGATCTAGATGATCCCCTCTACATCAATCCTAGAGTGGACGATGTTGGGGTAGCCCTCGGATACAGGAGATGGTATAGAGGTATTATGCCCCCAAGGATCTTCCCACCGGTGCTAGTGCAGAGGCGCCAAGTCATGGAACAACAAGTGCAGCTAGTGCTCTAAGAGACTACCGATGTGTAGTGGATAAATGAGAGTAGATTTCATAGCCTCCTAGGTAGGGTAGGGTACAAGTCAAGGTAGAGGTGGTGATCGCCATGAGTACCACCATCACTCTATTTGGGTTAAGGGTGGGGAGGACAATTGAAGGTATATCTATAATGGAATAGGTAGGACCTAGTGGGATGGTAGGCCAAGGGGACCTAGTGGGACTGCCAGACAGAGTGGCTATTGTGTAGGGAGAAATGGGCCAGCTAGAGCAGGAGTGTTAGTGAGCCTAAGATGAGGGAATGGCTGTTGTGATGAGAAACCAACTAGACAAGGGGGTCTACCTCTTATAGGAGCAACTACAGAGGATAGAGGAGAGGTAAGATGTAGTGGTACAGAGGGAGACCTTCTACTAGGTATTATACTTCCAAGTAGTGCCAATAGAGTAGAGGGTGCCTCCACTAGCCTTTCTTTAGTCATAGATCCTAGTCATGGTCTTGATCATGGATAACTACATGATCCATGAACATACCCCCACTAGGACCACCTCGATAGATAAAGCAGAGGAGGTAGGCTCACAGAGCTAGGGGTAGGGCTAGGATCGGGGTGACATGCCAATTTTGGATTGTGGCATGCATCCCTAGGGAGAGGGTCGAGTGTGCCAAGCTTGGATTGTGGCACACCGACCCAACTGACATGTATTCTCTGTTGATCAATTAATATCATGCTACAATTTTATTATGTTGTGTTAAAATGTGTGTGCATTAATTTTTGTTAAGTGTTTTAAATGATTTTGTTATGGATGATGATTACAAACATAATGAATGCAATGCATGATGGATGAATGATTCTAAATGCAACCTAAAATGAATGCAACATGAAATGCATGGATGAGCAGATGAACATAAGAAAGGAAGGAAAAAGAAGAGAAGAAGAAGAAGATAAAGAAAACAAAGCTCTAAAAGGTCAAAGAAAAGAAGAGAAAAGGAGCAAAACCCTACAAGGATGTATGCTCGTAAATGATCGAGATGGAGGCTACCCCTCACATGTGGCCATGAAGCTATCCATTAAAGGGTGTTATGCTCAAAAAAATATGAACAAGTGTGGAGCGATACCCACTATGGGTGTAGTGCTCGCTAAGATGGCCAGAGAGAAAAAGAGATATACCCGCTAGGATGTATGCTCACAAATGGTCGAATGGAGGTTACCCCTCACTTGTGACCATGAAGCTATCCATTATGGGGTGCTGAAATGATGTGATTGATTTTCCAAAGTGAGTACTACCCGATAGGGGTGTGGTGTGTGCAAGAAAGTGTATGGACAAAGAAGAATTGAGTGCAACAAGATGTGAGTGTGTGCTTGTGTTAGAAGAAGAGAGAAAATGGAAGAAGAACGTATATCCTTGTCTTGATGAAGAGAAGAAAGAAAAACATGCAAAGGACAAGGACATACTAGAAAAAGAACTATATCCCTTGACTTGGAGAGATAGAAGCAATGAAAACTTTCAAGGTCAAGGGATACAAGAGAAGAAGAAAGAAGAGAATATGGGATGGGTGAATGCAATGATGAAGATGCATAGAAATGGGCCCTAGGTTGGGGATTCACTAGGCATCAGAGCCCTAGTGTGAGTGCAATGCATGTGAGCTATGACCTAACTAGGTGTCATCACTTGCCATTATCGTGAAATCCCCAAGAATCTATATGATCAAGCAGTCATGTAGGTATGAACAAGCAACAATGCAATTGATATGACAAGAAAAATGCAAGTGGAACAAAATATCAAGCAAACATGCAAGATATGATAGGTGGTCATGTAGTATGAATCAAGCAAAATGGATGCAATATGTGAACTGCACAATATTTTATGTTTTTTATTAGTATTTATTATTATTATTATTTTTTTGGAATATTTAATTACATTCATTGGTTCTTAAAGTCGGCATAAATTTTGATTGTGCCACCTATTTTAACAAACAGGATGGTAGTGCAAGGAACCGACCCATCAAAGAAAGGGCTATGATGGAGGATACCTTCATGACTCTTATCATGAAGAGGATCATCCATAGCATATTATTTGAGATTTGTTGCATGAAAATCATTGCAAACTTTGACTATGCCATCCTTCTTGATGAAAGGGGAAGAGATTCCCAACTTTGCAAGGTCTCTATGAGATAGAGGAATATGGTCTCCTTGAGAACAAGAAGACTCGATATGCAACACAAGGGATAGAACCATCAAAGGAGAAGCTATTTCGAGAGATATCCTTATAATTCATATCACAAGGGGTGTTCCCCCTAGCATACTCCTTTGGGGTCACACCAAACTCAAGATGCACCAAAGTTACCATATTGCAAAACAAAATATTTGAGGGATAAGGGGGACCCTCATCCTCATCACTCCACTCCAAGCCTTGATGATCTAAATATTCAACATAAGTAATAAGGTGATCATCATTATCAAATGGTAAAGGTTGGTTTTTGTTGGGTATGTAGCCTATGCCACATCTCCTAGGCCAAATATCGACATCCAAAGGCTCTTGAATGCCTTTCTATCATGGCCCCAAACCTTTACCTACATATCCCATGCTAGATAGGATCTATTTGGAGAGTGGGTAATCATTGGATAGGTAACAATGGGTAAAATAACACTCTACAGGACAAGGGTTGCTACCATGGATCTTTTCTTCAAGGGTTGTACCTACAAAGATAAAGGTACACATGCCAATGTGTACAACTTCACCCTTCTTACGAGGTAAACCCATAATCCTTGGTGAAGGTGGTAGCTTGGCAAGATCTAGAAGAGGCTCTTGAAGAAATGGATTAACTTGATCCCATGATGAAACATTGATGATTGGTTCCTCACTCACATTTAGATTTTCAAGTTGTTTAGTTATGTGAGATGAGGAAACTGATGGGCATAAATTGAGATCGGATTGAGCTTGCTCAACCATTGAATAATATTGGAATGGGTGAGGGTCACCTAAAATGGTGACAAGTTGATCTTTAAGTTTGAACTTCAGACATTGATGAAGAGTGGAAGGGACAACCCTCATTGCATGAATCCAAGGGAATCCAAGAAGAAGATTAAAATATGTAGGGCAAGACACCACATAGAACAAGGTATCTAAGATATTAGGTCCAACCCTAATGGGGAGAGATATAACATCGCAAGCCTCTTGGGACTCATTGTTGAAAGCTTTGATGATGATGTTAGATTTAGTTAAGTCTTCCTATTTTAATCCAAACTTTTGGAAGAATTGATAAGTGCATAAATTGAGGGAAGAACCATTATCAATCAAGATTCTCTTGAAAAATGTTTTCCCAATAAATGTAGTGATGTAGAGGGAGGAATCCCCTTGTAAGTCTGAGGAAGGCATATCATCATCCAAAAATGTGATATGATGTATCCCAAGAGAGCTTACAATATTAACTATAGCACTAGGGGAAATATCTTGAGGAACAGATTGTTGTCTTAGAAGTTTCAACAAGGCTTCCCTATGAATAGGAGAAGTTTGCAAAAGTTCTAAGAGGGAGATCTTAGCTAGGGTACTAGCTAACTATTATTGAATGTCAAAGGAGACTTTAGGTTGAGGTTTCAACACTAAATATGGGGTTTCTACTCTTGTGCTCATTTTTTTGGGTATTCTTCAAAACTAAGGTGGGTTGGATGAAGAACTCATCTCCTACTAAGAATGTTGAGTCGATTGAGTTTGTGCTTGTTGCCTTGTAGTTATTGCTATCATACCAACCATATTATCATAGGGAGGTGGCACATTCTGATATGACACTTGATTAGTTGCCTATTAACCATGCTTAGGGAGGGGATCTTGGAAGATCCCCATGTCTTGATTTGTTGTGGGTGCTTGTTGAGTAGGAGGTTGATTGTTTGTTGGAGGATTGGGTCGAGAACCTTCTATAACAAGGTATCCTTCATCAATTAAGTCTTGGACCACATGTTTCAACCTCTTACATGAGTTTGTCATATGCCCCTCCACTCTATGATACTCACAATGTTGACCAAGCTTATACCAATCAGTCATGGTATCAGGTTACCTTATGGGAGGTAACTCAATCATATTAGCTTCCAAAAGCTATTGTAGGACCACATTCATAGGCATGTTGAGTCTTGTAAAATTTCTTGGTGGGGGTTTTTGAGGTTGGTGAAGCACCATATTTTGTAGGGTGTTAACCACACTGTTAACAGGCCTACTATCCATTACCCCATCACCAACTACATGCTTGTTCTTATACTACATTTTAGTGGTCCTATATTATTTTATCTTAAGTTGACCTCTTTGAATAAGGGCTTGCTCTACCCTTCTTGCTAGATCTATAGCTTGATCGAAAGATGTGATAGTTGTCATTTCCAATTTATAAGATATTTGTTCTTGTAAATTCCTAATAAATATCTCAAGCATGTCTCGAGGAGGTAAAGTATATCTCAAGTGTCCAACTAGACTCCTCCAATGAGACAAAATTTTTGAAAAACTTTCATCCTTAGCTTGTTTTAACATATAGACATCTTTCATAGTCACATTATTTTCAACATAAGCACCAAATTTTTGAACAAATATTTTAGTTATCTCTTCAAAATTCCTCAAAGAATGATTTGGTAGTTGATAATACCACTCTAATGCCATACCACCAAGGCTCTTAGGGAATATCTTTAGTAACAACATGTCATCATATATGATATCATGGCATGTTGTCCTAAACATCCTTAAATGCTCAATTGGATCCTTTGTTCCCTTATAGATAGGTAAAAATGGCATTGAAAAATGCTTAGGGTAGGGCCTAGAGGATAATGATAGGGTCTAAGGGTTGATTGCACATTTATCTATAGTTGTAGGTGAAACTAGGAGGCTGAATCATATCCACTCTTGAAACCAATTATTTCACCACATTAGTTAAACTTTGCATCTCAGGATTGTTGTTGTGCAATGCCCTTAGGTTCCCTAAGGGAGGGGTATAGGTAGGTTGTTGAAAGGGAACTTGGCCTATATTGGAGGTATTGATACTATTATGGTATGGGTTGTGATATGTGGTATCTTTCTAGAGAGGATAACTAACATTTGGTGGAACAGAAGCATGAATGTTGAGATGAGCAGAATGAGGAGGAAATTGAACATAATCTTGATATGCACTACTAGTTGGAGGGACTTGTAAAACCCTTCCAACATTGGTGGTCACAGTAGTAGCATATGTTGGTTTATGTAAAGGATTACCATGATGTAAATATTTAAAACAAGGGGTTATTATGAGCATTCCTAGGAGAGATAGTAGGAGGAGGCACCTCACCTCTTTCGAGTCGAGCTTCCTCATCCATAACTCTAATCAAAGTCTCCCTATGGTATTTTATGAAACCCCAAAAATGATCAAATGATGTGAAAGTGAAGCCTCCATCAAGCCCCTCAAAGGGATCATAATTTGTATTAGTTTCAACATGTTCTTGCTCTTCTACATCAAGGTTAGGATTCTCTCTATCAACCTGATCATCTTCTTGAGGAATTTGATCAGATTCCAAATGCCTTCGTTGACTCCTAAGGAATAGATCCATTAGGAGAAATGAAAGGATAGAGGAGAAAACCAAGGAAAGATACACAAGAAGATTCTTAAGATGTTTTTAAATATTTTTTGATCTAAACAAATAGAATTAGTGGTCTTGTTTAAAGTTTTCAAGAAAAACAAAGGAAGAGGCTTCCTATCTTGGCCACTAAGATGTGTCTTCATGTCAGGTTCACCAAATATGTAGAGGGGGAAAAATTCCCTACCATGTATGATTCTCGGTTAGATCCATTGGGAGTTGAGGTGAACCGTAAGGGTGTGTTATATTATCTACACTTAGGGACACAAAGGAACGGGTTCACTAGGAACGATTTTAGGACTCGCTCCAAGTTCGGGGTGGAGATGTTTGATGTATTCAATTTAAGCAATCACCTATGTTTGGTCTCTCTAAACTAAACTATGCAAAATGAAATAACAATGCAAAACACACAATATGCAAGAAGACAATATCTAACCCTAGTATGATTCTTAGATTCAATGATCCCTAACCCTAGGTTGCAAGAAATAAAATTACTTTCTCTTTAAGCAAGGGCACAAGTGAAATGTGCAAACAAGACTAAACCCTAGATGCACACTATATGCTCTTGTTCTTTCAAATGCCTAGAAAGCAATCAAATATTTTTCTTTTTAACTTATGAGCCTAGGTGTGAATAGAAAAGATAAAAGCAAACAACACACAACCTAAAAGTTTTACTTAGAGCACTTATCTAATCTGATGTTTGATCCAAGCTTTATCTTACGTCTAGAATATCCCATAACTTCAGATATACAAAATAGCTTCACAAAAACTCTAGAAAATATGGTCAATGTTTGGGGGCCTGCTTAGGTCACTATAAGACTAAGCTTGGAGGCACAATAGTCAAGCCCCCTTGGTCCTTTTAGTTGATTGTTCATAATAAAAATGAGCTTTGACCTTTGGAACAAACACAACAGAATATGATAGCATGAAATAGTAAATGGAATGCAAAGAGAATGGATGCAAAGCTTGATCAATAATGTAGTTTTGAAACTTAGGGTTTGGGAATAAATAATTGCCCCCAAGCTAATATAATATGAAATGCAAGCAAAATAAAATGATTACAATAAAAAATAGAACACAAAAAGAGATAAAATGAAATGCAGAGGGCATCCAAAATGAAACCCTAGGGTTTTGGGATGAACAATCACCCCAAAATTTAGCTAGACCGAATCTACGCCCTATAGGATACCGACCATGTATTCGATAACAACACCAAAATGGATGTAGAGCACCCGATGGGTGAAAGCAAGGCTTTCATTGAATCCATACCCTATAGTAGATAAGGTGTGGATTCACACAAGAGGATTTTAAAACCCTAAAATAGAGATAAAAATGCAACATAATAGGAACTAAAATGAAAATGCAAACTAATGAATGCAAAGAAACAACCTGGTGATCTCGTGGAAGAAGCAAGAGAAAAGGTGGAAGACCTTCCCTCCCTCAAGAAGATAAGCTATCATCAAGGCTTTCTCCACTTGCAATATCACAAGGAACACACCAACAATAGAGCACCATAGGAACACCAAAAGCACTAGAAGAAGATTGCACAAGAAGACACTTAAGATCATGTGAAGATTTCAATTGCTCACTTATGTTGCTTCTAGTTGCAAAAGGGGAATCCAATCCTATATTTATAGAGAAATTGGAGAAAAAAATATGGGAAAAATAAATATTTAACCTTTATTGAGCCTATGTCCTAAAGGATTGGTCCAAAATTTAGGTCTTTCTCATGAAAACCCTAAATTTTATGAATTTGTATCCCGTAACTAATCGGGTGCAGATTCGGTCAAGGTTAAGAAAATCAAGGAAAATGTGAGGAAAAGGGGCCAAAAATTATCCTAGCAAGTTTGATGGCCTCCTAAAGGATCCTAAGGAAAAATGACTCATTTGGGTGGGTCAATTTTCCATGTCTACATTTATACATATTTTGGCAGGAGGGGAAGAGTCATGGTGGTTCTATCGGTTACGATGGTGATAATTATAATGGTTTAGCTACCATTACATGGGATGTAATATGTGGAAGGCCCAATGTTTCTAGCAATAATTTCATAACTTGGATTGCATCAGCTTGTCAAAGGTTTCCAAGCTCATCCATCTATTTATTCGAGCCCTTCCAAGCCCATATGAGTTAGTCTGAGCCCTTATGATCCTGTCTAGATTACTTTGAGGTATTTTTTTGAGTTTACGATATTCATATAAGTTTTAAGCATCCATTTAAGTTTGATATATCCTAATCCATCTAAATCTAACATCATATTTTTTTTTGTCGTCCATTCTCTAGATTAGTCAACCCTCCTTGAGAAGCAATGGTCCTAATTATGTCAAGCTTGGACATCAAGTATGGAAGCTCCTTTTTAACTTGAGTCTTCATGAGCCACTTATGTTGGTGACTAAGTTGAACCACTTATATTACTTTATATAGATATGTGGACTATTTCTTGGTGGTTTAAGTCCAGGTGTCAATTATTTGATCCTCCTCTACTGGTACAAGACTACTACAATTGAGCTCCTTAATCACCATCTCTATTGTTGCTGAAGTGTCTAAAAAAAGTGGGTGATACAACTTAAGAATATCAACATTGAAAATGGGGTACAAATCAAGATAAGGTGGTAGATATAGCTTGAATATATTCTCTCCCACTTTCTTCGTGATGGTGTAAGGTCGATAACATAAATGTCTGATTTTTTTGTATGGAATTACAAGGCATTGTTTCTGAAATGATAGCCAAACCTTATCTTCCACTTGGAAAAAGTGTGGGATGTGATGATGGTCATGACAATGCTTGTACTTTGCATTTATTTGGTCCAAAAGGTGTTGAACCTACTACTGTATATGCTAAATATGTTGAATATGCTTGAAAAACTTCATTACCTTCTCTATTTATTTTTCCCTATGTGATGTGAAGTCCATGGGTGAGATTAGAAGAGTCACATCCATACATGCCAAAGTTTGGAAACCAAAATATACATAAAAGGGGATGTGTTCGGTAGAGTTGTGCAAATACTTGTTACATCCTTGATGGATGTATGGTAGGCTCTCGTTCCATATTCAAATATGCTTTGAATTGTACATATGCAACATATACATGATCAACCTATTGATAACTTCTATTTGTACATTAGTCTAAGGATGAATATTGTGGATCAGGTGAGCTTTGTGTCCATCATCTCCCATAGAGTGTTCTAGAAGATACTTAAAAATTTGTTATCCATGTCTAAGATAATGGATTTTGGTAGACCAAAATGAAGCCATACACAAATGAAATATAGTTTTGCAATTTCTTCAATTGTAACATTCTTCTTGCAAGTAATCATGATAGCCATTTTGGAAAATAGATCAAACACCACGAAAACACAATCATTTCCATACCTAGAAATAAGTAAACCGAAGAGGAAATCCATAGAGATATATTCCCAAGGCTTAGAAGGTACTGGTAAGGGTGTGTATAGGTATAGTTTTCTATTTTCTACATCATTCCTCATATTTGACAAGAAGATTTTTTTTGAAGAATAGCTAGTCTTCTCCACATCAAAGTGAATTACTACTTTGTTGAAGTGCACTTCCCATATCATATTTGGTCATTCAATAGAGGGCACATACATGTGTCCCATGTGATAGAGTAGATGTCCCTGTATATAAAAAATATAAATATGCTTACTTGATTGAAGGGTTTGGTATATTTCATAAAATTTAGGGTCACATGGTGTAATATAGGCCACAAGAATAAAAAATGGTAGTGAGTGCTATGTTGGTTGGTTGGCTCAAGCAAATTACGGCCGAGTTAGTGCTTCCCTTCTTATGTTGGTGATCAAATAAAATTGTTACAAATATGTAGTTCATTTTTGATGTCTCTTATTTGTAAGCTTGATCTATGTATGTATTAATTCCATAGGTCTATGATCAGTGTGAATGATTGTTCTTTATCTAGAATATAGTGCTTCCACTACTTGTAAGCCTAAACAATATCATATAGTTCTTTATCATATGTAGGATATTTTTTGATAATCTCATTGAAAGTATCATGTGGTACGCAATAGGGTGGCCTTTCTATATGAAAAACCTCCCACTATATAATCTAATACATCTATCGTCAACTCAAAATATTACCTCTAGTCTAGTAGGGCAAGATCAGGTGCTAACCGTAGTTGGGGTTTTATCTCCCCAAAGGCTCTTTGATGTGTTTATCCCCATTAGAACTTGAATTTGGCTCCTCCTTTTGTTATTTAATTCAATGACCATAAAATATGTGAAAACCCTAGAATAAGTCTATGATAGAAATTGGCAAGACCTAGGAAGTTGCAAAGCTCTGTGAGAGTCTTTGGAGTTGGCTAATTTTGGATAATCTTAATATTTTTAGGGTTGACATGGACACCCTCCTTATTGATAATTTAACCAAGGTACTAGAATTACCTCCTACCAAATATGCATTTCTATGTTTTCATATAATTTGTGCTTTCAAAGAGTTTGAAGCACTTCCTAGACATGTTGCAAGTGTTGTTACCATGTCTTGCTGTAGATAAGAATACAATCCAAATACACAACCATGAATGAGCTGGTGAAGGGACAAAGAATACCATCCATCATTTTTGTAAAATGTTGGTGCATTAGTCAAGCCAAAAGGAATAACCAATCATTCTAATAGATCCTATTTGGATCTGAATGTCATCTTCCACACATCTATGAACTTAATGCAAATTTTATGGTACCCATATTTAAGGTTAATATTGGTGAAGAAATTTACACCATGTAGTTGATCTAGTAGATCATTGATCTGAGGTAATGAGTATCAATTCTTCATGATGATCTTGTTTAAATCTAGATAGTCAATGCAGAGTCTCCACATGCCATATTTGTTTAGTACAAAGATAATCAAACTACCTCAAAGTGAAGAACTTGGTTTGATATGGCCCTTTTTAATCAATTCTTGAATATACCTCTTGAACTAATCATTTTTAAGAACTGATCTACGATAAATAGGGGTATTAGGTAAAGGATAACCAAGAATCATAAATATTTTATCTCACAATGGAGTGGCACTCCAATGGGTGACTTGAAGATATCAACATATTCTATTATAATTTGGTCCATTTACTATTATTGCTGTGATGACTATGTAGTCATGGTAGTAGCAACCATATTCTTGGTAGATTGAGGTTTGATCATCAAGACAAGAAATTGCTTTGTTTTTCCAATCATCCTTTTGCAATACTTGGCATTAATTAGGGAGATAGATGTGGAAGGAGTTAGCTTTGGTATCCTATATTTTTGGTTCCCAAGAATGATGATGACTTTGCAAGGTCTTGAATCGTATATGCCATGTCTCCATCACATGAATGGATGACCAAGGAACACATTGTAAACATCCAATGAAATCACATGACATAAAAATTCATCTCTAAATGGTTTGATAGCATAAGAGAGAATATATTTTTTAGTGACATGGATATCTCTCCCTTGATTCAACCATCCAATACTATATGACTATGGGTAAGGCTTCATAGGTAAATTTAGAGCCTTTACAATATCAATAGAGATCAAATTATTTTGACTCCCAATTTCAACAATGAAATGGGATTACCATTTTCCTAGAATTTTGAGTGAACTAATTGTTCCTCCTCAAGCAAACCCTCTACTTTGATTTGTGTAGTAGAGGCAGAAATAGTCACATGTGGTTTAGCCTCCATGTCTGTTTACCTTTATACTCAGTTGGAGGACATGTTGGTTCTATGGATATAGAGGGTCATGTCTTAGCAAATAGAGACTAAATTATTTGACATTCTTCTTTGGAATATCAATTGCTCTTATGGTAGTCACACCATTTGCCAATATTATTCGTTTGGGGCTTATCTTGTGACTATTTCTGCTACTTCTAGTTTTGATTTTTTGTTGACCTTATTATTTAGGTTGCTTTTGGTTATCACATTTTCCTTTCTTGGGTTGGCCATTTTTAGTTTGGTTCTTTCCATTCAAATTATCTCCTTTATTGTTTTTACGTTTGTGCTTTTGATCAAACTTTATGGAAAATTTGTATACCTCACCCAATGTTTTGAATTCAAAGAAGTCCATATCCTAGCTTATGTACTAATGTAGCCTACTATGGTACTTGAGAATTTGATGCATCTTGGTGTATTGGATACCAAGGTTTGTAGATAGTGAATGAAAATCAACGATATAGTCTTAAATAAATTGTTCTTTACCTTGAATTAATTTTTGCCATCACATGTACAAGTTTTCATAAGCACCTATTGGGTAATATTCATTCTTGACTACTTCCATGAACTCATCCCATGTAGGGTCTTCTACATATTATTGGTTTTTCTTGTATACTTACCACCAATTTTGGACAAGTATTGAATCTTTTAGCAGGGTAAAAGTGATATTCTCTTTATCAAAGAAGTGATTGATAGAAAAATATGTAGATATTTGATCCAACCAATTATCCACTACTTTCACAACGAATTTTCCTTCAAATACAAGGACATAAAAGCTCACCTAAAATTTGAATGTTTTTGGGGCATTGAATGGTTGTTTTGTGGTGCTAAAAGAAGATAGATGCTTGAGGATTTGGGAAAATTGATCCAACATATAATTGTTTTATTTTTCAAGGGATTCATCCACCAATTTCTTGAAAATATTTGTTGTCTCAATGTTGTCCACCATCTAATATTGTTTGAGATGACTAGGTATATAATCAAATGGATTGCACGTCTGGAACCAATAGCCTAATTCATATTTGGGATCATACACCTATAAAATAGGTTGCTCTGATGCCACTTAATCTAGAATATCTAGAGATAACAAATTCTTTAGAGTTGAAAACTAGAAATAGGAAAGAATATTACCAACTAAATAACTAATTTTATTAATTTTGAATAGAAATACAAAGGAGGTGATCTCTAAGAAGAGATGTCTGCCAAAAAATAATCTATGAGAACAAATTATTTTTCCAATGCAATTGCTACTCTTCTTGAAATAAAACCATATATTTATACATTGATTTTGTAAGAGAGGAAAAGTCATGACAGTTCTATTGGTTACAATGGTGATGGTTATAATGGTTCAACTATATCTATGTGGGATGTGGGGTGTGGAAGGACCACTGTTCCTAAAAATCATTTCATAGCCCAGTTTTCATTAGCTTGTCTGAGGCATCCAAGCCCATCCATTCATATATTTGAGCCCTTTTGAGCCCATCTGAGTTGGTTTCTTTCAAGCACATCTATATTAGTATGAGGTATTCATCCAAGTCTAAGGTATCCTTGTCCATCCAAATCCAATCTCATCTATTTTTTACAGTCTATTCTCCATATCACTCAATGTCATTCCACATATGGGGAGTTGCATGCTAATTTTAAGATGTTTGATATTAGTACCACTACATAATGGGTAAAAAAACAATCATCAATTCTAATGATAGGCCTCTACAATTTTTGACTACTTAGACTAAACTAGAGAATGCACACCACATAAAGTGGATGACATAGCTAAAATTTTTATACCCTCTAATAAAGAATCATAAGGGGAAGGAGAATAAGACAATAGATTACCTAAGAATTTATTAATATAAATAAATATAATAGTTTTGGATATCAAATATCATATAGTCAATGACTAGAAGATGTTATACATCAATGACATTGACTTTTTCAACATATATGACTAGTTGATATATAGCAATTTAATGCCAATCCATCATATTTAGGATAAATTACTATACCATTGTGACACTTTTCATGTTACATCTAGTACAATGTGTCAAATACTCATATAGTAAGAACATCACTCTAAGGTGGATGAATGCTTTGGTTTCAATAAGACACTTTAAGTGTTATAACAATACTTTCATTGACCATACATGCACTAAGAGATGGAGCTCTACATCATATTTTATGCTCCATGTAGCATTGTAAACCTAACCAATGAGAATATAGCTCTCTATATACTATTCAAAGCCATAGAAATCCATCAATATGACCACTAAGCATCAATAGGACTATAGTTTCATGGTTATAGAAAGGTTCCCTAAAATAGTGATCAGGGTCCCATGATAAGAAGAGCATTGATGAAATAGAGACTACCAAGTTCTTATTTTAGCATGTTTGGGTCTATTTTGGTATGCAAAGATCCATTGTTTTGGATATAAATTTATATTTCATCAATAAATTTTGGCACCATCTATGGGATTAATTGAACACCGAGTTACCACATTTCATGTTTTTAATCCATAAATTGATGGAAAAATTGAGGTTTTCAATACAATATTAGTGCATATACTTTTAATGTATAGCCATCAACATTTTGAGATTTGGAATTAAGTTCAACCATAATCCAACATCCATACAACAAGGATCTACACACTCTAATATATCATAACCTATTCTTGACATATTAGAGATTTTATATTAACACCCCCATGCATGTCAAATGACACCATAATGTTAGCATAAGTTAAGAAATTAGACATGGATGAGAGATTTTCTAATATGTGAAGCATATTCAAATTATTAGAGAATATTATATTATTTGATATATTAGAATTTGCAAGATATGCACATGTTCCATATTAGAATACTAAGAGTCTTGTATGCAAGTGGAAAAAGAAGAGTACAAAGGTCATGTGGATAGCAATAGTCAAGAATTTGAAGAGTTATCTTGTGTAATTATACTATGGAGACAAAGCTCCATAATATGTAAGTAGTGATAAACCATCTCAAAATTGTATTTCAGATTTATTGAATAATATTGTAAGTATTTTTTAATATTGATTGATCTATATGAGATTTGTATATTTTCTATAGTGGAAAACCTTATTATAATATTATTTTGACCTTTAATATTGTGGCTATTTTATATTGGGACCTATGATATTTTTGTGGTAGTAAGGCTTAAAAAGCCAACAGTGGTATAAGAGCTACCACTAGAATTTATCCATTTTTTATAGAGTTTATTGAGCCACCATTATTAATTTTATTCATTTTTGATAAATTTTATTTAGAGTCTATCCATTTTGAAGGTAGTGTAGACTTGGACTCTAATTTTTAAAGGTCTTATTGAGTAGAAAAGGCTAGGGTATTTCCACTAGGTTGAAATAAAACTAATGAAGCCTAGGATTCAACTATATTGAAGAAAAAGATAAACTTAGGAGAGAAGTTGGACATTGATAGAGATAACCAACTCTAACGAAAGTTGGGAAATTTGGGGACATACAAAGTCACCATGACATAAATATTGGATTCTATAGAGAAGAAGAGGATAACCACTATTGAAGATTGTAGATTGAAGATTGGGGCAGAACCAACTTAGGATAAAGTTGGTCATTCAGGAAAAGAGCCAACCTAAAATTAATATTGGGTTCTCTAGTAAGGAGGAGAATCATATTGAGTTCTTAGGTGCAACCTAAGACATTAAAGATTTTAAATTTATAGAGAAGATAAGAAGAGTAGTAGAGATTAAGTTATAGAGGTTGAAAATCTTCCTACAAATATAGAGAAGAGTTTCAGCTTTTGAGTATAGAAGGAGCAATATAGAGAAGAGAAAAATAAGCCTATATAAAGAATAGGTCCAAGAGACCTGTATTAAAGAGAAGGCCAAAGAAACATTTATTGAATAAGGTTCCAAAAAGTGACCTATATTATTGAAGAAGGTCTGAGAGAGAGACCTATGTTATTGAAGAAGACGAGATTAGCCTATATTAGATATCTAAGAGAACTCCATTGAAGGAGGAGAGAAACTTGCAGAGAGAATCCTGCACTATTAAAGAGGTTTAAAGGAATATTCACAAATGATATTTGTATATACATATGTAAGGTATTTGTAGAATCACATATAGAGTTAAATAAGACATTCGGTGCAACTAGAGAACGCTTACCAAGCCAATGTAAGCATACACAAAGAAAAAATATATATAGAGCATTTAGAGTAAAAGGATGTCATTCTAAGCCAGTGGAAGAATATATTAAAGGAATCATACATAAGATAAAGAACATGCTAGTTTCAATACTTAAAGAAAAGCTTCTATGATAGCATATGTTTTTGGAGTAATCAAAGGAAGAGGTAAATTAATCACCTACATCTAGGTGAACCAATCATAAAGGAAGATTAGAAGAGAGGTAAGGTGAATGAGTCACTTGAATTAAACTAGAAAGAGGCCACCCAAGGAAAATTAGCACCAGGTACTTGAGGGAAATTACACCAGTCAAGGTAAATCAGTACCAAGCACCTGAGGGAGATTGCACTAGTCAAAGTAAATAAGAATCACCTAAGAATAAAGGTGAAGTAAAATGTTCTAGTAGAAGAGAACAATGAAGTAACCAACCAAATGTGAGAAGAGATAAAATGTAGGCTCAATTCAAATAACCTATAAAGCAACAACTAAATGTGAGAGGATCCAAAGCAAAGGATTAAAGAGAAGAAAATAACCTACAAAATTAGCTACAAAGTGAAAGAGATGAAGGCTTAGGGTGAGATGAATCACTTGTGAAACCAACAATTGGATGAAGTAAGTGCAAGGAGGAAGTGCAATGTTATGGTTGCATGCAAATGATAGCATTAGAAAAATGAGAGTTATCACAACGTTGATTTTGAAATCAATCTCAACAATAATCTCACCAAGAATCTTCAAGTAATGCCATTTATTTAGTGCTAAACATTTTGGAGGGACTTAATATTTTTTGAAAAAATATTTAGCACAATTTTATAAGGAGATATAAGGGTTGATTAAAGTTTTTGATTATTTGTTTCTTAAAATATTTAAGAATCTGGATATTGAAAGAGTTGGAGTAATAAGGAGTTAATGATTTTTAGTTTTTGAAGTTTTAAAGATTGATAGTTATTTAAAGTTTTTAGAAAATTGGAAAACTTTAAAAACTTTAAATTTTTGAAATTTATTTTTCCTTTCAAAAGTTTAAAGTTTTGAAAATTTGCAAACCAAACTAGGGAGTTAAAATGTTTTCAACATCAAAGGATTAGAAAATTTAGAATTTACAAAATTCATATTTGAATTGAGAGTTATAAGATCTTCAACCTCAAAGGAACTCATTATGGATTATTGGTATATTGATTTTGGAGCTAGTAGGCATATGATTGGAAATAAATAATGGTTTAACACTTTTCAAGAGAAATATGAAAAACTAGTTGTCATAGCAGATAGTATCACTTATTATGCCAAAGTAGTAGGAGATGTCTTGATTGATCTATCAAATGAAAATGAATAATTAACAATATATTGCATGTACTTGGATTTAATACTAATCTTATTTCAGTATCTCAGCTAATGGATCGGAACCTAGTAGTTGAATTCAAGATCATTAAAGGCAAGAAAAAATGTCTTATTATCAAACAAGGAAAAGTCATAGCTTTTGGATCTTACAAAAATAGTTTTTTACTATAGGTGCAATGCCAAATATGGATTTATAAACAAGGATCTCAAAAAAATAGAGCTTTGGCATAAAATGCTAGGACACATAAGTGCATATTCATTAAATGAGATGAGTAAACATCAAATGGTTAAAGGTTTACCTAATATTTCATGGGAATCTATAGTTTATCCTCAATGTCTAGTAGGAAGACAAATATAATACCTTTTGAACTTCATCAACATAGAACTCAAGAACCGTTAGAATTAATATATACAAAATTATGTGGTCCAATGAACACCACTAGTATTGGAGGATAAAAATTTTCAACTATTTGTTGAAGATTATTCCAATAAAATATGGGTATATTTTATGAAATTCAAATCTGAAGCTTTCCATTGTTTCAAACAATTCAAACTACTGGTGGAAAATGAATTAGGGAAAACAATAATTTTTTTTTTGTTTAGATAGAGGAGGTGAGTTTATATCAAAAGAATTTAACTCATTTCTAGAAGCTAATGGTAAAAAAATTAAAAACATATTCTCCATAACAAAATGATATTTTAGAAAGAAGAAATAGATCATTTATGGAAATGGTTCACTGTATACTAAAAGAATCTCATATTGATCATCAATACTGGGAAAAATTAGTTAAAACAACTATATATTTATAAAATAGATCATCTACAAGGATAATAAGAAATGTAACTCTTAAAGAAGTATGGTCAGGGTAGAAACCAAATGTAGAACAACTGAAATTTTTTGGATGTAAGGCATACATGGATATTCCAAAGTGAAGAAGAACCAAACTAGATGACAAAAATATGTGTAGAATATTTCTCAGTTATGATGATGGTTCAACAAGTTACATAAGAATTGATCCTACAAAAAAAAAATCTACATAAGCAAATATGTGATATTTGATGAAAGAAGCAAATACATTATTAAAGAATAAATGATTGATTTAGGGATAATTCTAACTTCTTAAGAAGAAGACTATTCAAGTGAAGACTCATAATCAAACATGAATGATGAACAAATGGAAAATGTAGAGATTGCTACAACACTTCAAAGGAAAGAACCTATATGGCTTAGAGATACACTTGATGACTCAAAGCTAAGACATATGCCAAATCTCACTACTACAAGATCTCAAAATCAAAGTTTAACAAGAGTAAATAGAAGTTTGATAAGTTTTATGAAAAAACCTACTACTCTACATGCTTTAAGACATCCAGAATGGAATCCATGGAACCAGAATATGTAACACTAATGAAAAGTAAAACATGAAATCTAGTTGATCTACCACAAGGAAAGAAAGTAGTTGATCAACTCTTGACAAGGTAAAGAAATAAGAAAGTGGTTGATATACAAGATAAAATATAAATTAGATGGTTCTCTTAAAAAATATAAATCTCAATTAGTTGCAAAAGAATACACTTAAACAAAGGAATTTATTATGAGAAAACATTCACATCAACAACAAGAATGACTACTATTAGAACAATTTATGATTTAACAGCACATCATGGATGGAAACTACATCAAATAGATGTACAAAGTACATTTCTTCATGATAATATTGAAGAATAGGTATATATGTCACAATTAGAAGGATTTGTGATCAAAGGATAGGAACAAAAGGTTTGCAAGCTAAACAAATCCTCATATGGTCTGAAGCAAGCACATAGAGCATGGTATATGCAAATTAATAGTCATTTGTTGCAACATATTTAGAAAGAAGTATAGAAAAAATTAAAAGATATTTAGAAAAGGATTTTTAAATGATAGATTTGGGACTTCTTTAATATTGTCTTGGTTTGGAAATTTGTCAAAATGAAAACAATATCACAATAACTTAGACAAAGTATGCAAAATCATTGTTGGAGAAATACATGATGAAAAATTGTACCTATAAGGATATACAGATTTTGATTATGCCGAGTCTATAGTTGATGGAAACTCTACATCAGCCTATATTTTCTATCTTGGTTTAGGACCTATTTCATGGTTTAGTAAAAAACAACATGCAATAACACTTTCATATACAAAAATAGAATATGATGCAACTAAAGATGCAATATGTGAAGCACTTTGGTTACACTACATATTATCAAATATTAAAATTAAAAGAACTAAAATAATAAATTATGGTAACCAAAGAGTACTTAATCTAATAAAAAATTCAATCATTCATGAAAGAACAAAATATATTGAAGCTTGATGTCATTTTATTAGGGATCATGTTCAAAATCATCATATCCAATTGAAACACATTTCTACAAAAGATCAAATTATAGATATTTTTACAAAAGCACTTGTTAGGAACAAGTTTAAGATATTTCATAATCATATATGTAGATCAAGGATAGTCAATATCAAATAATATAATACAAGGGGGTGTTAGAGAATATTATATTATTTGATATATTAGATTATGCAGGATATGTACATGTGTCATATTAGAAGACTAAGAGTCTTGTATGCAAGTGGTAAAAGAAGAGTCCAAAGGTCATGTGGATAGCAATAGTCAAGAATTTGAAGAGTTATCTTGTGTAATTATATTATGGAGAGAAATCTCCATAATATGTGTGCAGTAAGAACCCATCTCAAGATTGTATTTCAGATGTGTTGAATAATATTATAAGTATTTTTCAATATTGATTTATCTATATGAGATTTGCATATTTTCTATAGTGAAAAACCTTCTTATAATATTATTTTTTCCTTTGATATTGTGGCTATTTTATATTGGGACCCGTGATATTTTTGTAGTAGTAAGGATTAAAAGGCCAACACAAAATTAGATGTAGGAAATCTTAGAGTAATAACTAAATAAGTATAAGGAGAACCATGATCAACATAATATACTCTATATTTTTTAAGTTGGAGATATGGTTTGGATCCACTTGAAGAAGGGACATTTATCTAGATAACACTAGAATATCAAATGTATATGCTATGTTCTTATACCATCCAACACATGATAGATGAGAACACCTTTTTTCTTAGATTGTTTTCTTACTTAGGGATACATTTAGTTTTTCATGTAGAACTCCTCAAGTTATACCATTATCCTTTGCTAGATACTATGGTAGTATATCTTCTAATATATCTAGATTCAATTCAATTGGAATTCATATTAGTAGAACAATTGATTGATGTTACCAAAAAAGGTACTTTTTAGGGAATACACAACCTATTTAGGGTTGTCAAGCAAGGTTAGTTTATAGCTCAAGCTAAGTGCTACATGATTGACTAACTCAAGTATTTTATTTCATAATTAGACGTTAACATGATAGGAGCCATTAATTTATAAGGAGGAACAAATAATTTAAGAAAAGTAGGGGTTGATTAGGTCATCAGGGATAATTATTCCATATCTTATTGGCTTTAGTTCCCATCTAGAATTATTACCAAATAAGAAAATTCCATTCTTCTTGCAACATAAAAATTCCTCATGGTTCCAATATAACTCTAAATATCATTGCCACTATGATACCGATATTGCCTTGGCATAAATACCTATGGAGCCAATGTACATAGATACACATACCAATGGATTCAATATACATGGATAAAAAAACCTATGGTAATTGTTCAATATTAGCACTTCACACTTCACAAACTAGTGCTAGCTATGAACGAAGTAAAATGGATTGTTCTATAACTTCCATTGAAACTATTTTTTGATTACTTTAGGAGCTAAACCATTTTAACACCCAACAAATTTTTAAATACTATATACTTCTATAAAGCTTAGGATTGTTTTACTTTTCTTATTTTCTTTTCTTCTCTAGCTTCATCATATTGATATCTAACCTTTGTTCTTCATTTTAGGTTCTACTAACTCCATCTCCTTATCTTAATCACCTTACAGGCCCAAGTTGTCCCTATTGTGCCTAATATTTTTTTGCTACTTCTTTTCCAACATTAAAATAGAGTATATCTACCTTGTTTCACCATACATCCTATCTACTAGGCACTTATATTATTGTAAATATGGATATGTGGGTATTGTATTCTATAGTGTATTTACATTATCTATAGATAAAATTGCATTCTTTTGAGAAATTTTTTGTCATCCCCAATTCTACTTCACAACTTTGAAGCATAACTCATCTAGAAATACAACCTATTTGAAGGAGTTATCACTCGTTCTACCACATTATAGGCCCTCCAATATTGATAATTATTTGTCTTATTCAAGCTTACTTTGTATAAGCTTCAATTTGTGGAGTAGTCTTTCCATGATCCCTTGAGGAAGCCTGATGATGAATAAGATAAGCAAAAATTATGGGAAGTGAAAGACTAGGTTGAATTGTAATATATATATATATATATATATATATATATATATATATATATATATAATAATGTAGTTACTTGATCAAATGTGAAATAAATATTGTTAAAATCCATATTTATGTAGTCAATAGGATTACTTGAATTTCCATCAACAATTTTTGTATCTCCTTGAAATTTTTTGAAGTGATTGATGTACTCTTTGACACTACAAAACTTAAAAATATTCAAAGTAAAAAGTTTGGATTCCAATTTGTTGACATATGTAGCATCACATTTATTGAAGTATTGCTTAAATATCTCAAATAAATTATAAGTATTTAAATTATTGGTGAGATAATTCTCTATTTCTTTGTCCACATACAAGACAATAATGTGAAATCTTCTTCCTTATTTTCCTATATGTGTTTCTTATTATCAATTTTCATAGCAAGGGATTTATCCTTCAATAGATATTGACATTATCATTTACTAGGAAAAAATCCTCAAAATTAATTTTCATGAAGAACAATATTTTTTATTCAATATGGAAATCTATGATTATCTATGGGTAAAAGCATAGTGTTCTGACAAAGTTTAGCAATAGCCAACTTTATTGCTAATATGTCATTGATGCAACTTTTGAGGCCTCAAAATGAGGTTAAATAATATCATTCTATAATAAAAAATTATAGAGTGGCAAGCATTGGAATGTAAATTTCAAATACATAAATTTTTGTTATTTTTATTGTCAATACATATTTATTTATTTATCCTTATTTTAAATTTTTGATAGTAGGATCACTAACACAACTTTAGAGGCCTTATATGGACTAAATCACATTATTTAACAATAATTGTGGTCCCACCAAGGAAATCGTAATGAAAAAGGTATTGGGATATCCTAGTAGAGACCAAAGTTTAATTTACGGGGAGGGTGACCCCCAATGTGCCCCCAACTATTCAACCTATTTGAAAAAACAATGAAAATTGTGTAAATATAGATTTTGGAATGTGGATTCCATGCATATAAATTTAATTTAGCTTTGTTATAGTTACATGTTTTTCATTTATTGATTATTAAAGGTATATATTTAAAAAAAAAAACTCTAATCTTTAGGAAATTATAAAAAAATTAAAACACACAAAAAACATAAATCATAACCTTGCTTTGGTTCTATTTGTCTAATTTTATTATATATAAAAATTATAAAAATTATTGATAGTTGGGCCCCAATATATCTACTCAAAACAATTAATTGAAAAATTTGTACTCTTTGAGTTCAAAATAGATATTAATTAAATTATTCGTGAGAAGAATATGAAAATTATATTTTTCCCTAGGTCTATTTGTGTAGAAGACATATTCATAAAATATTTATCAAAATACTTATATGGAATTATCCATCACTCATGCTTAGTTATACTGCTAAAAATTTAAAAATAAGGACAACCTCTACTAAAGTGCATAATTAAACAGATCTATATATACTTTTTGAAAAAAAAAATTAGATTCCTATTCTAATTTTATTTACAATGATTTGTCAATTTAAACCTTCCTCTATGTAGTATTTATTATTTGGTGAAGTTGAGAATACTATGTAGTAGTGTGATAAAATAGGTAAAACTATGTAGTATTTACATTGATCCGTCTGTCTCTAACACAATTTTAACCTCTAAATAGCAAAATAGGATTGTAAAAGTAACATCCATATCAAGATATCAAAAGGTTGTCTTAAAAAATGGGCCTAAAATGCTTTCATATTGTTAGATTTTGATACAACATGTAATGGGAGATAACAATCACAAGATGCAGAATAATATAAAAGTAAATATAGGAGATGATTGAAATATGCTATAAATAGAAATGATAGAAATGAATACAAAGTAGTTATGGAGGAAATGAACACTCCATGATCAAATCTACTGCTCATGAATGAGCTTTGAGCTTATCACTCACACACACTATCACACTCTCTCTATATCTCTATCTCTCTATATCTATGGCATTTTATATATGAAGATAGGTTCCTTGGCCAACACTCTACCTAGTTGTGCAAGGGACATCTTGCACAAATACAACTTGCACATTGACACTTGTGCATTTATTACATTGCATGAAGTAACTAGATAACGTCCCCCTAAAGTAATCTAATTTCCTATGTATGTACCAAGAAAGGTACATTTACATGACCCAAATGATGTAATATAATCTATTTATAACACCCCCCTGTATTACATTATTTTTGTATTGAAGACTTTAGTATTCAATGTGGATCTTCTCCTTGCCTTGAGAATTTGATTCTTCTTTTTTTTTGTTTTTTGTAACCTGTTAAAGCAAGCAGTTAGTGTCTTCATAATCTATCATTATTGCTAAAAGAGCTTTGATTTCATAATCATTTATTGGTTATTCCAGTTCTTCAATTTATTCTATCCTTTGAGCTAGATGTCCTTTTTGATTTCCTTTTTGATAATCCAATTGGGGATAATTGGTTGGATGCTGAAATTGTTGTTGATAAGGATTTTGATATTGTCGTGGCTGAAATTGGTTCCCATTGTTCATCTGATTTCCTTAATTCTAATTTTTGGGATTGAACTTGCAATAGCTGGTACTATGGCCTTTTGTATTGCATATTTGACAATACCTATTGTACCATGTTTTTAATATTTTTGATGAAGAAGCAATTTTTCCGTGTGAATTATCTTTAAATGCCAATGTAGTGTTAGACATTTCATCTTTAACTATATTTTCCACTTCATATTCCTGTAGAATATTTACTAATTCATCAAAATAAGTATCTTTACTTAGGACTTGTAAAGATGTTACCAAATTTTTATAGCTATTTGGAAGTGCTCTCATGGTTACTTGAGTAAGAATTTCATCCTTAATTATTTATCCTAAGGTAAATAATTTCCCTTTAAAATCTGCTACCTTCCTTAGGAACAATTCTACGCTTTCTCCATTAATCATATTTAATGAATGAAGTTGAGTATGAAAATGAAGAATAGTTGCCTTATTATTTCCTTCAAATATTTTCTCTAGGGTTGCCCACGCATCTGAAGATGATTTTGCTAAACTGATATAGGGTTGTATCTCACTAGTGATAGCAAAGGTTATTATCATTAGAGCCTTTGAATCATTTTCTACAAACTTTAGGATTTCAATATCATTTGTGGTATGTATTTATGTTTTCCCTTTGACAATATCCCAAATTTTTTCATATACCAATATAGCTTTCACTTTATTCTTCCAAGAGAAACAATTAGGACCCTTGAGTAGTTGAGATTCTGCTAGGAAGAATTTATTTGATGCCATTTAAATTCCTTAATATCAATCCTTAGATTTTGTAGAATACCTTATGACTCCCTAGTATGTTTGGGATAAGATACAAGATGAATATAGTGATTTTGTAAATTGTAGTTCAATTTTGGTTGATTCTGTAAAGTTTTTATAAATACCAAAATCAACTTCTATTATCCCTTATTGCTTCTACTGAACTAAGCACTTTTCCCAAATTTGAAGAGGTTTTAATGTTGGATTTATTTTATCTCTTTTTGAGGAATTTTTGAGGCAATAATATTATAAATTTCCAACATTTTAAATGCTTTGACAAACCTCTCTTTTTAATATCCCTTTTAGAAATTAGTTTAAGTGTATTGTAGTAATACTTATAACTCCTTAATTTTGGATAAATTAGACCACAATAACATTTGCAAATATTTAAGATTAATTTCTAGTAGAAACCCTTATTACTCCTAAGTTTAATATTGCAAATATTATATTAATTTGATAAATTATTCCCTTTGAGGTATGACTTTCAATATGATTAAATTCTTGTAAGTTTAAACTTATAACTCCCAAGAAATGAAAACACATAAAAATGGGAATAAAACTTACCTTATATCAAGCAATAATCTTCACTAATTTTTGATATGCAAGGGCTACAATATTGATGTCACTGCTTTGACTATACCCTACAATAGATTTTCTTGGAACCTTCCTTGTATTTACGTTCTAAATATGGCACCCTTTAGTCTCTGCATTTGAACTTGCCTGACTAGAGCATTGAAGGCTCTATCACATTCCTTACATGCTGCAACTTGGCCCTGTGCATGCACACCCCGAACTGCTGAATATAAAGATGTAAATATTGTAGAATGCTTGGTCATTGATGCCCTTAAAATGGAGGAGAACATTGTATTAAGTGCCAAGTGGCACGTATTTTTTCTTCTTGAGTGCTTGAGGAGTAGAAGGTTCTACAAAATGCTCATTTATCCCTTTGAGTAACGTATGGACATTACATTATTCAGTAGAGTGCTTGGTATTTTTGGATAAGTGTATCTCATACACTCAATGCACCAGCCTGTAACTTGTAACTCCTTTATTGATGAAGATGAGCACTCACGTGATAAGCATTAGGGTTTTACCTCAAGTTATAAATGTTACTTTTTCCTTGTGCAAGGACGCTTCTCTATCATTGCTTAAATGAATCCTTGGAGGTTCTTTTAACCTTGTAAAATCCCCAACTCCTCTTTTGTTCAATTTCAACATTTTCAACTGGGATGTAGAGCAACGATTTGGAAGCTTAAGCATAAATTTTGAGCAATGCGGATGTGGAGTTTGAAACACTCTAATGGTTATTTAATATTCTTCTTTTATTGCCTGTTATATGTCCTCCTTTTGTATACAATGTTGCTCTCGATTAACACTATTTATTTCTTTGCTTTTTCTCCTTGTATTTTGCAGGTTCGACCGTCCAAGATGTGAGGATAATGAGCCCTTAGAGTGGCTCCATTTTCTATAATTGGATAGACGATAGCATTCAGCCACCTTCGATTGGTTTTTCTACCAAATATTGTACCTTTGAGGCACCTTCAAATATGCCTTCTTTCCCTGTATAAACCAGATTAGGATAGTGCAATGAAATGTAATGTATTTATATATAAAATATCCTTTATTGCACCTCATTTTACACTCCTCCTTTTAGATCTGAATTTCTAGTTTTGTGGTAGAATTTTGAATGCAATGCAGGGGTTTTGGGGTTGTCTCTTTGATTAGACACCTTTCTATTTTTGCTTAGATATTTTACAAATGATCCCAAGCTTGTAACCACTTGATAGAAGCTCCTTTTTTTCCTGTATATTTTGGCACTATTTCTTTGTAACAAAAACCTTATTGTGCTTTGAATTTTGAGACTCACCAAGTATCGACTTGAGGCTTCCTTTACTGATCTTCGATGACTACTTTCTTCTCCAACGCTTGGAGGATTATGCTGATTTGGTGGCTTCTCTTGGCCATTGAATGTTGCTGATTTTTGTGCACTAATAGTGTCTTTAGACACTTTGACAAATTTTAATTTTGTACCCTTCTCATGAACACAAATAATAATATTTTTGAGAGCAATAGAATAGTGCAAATGAATCTAATATTCTTTCACTTTTAATGCACTAACAATTTCACCTTATCACTCCAATCAACTCTCAAGATAATGCACTTAATCAATTTACTGCAACTAATCAAGAATAATATGAAATGAATCTTCAAGAATTATTCTACAATTTCCTTATAAGCAAGGTAGTAGGAGCTAGTCTTCTTTTGCTTTCCAAAGCAGATGATAGGTAGTTGATAGATAGTTGTAATTATGAAATCTAATCAACTCCTAATGTGAAAATGAACCTTAAAATAACCTTTCTCTTTTGCACTTTTGAATATTGTAATTCAATTCTCCTGTGGACACCAAATTACAACCACTAAACCTCCATCCTAACCATCCACCACCCACTTGTCTTCCATTCTACTCTCTCGTCAATTATTTGGCCCAATTCCACCTTCCCGCCATTTCCTAGCCTAATTAGGATTATTTTAATAATATTTTATATAATATTTTATTATATTTTAATATATTTATTATAAAAAATATATAAATAAAATCAATTAACCTCATCCGTCTGATCAAATTTAATCTCCACCCTCCATCTTTAGTAATCCATGCCACATCCAAAAAGCAATCTCAACCTTAGGATTCAATTTAATTTCAATCGCACAATTAAAAAGTGTCAAGTCGAAACCCTAAGAGAACCCTAAGTTGAATTATAAGAGCATTTGTAAATGCTCAAACCCTAGAACCCTAGAACTTGGAGATGAGATTTTGCATTTTGAAGGAATTATTGGTGAAGCCCTAGCATAGAATCCTGAAGATCTGAAGCCCTAGTCCACCGATAATACTTTTGCTATTCTAGCTACCATCCATTCATCCTCCCTCATTTCCACAACCATCCTCCATCTGTCACCTTCGTTGCCATCCCCTCAATCTACTTTTGTAGATTAACCCTACCTTGCAGGCACTGTTACGAGCTTACAAAGATTATTACAGAGCATACCAAGCACTCTCTAGAGCCTTCCCTATCTACAGGTGTACACCAGAGCCTACCAAGCTCATTACAGAGCTTGCCAAGTGCTCTTTAGAGCCTGCCACATCACCAGGTGTGAACCAAAGCCTACAAATCTTGTGTCCTAGCCTGTCAAGGGCACGCTAGAGCCTGCTGCCATCCACAAACCTCAAATTTAAAGCTGCTGCATCAACATATCTGTGATGCCATCTATAATAACTGATCAATAGCAAGATCTATGAATTCCATACCTTATTTGATGGCTGTTGAAGTTGGAGTGGCCCAACATTGGATATCCGAATCCCACTCAACCTGTTGGGATCAAGAACACACTCGAATCTGAAGACACTTCCATTGCTACCAGCTAGGGTTTTAGAGAACCCTAGCGCCACTATAATATATATTGTATCAAATATTGGCATTGAACATTGATTGTAATAAAAGGAGTTTATCGGCTCCCCCATATTATTGAATGCATTCTTTTGTGCAACCTTTGTGTCTCACAGTATTATTTTATTTTCTACTATTTTATTTTAAGTGTCGTTTTCTTGCATTCAAAAAATAAAATATAATATAAAATATAAAATATAAAATATTATTAAAATAATCCCAATTAAGCTAGGAAATGGCGAGAAGGTGGAATTGGGCCAAATAATTTGTGGGAGAGTAGAATGGAAGTTAAGTGGGGGGTGGGATGGTTATGATGGAGGTTTAGTGGCTGTAACTTGGTGTCTATACTCCATCATATCATTTGTCACTTTGGTATCCCCTCTAAAATCATTTTGGATAATGGTAAGTCTTTCAAGAACAAGGATGTTTGAGCACTTTGCGAGAAATATAATATCCAACATAGTTTATCAAATCCTTATTACCCATAAGCAAATGGAAAATATGAAGCTACCAATAAGACCTTAATTGCAATTCTTAAGAAACTTGTCAAAGAAAATCATAAAGACTGGCATACACAAATCCCTTTGGAACTTTGGGCTTATCGAACAAGAATCCGAATGCCAATGGGAGCAACACAATTTTCTATGGTCTATGGAGTAGAAGCTATTATGCCTCTAGAGCTCAAGATTCCTTCCTTACGAATTTCCTTGCAAGAATTCCTAGATGATGATACAACTAGACAAGAACGACTTGACCAAGTCACACTCCTAGATGAAATACGTGTCAATGCATTAGAACATTAACAAGTTTATCAAGACCACCTCAAGTGTGCTTAAAACTAAAGTCCATCTTAGGGAATTTCAAGTAGGGGATCTTGTCCTCAAATAGAACCAACAAAACACCAATGCGTTGCCACACCTTCATGATAAATTTGCGGTAAATTGGTTAGGTCCATATGTAATCACTCAAAAAATGGGTAATGGTACTTATAGGCTTGAAAATTTAGAGGGAATAGAGGATCCTGAACCACTTAATATTATTCATTTAAAGGCATTTCATTGTTAAAAGTGACACACTATAGTATATATACATGGCAAAAAAAAAAAACAAACAAACACAAATTGCATGCTTTTACATAGGCATTTTTCACATTGCATATATTTCATTTGTATTTAGGTATTTAACTTGCATCATAATTCTAATCCATACATACATATTCCACTTTCCATTTGTATATTAACCTTCATTGCACTAGGCATATACATTTGCATTCATCCCATGTTCAATGATTTGGCATAGTAATGATGATATGGCCATAAACAAAAAGTCAAGTTATAGAAATTGGGGATACCTAATTTGATACAATCATGCACCTTTCACAAACCTTATAATCCAACAATACCACATGTCAAAATCATAAAGCCTAGATTTTTAGCCACCCAGCCATTACTAGTGTAGCAAGCAACCTCCAAGCGGATGTCCAGTTTTATTTAGGACCAACAAAACACTTTACACACTAAGAAAGTCTTGAGCATTATCAATTGATTCCAAACACAATCTTGAACCAATCACATTCTATCACATCTTAAAAATATTATGAGTCAAGGAGGGTTAGTTCCATACTTGGATAGTACCTTGAAGCGAAAAGGGATAATCCTTGCTTGTCCCATCATGCAACATAGTCCAAAGCAAAAATAGTGGTTTTCACCACTACCTCAATTACTCTTCAAACATAAGCATAAAAACATAGAGTAGTAAGGATAGGGTCAAAATTCTCATCACACTTCGGTTGAGAATCCGATTCCCCAATCTATAAAAAATTAACAAATAAAATCCCAAACACCCTTGATCCCTCAAGTCATAAGGATTCGTACTTCACATCCCTAGCACGGATGGGTAGTCATCCCAAATGCCTAAAATATCAAATCCCATTGGACTATGGAGTGAATATTAATCGAGGCTATAGATGATTGGTTGGTAGTGGAGTATGCTCATGCGGGATGACATGTATCCTTGGCAAATAGGAAGACCTTTGATAACACATAAGGACAGGCTAGCTTTAGGTCATCTCCATAACAGGTTATGCCCAATTTACTCATAGTGGGTCAATGAACTTCACATGCACACACACTAGTTCTTGATTAGATAGGGTCATTGTCACACTCAAGATTTTGTAATTGAATCTCACTTGCACACACATTGGTCCTAAAGAAAGTTAGACAACCCAAGTGAGTTTGGTTGATAATAGTAGTATGTTTGAGTTCTTGAAAATGCTGCAATACTCATTCCATATCAACATTCATATCTTCTTCCATATCAACATCCATATCTTCTGTCATGCCAACACCCATGTATTCATAGTGAGTCAAGTTGCATAGCACCACCAAAATTTGGTACTCCTGATTGTCAAAAAAATGGATAGCGAAAGTGGCCAATAACATTTCTGAACTATAAACGATCATTTGAACAACATGCATTTATCTCATATAGATCACAATAAATTACTTGCATTAATAATACATAACACATCATCATTAGATTACATATACATTACATTCTTTGTACATTTACTTGCATTAATCATCCATAACTCATAATCATTAATAACACATCATTAGATTTCATCATCCATATACACCTTAGGCACAACACATAGTTAGATTGCATACATCATTCAAATAAATCTTAGGAATACACATCATGGTTAACTTACATTCATCATCACAAATATTAAATAAAGCATCACATAACACATTAAAACATCCACACAAAAAGATAACACACATATCTTAAAAAAAGCCATGTATATATATCTATATATATATATATATATATATAATATAAAGTGTCCAATGTACAATCAGATGCCAAGAAGGCTACAAAAGGGAGCACCAAGGCTCACATGTACAAAAGAGTGCATCTAAGCACTATATCAACTATCCATGAGAAGACCCCTGAGACCTAGTAGAAGCCCTTGGCCTAGTACTCTACCTCAAATCCGTGTGCCTCAATGACTCAACCATAGATGATGAATGAGGATCTAGCAAAGTGATGTGATGTTGCATACACACATCCTCCAAGGAATGTGCATATACCTCACTAGCATGAAGTCACCGCAGGTCCTTCTGATATCACCGCTCCTTCGTCAAAATCTCTACCTGGAGCCTCATAACTATCTCCTGATCCCCAACTATAGCTGTTGCCCACTCTGCCTCTAGCTGAGCTACATTTTCCCTAGCCTCCCTCTGAGAATCTAGCATAGTATCTCGCTCCTCCTGTAGTAGTTCCAAATCTTCCTGTAGCCTATCCACCTTGAATATCTCATCCATATCCTCATCATCCTCCCTCTCCCCCTCTATCAAGTCCACCTCCAGATCCTGTTGGGCTGCTCCCCTTGACTACCTCTGATCCATTGACCATTGAGGCCTCATCATATTAGGAGTCGACCTCAACCCCATAGCTACCGCATCCAAACCAACCTTTGGCACCCATACTGGTTGGGCACCAAACCACTCCACATACTTCAAAGTCACCTTGACATCATCCACGTCAGGTACCTTCAGCTGCTTGTCATCCTCCAGTTGCACACACTATGGATCGAGGCAAGGAAGTATCCCCTCATCCCTCTGACACCGTTATAGCATCGACTCATCCAAAACACCCTAAGGTAAATCAAATTGCCTTAACACCCACGAGTACTAAAAGTACTCCACCTCCTCATCCCTCCGTCTAATCAAACATCAAGCCTACCTCAACCAACGTAGCTACCTCCTATCTCTATCCCATATGGCTTCTTGCCATGGCCTCTACATCACATCTGCTTGAGTTATGCTTGACCACATGTCCCGATATCACTACCCAGTGTGTACCTCTTGACTAGGCTAAACCTCCTTAGCCACTGCCCATCGCCTCGCATAAGGCTCACCCATCTACCATGACTCACATGGCAACCCCTCGAGCTGAGCTACCACAAAATACTCCCAAGTCCATCACTGTAGGAGGAAGCTACACCCAATCCCCTTCCTCTACCTCTGCACCACCTCATATATCTCCTGCTATAACTGTGCCAATAAGGCCGATGCCCACGCATACTCTCGGGGATATGTCAATAGATCGCTCACCAAACCCAATAGGTTCCAAGGGAACCTAAAGCTAGTGCTATTTGGTAGCACTATGTTCGCTAACATGAACATGATCAAAGTGGGGAGCGCATCTAATTCCTTTGCCTTATACATGCTCAGGTATCATATCCCTGCATCCCCCATTTGAGCCTCCCACCATCGATCCCCAAACATTTTATCCATATTTGCCTTCTTATCCCTCCCAACCACCACCTTCTCTACTTCTAATGGCACCTTGAGAATGCGATACATATCCTCAAGAGTGACACTAGCCTCCCCAGTAGGTAGTTGGAACATCCCTCTATCCAGGTCCCACCTCTCTATCAAAGTAGAAAGGTACCCCTCATTAGCCCTCACCACATCTAGTATCGCCACTCCCTCTAAGCCCAATCTACCCAAAAACCTCCAATATTCCTCTGACAACTTCTTCCTCATCCTCAAAATGAGATGAGAGAAGCGATATCAAGGCTAAATACCCCTCAGCTGCAAAAAACAAAAACACTTTGTTAGTTTTAAAAAAAAAAGAAAGCAAAAAAATAAAAATAAATTTTTGCACAAAGGAAACAAATGTTCTTACCAAGACAAGTGACACCTCTACTCCAATAGCAGCACCAAGCCCTCCTGTCACCATAAATTCTGAACACACACCCACTAGCCTCACTTAGCTCACCAAATCACTCCACCCCTCAAACGCAACTTCTCAAACTCCAAAATGCACAAGTGAGCCTCACGATTCACTCAGAAAGCTATTTATAGCTTTCCCTAGTGCATTCAAGTGTAGGTCTATGCCTGTGAATTCACAGGCTCACCTAGGCACCTTCTGGCACACCCAAGTGCACCAGTGTGCTTGCAGGACACCACAGGCGTAATCGTGCACTTGACGACAAAATGGCACAAAGACAAAATCAATCAAAATAGTAGCATACCTCCTCCAAATTTCACAAAATTTCATCCACACATCATACACACCATAAATGTTTATTTTGTGAGATCACAAATAGTTTTGCATGCATATTTTCTGAGAACCAACCAAATTCATCAAAAACATGTATCACATTACAAAATGCATCCAACAAAGTCTAATTTTCACAAAATAAACATTCCACAATTCTTCATCATCTAATGCATCATCCCACCAGATTTTATGTATAGTGGAGTTGATTTGAATGCTCATTCAATCATTTCTAACATAATCAATCAACTCCATAATCAAAAAAATTATCATTGCATAAATCCATCAAGCATTCTTCTGCAATCATCGTGCATATATCATTCATCATTTTTATCTTGTCCAGTTCATTCAAGCGAACCTCATATCTAGTATGTTATTCTATAAACTTGGCAATTGTAGTGATAATAATCCATGCAATTTGGTAAGATGGATAATCTACAATAAGGACACTTAATCATGATCATAATCAATTATCTCATCATCAAAAATCACAATCACATTTTACACCTCACATTTTGAATGCAACCTTGCCAAGAACAATTTGCTCGTAATCAATCATTGATGTCCTTGTATGTGGGGCAAGAAAACATAGATAACCTACAATCAAAAACACTCATTCACTTAACAATAGTCATAATACAAGACATCGGTAAGTTTGATTGGTTCCATCATGTAATTGGTAAAGAAATTTCCACAATCAATACCCAACCCCTGCATTGACTTAGTCAGCCTGCATCTTCATACCTTGCATACTCAATGATGCCATTGTGGTAACTTGTTAAACACACATCAAATCATCCTAAATTTTGGGGCAATCACATTATATTATGCTTTCCCATGATGGGATACACCTCACAATCATAACATCTACACTGGAAAAATACCCCTATCAACCGTTGGGAAAAAATGGTATCACATTTTTCATCATTCATATCATCTACAATCGCATGGTATTATATACCAACCCCCTTCCCACCATTGGGGCAAAAAATGGTATCACATTTTACATCATTCATATCATCCACAATCATTTGCATCTCACATATTTCATTCATCAATTGCACAAATTCATTACATCATTCATTTTTCAATTGGCTTGTGAGATACATTTGTAACTCATTTGCCAATTGAGGGGGTAAGCTACACAAATTCAAAAAGTTATTTAGTCTTCAACTTCAATGCACAAATCCAACGACAGAGAGAAGCTGCTTCTGTGCCCATAGCCCAAGCAGGTGTCTCGTGTTTTTGCACCATATTGTGTTTCATGCAATATGGTACAAAAAGGGCATCTATAGACACCAAATTACAGCCACTAAACCTCCATCCTAACCATCCCACCACCCACTTGTCTTCCATTCTACTCTCCCACCAATTATTTGGCCCAATTCTACCTTCCCGCCATTTCCTAGCCTAATTGGGATTATTTTAATAATATTTTATAATTTATATAATATTTTATTATCTTTTAATATATTAATTATAAAATATATGAATTTTGAGGGAGCGATGAAATTAGGGTTTCTTGGGAGGGTGGGGATGACAATGGGCGGGAAGGCTGTTCTGGGAGAGCACGGGAGCGTCGGCAGGTCGAACCAGGGGCTCGGCAGGGTGGAGGGAGGGCAAACAGAGTCTGGGGACGCCGAGGAGTCCTTGCCAAGTCGCGGCAAGGATCCGCCAGACAAACGGGGAGATGGACCTCGGAAGTCATATGCTTTGGCAGTGGCCTCTGAAACCTTAAGCGGGCTCTTCTCCAAGGAGTTATTTCCGTCCGGGGACGAGTTGGACATCTCGACGGAAATTCTCTCAAGCTTTGTGGATTTCGAAAAATTTACCCTCATCGGTAAGTTTATTGGTGGTCGTCCCGACATGGAGACCATTCGCAAGTGGGCGTCTGGAAAATGGCGGACCTCTGGTCACTTAGAGTCGGCTGCCCTAACCCGAGGTTTTTTTGCGATTAGGCTGAGCAACAAGGAGGACTACTGTAAAATCCTGGCTGGAGGGCCTTGGTTCTTAGGCCGTAGGAGTCTCTTTCTAAGGAAGTGGGGTTTGGACTTTAACCCCGATACCCAAAATATCAACATTGCTCCAATATGGGTTAGGCTCCCGAGTCTTCCCCTTTTTTGCTGGCATGAAAATGTAATCAGAGGTATTGCTCGGTCCATCGGGGAGATGATCACTTTAGACCCTCCCACCAAAGCTCGAACTAGATTTGTCCAAGCCCGGTTCTGTGTTTTGGCGGACTTGGAGATGGACCTCCCATCCTCCATTACTCTGCGGTCTGGGGGTACTTTTCTACACAAGCCAACTATTGTTTATGAGAACAGGCTAGCTTTCTGCCCTCAGTGTAGTTCTCAAGGGCATCTTCAGTCCAATTGTCCTCTCCAAAAGCCAAGGAAGAAGGAGCGGGATCCCTGCAACCCTCTGGAGCACGGTGAAGGTCAGATGAAGCACCCTTTTGCGAAAGGCCATGAATCTCCAAGTCCATCCAGGGACCATCTCGAATCCTCCTTACCAGAAGAGGAAATCACCACCCATCCGAACTCCGAGCAGTGTGGTGGGCGCCCCCAACTAGGACCACATGAGGAAAAGGAACAGGCCCCCCCCCTTATCACCACATAGGCAGATTCACCCAAAATTTATGACCGAAACTCTCCCGAGGCACAAAAGATATTGGAAGACTACCTGCTGGGAAGAAGAGGTTACCAGCCTGGTAATATTAGCCCTCGAATTACAAGGAGTCAAAAGCGAGGTGTGGATTTTGGTAGTGAAAGGAAGCAGGGCCGTCCCCCCAATAAGGAAAAGAGAGACAAAGAAACTGTGGCTGATGTTGCAAATGGAACCCAACGGTTGCTGTTTCAGGATGACTCCGATTCTCTGATGGGTGACGTGCTTATCCCAAAACCCCCCTTCCAGCAGGGAAAGGGAAGTAATAAGAACCTCAAACCGTACGGATGAAATCCTGGATGTGAGAAGACTAAACGAGTGGCCATTTGGGCCAGGGCAAAATTTTCCAGCAGAATTTTCAACGGTTTGTTTCAGTCCAGTCATTTTTCTTGGATCCTATCCCACATGTATGCTTCGAATTCTGCCTCCGAGAAAGCAGAAATGTGGAAATTCATTTCCCAGGTATGGGAGAATTTTTTGTAGTTTTCTTGGTTGTCTTCTTCTACTTTTTGATGGTTCAGCTTCTCCGGCTAGTTTTTGTTTTCCCAGTTATAATGGCCATGGTTTCCAGGATAATCAGGCAAAAATGCTTTACTTGTAGCCCTCGAGCAATTATCAACTTTTTGTTTTTTTCTGTATACAGGTTTATTCTTCCAGCCAAGAGGCATGAAGCACTATTTAGCAAGGCTGATTTTGTATATAAGGTTTTGGGATCCTCTATAAAAACCCACTGTTAATCTATTATAATAATTACCAAAAAAAATTATAAAATATATAAATAAATTCAATTAACCTCAACCGTCCAATCAGATTTAGTATCCACCCTCCATCTACATTAATCCATGCCACATTCAAAAAGCAATATCAACCTTAGGATTCAATTTAATTTCAACCACACGATTAAAAAGTGTCAAGTTGAAACCCTAAGAGAACCCTATGTTGAATTATAAGTAAGAGCATTTGTAAATGCTCAAACCCTGGAACCCTGGAACTTGGAGATGAGATTTTGCATTCTGAAGGAATTATTGGTGAAGCCCTAACATAAAATCTTGAAGATCTGAAGCCCTAGTCTGTCGATAATTTTTTATTCCAGTTGCCATCCATTCATCCTCACTCACTACCACAACCATCCTCCATCCACAGTCTTTGTCACCATCCCATCGATATACTTCTATAGATTCACCCTACCCTACAGGCACTATTCTGAGCTTGTAAATATCACTACAGAGCCTATCAAGCACTCTCCAAAGATTGCCCTATCTACAGGTGCATGCTAGAGCCTGCCAAGCTCACTTCAAAGCTTTCTAGGTGCTCTTTAGAGCCTACCACATCACCAGGTGTGAACTAGAGCCTATGAAGCTCATGTCCTAGCCTACCAAGTGCGTGCTAGAGCCTGCCACCATCCATAAACCTCAAATATGAATCTTCTACATCAACAGATCTGTGACATCATCTACAATAATTGATCAATAGCAATATCTATGAATTCCACACCTTATTTGATGGTTATTGAAGCTGGAGTGGCCCAACCTTGGATATCCGAAGCCCACTCAACCTGTTGGGATCAAGAACACACCCGAATCTGAAGATACTTCCATTGTTACTAGCTGGGGTTTTGAAGAACCCTAGCACCACTGTAATATATATTGTATCAAATATTGGCATTGAACATTGACTATAATAAAAGGAGTTTATCAGCTCCCCCCATATTATTGAATACATTATTTTGTGCAATATTTGTCTCACTGTATTATTTGATTTTCTGCTATTTTATTTGAAGTGTCGTATTCTTGCATTCACATCTCCTTTCTGCAACTTTAATCCAAATTAAGGTGGTTTAAAAAATCTGATAAGTAATCCAATTAATGAATATACTTGCACCAATAGTTACTTACATTTTTCTGAAAGCTTTTGTAGCTCTTTTGTCACTTTTGTAGAGGATGTAGATCTTGGTGTCTAATTTCACCAAGTTGCTACCTTGAGTAATATCTTGTAGCTCTTTGTAGGCTATCCTGAACAACTCCGTCTTCACAAAAATATGGTCTCAAACTTTCTTTCACGAGCCTAGGATTTTTGTGTCTTGTTCTCCTCTTGTAGTCTTCTCCTTTTGCTATAGATTTGAAGAAGTATTTTTTTTGAAGTGGTGCCTTCTTGCTGTGAGAGACAATCTCCAAATATCCTAGATTTGGTAGGCTTCTTCTATATGAATCTTCCTTCAAGCTTATTGTCAAATTCTGAATTCAAACATGATTTTCTTCTCAAGATTCTAAATGTCTTGAGGTATTTTGAGATTTGGAACTCCTTGCCAAATTCTTCTTCTTCTTCTATTGGGATTGTTATCGAATGGTGATAATATCACAAATATTTCACTATCTCTTGTAATGATTTTTTCTAATGAGTTCTCCTCAAATCTCCTTTGATGATTTCTTCAGTAAGGCTCTCAAGCCTTTTATTGGATGCTCATACAAACCTCACCAAGATATTTGATCTGCAACTTCTTCTGGTATTTCTTGAGAGCTTATATTCAACCTTATGCTTCTAGAATTTTTGGTGGTGAGATCTTCTGGATCTTTGATTCTGCTACTTCTAGATTTTAGCAAGACTCTCCTAGTCCTTCTTCTAATTTTGGAAGTTCTTCAATGAGATATTATCCTAATCTCTTTTGCTTCAAGTGTTGGATTGATTCTAAATAAGATACTCTTCCTAAATTTCTTGTAGGAATATTTCCAAACTCACTAAATCTTCTTTTCCTGCAACAAAGTATTAGTATTTAAATCTGCTTATGAATTAGATACTCCCTTCTAGAGTCTTCTTCAAGATTAAGACTTTTGTGTCCTTTTTTAGTATCAAGGCTTCTATGGACCTTTTTTCAATATCAAGGCTTCTATGGCCTTTTCTTCAATATCAAGGACTCTATGGCATTTCCTTCAATATCAAGGCTTCTGTAGCATTTTATTCAATATCAAGGCTTTTGTGGCATTTTCTACAATATCAAGGCTTCTCTAGCCTTTTCTTCTGGATCAAAGATTCTATGGCCCTTTCTTTTGGATCAAGGCTTCTATGGCCTTTTCTTCTGGATCAAGGCTTCTATGTTATTTTATTTTAGTGAAGTTCTCAATCTATAAATGGAGATCTCTTGTCTCTTAACTTCACCATGATTCTTATCCATAAGTATCTTCTATAGTATTCTTCGCTTGCAACAACTAATTTTTGCACTATGAAGGCACTTCGACCTTCAGGTAACGAAGTTGAAATATCCTAGCTTTTTGTTATAGGAAGTGTCCCAATAATCTGAGAATTAATTCCATGCAATAAAATAAACTTCAGGTAAAATTTTCCATATCTCGTAGATGAGCTTCACTAGTTGATTCATCAAACTAGTGGATCAAATGTTGAGTCTTAGTCTTCACAATTTTTTCCTATAAATATCTGGAAATACTCTAGCCATATGCAATATCAATATTTCTAAAACTAATATTCATTTTAGTACTCACTCGTGGCTCTCCCTAATTCTACCACCTAGATTATTCTGAGAGTTTTTGATAGTGGTTGGTCCAACAACACGTCAGGTTGAAAAAAAACTCAAGGTCAATGATAATGATGGTTTTCCTATTGATCTACTATAGCTTGATCTACCGTAGCTCTGATAACACTATTAGATTTTGATACAACATGTAATGAAAGATACCAATTACAATATGCAGAATAATATGAAAGAAAGTAAATCTACGAGATGACTAAAATATGCTATAAATAGAAATGATGAAAATGAATACAAAGTAGCTATGGAGGAAATGAACACTCCATGATCAAAGCTACTGCTCATGAATGAGCTTTGAGCTTATCACTCACACACTCTATCACACACTCTCTATATATCTATCTCTCTATATCTATGGCCCTTTATATAGGAATATAGGTTCCTTGGCCAACACTCTACCTAGCTATGCAAGGGACATCTTGCACATATACAACTTGCACATTGACACTTGTGCATTTATTACATTGCATGAAGTAACTAGATAAATTCCCCCTAAAGTAATATAATGTCCTAATTATGTATCAAGAAAGGTACATTTACATGACCCAAATGATGTAATATAATCTATTTATAACACATAATATGGAGATATGATCCCAAAATTTTTACCCCTTAAATAGCCCAAGTTACTACCAAAAAGTTTGAAATTTAAAAAACTAAATTTCCTCCAACTATAATACTATGTGATGCACTTTGATACACTCCAAGCTTATCAATATTTATTGGCCATGATTTACCACCTATATGTCTTTATTGATTAAAGTAGAGATTGAGCAATAAGAGTGAATAGTGGTTTGCTAAGCTATGGAATTTGATTGATCACAAGCATATATGAATATAATTTTTTTTTTTCACTTTAATGCAATTGTAGTTGCATATTAGTCCATATCAATAAGATGCACCATAAGGCATGGAGGTCTAGGCAAGATTCAAATACATGACCTCCTATATGGATACAACTAAGGTTAGATAGTCTCACTAGGTCCACTATACATCTCTTTTATAATAAACATACACTTTCATACCAAATTATATGATCTTCCTATCCTTTAAAAAAAATTTATATTATAGGCATATGTAGGTTTGATTCTACTATCTATTTTCTCTACATGCCTTTGTAGTGCCCACATGACCAAACTATTCATTATCATCCTTGGAACTCAAAAGGACATATAAATCATAAGAATGAGTAAATGCATATGACATGATGCAAGTAAAATTTGAACCCATAACTTGTATAAAGTAATCAATTCATAACATTCAACCAACTAGGTTATCTATTACCTTCCTTGGTACTCAAAGGAATTTTGTGTGGGATCAACAATACCTTCTTCTAAGTAAATATAGTATCTTTGTGTGTGTGTGATTTATTGCCATCACTAGCATAGAAAAATAATGAGCAATAAAGAATATTCCTTGAAATATGCATTACTTCCCTCAAAAAAATCAAGTTTAAATTTGAAACAAGTAAAAAAGGAGGTTAAAATATTTTGATCTAAAAAATGATGCTTTCAAGTAAATTTTTTTGACAATATGCCTAATTGTAGGACCTAATAATTTTTTGTAAGTATTGCAAAAATGCTAACATTATTCTATGATTCTTAATATTTGGTCTTTTATGAATGTTATGAGAGAATGAACCATAGGTTAACTATATTTTATCTAAACTTTGTGAGAGTAAATAGAATTGATAACTAACTCTTATTTAAACTCAAAACTTAAAGTTTCTTATAGTGCACTAGATTATGCCAAAACTACTTTGGCATATGGAGAATGGATATTAACACTTAACATATTTTTGATCCAAAATATGTCAAATATAAATCCTCTAATAAGGTATTTTGATGATAAAAAATTCAATAGAATGAAGGAAATGGATTTTTTGAAATCTTAAATTACAAGCTAGGGGTTTTAATATCTCCTAGAAAATTTAATAGAATGAAGGATATGGATTTTTTTAAATATTAAATGACAATCTAGGGGTTTTAATATCCCCTAAAAAATCCAAACTCTTGATAGGTAGTTGCTCTTTTGAGAAACATCACTTGCTTGGAGCCTTCCATCACAAGTAAGGTGAATCAAATATCAAATAGTGAGGTAGAAATATAATAAAACTTATTTTAGAACATTTATTTTGCATCAGTTGCTTTGATTTGAAGCAATAACACAAGATTTTTATAAACTAATTTGAAAGTATAAAACTAGAGCTTCTAGAAAACCTTAAAAAGACAATGTTGGTCCAAAACCTTGTTTCATAACCATTTGTCTAGAAAATATTTGACTCTTTTAGAATTTTTACTATAAGAGATCAAGAACCTAAATTTTTGTTCAATTAATAGTGATTGCAACTACTCCCATGCCATGTTAGAATATGCAATATATTCAAGAATGAAACTAATCAACTACATTAGTTAGCAATGTAAAGAAAACATAACCCTCATAGAAAAATGAACAATATGAATATAAAAACCTGCCCTTAAACACCAACAATCTCTCATTGACAATAATAAAATCATATCCAACTATTAAAAAATAGTTGGGTGAGTTAAGAGTGCAAAATACCTTTTGATTTATATACTATAATGCATCAATTTTAGCTATTAAGACTATCATTGGATAATAAAATTTAATACAAAATGTTAGATTTTAAGGTGCATGGGGACCTACAAGGAAATAAAAATAATCATAGTAAAAATTCAATTGTATCCTAAGGTACATATTAACACTATCTCAACAAGAGGAACAATCGAATTCATTTGAAGAGTATGATTCTTCATTATTACTACATATAAGAAACAATGAATACTGATTGAAGAATGAAATTTTCACGATTATTAAGTATAAAAGAGATGACTAAAATTTATTTGAATATTTTTATTTATTTTTATAACTTGATATAAAATAGACAACTAAAATTCATTTGAAGAATGATTCTCCATTATTACTACCTACAAGGAAAATCTATATCATTTTAAGAGTGAGATTCTCCATGATTAGCAACTAAAAATAGGAGTAATTAAAATATGTTTTAAGAGTGGGACTCAACATGATTACTAGCTACAAGGAACAACTAAAATCCATTTTAAGAGTAGAATTACCCTAGACTACAAATTAAATCAATTAGAGTTAGATCATAATTAGGTTGATGGTTTGAATTTTCTTAATGGTAGACATTTGTATAGAGTATTTAAATGAAATAAAAAATATATTATTTACAAAATGATACAACGTATTAGATGAGAGAAATTTATAGAGTGTTCAAATAAATTAAAATAAGTTTTATATTTTATTGGTGCTTGTTCGTGGTGTCAAACAACCCTATGATATTTACATCATGAAGTGCTTGAAACTTAAACACATTACAAATTATTCAAATATTTTTTAATTTTTTATCAAAATTTTATAAAATTATCAATTATTTTAAACACTATAAATATAGTTAAGTTAAATAAACAAGATAAAATTATAGAAACAAAAGATATACTACCTTAGTTATGGGTTTAAAAATCATATGTACCTTTACTTTACCATTAACAAATTATAATATTTCTAGAATATCATATTTAAATCAATTCTTTTATGTGGTATGTATTATTAATTTTGTAATATTTAACATCATGCTATACTGATGAATCAACTTCATTGTAAAAGTGCACACCCATTCTAAAAGTGCATACACATTTCATACCATCGATACTTTATTTAAAAATGAAACATGTGCACATCCTAATTTCCTCAAGAATGGAGTTGGAAATAGGCTTAGAAAACATAAGACTATCCAAAATATACATTTTTAAACTTGTAAACAATTAAAAATGATATTTTTAGGTTCTTCCATCTTTTATCATATATTTTTGTAAAGTTTTATTTTAAAAAAATACCAAAAGGGTTTTTGGTTTGGTTATTATAGTTTATTAGTTACTACCTTCTAATTCCTCCAAGGATTTAGTTATGAAAGACCAAAAAAATAAATTTTGCAAAGTCCAGTGACAACATTGAAAAACAATAAAGTCTATAAAATTGGCAAAATTTGGCTATCTCCAAAGAGGAGTGATTTGGTCAAGTGGCCCAATTTTCTCTAGGAGCAATTTGCTAGTAGAGGGGTTGAATTGTAAAAGTGAAGCACTAGTGAAACATTGACAAATCTTAGGATACTAGAGAAATTTGCTTGCTTCCTAGAGTGAATCATTCATAGATTAGTAGAAGGATAAAAATTCTAGCACCAATTATGAAGAAGATATTTTAAAAATGATATTTTGGCATGTAATGGCACCATAACTTATTTTAGAAGGCTTCTAAGCTAGTTCGAGGCTTAATTAGAGGTTTATAATATTTGGAGGTGCATTATCTTGATAAATATGCCCCCAAATTTTCACTCTTACTAGGAGTGATAGTATCTCACTCTAGGTAACTCAAAGGTAAACTCTTCCTATAAATAAGAGCTATGGGATCCATTGTAAACATATTTTGATCATGGAATTAAAAGTTACACTTTATGAAACCCATATTATGCTCTTCTAACTCATAAAATTGGTGGAAAATTGATAAGTCTTTTTCTCTTCATCAGTGGCACCACTCTCCTATATTGCAAAATGCATGGTATTTGAGGCTTTGCTCATCTTGTCATTCACCCTCACAAATTATTACCAATCAAATGGGAATTTTTTTTAAAGATTATCATGCATTGATTAATCATACACTTTTCTTGATACAATTATGGTTGTCTTTACTTTAAATCCCTTGCATCCTAAACTTCATGATTTAATTTTCATGCATTCTAAATTTTTGTATTTACTCTTGTATTTTAACATAAAATTAGATTATATTAGATTAAAATTTAGCAAGGATTGAGTTGGCTTAAATCTAGAAGTTGGAATAATCTATAAATCATTCCACCAAATCTTGTTGAAACTAGAATTGGAACACATTAGAAGTTAGATAGTTCCCTGGTTCAACATAGTTTTTAGCATCACTCAATAGGATGAATCATCATCACACAAATAAGTACTCATTACAATACCTACCGTGCACCATTCAACATAGTTTTCAAGAATTCCCAATGGGAATATAGTCCTTTAGATCATAATTTTGTTAAATTCCATGAGTTTGGTACTAAATTTGTATTCCAACATAGGTGGGAGTGATTGGTTTGAAATTGAAGGGTTTTTTTTCAAGTTTAGTGATTTATTTTAAATTTGAAATGATTTGCTCCATTTGAGCCAATAACTTGGAAAACATACTAATTTTAATTTTGGGAGTGATTCACTGCACATAGTTGGCAATTCAATTTGAACTTATGGAACTATTACAACTTGAATCTAGAGCAATTTGTTGGGGCCAAGAACTTGATCTATTTTTTTTTCATTGAGTTTACACAGGTTTTTATCCCACTAGGACCATGTTTATCCTAGTGGAGCTTTCATATTGTGGAGATATGATCCTCAAAAATTTGCTCCTTTAATAGCCAAAGTTACTACCAAAAATTTTAAAATTTAAAAAACCAAATTTCCTCCAACTATATTACCATGTGATGCACTTTGATACACTCCAAGCTTATCAATATTTATTTACCATGATTTACCACCTATATGTCTTTATTGATTGAAGTAGAGATTGAGCAATAAGAGTGAGTAGTGGTTTGCTAAGTTATGGACTTTGATTAGTCACAAGCATATATGAATATAGAAAAATAATTTTGTATTCACTTTAATGCAATGGTAGTTGCATAGTAGTATATATCAATAAGATACAACACAAGGCATGAAGGTCTAGGCAATATTCGAATACATGACCTCTTACATGGATACAACTAAGGTTATATAGTCTCACTAGGTCCACTATACATCTCTTTCAAAATAAGTATACACTTTAATACCAAATGATATGATCTTCCTATCCTTTAAAAAAAGATTTATGTTATAGTCAATGTAGGTTTGATTCTACTATCTATTTTCTCTACATGCCTTTGTAGTGCCCACATGACCAGACTATTCATTATCATCCTTGGAACTCAAAAGGACATATAACTAATAATAATGAGTAAATGAATGACATGATGCAAGTGACACTTGAACCCATAATTTGTCTAAAGTAATCACTTCATGAAATCCAACCAACTAGGTCATCCATTACCTTCCTTGGTACTCAAAGGAATTCCATGTGGGATCAACAATACCTTCTAGTTTTTTAATGAGTTTACCCCACTAGGTTTTTTATGAGGGATACTTGGAATTCCTTGTTTAAACCCCACTAATATCCCACTAGGAATTCCACTAGGTTTTCAATGAAATTACCTTGGACCTCTCAAAGAGAAGCTAAAGCCCTTACCATTGCAATAAGCTTGTAACTTAGAACTTGATATATATTTAGTATCACATGTTTTCATTATATTTATTTGAATTTTTAAGGTGCTTTATAAATTGTGACTCCATAATAAACTCCAAGAATATAATGTTTTTGCATTTCAAGCAAGCAAGTTAGCACCAGGTTAATAGAATTCCACATTTTTGGCTCCAAATTTGTTTTTGCCAAGGCGAGAAAGTAGTTGGATAGATCTAAGAATATTTTCCTAAATTCTCACTTAGGAATCAATTTGCTCCAAAATAGAAGTAATTTTCTCTATCTAAGGCCTATTTCCTAGAAAAGATAGATATTTTTCAAAGTTTAAGCCATCTAGATATTTACTCAATTAGCTAGTGGTTTTCTCTACAAATGTAAAATTTTTGCATGTAGATTCTAAGGAGCAACTCAAGTTTTGAGGAGATATTCGCTCAAAAAGAGAAAAATTTCCTAACTCGTCCAAGAGAGTGATTCATTCCAAAAATTTTGCTTGGTACATTACAAAATTTCTTTAGATTTGTGGGAGAGATTCACTCCATATGTTAAAATTTTATGAATTTTTTCTAAGTTACACCCTTGGAAGTGATTTGCTCCCATTGGCTAGTGATTTTCTTTGATTGGCTAGTGATTTGCTTTGATTGGCTAGCAATTTGCTCTGACTAGGGAACCATTTGCTTCTCTATCCAAAGTTTTTAACTTTTTAAGTTTTTGATCCCAAAATTATATCCATGCAAGTATGTATGTGGAAGGATCTAGGGTGATGCTTTATAGGATGATGACTCTATTACAATATTAGGAAAAATAAAGTGAGCAATTCACTTAAAAAACATCCTAATTTTTTTTATTGGATGCTTCCCCAAACATTGTCTCCTAAATAGTCAGAACATATGAGCTCAACTCCCGTATTTGATATATTTGAACTTTAGGTAGCTTTATGGTAGCTCAACTATAGGTGAAACTTCAAATGATATAGAACATATCATAGACTCAAAATACTCAACTACCCTAATACATTTAGATTACCCAAGATCAACAATAGTTCTTCTATAACACATAGCTAAACATGCAACCTCATTAGATAATGCAAAATTCTCAGCCACAATGACTGTATTAGATCCAAAAAATAATGCAATATTTTATGCAACAATAAGTGGTGGCACCAAGTTACCAAGATATGCAAAACCAATAATGCATCCAATATCCTCAATAGCAACCAAAATATGCTACAACAAAAAAAACTATGTACTAGATGCAGTATAGACAAGTACCTCAACAACCTTAGTTTATTCAACAATAAAGTTCAATTGTGTATATGCAATAAAAATATTTGACCTATTCAAACCAAACTCATTAACAAGTGGTCCCATTATATTAATAAGATATTGAGCATCAATAGGACTTGTACGATATCAAGTGTTTATGATCCTTAAATATATGAAGGAACAAGATGATGAATTTAAAGAGGAGAATGAGAGAATTCACCAACAAAAAATGCAAGAGCCTCAATGTTCAATGAATTAACAACTTGATCTACCAACCCCTACTCATTAGGAAGTTTTGGCCTATAATGAGTCCTTTTCAGTTAGAGAAATCCAACAAAGAAATATGCCAATGATTAATTTGATGCACAATTACATGAGTGATATGAATTCAATTTTTTTGTACCTTGTAAAATTGATTATGATCCAAAAAATTATTCTATGGAAACTCAACATGCCTAGGCAATGAATTATTGAGTGTTAATCCATTCTATAGTAGCAAACCAACCTATTTCCATAATTATAATAATGGTTAGTCAAACTATGATAATCCAACCAATGGTAAATCAGGTGACTACATTATGTCAATGTGGCACAAGATTGTGCAATGCCAAGAGCATCTAAAATGAGTGGTTATTGGCTCCTTACTCAATGCACAATAGTGAACAATCCTTCAAAGGTTTTTTAGTATATTTCATAAGAAATATACCCCCTTACATTAAAAAAAAACTTAATATAATAAGAGAATTTTTAGGTAGTAATAGATCAATAATTCTCATGGAGGAACCCCCACCTTTCCATAAAGGGGTATGCCTCCTATGGTTTGAGGGAATCCTTGATATTGAAAATAAATATTCTTAAGGTAAAGAAACAAAGGAAGAATACAAGTGTGAATTGTTGGATCTTTTCTCAAATCAAGAGTTAGAATCAGTAGAATAATGTTAAGTATTTATTTTTCCCTTGGAAGGAGACAAGTCTATGATGGAAGCAAAAATTGAGTCAAAATACAAGGTATTTGTGTTCCCCTTTGAAGATGTCCTACTTGTAAAGATAACAAAGGCAAATACACAATTAGATCATCAATCATTGATGCATATCTTTAATAATGAGTTGCAACATACAAGAGCAATGGAAAGAGAAATTGGGCTAGAATATGGAGAAGGAAATACTACAAAGTCTATAGAATTGACATGTGAATCCCCTTTCATGAAGGGATTTTACTTTTTTGAAGAAGAAATTTTAGAAGAGAATTATCAAGTTCATAGGATTCCTTGTAAGAATCAAACTATTAGAAAACTTGAAGCACCTGAGGTTTCCAAAATTTATCTTTCTATTTGGGATACCATCGTATGTGATCCTCGTAAAACATCAAAGATAGATAAAACATTTGCTCTTCCAAAATATGATACTTTTGATTTATCCTTAGAGGGATAAGAACCTATAAAATAAGTAGAGGAAAATATACAACTAGAACATGAGGTATTTTTATTAAAGCTGGTATTGATATTAGAGGATGAGAATGAAATAAAGGAAGAAAGTGAGCCAAAATATAAAGCATACAACTCCATCTTGAAGAAAGCCAAGTTTGTAGTGTTTGTAGAAATGTTATGGAGGTCCTCTTAAGAAGTAATACCCTTTGAAAATGAAATCATAGAAGTAGACACTACTTAAGAAAAAGATAAGGATTCACATACAATTCCTAATATTGTTCAAGTGATTACAAATAAACTGATAACATTGATTGACATAGAGGTCATGATTCTAGAAATGAGGTGTTTTCCTACAATCTTACGGATTACAATCAAGGTGAATTTTGTATTCAGATAATTCAATGCTTTCAAGGATGACATTAAGGTGGTTAATAAACAAAAACAAAAGGATCCATTATTATTGAGTGGTGTTATGTTGTCGATTTGCATAAAGACGAACACAAAAACTAGTAGTATTTTGGAGAATATTACATTATTTGGTACATGCTAATGTACCCCCATGGTATATTATGGTACAATTGTAATTATTAGAATATTATTTGAGTCTATTTTAGGAGTGTGATTTAAATTTTACTTTATGTATGTGTCTATGTGCGGGATGTGCACAAGTGTCATGTATTAATATATGCACATGTGTGTGCACAAGTGTCATATAGTAAAGTGTGCAAGGGTGCAAGTTTCATAGAATAAAGTGTGCAAGAGTAAATAGAAATTCAAGAGTCATGTATACAAGTGAGAAGATGTAAATCCAAAAGGTATGAGAGGCTTGTCTTATGTGTGGAGTAGGAAAGGCTCCATCTCTCGGATATGTGAGGAGAGCAATAGTGAAAGAGTTCAAAAGTTGCCTTTCTAAGATTATATTATGGAGATAAAGCTCCATTTATTGTATCAAATGAAGATTGAATAGATATTATATATAATTTTAGCAATATTATTGCACATTTCTCTTCATGTTAATGCATGAATGATATTGGCCAGTTTACTTCTTATTATTGTTATTTGATGAATGTTACGTTTATTGATTTTGGCTATTTATATTAAATTTCTCTAATGTATGAGATCACTCAAGATCTTGGATATTTGGGACCTGTGATAATATAGCTAAATAACCAACAATGGTATCAAAGCTACATTGTGTAGATTAGAGCTACTTTGAGTAGTCTCTATTGTCAGCATCAGGAAAAGAGTTTTTGGTATGAATATTTGATTTTAGAGTGATAAGATTTAGAGCTACTGTGAGTAGTTTTATTAAGCTAGAACCAAACTTGATTTTGGAGTGAATATCGATAAGCTAGAATAAAAGAAAAGCTTTGGTGAGAATTCAGAGGAAGATCCATGTGAAGGAAATGTTGGCCAATATAGAATTTGGGTTACTAATTGCCCTAACATTATTTTTGAAGAATTGATATTTGCATGCAAAATTTTTGAGCCCATTGAAAAGAAAGTGGGCTAAAATACAAATAAGAAAAAAAAGTAAAATTTGAAAAGGTTTCTATCAAGAAGAGAACAAGTTGAATAGCAAAATAAAGTGGCCAAGAGCCAACATTGTAGTTCCATCATTGAGATATTATAGCCTAAGAAAAATAAGTAAGAAGCTGAAGCATAGCATTGGTTTAGAATCAATGAAAATGATAAAAAATAGAAAGGAATCTATAGTGAGAAGAGAAATATATAAGACATATGAGTTAGAGTATCTCCAGCCATTTCTTGTTGAGAGTAGAAGAGGATGCTGAGATATTGAGTGACAGTAGAAGCACTATATTGGAGGTTATCCAAAAAAGTGGCAACACCACCTGAGGCATAAAAGAAAGGTATGAAAGAGGATTGGATATTTGCTTCATCATAGAGAAAATAAAGTAGCAAATAGAAGTGTCTTTGTAGATTTGAGAAGAGATGAAATTTGCACCTATAGAGATCTAATAAAATAGAAGTAAAGTAAACAAAAAACAAGGTATGATAAGTATAGTAAAATTTTAAGAATTGAAAAGCAATATTAGAGTGTTGTGAGACCTTGTAATCATCTCCAGAGTGCATCATGTGTAGAATACAAATATTTGGAATCAAAGAAAAGAAACGATGATATTAAGTTTGAATATTGAATAAAAGCAAGCCCTTCATACACCTAGCACTACAACTGATTTCACTAGAGAGAGATGCTTCTTGGATAAGCATGAATAATATCCATTGAGACATTACAAAGTTTAGATATTTACCTTGAATTTACCCTACCATATGCCTGAATTCGTCCTGACAACTACCATAATTTGAAGCAATGGAAATTGTGCAAATTGGAGGTAAGGCTTAAAACCTAATTTTGACAAAATATTCTTTAGGGTAAAGTTTAATTTTAGCACCTTTCATATTTGGAGGAATAAGGTTATAATTTGGCGCATGATTGAAGTTACTAAAAGGGTGATTAGCTTTATAAGTTTTTAAGATTTTAATTAAAACCTGGAGTGATAAGGAAAATTGAAGTGTTTTTCAATTTGAAATTATGATTTTTGAAATTTTTAAAATTAGAAAATTGAAATCATTTGATAGAATTTTTTTATTTCAAAAACTTGATTTTTGAAAATTTTAAATTTTGAGTTTGGAGAAATAAGGTATTCTACTCCAAAAGGAATTTATTATTTAAATGAGTTCCATTATGTTAAATAGCAAAATTTTCCTTTCTAAATTATGAAAGGACCTAATTTTACATCATGGAAAAATAAAATAAGATCAATTCTCATAGTTGATTTTTTTTTAAAATAGTTAATGGAACAAAGGATAAGCCAAAATATGAAAATAGAAAATGAAAATTTGAAGAAGATGATGCAAAAGCCCTTATGTTGATTACATTTGGGATAATTGATGAAATTCAGCCATATATAAGTGATGCAGAGACTTCTAAAGTTGTTTGGAAAAAATATGTGATATAATTTAAGGAAAGAACAAAACCACTATATTGCATTTGCATTCTTAGTTATATTCATTACAGGTTAATAGTGGAGAGAGTGTAGAACTATTACTTAGAAGAATATATTATTTCAAAGCTAAACTATTGATAATGGGAGGAAAAGTAGAAGACAAGTTTCTTGTCCAAGTTACATTAAGAGCACTTCCAAAAAATTATAAACATTTAGTCACTTCACTTCAAGTGCTAAATAAGGAAACAACCTTTGATGAATTAGTCAATATTATTCAATAATATGAGGTGGGTAATTGATGCAGGAGCATCCAACAACACCTGATGAAGAGGCATTCAAAAAATTGCCTAAGGAAGAAGAATGTCGCGATTTCATGACATGTCGCGAAATCACGACAGAAAAATGCAAAGGAGGCGCAGTGAGAAAAATGTCACGATTTCATGACATGTCGCAAAATTGTGACATGTCACGGAATCACGACAGTGGAGCGATGGCAAAGCGAAGGCAATGGAGAGGTCACGATTTCGTGACATGTCACGAAAATCGTGACTGTCACGAAATCGTGACTGTCACGAAATCACGACAGCAGAGTAGTGATGAGGCAGAAATGGAGAATGGTAGCGAAATTGTGACAACACGATTTCATGAAATCACGATGTCAAAGTGAAGACTCGTTGGAGGAGCAGAATGGTAGCGAAATCACGACAGCGTGATTTTGCGACGTCATGAAATCATGACATCGAAGTGATGCCTAGGCAGAAGGCAAAATGCTCGCAAAATCGTGACAGCAGGGTGGCAGTCGAAGGGAACTGTGGAAGTGTTGTGATTTTATGACACGTCAAAAAATTGCGACTGTTGCAAAATTGTGACTATTGCAAAATCGCGACTGTCGTGAAATCACGACGAAAAGTTGGAGAGGAGACAAGGCAGCAGGAAGGTCACGATATCGCGATGTCATGATATCATGACGTCGCAAAATCATGATGAAAAGTTAAGGTGAAGGCAGGTAAGCGGAGAGGTCGTGATATCGTGACATGTCATGATATCACGACCAAAAAGCCAAAGAAGCGCAGGGAGGCCAAGATGTCGCGATATCGTGACATGTCGTGATATCGTGACATGTCACGATATCACGACAGAGAGAGAAGAAGGTGACAAAGAAGGAGAAAGAGATGGCAAGAATCGCGACAGACGGTATTTTCAAAGGGTGTCAAGGACGACACATGGCACAAGCTGTAGTTAAAGCGGGGGATTACTCAGGAGCGTGGGGGACAAAAAGGATGGGCACGCAGGGTATTCTGACAGAATCGGCGATGACAGGGACCGTGCGGAGTGGGGTCTTAAATCGGGTTGGTGTCCCAATTTTTGTGTTGTTCCAGAGGGTCGGGGCCTCTATAAAAACCTAGTCTTTGTAATAAATCGGGTTGGTGTCCCGGTTTAATGCGGGAGTTATTTCAGAGGGTCGGGGACTCTATAAAACCCAGTTTAATGTATTAGTCGGGGTGGTGGATCGGAGAACGCATGCAGGAGTGTGAGAGTGAAAGAACCAAGCTGAGCACTGGTTAATGTAAGCCTACGGGCTGTGTTTATATGCATTTTTAGAATTAATAGAAGAAATTTTTTGGATTTGCATGAGTGTTTTTACGTGTGTGTTTTCGGTTCCCCCCCATCAGTGGTATCAGAGCTAGTGATCTTGAGTGTGTAACAGATCATCAAACGTGAGGCAGTTACACCAGGATCTGTGGTAGGGTTCTGAGAGAGAGAGAGAGTTTAGGATCCCTGAGCGTGTTAACAGATCGCCGAACATGAGGCAGTTACACCAGGATCAATGGAAGATATGATGACAATGAGAGAGTTCAAGGCATTACAGAGGCAAGTGCAAGCCCTGTAGGAGGAACTGCTCAAGAGAGATTTGCAGAGGTAAGTGAAAGCCCTGCAAAGGGAGCTACGTAGACAGCATGAGGAGAAACAGAGAAAGAGAGAAGAGGAGTGCAAGCAGGCTACAAAGGTGTACAGCGATGCCGAGACCAGCCTGGAAGAAGACAAATTTTTTTGGGTAGGAGAAGGGGTTGGAACAGACTGTAGAGGCAGAAGAATGTTTGGGGGTGTTGCAGGAGGCAGCAACTAGACCATGCAGAAGTGAAGATCACTTCTCCACCAACCCAGGGTGTCTAATGCAGGAGCATCCAGTAGCACCCGATGAAGAGGCATTTGAAAAATTGCCTAAGGAAGAAGAATGTCGTGATTTCATGACGTGTCGTGAAATCACGACAAAAAAATGCAAAGGAGGCGCAGTGGGAAAAATTTCATGAAATCATGACAGCGGAGCGGTGGCAAAGCGAAGGCAATGGAGAGGTCATGATTTCATGACATATCACAAAATCGTGACTGTCACGAAATTGTGACAATGGAGCAACGACAAGGAGGAAATGGAGAATGGTAGCGAAATCGCGACAACACGATTTTGTGATGTCGTAAAATTGTGACGTCGGAGTGAAGACTCAACGGAGGAGCAGAATGGTAGCGAAATCATGAGAGCACGATTTCGCGATGTTGTGAAATCGTGACGTTGAAGTGATGCTTGGGCGAAAGGCAAAATGGTCACAAAATCGTGACAACAGGGCGGCAGTCGAAGGGAACTATGGAAGTGTCACAATTTTGTGACACGTCGCAAAATTGCAACTGTCATGAAATCATGATGGAAAGTTGGAGAGGAGACAAGGCAGCGAGAAGGTCACGATATCGTGACATCGTGATATCACGACATCACGAAATCGTGACAAAAAGTTAAGGTGAAGGCAGGTAAGCGGAGAGGTCGTGATATCACGACATGTCACGATATCGTGACCAAAAAGGCAAAGAAGCGCAGGGAGGCCAGGATGTCGTGATATCGTGGCAGAGAGAGAAGAAGGCGATGAAGAAGGAGAAAGAGATGGCAGGAACCGTGACAGGCGGTATTTTCAAAGGGTGTCAAGGACGACATGTGGCACAAGTTGCAGTTAAAGCGGGGGATTACCCAGGAGCACGGGAGACGAAAAGGATGGGCATGCAGGGTTTTCTGACAAAATCGACAGTGACAGGGACCGTGCGGAGTGGGGTCTTAAATCAGGTTGGTGTCTCGATTTTTGTGTTGTTGTTCCAGAGGGTTGGGGCCTCTATAAAAACCCAGTCTTTGTAATAAATTGGGTTGGTGTCCCGGTTTAATGCGGGAGTTGTTTTAGAGGGTCGGGGCCTCTATAAAAACCTAGTTTAATGTATTAGTCGGGGTGGTGGATCGGAGAACGCACGCAGGAGTGTGAGAGTGGAAGAACCAAGTCGAGCACTGGTTAATGTAAGCCTACAGGCTGTGTTTGTATGCATTTTTAGAATTAATAGAAGAATTTTTTTGGATTTGTGTGAGTGTTTTTACGTGTGTGTTTTCGGTTCCCCCCCATTAGTAATGTGGTCAAATATGAAATGACTAATAATACTTTGATATCAAAGGAAAATACACCAATTAACACTACAACATCATCATGGTTTTAGCCTATATGTTAGGATACTATCCTAACATTAATTAATAATAATAATAATAATAATAATAATAATAATAATAATAATAATAATATATTTTATCCTATGGTTATAATAATAAAATAATATAATAATTAATTATATTAATTATTATATTATTATAAGGTTAGGGTTAGGAAGCATTGCAACCTTTCACCTATAATCGTAAGTGGGTATAAAACACCATACTATTCTATCATAAGAGATATCAATGAAATATATAATATATGATTTACTAAATCATTGAAGGGACTTCCCGACAATTCAAAAGTGATTCTTTTAGATTTAGGTTATTATTTATTTATCATTTTATGTGCTAGGAACCCTAGGTTCCTACCATCTGGTATCAGAGCCTTATGGATCCAACCATATTGGTCAAGGAAATGAAAAATGATATTGCAAAAATTAGAAGAATGATTGAACGAAAAAAAAAAACAAATGGAACGTTCTGATCATATTATACAATATTTAATGGAAATGCAATAGGAGAACCTAGCCATGGAATCTCAGGTAGAGGAGGAAGAACCCATAGCCATGGAATCCCAGGTGGAGAAAGAGCCCATAGCCATGGAATATGAGGTGGAGGAGGAGCCCATAGCCATGGAATCACTAGTGGTACCCATTGCACTCCCCAAGAAAGAAAATGAAAACCTTAAAAATTTAAATTTAAAAGAGGTAAATATTTCCAAGGAAACAAATTACAGGGTTTATCCAACAATGGAGAAGTTTGACGATCGTCTCTATTATCTCCCAATGCACTTTGACGTGAAAAATATGGAATTAAATATAAAATTAACAGAAAATATACTCCCTCGCATAAAAATAAACAACAATTACTGCACTCAAATTTTTAAAAACCATAAACTGTTGGCATTAGATAAAATCTTGCTCTCAAATCCTTGGACTAGTAACAGTGTGAATACTGGAACAAAATTTCAATTTCCTTTTCACATGCACCCTCCACCATGGCCACCTCCTCTTTTGCTCACCCATATTCATTAGATGTGGTCAATGCCATGTGTGTAATAGGGTCCTTTGTTTCCTGTCATTTTATTTTTAATGAGATAGTACTTGCATTAAATTGTATAGGCTTCCTGGAGGAGAATATAACTCACACCTAAGGGATTTCAATTGGTGTAAAGATAATAATTCTTTGGTTAAAAAAAGAGGACCAAAAAAAAAAAAAAAACACCAACACCATCCGCCTCACTGCCCAATCCGAATTACTTGTTGGTCACACTTTTTACTAACCAATGCTCATAAAATCAAAGATGGCAATCTAGCTTTCTCATTCAACACTACTTTCGTATTCACCATGTTTCCTCCCAATCACATAATTATTGATCAACAACAATCACGTCAGTGCTGATCTCAACGACCTTCACTCGATAAGATTTGAGCCTACCAACTACTGGATTGACGATAAGTTTGAAATATTACTTCTCAATGAGGGAAACAACATTCAATCCTGGATTGATATGATCATCATCAATAGTAGCTCAATGTTACCATTGTTCTAGTTGGTTGCCTTGACCAACCATTGATATCTTTGTTCTTCCCAAAAAAAAAAAATTATGGAGCATATGCAACTAGAAATGGTTGAGTTGAGATACTATGCTAAGCAAACTTGTAATAGCTTCCCAAATGCAATGGATATTAAAGAACTTCAAAACAAAAATTCATTTTTGGAGCAGAAACAGGTTGCCCCAACTGGAGAGCCAACTCAGAAGGCTGGACAAGTTGAATGCCAGTTTTACTTAAAGGGAACCTATAGGTATGGTACAATGTGCAAATTTGAACATTCAAATCAAAAGGAAGAATGTGGACAAACACAGTTTAAATTCTTGGGACTTCTTATTCGTCGGGGAGAAAAAGAATGTTCATATTACAAACACACAAGATCTTGCAAATATGGAGTTACCTGTAAATTTCATCATCCAAAACCTTCATCAGAAGCAACAACTATATCTGTATTAAATTCTCCAGTGTATGCTACTGCAATACATTCTTTACCATCTTCATCATAAAATTCATATTCTACTGTACATCCATCATGGTCTTATCAAGATCTCCCTATGATTCAAATATTCATTCCATAGGAACATGGAACTTACATGCATGCTATGACACCAATGTCATCTTGGAGCAACAACGACCAAAGTTGTTTAAATCCTTTGTCATATTTGGCAGGAAAACAGTATCCCCTGGATATTAGTCTAATGAATACACAAAAAAATGGTCCATATTCAAACGGTGCACAAGCATCTCAGCTTTGGGATCAATACCTTTTGGAGTTCAACCTACGGTGACTGTTATGGAGAGAGAGGGATCTCTGGAAAGATCTGGCCACCAAGAATGTCCACACTATTTGAAAAATGGATATTGTACAGCATTTTGCATATTTCATCACCCAAATAGGACTCAACAATCTGGTCCAAGAAATCCGTTATCTTCAAAAATGAAACAGTTTCATGTTGGAATTGATTTTGGGAATAATATAACACAATTAAATGATTTAGCTAGGAATACCCAGGGATCTGTATTTTTAAAACCTAAACCCATATCTTTTGCAACCATGGTTGTTCCATTAAAAATGTATTTAGAGAAATTCACTGCAAATCATCGCGGTGAGACATTTTTATCACAAAGTTAGAAAACACAATTTTCAATTTGGCAATTGGGGTCTGTAATTTATTTTAGATATTGAAATAACTCTATAGAAAATGGACAATTCTGACCTCTCACGAGAAATAGAATATAATAAAGAGTATGGGTGGTATTCGAATTTGCCAAGAGTAGAAGAACGAAATTATATAGAAATAGACATAAGAAATCTGACATTGGGTGGCTGAGATTTGGCTGTCAAGAGCATCGTAGCTATATCTCAAGGGTATGAACAAATATTCATTAAGCTCATGGATGCGATACAAATTGAGATTGACCGACTTCAGCTGGTTGAGAATGTATTCCAACTATGCTTGTTCAATCTTGGCAACTGTTTTAAGAGACAAGGGATGGTCTTTACACTCCATTGCAATACTTCTGGCCAAGCTCTCAACTTTGCTATCCATCACAGAAACACCGCAACATCATTTGCAGAATGAGATTCATGGCTACGCTATGATTATTAATCTCATACAGACGATACTGAAAATACAAACTTTAAACATAATCATCCAGTTAAAAAAAAAATATATATATATACATAAATATTACAGGCCAAAATAACATCAAACTCTTTGTCAATGGCAATATGACACGTGGGAAACATAACACGGTTACATCATTGTTATGTAAGAACTTTGGTGCATTCACACAAACATAAGCAAGAGGAGCAATGTATGCAAGGGGAGCATGCAATAAAGGCAATATATATTTGGACAATGAGTTATACAATTGTGTGGTGAAAACATCATCTAAGTTATTAGCGTTTAATTTACAACCTAGAGAAATAAGGTATTTGCCTCATTAAGGATTTTCAAAGGTTTAATTAACCAACTATCTAGCGAAAAAAGTTGTGAATAGACGAGAAGTGACCGATGTTAATGTGCATTATAGTGTGGCAATTGAGTTTTTCCCTAAACACAAACTTAACTACAAGAAGCCTATGATGTTGGGATTGACAAACTTCATAAAAGCATATTTCCAAATTTTTCTAGCTTTGAGGACAAAGCTCTTCAAATAGGGATGGCATGTTAGGATACTATCCTAACATTAATTAATAATAATAATAATAATAATAAATTTTATCCTATGGTTATAATAATAAAATAATATAATAATTAATTATATTAATTATTATATTATTATAAGGTTATGGTTAGGAAACATTGCAACCTTTCACCTATAACCGTAAGTGGGTATAAAACACCATACTATTCTATCATAAGAGATATCCATGAAATATATAATATATGATTTATTAAATCATTGAAGGGACTTCCCGACAATTCAAAAGCGATTATTTTAGATTTAGGTTATTATTTATTTATCATTTTATGTGCTAGGAACCCTAGGTTCCTACCACTATATGGAAACAAATATATTGTCACCTATGTAAAAAAAAAGGTCATTCTACAATTTTTTGTAGATATAATTATTTGACTCAAAGAAATCAAAAGAATAGACCATTTAAAAATGTGTAGCCAAGGCAATATCAACCACATTATTAGTATAAGAAACAACAATAGTTACAATCTAGGAAAAAGAGTCAAAAGGGTAATTTGGTTCAAGAAATTCAAGAGGTAGAAGAAGCTACAAAAGAAAATGAAATTAGAGCCCTTACAACAAGGATCATAGTTGAAGATTAAGATAATTAGGAAGAGAATGAAAAGGAAGTTCTTTCAAAACTTTGTATTGACACTAATGATACAAATACAAAATAAAAGCAAAAGATAAGACTATAAAAACAATTGAAAAGTATAAGATAAAATTAAAAACATCTCAAAGTCATAGACTTTGTGAGAAGATCAAACCAAGGATATATTATGAAAAGAAAATTGAGGTTCACTATGGATGGATAAAAAAATTAGATTGGAATAGAATCATGGATATGTTAAAATATTTTTATGGTCACAAAGAAAGTCTAATGAATATTGCAGGAAATAGAATAGCCTCAGAGCTTCGAGCAGTACCAAAATTAGAATAGAAGAACAAATGCAAGAATCAAATATTGAAGACTAAAGTATTCAATATCCAAATAATGTAATACAGGGGTGTTGGAGAATATTACATTATTTGATACATGCTAAAGTACCCCCATGACATCTTATGGTAGAATTGTAAATTATAGAATAAGGTTTGAGTCTATAGTTTAAGAGTGTGGTTTATATTTTGCCTTATGTATGTGTCTATGTGTAGGATATGCACAAGTTTTGTAGGCAGACAAATCTATATTCTAGAAAAAGAAGCAAGAATAAAGTTTGGATTTGCATGGTCTTGAATAAAAATGTACAATTTGATGAAATTGTACAAATGGCAAGTAAAATGTACAATTTGGTATAAATTGTACAAGTGGAAAATAAAAATGTACAATTGGTATAATTGTACAAAGGGCAAGTAAAATGTACAATTTGGTATAAATTGTACAATTGACAAGCAAAACATACAATTGGGTGGAATTGTACAATTAGAAAATAAATTAAATGTAAATAAATGAAAAATGCATGTGAAATGAAATGAAATGTAAAGACATGCAAATGAAATGTAATTTGATGAAAATCAAATTAAACCTTAGTAAACATTAAATTATTGTTATTAATGTGAAGTTACGGGCAGTTGTAAATAATGAACCGTCTCAGGAAACCACTTTGGAATGGCCTGGACAACCATTATAATCCCCCATTCAAATTTTGGTGTTGTTGGTTGATGGTTGGGTTGTTGGTGGATTGTTATTATTCATGGCTACCATTCATGTGCATTTTGTTGGTTGAGAAGAGGGATTTATTGCTGTAGTTTATGCTGTAATGTCATACACTACCTGTGTACAATACCCAGAATAATATAAATTCTCATTTAGACCAGATTTGTGTATGCATGTGTGTGGATCTAAGGGCAATCTCAATAATTATATTGTTGGTGGATTTTTATTGATATTGCAGGTATTGTGGAGTCCAGATCTGTGGTAGAGTTGCATACCCAAAAAACGTACAACCATCCATGTGCTTTTATGTGAAATAGAGGAATAAAGAGAAAATTATATTAATGGTTGTTACCCATTATTGGGAATGATGTTTTTGTCAATAATATGCAAATGGGTATTTTTCTGAGTCAAGAGATTTGGCAGAACGAGGGTTTCACCCAAACCATACAAGCAACGTAACCAAACTATACAAGGGTTTGTAAATGTGTACATTTGATGAGTTTTGGCCTAAAATTATACTTTTAAGCATTCTGAAGGTAGATCAAGTGATTTCCAAGTGAATCATGGCAAAGTGAGTGAGATTTGATCAATTCCAATATTCTTGGAGAAAATGTACAAGTGTTCAGTTATAACCATACAACTATACGTTTTGGGGCTGTATAGTCTCCAGTTGTACATTTTAAGGATTGTACAGTTGTAAATCGTACAACTGTATGGAATTGGCCAGATTATGTGTAATTAGTCAGAATTTATATTAAATATCTCTCATCACATCCCCTACGGGAATACTGCACTCCACTCATGCTACATTTGATGCCATTGTCATAGTGGATGAACCCATTACCATTTGACTGGTGGTTGTCGTGTGGATCGGAACTAGTTTTGTCATTGTTGAGAATGACAAAGGGTCAAGAATAGTTGTAGCATGGAAGAACATTGGGGTGGATGATAGATACAAGTCTGTGAAGACATGCAAAGACGAGATTGCAGAGAAGTAGATGATAGTAAATTTGTCAAAGATGTGGGAAAGTATGTTGCATTCCATTTCTACATCTTGGAGACTTGGTCTCTATGAATTGGGGGTACGCTTGATGACATGGAGTTGTGAGAAGCAAGTTGCTTGGGAAGATGTACAACAAAGACCATGGCATCTAGTTAAAGCCATAGATGTGGAAGATGAATTTTTTGATGTGGATGATAAACTGCACAACGAGATGTGTATGGCTGATGTGAAAAATGGAGATGATGGTTATATTGTAGAGGGTTTGTACAGTTTTAAAGTTGATAACTATACAAACGATTGCAATTTACAAGCATTGCAAGGTTGTTCAATTGATGTGCATCATCCAAAGAGAACCATGCGAATGGAGGAAAGAATTACACAACCACATACGAAAAAGCAAAAAGTATGTGGTTATTGGCAAGAATTATATGATGGTTGGGGGAAACCATACAACCAAAGGAAGAAGTATACGATTACTAGAGAAAGCCATATAGCAAGAGGGAAAGTTGTACGATTGCTAGATAAATCGTACAGTGAGAAGGTAAATTGTCCAATTGCCAATGAAATAGTATAGTTGCAATGTAAATCGTATAGTGAGAAAGTAAATTGTCCAATTACCAATGAAATAGTATAGTTGCAAGGTAAACTGTACAATTGCCAGCCAAATAGTACAAGTACATGTAACCGTACAAATGGGTTGATAAAGTGTACAAGTCAAGTTCAGCCAAAGTTGATGAGAAATGCTGGTAAGAAATTGAAGGTTGGGAAAGAGTGTTTGATACCACAATAATTACCGGTAGTGATGCATGATGGTGAGCAGGATGAGAGTTTGACATTAGTGCCAATGGAAGATGACAAGTCCAATAGTGTGCGAGAGGTGAGTTCAGCACTAGAAAAGCTGTATATGGGTGTGCTCGATGGTGAGCGAGATGGGAGTTCGACATCGAAGCAACTGTAGGGTGGAATGTTATCTAACGAGAAGAAAGGGAGTATAGTAGAAGAGCAATTGCAAGGTGATGTATGTAAGGCTACGAAAAGCCAACCTATCAAACCGAAGGCTAATTTGGACATATCATGTAAATATCCATTATTTCATGGAGAATCAATAGAAGATCCAATTCGACATTGGAAAGTTTGTTGCCTAATGTGGAAAGGGATTGGATAAACCAATGAGGCAGAATGGAGGTGGTTGTTTCCTGCAATATTTCATGGATATGCAATAGACTGGTATATGAAATTACTAGAAGATAAGTACCAGACATGGGTAGAATTACGTGATGCATTTGTAAAAGAATTTTGGTTATATGATAATGAGGATGAGATTCTTATTGAAATTTATAGAACGAAATAGGGTGAGCATGAGTCTGTTTGTTCTTATAATCGAAAGCTAAGTGGGTTGTTTGACCATTTTGAGCAAGACCAATCTGAGGCATTGAAGAGGATGTGGTTTATAAATGGAATTCTTCCTATGTATCAAACAAAGATGAAGATTTTCCCTCCAAGCACATACCAAGAAGCTATGGATTATACCTTGATTTGGGAAAGTGATGCAAAAGTAGCATCAATGAAGTGGCATCATGGTAATGATGATGAGAGTAGCTTAGAGGTAGAAAATGATTCTAATATTGAGGATGAGTCAGACAATGAGAGTGCTGATTTTGGGTAGGAGAGTAGTCCCTTGTCCAAGTGTTGGAGTCAAGAAGTCAAGGAAGAAAATGACTCCAAAGAAAAGAATGATGCATTTGATGATGATTGTAACTTAGAAAGTGCAAGCTCATCACCACAAGTATATGCAGCCCAAAACAATATTGTACAAAGGAAGGATGTCAGTGGTGATGCGGGGTGTGACAATCATTCCAAAAATAAAATCAACAAAATACAGTATGACAATGAGGGTAGACCCATTGTACAATGTTGGCAATGCCAATTGTGGGGACACTTTGCACATGATTGTGATAGTACAATAAATCAGGATGAACTAGTGATGCATACATAATTTGAAGCATCAGAGACAAGTTCTAGCCCTTGCCAAGAAATAAGGGAGGTGGAGGTGAACTTGATGAGCATGCTTAGAATTGAGGAAGTGAACTTGATTTCAATGGAGGAGGAAGTGATTGTTGCTGACAAGGAAGAACAACATGTTGCCATACAAGTGAACAAAGTGGGGAAGACCGTTATCCAAGATGAGTGTGTACAATAAATTGTTACTCAAATAGAGAAGTTTGATGTACCAATGGAGGGCACTAAGAAGTGTTGTTATTTAAGTGCAGGTAATGAAAGTGTAGTCAATGTGCAATTGGAAGATATTGTTCAAGTGGAACAACCAATTGTACAATTGGAGGTAGTTGTTCAAGTTGAACAATCAATTATACAAATGGAGGATGATGTTCAAGAGGAACAATCAATTGTAAACATGGAGGATGTTGTTCACATGGAACAATCACTTATAAAATTGGAAGATGTTCAAATGGAGCAAAGTGTCATACAAGTAAACTTACCCAAAGAAGGACGAGATTGTAAGATTATGCAAGAAGGAACTGTACAAAGGTTGGTTGAAATCGTACAAATGATCCAAATCATACAGTTAGTGAATGAAATCATACAAGTGATAGTGAGTGCACAATTACAAGTGGTAAATCATACATTTCAAGGTGTTGTACGATTTGGATTGTACAATGGTATGATTTGGAAATCGTACAAGTGTAGTTTGTACAAGTGTAATATGTATAAGATAAAATCATACAGGTGCAGTTCGTACAAGATGAAATCATACAGGTGTAGTTCGTACAAGATGAAATCATACAAGTATAGTCCATACAAGATGAAATCATACATGTATAGTCCATACAAGATGAAATCATACAAGTGCAGTCAGTACAAGATGAAATTGTAGAGGTGGAGTTCGTACAAGGAGAAATCGTACAAAATGGAACCGTACCATGTGAAAGTGTACAGAGAAAAACCATACAAGGAGAAGAATGTCCAACAATGGTTAAGACAGGGTAGTTTGAGGCTAATATTGAGTCGTCTAGAACCTGAGAGAAGTAAAATGGAGTCAATGGTGAGTTATTTAAGTGGGTTGAGCAATGGATCCCAAAGTACCAACAAAGAGAAAAATTTGGCTTGGATAAGTGATGGAGCACGCGAGGGATGCTATTCCTAGAACATGCAAGGGATGTTGTCCCTTGACCCTACAAGGGGGCTCCCACCCCCTTGACCCCCATCATAGGTGGCGATGGGTGTTGTCCAACATATTGATGATGTTGTTCATCTTGATCATGTTCATCATCGAGGTGATAATTGTCATGTTTATCAAGATGGTCAGGTTGATGATGTTGCTGCAATTGATTCTAGCACTTCCAAGGAGCAGTTTGAATATAATATATTATGAGAAGTAGATTGCAGTGATACCAATTATTGAGGACCTTTAGAATAGAAGGAAGCGAAAGGAGCGTGACAAGTCCTAGAAGTACATTATTAAGTGCTTCTATCCCCAATGTCCAGATCATGTGTCATCGAGGACATTGATCAAATTAGAGGAGGGGGTAGATGTAGGTAGGAAAATCCATATTCCAGAAAAAGAAGCAAGAATAAAGTTTGGATTTGCATAGTCTTGAATAAAAATGTACAATTTGATGAAATTGTACAAATGGTAAGTAAAATGTACAATTTGGTATAAATTGTACAAGTGGAAAATAAAAATGTACAATTGGTATAATTGTACAAGAGGCAACTAAAATGTACAATTTGGTATAAATTGTACAATTGGCAAGCAAAACGTACAATTGGGTGGAATTGTACAATTAGAAAATAAATTAAAAAATAATAATATAAATAAATGAAAAATGCATGTGAAATGAAATGTAAAGACATGCAAATGAAATATAATTTGATGAAAATCAAATTAAACCTTAGTAAACATTAAATTAAGTTATTAATGTGAAGTTACGAGTAGTTGTAAATAATGAACTGTCTTAGGAAACCACTTTGGAATGGCCTGGACAACCATTATAAGCCCCCCATTCAAATTTTTGGTTGTTAGGTTGGTTGATGGTTGGGTTGTTAGTGGATTGTTATTATTCATGGCTTCCATTCATGTGTAGTTCGTGGGGTGAGAAGAGGGATTTATTGCTGCAGTTTATGCTGTAACATACACTACCTATGTACAATTCCCAGAATAATATAAATTCTCATTTAGACCAGATTTGTGTATGCATGTGTGTGGATCTGAGAGCAATCTCAATAATTATATTGTTGGTGGATTTTTATTGATATTGCAGGTATTATGGAGTCCAGATCTATGGTAGAGTTGCATACCCAGAAAACGTACAACCATCCATGTGCTCTTATGTGAAATAGAGGAATAAATAGAAAATCAGATTAATGGCTATTACCCATTATTGGGAATGATGTTTTTGTCAATAATATGCAAATGGGTATTTTTCTGAGTCAAGATATTTGGTAGAATGAGGGTTTCACCCAAACCATACAAGAAGCGTACCAAACTGTACAAGGGTTTGTAAATCCATACATTTGATGAGTTTTTGGCCTAAAATTGTACTTTTAAGCATTCTAAAGGTAAATCAAGTGATTTCCAAGTGAATCATGGCAAAGTGAGTGAGATTTGATCAATTCCAAGATTCTTGGAGAAAATGTACAAGTGTTTAGTTATAACCGTACAACTATACGTTTTGGGGTTGTACAGTCTCTAGTTGTACGTTTTAAGGATTGTACAATTGTAAATCATACAACTATATGGAATTTGCCAAATTATGTACAGTTAGTCAAGATTTAGTTAGAATATCTCTCATCACATCCCCTCCAAGAATACTGCACTCCACTCGTGCTACAAGTGTTATGTATTAAGGTGTGCAAGTGTGTATGCACAAGTATCATATAGTAAAGTGTGCAAGTGTCATAGAATAAAGTATGCAATAAAAAATAGAGAGTCAAGATTCATGTATACAAGTGGAAAGATGTGAATCCAAGAGGTATGAGAGGCTTGTATTATGTGTGAAATAGAAAAATTTGCATCTCCTGGATATATGAGGAGATCAATATTTAAAGAGTTCAAGACTCAACTTTCTAAGGTTATATTATGCAGACAAAGATCCATGTATTCTATAAAATAAAGATTAAATAGAGCTTGTATACAATTTGAGCAATATTATTGTAAGTTTTTCTTCATGTTAATGCATGAACGATATTGGCCATGTTATTATTATTATTATTTTATAAGTAGGATTTTGAAAGGGTTACCCTTTCCCTTTTACATAGATTTAGTCTTATTGAACTATTTAGTGCCACCAAGATTTGAACCTTGGTGGGGCTACATCAACTATTTATCCCAACTGTTGAACCAAGGACTCATTGGCAAAAAAAATTGAGTTAAAAATATGGTATTTATGAGGGGTCCCTGTCTCCTCGTATCGAGGTTTGAACTTGGGTCTTCTTGATGAAAACCCAAGGAATTACCACTATGGTATCCCTTATGGTTCTACTTCTTATTATTGTTATTTAATGAATGCTATGTTCATTTATTTTATCTATTTATATTAAATTGCTCTAATATTTGAGACTACTCAAGATCCTAGATATTTAGGACTTGTGATAATCTGGCTAAAAAGCCAACATAGTCAACATCAAAATCTATTCTAGAATAAAATAAAAAGTAGATTCTATAATATTTGTAGGTATTCTAGCACCCGCCCATACTTCTCACCACTTAAAAGTTAAAGGGATATATCATTTTCAAGAGAGTTAACATCAAGAAGTAGGTCAAAAGGGAATGATAGAAGAAAAAGTTGCTCTAACTTTCTAGACCACAAGACCCACTTAAGGTTTTGATTATTTTGGTGAAGAAACATACTATCTAATATATTGCATCCATGATACTCTAAATTAGTGAAGTTCCCTTGGCAAAGGCCCTTTATATACACCATTATTGCTATTTGACTTACTGTGCTTACATAGATCTTGGAAAATCCTAAGTTGAAACATTGGCATCAAAAAGGTGGAAAACTATTTTTCTAAGGTTTTGAATGGGATTGTATTTTGGTTAGTGAATAGTAGCTTGTTTTTATAAATACCCTTTCTCATTTTTATTTTTTGGTTTCTATTTTTACAAAAAAAGAGAGATAAATTTCCCATCTTACTTGAATGAAAATATTATAAGAGACACTCAGGTTCCTATTATTTCCATCTCTTTCTTCCAAGATTGGTTGAAAATATCTAAGGTCAGTGGTTCCTTTCCTAAGGTTGATAATATGAGACACCAACATATAAATATAAAAATAAAAAGGTAATGCTTGAGATCTAGACTATTTTTAAGGTACGTAGTCCAAAGAAAAAACCATAGTCTAAGTTAGACCTTGTTAAGTAGTTACAAAAATGGCTATCAACATGAAGGTTAATAAAAATGACTCACAACATGAGATCTTTGATGACTCAAGAAATTAGACAATTAATACACACGTGCATGCACACACACACATATACCCTAAAGAGAAGGGATCTCAAAGAAAAGAAGAATTATAAATAAGTAAAAAAGTGGCAAGAATGATAGTCATTAATCTAAAAGCAAAAATTTATTCCATATTTTTCACAACCATATTCACTTTGATTCCACTCATTATTTCTTCTACTCCCATATCTATTCTCTTTTCTCCTCATATTTCTTCTACTCCAATTTCTCTAATTTGCCTAACTTATTTTACTCACCATCCAACCTCAAGTAAGTGCAACCTAGTCTCAGGATCACTAGAAAGTTTGCTGATTCATGATGAAGTGTCATCCTACATGCCATCTTGTTGAAGTATGTGTAATTTTATCTTTGTTGAATTTATAATGGTGTCTATAAATGAATGGAATAAAACATTAACTAGTATTGCTTGACAAAGTAATACACTCAATAAAAAATAGAATACAAAATATGATAAGGCATCCATGGACATAGTATAATAGTCACTAAAAGGAAATGAAATCATATCCCAACCATGACAAAAAGTGTTGGTATGAAGGGGAATTACAATTACATTATACCTTTAGGTCAAAGTTGTGAGACTATCCCTCAAAAATAATATATTACAAAAAAATACAAAAGTACTTTTTTCAAGGTTTACATGATCCCAAAGGGCAAATATGACAAATACAAGTACAAAAGTTAGTTATGGCCTACAGAGAAGCTTAACCACCACACATCCAAACAATTTCATTTGTTCAAGGCTAGAAGTGTGAAAGAATTATTATGAGCACTACTGATTTAGCCTATAGACAAGTGTGTATGTAAGCCTATGGGTGTTCCTCATGTGATTCTATGGGCATCACTTATGTAGACCTTCAAGAATCAATTATGTAAGCCTACATGCATGTTAAAGTAAGCCTAAGGGAACCCTTTATGTATTCATCCTTAGTGATATTAGTTAATCCACCTTTATGGATAACCTTAATTAAATGGTATAATATATTTATTATATTGTAATTTAATGTCCAATCCAAGTTATATCAACTTAAAATTAACATCTAATTGGGGTTTTGGTATCACTATAAATACACCACAATGACCGATCCATTGCATAAGCTATGATATATAAAATATTATGGGGTGCCTATGAGAACCAACCCAATATCCATCTTGTGTTGTTTATCCTCTCTCTCTCTCTCCATTTTATTTTGTTTATGCTATCTTCAAATCACTCTTGTATATTTTTTTGGATATGATCATGGTGAATTATGTTTCAAAATGTTTCTAGAAAGTATTATGAATTTGAACATGGTATCAGAGTGAGACAAGAACTATGTCACTTAGCTATAGAAAAGGGCTTCATATCCTAGATATTAGATATATATTTTTAAAGTTTTTTGAAGGATTTTCTTATTTTTAAAACTCAAAAATTCAAATTGGTATTGGTGCCAATATTTCTTGCCAAAATAGTTCCCTGTCTCTATGCCAAATATTGCTTTATGTTGTCTCTTCACCATTGATTATCACTTAGGTAGTGAGCTAAGAGAAGTGTTACATATCCATAGTGATAAAGCAACAACCATAGCACTTTCTATTCTTCCCCATATCATGGTTTTAACTCTCCTCTATATCATTAATTGTTTTTTTTTTAACTCACATTGTTTTAGTATTTTTTATCATCATTTGACCCCAATTCCATTTGAAAGGTTGGCATAATGATAAAAGCATTGGATTTTATGATTCATGTTACAAGATCAAACTCTAAGATTGCAAGTACATGAAAAAAACCTTCTTTTGCAAGGATACTGACCACGAGCAACATTGGGGCCGATGTATGTGGCCCCCATCCTTTTAGCAAATGAAGTATATATTACACCTTTTTTTCAACCATTGATATGGCATAATAGTTGGAGAAATTCTTATTTGGTGGAGGTATTTGGTTTGAATTTTAAAAATAATTTTTGCATAAATAAAAAATCTAACATTTTATCATTTATTTCATAAATCTTGCCAACATCCAATGGTGTAGTGGTTAGTTTACTTATTTATGGCTTAGCAATTAGCAATTTAAATCCCATAAGATATATTTTGGAAGAATATACTTGGTGGATAGTGTACACATATTCATGTATGAGGTGGTTTCCTCTCTAAATACAGTATTATCATTGGAACATTGGTTGGTAATATGGCTTATGGATTTTAGATCTCAAGGTCAAAACTTGATGCTAACCCTTTTTGAAGGTATACAACAAACAAAATATCTCATCCATATTTCTCTCTCCTTGGTTTCAAATAGTGTGTATGGTGTGATGGTTCATTTGTGTTAGGATTTATGACATCATAGACCATGTGAGTAGCCAAGTGGTATAACCACCCCTTATAAGGTACATGCATGTAGTATAGGATAAGGTATTTTGCAAGTTTGTTTGAGGGTTTGTTATGCCTAAATTAGGCATCCTATGTACTTAAATACCCTTCACTATTACAGTAAAATTATTCAAATTTTTAGTTCTAACATGTGGTATTAGAACAAGTAGAATGAAAAATCTTCTTTTGATCCTCCTCTAGCTTTAACACAGAGAAAGCCAAGGTGCACTCTATTTGAGAAAAAAATTCAAGTTTGAGATAAGAGGTTTCAAGGGTAAAGTACCTTGTATAAAATTGTGATCCATGAAGAAAAATTCCATGGGAATGTTCTTTAAATTATTGAAAGGATTCAAGGTGGAAAACCCCTACAAAAGGTAAATTTAATCAAGAAAAGGAAGCCATAAGAAGCTCCTTAGGAAATAGATAGAAGAAGCCATTGTAGATTGTTTACAAGAAAGAAAATTTAGCACCAAGGAAGCCATTGTGATCCTCATTTAAAAAATCACAAAGATTCCATTTTAAAAGACATTGGAAAAGAAGAAGAAATAAAAGGTTCATATAGCCCATTAAATTCCTTTTATGAAAGATATTTGTTTGAAAATAATTAAATCCTCATAAAACTAAAGCTATTTTTAGTGTTGCAAATCTTTAAAATAGGAACATGTTAAGCCAAATAAAGAATATTAAGCTTCTTATATTGTAAACCAAAAGGAAATAGTTGGCACTTTGGAATAGAGAGTAAGAAACATGTAACATTTGTGTAAATGTTCCAACTGAAACGATCATTTGAATTTATAATGCTTAGGTAGGAAGCTCATGGTTAACAAGCATATCCAAAAAAGATAATCTAATAGAATGACCAAAGGTTGAAGTCCCATGAATTGGAGCAAGAAAAACCATATTAAGAACAAATTAGATGAAGGGTTACTTGGCACTACCTATCCAGTCTAAGTCATTGACAACTATTTTAAAGCTAAGAGATTCCCACATAAAGGAAGAAGTTCCTCCTAAAGAAAACACTTGCTAAACAAGTAATTATCATGTTATTTAACATTAAAATGAAATATATTTAATCAAAGCATTCTAAAAGGAGCAGGAAGATATATTGAAAGAGCAAAGTTGTGAAAGGAATGAGAGAAAAGAGAAGAGAGATAAAGATAAAGATAAAACAACAAAGAGAAAGAAGCAATAAAATAGATGAGAGATAGAGAGAAAGAAGCAATGAAAAGGATGATATAATAGAAAGAAAGTAGTGAAAGGGACAAGAGAAAAGAGAAGTAGTGAAAGGGAAGAGAGAAGGAGAAATAATGAGAAATAGTGAAAGGAATAGAGAGAGAGAGAAAAGAGAAGTGGAATAGCCTCCCAAATCCTGTTAACAAGAACTAGGATGGCCCACAATGTCCTCGATATGAAAAGCCCCTTTTAAACAAGCAGCCAAAACCTGCATATGGAAGAATGTAGGGGCTAGGTTATTTCGTATAGATCTATTTGGATTTGGAAGAAGAATGGGGTATATGCTTCAAAACTCCCTCACCTTAGATGTAAGAGGCTGATTAAAAAAGGAATTGTGAAATGGTCGGATATTTGGGATTCAGGGGTTGGAGGTTGGGTCAAGTGGACTAATTTATGCAGTAATTTTAAGCTAAAATATTTTGACAGAGATGCTATTATGTAAATTCAATCTCTTCTTCCATACGAGCAACATTTTAAATTAAATGGTGGGTTGTCAGGTCCCATATGGTGCAACTAGAGTTGGAGTTTTCATGGTATTATTACTTCTTATAAATTTGGCAAGATTTATAGAGCTCTTTTGCCTGAGGTTTCCTTACATATTGTGTTGAATAGGCATTGGGGGATTGGTCGCCTTGAATTGAAATGGAAAACAAGACTTTCCTAGATATGGAAGTTCAGGATAGCTCCTCAAATCAAAGTCTTCTTATGGTTATTAATTTTTTAGGGTATTCACTGTAAGGCTAGATTGGCAAAATGGATGAGGATTTCAGATCAATGTAGTAGCTACGAAAGGAAGGAAACTATCAAACATATCTTTTGGGACTGTAAAAATTCAAAGAAAGTTTGGAAGAACCTCGAGTGGACATATTTCCCTATTCTCGGGGATTGGTTTAGTTGGAAAATGGTTTTGTTTGGTGATGATTTTGGTTGTCCTTAACATTTATTGGGTGTGTGGACTACCATTAGAGCAACAACTATGTATGCTATATGGAGGGCCAGGTGCAGTTTGGTCTTCAAGGATGAAGCACTCAGTGCTTTGGAGATTACTTCTAGGGATGTTATTGATATCCAGGATCAATGTAGAGCATTTAAGAGGTTAATGATAAAAGACATTAAATATTATTCTGCTTAGGACAAATCTGATTGCTAGATGTCCTTGAGTAGATTTTTGTAATCTTTGTATCTGCGATGTATTATGAATTCTTTTTAGTAATATAAGTAGTATTTATTCAAAAAAAAAAGAGAGAAGTGGAATAGAGATTATAGAGTTCATTATAAGGAAAACACCCTCCTATACATCATACAAGCTATAATCAGGTCATCATATCCTTGAAAGAAAAAAGAGATGTGTACTTGGGTTGTTACATCCTTGAAAGAAGAAAAATGACATGCAATAGGACCACCACAACCTTGAAAAGAGAAAAGAGACTTGTAATATATCCATCATAGCCTTGAATAAGAAAAATAAGCTCATAAATTGAGTCATCATGGATCATCCTATTTTACATAAATAAATGTCAAGATAGACGATGTGAAAGTCGAACACCCAAAGGTTAGAATTCTCACCTGGGACAACTAAACAACAAAAAGGAGGAAACAAATTTTAAAAATAAATGATTATAAATTTTTTTAGATATATTACACAACAAGGTGCAATCAAAGTTTTAAGGCACCAAGGAATTAAAATATTATAGAAAGAGTGCATAAGTGAAACAAAGGCCTTTATGTTGGTTAGACAATTAAAAGACATAAAATTCTAAAATACCTCATTCAATTAAGAGGAACATATTAAAAATAGATTATTTCTTTTTAAAATTGAACATATAAAAAAGGAATATTCTAAAAAATATTTTGAAGAGGAAGAAACATTCCCTCTATTCAATGAGACACAAATCTTCTCGTATTTTTGAAGCATCAATTGAAATCTAAGTATAAGCATATATATACTCGCCGAAAAGAGCTTTTCAAGGTAGATTTTCTAAAAGAATAAATTTCAATTTTTGTAAACGTTTACTATGGATAGTGGAGCACTAAATTTTTTGTTTCCAGATTCCCAATTATTGAGAGGAAACAACTATGCTACTTGGAATACCAAACTCATGATTCAACTTGGGTTTGAGGAAGTTTGGAATGTAGTATATGGAAGCGCTTCCCATCCTACTACACAAAGATAAGATAAAAAAAGTGTGATAATATAAGCAGAAAGGAAAGACTCATCATCATGTCCAGAGGAACAAATGAGGTCTAAGCATACATTAGAGATACGACCACAACCAAGGACACATGGGAGAAGTTGAAGATAATATTTAAAGCCAAGAATAAAAATTAGATTCTATTCCTGTAAATAAAACTCCATTATCTAAATATAAAGAGTGGAGAAAAGCTAAAGCATTCATGAGGAAAGTAGCATCATTGTGAGCATCATTGCAAGATCTAGGAACTCAGGTATCTAATGAAACACTAGTTCCTATTATTTTGATATGAATCCCATGCAAGTATAATGTATTTATGACTACACTAAATATTACTAAGAAAAATCCAAGATTTGATAAGCTCATTAACCTAATTTAGAAAGTAGAGACCTCACTTACTTCAAAATAAGAACATTTACTAGTTATAAGTCAAATAGGGAAGCAACCATTTAGGAGAGGTATGAGACCTCCATAGCTCTTCCAACAAATAAATAATTTTTAGAGATTTCATAATCAAAGGATTGATTCTCAAAGGAGTATTTTGAACACATAAAAGGCATGTGATAAAATATGGAAGAAATGGACACACCATGAAGGATTGTTGGCATATTCCATTCAAGTCTAGATCACTTTCACAAGAGATGAACCAATATCAAAATAGATCATTTTCAAAACAACAATATTAAAGTTGGATAAAGGCACATCAAATTAATATAGCAAAAGAGAATCAAGTCAAAGAAAAAATAAGAGGTTCAAGAAGATGAAGAAGAACATGTGTTTGTTGCACAAGAAAAGATAAGACAACACATCAATGTTTGGTATGATTCTAAACATAGAATAGGTCAAGAAACTTGGATGCATTCAAATAATACAAATTATTACTGGTATAAAATAACTAGAAATGTCAGGAATAAAACACCTGATAGTGAAGATGTACACTCAAAATGTGATTCTTCACCATCAATAGATGTTTTCATAGATAGCAAAAGGAATGAGGAATCAATACAACAAGCATTGAAGTTTCAACCATCATTAGTTGCACATAAAATAAAGTGTGAATATATTATTTACCACAAGCATCACCTTCTCAAGATAAATAATGTAAATACGCAAAATATAGATGACCTCACTCTATCAGGTGACAATCAAATCTTGAAATAGAAATTAGTTCAAATAGAGGATATGACAACACAAGAAATATTGGAAATCAATAAAATATATGATAGATATAGTTGCATGGTAACACATCATACTAAAGATAAAAAAAGTAGGAATATCACTAGCAAAGACTTAATCAAATTAATGAAGGCATGAAAAAGAGAAAATAAGCAATTGACCTCACCTCAATAGAAGATATTGATAAAGACAATATTTAGAAACAAGTATACATGACAAGAGAACACTTGATCTCATCAATACCTAACATATTTAATTAAGATTATCCATATTGAGGCAACAATTGCTTCACTTGAAGATATTGGAAAAACACACTTCAAGCATTAGTATTGAATAATTATTTTGTAATAAATGTATTTTTGGAGTTTATTATCGATAGAATTCGATACTTCTAAAGTATATAAGTAGTAAGTCTACATTAGGGGGGATTTCTCTCTAAGAAATTCCTATACAACCCTAAATATTTAGTCATAAGTAGTACATAAAATTTGAATATGATGAATAAGGGGGGTGCGTTAGGAGTTATTACATCATAAAAAATTTGAGTAGTCAAGTGATACAACCACCCCTCATAAGGTACATGCATGTAGTATAGGATAAGGTATTTGGTAAGTTTTTGAGGGTTTGTTATGCCTAAATTAAGCATCCTATATACTTAAATACCATTCACTACCATAATACATTTATTCAAAGCTTAAGTTCTGACAACTTGCTTGTTTGTTAGGGCAAGGAGGTAGGTTCAAGCCTTGTTGGCTTCAAACCCTTACTATGCAAATTTTCTATATATAAGCATGAAGATTTTTTCTTCCAATAAAATCACTCAATTTTTCAATCCATGATTTTCTAATCAAAAGCAAGTAGTATCCAAACAATGCCAGACAAGTATTAGTAGTAGATTATGCCAAGTGGCAAAATTTCAATTAGTGATTTTTTCTAAGCTTTGGCAATTTGATAATTTCCAAGTGCTAAAATACCTAATATTCTAGAAAAAATAACATTTTCATACAAACATTTTTAGAGCCCATATTTTAGATTGCATGTTTTTTCAAGCTCTACTTAGTGGTGACATTAGTTTACATACATTTTATAGTTATGTGAGGATTATTTATACAAAATGGATTATTTAGGGTATGGTAATCATATCAATGGGAAAAATTACAGCACTTGTTTAGTTTGAATAGTAGGATTACATAGAAGTAAGAATATTTGGCTTGTCTTTAACAACAAAATGAAAGGCCTTAGTGATCATGAAATTGATAAGGAGGTATCCATTGGTCTCTTTTTCATGGTATTTGAGTCAGATTGAGTTTTCCACATTAGAGAAAATTGATCCTATTTAGGAATGGATCACATTGAAGGATATCTATGAAAATTAAGTGCTACTAAAGTTAACATAATAGAGACAGAGCTTTCCAACCTCAAAATTTTAGATTTTAGTAGTGTTGAAGACTAGATATAATACTTAAAAGCCCTAAAAGTAGGATTTGCTATGATAGGAGGCAAAGTAAAAGGCGATAAAGAGTATGTAAAATATATTACTTCTAATATTACTTCTTTTTATATAGTTTATTTGGTTCTTTATTTAATGTTCTGACTATTAAGGAGCCACAACCTATTTCCATTGAAGGACTTTTCAAGCTTAACCATTATAAAATTGTAATAAAAAATTATGGATCTATTTTTCATATTTAGGCTCATCCAAAGGAATATAAATATGTGTAATATAAGGCTTAGTTTCCCAGGGTCAAGTCTAGGATTTCAAAGAAGTAAAACACTTTTAAGTATTATAAAAGGGAAGGACACTCTATCAAATTGCATAACAAGATTGAAGAATATTAAAACAAAATTCTTGAGATATAGACACAATATTTTTGATGATGAACAAGAGGGTGAATATGGAAAAGTGTGAAGAACACAAGCTTATACTAAGAGGGGGGTGAACAATATAAGACCAATTTTTACTTTTCTTTCCCAACTAGTATCAATCAATATACTAAATTGAAATATAAATAGCAATAACCAAAGCAATGCACAAATAATCACACACAATAGAGACACCAATATTAACGTGGTTCACCCAATGTGGGCTACCTCCATAGAGAAAATATTTCTTCTAAATATTTCTCAAATAATCTCATGGGAATCCTTCCAAATTAAAATGTTTATGGACCTCTGTCCAAAGGAGATGTTGATCCCCTAATCTCAAGTTCATGGATCTATTCCACAGGAGAACTCTTTCCACTTCTGCTCTGGCTAGTGATCTTCTAGAAGACTCTATCTCTCTGCTGCACTGACTTGTGGATCTCTCTCTACTTGAAGACTCCTCACTTATATCTATCTTCAATTGTATTGGCTGTTGGATCTCTATCCACTGAGACTTTGTCATATATACTCTATCACCTCAAAATATCTGTCAATAGGTTCACTCTTAACCTCTTTAAATATACTCAACAGGCTCACTCAAAACCTGCTCAAATCTACTCAGAAGGCTCACTTAGAACCAGATCAAATTTTCTCAACAAGCTCACTCAGAACTTGTCCAAATATACTCAACAAGCTCACTTAGAACTTGTTCAAATATTATCAATAGGCTCACTTAGAACCTGCTCAAATTTGCTCAACAAGATCACTCAACACTTGTCCAAATTTGCTCAACAAGCTCACTCAAAACTTGTCCAAATCTGCTCAACAGGTCCACACAAAACCTATCAAAATCTGCTCAATAAGTCCTCTCTAGGACTTGCTTAAATTTGCTCAATAAGTCCTCTATAGGACTTGCTCAAATATGCTCAATAAGTCCTCTATAGAACTTTCTCAAATCTGTATAGAAAGTTTTCACAAATTCTTACTCAAAATCAGTCCACAAGCCTTCTCAAAGACTTGCCTCAAATCTGCTAAACAAGTCCACAAAACTTGTCCAATATTATAGAATCATAAAGAGAATTGTTAGAGACTCAATATGTTCTAAAATCAATGCTCAATCAATATCTTAATTCAATATCATATAAGCATAAAGAGAATTGTTAGAGACTCAATATGTTCTATACTCAAATCCCAATCTCAACTCAAATCAACCTCAACTCAACTCAAATCAATCTCAACTCAAATATATCAACTCAGATCAATCTTATAGAAGCATAAAGAGAATTGTTAGAGACTCAATATGTTCTATTCACAAACTCAATTTATTTCTTAACTCAATCTCAAATTAAATAAGAATATAGAATAGTTTGTTTTATGGAACTTGAACAACCACTTCACACATTTACTTGACTAGGCTCAAACAACTCTACTCAACAAATCCCCTATAGGAACAACTCTTTCTCACAAACCCTAGTCCAAGCATGAATCAATCAACTCAAAATGTTTTCAAAAATGCTCAACCACACATCTCACATAACAATGATACTCATGTTATTTTCTAACTCAAGTTCAAGTCCTTTGCTCAACCAATGGGCTTCAACAACAATGCTTATAAAAAAAGGATTAATCACAACACTCAAACCAAAAAACCTTGAAGCATTTAAACCAACACTTTTGAAAAGGAAACCACAATCAATCATTTTCTCTCCAATGATATTTCAGAAATCAACCACCATAAAAAATCAATAGAAGAATGTGCCCATACCTTATTGATGCCAAGAAGTTATCCACAAACTCTTCCACACTCAACACAATTTTCCTTTCCAATATTAATGAGGGTTAGTGGAATCTGCTTATTGTGGTGCAGTGGTAAATGCCTTGGGTGATGGTAGAGGTCGACCCAGGTTCCATTCTCCTTATCTCCATCCTATAGATATATGGTATAGTTAGGAATGTCCTATGTGCTGGTAGAGGCCAACAAGGCTCCATTCCTCCTATGCCCAACCTGTTGAAAGTGGCACCTCAAAAGGGGTGTTTTCCACTATAAATTAGTTTACCCAGGTGTTGTAGGTGAGTTGGAGAGGAGAGGGTAATCCTCCAAGGGAGGTCCCAGGTTCAAATCTCCACCCTACCAAAAAGTTGAATTGGGTATCCAAAATCCAATTGATAATGTTGGTGCGGGCAGGGGTCGGGTGTGACTCTCGGGTGACTTTGACAGTGTAGACCCCCCTGTTCGTGGTCTCTCAGACCAAGGCGGCCCCACAAGGGGTTTTTCGCTTTAAAAAAAAAAAAATGAGGGTTAGTGGAATTCAAATAATAATAAAAAAATAAAGCATAACTTAATTTACACTTTTTAATCCAACTCAATAATCAATGACAACATAGACCAACATAGACCCTTTTGATATCAATGACAACATTTTAGCTTAGGGACTCAAAATGTCCAACAATATCCCCATTTTTCATTGATGGTAACCCATATTCATTTACTGAAATCTGACCTTCTTTTCTGTTGTTCCCCCTGGGACATTGCTTCCCCTGGGACTTTGCTCTCCCTGGCTCAATGATATTTCAGATATCAAATCTCTCCCCATATCAAATCTCTCTCCAATACACAAATTTGTCCCCCTTTGACATCAATGGAAAAGGGTCAACTTTGGGGATTGAGGCTAATAATGAGCCTCTTAGCTTGGCCCCTCCCCCTCCTCCACATGAGGTGGTTAATTATGGGGTGGGAGTATTTCTACTCCCTGAAAGCATTGTTGTTTACCTTTATCCTTTTTCCCTTCTTTTTTGAATTTTTTGAATCCTTTGATTATTTCTATTCAAATCATCATCCCTGTTCCTGTAATTATTCTTGTTCCTATTCCTATTTTTGTTCTCATCCATGTTCCTATTCCTGTTCCTATTCATGTTCTCATCCATGTTCCTGTTCCTGTTCATGTTCCTATTTTTGTTCAAACTTGTTTCTTGAATGTCTGCTCTACACCATTTTGTTGCGTGACCATCATTGTTGCACTTATAACACTTAATGTGTTTATTACTTTGAGGTGCACATGTCTTAGGATTTCTTCTAGTGAAACCATATCCTCTTCTATAATGAACCTTGTAGTTCATTGCTTTGTGACCAAACTCATTACATGAGTAGCAATACCTATGGAAAAGTTGTCCTTTCCCATATTCCTGTCTTTCATGTGTCCTACACTATGAAGCCATGTGCCCAAACTTGTGACATGAAAAACATATTCCATTGAAGAAACCTTGCCTAGATCCCATTGGTCTCTTAGTATCTTCTACCTATTTCCTGATCCATCTATTCCTAACTTGTGCATTGTTCCTTTCCTTGTTGAACTTTCTATTGTCCAACTTATCCTTAGAGGTGTCACTCTCTCTTTTACTTACTTCTTTTGACTCTTCTTCTTTTCTAGTGTTTGATCTTGAATCTCCTTTTTCTGCTTCCTGTTTCCCTTATTCTTCTTTAGAACTAAGTCATGTTATGGTGATTGATGATTTTTATGCATCGATAGTCCTTTCCAAGGTCTTTGAATTATCCTCAAACTTGTGTAGCTTTTACTTAGAACATTTTACTTCCAACCTTAGTAAAACCATCTCATGCTCTAATATTTCACACTCTAGATCTTTTGTTTTTATTTTTTTGACCATACATTCTTCAATATTTTTTGTCTCTTCAACTTTGATTTTGAAGTTAGTGAGTTCCTATAGAAACCTTGCTTTTTATTTCTCATATTCTTGAGCTTGATCCCTTAATCCCGAGTTCTCCCTTTTTAATTCTTCAAGAGTAATCATAAGCCTTTCATATTCTATATCTTTTGCCTTTGACTATTTAATCATACCTTCTTCAACTCTTCTTGCTTTTTCAAACTTATCTATCAAGTCAAAGATATCCTCTAGAAGCTTTGTCTTATATTTTTCATCTTCTTGTATTTGAGACTTCAATTTTTAATTCTCTCTTTTCAATTCAATAAGATCCTTAAGAGTGGATTTTCCTTTTTCTTTTTATGAAGCATCTTCTTTTTCTTCTATTACTAAAAATAGAGTTTTTTCTTCATACCTATTTTGATTGTCTTTGTTATCCTTTATTGAACCAATCTGTAGGATTTCATTTTCAAGAATATCGTCTTCATATTCACTGCTACTAAACCCATTGCAATATCTTGCACCATGGCCAAGTTGACCACAAACAAAACATTCTTGTGGACAATGAGTTGCATGGTAACCCGTGTTCCCACATCTGGTACAAAACTTTATAATTATGGATATTTTCCCATTATTTGATTCATCTATTGAATCTATTTCTATGTGTCCTCCCAACATAACAATATTAAACTCATATTCCTTTTCTTTCATGACCATCGGTGTTCTTTTATTCTCATGTCTCATGCTTCTACTCTTGCATTTCTTTGCCATTTTTATTCTTGTAGGATATTCCTTCAAGCTATTAAACTTATTTCAAAGGAACATGCTCTGATACCAATTGAAGAACACAAGATTATACTGAGAAGGGGGTGAACAGTATAACACCACTTTTTACTTTTCTTTCCCAACTAGTATTAATCAATATAATCAATTGCAATATCAATAATAATCCAAAGCAATGCACAAATCATCACACACAATAGAGACACCAATTTTAACGTGGTTCACCCAATGTGGGCTACCTCCACAGAGAAATATTTATTCTAAATATTTCTCAAATAATCTCATGAGAATCCTTCCCAATTACAATGTTTATGGACCTATGTCCAAAGGAGATGTTGATCCCCTAATATCAAGTTTGTGGATCTCTTCCATAGGAGAAATATTTCCCCTTCTACTCTGGCTAGTGATATTATAGAAGACTCCATCTCTCTGATGCACTTACTTGTGGATCTCTCTTCACTTGAATACTACTCACTTAGATCTATCTTTAGTTGTCCTGGCTGCTAGATCTCTATCCACTGAGACTTTATCCTCTATACTCTGTCACCTCCAAAGCTATGTCAATAGGTTCACTCAAAACCTCTTAAAATTTGCTCAATAGGCTCACTCAAAACCTGCTCAAATCTTCTCAATAGGCTCACTCAAAACCTGGTCAAGTCTACTCAAAAAGATCACTCAGAACTTGTCCAAATATGCTCAACAAGCTCACTCAGAATTTTTCCAAATATGCTCAATAGGCTCACTCAGAACCTGCTCAAATATGCTCAAAAAGCTCACTCAGAATTTGTCCAAATTTTCTCAACAAGCTCACTTAGAACTTGTCCAAATTTTCTCAACAGGTCCACATAGAACCTGTCCAAATATGCTCAATAAGTCCTCTCTAGAACTTGCTCAAATCTGCTCAATAAGTCCTCTCTAGGACTTGCTCAAATCTGCATAGCAAGCTTTCACAAAAGCTTACTCAAAATCAGTCCACAAGCCTTCTCAAAGACTTGCCTCAAATCTACTTAACAAGTCCACAAAACTTGTCCAATCTCATAGAATCATAAAGAGAATTGTTAGAGACTTGATATGTTCTAAACTCAATGCTCAATCAATATCTCAATTCAATCTCATAGAAGCATAAAGAGAATTTTTAGAGACTCAATATGTTCTATACTCAAATCCCAATCTCAACTCAAATCAACCTCAACTCAACTCAAATCAATATCAACTCAGCTCAATCTTATAGAAGCATAAAGAGAATTGTTAGAGACTCAATATGTTCTATTCACAAACTCAATTTCTTTCTTAACTCAATCTCAACTCAAATAAGAATATAGAATAGTTTGTTTTATGGAACTTGAAAAACCACTTCACACATTTAATTGACTAGGCTCAAACAACTCTACTCAACAAATCCCCTATAGGAACAACTCTTTCTCACAAACCCTAGTCCAAGCATGAATCAATCAACTCAAAATGTTTTCAACAATGCTCAACCACACATCTCACATAACAATGATACTCATGTTATTTTCTAACTCAAGTTCAAGTCCTTTGCTCAACCAATGGGCTTCAACAACAATGCTTATAAAAAAAGGATTAATCACAACACTCAAACCAAAAAACCTTGAAGCATTTAAACCAACACTTTTGAAAAGGAAACCACAATCAATCATTTTCTCTCCAATGATATTTCAGAAATTAACCACCATAAAAAATCAATAGAAGAATGTGCCCATACCTTATTTATGCCAAGAAGTTATCCACAAACTCTTCCACACTCAACACAACTTTCCTTTCCAATATTAATGAGGGTTAGTGGAATTCAAATAATAATAAAAAAATAAAGCATAACTTAATTTACACCTTTTTAATCCAACTCAATAATCACATCCACCAAAGATATATTCAATAACCCTCAAGAAAAATATTTTTCTCAAGAATGTTTCAATAATTAAAAACAATCTCCAAATAACATCTCAACAATGTGCCAAATAAGTAATAAACCTTATTACTCTTCAAACCACTTATACCCTAAAAGAAATTAAAATCTATGCCTACTTACTTATCTCTCCAAAAACCACTTTTACTATACAATTTATGCACAGATTTTAAACTAACTTTTTATCACCTAATAAAACAAAAAATTTGTTTTAATTTTCTTTTACAACTTTAATGCATACCTTGGCATGAATTTCGGAATATCAAACACAACATATAAACCTTGGCAGTATGCGCATGAAAAACCACAACCAATGCACTATTTCCATTTTACACAACAAAAGGGAGTTTGCAGGATTCAAACCTGAGTCCTATGGCTCCTGCATCCTAACGACGCTTGCACACCATGTGAGCTAGCACTCCATACAAGACCAAAGGCACCTCACTCTCCTTTATCCTCCATGCAATAGCCAACACAAAAAAATTTCTCCTTTCTAAAACAAAACAAAGTGCACGTGATTCAAAAAATCAACCACTTGCCTCCCAATGCCTTTGTACTGCTCAAGTTGCCAATAGGCTACACTACCCACGATGTCTTGGAATCGATCACACCTCAACTTATTCACTGCCTTTGCATTTAAACATTTTTCACACGAGCTCTTTTTGCTTTCTAATAATTGCATTAACCACAAGAGAAAGGATGAGGAATAATAAACCTTAGTCATCCTTTTACAGTCTTCTCCCTCATATTTGATGACGTTGGCAGATTACTTTTATTTTAATTTTAAAATTTAAATTTAAATTTTAATTAATTTAAAATTTAAACTAAATATTTAAAATTAAATATCTCCATCACCGGGGCACCTTTTTCAATGAAACGAAAGCCAACTTGGATTTTAATAAAAACCCATTTCAAATATGCCATCCATGGTTTTAAATAGAACCTTTTCTTTTTCCTGCATTGGTTTTCATAAAAAAATGTTCCTTGCACTTTTCACAAAATATAGTGCATGTCAACATAGATCCTTTTGACATCAAATAAAATTTTGACATCAATGACAACATTTTAGCTTAGGGACTCAAAATGTCCAACAAAGTGGAGGCCTAGTAGAGCATCCATTATGTAAAGGGGATGTTATCTCTAATTTTCATCTCCTTGACCCCTCAAATCAAATTATGTGGGGTGTTGAAGTATTTGTAGACTAATCTCATTAGTCCAAGTTCAAAAGTGTGAAAGAGAGATTATGAGCACTATTTATGTAGCCTACAACCAAGTATGTATGTAAGCATATGGGATTTTCTTCATGTAAACATATGGAAATCACTTATGTATGTCTTTAGGCATAATTTATTTAAGCCTACAAACATGTTCATGTAAGCATAAGGGCACCTTTCATGCATTCACCCTTAGTGATATAGGTTAATCCACTTTAATAGATAATGTTGATTAAAGGGTGTAATGCATTCACTATATTGTAAATTAACCTCCATATCAAGTTATGTTTCTTGAGGTTAACATTTAATTGGGGTTTTGGTATCACTATAAATGCACCAAATGATTGATCCATTGTATAAGTTGAGATATGTGAAATATTATAGGATTCCTTATGGGTACCCACCCTTTATTTGTCTTATGTTGTTTATCCTCTCTCTTTCCACTTATTTTATTTATGCTATCTTCAAATATCTCATGCATATTTATTGCATATGATTGTGGTGAATGTATGTTTTTAAATATTTTTTGAAAGCATTATGAGTTTGAACACATCTCTATTATAAATTTCCATCTCATCATTCACACCATTATCACTAACTATTACATCTCCTCCACACCCATCCTTTGGACCTCCACATCAAAGTGTTATTGTGTTGCCCCATGTATCATCATCTCAATTATTCTCATCATCTATCACCATCTAGTTCACACCATTATCCATGTCGGTGTGTCAAACTAGTATCCTTATATTCAATGGTCCACTATTAACTATAGGTACAATTATATTGTTCCCTCTAATATTATTAAAACTATCCAAGGTAGTATACACTCTGAGGGAGTACCTCAACCTTGATGTCTATTAGTCATTCCCTCACTTGGTCAAAAGGTACCCTTGAGAGGAAATTTAGACAAGAATAATTAGGCACCATGTAGGAAGTAAGAAAGTAGATTGACCAAGATGACATCAGTAAAAAGAGCTTCAACAACTGCTACACTTGTAATCCATAAATCCTAGTTGATAAAATAAATAAGAAAAATATTGGTCATCAAGGTACTTTCAATGCATAATATGAAAGTTGAGATCTTGGTAGTGGAATAATCCAAGTCCCTTTTGGACCAAATGTGCTAAGGTGCACACCATATATCTCAAAAATTGCAAGACCTTGCTCTTTAAAGATGATTAAGTAGGTGTATGAGGAACTAGTGTCCATACAACAAAAAAAATCCTCATCTAATAAACATGTGAAGTATATAGGTAAGTTAGATAAAAAAATGATTATCACATAATTGAAATGCATATCTTACAAGCAAGAAATAATCCAGTAATGTAAGTTGATTATGATGCTCTTGAAATGAATATTGAGGAATTGAGAAAGTACATGAAATAACTATTTAATAAGATATTTATTGGTATATTCTCCAATCAAGGTCAAATCCATATGCTAAAATATATTTTCAGTAGCATTGATGAAGAGAAATCCAAAGTGGAACTTGAAATCCTATTGAAGAAGCCAAGAAATTAAAGAGGATCAAGGGAAGAGCTCCTTGAAGGATCAGTATAAGGAGTTGTTGAATGCCAACATGTTGATGCATGAGATGTACCTTCATACACTAATTGAAAGGTAATTTTGATCCTATTAACCTAAATATAAGAGAAACGTGATCCATAATTTTATAATTTTGGGATGGTCTCAATTTTGATTTCATTCCCAAGGATAAAGGTCATTTGTGGGTTCTCTTCAAATCAAGCTTGGTGCTCTAAAAAGTTTCTAAAATGTAGCAACTTGACTATTACCTTATAATTCCTCCAAGGAATTATTCATAAAAGATAAATTTTTTAATTTTGTAGAGCCTAGGAACAACAATGCAAAATAGCAAAGCTTACAAAATTGGCAAAATTTTACTATCTACAAAGAAGAATAAGTTGCTCAAGTGGGATGATTTTCTATGAGAGTGAATAAATTGGCTTGCAAGAGTGAATTAGTAAAGAAATGCTAACAAATTTCTAGTAGATTGGAGCAATTCACTCAAATTGCTCATAGATCAATAGAAGGATAAAAGGCAAGTGTGGATTCTAAGGATGATCTATGAAAAGTAATATTTTGTAGTACAATGGTATCATAACTCATATTATAAGGATTCTAAGTGATTTAGAAGCATAATTCAAGGGATGTAACATTTGAAGATACATCATTTTGTTAAATATACCCCTAAATTTTTACTTTTAGGAGTAATAGTTTCTCACTCAAGGTAAATTAGGGGTGAAACATTTCCATAAATATCTTTTGCCATGAAAATTTAGAGCTACAATCTATGAAACACACATTGTGCTCCTATAACTCATGAAATTGGTGGAAAATTGATAATTATTTTTGTTGTAAATTCTCATTACATTGGGAAAATATTTCTAGAAGAGAGGGCTTCAATCAAAGTTGTTGCCCAAGACCAAGCATGATGAGAGGTCCAAAAGTTTCATCTACTTATCAAGTAGCTTATGTAAGAAAGATAATGGAGATATCAATAAGGAGGAGCCTATGCCAAAGGTTATTAGCAAGATCAAAATTCCCCATACCATGAGGTAAGGTTAACCACCCACACCAAACAAATGAGGAGTCTTAGCATTTTCTATGGTAACTAAGCCATGCCCCATCATAAATAAGGACACACAAGCCTTTTCAATGGTAACTAACAAGGCTTTGCTATCAGTAGGACCTATGTTATCTAAATAGTCTTGGATCCACTCCTTGACCAGGGGGATGGATCTTGGAACCAAAACAACCTCTCTAGAAAATTGAGATTCAAAAATATATGTGTCTAGGGTCTATTACAAAATAGAGCCAACAATACACCCACAAATCAAAACCCAAGGACCAAAGAGAAATAAAATAAGGGGGATAATGATTACAAGGATGAGGGTGACAAGCTTATCAAGGCTTAAATAGCCATACGAGGGTTCCACCAAAGTTCATGGTAAAAGGCAGAAAGGGACAGGGTCTAAATCGAACAAAGAGAATAACTAAGAGCACATAAAAAAATTTGGTATCCCTAATGAAGGAGCAGTTTCAAAGCATCAATAATTAATCAAGAGATAAAAGAACAACAAAGGTAATGTCAACTAGACAAGGGGATAGCCCAAGAAGCAACAACCAAGTTCCTAAAATTAACCCTAGGATAGAAGACAATGTAAATCCTGGTAACCTAAGAATAAGAAGGACAAAAAACAACATAAAAAGGAAAACTAGAGAGGTAGTAGCATCCTAAAATATGAGGGTTTGGTAATTAAAAATAAAGATTAGGGATCAACTAACACAAACAATAATCAAGTTTGATGGGAATCTAAGCATATCAACCAATTGGTAATTAAGGTGAAGCTAACGTTGGGTTCCACACCATACTATAGCTAGTGGAAATATTTACCTTGAAATATCGTGAATGACATCACCTAGGATAAAATTACCATAACGGTATAAAAAGGGAACCATTAATGAAGTCCCCAAAAGGCATCACCTAGCTTGGATGACACTTACGATTATTAGACCCCAAATTGAATTTGAATCTACCAAAATTAAATGCAACATGACACCTCAGACACAACAACCCAAAGCAAACCATATTTCTTGCTCAGGGTAATCTTGGAGGTAATTTTGAATACTGAATTTAGATCCAAGCTATATGAATGCAATTTTGTAACTTATTAGTGTAGAGAAAAATAGTTCTATTTCTCATGCCTCATTTTATCTTGTGTAGTGATCTAGAATCGAACCTCGAGTCATTCTATGTACAAGTCCCTTTAAGTCCTTTCATTGTAGCACATGCAAGAGAAAGAGAGAGAGAGAGAGAGAGAGAGAGAGAGAGAGAGAGAGAGAGAGAGAGAGAGAGAGAGAGAGAGAGAGAGAGAGAGAGAGAGAGAGAGAGAGAGAGAGAGAGAGAGAGAGAGAGAGAGAGAGAGAGAGAGAGAGAGAGAGAGAGAGAGAGAGAGAGAGAGAGAGAGAGAGAGAGAGAGAGAGAGAGAGAGAGAGAGAGAGAGAGAGAGAGAGAGAGAGAGAGAGAGAGAGAGAGAGAGAGAGAGAGAGAGAGAGAGAGAGAGAGAGAGAGAGAGAGAGAGAGAGAGAGAGAGAGAGAGAGAGAGAGAGAGAGAGAGAGAGAGAGAGAGAGAGAGAGAGAGAGAGAGAGAGAGAGAGAGAGAGAGAGAGAGAGAGAGAGAGAGAGAGAGAGAGAGAGAGAGAGAGAGAGAGAGAGAGAGAGAGAGAGAGAGAGAGAGAGAGAGAGAGAGAGAGAGAGAGAGAGAGAGAGAGAGAGAGAGAGAGCTATGGCTATTTGCATTTTATCCCATTCTTTGTGTATATGCAAGTTTGTATGGGAACCTTGTGACTAGTATGTGTCCCTTCTTGGTGCAAGCTTCATAAGAAAGAATTTTCATGTTACAATGAGACATGTTCAATTTATTGGCATAGGTGGTTCATGTGTTCATTAATCCCATAACTACACAGAGGACCTTACTCTTGAGAGAGAGAGAGAGAGAGAGAGAGAGAGAGAGAGAGAGAGAGAGAGAGAGAGCTATGGATATTTGCATTTTATCCCATTCTTTGTGTATATGCAAGTTTGTATGGGAACCTTGTGACTAGTATGTGTCCCTTCTTGGTGCAAGTTTCATAAGAGAGAATGTTCATGTTACAATGAGACATGTTCAATTTCTTGGCATAGGTGGTTCATGTGTTCATTAATCCCATAACTACACAAAGGACCTTACTCTTGGTGCATTGCGACCCCATAGTCTAGGCTAGATAGGTTTTAATGTTTTCCTTTACTGCTTTCTTTATTATTTTTCTCTCTTCCATTTTCCTACACAAACTTGGTAGGTTAGTCTAGACTATGAAGAGTGTGACAAGAAGACATATAAACAAGGAGTCAAACTTGGTAAAAAATGCTAGAGGTTGTCTTCAAAACCATGTCTCATGCTTCTCGGATTCCTTAGATTGTACGCTCAATGCGAGATGCAGGCACTAGATGCACCCAAAAACCATAATGAGTGGTCACTATATTGGAGTGTGGGATGGAGCAAATCTAGTACCCAACACTTTTTCTCTCCATTGATGGCACTGACCTTTTGAATTGCAAAATGTGAGATGATTAAAGCATATCCATTTTTGTCATCTTGTCATTTTCCCTTATAATTTCTTATCAATCGAATAGGAACATTGTTGTTATTTGGATTTTCATGTGTTGAAAGATTGCACACTCTCCTTGCTATAATTATGTCTTAATTTAAATCTATCACACCCTAAACTTAATAATTTATTTTTCATGTATTATAAAATTTGAATTTAATTCCCCTATTTTAGTTTCATGCAACTATATTACATTAAGATAGAATTTAGCAAGTATAATGGGAAGTCAACCTAAATATGAAGGTTGGAAGAGGCTATAAAATTTTCCATCCAATATTTTTGAAACTAGAATTTGGGCACATTAGAAGTAAAATAATTCCCCTATTCAATAATTATCTATATTCCAATAATATAGATTTTATTTAAGTCTAAGTTCATTTGCTATTTATTTTTATTTTTTTTATTAAAGGTATTTTTTAATTTTATGTATCTAATTTCATAGATATATTCAAATATTATTTTAAAACAAACATAAAAAATATTTATTTAGCCCAAAAAGTGCAACATCACTCTACACATTATCTAGGGTATGTGTTGAAAAAAATAAATTTTATATTATTTGGACACTTTAATATGATCCTATAAAAAAAGTGAGTGCAAGTTGTCACATTTTATTGTTTTAAATCTTTGGAAAAAAGTATGAATGGGAAGCAAGTGCAAGTAATCAATGATCCTCCCTTTTTATTGCTCCAAATATTTGGAAATTTTTAAATTATAAAGGATTAATATGAGGGAAAGTCACGTAGCATGGAAGTAAATCCATTTTTAAAAGCCCTAACTAGAAATAAGCAAACCCTACTTAGAAATATGGATGCCCAAGTTAGAGATAAGAGGAAGGGTAAATATATGGTAAGTTTGATCCATGAAATAGATGTTACACCAGAAGTGATTATAAAGGATGAGATAATCGAGTAATTCTTAAAAGCAAAGGGTTAGTATGAAAGTTTCATGGATAATGGTAAGAGCTTTTAGAGATTCAAATTTGGATCAAGTTGAAGTGGGGATTGAATTCAAAGTATTCCATGACTTTTCTTCCTAAGGTTTTTTTCTTGTTATTTTTTTTAATTCAAAAAATAGTGATAAAATAATGTGTAATAGCCCATGGTTTAGGGGGATAGATGCCCTATATTTAAGATCTATAGAGTGAGAATTTTTTACGATGAAAGGAAACTATTTAAAGGATTGTAGTGTGGGTTAGTTTTTTTATACTTCCATAACAACTTATCAATATGGGTGTTTTGAAGAATACCGGTAATACCCTGGGGGAGTTCATCTAAGAAAGGATAACTAATAGGAGCAAAATCATGCTATATATAGGATGATTCAAAACCTTTTCAGTAGTCTATTAAGATTAAACTTAAGTCAAGGTAAGGGAATCAAACAAGTGGATTACAAAAACATTCTATTTTGAGCTCTACATAAATGAAAATAGACTACATAGTAAAAATGATGGAGAAAGAGACAAAAAAATTGGTCATTAGATTTTTCTTAATATGAAGCAAGGAGATCATATTATAATAGAATTTGGATTAGATTAAGGATATTTCACTTCCACAAATAGGCAAAGAAATCCTATCTATAACATCAAATAATAGAGGCCATCATAGTTCACTCAGATTAACTATTAGAAGAAAAAAAGAAGGATACAAGGGATGATGAAGTACAATTTGCAAGCTCAAATTCAAAGGAATTTTAGGTGCAAAAAATATGCAGAGGAAAATTTTATTGTAAAGAAGAAAAAAGAGGTCAAGTTTATTCTGGGTAAACCATCTTCATTTTCCTCAAGTAGTATAAAATCCTCTCCTTAATCGAGATGAAAGTGGTGTAGAGGTTATATGTTGCACTTTAAGGTTTTAAGAGCAACCTAATAAATGAATAAGGATGGAGGATAACCCTAGTAATTTAGGGTTATCATAAGAATGTAATTACTATAGGGGAGAGTCCTTGCATTTTAGTGTTTCTAAGGCAACATAAAGAAAAATGCTTTTGAGGTTATTCCTTGCACTTCAAATACTTCAAAGCAAGACAACCCTATAGATGCTCACTATGAATAATATAAAAAATCAAAGAGATTGATGAAGATGAAAGTGTTGATGGGAAAGAGAAAAGGAGAGGAATACCCAAAAGCAAAAAAAAAGAGAAAATAAAACTTATAGGATATTGATATAGTTTTGATTAGGGTAAAATCTAGGTTTTTGAAAGGGCCTAAATCCTTTTACAATCCTAGATTGGTTTATCTACTTACCAATCAAAATGTCTCATTTCTTAAGGCTATAGGATATTCAAAATATTGAACTACCTTGTTTCAAAACTCTATATATTTATGTTTATTACTAGTCTCTTTACATTCATATCTTTGAAGAGTCTCTAAAAAATAGAACCCTCAATAGAAAAGTCCACGAGTGTCCAGACAATGGAATCCTTAGCATAAAAATTCATAGATCTTCAAAAAATAGAATCCTAAGTAGGTACGTAGGCAAATCCATAAGTCTCCAAAAAATGGAACCCTTAGTAGGTAAATCCCACAAAAACCTAAATTGGCATATATTTCACTTTGGACCTCACAATGCTTCCATAAAGTCACAAATCCACACATCTAAAAATGAGACCCTCAATAGACAGATCCAAAGATCTCCAAGAAATGGATCCCTCTATAGACAAGTCCACAGATCTCTAGAATATGGAACCCTCAACAAAAAAATCCATAGATCTAAAAAAAAACCCTCAACAAACAATTTGTAGTTCTCCAAAAAATGGATTCTTTAGTAGACAAATCCAGAGATCTTCGAAAAATAGAATCTTCAATAGAAAAATCCCTCAAAAAATTAAATTGATATATTTCTTAACTTCTTACACCTAAGATTTGAAAACTCCCATAGATATCCATAAATATCCCAAAAATAATTTACTATAAACATTCTAAAAATTGGAACTTTCACCAATTGAATTGACTTTCTAAATTTCCTCCCTCCTTTGCCACTAACTACAATACATCTGGTTGGATCCCATATAGTGGTATCCACCTTTTATCTTCATATTTGAGGGATCCCCAATTGGCTAGCCAATCGACCACCCCATTTCCTTCTCTATACACATGTACCACCTAGAATTATTCTAGTGAATTCAGAGATCTTAATGTATATGTTACTATGTACACTACTCTCTAACTTTTCATAAAACTTTTATCGAGGTAATTAAAACTATTCAGTGAGTCTCATTCAATTATTAATCTCAACCCTTAATTGGACCACCTTCTTTACTCCTACCTAGACCTCTCTAGCTTCAACCTAATGACTAGTCATAATACCCAAGTACTCACTCATTGCTCCAATCACCATTCCCTAACTATCCCTTAACATTGCTCCTCCTCTAAACTTCCATGAGTTGCCTTTAGAAGCCCCATAAAAATCTAGTCTCAACCATCCTTGTTTGTATGGTTTCCACTCGATAATTCTCCTCAAGCCTCCTTAGGAATTTTCATTCACCCCAACTAGACTTAGGTTCTAATGTTCACTTAGTTTAGTCTCCTCTAGTAACTCTCTACTCTCATGAAATTTTAATGCTATAACATTCTCCACTATGCCACTATGATGTGTTTTATATTCATGGCTATAGATCTCTTCTCCCCTTTAAAAATTCATCTATTTATCTCCAACCAAACTTCCCATGCATAATGAAAGGAAATCAGGTTTTAAATTTGATTATCTTGGGATTTTCCCACTATTCTATCCATCTTGCCATGTTATTAGCCAACACCCACACCACCCCTATCTTCTTTATTATATCATACAATATTTTGAGGGAGTAATTACATTCTAGTAATATGTGACTCACCAATTCCTCATGAGATTCACAAAGGTAACATCTATTAGGAAATTGAAAACCCCTCTTATGTAGGTTATCTACTATTAAAATCTTATTTTAGACTACCAACCAAAGAAAAATTATTAATTTTAGAATTTATTTCCTTCCCCATAATAGAACCCATTAAAATCCCCTATCAAGAACTATAAGTGAAATATCATAGGCCAATTTAACAGTGAAAAACCCTTCTTGAGTATCTCCCCATACTATTGTATCTTGAAGCAAATTGAGGCTTACGTAATATATTTTTAGTTTAGTGGTTAGATGTTGTAACTCTTTCTCATACTGATTATGGATTCTCAGCTCCTTTCATCTTACCTCTCTTATTTCTATAGCCAAATAATCACTCATTGTATTCCCATGATTATGTTCCAACTCTACTATGATACTTGCTAAATCCTCATCCTTCACTAATGGGTACTTCTCTATCCATTCATATTCCTAGAATTGGACAGACCTATCATTCCCTAACTTAAATTGGGTTTCTTTTTATAACATATCTCTACCCTTTACTATATGGTTTAGTAATGAAGATCCCCAATAGGGCGCTAGTATGGTAAAAATTCTACTATCCTCTTGGTTGTCAATGTATTTATCTCTTAGAATTCTTATCCATAAGGCATGACCCTACTTCACTAGCATGCATCCTACCTTTTCTTACAAAGCCTTATTCATATACCTTATTCTTCTAAGTCCAGGTCCTCTACTTTATTTATCATTGCATACTCTCTCCCAAGCTACAAGTGGAATTCTTCTCTTCTCCTCCAGTCTTGACCATATAAAATTTCTTTGAATACTTTCTACTGTATTAGCTGCTTTAAGTGGAATCTTAAACACTGATAATAAATATACATGGATTGCTTGGAGAGTACTCTTAAGAAGCTATAACTTACCTGCCTAACTAAAAAAATTCTATTTTCAACTAGCTAATTTAGTTTTGACCTTTTCAATCAACACATTCCATATTTGATCCTTGCATACCCTTGTGAACATTGTCATTCCCAAGTAAACCGAAGGAATATTTTAAACACTATGCCCAAGATTGTTTTTATTCTTCTTTGTTGACTCTCTGTAGTGGTTATAAAAAACACCTTACTCTTGTCCATATTTATTATTTATTGGGATTTTTTTCATAGAGATTTAGTATCCTCTTAAACTCCTTTGCCTTAGCTATAGACAGTCTCCCCAACAAAATTTTGTCATTCACAAATTTTTGGTGAATAACACCTTCTATGGATATAGATTTTTTCAACCCACTTAATGCTCCTACTTTTTTTGTTAATCCAATGCTTCTACCATTTTTATGAAGAGATAAGGGAACAAAGGGTCCCCTTGCATTAATCCCTTGTTTCTTTCAAAGAATTCAACTAAAAAACTATTCATTATGATTGAGAATTTATGTCCTCCATAGCATTTATTCACCCACCTTCTCCAATGTATGTTGAAGCCAAAATTCTCTAGGACTCTATCCAAGAAACACCATGAGACTCGATCATAGGCTTTGTTCATATCAAGATTTAACACCATTCCCTCCCTTTTACTAATTTTAACTGAATGCATGGTCTCATGGAGTGTGATTACTCCATCCAAAATTTTCCTACCCTTCATAAAACCCCCTTACTACTATGAAATAGTCTTTAGTAGAACATAATTTAGTATTAACACAATCAATTTTGATAATCTTATAAATAGCGTTACATAGACTAATTGGCCTAAAGTCTTTAAATCCCTTCAAATGGGCTTCTTTGGAATGATCACTAGAAAAGTATTATTGTCTTATTTTAATACTTTTCTCGAATGGTGTGAATCTCTTACTACTACTACAACCTTAATCACTATGTTCTAGAAGGCTTAGAAGAAACCCACTTGAAATCCATCAATCCTTAGATCTTTATCTTTTCCCAATGAGGAGACCATTTCCTTGACCTCCTTCTCACTCACCTTTTTAACAAGTTATGCATTCATACCTCTAGATAGAATCCTTGGGATAATTGAATTAGTTCCTCCATAGCTTCCTAATCATCCTCCCTATTCTTTGTTAGAAACAATTTGAAGAATTCCACCGCCCCTTGTCTAATTTGATCTTTCTCTCTTATCACTTCATCCTCTTTATGGATTTTAGATATCCTTACTACACTTTTATGTCTTACGGTAGAGACATTAAAGAATATTGTCTTTCTATCTCCTACTAACCATTGATTCCTTGAATTTTGTCTCTAGTAAGTCTCCCCCTTTGCTATTATTGTATGCAATTATACTTGGATAAATTTATATTTATTAAAAATGACCTAGTACATTCCATTTGTGCTTATTCCCTCTTCAATTTGACTCAATTCTTGCCTTAACCACTCCTTTTGCAAGAAGATACTTCCGAATACCTCTTTGTTCCACTTTTTTATTTCCATCTTCACATGTAATTTCATAGCAACCACATACATCTTGGATCCTTGGATAGGACACATACATGTTGAAGTCTCTTGACATTATCCATATTATCCCCCTAACTTGATGTCCTATCTATTCTAGTTTTCAAAACTCCTTTCTCAATCTACTTACATTTGGAGCTTAGACATTTGTAACAAGGAAAGCTAACTTTGAAGACTTGACTGAGAAAATAACTAATAATTGATTTACACTTCTAGAGATAACTTCCCCCTCAAAGAGGGTATAGTTCCACAAAGTTAACAATATTAGTTTTTAAGCCTTACTATCTCAAGATATCACAGGTCCCAATATAAAGAATCCACAATATTGTAGGTCAAAATATCAATAATCAAGAGTAAAATTATTTAAATGAGCAGACAAATATATATCCATGATAATATAAGAATGAAAATAACATTCACTTATAATATCAAATATGAATATAAAATGGCCAAAATAATTACAATATAAATTGCTCAAAATATGTATACAAGTTTTATTATCAATGCTTGCTATGTGGTGATCATTACAAATCATTTTACCTTACATTATATGGAGATTTATCTCCATAATATAGTCATAGTAATATGACTCTTCAATATTTATCTCTTGCACTCCTCAGATATCTAGGAGATGCAACCTTTTCTATTCTTGACCTTTGGTTTCTCATCTTTCCACTAGTATACTAGACTATTTGTTGGACATTTTGAGTCCCTAAGCTAAAATGTTGTCATTGGTGTAAAAAGATCATTTAGTTTCAAAAGGATCAATGAAGGGTTTTTGTGAAAACCAAGATAGGAAAAATAAAAGGTTTTATTTAAAACCATGGACAACATATTTGATCTGGGTTTTTCTTAAAACCTAGGTTGGGCTAACGTTTCATCAAAAAATGTGCCCCGATGATGGAGATATTTAAATTTTAATATTTGGTTTAAATTTTAATTATTTAAAATTTGAATTCAAACTTAAAACTAAATACGCAAGATATTCGTCGACGTCATCAAGCAAATAAAAAGTCATATTTCCGCCAACATCTTCAATATGATTAAAGGACTATATAAAGGGGGCTTCAATTGATTATTATTTCATCCTTGCTCGTGCAATCAAATCGTTGGCTATCGAATCGTTTATGAGCTTGTGCGAATTTATTAAGAAGTGAAGCAACAAATAAGACAGGAATCATTCAGAGAAACAAACGTCGTGGGCAACGTGGTGCATTGGCAATCAATTTTGGCTAAGGTGCAGGACAGACGAAAATGCCAAGGATTGAATCCCCTTGATGATGTTTTGGAAGACGTGATAAAGGTGCTTCAACACTTTTGATTTTGCAAAAGGTGGAGAAGGGGATTAGGCACGTTGTGCCTTTACCTTTCCAACGTGTGGCTAGCTCAATTGGAATCTTAGCCGTGGCTAAGACACTTGCAGTATGTGCAAGTCAGGGGTTCGAATCCCCTTGAGGAGGTAATTAAGTTTTGCATTAATTTAATTTTATTTAGCCCTAAGTTGGAGTTATAAGGTGGTTAGTGGAAATTAAAGTTTTTATTAAACTTTGTTTATTTGGGCTATGTTGATTATTGCAAAACTTGAGGGGTTTAATGATTTATTTGATGGTTATTTTTTATTTTTATTTTACATGGTGGAAGCGATAGCTGCCATGAATCCAGGCAGACTGTCTAGCTTTTATGGCCACCATAGTATTCTGCGTTGTCTGTCCCAAAATCAGCCACACAGATCTTCGTGCAGTCCGCCCCTATAACCGCCATGCCACAACCATTTTAAACCTTTTACGCCGCTGAAAGCACCAGGAAAGGGACAAGCGTTCAATCCAACGAGGCCCAAGATTTGAACCTTGGACCTTTGCCCCCTTATGGGGTTTGGATGAACCAATTGGTCTACACCTCGAACCTTTATTTGATGGTTATTAAGAATTGAATTTAGGAGAAATAAGGAGTTGTTTTTAAAGTGTTTTTGAAAGGATTATTGATTGTTATTTTGATAAGGGTTTTATTAAAAAGGGACTTTGGTGGATGTGTTTATTTAGTTGGATTAAAAAGGGTGTAAATTGAGTTATGCTTTATATTGTGATTATTTGAATTCCACTAACCCTTATTGAGATTGGAAAGGAAAGTTGTGTTTAAGTGTACCAGATTTTGTGGACAACTCCTTGGCATCAAAAAGGTATGGGCACATTCTCCTATTGATTGTTTATGGCGGTTTATTTCTGAAATATCTTCGGAGAGAAAAGGATTGATTGTGGTTTCTATTTTTGAGAGTTGTTGGTTTAATGCTTCAAGGTTTTCTGGTTTGTGAGTTGTAATTAAACGTTGTTTTAGAAGCATTGTTGTTGAAGCCCATTGATTGTGAAATGAACTTGAACTTGAGTTAGAAAAGAACATGAGTATAATTTTTATGTGAGATTTGTGATTGAGCATTTTTTGAAACATTTTGAGTTGGTTAAATACATGTTTGGACTAGGGTTTGTGAGAAAGGATTGTTCCTTGAGGTGATTGGTTGAGTTGAGTTGATTTAAGCCTAGTCAAGTGGATGCATGTGGTTGTTCAAGTTCCTAGAAATAAACTACATATTCTGATTTGAGTTGAGATTAAAATTTAAGAATAGAACATATTGAGTCTCTAACAATTATCTTTATGCTTATATTGAGTTGATATTGGGATTTGAGTATAGAACATATAGAGTCTCTAACAATTCTCTTTATGCTTCTATGAGATTGATTTGAGTTGAGATTGGGATTTGAGTATATAACATATTGAGTCTCTAAAAATTCTCTTTATGCTTCTATGATATTGAATTGAGATACTGATTGAACATTGAGCTTAGAACATATTGAGTCTCTAACAATTCTCTTTATGATTCTATGTGATTTAAGACAAGTATTTGAGAAGGCTTGTGGACTGATTTGAGTAAGTTTTTGTGAAATCTTGCTATGCATATTTGAGCAAGCCCTGGAGAGGACTTATTGAGCAGATTTGGAAAAGTTCTGTGTGAGATTGTTGAGCAGGTTTGGACAAGTTTTGTGTGGACCTGTTGAGTAGATTTGAGTAGGTTCTTTGTGGAGCTGTTGAGTAGATTTGAGCAGGTTCTGTGTGGACCTGTTGAGCAGATTTGAGCAGGTTCTGTGTGGACTTGTTGAGCATATTTGGACAGGTTTTGTGTGGACCTATTGAGCATATTTGAGCAGGTTATGTGTGGACCTATTGAGCATATTTGAGTAGGTTCTATGTGAACTTATTGAGCAGATTTGAACAGGTTCTATGTGGACCTGTTGAGCATATTTAAGCAGGTTCTATGTGAACCTATTGAGCAAATTTTAGCAGGTTCTATGTGAACCTATTGAGCAAAATTGTACTAGACCGACTGTACTATGTTTAGTGCAAGATATTGAGTAGACCTGTGCTAGACCTACTGCACTATGTTTGGTATAGTATTGAGACAAATATTTGGAGGTGACAGAGTATAGAGGATAGAGTCTCAGTGGATAGAGATCCAGTAGCTAGTATAATTTAAAGACAGATATGAGTGAGGAGTCTTCAAGTGGAAAGAGATCTACAAGTCAGTGCAACATAGAGACAAAGTCTTCTAGAAGATCACTAGCCAAAGCAGAAGGGGAAAAAGTTCTCCTGTGGAAGATATCCACGAACTTGAGATTAGGGGATTAACATCTCCTTTAGAAAGAAGTCCATAAACATTGTAATTTGGGAAATATTCCCAAGAGATTATTTGAGAAATATTTAGAAGAAATATTTTCTCTATGGAGGTAGCCCACACTGGGCGAACCATGTTAAAATATGTGTCTATATTGTGTATTGTGTTTTATACATTTTTTTGATTACTGTTATTGATACTACTATCTATACACTACATAATATTGATTTGAGAAGAAAAGTAAAAAGTGGTCTTATATTGTTCACCCCCACTCTCAGTATAAGCTTGTGTTCTTCACTATTCACTCTCTTCTTACATGCATACTTTAACTCTATGAAACTTGCACACTTCTACATGACTCTTACTCTCCTACATGCACTCATAATACAAGACACTTGTGCACATCCTCACTTTACATATTTGCACACTTACATATATGATACTTGTGCATATTCTCTCAATATATACTTGCACTCTTACTTACATGACACTTGTGCATATCCTACACATTACATTGTTACATGAAACTTGTGCATTTCCTACACATTGACACTTACATAAAATGAAAATATAAATCACTCATCTAAACTATATACACAAACCCTAATTTATTACATATTTACATTTGTACCATAAAGGTACCATGGGGGTACATTAGCATGTACCAAATAATGTAATATTCTACAAAACTCCCTTGTATTATATTATTTGGTTATTGAAGACTTTAGTCTTCAATATTTGTCTTCGATCTTCAATCTTCATCTTCAATTAACTTCCTTCAGACTTTTGTCTAAGTCTTCAATATAAAATATTTCTTGATATCCTTCAGGTTCTTATTCTGACACTTGCTTTTGATTTGTATCTCTTTTAGCTTTCTTCCTCTTTACTTTTCTAATCTTCTTCTTTTGTTTCTTTATTCTATTCTTTTTCTTTGCTCTTTTTTATTCATATTTAGTTGTGATATAGCTGATGATATACCTTCTAAACAATGATTTAGTAAATCATCACAATAATACATCCTAGATTTCAATGATTCCTCATTGAAGCTAACATAAGCTTCATTCAAGCCATATGTGTCACAATTTACATTCTTCTTCTCTTATCATTTTCCTTGAAATATCTCAAAGGTAAGTAGTGACAAATACATCATTAAGCATTCTTTTAAGGAAAATATAATGGTGTTTTGTGAATTCCACCATGTTCTAAAGTTTTTTTTCGTGAAGATAACTTATAAGTATTATGAACTAATTTACATATTTCGTATCCTTGAGAAATAAAGATAGTTTTTCTTTTAAACCATTTGATATTTTCTTCTTTCCATCAAAGTCATCTATTAAATTTTGAGAATAAAACTTTAACTTGTTCACCATTTCTTCACTATATTTATTGAATGCATTTCTAATAATTTCTTCCATGATATGCAACTCAATGGTTCAATTCCATTGAAGTTGAGATCCTTGTATCTCCCCCAAAAAAATCACTCAAATAAAAAATTTGCAAATTTTAAAATTTCTATATCTTTTGAAGTAGAAATCCTTTTAACTCCCTAATACATTAAATTTACAAATTTTCAAAATTTTTAAACTTTTCAAATCTTCAAAAACTGAAAAAAACTTCAAATAGCTTCAAACAAAAAAATGCAAATTTCAAAAATCTTAAAAAATACTCAAAACTTAAATCCTTTTAGCTCCTACAATCTCTAATTATTCAAACCTTTAAAACTAAAGCACTCAAACCTTCTAATCTTCAAATCTTAAAACACTTAAAACTTAAAAACTTCAAATCTTGAAAATTTTCAAACCTTATAAAAAAATTAAATCCAAATAGTAATCCTTATCACTCTATAACTAAAAAATATAAATTCAAATTAAAAGGTAAATTTTGAAAAACTTAATTAGGGTGCATTAATATTTCAATAACCTTTAAAGTGAAAAACCTTATATCTCCACCTAATGTTTTCAAAAGCAATTTGAATTTGCTTTCCCACCAAAATGTTAATAATGTATTGAATATAGAATGTAACATACATACATTACCAAAGTTGCAAGCTTATTATAGTGGTAAGGGCTTTGACCTCTCTTTGAGAGGTCCAAGGTTCAAAACCTACTCAGTATGAGGGGACTAGGACCCCTCATAAAAACCTATGTAAACTCATTAAAAAACATATAGACATTACCTGGGTTGGTTGAAAATTTTATTATTGCATTATATCAAGATATTACCAACGTTGCCTTATTCCTCCAATGCTCGTCTTTTATAATGTTTGGAATTCCAACTCTATGCTATGAGGAAACATTTTGCATTCTCATTCTTCTCTTTAGGTTCCTGTGAGGTGACTATTGTAGCATGGCTGAATATCGCTCTGTTAATCTTCACTAGTTGTCAATGGTAGCATGTTTAGCGCTTCTTTGTTGATCTTTGTTGGTCATTGATAGTAGCACATATGAGTATTGCTCTATTGATATTCATTGGTCATTTATAGTAGTATATCTAAGTTCTACTCTATTGGTCTTCGTTGGTCTATTATGGTAGTACGTTCATGTGTTGTTTTGGCCAATGATGTTAACACATTCAGATGCTATTTTGGTGATCATCTTTGATGGAAAATGGTAATAAGTCTAGGTGCTATTCTGATGATCATATCTAGTGGATGATGGTAGCATATCTAGGTGTTTTTTTTATGATCATCTCCGGTAGATGATGTTAAGATGTTTGGATGCTATTCTAAATAGCATTATGCTTACTGCAAGTGGACTATCTAATTCACTTTATGATGTTTTTCAAATTCTATGAATGCTAGCATCAAATTCTCTTAATTTTACATGATCCCTAACACCCTGTTAGCACTTATCTATTATTATTTTAGCACCTTGTTAGTGCTAATCTATTCTCACTTTAGTAACCTATTAGCACTTGTTTAATCTCTCTTAAAGTCTACCACCCTGCTAGCCCTTGGGATTATATATTCCTTGAAAGCTAGTACCATTGTTAGAGCTTGTCTAAGTGCCCTGATAACACTTGAGATATTTTTTTCTACCTTGAAGGATAGAACCCTATTTGTGCTTGAGACTCTCTATTCTTTCTTGAAGGCTAGTTCTTGAATATTAACAATATCTCATTGTTAAATAGTCCTTATTTTTGTGCTCTTAGATAACCATATTATTGATCATGTAGCCTTTTTATTGTCCTATGTATAATATTTTATGACTTTAATATTGCACTGAATATTCTCCTTGAAGAAAACTTCTCCAAACACTGATCCATAACCAAAACTAGATTTATATGAAGATATTTTTAGTCATCCTAGTTCTCCAATATTTTCTTTTCTTAAGAAGCTTATAACACTTACTTATTTGTACTTTAATTCTTCTATGATCTATAGAAGATTTGTATTTCTTCTCTTCTCTAGAAGCTTAGATGCTCCACTATATCCTAGAAGCTTAGATGATCCTCTATCTCATAGAAGCTATGATTCTTCTCAATCTATCTCCAATATCTGAAATCTATCTCTAATATCTTAGGTCAAAACTAAGAACTAAAATGACTCTTATTTTTTCTAGAGAATCCAAAATCAACATCAGCGTGACTATGAATAACCTTGCATGTCCAACATCCTTCTGGGTTGACCCTTAACTACTTCATGTTGAGTCCCAGTCTTCACTAGTTTTCCTTCAACCAAGTGGAAAGACCCTAGCATCCAAGTCAAGGTGACTCTTAATTTTTCCCTTAATATCTACTCAATCAGACATTCAAAAATAGAGTCCAAGTCTTCACTGCTATCAAAGTGGACAAACTCTAATATTAAGGTGGCTAATATAACTCTATAAAAAATGGATAGAGTTAAGTGGTAGCTCTAATACCACTATTGGATTTTAAGCCTTACTATCTCAAAATATCATAGGTCCCAATATAAAGAAGCCATAATATTATAGGTCAAAATATCAATAATCAAGAGTAGAATTATATAAATGAGCAATCAAATATATATCCAAGCCAATATAATAATAAAAATAACATTCACTTATAATATCAAATATAAATGTGAAATGGAAAAAGTTATTCATGTACATGCATGAAGAATACTTACAATATGAATTGCTCAAAATCTATATAAAAACTTTATTATCAATGCTTGTTATGTGGCGATCGTTACAAATTATTTTCCCTTATATTGTATGGATATTTTTCTCCATAATATAGCCATAGTAATGTGACTCTTCAATACTTGTCTATTGCACTCCTCACATATCTAGGAGATGCAACCTTTCCTATTATTGACCTTTGGCTTCTCATCTTGCCACTTGTATACTAGACTCTTCACTCTCTTCTTACATGCATACTTTAACTCTATGACACTTGCACACTTCTACATGACTCTTACTCTCCTACACACACTCCTAATACAAGAAACTTGTGCACATCCTCATATTACATATTTGCACACTTACATACATGACACTTGTGCACATTCTCTCAATACATACTTGCACTTTTACAAGACATTTGTGCATATCTTGCACATTACACTTTTACAAGATATTTGTGCATTTATTACACATTAACACTTACATAAGAGGGAAATATAAATCACTCATCTAAAATATAGATACAAACTCTAATCTATTACGTATTTATATTTTTACCATAAAGGTACCATGGGGGTACATTAGCATGTACAAAATAATATAATATTCTCCAACAAAAATTCCTCCTAAAGCTCCTTAGCTCCCTCTTGACAACTCTTACCCTTCTTCCATATTCCAGTTTCAATACTTTCCCATCTTGCACAAGATAATTTAGTTTCTTTCAATAATACCATTTTAAGTTAGTGGTCCTTAAAAATGGATCTCACCAATCTATTTTTGTTAGGGGCATTCATTTTCCTAACATTCCATGATATGACTTTCATTTTTTACTTATTGTAGTGGGCTTCTACCCACTCAAGACGATGGCTATCTACTTTTCATCTTTAAAATCCTTCTTTGTTTCCTTTAATAATTTTTTTCTTCAAAGATGGACTACCCACATTCTTTCCCTCCTCTAGTCCTACATCTGGGTATTTCTTAGCACTTGACATCCTTATGTATGGTACTTTCACTAAATACCCTACATCCACTTATTCTTAATTAATTGTACATGACACAACTTCTAGATCTGAATCTCTATAGACCTATATCTCCTTTTCCATTTCTTTCTCATTTTCTTCCAATTGATCCATATTTTCTTCATCCTTTTTATCCACCTTATCTCATGGTATTGAAGATTTTATCCTTTGTGGAGCATCTTGGCTTTCTATATTTTTAAATTTCTTTCTTAGAATTAGTGTTTACCTCCTTCCATCTCCATTTTCTTCTATGAGTTTTCATTACTTTCATCAATACCATATTTTTTTATTTCTTACTTACTATATTTTGGCTATCTCCTCTCCTCAACTTCCTAAATTTGTAACTCCTTATCCTTCTCCCCAAAGATCTGCTCCTTTTTCTTTTATATTAGACTTTTTTTCCTTCATTCTTGCTCTGACTTTCTTTATTTTTCCTCCTCCATTTATTTGGGAAATCCCTTACTATATGACTCATTTTGATACATATTATATAGCTAAAGGGGTAATTATCATAAATTATGCTTTGATTCCACACCCCCCATATTTAGACCAGATTGATCTTCTCTGGTAGTTTATATCCCGATTCAACCATGACACACATCCTAGCAAAAAATATCCTTATTCTTTCTTTGGTAAAAAACTTCACTATGAGAAAGCACTCAAAGTAGTTTGATATAATTTCAAAAACTTCCTCCTCCCAAAATTCTAGTGGAAAACTAAGGAGCCTTACCATACTAGGGCCACATCTATCCTCTGTGTGTTAGGATTAAAGCCAAGAGCCCATTTCTTGAGATAAAGGCTATATCTACCCATAAACCATGGGCTTCCTAGAAGAGCCCTAAAGAAGTCTTCCTCATTGTAAAAATATACAAGGAGAAAATATTTTGGTAAAAGAGAATTCCACATGACCTTTAACTTTCTAGTGATTAACCACCCACTTCTTGATCTGCTCCCTTGTTGGTCTTGAGTTTATAAAATTTCCTATAAGAGTTTTATTAAGTTTATTTTATGCTCTTTCATAGGCTTTGTCAAGAATATTTCTGAATATTCTTCCCTTAGTTTTAGAGGAGATCAATAACTATTATTTCTTATTTTCCTCCCCACTTCTCTTCTCCTTCAAACATTCTATACATGTAATATTATCCTTGTCCAAGTCACTACTCTCATACAAAAAAATTGGGTTCTTATTCTTTAGAATCGGAGGAGATGTATTTGATGGAGCACAAGCATTTTCAACTACACATTCATAATCCTTAGCATCATGAGGCTTAGCTATATTTTTTTGAATTCTTATATGTGTTGCAAAAGCTTCAACCATACATCGAATTTTACAACTACAATTACATTGCTCTACACCTCAAGCTGACCATTACCTTGTGCTCCCAGCTCTTGCAACTCCTTTTTCACACCTAACAAATACTTTCCTAGCACCATACTCACCATTAAATTACATTTCCTACACCTCCTCTAAACCTACATTATCAACTTCCTCATCTATTTGGAACTGTTTGCTTTGATGAAGCTATTGATAATGGATGAATGATATTTCTATAGAATTTTTTGAGATGAACTGGGCCCCATACTACAACTTCCTAGTCGCTTAAGAAAAATCTCAATATCCATAAATATTTTCTAAGTGAGTACCACTCATTGATTACCAACAATATTCTATTAGAGAATAATTATTGAGAATCCATCCACAAGTTTACGTCCAAATTATAGCTCTTTGTTTACTCTCTCAAGGGTAACAAATTACTAATAAGGTGTGGTCCATTGACCATTTTCACTAGTGACACACTAAAACTACTTACTATGGGGTTATTGGGGTACTCCTTAGAATGAGTTTTAGGGTAAATGTTAGCGCAAGTACTTCCCCAAGTTAAGCGGTTAAGACTTGCACCTAATATTGGAAGAGGTTATTAGCCTAATATAGGTTCTTATTAAGCATCAAAAATAAGAACCAAATTGGGAATAGATGACCACAAAAAATTGTAGCTTTTGTAGCAAAACATAGCCCTAGAAAATTATCTTTCCTCATTCTAGATCCCTGCTCCTCTGACTCTTGGATGCCACTATGTAAACTCGCTCTGCAAACCCTAGGATGTGAAAATCAATTTTAGTTTATTTTTAATTTTTAAAACTACTTTGCAAACCCACTTTGCACCCCCACTTTACAAACCTACTTTGCAACCCTAGGCTATGAATATCAAATTTATTTTTATTTTTTTATTTTTCAAACTCTCTAGCTCATGATCGTTGCTTTGCAAACCTGCTCTAACTCTAGATTATCGATTTCTCTTTGATGCTCTATTCTGTTCCATTCCTAATGCTCCACATTTTGCCTTCATAAAGCCACTTTATTATCTTCTTAACCCAAAATATGTCTACCTAGAAATGCTATTTTGTAGTTTATAATTATTTTCATTTAAAAAAAATCTTCATAGAGTCGCTCCCTTGTCTTCTCTACCCAGAAATTGTTTTCCCAAAAAATGTTTGTATATTTTTTCTAATTCATTTTTATTTTTAAAAAACTATCTTCACAAAGTCATTCCCTTGTATTCTCTGCCCAAAACCTGTCTTCTCAAAAATATTTTTTCTAAATCATTTTATTTTTTAAAAAATTGTCTTCACAAAGCTACTCTCTTATTTTCTCTTCCAAAAAATATCTTCACATTGTTGCTTCCTTGTCAAACCATTCTTGAAGCTCCAGATTTTTAACTTGGCTAGGGTTTCTCTAGATTGTCATTTTTCCTTGATGGTCCATTTTGTTATGTTATTGATGCTCCATATTATCCCTTCATAGATCCACTCCCTTGTATTATTTTTCCATAAACACACTCTCAACCTTCACAAAGTTACAGAGTTCAAATCTGGCTAGGGTTGCATCCTCCATGACCAATTTCTCTAGATTTGTCAAACTTTTCATGGAGATCCAATATATAAATTTGGTACTCTAGATTATCAATTTCTTCCTGATGTTCTATTTTATTCTATTCCTTATGTTATAGATTTTGCCTTCACAAAGCCTCTCCCTTGTCTTCTCTACCAAAAATTTGTCTACTCATAAATGATTTTTTAATTCTTTTTATTTAAAAAAACTATCTTCACAAAGTTGCTCCTTACCAAACCATTCCTAAAGCTTTAGAGTTCAAACTTGGCTATGGTTTCTTATATTATCAATTTCTCCATAGAGCTACTCTTGATTAGGATTTCTCTAGATTATCAATTTTTTCTTGATGCTTCATTCTATTATATTAGTGATGCTCCAATGTTTGCCTTCACAGACATACTCCCTTGTCTTCTCTACCTAAAAACACCTTCTACCTTCATAGAGTTACAAAGTTCAAACCTAGATAGGGTTACAACCTTCGTGACCAATTTCTTTAGATTTTTCAAATCATTCTTGAAGCTCCAATTTTCAAACCTAGCTAGGGTTTCCAGATTATCAATTCCCTCATAGAGCCACTCTTGGCTAGGGTTTCTCCAAATTATAATTTTTTTTCTCATGCCCTAATTTGTTCCATTCCTCATGCTTCAAATTTTACCTTCATAGAGTTGCTCCCTTATCTTCTCTACCAAAAATATCTTCTCTACCTTCATAGATCTATAGAGTTCAAACCTAGCCAAGGTTGTAGCCTTTGTGACTAATTTCTCCAGATTTATCAAATCGGTCTTGAAGCTCTAGATTTTGAACCTGGCTAGCTTTTCTCTAGATTATTAATGCTTTAATTTATTTTATTCTTGATGCTCCAGATTCTACCTTCATAGAGGCTCTCCCTTGTCTTATTTACCCAAAAATACCCTCTTTCTTCATAGAGTTATATATTTTGAAACTAACTAGGGTTGCAGCCAGTGTGACCAATTTATCCATATTTGTCAAACCATTCCTAAAGCTCTAGATTTTAAACTTGGTTAGAAGGGATATTGATAGTGAAAAATAAATTCAAATACAATAGGTGCTAACAAGAAGTGGGACTAAGCCCATAAATAAAAACAAAAGTGATGATGAAAATGGTAATATTAGAATATTAGTAGCATGAATAAGATCCTCCAAAAATGAGGTATTAGGGATTTGACAGGTTGTTAAAGCCAACAAATTTATAAACAAGGAAATTGTGTAGTAAATATTTTAGCCAATCATGGTGTTGATATTTGTCTTGAAAAATTTAAAATTTAAAAGACAACTAGCCCAACGAGATTTTACATCTTAATAGAAATGATATCAAGGAGTTGATTATGGAAACATAGTAGTTTGAAGAAGATGAATAAGATATTTAATGGAAATACAAATAAAGAAGAATATTAATAAAAAGGTAAGCTGAACACAATTTAATTTAGGTGATGGAAATATAATGACAAAAATATAATATTTTATTATTTTTATAAGAGTGGCCCCCAATAGAAGCCACACATAGCTTATTAAAAAGAAAATAATAACCTATATAAGATGTTTCATTTTCTCTTCCATGGAATTATAAAATTAATAAAAAATAGAGAAATGACTATTAAAAATATACATCACACAAGAATATGTACTTTACTTGTGTACAAAACAATATATCTAAGAATCTTCAATTAAATCAATTTAAGGGTGGCCATGAACATAAACATATACAAAAAAAAAAATTATGAAAAATTTGTAAAAATAAATTATTTATATTTAAAATGTATAAGCTCAAATTATATATCCAAAAAATATATTTAAAATATTACAATTTGTCTTCTTATATTACCTTTATATTTAGAGTCCAAATGACTTCAATTTTTCTTCTAAGTTCAAACAACCTTAATTTTTAAAGTTTTAACATCCATTAAAGTATCCCTTGGGGATCCAATGTGTTACACACAATCAATATCAATATAAACTAAAACATAGGAAATATTCCCTTTTCTACATTCCTTCAATGCTTATAAAAACTTAATAATGATTTATTCTCTTTGTTCAATTTTAAGGTGTTGGTCATACTTTTCCATTTAATTGAGCATGGTATAACTTTATTGAATATAAATACAATAAAAAATTGATAGAAAAATTCAACACACACTATAACTACCTCTTTCACTTTATAAAAATCATCAAAAATAAAGTATTTAACTAAATAATGAATGAGAAAATTACTTCACCCACCAAACCAAAATTGAATTTGATCTATATGCCAACATTATGCCAACTATAGAGGGGGAAAACTTCCCTACCGCGTACAATTCCCAATAAATGGTTGGATCCGCAAGGAGGGAACCTTTTGTGGGGTGGACCATAGGGGTATGTTGTGCTCTACACTCGGTTCTAGGGGGATGGGTTCACCAAGAATGATTTTAGGACTCGCTTCAAGTCCTCAGGATATTCAAGAATGTTTGATGTATTCAATTTTAATAAAAACACCTAAGTTTAGCCTTTCTAGTTCTAAACTAAGAAAGATAAATGATAATGCATAAAATAGAGTATAATACCTAAAAACAGAATGTAAACATACAAGAGCTAGCCTAATATGATTCTTTATTTTGAATGCTTACTAAACTAGGGTTTATTCTAGAAAACCTTTATACAAAATGAATGCACATAAATTATCCCTAGATGCAAACTAAATGCTTTTCAGTTTCAAATGCCTAAAAAATTAAATTTAGATCAGATTAGAAAACCAATAAGATAAATAAGAACACTTAGCTTTAATCGATGGTTGACCCTAGCTTTTGATGCTTCTTGTCCAATAATATCAAAATACTTGATCCTGCAAGATAATCTAAGAAACACTAAAAATTATGATCAATGTTAGGGGGCCTAATTAGGCAACTATATAATAGTCCTTGAAGGCACATCAGTAAAGCCCCCTAGGTCCCTTAGATGACCTCTCAACACAAAATCAAAAATTGACCTTTGGAGAATTAATCATTGTAGACACCAAATTACAGCCACTAATCCTCCATCCTAACCACCCCACCACACACTTATCCACCATACACCTTTCCCACCAATTATCTGGCCCAATTCCACCTTTCTCGCCATTTCCTAACCCAATTGGGATTATTTTAATATTATTTTATATTTAATATAATATTTTATATTATATTATAATATATTTTATTATAAAATATATATTTATAAACTCAATTAACCACAACCGTCTGATCCAATCTAATCCCCACCGTCCATATTCATTAATCCATGCCACATATAAAAAGTAATCTCAACCTTAGGATCTAATTTAATCTTAGCCACACGATCAAAAGTGTAAGGCTAAAACCCTAAGAAAACCCTAGGTTGGATTATAAATAAGGGTATTTGTAAATGACCAAACCCTAGAACCTTGAGATTAGAAATTGTACCCTGGAGGACTCATTGTTGAAACCCTAGCAAAGCAGAGAGAGATAAATTTTTCAGGATCTAAAGCCCTATCTAGTCAACAAGACTTCTGATGTTCTAGCCGTCCGATCCAATCTAATCCCCACCGTCCATCTTCATTAATCCATGCCACATCTAAAAAGTAATCTCAACCTTAGGATCTAATTTAATCTTAGCCACACGATCAAAAGTGTAAGGCTAAAACCCTAAGAAAACCCTAGGTTGGATTATAAATAAGGGCATTTGCAAATGCTCAAACCCTGGAACCTTGAGATTAGAAATTGTACCCTAGAGGAGTCATTGTTGAAACCCTAGCGAAGCAGAGAGAGAGAGAGTTTGAAGATCTAAAGCCCTAGCTAGTCAACAAGACTTCTGTTGTTCTAGTCGTCCCTTGTTCATCCTCCATTTCCGTCACAACCCCCATCCCCTTGATTTGCTTCTACAGATTTACCCTTACCTACAGGTGCCCTCCCAAGCTTGCCAGGCTCACTGCAAAGCTTATCAGGTACTCACTAGATCCTACTATATCATAGGCTTGCTCCAGAGCCTACGAAGCTCACGCCAGAGCCTGCCAAGTGTGCGTTCGAGCCTATTGCATCCACAAAAATGTGAATCAGAGCTTGTTGCACCACGCCATACTACAAACAACAAAATGAGGCATCATCACAAGCAAGGTATATCTTTATTGGTTTTATTCTGTTACATGATTTGTAGATTTTGCATGCCATTTGATCTATTTTTAGTTAGGGTTTACTGATGTCTGAGGGTCTCACACTATGGAGCCCTCACAGGTGTTATTAATCCCTTTCTCTATTTTTGTGTATGCAGATCTGCAGATTCTACATATTGTTGAATGGATGTTGAAGCTGGAGTGGTCCGACATCGGATACCTGAAGCCCACTCATTCCGTTGGAAGCGAGGACACACTATCTGAAGACACTTCATTGTTGTAGCTAGGGTTTTGGAGAACCCTAGCATATTGTAAATCTTTGTATCAAATACTCACTGAGTACAGATTGTATCAAAAGGAGTTTATTGGCTCCCCCCACTTATTGAATAAATCTATCTATTTTGTGCAATCTTGTGTTTATTTGGGTCATTTGATTTCCTTATTTTATTTAAGTGTCATGTTTTCATCTTCACAAATGGTGATCACGATGGGACCCCACAAGGGTTTCATTATTTAATAGATCTACCTTGCTAACTTAATTTTATTTCTGTTTGTTACAAGAATTTTTAGAAGTGTAGAGGTCATCGATTTCGTCGTTAGGGTTTCTAAAGCAGTCTGCAGCATTTTTAGAGATTACGCAGGTGTTCGGGAGCGTTCCTGGAGCATTTAGAATCATCTACAGAAAACCACATGCACTATGCTATGCCTACACAAGTGCACAACCATGCCTAGCTTTGATTTGGAGTAGAGCTAAGGCTTCCAAGTAAGTCCCATAACCCTAGTTTACCATTCAGTGATTTACGTATTCTGCATTTTGCTACTATTTTTTGTTGTTTTTGGGTTTAACACTAAGTAATATGGGAAAGAATCCTTAGAAAAATTACATTTAGGGTTTGTGTGTGTTTAGTTACACAAAATTCATTTCTTGTTCTAAAGTTGTAGATCTAGGTGATTGTTTGCATTTGGAGTGCATATGAAACATAAAAGCATCCTAGATTTTGCATTTTAGGGTTAAAGATCACTTTAATTTTGCATATCTAAATAGGAACAACATCTTGACGCATAAAGTAATCCTGCCCTAGGCTGGCCCCTTTGGTAGAGAGGTGGACGAACCCTCCGGTTGCTCTTGTGATTTTAATCACTTGTAGGTAGGGGATTTTAAGGGTGTACTCTACGCTCTTTAGGTGAAATTTGCATCTTTGTGTTGGCTTCTGATTTAGATTAGTAAAGTTAGTAATCTTTAATATTGTTTGAACACCATAGAGAACAAGAAATATAAAATTTACATCACACACTGCACGCTGCACTTTTTAATAGTAATAGTTGGATTTCATCACCAACTATTGCTTGAGGTTTGGTGATGGTGGCATTCATCTCCATCCATCAAATATCTGCCCTAGAAACCATAGGACTACCCTCGAGAAAACTTGTTGGAGGTAATTACCAACAAGAATCTCGTTGCCTTGGCCAACCATAGTTTTTACCTTTGTTTTTCATTAAACAAGATTAAGTTACATCAAAACACACAAGCCAACAATTCTAAAAGGAACTTCACATTAATGAAAGAAAATAATTAATGAACAAGGTAAGCCACACACGGTGAAACCTAGGACTGATTGTTTTCTTTA